>CM062816.1:1449198704-1451598704 GCA_031772625.1 Pinus tabuliformis
TCAAACCAAAGGAAATTGAGAAGATAGAGTTTGAGCTTAAGGAGGAATAATCAGACTCTACAACGGAGGAGGAATTAGAAGACGAAGAGCCACAAACACCGGGTGTGAATAGATGGGTTTGAGAAAGAAGGCAGCCAGAAGGTATAGTCCATTTGCTTTCTGTTCAAATTTTTCTTTATCCGTTACTGATGATGATCGCAGACTGTGAAGGAAGTAGTAGATTCAGAGGATGAAAAGCTCTGGAAAGAAGCCATGGTTTGATGAAATGGCATCCTTGCACAAAAATGAGGCTTGGGATTTAGTGGAGTTGCTGGATGGAACGAAATCCATTGGTAGAAAATGGGTGTTCAAGAAGAAGACAAATGCAGAAGGAAAGGTGGAGAAATATAGAGCTTGGTTGGTAGCAAAAGGTTATTCCCAGGTGTCGAGAGTTGATTTTGGTGATATTTTTTCTCCTATTACCAAGGTAGCTTCTATTAGATTACTTCTATTTGTTGCTGCTACTTTTGATTTTGAGGTAGAACAGATGGATGTGAAGACAACATTTCTTCATGGGGATCTGGAAGAGGAGATCTACATGAAGCAACGTGAAGGCTTTGCAGTGAAGGGTAAGAAAGAACTGGTATGCAGGTTAAAGAATTCTTTGTATGGGTTAAAACTGTCACCAAGGATGTGGTATGAGAAATTCGATACATTTATACGAGGACTTGGCTTCACGAGAAGCAAAGCAGATCACTATGTGTAGTTTAAATTAATTGGTGACCGTGTTATTATTTGGTCTTGTATGTGGATGATATGTTGCTGGTTGGAAATGACAAAGAAATTATCCAGGATTTAAAGACCCATTTTTCCTCCAAATTCAACATGAAAGATCTTGATGCTGCAAAGTATATGTTGGGCATGGAAATTAAAAGAGATCGGGCAAAGAGGAAGCTCTGGTTAAACCAGAAGTATGTGAAGACAATATTGCAAAGGTTTAATATGCAGGATCGTAAATCGGTGAAGGTTCCTATTCCTGTAGGTGTAAAGTTATCTGTTGAACAGTGTCTGAAGACACAATAAGAGGTAGAGGACATGTCCCATGTTCCATATGCAAGTGCAGTCGGTAGCCTAATGTATGCCATGGTCTGTACTAGACCAGACATTGCACATGCAGTGGGAGTATTAAGCAGTTTTATGTGAAAACTAGGGAAGGAGCACTGGGCAGCAGTGAAGTGGGTTTTTAGGTATTTGCGTGGTACTAGTGATTATGGTTTGTGCTAACAAGGAAGAGCAGGATTGGACAGAGTGTTGGATATTCATGGCTTTGTTGATGAAGACTGGGTTGGACGTCCGGACCAAAGAAGATCTACAAGTGGGTATATGTTTAACCTATTTGGAGGTGTAGTCAGTTGGATGAGTAAGAAACAATCTGTAGTGGCACTATAAACTACAGAGGCAGAATACATGGCAGCTACTCGTGCAAGCAAGGAACCAGTTTGGTTGTAAAGATTTTGTTCAACTATGGGGTTAGTACAGGGAGCCATAAGGATAGATTGTGATAGCCAAAGTACAATTTTCTTGGCAAAGAACCCTGCATATCATTCAAAGACAAATCACATTGATGTTTAGTATCGCTTTTTGAGGGATATGATAGAAGACAAAAAGGTGTTGCTAGTAAAGTTGGACACTTTGAAGAAGACTACAGATGCATTAAAAAAATCTGTGAGCTCTAAGAAGTTCTCTTGGTGTAGAGAAAAAATTGGTGTTGTAGGGCTAGATAAATGAGTAAGCTCTCTTGTGGCCCCCTGTGGAAAGAAAACAACAAGTGGGAGAATGTTGGGTTGAGTTATATTCTTTCCACAACTAGCCCACGTAGTTAACTAGGGGATTAAAAGGGGGGCAGAGCCACACCCCCCCTTCATTGCATTGATTGGATAGCGGGGGGGTCACAAGGGGTTTGAGGGGTGTAGGTAACCCCACTCTATGGGGTTCAAGGCAGCGCCCCAAATTTTTTTCTTTTGGACCCTATATTAGGTTGGGCAGACCTACCTATGGTTTTGTGCATGATTTTTTGTATCTGGTTCTAGACACGATGGTTTTCAGTCCCTGGTTTTACACGCAATGGTTTTCGGTCCATGGTATTGGATGTTTCGGCATGTATAAATATGTATTGTAACATTGAAAGGAAAATAATGAAAAATCAATCTGGTAGTTCCAGTTTGGGGATCTGGGGGAAAATCTCTGTGTATATGTGTTTTATGCGTTATGCTCTCACATTGTTTATTTTCTATGTTTTAGAATTCGTATGTAGGTAATTTCTATATAGGGTTAAAACCTACAATGATCAACAATGGTAAAATGTCGTGTTGTGACAATGATTGTCTCGATATGAAAATAAACAATGGTTAGTCATTGTCCAATGTCGTATTGTGAAAAATAATATCTCGATATGAAAATCAATCATGGACAAGCATGGTAAACAATGGTCCAATTGTCGCATTGGAGAAGGATTGTTTCAGTATGGAAACCAAATATGGTCAACCATTTTTATTTTAGGGTTTATAATATTTATCTTAGTTTTTATATACCTTAGGTTTAAATTTTTTATCCCTTGGGTTTATTATTCCCTTATATTTATAATATCAATCCCCTGAGTTGATTAATCTAAGGGTTCAAATTCATAGGGTTTAATATTATTCCCTTAGGTTTATAATCCCTTGGTTTTTATTATTAATTCCTAGGGTTTATTAATCCCTTGGTTTTGTAATAGCAACCATGGTCAACCATATTTTATAACCTTTATCATGGTCAACCATGGTCCATTGTTGCATTGTGAAAAATATTGTCTCAATATGAGAATCAACCATGGTCAACCATGGTCCAATGTCACATTGTGACAAAGATTCTCTCGATTTGAAAATCAATCATGGTTAAGCATGCTCAACCATGGCCCAATGTTACGTGTCTACAAGTATTGTCTCAATATGAATATCAACCATGGTCAACCATAGTCAACCATATTTATTTTAGTTTTTACAATATCTATATTAGGGTTTATATTATTAGTCCTTTCAGTTTAATATTATTCAACCATATTCAACCATGTTTTATAAAATCAATTGTGGTAAGCCGTGATTAATCAAGTTCAACCATGGTCAAATGTCACATTGTGAGAAATATTGTCTCCATATGAAAATCAATCATTATATCAACCATTATCTAACGTCGCATTATGACAAATATTGTCTCAATACGATAATCATCCTCAACCATGGTCAAACATGGTTAACCATGGTAAAACTTGGTCAACCATGTTTTATAAAGTCAAACATGGTCATCCATGGTCGAACATCGCATTGTCAAAAATATTGTGTTGATTTTCATGGTTAAGCATGGCCAATGATGGTCCAACATTGCATTGTGACAAGGATTGTCTCAATATGAAAATCAACCATGGTGAACCATGGGAAACCATGCTTATTTTAGTGTTTATAATAGTTATATTAGGGTTTATATACCTCGAGTTTATAATATTAGTCCCTTGGGTTTAATGCTATTCCTGTGGATTCATAATCCCTTGGGGTTTTAGTATTAATCCCTTGGGTTTATTATTCCATTCCGTTTATAATATGAATCCTAGAGGTTTATTATTCCCTTGGATTTATAAAATCAATCCCTTAGGTTTATAATATCAATCATGTCAACCATGGTCAATCATAGCCCACACTGGTCAACCATGGTCGAATGTTTCATTGTGACAATGATTGTCTCAATATGAAAATAAACCATGGTCAACCATGGTACAACATCACATTGTGACATAGATTGTCTCGATATGAAAATAAATCATGGTCAACTATGGCCAACCATGCTCCAACGTCACATTGTGAGAAGGATTGTCTCAATATGGAAATCAAGCATGGTGAAACATGGTCAAGCAATTTTATTTTAGGGTTTATATACCTTGGGCTTATAATTTTATCCCTTCACTTTATTATTCCCTTGGGTTTATAATATCAATAACTTGGGTTCATTAATCTAAGGGTTCATATTCTGAGGGTTTGATATTATTCCCTTAGGATTTTAGTATTAATCCCTAAGGTTAATTATTTCGTTCAGTTTATAATATCAATCACGATCAACCTCGGTCAACTGTCACATTGTGATAATGATTGTCTCAATATGAAAATCAACTATGTTCAACTATGGTCCAATGTCATATTATGACAAAGATTGTCTTGATATGAAAATTAATGATGGTTAAGCATGGAAAACCATGGTCCAACATTGCATTGTGACAAGGATTGTCTCAATATGCAAATCAACCATGTTTATTTTAGTGTTTATAATATTTATCTTGGTTATATATACCTTGGGTTTATAATATTAGTCCCTTTGGCTTAAAATTATTCCCTTGGGTTCATAATCACTTGAGGTTTTAGTATTAATCCCTTGGGTTTATTATTCTCTTGCATTTCTAATATCAATCTAAGTGTTCAACCATATACGAGCATGGTCCAATGTCACATTGTGACAAAGATTGTCTCATTTTGAAAATCAACTGTGGTCAACCGTGTTGATTTAAAGATTTATAATATTTATCTTAAAGTTTAATTATTAAATGAATTAATAAATTATTTCTTTATTAAATTAATTAATAATGAATGAAATAAAAATGAACTATTGAATTAACAATATTTATACTAATAAATATTTATATTTAGTATTTAACAATATTTATACTACTATTTAGTTAAAAATATTTAATTAACAATATTTGTATTAATAAATATTTATTTACTTAATAATGAATAGTAATAATAATAATATTTATTAGTTAATTACTAGTATTATTATCATTTATTAATTAATTATGAAATAATTAATTATTTAATGAATTCATGAATGAAATATTTAATTAGTTATCTCTTGAATTAATATAATGAATGGATTAACTATTATTAGTATTTATTACTTAATTATGCTATTAAATCTAATTAACAACAAAAATAATAATATTAATTAATAATTTTAGTAATATTAGCTAACCAGCTTAGATCCATCTTAATTTAGGATATACCAAGCGTTTAGAGGGATCAAATCTCTATTCACTTTAAAAGAGGTTTGTATCTTAGGAAATTTGATTCCTCTCTGCACTTGGTAGATCTGAAATTAAGACGAATCTAGGTTGGTTTAATGATTAATTATAATTAATTAATATTATAAATATAAATATAATTATTAATGGCTTGGTTACTGGAGATCCACAATAAAAACCATTTTTCGTCAACGTTTCAAATCCCAACCGAGATCCATCATCAGGACTACTTGAATGCTTGATAGTAGAAGAGCTTAATTAAGCTAGAAAGAAGAGCTGTCAATTAAGGTCTTCTACTATCAAGCATTCAAGAATTCC
The DNA here is from genome assembly GCA_031772625.1 of Pinus tabuliformis. Classification (NCBI taxonomy): domain Eukaryota; kingdom Viridiplantae; phylum Streptophyta; class Pinopsida; order Pinales; family Pinaceae; genus Pinus; species Pinus tabuliformis. The sequence goes on from CM062816.1 coordinate 1,449,204,103, forward strand.
TGATGATGGATCCTGGTTGGGATTTGAAACATTGACAGAAAATGGTTTTTACTATGGATTCTACGGTAACTAAGTCAAAAGATATAAACCACAGATGTCTTCAATCCAAAAGCATTTCCCTATATGGACGGGATACATGGAGTGAAATCATTTTACTCAAAAAATCTAGAGTGAAGATAGCAAGAAGAGTTATTAATTAAGCTCTTCTACTATCAAGCATTCAAGAAGTCCTAATGATGGATCCCAGTTCGGATTTGAAACGTTGATGGAAAATCATTTTTACTGTGGATTCTTCGGTAACTAAGTCAAAAGATATAAACCATAGATGTATTAAATCCAGAATCATTTCCCTATATGGAGGGGATACATGGAGTGAAATCATTTTACTCGAAAAATCTAGAGTGAAGATAGCAAGAAGAGCTATCAATTAAGCTCTTCTACTATCAAGCATTCAAGAAGTACTGATGATGGAACCTGGTTGGGATTTGAAATGTTGACAAAAAATGGTTTTATTGTGGATTCTCTGGTAATTAAGTCAAAAGATATAAACCACAGATGTCTTAAATCTAGAATCATTTCCCTATACGGAGGGGATACATGGAGTGAAATCATTTTACTCAAAAAAACTAGAGTGAAGATAGCAAGAAGAGCTGTCAATTAAGCTCTTCTACTATCAAACATTCAAGAAGTCCTGATGATGGATCCCGGTTGGGATTTGAAACATTGACGGAAAATGGTTTTTACTGTGGATTCTCCGGTAACTAAGTCAAAAGATATAAACCACAGATGTCTTAAATCCAGAATCATTTCCCTATACGGAGGGGATACATGGAGTGAAATCATTTTACTGGAAAAATTTAGAGTGAAGATAGCAAGAAGAGCTGTCAATTAAGCTCTTCTACTATCAAGCATTCAAGAAGTCCTGATGATGGATCCCAATTGGGATTTGAAACGTTGACGAAAAATGGTTTTTACTATGGATTCTTCAGTAACTAAGTCAAAAAATAATTATTAATTTTATGTTTTAATTTTATTTCTACCAAGTATAAATGTTAAAGATTATAATACCTCTACCATATTGGAATTAAATGTTTACATAGGATTTATGTTTACTTCAAAGCCTAATTTTTTAATAAATTAGTGAATTAGATGGAGTGAAATCTCAAATAAAATATAATGTTACAATACTTTCGATTACTGCCCTACCCAATAAAAAGTAACTAGGGGTGGGAGAAATCACCTTTGGAGTTCGTTTCATGGAGTGGTCCACTACACGACATGTCTCCACATACCTAAATTCCACGTTTAAAAATTTCCTAATATTATGGAAATGAATGTAAACTTTTCCCTGCTATTCGTGAAAGACAGGTAGAATGTAATTTTTTATTTTCTTTTGGACCCACTTTTTTTTACTGTGATTAACCCCACATTAATCATATAATAAAAGTGGATTTTACGTATATATTAACATATAAATTGATTTTTGAATATTGGTAAGTTGTTGAATAGTAAGAAGCAACAAGTGGGAGGGCTAAAGATAGATAGAGGAGTAAGCTATGTGGGTAGAACCAAGCAATAGACATGCTAGAACCTTATCGTAATGTATGTTTACCTATTACTAACTCAAAATATAGCTATATTTTATGCAATCACCATTACCTCGGTTGTTTAACCAACATTATATGCTTACTGTTATATAGAGATTTGTGATGTGTTTGATATGATGAACTAAAAAGAAACATTTACTTCATTATATATTTTAAACTCTTAAAATTAAAGATATCATAAAAATTAATTAAATTATAGTATTATTTAAAAGATCACATTTTTTTTTGTAAGTTTGGCACAATTACATCTTCAACATGTCCAATATGTCATCCAAATCAGGGGTGGGAATTGAACCACTGATTTCACATCAAGTAGTGTCTTAATAGAGCACCCAGTCATGGTCTATCCAAGGCCCTCTTAAGTTATTTTAAATATTAATTATTATTAATGATAAAAAAAATTACAATAAGTTATATATATATATATATATATATATATATATATATATGCATTTAAATAAAAACATGTAACAAGAGTTTTAACCATGGAGATTCACCTCCATTTTTTTAATCTGTAAATAGACTTGGTTATAATACCATGACTCAATACCAAGGCTTATCAATACCACATTCTAGAAAGACCATAACTCATTTCATATGACACTTTGTTTATATGATATTTTTTTAATTAATGAACTTAAATAATAGTGAAAAAAAAACATAACACTTCTAAAGTAAATATTAGTCTTTGTTCTTGGTATATTACTAAGAATATTTCAAAATATTCTATAGGAGTTAAATCCCTACCATGAATTTAACAATAATTGATAATTAATTAAATAAACATGCTTATTATCGTCGCTGATTTTTAACAAGAACCATGTGGTAGCAACGAAACAACCCTTGTTGTTTAGACATTAGAACCACGTGGTTTTTATTTCCTTTGAAAAATGCCATAGGCTTATATGTGAACAAATATTTTTTTTAAATTAAAAAAAAAAAAAAAAATCAAAAGTATTAAGAAGAATTAATAATGTTTTTAATTTTTTAACATAAAATTAATATATAATATGTATATATTAAAGAAAAAAACCAACAAAACATTCCAACTAACAATATATAGGTCCCTTCTTAAACTACCCATCACCATTGCAAGAAAATAATTGAAAATGTATGATGTGAACACAAGTTTACACTTGTTTATTTTCTTTTTTTCAGAGTAAATGTCAAGTCTACACTATCAAAAATAACATTTAATAAATTGATATTCATTCAGGAAAACTTGTTTTATGATTTATTTTTCCTTATTGTTTTATACATGACTCAATCGCAACTCGTCATTGGTTTGGTCATAGAGATAGTTATCTAGCGTGATCACTATATATCATTGTCTACTGATAGTGACATAATAATTGCTAATTATATTGAATAAAAGTATACGAGTTTTAAAAACTTAACTTCTGTGGATTATTAGTCCCTTCCACAACACGACTGGGACTATAGTAATCAAAATGGTGGCATTAATATTAGTTTAATCTAGATCGTCCCTGCCCTACCGTGGCTTCGACCATATTTTTGTCATTTTGACCATAATTTTGTCATTTCATAGTATTGTTTTGCCTCTTCCCATATATTAGGTGTATTTTTTCATTTATATATTTCACGAGTGTAAACTAATGGCAACATTAGTTTCAAGGCATGCAATTCTTGTCTTTTGTTTTAGATATATCCTCTCTAACATATATATCCTTTCTTATATATGTGTCTTATAAGTTACGCAGCACGCCACAAACATGCCACCAGACCACACATAGAGCAGACCACATGGCACATGGCTCTGTGCATCTAGTGGCTCATGTTTCATCACTAAACTTGATGGGATGAATGAATTTGAGAATTAAAACTTTCATATTTTTTAATAGTTCCAGGGTCACTCTCAAGGGATCCGAGGAATTCGAGAACAATCTCAAGGAAATATGCAACATGAATATATTAACCAGGTAAGTGTGATCGATGATTTTGAGAATTAAAAGCTTCATAGCATCGGAGAGACATAAAAGTGTTTGTGAACGGAAAATAAATCTTGAAGAAAAAATATAGAAGTTACCTAAGAGTAAAGACCACCTACTTCTGCCCATCGCCAATGCTCCGTCATTGATGCTTCCATTTAAATTGTGGAAAAATGTAGGGAGAATGTAGAGCTAGAAGTGTGCATCTAGTTTGATTTCTAATTCTGGTTCTATTCAATCAACATTTTAAGGTCTTATCACTTCTGCTATCTCAATCATAAAAGCCTTATTTTCCGATCTTAAGGTTTTTTCTATCTTTTATGCTCTGAATTCTCATTCTGCGAAGTCTTTCTTGCTTTTAAGAATCCTGGTTCAATTGGTTCTAGTTTTACCCACAAGCAAAAACTTATTATTTTGATCGTGCAATTGACCCAATAGATTCTGTTGACTAAGCACTAGTTCCATATCCAACAACAAACACAGAGGTAGATCAACTCGCTCGATTGTTGGTGCATCTAAGGCTCAGTAAATCGACTCAATTGTAATTAAATTTGTGAGTATGTTTCAATTCCCCTTCAGTATCTTTGTTGACTTCTGGAACAGGTAGTGCAAGATTGGTTCGAATTAAGTGGTTCTTTTTCAAACGGAGATGCAGAAGAGGGGAAAGGGAGTTTCTCGATTCCATATTATTCTCCTAGCCCAACCAAGTAATTACTAACAATTGGTTATGTATGAATGTGTATGACCTTGTATGAATGGAACGATGGCCATAGGTCCTGATTTCGTAGTAGATGGAGAAGTTAACCACACGAACCAACTCACGTTAATTCATCCCTAGTTTATGTAATGGAAACCCTCGAGGGAATGTCCATGATTCAAGGGATCCCTCAGGGTTTCTATTATTTAACGGCTGTGTAATAGGATCGCTATTTTAGATTGCCATTTGAGTGACAAAGAGTTACCTATATCACGCTCTAGACATGAGCCTGCTACTACAACTCCCTAAAGAGCCGTAAAAGATCACTATTTTGTTTGTGCGTCATATGACCACTGCCATGAGGAAAATAAGGGTGTGAACCAGCGACAGCGGACATTAAAGAAATTCCTAAGGATTACATGTTACCAGAGTCTTCCTCGTTCACCCTGCATTTGTAGTTTGGTCGCTTCATCCCGTACTCCTAGTCTGACCTGCTCATCTCCTTTCGAAGCTTCTGGATTCTTTTCTGCTTTATCTGGGAAAACAATATTTGGTGATGGGAGATGAAGGCATGGGCATTGAGGGACAAGGTATATCTCATATGATCAGGTTAGGCATGATGCAAACAAAGTTGCAAAAGCTTATTAGAGAGAAATCCCAATTCACATTCAAGGAGAGATCTTGCAAACATAGGAGTAGGTCAAATTGCCTAGGGATGCCAATGTCGAGGGAATTTCTGCATCATGTGTGGATGCAGTTTTGACTATTAATGTGCTAAGGATTCCACTTGCCATGAAGTCTAAGAAAATTTAGATTTTTGTAACTGACAATAGAAAAATGCGTTTCTAGACAGCTCTTGAGGAACACACATTGGAACTTGTGAAGCAATACCTCTCACACCTGGAAAGCACGCAAGGGCATGACAACCTCTGTTTTTAATTTGAGTTGATTTAATTTATTATTTATTATTTTTTTATTTTCTAACATTATTATACATTAGTACATATGAAATTTTTTTTTTATTGAATGTATAGATCGTATTAAAAAATATCAAAAAAAATTGGTCGGAAGATATAAAGTCAAATTTTGACAATTTGTTTTTATTGAATTATAGATCGGATTAAAAAATAACAGAAAAAAGTTGGGCAGAAGATATAAGGTCAAATTCTGCAATCTCCACCAATGTGATATCATTATCTACACAGGAATAAAAAAATTCCATATGGCCAAATAGTAAACCTAATCAGCCTATCTAAGTGCTTGTATAGGCCAAATATCTGTAAATGGTGAATCATATACCTCGCCATTTGGAGAAAGCGGATCACCCAAACAAGAATATTTGAATCTTTACCATCAGTAGAATCTCAGTGCTTATTTCTCCTAGTTGTGCATAGATGTTTATTTGTGCATCATTAGTCATTTTATGGTGATGGTAGTGTTGATTTCACTAGGTTAGAACCCTGCCACATATTTTGATATGTTGTTTTACTGTATTCATGAATCCACTCTACTGCATTGAAATCTATCTAATCTAGATAAAGGATACATTCTTTTAAATTTAAAGAGCGAGGAAACTTTTTCCTATACATGCTACATCTATGTGCACATTGAATTTTGTAATGAAATTTTTTGACCCAATGCTCTTATCAACAAATCTATTGAAATTATTATGTTTTTCTCTGTTGGTGGCTATAATGTTTTTTCAATTTGTTTATAATCATTTTTGGGTAACTTGGACACCTTCATTATCTTCCATGGAAAACTAAAATTACGCATATTTTATTTTGGGGAGCTGCAGTTTGAAATTCCTAGAGATCTATAATTATTGCATCTTAATGGTGAGCTTAGATATCTCTCTCCTCGCTTTATTCATTGGTTCAATTGTTTTGTTGAAATGCATGCATCTTGCCTTTCTAGTGTCAAGCTAGCGATTTTTTCTTGGGAGAAAATGGTGACTATAGAATCAAAAGAAAAAGGTTTCCAGTATAAATGTTGATGAAGCAGATCATGGCCAATGCTAGGCTTCACCTTCTCTAGTGAAAAATTTAGGGCTTTTGTCTGCAAACCAGGTAGTCCATTTTCAAATTAACACGGGCAAAAAGCATGGGTAGACTGTTTGTTAGATATGGTGTCAATCTCTCCCTTGTACAAATATGTATCAAACATGGTGGGGATTCTCGAGGACGCAAACTTCAATGTCAATAATTGAAATACAGTTGATTTGGTATATCAAGGACCTTATAATTAATTTGTGAATTTAACTCTACCTACCTACACTCCTCCCTAGGCAGTCACCCTCATGCGATCTCAGGTTGAATCCATGGGCTTATCTCTCTGGTTAAAAGTCACTTGTCTTTCGTCCTTAGGGTTATTTGTCACTTCTTGCTTATTGTCACAAGGCCTGAGTGAAAGAGGAGGGTAAGGGTTTCGGCCCTGTGACTACTGGTGATTTGTGAAGGTTCTCTGTCTATGTGAAATGGCTTCGGCTTCTTCTCTTGCAGGGTCTCTGTCTTCACGAGACGCACATGCTTGGTACACTATTCTTTTTGTATTATTATCCTTCGACTTTTGCTTAGATTTTCACAGTCCTGTATGTAATTTTTATGATTGTTTTTTTGTGTGTTCAACAGTCTTTGGCTTCGCTCCTAGGCAACTCAGCTTCGTCACACATAGGTAGGTTTTCGTTCCAGTTCTTTCCTTCAAGTTTTGTTTTCATCTTACTGATCTCTTGGCTCCTTTGTGAGCAGGTTAAACCCTTTGGTGACCTTACTGTGATGGAGTCCTGTTCATGCTTGTTTTGTCTTCCCGCCTTTTGGTTCGATGGCTTGTCTCTCCAGATAAAATATCAACACAATCCTTTGCTTACTCTCCTTCTAGTTATGTTTATCAATTGCATTCTCTTGTGGCTTTCTAACTTGGGTATTTTTTTAGGTTGCAGGTTTGGAACCTGGGTGACTCCTTGTTGTCTTCGAAGCCCAAGACTCCCCTATGCGAAAAGGGTAGGGTCTTTCCCTTTGTAGCTAGTAGTTTTAATTTCGTTAGAACTTAAAACCCCAAGAGGGTTTCCGCTATACTGTATTTCTTGAATGGTTTGTACTTGCCCCACATTGTTTGAATGCGTTACCAGACTTGTGAGCAGGGTGGAACCTTAGTCGTTTGATAATATGTATAATCTTTTATAACCCTTGCTGGGTTATTGTTTGACACTGTTTGGAGCTTATTCAATGTATATTCTAGACTCTTTGAAATGAAATAAATTTAAATTCTGTTTACCAAAGAATTTTTTTAGAAATGTACCTGTGGTTTCTCCTTTATAATGTTGTTCTCACTCAGTTTGTTTCTTCTGTAGTCTTGATTTGAAGCACATTGTTCCTTCCTAGTTTAGTTTGACTATGATATAACTTGTTGTTCCTCCTTGTTAATTCGGGTGCGTTTTGGTTAGTTGTCTTGCTTTCTATGTTATTGGTTTGTTAATCAAACTGAGCTTAGACTATTGCTAACAATCTATCTATCTTTAAGATGAAAATATCACATATAATTACCGGAAATAAAATACTTCACACACACAGTTTATCAAATCAATTATTTCTGATTATTCTTCTTCCGTAAGATGGCAGACCCCCACAATGTGGATCTGGTTTGGTTTTTATGCCTTTCCAGGATTTCCACATGGTTGAGAAACTGTCTTTTAGTTACAAAATAGTTTCTTGAAACTAATTCCTAACATTTAACTAATCCTAATCTAACTGTTCTTTTAATTTCAAATTACAATGGTTGTGTCAGCCCAAATTTAACTTAAAACAAAATAAAATAAAATTCAAAAACTTCTTCTTCTGTCCAGCAGAAGAAGTCAATTCCAGCTGTCGCCTTTCAGTTGGATGCTCCTGCATCAGGCTCCTGGGGTAAATTAAACTCATGGCTCTTGTCCATGAGCTCTTCAATAGAGTACCCAACGCTTTGAATTTGGGCAGCATCCAACCAGGAACAATCCTCAATAGGACGGTCCTTCCATTTAACCAAATACTATAAATATTCCTTCTTTCGAGTCTTCCTGGCCACCTGTGTATCTAAAATTTTTCAATCTCTAAAGGATTTGCTGGAGGCATTTGTCTAATCCATGATTCTTCCTCATTCTAGGTGTCCTGTGTTCGTCTCTTCGAATTGTCTTCCTCATCAACAACAATGTAAGGGTACAGATCTACCACATTAAAAATGGGCGAGATTCCTATACCTGGAGGTAACTGCAACTCATAAGCGTTTGCAGAAAACTTCCGAAGGATTCTGCAAGGCCCAATCTTTTTCATTTTCAATTTGTTGTATTCGCCTTTTGGAAACCTCTCCTTGCATAAGTGTGCCAGTACTAGGTCTCCTACTTCGAACTGTACCTCCCACCTTTTCAAATCTTCTTTCTGTTTGTATTTTTGGTTGCTATCCTGTAGCTTCAATTTTACTTGTTCATGTAGATCACAGAACAACAACCCCTCCTGCATATTATAGTCCAACCATGGACTATTGTCCCTCAACACTGGATTTTGGAAAGATTTATAAGCTTCTTTGAACTCTACATCTCTTTCATACAAGTGCTTAAGATGTTCAAATCCTAATACTTATACTGCACTTTCTGGTAGGATCAAACTTATCCTACTTAATGCATCCGCTACTTTGTTGGCTAGACCGCTAATGTGTTTTGAAACGACTGTAAAACTATGCAAGTACTCCACCCACTTTGCATGTTTATGATTCAACTTATGCTGCTGCATGATGTACTATAACGTAGAATTGTCTGAAAATAAGACAAATTCATTAGCCAGTAAATAATGTCTCCAATGCTTCAGTGCTTGGATAACTGCATAAAATTCTTTGTCATAAGACGTGTACTTCTACCTACTTTCATTTAACTTCTTGCTGAAATAGGCTACTAGCTTATCTTCTTGGTTGAGTACTACACCAATGGTTGTCCCACTAGCATCACAACGAACTTGAAAAAGTTTGTTAAAATCTGGTAATCTTAGAACTAGTTTTTCAGTGATTTTCTTTTTCAGCAGTTGAAAACTCCTCTCAGCCGACTCTGTCCAATGAAAAGGTTGATTTTCCTTCATAATGGTGTCCACCATAGGTGCACAAATTCCATTGAAGTTCTTAATAAACTTCCAATAGAAACTCGCCAGTCCATGAAAACTTCTCACTTCAAACAAAATTTTGGGAGATGGCCAGCTAACTATGGCTGCAACCTTCTCCGGATCCATCTTCAACTCATTCTCAGAAATCACAAATCCCAAATAAATCAACTCTTTCTTGAAAAAAGAACATTTTTTAAAATTTATTAGCAATTTATTTTGCTACAATTTTTCTAGTACGTACCTGACATGTCGAAAATGTTCTTCCTTCGTCTTACTGAATATAAGTATATCATCTAGATATACGATCACAAATTTTCCAATGAATTCTTTCAACATCTCATTCATCAAACGCATGAATGTAATGGGAGAATTTCTCAGTCTAAATGGCATGACCAACCATTCATATAAGCCTTCATTGGTCTTGAAAGCTGTCTTCCACTCGTCACCTTCTCGAATCCTGATCTAGTGATAGCCGCTTTTTAGATCTATCTTTGAAAAGTACACTGCTTCACTCAGACAATCCATCATATCATCCATTCATGGTAAAGGAAACCTATATCTAATAGTAATCTTGTTTATCGCCTAGGAATCAATGCACATCCGCCATTCATCTCCTTTCATGGGAGATAAAACAGTCAGGACAACACAAGGGCTTAGACTCTCCCAAATCAACCATTTATCCAACAACTCTTGTACCTGCTTCTTGATCTCCTCATTATCTTTCATACTCATGTAGTAAGAAGTGTGGTTTGGAAAACTGGCTCCCGAAATGAAATCAATATGGTGACTAATGCTCTGCTTGGGTGGTAATTTTTCTGGTAGATCATCTACCACAATATCACTAAACTCTTGCAGCATGTCTTGTATTTCCTCAGGCAAGTCAGTAATTTTAGTATGTATCAATACTTCTCTTGGTCTCCACACAACTGCATAGTTTACCTCATTACCTTCAATCTGTTGTAGAAACTCCTTTTTGCCTATCAGAAATGCTTTTGTTCCACTAGTTTCTATAATATTTTCTTCTTTCATGGGAACTAGTGTATGCTTTATCCCATCCTTAACAAATCTATAACAATTCTTCTCCCTATCATGGATGACCTTCCTGTCATATTTCCATGGTCTTCCTAGTAGAATATGGCACATGTCCATAGGCATAATATCACAAGTCACCTTGTCCTTGTACTTGCCAATATGAAACTCCACCTCGCACTGCTCACCAACTAGCAGTTGGTGTCCTTTCTGCAACCAAGACACCTTATATGGAGTTGGGTGCTTCAACTTCTTCAAACCCAATTTTTCCACCATTTTAGTAGCTACCAGGTTATTAGTACTTCCATTGTCTATAATTAATTTGCAACATTTCCCATGTGACTTTCACACAATCTGAAACAATTCTTTCCTCTGTGTCAGATCAGCTACTTCCTTAGCTGGCTTTAGTAAAACCTTGTTCAACACCAAGGCTTCTCCTGTTTCGGGCACATTTTCCACCTCCTATGGTGGTGCCTCTACTACATCAGGTTGAGCAACATAAACTCCCCTCTGTCCATCTTGCTCATTTTCAGGACATTTAAAAGACCTGTGTCCCCATTTGTGACAATTGTAACACTGATAGGAATTTCCTCTTCCTCTGCCATTACCTCTTCCACATTGGTATGGCCTTCCTCCATAGGTTTACCTTCCCTCTCAATCTATCCCGAAGTCTTTGAAATTTTTCCCTCTTCATTTCTATTGGCAGTTCTACCTTTTCCAAAGGACTATCCTCTTACTCTACCGGAACCACGTCCTCTTTTGCATTTTATTTCCTGGCACCTCCTCTATAGTCTTAATGGAAATAATACTAATCTCGTTTAGGATCTCCATCCGTAGACCATTTACAAATCTCGTTGTCTTCTCAGGGGTATCTTCAACATACCCATCTCTTAGGTTTACTTTATAAAACTCTTCAGTATATTCCTTTACAGTCATCATTCTTTGCCTCAGGTTCTGCACCTATCTGTAAAGGGAAATTTGGTAATCTTTAGGCAGAAATTTTCTTTTCATCTTCGCAATCATTCTGTCCCATTTTTTGATCAATGGTTTGTTCAATCTTCTCCTTTCTGCCTGCACACTATCCCACCATAGTGTTGTGTGTCCTTTCAACTTGGTAACAACAAACCTGATCTTCCTATCTTCACTGATTTCTTCATATTCGAAATATTTATCTAACTCACTTATCCAGTCCAACAATGCCTTTGTGGACAAGCTGCCATCATAGTTAGAAAGCTCTGGTCTTGGCTTGCTGTTAGCCATCAAAACTGATTTCAACAGTTTGATCTCTAGTCCCTCTTCATCCGACCCATCTGTCATTGCTGTGTTTTCTTCCTCACTGTCATCTCCACCTTCAAGATCTCTACACCTTCCTGCTTCCACTGCTGCCAAACATGCAGACAAAGTTATGATCTCTTCTCGTAGCCCTTCATCTACTACTCCTCTGATGGCTCTGCCCCTGACCTCTTCTTCCTACCTCCATCTTCATTGAAGAAGAGAAACTTGCTCTGATACCAAAATTGGTGGGGATTCTCGAGGATGCAAACTTCAATGTCAATAATTGAAATATGGTTGATTTGGTATATCAAGGACCTTATAATTAATTTGTGAATTTAACTCTACCTACCTACACTCCTCCCTAGGCGGTCACCCTCATGCGATCTCAGGCTGAATCTGTGGGCTTATCTCTCTGGTTAAAAGTCACTTGTCTTTTGTCCTTAGGGTTATTTGTCACTTCTTGCTTATTGTCACAAGGCCTGAGCGAAAGAGGAGGGTAAGGGTTTCGACCCTGTGACCACTGGTGATTTGTGAAGGTTCTATGTCTGTGTGAAATGGCTTCGGCTTCTTCTCTTGTAGGGTCTCTGTCTTCACAAGACGCACATGCTTGGTACATTGTTCTTTTTGTATTATTATCCTTCAACTTTTTCTTAGATTTTCACAGTCCTATATATAATTTTTATGATTGTTTTTTTGTGTGTTCAATAGTCTTCGGCTTCGCTCCTAGGCAACTCAGCTTTGTCATGCACAGGTAGGTTTTCATTCTGGTTCTTTCCTTCAAGTTTTGTTTTCATCTTACTGATCTCTTGGCTCCTTTGTGAGTAGGTTAAACCCTTTGGTGACCTTACTGTGATGGAGTCATGTTCGTGCTTGTTCTATCTTCCTGCCTTCTGGTTCGATGGCTTGTCTCTCTAGATAAAATATCAACGCAATCCTTTGCTTACTCTCCTTCCAGTTATGTTTATCAATCACATTCTCCTGTGGCTTTCTGACTTGGGTATTTTGTCGTGGTTGCAGGTTTGGAACCTGGGTGACTCCTTGCTGTCTTCGAAGCCCAAGACTCCCCTATGCAAAAAGGATAGGGTCTTTCCCTTTGTAGCTGGTAGTTTTAATTTCGTTAGAACTTAAAACCCCAAGAGGGTTTCCACTATACTGTATTTCTTGAATGGTTTGTACTTGCCTCACGTTGTTTGAATGCGTTACCAGACTTGTGAGTAGGGTGGAACCCTAGCCGTTTGATAATATGTATAATCTTTTATAACCCTTGTTGGGTTATTGTTCAACACTGTTTGGAGCTTATTCAATGTATATTCTAGACTCTTTGAAATGAAATAAATTTAAATTTTGTTTACCAAAGATTTTTTTTGAAATGTACCTGTGGTTTCTCCTTTATAATGTTGTTCTCGCTCAATTTGTTTCTTCTATAGTCTTGATTTGAAGCACGTTGTTCCTTCTGGTTCAGTTTGACTGTGATATAACTTGTTGTTCCTCCTTGTTAATTCAGGTGTGTTTTGGTTAATTGTCCTGGTTTCTGTGTTGTTGGTTTGTTAATCAAACAGAGCTCAGACTATAGTTAACAATCTATCTAGCTTTAAGATGAAAATATCACATATAATTACAGGAAATTTATGATAATAAAATACTTCACACACACAGTTTATCAAATCAATTATTTCTAATTATTCTTCTTCCGTAAGATGGAAGACCCCCACAATGTGGATCTGGTTTGGTTTTTATGCCTTTCCAGGATTTCCACATGGTTGAGAAACTGTCTTTTAGTTACAGAACAGTTTCTTGAAACTAATTCCTAACATTTAACTAATCCTAATCTAACTATTCTTTTAATTTCAAATTACAATGGCTGTGTCAACCCAAATTTAACTTAAAACAAAAAGTAAAATAAAATTCAAAAACTTCTTCTTCTGTCCAACAGAAGAAGTCAATTCTAGCTGTTGCCTTTCAGTTGGATGCTCCTGTGTCAAAACATGTAATAAGAATTAGATTGTGGTTGGTGACTAGAGATTTATTTTACATTTCTGCATTTTCTTCTTGTCTTTTTCTTTCCAGGAAAATAAATTTCCAATATTTTCAATTGTAAGAATTACAACTTTGGTTGATTGAGAAGTTGCTAGCCCCCAACTGGCCTGAACCTCCACCAAATTATGATTCAGTGCACACCCATATAGAAGAAGCTTCAACACCCGAGTTAGCTACTACAGGTGACAAGGCATTAAACTGAAAGACAACCATTTGAATTTCCCACCTCTAACCACAAAGAGATATCATACAATAGTGAATTTCCTTTCTTGAATGAGAATTTCCTAGCCCCCAACTGGTTTGATCTTCAACTAATTTATGATTCAGTGCACACCCATAAAGAACAAGTTTCAACACCCAAGTCAGCTAATACAGGTGACAAGTCATTGAACCAAAGGACCAACCATTCCAAATTCCCACCTCTAACCACACAGAGATATCATAAAATAGTGAATTTCCTTTCTTGAATAAGTCAATCTTTAGTAAGGCCAAGTGTGTGCTGAGTCAACCACAACTCTGCAATGAAATAGTGTTTAAACATTCCTATGTAATGTAACATTTACACCATTCCTCAAGTTTTTGAGTCTTGGACTTTGAATTCATGATTGCATTGGCCATGGACAATGTGCTTCTTCCACATGAATCTGAAGATATAAAAGCCAAAGCCATTGACTGAATGATGTTTCCATTGGTCATGGGCATTGTCATTCTGAACATGGAATCCTAGAAAATAAAACACGGTGAATTTTCAGCTATATTAATTTTGCGATTAAAAATCTCCTATTTTTCTGTTTTAAACATTGATAATTTTTTTAAGATATATTAGTCCATTATATTACAAGGATTTTATTTTCCATTTCAAGGAAAAAATATGAAATTTTGTTTATATTATAAATATTTGCTTTTCCATTTCAAAGAAAAAGGAAATTTTTTAGTCAATAGTTTATTATATTATGTTTCAAAAAGTATATATATAATATATATTTTGGAATATGACTTAAAAGTATTTTTGATTGGAAAAGTGTTGGCTTTTCTTTGCGTAAAGAAACAAGTTAAAAAAAACCCAAAATCTTGAGCGAAAGCCTACTTTTTATTAGTAGATCAATCCAATAGTTGAATAAGGATGATCAGACAACAACAATTGACCTTTTGCAATTTGACAACTAAATGATAATAAATTTTGAGACTGTATAAAAGAATTTATAGTTTTGATATTTCGCTTGCTTATGGTTACGTTACGTTAAAAATTACAGTTTTAATATCTTATGGAAAGTTGTCAGTTTTCCTTTTCATTAGTGCCTCAGAGGTGACGTTTTGTTTAAAAATTGGATGCAGGGTGGAAGAGGAAAGAGGTGAACCTTTTCTTCCGTTCACCTCTTTACCGTTAGTAGGCAGGGGATGGAAACTTTTTACCGTTGGAGGATCACACTTATGCAAAGGATTTGAAGTAAGACCAACAGAAGATCTGAAATAACGGCAACAAAAATTGAATTTTGAGTCTATATTATTTGTTTTGTTTTGGTATATATTTTTCCTTCTTTTATAAATTCTTGTTGTAGAGATCATATTTGTTGAAACATTTTCAAAGTTTTAAGAGTTCCAAATTGCAAAATTATGTTATCGTTGTTTACATGGAGAAAAAAGTAGGACGCAGTCTGGGCTACACTAACCTCTTCCTCCATCCAAAAATATCAAACCTAAATGAAAGGGATGACAAACCTTAAATTCTATAGAGGGCTGTGAAACTGTGCAAACTTGAAATATCTTAAGTAAAAGAGCTAGCAGGATAATCCATCCTAATTCACGAGTGTTGGGTAACCATGATCAAAAGTGTTGTGTAACGTTTATTTTTACTGGGTTCTATTTTTGCAAGCGTCCTTTAACTCTATAGATTTCAATTTGTTTTTTAATAATCCAATGTATAAACGTAACTCGATGAAGTTTGTTTTAAATATTTGTGTGCTAATAGCTCGTTGTTGTACGCACTATGTGGGTGACTTAAGATTATAATGGGAAATAATATGCAAAGAAATTGGGATGGTTATGGCAAGCAGTTTGGTGTCTTAACAATTGCTTGGGCATCCTATTACAAAAAGTTGTCATATTTTTTGGCTAGTTTTGGAATTTACATTGCTAGCTCGTAGTTGCAAAAGTGGTCATTGTTTCAATTAGAAAATTCACTTCAAGAGGACTTGTACAATGTTAAAATTGCTCCATTTTGTAAAATCATCTCGTACAGTATTCATGAATATTATCATTTATAGAAGAACTCCTTTACTATCCTTAGCATTTCAATTCTCATTTGAAGTATATTTTAAGAAGGCTACCTCGTGCCTCCTCCTCTATTTGAAGGGGGTTGCAATAGCTTGAGAAACAACCAATCTTGCAAAGCAACAACTTGAGCGACAACTAATCTTGTAAACATTTATGCAGCACTTGCTCTATGATTTTAATATTTTGGTTCCACATGTACTTCAGTAAGAGACCTTGCCAATATATACAATCCTTTGGACCTATAAACCTAGACATTAATATATGGCACTATTCCAATCTAGTAGAAGGCAATATTGTTGGAAGTAATGGAGAAAGCTAAACTTAGATTATTGTTATGATAATGATAGGTTTGAGACTCTAATCTTAGACCTCATATCCTAATATCTAGGGAGTGGTTGAAACCATCCTGTTAGTGTGAAAGCCTATATATTTGAGGCTCATCTGACTCAATGGAAGAAGTGGGCTTGTATGAGTGTTTGTACACTCTCCAAGAGAGCCATTTAGTTTATAGTTAATATATTAAGTTTTTATCATAGTATCCGAGCTGCAGGGTCGAGGAACCTATATGCTGAGTGAAGGATTTGCCCGGTGCACCTGATGCGAAATCGGCACATGGTTTGGAGGAAACATCGTGTTGATCCCACTATGAGGCTTGTGTGCATTTTATTTTGACATTTTGGTGCAACTGAAGCATGGAATGGTGCGACTGAAGGGTTGAACAGTGTGAATCCACCGTGGTTAATCATACCAACCGCGTAGAACAACAACAAAAAAAAACTATGTTGTGTGGCTGCTTCTGCTGTGAAGAGATCATGGAGGCGTGCATCTATTGATCTACGTGAGACTTGGTGCAGACAGCTCAAGGGAGGCCAAGATCATGTTGGCATTATGATGCATGTGTTGTACTTGATGGCAACCCACTTGTAGAAGAAGAACTCACTTATATATAACTAGATGAATCTATAGAAGAGATATCAGATGTGACAGAATACATGGGATGCAGGATAGCTCAAAGGAATCAGTTCAGATGTAATGAACAATGACAACTCGTTAAGATGACAGTTCTCAGTATGGCAAGTTAGCTTTGCCATCAAGTTCAAAGGGGGAGATTGTTGGCATTATGATACAAGTGTTGTCCTTGATGGCAACTCACACAGATGACAGATCATAGTGCAGCAGGTCAGTAGCAAAGAATTGATGATCAGACTACAAAGAATGAAGAAAGAAAAGTATATACAGGTTCACTATATACCAAGTCGTGGTTCAGTATATACCAAGTCGTGTATATATGCAGGTTTGCTATATAACAAGTAGTGTATACACGCAGGTTATACACGCAAGTCCACTATATACAAAGGCGCGTATACACGCGGGATTGATGATCAAAAGTCGCGTATGCGTATGCATGCACTTTCATGCACAAAAAGGTGTGTACATGTGGGAAAGCTTATTTTTGGGTCCGTGGTATTTAGATCTTATGTTTTGGACCTTGATATTGCATCCGAAGTGTTGAACCCAGTTATTGGGTCCCTAGTATTGGTTGTGAATGGTTTTGGACCATGGTATTGAATAAGGCCTAAGACTATAAAAGGAGAAGAAGATCATTAGGCAAAAGCATTCAGAAAGTCTTGAATATCTGATGAAGTATGAGATCTAGTATGCAGGTTATGGGTTCATAATTCTTTGCTAAGGAGAAATCTCAATGGTTGATGGAGAAAAAGATCTAAGGATAGATTGGGATCTAATGGCTTGGAATGAATCATCTCTATACAGTTTGATAACACTAATTCTAGATCTGTATACTGACGCATGTAATGTTCTGTAAATATTATGATCTGGGTATAACTCAAGTTTTGGAACAGCTGCAAATCATGAATGAATATTTACAGATGTATACGCTAGTTGACTATGATAAAAGTGCGTACATATGCAGGTTAGATACATCTAAGTAGCATATACCATATGAACTATGATGTTTGAAGTTACAGGTGGTTCTGGTTGTTGATGAGTTCTGATGACTGTTTACTAGGGTCAGTGTTCTGCATATTCAGTTTGGTTGATTGTGTTTAGCTTTAGTGTTGATGGATGAGATCTATAATGGATCGGGATCATAATGAATTATCTTTATGTGATCTGATGGACTAGATCTGGTTGCTAATATGCGTATTATCCTTGTATATGTAATGATCTAGTTATGTCTGAAGTCAGGAAGTGTAGCGGAGACATAAGTAAGTAATTAATGACATATACGCGGGTTCGCTTTGCTGAAGTTCCGTATACACGCTGGTTTGGCTCTTCAAAGTAGCGTATGCACTCTCATATATGATTTTTGTTAGATCTTAACATTGTTGCAGAGTTCTGTGTTCTGCTGATTACAGTTTGTTGACTGGGTTTCAGTGATTCAGAGATTGATGATGCTAGTGTTGATTGATTATGTGCTTCAATGATATTGATGGGTCCAGTATGAAAATTGGATGAAACGTGGCCTTCAAATTATGATGATGTGTTCCACGAGTATCCAGTCTGAAAATTTATGAAACGTGGTACCTGGAGGAAGAAAAAGAAGGTTGTAGCCTTCTGTAGGTCGGCACCTATGTACTAGTACCTCAGCTAGTACAAAAGCTAAGGGGATTGTAGCTCCCTTCCAAGAGAAGCTAGAGAATGAGAGAAGGTTGTAGCCTTCTATAGATAGAAGCCTGTGTACTGGTATAAGACTATACCAGTACAAAAATATTGTAAAAAGAAGTTTCTTATTAAAAGAAGATAGAGACGACTTGCAGTAGGTTGTTTTCGCCCACATTGGGTTTCCACCTTACATCATGGTGTTCATGTGTGCTTCTTGTGTGTGATGATCTATTCTGTTTTACTGTACCTGTTTATCGTTCATATGGTTAACTAAAAGTTCGGATGCACTAACTAAAGATCAACATTTAATGGATTAACTGAATCACAAGTTTACTGGATATACGCTAGTTGCATTAGACACGGTTGCGTGTACACGCAGGTTCCCTTCACTGAAGTAGCATATATGAATCCTGAGTATGAAAATGAAAAAGTGTTTGATTTTATAATACCGATTCACCCCCCCCCCCCTCTCAATATTATTCCAACAATTGGAATTAGAGCATGTCCTTTGGTAGAAGCTTGATCGCTTGAAGGAGATTTGTAGAACAATGGCAAAAGAAGCTTAAGAAGAAAGCGCCTAAGAAGAAGAAGACATCTTAGAAGAACTATGACAATGGGAGAATTAATTGGGGAATATGTGGAAGAAGCACTTCAGATTCAGAATCACTTCAGAATGAAGATAAACAAGCAAAAGAACTATCAGGTATGAATTTGTTATCCTCTAGTAATACACTTTTCTATCCATTTGAAGATGATGAAAATGATAGTGAAACAACTGAATTGGCTCTTATGGGTGAGAAAGAAAGATATCAAATAGAGGCAGAATTTAAAAGGACTACAGACAACATTAGAGATCAACAAGATCTATTGCACAAAATGGAATGTATCTCCAAAGAAGAAGTTACCAAACTAAAAGCTCAACTAGAGGAAGGAATCAAGGTAAGGAAGCTATTCAAGGAAAAGGAAGATCAATGTCAAAAGTTGCAGGATGAAGTGACATGTTTAAGAAATGAAGTAAATGAAAGGAGCACAACAATCAAGAAACTCAGAGAAAGATCCAGTTACTATGAAAGTCTTGAAGCTACGATCCTCTCGTTAAAATAAGATCTTGAAGAATCAAATAAGCAGAATAAGGAACTACTCCAATCTCTTGAAAAACAAGAAAACGAAGTTTTTAAATTAAGACATCAGTTGGAAGAAGGAAGAAAAGTTGAAGAAAACATGAAGAAGCAGCATCGTGTAAAGGAAGAGCAACATCAAGTTGAGGTAAATATTTTAAAAGACAACTTAGAAGAAAAGGATAAGCTCTTACGATTTCAAGATAGTACTAAGATCTTGGATGATATTCTTAGTAGTCAAAGGTCCCCTGCTATCAAAACTGGTATTGGTTTTCATGAATATGTTGAAGATGAATCTAGCTCACAAGGAGAGGCAAAGAACTCTAATGAGAAACTTAAAATAATCAACAAGGTGATGAGAGGACAACCCCATCAACAGCAAAGGAAATAAATTATTCAAATAAAATCTTTTACTCCTCCGATGAATAATTTTGAATGTTATGTATGTCATAATCTTGGACATGTTGTAGCCAGATGCAGAAGAAGAATGGTTCAAGACCATCACACAGAAAGATCATCATGTTCCAGGTACTTAGGGATATTTCTTTGCTTGCAATATGTTTGGTCACCGAGTTGTTGATTGCTACAGAAGGAATATGAAACATGTAAGATGTTATGCATGTAACAAGCTTGGACATACAAAAAAGGAATGTTGGAACAAAGTATGGGCACCATACCAAAAGGAGAAAACATCATCACACTTGAAGATATGGAAGAAGAAGGAAGCATAGTCAGAAAGATATGGCATCGCACAATGTAAAGACCTAACAGACTCAGAGGAAGCTAAAAGTGTAAAACTTCATTGTTCTCAATCTCATACACAAGTTTCATAAAGAGAATTCGGGTATATACGCGAGTTAGACAGTGAACAGTTGCGTATATGTCAATTTGAGAAAAGCAGTGGGACAGGCTCAGGAAAAGGGTCTGATATGATTCAGTCCATTACTTGCTCTATTTTATAATGGTTACAATCTGCTGACGATGTGTGGAAATGTCTTGATACTTGTAAGATGTTTAGAAGTGTTTTGATCCTAACTTGTTGATGATGGTGCCTTGATACTTCTTGATGGTATATGCATGATCAGATCTGAGAGTAAACAAGATGGCACAGGTTCAAGGGGAGCATATACTTTTAATAATGCATTTTTGGCATTATGGTTAGTAGTCCTTGGTGATGATGCTTATATGGCTAAATGATACATCTTGCTATGATATGGTTATGAGTTTTCAATGATAAAATCTCATATGATTCTTGGGGTTACATAGTTGGTGTTCAGATCAAATTTGTGGTTGATTCTCTGATGATGCATATATGGTGCTTACATGGTGATCTTCATAAGGATAAGGAGAAGTACAAAGCTTGAATACACAATTTCATTACTTGATGATGAGTCACTCATATGTTGTTGTTGACATATAATACAGTTATGATGCAGGATTCCTATAGTTCTTGGTGTTCACATGGATGAGGATTGTTGTTGTTGATGATATCAAGAAGTCTTGACAAAAGTTCTTGAGCTCAAAATACATAGTGCTATATACAGTATGCTGGATACATGGATGATTACTCAAAGTTGCATTGTTGGAGACATGATGATGATGAGTTCTTACCCATATGATGACAGGTTGATACTTACATATGTTGATTGATACAGATGAGGGATGTCCCTGAGTGATGATACATGGATGATATATATAAGATCATGCAGATCTTGATGTTGATGAGATGGATATGGTGTCTTTCACATATGATATAATGTGAATGATTTTATAATGCTCAAGATAAAGAGGATGAATTGATATCTATATGCAGACATATATTGTCACATGTTGATGCTATCTACATTAATGGAGATATACAGGTTGCTGGTCTAGATGTTGTTGACAGATGCTTATGGAACAGATCATACACTGTGTATGATAGTTGTTGATGACTATCATGGTCTTATTTAGACGCTTAGTCTCTGTTATAAATGTCATGTATATCACTCAATGTAAAGGTCATATTAAGACTCATGATGTAATAGTTTGTCTCTATCTATTGTAGTCATTTGATGAATCCATTTTGGTCATATGATGTAAATTGTACCCCCACTATGCATGGGAAGAATGATGTCATATTTGAGTTATGTATAAACAATTGGTATCTTGTATATCCCCACTTGGTTGGGAGATGGATGTATGTATAAGTCTTTGGTGATAGGAAGGTCATTTATGATGTATAGAGTCATGTTCTTTTTATAGAACATCTTTTTGTAGACCTTGCTTATAGTCAGGGGGAGCATGAACAACACTCTTTAGCAGAGCGGAGATTTCAGCATGTACTCAGAGGGAGCATGGACAGATTGGTACACCTTGGCATATACAAAGGGGGAGCTCAATCAAAGATTTTAGCAGGTACTTAGGGGGAGTATGGACAACAGATGTATATCAAGGAAGAGAATATCGTGGTACACCCTTTGCCCTTGATGTCAAAGGGGGAGAGTGACTTAGTATGGTTGTTGCCATCAAGTCCAAAGGGGGAGATTGTTGGCATTATGATGCATGTGTTGTACTTGATGGAAATCCACTTGTCGAAGAACTACTCAATTATATATAACTAGATGAATCTACAGAAGAGATATCAGATGTGACAGAATACATGGGATGCAAGATAGCTCAAAGGAATCAGTTGAGATGTAATGAACAATGAAAACTTGTTAAGATGACAGTTCTCAGTATGGTAAGTTAGCTTTGCCATCAAGTTCAGAGGGGGAGATTGTTGGCATTATGATACAAGTGTTGTCCTTGATGGAAACTCACACAGATCATAGTGCAGCAGGTCAGTAGCAAAGAATTGATGATCAAACTACAATGAATGAAGAAAGAAAAGTATATATGAAGATTCACTATATACCAAGTCGTGTACACACGCAGGTTCACTATATACCAAGTCGCATATATATGCAGGTTCGCTATATACCAAGTAGTGTATACACACAGGTTATACACGCAGGTTCACTATATACAAATACGCGTATACATGTGGGATTGATGATCAAAAGTCGCGTATGCGTATGCACGCACTTTCATGCACAGAAAAGCGCGTACATGTGGGAAAGCTTATTTTTGGGTCCGTGGTATTTAGACCTATGGTTTTGGACCTTGGTATTGCATCCGAAGTGTTGAACCCAGGTATTGGGTCCCTAGTATTGGTTCTAAATGGTTTTGGACCATGGTATTTTTATAAGTCCTAAGACTATAAAAGGAGAAGAAGATCATTAGGCAAAAGCATTTAGAAAGTCTTGAATATCTGATGAAGTATGAGATCTAGTATGCAGGTTATGGGTCCATAATGCTTTGCTAAGGAGGAATCTCAGCAGTTGATGGAGAACAAGATCTAAGGATAGATTGGGATCTAATGGCTTGGAATGAATCATCTCTATACGGTTTGATCACACTTATTCTAGATCTGTATACTGACGCATGTAATGTTCTATAAATATTATGATCTGGGTATAACTCAAGTTTTGGAATAGCTGCAAATCATGAATGAATATTTACAGATGTATACGCTAGTTGACTATGATAAAAGTGCGTACATACGCAGGTTAGATACATCTAAGTAGCGTATACCATATGAACTATGATGTTTGAAGTTACAGGTGGTTCTGGTTGTTGATGAGTTCTGATGACTGTTTACTAGGGTCAGTGTTCTGCATATTCAGTTTGGTTGATTGTGTTTAGCTTCAGTGTTGATGGATGAGATCTATAATGGATCGGGATCATAATGAATTATCTTTATGTGATCTGATGGACTAGATCTAGTTGCTAACATGCGTATTATCCTTGTATATGTAATGATCTAGTTATGTCTAAAGTCAGGAAGTGTAGCGGAGACATAAGTAAGTAATTAATGACATATACGTGGGTTCGCTTTGCTGAAGTTGCGTATACATGCTGGTTTGGCTCTTCAAAGTAGCGTATCCACTCTCATTCATGATTTTTGTTAGATCTTAACATTGTTGCAGAGTTCTGTGTTCTGCTGATTGCAGTTTTTTGATTGGGTTTCAGTGATTCAGAGATTGATGATGCTAGTGTTGATTGATTATGTGCTTCAATGATATTGATGGGTCTAGTATGAAAATTGGATGAAACGTGGCCTTCAAATTATGATGATGTGTTCCAGGAGTATCCAGTTTGAAAATTTATGAAACGTGGTACCTGGAGGAAGAAAGAGAAGGTTGTAGCCTTCTATAGGTCGGCACCTATGTACTAGTACCTCAGCTAGTACAAAAACTAAGGGGGTTGTAGCTCCCTTCCAGGAGAAGCTGGAGAAGGAGAGAAGGTTGTAGCCTTTTGTAGGTAGAAGCCTGTGTACTGGTATAAGACTGCACCAGTACAGAAATATTGTAAAAAGAAGTTTCTTATTAAAAGAAGATAGAGACGACTTGCAGTAGGTGGTTTTCACCCACATTGGGTTTCCACCTTACATCATGGTGTTCAAGTGTGCTTCTTGTGTGTGATGATATATTCTGTTTTACTACACCTGTTTACTATTCATATCGTTAATAAAAGTTCTGATGCCCTAACTAAAGATCAACATTTAATGGATTAACTGAATCATAAGTTTACTGGATATATGCTAGTTGCATTAGACATGGTTGCGTGTACACGCAGGCTCCCTTCACTGAAGTAGCATATATGAATCTGAGTATGAAAATGAAAAAGTGTTTGATTTGGTAATATTGATTCACCCCCCTCTCAGTATTATTCCAATAGATCACAGGAGGCCGGACTTGCCCGGAGGCTGCGAGGAGGGAGCCGAGGAGGCCGGGTCTCTGTTTTTTGTTTACAAGTAACGAGGAGATCAGCAACAGCTTGGATCGTTGGATTGCCAAATCAGGTCATTGCATGGAATTCCATGGAGGCGTGCAGGAGGTTGCGAAATTGCGGGAGGCTGCAGGATGTTGCTGCATTGAATTAAAGAAAAAACTTAAACATCTGTTGTAAGTGGTGGAGAGGATTGCGTTGAAGTGGTGAACGCCATTCAAGGTGATTTTCTCCCGATTTTGAGGGGTGGAATTATATAATCAGCTTAAGAGGATGAATTTTATACCTAGTTTCAAACTGAATCGTCATCGAGGCCATAGATCTGGTATTGCTATCAGCTTCATCTGGCAGAATTGTCCTGGAAATTTAATTGTTTGAAAAACTCAAGTTGTAGGTTGTGGAGATCCCAAAAACAATTGGGTAAATTTTCTTCTAAGTTATTATATGCCACAATGAAAATGTGAAAGTTCTTTCTGATTTGAACCCATCTTCAGAAATGTGTTATCAGAAATTGCTAATTACATACATCAAAATTAGATATTGATAGTGTTTCCATCTTCTGAGAGGTTGTTTTTTTGTTTGTAGCCAGAGCCGAGGACACTGAGACCTGTGTGGCACAGAAGCCATAGTCTACAATGTTCTACAGTTGAAGAGCTGCCAAAGGGAGAAGTTTCCCGCCTATGTGGTAACGAGGTAGTTGGAGCTTGTTAGAGGACTGTGTGGAGTCCAAAAGAAATCTCGAAGCAAGATAAAGCGAGATAAGCTGGACTTTAACAACATGTCTATATTTTTAGATATTTTTGATTCTGATGATGATGATTTTCTCATGTGGGAATTTGGAGGCATTAGCATGGGTAGTATGTTCAAGTCAGAATAAATTTCAAAAAAACAATGTGGTTTTGTTGATGACCACGAGAATCAAGAGGCACAGTCTGTTATGCAAGATCCTGATATTGAAGACACACGAGCTCATCTTTAGGAAGGGTGTAAAGGGGAATAAAGTGTTGAATATCAATTGGACGAGCCACATGAAGCTAATTGCAAAGAGATGGCAGAAGAAGACAAAGCTAGAGAGGATTTAAATTGTGATGATCTCATTAATATTTTTGTGTATATAAACATTACATCAATGAATGATGAAGGCATCATAGTTGACGTTAAAATGGTTGACACCGAAAATAGTGAGAGGTAAAATTCCCCTATCCAACCTGTCATAATTTTGAGAAGGGCAAGAATAAGAATTCAAGCTTTCCATCACTGGGGAAGAAATGAGGTGAAGATACATCACTACCTCATGGCAAGGAAAGTGAAGATGAAGCCTTGACTCAAGATGAAAAAGCATGGACTCACAAGCAGGAAGACCAAAATGAAAACCTCTGTTACCAAGTTGTTTCATGTTTTAATTGTAAGCCTAGCTGATACTAAACCAGCAAGCATATGTTATGGTTCAATAACCATTCGCCATTAAGGGGGAGTGTTGGAAGTAATGGATAAAGCTAAACTTAGATTATTGTTATGATGATGATAGGTTTGAGACTCTAATCTTAGACCTCATATGCATGGTTGAAACCATCTCGTTAGTGTGAAAGCCTATATATTTGAGGCTTATCTGACTCAATGGAAGAAGTGGGCTTGTGTGAGTGTTTGTACACTCTCTAGGTATCTCACCTGGATAGCCATTTAGTTTATAGTTAATCTATTCAATTTTTATCAAATATTTCACCATTCAATCAACCAATCACTTTAATAATATTCAAGCTCTGCTTCTCAAGGCAGGTTCTTGTCACCCTGCAACCCCTTGTTTCATAAGTGATGCTTCTAACAATACCAAACATGTGATCATTATTTGGTTAACGCTCGCATTCGCCTCAAATTGGTTGCACATAGGAAGAAACCATGGGCAACCAAATTTATTTGTATATAGAGAGATCTTAATTATAACATCATGCACAAGTTGAAGAAATAGAATATATGTTAAAATTTTAGTGGGAGATGTCATTTTTGGTAATTTGGATGGCTTCATTCATAGAATTCAACATCGATCCTTTGCGACTTAATGTGGCAGACTACTCCCCTTCATTAAAATCCATATTGTATGTGCTAATCTTGGCTGGAGCATTGAACATTTGTGAAAGGCCACCAGATGTTAACACCACATTGGCAGCCTAAGTCAACACTGCAGTCACGTATACTTTGTCACTTCATTGATCGAATTTCAACCCTTTGCATCATCTTCGGTGGAAATGACGTTCTTGGATTCAGTGTAATAGAACAAGTACATGGAGTAATCTGTTAAGGTGGGCTCATTGTCCACTATTCTAAATTAATATCGATGGATAAGTTAATGTATCACCTCGGCCTGGGGATCCCACGTGGTGGTGGCACACATTTATGTTTTGTTAAGAAAGCTTTAAACTTAAATAAAATATTGTGAATTTCCTATTTTTGAACTAGTGCTCTAGAAGAGTCACTATCTATCACTACGTCCTTCTATCTATATCTATATCTATATCTATATCTATATCTATATCTATATCTATCTATATATATATATATATATATATATATATATATATATATATATATTAATTATTCAATTTTAGTGTTTATATTATATTATATTATATTATATTATATTATATATGAAAGAGACATTGATATTAAATTTGTGAATGCACTTTTATATCATAATTAAGTGCAAGATGATGTTCACGTATGATAGTTTTAGAGTATGATTTAAGGAAATTGTCTTTTTTGAATTATTTAATATTTTTTTTTATTTATCTAAGATCTAATTAGAGGGTTTTTTCCAACATTAATTTGAGAACTAAATTATGGTAGTTTTCTTAATGTTTAAGAGATTTCAATATCTCATGAGAAGGCAAGCATTGGCTATTAGCCTATTGTAAAATTACAAAATGAGTTTATGAAGCAAACTTTGGAAAATAAAGAATATATGAAGTGGGTTGAATTTCATTCACCTTGCTTGATGAAGCTAGATATAGTTTTTATGAAGGGAAAATGTTTATTTATTATGTAATGAGGTTAAAGGAATTCAGACTTAATATATTTTGGAGTTCTTTATCATTGTGTTATGGGTGCATTATACAGTTTAGTTTTTGATTGCTTTATTTAGTAGTTTTTAGTTTATTTCCTTTCCCTTTTATTGAAAGATTTTTTTCCTTAATGGATAGTCCTTTCCCATACATGTTGAGCTTGGATTTCTTTCTATGTTCTACATGGGCATATTATCATGGTTATGAACATTCTACATTGTTTATTTGTTCTCTAGACTTTTCATTATGTTCTCTTTTTTCACTCGCTAATACGGGATTGTCTAATTTACACCCATGTTTCAAAAACGTTCATATGAGGGACTTGATGCGCACATAACAATATGTTGGTTGTTGCATTGCCAGTTTTTTGGTGTGTTCCACTCTTTGTATTGGGTTAAGGTTTAAGTGTACTTGTGCACTTTGTTCTCTAGCTTCTCTTTGAAATTAGAAAGGTCTTATGTGCTTTTTGCAATGGTGCCTTGGAATTGGAAATCTATGTGGAGTGGGGTTAGTATATATCCACAGTCAATGTATTTTCAAGCTATTATTCAATTCCATTATAAATTTTTCCTCTTTTTCATTCATTGATTTATAATCATGCCTTTCCCTTTATTTTGAAATATTGCATGCAAGATCTAGCATGCTTACATTAAGATCTCAATATTTATGCTTCTATCATCCAAGGTGTTACATATGTTGTATTGGATTAGGGTCTAGGAATCTTGATGCATTGTGATGTCCAACCTCTTGTTTCTTTGCATTCAAGGTTTTGTTATTAGAGTTCTATGTAGATATAATAAAATTCTCCTTATGTCTACCAATTCCATTAGTTTTTGGATATGCTTTACATGGTTATTTACTATGTGGGGTTGACATTAATATCATGTGGTGGGTTTATTTCATTTTCACTTACAATTTCAAATGATACATGGGAGGGATATAGTATGCATCAATTGCAATTCTTCCGCAGCATTTCCTTTCTTTTGGTTCACTTTCTCTTTGTATTGGGTGACAATCAATCAATATGAGTTACTATGGTGTTCAAATCCCCTTTTCCTTTGTAATTGTATTTATGAAGATTTGCATGGGATGGTTTGGAGTTGTATTTGAAACTACCAAATGCATTGGTGTCCTTTATCATACCAACATTCTATGATAGAGAAACATATTACATAAACACTAAATAGATAGTGAAAGCTAATGCTTCTCTCTCGTGATAGATTAGTTGCAATGGAAATTCAGGAAAGAAACTCTCTATTTGTTGGAAATAATACTGATAGGGGGGGCAAATCAATATTATCAAGTCAAATATTTCCTTTTCCAATTCCAGATTATATACGCTACTTCTCTTAATAAAAACCGCGTATATACACAACTATAGATAAAGAAACCCGCGTATACAAAGCAGACTTATAATTTGATTTATCTTTCAGATGTCAGTTATTAATCTGTGATTCAGAAGCAAATAACCAGTAACCAGAAACAGTAAAGCAGAGTAGAAAGACAATCGCACACAAGAACACAAGATATAAGGTGGAAACCCAATGTGGGTGAAAACCACCTGCTGCAATTCGTCTCTATCTTTTCTTTAATTAGAAACTTCTTTTTACAAATGTACTGGTGCAGTCCTTTTACCAGTACGCAGGCTGCAACCTGCAGAGAGCTACAACTCTCTCTTGTTTTCCAGCTTCTCCTGGAAGGGAGCTACAACCCCCTTAGCTCTTGCACTAGCCAAGATACTAGTACATAGGTGCTGGCCTACATAAGGCTACAACCTTCTCTTTCTTTCAAGGACCATGATTCATAAATTTTCAGACTGGATCCACAAATAACATCAATCAACCATCAATAATTTCTGCATCAACCAATCACCTTTTCACCAAAACTAAAATCAACATAAACACCTCTCTGACGACTATACCCAGATCACAGTAACAGTACCACACACCAAAAATGAACCTAGAACACTGCAGCAATAAACAGAAGCAGCAAAAACACAACTCAAAATGTATACGCTACTTTAATGCCCTGAAACCTGCGTCCATACGCTTCTGCGTATGGAACAACCTGCGTATACGCTGTTTTCCTTCACTGAACCTGTGTATAGATCTACAAACATAATTTTTTCAAGTATTCAGGCACTGATTAACCCAGATTATTAGATTTATAGATCACGCATGTGCCAGATATAACAGATCAAAATCATGCAAAGATATTATCATTCAAGCCAAGAGATTATGACCCATCAATAGAACTTATCCTTCTTTTCACTAAGGTTCCTCCTTCATTCAGATCCAGATCTACTCCACAATGCTAATCACCAATATCTCAGATCTCGTACATTATCAGATTTTCAATAATAATTCATATGATGCCTTGTCACATGATCTCCTTCCTCTTTTATAGTTTTAGGCCTTCCACAATACCACGTTCCAAAACCATAATAAACCAATACCAAGGGCCCAAAACCTGGGGTCAATTCTTCTAACAAGATACCTTGGTCCAAAACCATAGGTTCAAATTCCAAGGACTAACAACCATGGACCAAAAATAAGTTTCCCACCATGTACGTGCTTTTCTGTGCATAAAAGTGTGTGTATATGCATACGCGACTTCTGAACGTATAACCCATGTGTATACGCGTCTTCAGCAAGGTGAACCTGCGTATACAAGATTTCCTTCATTCTGAGCGCCTGAACTGAGGTCTGACACCAAAGTGAGTTGCCATCAAGGAGAACACCTGTACCATAGGGCCACACCTATGCCAAAATGCCAACACTATTGATTAGGAGGAATTATTGGAGGTACATGTACAACTTGTTAGAATATGGTTTAAAAATAAGAAATGTAGGAAATTGGATAATCTTTTGAAATGTATAAATTTAATCTATGGAAATCTGTATAACTTAGAAAAATTCGCTTTCTTCTAACATTGGTGTCTTAATTTTTTGATAAATATAATGCAAATATTCACAGAATATGTGAGTTTAGTATCAAAATGTTGAAGTTTATTGAAACAAATTTGTATAATTGTAGAGAATATGTGGTTCTTGTGCTTGTACACCACTATATTTCTTTAGATTTTAATTTTAATTTACAATATTTTTAAATTAGTAGTGTCAACTAAGCCATGGAATAAATAGGTCTAGTGTTCATGCCACAAATGAGGGTCTTATCGTAATCAGTTAATTTTTATTTTTAGCATTCATTTCCTTTTTGTGCATGTCCATCATGCAATTTTATTTCCAAATAGTTAGAAAATAAAAAAGTTATGTTAGAAATTAGAGATCAATGTATTTTAGAATTATTACCTATGTACAAAAAAATCAATAGAAAATTGGAAGTAATATATATTTTTAACTTTAAATATTCTATGTTTAAAATTTGTGTACATATCTCTATAAGTGTGTATAGTTTCATTGGAAATGATTATGTGGATCATATCAAAAACTGTGGTTCATAAAAAATATAAGAAAATGAGTTCGAAAAATTCATGTGTTTTTGTTCATATAGGCTAAAACATTACGTTCATCATTCTAAAGCTAAAACCAAAGTATCTAACTCATCCAACATGTTGAAGGATAGAGGAAGCCCTATAAATTAGTTTCCATGAATTTATAGTAATGTGAACATGTTCTTTTGACATAAATTCATAACTTACCAGAATCTCAAACACCTTTGACATCAAGGGATCTTTTAGGACCTATTTTCCTTAAGGTTTAGCATTACAACCTATATTTTTCTCTTACACATAGTCCTATTAGCCCCATCCTTTTTATGAAAAAACAACTAATGGTTATTGGAGTATCACTTAAAGTTAAAAGACCCCATAGAGCATGTGTTGTGGTTGGAGGCCTTGTTACTGGAACTTGAGGCCTAGAAGTTATTTTTCCTATGAAATATCGTGTTTTACTTTTTGATCATTGTCTAGGCCCCTAAATCCATCACTAATAAAAAAATTAAATGATCTGTAAATTTTCGTGGATATTCCACTGGGAAGTTCATCACAAAAAATATGATAATATTATATTAAAAAATCTGATATTCTACACTATTACAGTTTTATTTAATTTCCAGTTCTATAAAATTAAATGTAATTAGTGCATGCATGTAAAAATAAATGAAGAAAAAAAGTAGAGAACGACAAAATGAGCTCACACACACCTAATACACAAGATATTATTTTTGGGAAACTCTTTTGGGAGAAAACCCAGCTGTAAGGTGAGGTCATTTCTCTCTCTTTCTCTGTCTGGAAATATGGTTGTGGATACAAAGAATTAATGTCTATGGCCCATGGGATACTACATTGCACAAATCATCTCTATGTGCTCTACCTCCTATCTCTCTTGGCTACCTTTTCTCAACTATGGAACAAAATTCTCTTGAAAGAATGGAATGCGTCTTCCTCCTATTGGCTAGTTTATAACACAACCTGATAGCCTACTAGTGGTTAAGTTTGACTACAAAAAATCTTAACTAGAGTTACAAAATAGACTCCTCTAGAGTCTTTTACATCACAAACACGTGGCTAGCTCCTTTTACATGAATAATTGGGACATCCTCCTGAACTATAGGTGTGAAAACAGGACGATCAATGTCTGAGTGGCATAACTTTTGCATACAAACTCCGATTGGCGTGATTCTTACGCCGTTGGAAATCTCTCTATGTGTAGGGTAGCATAAAAAGGTGCTAAACCTAAGATAAAATTTTTTACCCCAAAAAAATATCATTTGATGCATCAAAATGCCCCTGAAAGGTTTCAGACCCTATTTCATCAAACTAGGTCTTGCCTGTAAAAATTGTTTCGTGAGATGATTCCCCTATTTTTTCCACTACAAATGCATCGAGATGGATGAAAAAAAAAAAAATTATCCAATTTGAATCACACCTCCCCATTTTTGGAGGCTTTCGATCCCCAAAATATTTTATTGAATGAGGTGAGGAAATTTTTCCTCCACCTTCTCTTTGGTGTAACATTTTTCTTTGCCTGAAAGTTGTTCCTTCAACCCAATCTGCCAAAG
This sequence comes from Pinus tabuliformis, assembly GCA_031772625.1. Classification (NCBI taxonomy): domain Eukaryota; kingdom Viridiplantae; phylum Streptophyta; class Pinopsida; order Pinales; family Pinaceae; genus Pinus; species Pinus tabuliformis. The sequence continues at coordinate 1,449,236,724 of CM062816.1, forward strand.
GTCTTTCTCCCCTTTTTTTGTAGATATATACCTTTTCTACAAAACAATATCTTCTGTCAACTCTACCTGAGCGTCTAGTGAAAAATCCGCCATAGAAGGTAGGACTTGTTTCTCTTCTTGATCTAGCATGGAAGGCTCATAGAGTTTCAAATTATATACATTAACAACTGAGTAAATGTGAATATATTATGGTAAACTGAGTCGATAAGCATTATCAAACACATTTTCCATTATCTCTAAGGGACCATGACTTAGAACCTTGATTTTCTTACCAGGCCCTTGCAACCTCTACTTGTTCAACCGTTGCCATACTTCATCTCCCACCTTGAATGATTTCTATATTCTATGCTAATCATGCCTAGTCTTATACTTCACCTGCAAATTCTGCAGTGTTACGTATACCTGCAGATGGCTCCACCTAATCTTCTCTATAAATTTTTCAGCCCTAAAATCATCTCTTGTAATGACTTCCTTCACTCCTCCTTACTCCCCATATGACATGTCCAAAGGTGAAGGTGGAAAATATCCAAAACAATTTTAAAATGGGGACTTTCTTGTAGAAGTGTGGACCGCTTTGTTATAATAATGTTGTATATATACCATATTTTCATCCCAGGTCTTCGGATGCTTCTGGTTGTAGCCCTCAAAAGTTGCACCAAATTCCTATTGATTGTTTCTATTTACCCATCTGTCTATGGATGGAATGCTATATATCCTTCAACTTTGTGTCCATCTTCTCCCACAATGTAGTCTAGAATGCACTGAGAAATCTTATATCCCTATCTGAAATGATGCTACATGGTATCCCAAAGTGTACCTAGACCTGTCTAAAGAGAAAATTTTCTACTTCTTATCCACTGGTAGTCTTTTTGTAGGGCATCAGAACACACATCTTACTAAACCTATCAACTACCACAAATAGGTAGTCATGCCCCTTCCTGGTTGTCAGTAAACCTCCCACAAAGTGCATGGAAATGCTTTCCCAAGGTGGAATAGGTACAGGTAAGGGATGATACAAACCCTGCTTCTTGTTGCTAGGCTTGGTGGTATAATAAAGAATGCATCCTCTTATGAACCTAGCTTCCTGTTCTTGCATCTTGGGCCAATAAACATACCTCTGCAAGTTAGTCATGATCTTCCCTACACCAAAGTTCCCTACAACATTAGAGGTGTGAGACTCTCTAATCAACTACAAATTCTCACCTTTAGGAATACATATGTTATCGAGCCTTTAGAGTAACCCATCATGGAGACAGTAATCAATGGTGTTGTCGCCATCATGCACATGATTCTGACTCTACAACTGTTGATATACCTCTTTGAAGTCCTCATCTTCTGAATATGCCTCTCTGTATGCGTCATGGGTGAACCACTCCATGTGCATAAGAGCCCCCAAAGCTATAATCCAATGAAAATTTCAAGGATGGAAAATTTTATTGAAGTTTAAAAACATTGACGAATCTCACTAGTCCCTAATATGCAAACTATAAAATATTTCTTGATGTATTTGTAAAATTATTCAAATTTATAATGATTTTTTATATACTAACTATATATTGTTGGAGATTTTTAAGCTAAAATAATTTTATAGCATAAAATTTAGGCAAATCATTTTTTTAAAGAATGGAAATTGGTGAATTTATTTTTTGGAAAAATCATGGAAAAGTAGCCCACCTGCGAATATTAGCCCCTAAAATTTTCCATGCTATAATCTTTGATGTGGGTGGCCTTGAAAGCATATTGGCCAACTTGTTTGTGCTTCCCTTCTTATACTTGATCACCAATTGAAGCTGTTGTAAAAACCCCATCCACTTGTAGTGCCTAGCCTGTTGTAGCTTATTGTGGATCTACAGGTACTATAACGGCTGGTGACGCATGTGGATTATTGTCTCCTTTCCCATCAGATAGTGCTTCCACTTCTTCACAACTTGACCAATGGCATAGCGATCTTTGTCGTAGGTAGGGTAGTTAAGAACTACCCCATGAAATACTTTATAATGGTAGCAAACATGCCTTCCTCCTTACATCAAGACAACTCCCATAGCATAACCACTCGCATATGTCTCCACTTCAAAGGGTCGTTGCAAGTTTGGTAATGCCAAAACTAGTGCTTCACTAATATTCTTCTTTAACTCATCAAAATCCTTTTTCTTCCCTTTCCCCACTGGCATCTCTTGCCACTTGTTGTTATGGCATGGAGCAATGTTGCTACCCTTGAAAATGAGGCTATGGATTTGCTCAGGTGCCGTGTTTCTCTAATGAAACTCCTAACCTTAGTAACATTAGTAGGCATAAACCATTTCATGATGGCCTCCATCTTGAAATGATCTATCTTCAATTCTCCTCCACCAATGACATATCCCAAATACACCAAGGACTGCTATGTAAACTCACACTTCTTGAGATTTACTAGTAGTTGGTGCTTCTTCAATGTTTCCAACACCTGGGTCAAATGTGAAATATGCTCCTCCCAGGTAGCGCTATATACCACTATATCATCCAAATAGACAATATCAAATGAATTTATAAAATGGCACAATACATCATTCATTAATCTCATAAATGTAGCTATTGCATTACATAGGCCAAATGGCATAAATAACCACTCATACAAAACTTGGGTTTTAAAGGTAATCTTCCATCTATCTTCTTCTTTGACTCGAACTTGGTGATATCTAGACTTCAAGTCTAGCTTGGTGAAGTACTTTGTTTGTTGCAACTGATCTAGCAAATCGTCTATCCTGGGCAGGGGGTATCTATTCTTGAGTGTGATTTTATTCAACGCCCTATAATCTATGTACACATTTGCTAAGTCCCATCCTTCTTTGGCATACTGATGATAGGTAACCCACATATTGATGTACTTGGTCGAATGACACCCTATTCTACCAGTTGTTGCAACTGTTTCTTCAACTCAATTTATTCTATAACGACTACATATATAGCCCAATATTTGGCAATGTGGAGTCTAGAAATAGTTCGATCTCGTGCTCCACTTCTCTCTTAGGGCGTAACCCTTTATGATCTCGAAACGCATCCTTGTATGCCTGTAACAACTCCTCCATTTACTATTTTTGTTTCTTAGTACACCCCTCTAGGGATGTCTAGCCTCTTATTGACTCCTTTACAAATTAATTTTCCCTTAAAAATAATAAAACACACTTCTCTCTAGAATTGGTCAAATTCTTAGCCCTGTTGGCACTTACCAATGAAATTTTTTACTTTCCTTTGTGCACATTGATGATGAGTTATTTTTCATCCTTGATGACCCAGTACTGGCTATCTCTCCTTATGAATATTTCATCATGCATGTACATGTATGGACTCCCAAACATGACTCCACATACATCAATGGGAACCACATCTAGATTACTTCATCAATAAAATTAGCATTGGTAGCAAATATAATTTTACACTGTTTTGTTACCTTGAGCTCTGCATCCTTATGTACCCATCCTAGTGGATATCGTTTGGATGATCACGAACTTCTAGCCCCAACCTCTTGACCATATCTGATGCAATGAGATTTTCTTGCGATCCTGAGTCAAACAAAGCATCAATCTGCATCTTCTTGACCTGTATCTTTACATGGAAGAGTTTGGTCATTTCTTTCCATTCCTACTACTAAAGGTTACTCAGTTTCACCTTCTTCTGCATTAATGTATAGATGATCTTATCATCGACGTCCGAGCTGCTTTCAACTTTGTTACTCGAATCAGTGGCCTTGAGATTCTTCTTTTTATTATCTTTCTTCTTGTTCTTCGGGTTTAGCTTTGGAAGCAATTTCCACCACTTCTCCTCTGTATGGCCATCAATGTTGTATTGGTTGTAGTGGTTGCTAGGATCTTTGAACTGGTGTGTTGTGGTTGTCATCTTTTTATCTTTTCCCCCATTTTTCTTATTCTTCCCTTCCTTAGAAGCATTGTGTTGCTCATTTTGCTTTGATCCACTTGATTGCGCTCTTTTCAGGTCTATTTTCTCCAAGTACTATGCTTGTACAAAAGCCTGATCCACTATTTTGGGCTTGAACATCATCACTTTCTCATGAAACTAGCGGTACAAACTCCGTAAATACTTGGGGAGTACATATGGGTTCTTTGGAGAGATTCCCAACGTTATAACCATATTTCTGAATTTTGTGGTGTACTCATGCACGCTTTGGCCTAGCGTTTGTCTAAAGTAATGCCACCAGCTCCATTGGTCTTCCACCTACCCAATGGGATGAAACTGTGACTTAATGAGGGTTTTGAAATCCTCCCACTTAGTCACTGGAGGTTCCCCCTCCAACCTCAATGTTTTTGTGTGGCTCTCCCACCAAGTCAGTGCATGACCCTCCAATTTCAGCTGCACGAATGAGATCTTTTTCCCTTCCTTGATCTGATCGATGTTGAAATAAACTTACATTTCTTGCAACCAGTGTTTCAGCTTCAGAGCTTCGATCTTTCCATGGTATGGCTTGATATTGACTTTTACTTCCACTTTGAACAGGGATTGGCTCACAGTACTCGAACTGGGTTGATATTTTCTGGGTTCTTTCTTCAGTTAGTTATTTGCGACTTCCTAATCTGACGATCCCCCTTCTGATTTGTCCTCTACATTTGAAACCCATTCTTCTCAAAATATCCCTAGCTGATTGCTTAAGGCCACTATGAGGAGTTTTACATTGTGGTTTTATCCGTGACTTTTCTTCGAGCTGGGAAAACCTCACCTATAGGGTCACAAGGTTCGTTTACAGATTCCACGTACATTATTAGGGTTTTATGATTTTTGGCCTTGTCGATCTAGATCCCTACAATCTCCACAATATACCCAAAGAAACTGGCTCTGATACCAAATTATCTGTAAACTACCATGGATATTCCACTGGAAAGTTCATCATAACAGATTTGATAATATTATATTACAAAATCTGAGATTCTACACTATTATAGTTTTGTTTAATTTATAGAACTATAAAATTAACTGTAATTAGTGCATGCATGTACAAGTAAATCAGGCATAAAAGTAGAGAATGAAAAAATTATCTGACACACACATAATACACAATATATTCTCTCTGGGAAACCCTTTTGGGTGAAAAATCAACTGGAAGGTGAGGTCGCTTCGCTCTCTTTCTCCATCTGGTAATATGGTCGCATATACAAAGAAGTAATGTTTTTGGCCCGTGGGTTGCTAAAGTGCATAGATCGTCTCTATGTGCTCTACCTCATATCTCTCCTAGATACCTTTTCTCAACTACGGAACAAAATTCTCTCAAAAGAATGGAATGCCTCTTCATCCTAGTGGCCTGGTTATTACACAACCTGATAACCTACTAGTAGTCTAGTAGTTAAGTTTGACTAAATCAACTCTTAGCTAGAGTTACAAAATAGACTCTTCTAGAGTCTTTTACATCATACACATGTGGCTAGCCCCTTTTTCCACAAATAATGGGGAATGACATGACATCCTCCCAAACTATAGGTGTAAAATTTGGAAGGTCGACTTTTGAGTGCCATAACGTTTGCGTACAGACTCTGATTGACGTGATTTGTGCGCCATTGGAAAGCTCTTTGTGTGTAGAATAGCATGAAAAGGTGTTACGATTAGGCACAAAATTTTTAGCCCAAAAAATTGTCGTTTGATGCCTCGAAATTCTCTCGAAAGGTTTTGGACCTTGTTTCACCAAACTGGGTCTCGCCAGTAAAAACAGTCCCGTGATCTGATTACTCCACTTTTTCCACTCCAATTGCATAGAGATGGATGAAAAACAATATAATGATCTAATTCAGATCATTAATTTAAGGAAAACCATATCCCATATCCCACATAAAGGACTCATGTGTTGGTATGATGACTCATTTAAGGATCTTGAGCACAAGAATATTCAACAATATCCTAAGGAACTATTTCTTCTTCATTAACAAATTTCAAGATGCTATTACCCATCATTGGTATGGAAAAGCTCTTAATGGCAACCATATCAAACCTCGATGCTAAAAAACCCATATATATGGTTCACATTATGGTGTTTAGTTATTGCAGATGACGTTTGAGTATAATAATATGCATCTACAGCACAATCTCCAATTGTTTTCCTCCCCTTGCCACAGTGTTAGAACTCTAGAAGGCCTTAATTTAGGGATTAAGTTCCTTGTCTCTCCCCTAACCATGTATATACCTTAAAGGTGATTTATAGTGTAAAAAACCTATCCATGGCTTTCATATCCCACTTGAATGCTAAATAAATGTAAATACCACTTTAGGAATAGTTCATGGTGTTTGGTCAAGATAGTTTGTAACTATTTACTAGTTGTTGTGACCTTTTGGTTTTTCACATGCATCCATCATGTATTCCTCATGTCATGTCCTAGCATTTCAACCTCATGGATCCACAATGTATACTTGGTGATCATTTTCAGTTTTTCTTCATGACTGAGCATGGGTATGCTTGACTTGGGGATGAAATTGGTATGGTGGAGATTTCAGAATTTGAGTTACTTTGGTTCATCGTTGCAGTCCTCACTCCTTCCTCCCATTTTGAACTCTTTTTTTTTGTAATGCATTTTGGACATCAATTCCTCTTTGAACCTCATGCATTACAGGGCATACATTACAACCTATTTTACCCATATTGAGTTAGTTGTAGGAACTTGAATTGGTAACCTTAATACATAGATTTTCCTTTCCTCTTTTACAATAGTGTCATTGGTTTGACACTTACATAGTAGGACATAATCCTAGTTCATAATGTATAGTGAGAGTTGTTGGATGCAATTTTTCCTTTCATAACCTATGACATTATTGAGCGTTCTATATTTTCTCATGTCTCAGGAGATCAACTCTAATGATTTTCCTAGGAGTTGGCTAGGAGAAATTTATTGTAGATATTTCCTAACTTCATGAGCCGCTAAGTGTTGAGAGACATTCTCCTCGATAGCACAAAAGGCCCATATAAAATAATCATGTCAGGGGGAGAAGGGAGAGTAAAAAATAACATGAGAGCTCTATTGTATTATTGTCTTGGGAATACATTTTGTAGATAAGGAAGCCATTATTGTAGGTTAGAGAGGAGATATCTCATTTGTATGGTATATCATTGTATCATTTTGTTGTTATAATGAAACTTAATTCCCTTCTGATTATATTGATTTCCTTTGGTTACCATATGTTATTCATCGGTTGTCAATTTTCATCATTCTAATAGATCTTGTAGGAATTATATTAGGTAGTCTTGCTTGTTGATTATGTGTAGGTATTTGGTATTTGAAAGCTAGGAGTGAAGATATTTCTAGTGTATTCCCTCAAGATGGTTGTGGCAACCATCTACTTATTTAATTAAGAGGCACGACCCATAATATTCCCTTTGTGATTTCTATTGTTGTTGGCATGTCTTAGGGATTTTTATAATTCCACATTTATTCACACACCTATCTGGTGAGCTTTGGGAAAGGCCCATAGAACAACAACTCCTTGTGACTGTGTAGTTTAAGTTATACCACAATCAATGCTTATATTGGATGTTGTTTGAATAACATGACCATCTCACATAGGACCTCCACAAAACATTTGACCATTTATCCTCTCGCCTAGCCTAACATAGATTTAGAAAGATGAGGATAGTGATTAAGAGGAAGAAGTTCATAAATTATTCTCTACAGTCCAATACTTCGATATTCATGAGAAAATAGAGTATCACGAAATCAATTATTTCATAGCCTCCTCTTCTTCCTCAAATAACACACACACTATTGGTCATATCTTTCACCCTAATACATGAGATTATCTTACCTCAACAAGTGCTTCACCTATAGAGATTGAGCCTTCAAGCGAAGAAGCTCAGCATTCCACTATAGAACCAAAGAAGTAGGGTGTGGCTGTAACTTGGACATCAACTTCAGATTCAATGAATAATAGAAGGTGTGATTTATCAATATGGTATATAAGCACAGTGATTCCTTCACTTGGGCTTACTCGTGCATGAAGGGGCTCCATTATATCTTGTGCAGACATTAGCTATCTATCTGTCTATATATATATATATATATATATATATATATATATATATATATATATATATATATATATATAAAGGATGGAACTAGGTCCATTCACCAACCCTAGTGTCAGATGAATCCAACAATGAGAGACATAATAAAGAAAGAACTACAAAAATTACTGATAGTCGATTTTATCTACCCAATATCTGATAGTCAATGGGTATCTCCTCTTGCCATTGTACCCAATAAACATGGGGAATTGAGGACTTGTGTACACTATCAAGGACTTAATAAAGCAACCCACAAATACCATTTCTCTCTTCCCTTCATCGAGTAGGTCCTAGACACTTTTGCAGGAAAGGAAAATGTTTCTTTTCTCGATGGGTTAAGTTGTTATAACCACATCCAAATCACACTTGAAGACCAAGACATGGCCACATTTACTTGTCCATGGGGAAAATTTTCCTATTGATTCTTACCATTCATATTGTCTAATTCCCTTGCGACCTTTCAACAAACTATAATTGGTATATTCTTTAATCTAATACATGACTATATGGAAATATATATTGGATATCTCATTACATATGGTGATGAGTTTGATGAATCATTAGCTAATTTAGAGAAAATAATAATAAGGTGTAAGGAATCTAATTTGGCCCTTAGTCATTTAAATTTTTAAATGATGTTAATTGGTGGAATTGTGTTAGGCCACTATATCTTAGCAAAAGGTATTCAAGCGGATCAAACAAAGATTAAGGTAATATTAAATTTTCCCACTAATCATTCACAAAAATAGGTATGTTCTTGTGTTGGAAATGTTTTTTATTACATATGCTTATTGTGGATCCATTATTTGCTTTACTAACTAAGAATGACAAGTTTGTATGGACAAAAAATGGTAGCATGCTTTAAAGCAGTTAAATTCCAAATTTTCTGAGTCTCCTATATTTAGAGTACCTAATTGGTCCATCTCATTCCATATTTTCATGGATTCCTCAAAGACCACCATAGGATCCATTTTAGGACAACTTTAAAAAAGGAAACCCATATGTCGTCTACTATGTTAGTATGAATCTCTCAATGGTATAACTTAACTATACAATGGCTGAAAAAGAGTTCCTTGTAGTTATCTATGTAGTCAATAAATTACGACATTACATTATAGGTTATCCAATCATATTAAATATTATCCATGCTTCTATTATGTATTTAATGAATAAATTAAGTACCAATGGCAAAGTTACTATATAGTTAATGTTATTACAAGAATGTGATATCACAATTCTAGAAAAACCAAGAAAAAACAATGTTGTGGCTGATATCCTCTCTAGACTTACATCTAATGAAAATGAGTCCCATGTAGAATATTATTTTCTTCATGAACACCTATTTGCGGGTTCTACTAACTTCCCATGGTTTACGAATATCACTAGATAGTCGACTATAACTAGGCTTCCATGCCATATCCCACCAAAGGAACATCAAACGATTGTGAGACAAAGTGGATGTTTCTCATGGATCAGTGTGTGTCTCTTTTACAGAGGCCCTCATCTCATTATTTGGAGATGTGCAAGAGAATATGAAATATATGATATCCCGCAATCCTCCCATGATGGTCCATGTGGGTGCAAATTTGTTCATAAAAGAATAAGGTTAAAGATACATCGTCAGGGCTTCTATTGACCCACCATCTTCAGAGATGCCAAGGATTATGTAAAATGGTGCGACAACTGCTAATACATGGAAGGCCTTTGCAATTTGATGATGTTGTTATAGTCACAAATAGTAGTGGAACCATTTTACATGTCGGCCATTGCATTTTATGGGCCGATAAATACCCCTTTGCATCATAAATACTACATCCTAGTCTGTACTAATTATGTCACAAAATGGATGGAAGCCAAGGTACTTCCAACTGTAATTGAATGAGAAGTAGCATAAGTTCTGAATGACGAAATATTTTCCATATTTGGGATACCGTGGGAGACAGTTACAGGTGGAGGAGCCCATTTTACATCAAGGCTCATAGAAGAATTAGTGGAGAAATATAATATCAAGCACAAATTTACCACACTATATCATCCACAATAAAATAGAGAAGTGGAAGGAACAAATAGGATTCTTGACACCATCGTTACCAAAATTGTTCAGTTACATCTCAAGGATTTGTTTAACAGGATTCCTAAGGCTTTACGGGCCTACTAGACAACATGGAGAAATACTAATGGTTACACTCCTAATGATCTACTCTCCAGAAAGAAAGTATTATTTCTAATTGAGATAGAGATCTAGGCACTTAAAACAATTGTCCAACTTGGAATGGAACTATTAGAAGCTCAAAAGTATATACTTCCCCAAATTAATGAATTGAACAAAATTTGATAGACTTCTTTGTACAAAACAATAATAACACATAATCATAAGGAATAGTGGCATGAGAAATTCATCAAGAAGAAGAAGTTCAAGGATTAAGATTAAGATTTATTAGTTGGATCCAGATTTAAATACATGGGAGGAAATTTTCACACTAGATGGCTCGAGCCTTGTGATATTGATACTATCTATGACAATGGATTCATCAAGCATAAAATTATATATGAGACTAGAACTCCCATGATGACTAATGGAAACATGCTTTAATTATATCATGGAATGCTATAACATAAATCCTTACTATAGAAAATCCCAAGTTGATGGCCCAATAATCATCTAGATTTGGTTTAGAAATAGAAGATTGCTATTGGATAATTCATTTCTATTCCAAAAATATTAGTAAATAAATAAATAAAAATACATAAAAACCCACAATGGAATAGATTGTAAGATTCCATATGAAAACCAACATTGAATAGCACATGAAATGCAAAGAAGAAGTAGAAAAAGATAAGGACACTTTGTAGTTTTTCAATGGTTAAGTCAAGATCCTTCTCCAATAAGATTGATGGTCAAATATGTAAGGGAGTGTGTTGTAGATCAATAGTTGTTGTAATTACCATTGCTTCAACTTCTCCTATTGCAACTCCCATTGTTGCAAATCCCATTTCTACAACTGTGACTACTGTAATTCTTGTTTCTGCAACTCCTCTTGTTGTAACTTATGTTTCTACAACTCCATGCCTATTGATGCAACTGTGAAAAAAATACATAATATGTGGGACCATCCACCAACTCAAACTTTTTACGAGGGTAAAAGCCACCAAGGTAAGATATAAATATTGTGTTTTACAAAATTTTAAATAATGAGTAATTCTATACGAAAGGAGTACCTGTTTATTATTACCTACTTTCACCATTCCCTAGAATCACACTCGGAAATACATAAACAAACCAATTAAGTCTTCTAAAGTGAACACTTCTGCCATCAGATTCCCACCTCACATATGATTTGGAAAATATCCCTCGAAAACCATCAAAGACACCATTTTCCTTGTGTAACAACAATAATCAAAGAATGAGAGTTACAGGTACCATGAGAGGCTCTTGTATCCACCATGAAACAACTAAAATAGTAATTTTGGACGTTTGTAACAATGTTTGAGCTATTTTTCAGGGGACGACATGGATGGAGTATGTGCACACGTTGAATAGATATAATGAAGAAATCGAACTAAAATGTTTCATGAATTTCAGGGCCAACAAGTGTATGGTTGTCAGGACAGTTGTGGAAGTGAAAAAGGGAATTTTTGCATAAGTGATAGGACTTCCACAGGATGGGGAATGGGGGTATTGAAGGTAGATGTCCAAACCTAATATCCTACAACAATTCATGGAACCTCAAGAGCCTTTAGTGAAGAAAGGAAAATGGTTTGACTATTGGCCCTTGTCACACCATCAGGGACAATTAGCCTAACAAAGTTATTGCATGTGAAGGGCACTAAGAACCATGTACCTCCAACACATTTTCCTTCTTGGTGACCTCAGGCACAATTGCACTAATCATTTATCATATTTCTGTTGGAAATACTGAGAGGCGGGTTGAATCCATATTTCTTAGCAATTGGAACTTTATTAATCCTTTTTAAAGAATTAGTTAATCTTCACCAATATTATTATTATTTAGAATCAGATAGAAAACTAGTAAACAACACCATACAATAATGCACAAAAATAGAGACGGTAGAAACCATAATATTTAGCTAGAAACCCCCTCCGGGTCAAAAACCACCGAATGCTTCTTGATAATTGTCTTCTTCTATTGAAAGGAAATAATTACATCAAATTTTCAGCTCCAACTAGAGGATCCAACACCTTTATTTAGAGGCTACAACTTGTACGATGCTACAACACCCTAATAATATATTGCAACTAAAAGGATGCCCTGACACCCTGTAAGTCAGGCCAAAACTTGGCGAGTAACTCAAAATTCTATTTACTAGTTTTTGTCAAAAGCATGCTTCATCACCTTGTAGTTTATCATCCTCCAACTAAAAGGATGCCAAAATTCCCTATGCATGCTATGACTTACCCTAGCACCAATCTACGACCATAAAGTGTTTTCATTCCATAACCTAAAGGTGACTCTAGTAACCCTGAAAAGATGGAAGAACATGTTTCACAATTTTAAGATTGGATACCCATTTTCTTTGAATCAATGTAAGATAGTTGAATAAAAGATATTGTTATATTATATAACCTATCAAATCCTAGTAGCCACTGATAACTATATGAAAATATCCAAATTAATCATTGCAATACGATGCCCAATCGATCACTACAATACACATCAAATCAATTAACAGTTGCACAAGCTAACCACTAGTCAAAATTTTAAAAACTACTACCACTGACCATTATACATCACTGCATGCGACTTCTCACATAAGCTACTTCACATTACTACTAAATCATTGCATGGAACATGAATAGATGAGCATTCAAGTGCTCATAAAGCTGGCTACCATACATCATTGTACCAAACTTCATGTACTACTGCAAGTGTCAAAAACAAGTGTATGATAACAACACAATCCAAGATGCTTCAGGTCATCCCTAAGACCTACCCTCAAATCTCTCAAGCTAGGCCGAAACAGGCATGCCAACATATGTGCGAACACTACTACTGAGATAGTCAATTCCCACGAGCCATCATCACCCACTGTAGTCATGATATCATTATCCATTGAGGATGTCATAAACCAATTGCAATATTGTTACACAAATGTTTTCATATCAATGCATCACATCAACTACGCATGCTACAACATGCTTGATCAAACCCAATACTACTACTTTACTAATTCAAGTTCAAAGCTAAATTTCAACTCAATGTGTTAATTCAAATTCAAAGAAATTGTCAACTGTAAGTGTAAACTCATTGTTTCAATATATGAGTCATTTCAAAGTCATGTAATTATCTCAGTGATGTGTCAAGTCAAGTTCAAGATATCATATCAATATCAATGTGCCATTTGTTGTCACATAAATCAGGTTCATGTGTCATTATGCCAAACTATATTTAGTATCTTTACGAGATCCAAAAAGTCAAGTGAGTATATCATGTCAATGTCACTGTTTAGAAGAATCCTATGTTAACATTGCTACAAACATGAAGACAAGGTATCAATGTTCAAAACGCTTGTCAAGCCTAGATAAGTCATACTACTTGTAGAAAATTTGTATGTAGGTTAACCCGATAATGCAATATAAATCAAAGAAGAATACTATAACCTATTTCTACTATCAATATGTGGAAGCTTAAAGATCGAGCTGAACAATATAACCAGAAGAAGAAGAATCAATGCACAATACACATGAAAATACTTTGGGGAAAGCCTCAACTAAAAACCCCACTATCTATATTATCATACAAGGTGGAAATACATAGGAATTATACAAAGCCTTAGCTCTCAAATCTAGCCAGCTCTCACTACAATCCTCACAAGAAATCTTGGCTTCTCTCAAGCCTTCCTCTCTACCCTCAAAGCTGATATTTCCTTGTAATGTTCCTTGGGGATGATTCACCTTCAACCAACTAGAACACTCTGATCTCACACACTGTCAGAACTGCGCAATCCTCAAGGAATGATTCCTTGACTGCATGCATGAGTTTTCTTTATAAGAAAACACATGCAACTGATAGTACACTGTCCTTGACTTTAATCTCAACTGGATCTTTCTCAAAATAGACATGCATGAGTTTCTGATGAGGGAATCTTCAGTTAACTAGAGTACACTAGTTGAGTGCATGCATGCATCAACTAACTGTTAACTCTCTATTAGTTCCTCAAACAGTTTGGAACTAATTTAACTGGACTTAACTCAGTAAACTGAGTTAACTAATTACAACTCAAATATAACTCAATCTTATCTCCTTAATTTAAGGGATAACTCTTGCATGACCTCAAAAAGACTTCTAACTTGAATTTCTCCAACTAATTAAGTCAAAATGAATTAATTAATTATTTCCAAGTAGTTGTTAAGACTAAATTCTATTTTAATTCACAATTTAATTCAAGGACAAATTAAATTGGAATATTCTTGTTGCCACATTTCAACACTCCCTCTCAACAAGAAAGGGATTATTTGCCACCCCGATCCTGTCTTGATGGAACTTGAATTTACACTTACACAATGCCTTTGTAAAAATGTCAGCATCTTGCTCCTCTGTCGAAATGTATTGCAGCAACATGATCCTCCCATCATCAGCAGCTTGCTTTACCTTGTAAAGCCAACGAAAACACACAAGTGACTTGTTCTCTGGTCTCAGAACCACGTCCCAAACACTGTTACGAACTATGGAGTCATACTCTTCCACCATAGCATCAACCCAAATCAGTTGCTGCACTACTTCCTCAAAGGAAGATGGCTCGGTCTTAATACATTCCCCAGTAAGGGCCATGTATCCATTGTACCTCTCAGGTGACCTCCTCTGTCTACGCTAAGAATATGGTGCTCCCACATTCTCTCTCGCATCCTTCAACAATCTATCAACTTCTCTTGTGTGCTTCTGTCCATCTCTGGAGTGGATGTCTCCAGTCCTGGAACCTCTGCATGCGGCTACTCTACATCATTCTGAGGCTCCTCCTCCTTAGGAACCAATAGTTCCTCCACAGTGTTCCTCCACAACCTTTTGTTGGAGCTCCCTCTCAAGGGAAACTCACATGGCCTTTTTCTCATCAAAATTGAGATCTCTGTGAACCACAGTCCTCCGACTAGTAGGAAACTACACCCACTAGTTGTGAGGTGTATTGTACCCCACAAGTATCCCCAACTCTACTGTCGGCTCAAGCTTCCTCCGTGCATCATCTTTCCCATGGCAATATACTGATGAGCCAAAGATCCTGAAGTGACCCACATCTGGTCTCTTACTGGAGAAAGCTTCCTCTGGCTTCTATTCTGCAAATAGACCGTTGCTTTGCATGCCTCATCCCACAAGTGAAGTGGTAGGCCTTGATCATTCAGCATTGCCCGTGTTGCCCCGACAATAGTTCTATTCTTCCTCTCAACCACCCCATTTTTCTATTGGTTATGGGGTGTCATCAACTCCCGTTTAATTCCATCCACTGCATAGAAGTCCTTAAACTCTTGAGAGACATATTCTCAACCATTGCCACTTCTAAAGGCCTTTATCTTCTTCCCTAACTCTTTCTCGACCAAAGCTTTGAACTAACAAAACTTTGTGAAGGTTTGGTCCTTCTTCCGCATGAAATAAATATAGCATTTATGAGAATATTCATCAATGTAAATCACATAATACCTTTGCTTCATTGTGGATTCCGTCGAGAATAGTCCACACACATCAGTATGAACTCACTCTAAGATAGCCTTTGCTCGACTGTCTCGATCATGAAAGGAAGCCTTGGTGTACTTTCCCAAGGTAAAACCTTTGCATGTGTCAACTTGCTCAAGTTTACCTTTGGGAAGTCCTGTAGATATCTGTTGCATTATCTTTAAATCCCCATGATGCAAATGGCCCAACCGTTTGTGCCACAACTCGCCAATGTCTTGGCTTTGCACCAATTCTGCTTTTATACTCAATGATACACAATCATTTACCTCTAGTTTATAGAGATTCTTCACGTGAATCTCTATCCTCTTGGTCTGACCCATGGCTATGTGTCTTAGGAATTCCTTTCCTTTATTGAAGATAAAATCATAGCCTTTGTTCTCCAGGATTATGACTGATACCAAGTTCTTCCTCAGCCCAGGCACATACATCACATTTGTCAACGTGATAGGAGCTCCATGCTCCCTTTGAAAAGCAACTGTTCCCACTCCTGAAACACTATACCTTCTGTCGTCACCCATCTCTATGCACATATTTAGGTCTTTCTCCTCCAAGGCACTGAATAAAATTTTATCACTGGTCATGTGGAATGAGGCTCCACTGTCAAGATACCAGACACAACCCATCATTGATGACACCATGGATGCGATGAGGGTAAAGTCCATTTTGAACTGAGAGGCTAATGCCTCACCTTCCGATCCTACCAAGGATACCTTCTTGGACTTCTTCGATGAGAAATTAGTCACATAATGTCCAATCTCGTGACAATTAAAGCATCTCACTTTAGACATGTCACCCTTCTTCCCTCCATGAGAAGAATTCGATTTGGAATGGGAAGCCTTCCCCTTCCCTTTCCTTGCCTTACTTTCTAAGGCCAAGTTTTCTTCATCATCATCCTTGGATGAGGAACCATCTCGTGTGTTCCTCCTAATCTCCTCCTGGATAAGATCTGACCACAGTCATTCCCAATCCGATAGTTTCTCCCTTCCATTCACATAGTCCTGGTAGCTATTCCAACTCTTTGGAAGGCCAAGGAGAGCGAGGTTCACCATATCTTCATTGGTAGTAGTTATTCCCACACTACCAAACTCATCTCTTCAGGTGGTGAGCTTGTTCAGATATGTGGAAATAGTATCGGCCTTCTCCATCCTGATTCTTCGAAGCTTATCCTTGAGCACCAATTTCCTCGGGTCACTACAGTTCTGGTAGAGGTCCTTCAATGTCTTCGACATTGAAAATGGAGTATCCTTCCCATGGAGACTCGAGACAATATGGTCTCGAACTCCCTCAAGGATGATCTGTCTCGCCTTTGCCACACACTTCTTCCACTCAGCCAACTCTTGTCCATTAGTTGAAGCTGGTTTTGGGATTTCTTAATCAATGAATTCCTTCAAGCAATTTTCTTCTAATATAGCCTCCATTCCATCATTCCATGCTATGTAATTTGAGCTACCTTCCAAGGCATACTCGAGTCTCAAGCCATAGAATGCCATTGGCCAACCTTGAAGTATGATATGAATTTGATTTGCACCTGCAACCTAGAACTTCATACTTTAAATTCTCTTCTTAGTATACTATTCATAGCTCCGATATCATGTAGAATAATTTCTACAAATCCATCTCTAATACCATGTATAGTAATTTCTACAAATCTAGCTTTGATACCATGTAGAAAATCTGTATCTAGGTTAACATGATAATGCAATATAAATTAAAGCAGAATACTATAACCTACTTCTACTATCAATTTGCGGAATCTTAAAGATTGAGCTGAAAAATGTAACCAGAAGAAGAAGAATCAATGCACAATACACATGAAAATACTTTGGGGAAAGCCTCAACTAAAAACCCCACTATCTGTATTATCATACAAGGTGGAAATACATAGGAATTATACAAAGCCTTAGCTCTCACAGCTAGCCAACTCTCAGTACAATCCTCACAGATGCTCACAAGCAATCCTGGCTTCTTGCAAGCCTTCCTCTCTACCCTCCAAGCTCCTAGTTCCTTGCAATGTTCCTCTGGGATGATTCACCTTCAACCAAGTGGAACACTCTAATCTCACACACTGTCAGAACTGCGCAATCCTCAAGGAATGATTCCTTGACTGCATGCATGAGTTTTCTTTATAAGAAAACACATGCAATTGATAGTACATTGTCCTTGACTTTAATCTCAACTGTGCCTTTCTCAGAATAGACATGGATGAGTTTTTGATGAGGGAATCTTTAGTTAAT
Organism: Pinus tabuliformis; assembly: GCA_031772625.1. Classification (NCBI taxonomy): domain Eukaryota; kingdom Viridiplantae; phylum Streptophyta; class Pinopsida; order Pinales; family Pinaceae; genus Pinus; species Pinus tabuliformis. Next base: position 1,449,254,669 of record CM062816.1, read on the forward strand.
TGGAGTACACTAGTTGAGTGCATGCATGCATTAGCTAACTGTTAACTCTCTATTAGTTCCTCAAACAGTTTGGAACTAATTTAACTGGACTTAACTCAGTAAACTAAGTTAACTAATTACAACTCAAATATAACTCAATATTATCTCCTTAATTTAAGGGATAACTCTTGCATGACTTCACAAAGGTTTCTAACTTGAATTTCTCCAACTAATTAAGTCAAAATGAATTAATTAATTATTTCCAAGTAGTTGTTAAGACTAAATTCGATTTTAATTCACAATTTAACTAAAGGACAAATTAAATTGGAATATTCTTGTTGCCACATTTCAACACTACTGACTTTTATCAAGTCAATAGTTTATGTTAATATCATTGTCTAGCTTCCACTAACTAGTAGTCATTTTACAATAAACTATGTCTCGACTCACAGTCATATCAGTTCTAAATCATGTGTCGCAGGAAACCAAGATAATTGAGATTATTTTATGTACACATTATCATAGTAATATTATCATATCATTGAAGGTTGCATCACCTAGTCTTTAAGTCACTGTCAAATATGTCTATATATCAAGTCAAGTCAGGGAATCATATTGCAAAGGATTCATGTCAAGTCATTTCATAGTCTTGGTAAGCATGATTGTTGTCATATCAAGTAAAGTTAAGGTTAAGGAATCATATCACCAAAGAGTCATGTCAAATCATGCCACTATTTTACTTATATGATGAGACAATCATAATGATTTTCATGTCTACATGTCAAGGAACAAACTCATTGTACTTTTTTTCATAATTGTAATGAAAGTTTTGTCAAAAAGATGCAACAATACTATTATATAAAATAAAATTCAAAGTCAATATTGATTGGGTTAATACCTTTGGTTCTTTAATTTATTCAATGATACACAATGAGATTACACTGAGAATTATTTTCATATATTGACAATTGTAGGTGAAAAAACTTCATCTTCAAACTTTAAATGTTATCAATTAGTAGGATGACTACTCCAATAGTATCAAAATTAATCATTTCTTAGTCCGCAAATATTATCTCTTGAAACAAGTTTTTGAAAATATAGATATGGACACAAATCGACTAATATTTCTATAGTGTTGATGGAAGAACAAGGGAAAAGGTTGATGTCATAAACAATCCTTAACTATCTTTCCCTAGATCTGTAATTGAAAATGTGTCATATGAACTCCAAGTAATCTTAGAAGCAAACACAAAGATTCAAATAGAAACTCTATGTTTCCCTAACTATGTAAGGCCAAGGATTTAGGTATTACTAACATTTATAGCATGGTGGATTAGGGTACTAGGTATTGCAATAAAAATAATCTTAAGCTAATGTCCCACATAAATTCTGAGATGCTTCTTTAAGGTGTCTTTATTCCACTTGTTGCCCAAAAATAAATTCTTAACAAGGTCATTTAATAGGACTCAATGCTATATATGAAAATAACCATCAACACCAAATACAAACCAAACCTAACCCTCTATAAATCGTTGTGTTAGCTCTTGAGAGAGGCCAAAAGTTTCAAATATCTTATTTACTAGATCATATGTTGAGTTAATTTATTTTGGAGTGATTTAAACCTCAAAGGAGAGAGAATAACTACAAAAATGCATTGCCTAGCAAATCCAAATTAAGTAAAAAATAAGAAAGACAGGCCATATCCCTCATTTGAAATTTTTTATTCTACATCAGGGGTCCGAACTATTTCAGAGCATAAAAGCATGAGATATGTTGTTGAAATATGATATGTGAGGTAAGGTATAATGTATCCTTTTTATAGATGTATGCGCGGGCTAAGAAGGGCTCCATTAAAATGAACATTGGATATTAGGAGAGATTGCATAAGGAATTAAAACATTAGAAACTATTTAATTCATGTCATGTGTTAAGTAAGTAAGGTCGTGAGCCTTATGGAGGAGGGATATTAGTCCTCAAAATATGAAGGATACTAATTTAATACCTTTCTTAAGATGATTTTTCACTAACATTTAATAACTTATTTCTAGTAACCCTTAAGTTATATATTTAATTATCATTAACAAATGAATGTGTGCCATGACCCATCCTATGGGGCTTTATGCCACTAGCTTGGGTCTTCAACTTTAAACATGAATATTTCTCAAACCAGGAGACCTTTTGAGGCATACCATATACCATCATAAACATATTTCGTAGGAGAATCTAATTACGTGGATCTATGGAACAAACTCAATGATTTTCCTCTTTAAAAACCCTTGACAAATGTGGGGTATGTCCTTAGTTCAAGGAACCCAGACCCTAAGACCCGGGTTTTCAACCATCCAATAGTGGAGCTACCTACTTGGTGTAATCCTAAAAATCATAAGAAGTGTTAATTATAACTTTACATTGATTTCTAGTGTTTTTAGTGAAAGTCTAACCATGTCAAATCTAGGGTTGACATCAATGACAACACCATCCAACAATTTTCCCCTTTTTGATTGATGACAACAAATGTACTCCTTACATGAGTAAAACTCCATCTGACTTCTTGCTTACATCTTCTTCTAATGACTTCAATCTCCTTCTCATGGTTTCTCTCCCCCTTTGACATCAATGGTAAAGGGTGACTCCCCCTAACAATCTTCCTTCTTCCTGTGGACTTGTCATCTACATGTGCTCCCCCAGACGAGAAGCTTTCTTCTAGTAATTTATCAATAACAATCATTGTGGACCTATAATCCTTTAAATATTCTACTCCTCGTGAACTTGTTATGGATTTGACATGTCTGTCTTGATGCAACTATTTTTTCCATGTTTCCTGTCAATTAATTATATATCGTGTCATATATATGATCTTCAAAATAATGTATTACATAACATTTCAGTTGGATTACCTTTCTCCCTTACAAATCCTGAAAGCATGACTACTGAGACTTTCTTATCCGGTTGATCTTCTTATCCTTATTTTTCTTTCTAGACCTTCTTGTACCTACAATATCAAGCTATGTGCCCATACTTATGACATTTATAACACTCAATGTTGGGTTTGTGCCTGCACTCTCAAGTTATGTGCGCATAATTACGACATTTGAAGCACTCAATGTCATCCATAGAAGATTCTATCTGTTATTTACAATTGCAAGCTATATGGCCATAGTTATGCAATTTGAAACATTCAATGTTTGAACCATTTGGTATGCATTATTTTTTGTCAAAATCATCATGGAACCTATCTCACGATCCTGCAAACTCGCTTCTAGGTTTTCGCAGATTCCTCTGGTAATTGTACCTTTCAAAAAATTCACAATCCCTAGTCACATTTCCATAGTTAGTACATGAAAAACAATAACCATTTAATAAACAAACCTACCTGGATGATGTAGCTTTTAACCCTGTAAAACAATCACCTACAAATGAATTCTTAAAACCAAAAATACACAATGGCGAGAACACAAATACACAAAGATTTTCTCTTGGATCCAAAAATGGGGAATACCAAATTAATTTTTCATTAAGTTCCTTTCAATGTTACAATAACTATATATACATGTTGAAGCATTCATAAACCCTAATCCATTAACCATGGATTAGAACATAACTGTAGTTCCCTTGACCGGATCTATAAAATACCATGGGAAAAAAACCATCATGCCCAAAACCATTTACAAAACCCATGCACAAAACCATGGGTAGGTCGGTCAACCATCTTTGTGTCTACCCCCCATCCTTGGGTCCGCACATATATTAAAAACAAAAAATAAATATTTCCCGAGGCACAGCCCCCTTGTAAACCCCACAACAAGGGGGGCTACCACCCCCCTTGTGACCCCCTACTGCGCTCGACACAACAAACATGTTATTGTCACCCCCTTGTGATCCCCCAATGTGTGCGACTATTCGTGGAAAGAATATAACACACATCCAACATTCTCCAACTTGTTTTCTTTCTTTCCACACAGGGGGTAGCAATAGAGCTTAGTCATTGGTCCAACCCTGCAACACCCATCATTTATCTATGCCATGAAAAATTCTTAGCGCTCATAGTCTTTATCAACACATGTACAACATTCTTCAAAGTGTGCACCTTTACTAGAGACACTTTTTTGTCCTCGACCATATCCCTCACAAACTGATACTGAACATCAATGTGCCTTGTCTTTGAATGATAAGCAGGGTTCTTTTCTCAGAAAATTACACTTTGGCTATTACAGTCTATCCTTATAGCTCACTGAACTAACCCCATACTTGAACACAATCTGTGCAACCAAGCAACTTCCCTGCTTGCATGAGTGGTTTCCATATATTCTGCCTCTGTAATTGAAAGTGCCACTATAGATTGTCTCTTTCTCATCCAACTGACTGCTCCTCTAAATAGGTTAAACACATACCCACATGTAGATCTTCTCTGATCTAGATCTCCATCCCATTTTGCATCAACAAAGCCACATATTTCCAGGACTCTCTCCAATCCTGGTCTTCCTTGGTAGCATAGACCATTACCACTAGTGCCATGCAAATACCTGAAAACCTACTTCACCATTTTCCAATTCTCCTTCCCCGGTTTTGACATAAACCTGGTCAATACTCCCACTACATGTGCAATGTCTGGTATATTACAAAACATTTCATACTTCAAGCTACCAATTAAACTTGCATATGGAACATGGGACATGTCCTCTTCCTCTTCTTGTGTCTTGGGACACTATTTAGTACATAAATTTACACCTACATGAATAGGAATCTTCACCAGTTTACTATCCTACATATTAAACCTCTATAGTATTGTCTCAACATACTTCCTCTGGTTTAACTGGAGCTTTCCTAATCTCCTTTAATTTCCATACCCAAAATATAGTTTGCAGTAACAACATCCTTCATCCTGAATTTGGAGGAAAATTGGGTCTTCAAATCTTGGATAATCTCCTTTTCATTTCCAATCAACAACGTATCATCGACATACAATACCAAATAAATAACATGGTCGCCAATGAATTTAAAATACACACAGTAGTTTATTTTCTTTTGGTGAAGCGAAGGCCCCATATGTATCTATCAAATTTCTGATACCACATCCTTGGTGACCTTTTTAACCCATACAGAGACTTTTTTAACCTCCATAACATTTCTTTCTTAACCTTCACTAAAAATCCCTTAGGATGCTTTAAATAGATCTCTTCTTCCAGATCCTTGAGAAGAAATGTTGTCTTCAGATCCATCTGTTCTACCTTAAAATCAAAATCAAAAGTAAGAGATAAAAGTAATCTAATAAAATCTAACTTGGCAACAGGAGAAAAAATATAACTAAAATCAATTCCTAGCAACTGGGAATAACCTTTTTCTACCAACTGAACTTTGTATTTCTCCACCTTGCCTTCTTCATTCATCTTGTTCTTGAACACCCATTTGATTCCAATGGGTTTCCTTCCAAATGACAACTCCACCATATCTCAAGCCTCATTATTGTCTAGATATTCCATTTCATCATCCATGGCCTCTTTCCATAGTTTTCCATCCTATGAATCTATTACCTCCCTGACAGTTCTGGGATCATCATAAGTAATAGATAAATAAAATTTGAATAGAAATCAAATGGACTATACCTTTTTGGTTTTTGTCTTTCTCAAACTAATCTTCTCAACAATGGAGTTTTTGGCTCTTCCTCTTCTAATTCTTATTCTGATGTAGAATGTGAATCTTCCTCCTTTAGCTGAAACTCTATCTTACCAGGTTCCTCTGGTAGTACTTCATGTTTAATAATGTCTTTAACCTCTCTAAACACCACATCTCGACTATACTCAACCTTCCTTGTTTCTTGGTTTCAAAACTTATAACCTTTTAAACCATCCTTATACCCAATAAAGATGCACCTTTCAAATTTACTATCCAACTTGGTTCCTTTTACCTTTGGAACATGCAAATATGCATCACATCCAAATATCCTCAAAATTGAAAGAGAGGGTTTCTTACCATTCCATAGCTCATGTGGATTTTTATCCTCCAATGTTGATTAAGGTGATCCATTAACCAGGTAACATGCAGTCTCCACTACCTCTACCAAGAATTCCTGTCCTAACCTGACACCACTAAGCATGATTCTTTCCTTTTCTATCAATGTCCCATTCATTCTTTTTGCAACTCCATTTTTCTAAGGTGTGTATGGAGTAGTCTTCTATCGTGCTATACCACACATCCTACCTAACTCTTGAAATTCCTTCTTACAGAACTATCCACCATTATCTATCCAAAACACCTTGATCTTCTTCTCTGTTTGATTTTACACCAAAGCCTTAAATTCTTTAAACCTGGCAAAGAATTTATATTTCTTCCTGAGGAAATATATCCATGTATTCCTTGAGAATTCATCTATAAATGAGACATAATACACAAACTTTCCCAGTGACATAACCAACACAATTCCAAACACATCACTATGCACAAGCTCTAATATCCCTTTCACTCTCTTAGCACTAGAGGGGAAAATCACCCAATTATGTTTCCCATATACACAATGTTCGTAGAAATTTAAATCCATATATCAAAGAGACATACCTTTTAGCATAACATTACCATGCATTATTCGAACACCCTTCTCCATAACATGGTCTTTTCTCTAGAGACCATTAGGTTTTCTGCTCCACTTTCAGGAACCAAAGAACTGTTGCACCCGTCAATAAAAGTGCTACCCAAAAGATTTTACATAGTTCCAATCTAAACACCTTGCATCAATACCAGTGATCACCGAACCATATTGTAGCTATCTTTATCGGACATTGTTTTTACGCCTACATCATCCATTTTGATTATAGAAATCATATTTCTGGCCAATGCAGGAATATGAAAAACACTAGGAAGTGTTCTAAGCCTTCCACCTTGCAGCTTCAGCTTGAAATTTCCATGTTCTATGATTATGGCCTTCCTATCATTCCCTAAGAAGTCAGCATCACCATCATATTTCTCATACTCACAGAACCACTCATTATGGGGAGTGAAGTGAAAGGATGCACCTAAGTCAATCAACGATGCCTCATGATCTACATGTGAACTTGAAGAAAAAGTCAAGTACACATCCCCACCTTCATCTGAGGTGGTTTTTTCCTCTACATAAGGAGAATCATCAAATCCATTTCCTTTCTTGATATCTTTAGATCTACAGTCCTTTTTGTAGTGCCCTTCCTTTCAACATTTCTAGCACACCTTTATAATTTTTCCTGAAGATTTAGATCTCACTCTATATTTAGATTTCCCACTCAAAGACTTATTTTTTTTGCTGTTATGGGACCATCCTCATATATAGAAGGCATCTCCATTCTAGCTCTCCATATTTTTCCATCTCATCTCCTCCGATAACAAGGATGAAACTATTTCATCAAACTTCAAAGTAGTTGTATTGCTACATGTAGCAACAACTAGACTATCCCATGAATCTAGTAGAGAAACCAGTAAATTGATGCACCTATCTTCATATAAATTTTTTATATCAATAGATGACAAATGTCTTACCATAATATTAAACACATTTAGATTCTTTGTCCTTGAGTCTCCATCCCTCATCCTTAGGTTATACAACTTTTTCCACAGGAAATATTGGTTCATGAGAGACTTAGATTGCTACAAAGTCCCTAAAATGACCCACAAATCCTTTAATGCATCTTCCCTTGATATATTCAACAATACTAAATCTAAGATATGCTACCATATTGTTCTTTTTTCCTTACGATCGAACTTCACCCAATATTCTGTTGACAATGTTTATTGCTTTACTACCTGAATCTACCACGATCAACTTATATTTATCCACCAGTAGATCCTCCATCTTGAGCTTCCACAAATCAAAACTCTAACCATTAAATTTCTCAATATTTATCCTTCCATTGCTTTCCATTTTCTTTCACTACAAGAATCAATCCCGCAAATCTCTCGCAGAAAAGGGTCTACCATATGCCCAAGAAAAACCCCTCAATGACAAAGGCATCAACTGGAAGCCGAAACAACTTTTCTACCAATATGTAGGTTTCCACCATGTAAAACAATTACCTAAAAAAAATTATTAAAACATAAAATTATAATGGCGAGAACACAAAGACATAGATATTTTCCCCTAGATCCCAAAACTGAGACTACGAGATTGATTTTTCACTATGTGTCTTTCAATGTTACAATACATATATATACATGCCGAAGCATTCATCAATCCCAATCCATTAACCCTAGATTAGAATAGAATCATAGTTCCCTTGACTAAATTTAAAAAATACCATGGGAAGAAAACCATCATGCCCAAAACCATGTGGAAAACCCATGCATAAAACCATGAGTACGTTTGCCCACCATTCTTGGGTCTAACCCCCATCCTTGGGTCTACATGTATATAAAAATAAAAATAAAAATCTGAGGGGTTATCGCCCCCCTGTGACCTCGTGCTGCACTTGATGCAATAAACAGGGGTAGCTGCAGCCCCCCCCCCGTGCATGTGACTAGTCATGGAAAGAATATAACACACACCTAAACTAAGAGTTACCTTGTTTAGATTCATTATTCTTCAGAGGCGGTGGTCTTTGATATTTGTAGTATTCAACAACTTCACAATCCCTAGCCATATGTCCATAGTTAGTACAAGGAAATCAATAACCATTAAATGAAAGAGCATACCCAGATGGCCTTTTGTATTTGATATCCTTCAGAGGCGATGGTGTAGTCTTTCATTGTCCTTTTTACTTGATTTCTTCACCAACATTCTTTGAAGATATAATATTCTCAGTCTTTTCCTCATCCTGATTTTGCAAAGACTTAGAGCTTGTAGCTTTGTCATAGGGACCCTTACCTACTTCTTCTACCTTTGTCATCAACTCCGCCAATTCTTGATCTTCCCTTTCAATAACCTTCAAATGTCCCTTTTTCTAATCCTTGAACGTGTTGACTTCATTAACGGTTACATCAAGTTCTTCTTGCTTTTGAGAAAGGTCTTCTTGAAATTGGATTTTCAATCTTTTTCTTCTTCTTTCTGCTTCTTCTATTTATATCTTTATAAGAGTGGTCCTTTCTACTTTGTTGAGAACGTGTATCTGTTCCTTCTTCCTTCCATTTTCCTTCTTGAGCATGTCTATTTTTGCAATAGTTATATCTAGTTCCTTTTTCTTTTCATCAACTTCAAACACGTGCCTTTTACCAGATTCCTTTAATTGACTTGCTAAATATTTCTCTTTCTAATATGCTTCATGCACTTGGAGTTTCAATAAACAAACTTGTTCTTTGGGTGTAGGATTCTCTAAATCTTCAAATTTTATGACTTCTTATAAATGGATTCTAAGATTGTTGTTAATTTCCTCACATTCTTCATTCTTCTTATTAAGTCTTTTGACATGTCCTTTTTCTATCTTCAATTATTATAGAAATTTATCACTTTCTTTTTCATTCTTGAATTCCTTTATAACTCTGACAACTTCATTTTAAAATTTCATTTTACTCATTTCTTCAACTTCTTCATTATCATCATTGTTTGATTCCTTGATATCATGATCCACATGAGTATCAACATTTATATCTTGGATTGAATGCTTCTTTGAGTAGAGATTATGGATTCTTTACCAAATAATTTTGGTCATTGAGCATTGACCAAATTTTTCTTTTATGAGATTTGGTAGAACATTATAAATGACATTCATGGATTTTGTATTGTATTTTTTAGCTTCATCGGTAAATGTGTTTTGAGAAACAACAAATCTCCATACATCATGAGCTTCTAGATGGAATATCATTCTAGATTTGCATATCAAGTAATTATCTTCATCAAATTTGGGAGATAGTGTACAATATTGATTTTCTTGAGCTTTGGAGATTGTTCAAGTACCTTAAACTTCCTTTGAATTCTTAGTGGTTTTATTCTTTAATTTTCCCATATTTCTATTTTGGGATATGTCTTCCAGTTTTTAAGATGCTACTGAAGGAACATGCTCTAATACGAATTGTTGGAAGTACTAAGAGGGGGGTGAATCAATATTTCTCAATAATTGAAAATTTATTAATATTTTTCAGAGCATTAGTTAATCTTCAACAATATTATTACTATTCAGTATCAGATAGAAAAACTAGTATACAACACCATACAAAAATGCACAAAAATAAAGAAAATAAACACAAATATTGTTAGGTGGAAAACCCTCTCTTGGTAAAAATTCACTAAATGCTTCCTAGTAATTTTATTTTTCCCTTAAGCCCACGGGGCTTTGGATTGACGGTGAATGGGTGCGCTGTTAAAAGAACTCCTTGCGATAGGTCACCGGTTCAAATCCCCGTGGGTGCGTAGGTTAGTCTTAACAAGAAAAAAAAAATTATCCTTCCCTTAAAAAGAAATAACTACATCAAATTTTTAGCTCCAACAGAAGGAGTCTCCAACCCCCTAATCTACAGACTACAACATGTAGGATGCTACAACACCCTAATAACTCATTGCAACCAAAAGGATGCCCCAACACCCTATAAGTTAGGCCACAACCTAATGGGTGCCCCAACACTCTGTTTACTGGCTTCTTATGAAAGGATTCTTAATCTCCCTATAGTTTATCAACCCCAACAAAAAGGATGCCACAACACCCTATGTAGGATACAACCTAGCTTGGCACCACCCTACTACCCTGAAGTGTTTTCAGGCCAGAACCTAAAGGTGACTCCAATCACCCTAAAGAGTCGGTGGACCATGTTTCACAATTTTTAGATTGGATACCCTTGTGCTATGAATAAATGTAAGTTAGTTGAAAATAATATATTTATACACTGTATAACATGTCAAATCTTGGTAGCCATTGACCACTATAAAAAACTATCCAAACTAATCATTACATCGTGCTTCACAAATTTATCACTGCACTACACATCAAATCAACTGACAACTGGACAAGCTAACCACTACTCATCATTGTAAAAATTTCTACAACTAACCACTGCACACAAATGCATGTCACTGCTCACATAGGCTACTATATATTACTAATTAATCACCACATTGGACATCAATAGTTGAGTGTTCTATTTATCATAAAGTTAGCTACCATACATCACTTTACCAAACCACCTGTACCACTGCAAGTGTTGAACGCAAGTGTCTCATAACAACACAATCCAAGATGCCTCAGGTCATCCATATGGTCTGCTTTCAAAGATCTCAAGCTATTCCACAATAGGTCTACCATCATATGTGTAAGTTACATCGCTGCTCAGATTGTCAATTCCCTGGAGCCATCATCACCCACTGCAATCACAATGTCACTATCCAATGAGGTTGTGGTAAACCAAATGAAATATTTTTTCACAATTGTTTTCATATCAATGCATCACATCAACTAGGCATGCCACAACATACTTAGCGAGAGCCAATACTACTAGTTTACTAAGTTAAAGTCAAAGCTAATTATCAACTCAATGTGTTAAGTGAAAGTCAAAACAATTTTCAACTATAAGTGTAAACTCATTATTTTAATATATGATTCAAGTGAATAGGTCACGTAAAATTCATGTAAATATCTCACTAATATGTCAAATCAAAGTCAATATATTATATAAAATTCAATGTGTCACTCGTTATCCCATATATCAAGTTCATGTGTCATTATGCTAATCTGTTTTTGAGATCCAAAAGTCAAGTTAGTAGATCATGTCAATGTCACTATTTAGAATACTATTATGTTAACATTGCTACAAACATGAGGACAAGGTATCAAAGTTAAAAACATTTGTTAATCCTAGATAAGACATACTATTGATTTCATGTTAGGTCAATAGTTTATGTTAATGCAATTGTCTAGCTACCACTAACTAGTAGTCATTTTACAATAAATTATGTGTCAATTAATAGTCATAGCAATTCTAAATCATGTGTCATAGGTAGCCAAGATAATTGAGATCACTATAGGTACACATTATCGCAGTCATATTTTCATATCATTGAAGGTTGCATCACCTACTCTGTAAGTCATTGTCAAATCTATCTATATATCATGTTAAGTCAGGGCATCATATGCAAAGAATTCATGTTAAGTCATGCCACACTATAGGTAAGCATGAATGATGTCATATCAATTAAAATTAGGTTCAAGGAATCATATCACCGAAGATTTATGTCAAATCATGTCATTGTTTTACTATTATAATAGGACAATCACAATGAATTTTAGGTTTATATGCCAAGGAATAAAATCATTGTACTTTGGTTTAGAATTGTAATGAGATGTTTGTTAACAAGATGAACATGATATTTTTCATTAAAAAAAAAATGAAAAGTCAATGATTGGGTTATTTTCTTTGGTTCTTGAAGTTATTTAGTGATACACAATGAGATTGCCATGAAAATTATTATCATTTATTGACAACTATAGGTGAACAAACTTCATCTTCAAACTTTGAATGCCATCAAATAGTAGCATGAATGCTCCAATGGTATCACAACTAATCATTTCTCAATCCACAAAGATTAGAAACAATTCAATGAAAATATAAACATGGACACAGATCAACTAAGAATTTTGCAATGTTAATGTGAGATCAAGTGACAAGGTCGTTGTCACAAACAATCCCTAACTATCTTTCCCTAGGTATGCAATTGAAATGTGTCATATGAATTCGAAGTGATCTTAGAAGAAAACAAAAAGTTTCAAATAGAAAATATATGCTCTCTGAATTGCATAATGCCGGGATTTAGGTCTTACTAAGGTTTATAGGATGCAGCATTAGGGTACTAGGTCTTTCAATAAAATGTTTCTTAAGATGAGGTCCCACAAATTATGAGATGTTTCTTTGAGGTGTCTATATTCCACTTGTTTCCTAAAAGGAAATCCTTAACAATGTCCTCTAATAGGACTGAATGCTACCTATCAAAATAACCATCAACGTCAAATACAAGCCAAACCTAACCATCTATAAATCTTTCTATTGGTTGTTGAAGGAGGCCAAGAGTTTTAGAGGCCTTATTTACTAGATCATGCATCGAGTTAACTGCTTTTGGAGGAGTTATTTAAACCTTGAGGGAGAGAGAATACCTAAAAAACACCTTGCCCAATGAATCCCAATCAACTAAAAACCAAGAAAGGAAAGCCCTAACCCACTTTTGGAATTTGTTATTTTGCCTCAGGAGTCCAAACTATTTTAGAGCTTAAAAGAAAAGATATGTTGTTGAAATATGATATGTGAGGTAAGGTATAATGTCTCCTTTTCATAGTCATATGTGTGGGCTAAGAAGGGCTCCATTGAAATAAACGTTGGAGATTAGGAGAGTCTCCTTAAGGAATTAAAATATTATAAATTAATTAATTCATGTCTTGTGTATTAAGTAAGGAAGTGTGTGAGCCTTATGGAGGAGCAATATTAGTCCTCAAAAGATGAATGATACTAATTTAATAACTTTCTTAAGATGATTTTTCAATAAAATTTAATAACTTATTCACAATAACCCTTAAGATGGATATTTATTTATCATTCACAAATGAAAGTGTGCCATGACCCATCTTATGGGGTTTGAGCCCACCGCCTAGGGTCCTCAACTTCAAAAATGAATATCTCTCAAACCATGATACCTTTCGAGGCATACCATATATCATCAAAAACATCTTTCTAAAGGATAATCCTGTGATGTGGCTCTCCAGAACAAACTCAATTATTTTCCTCTTCAAAAACCATGAACAATGTGAGGGTATGTCCTTAGTCTAGGGAACCCAAATCATAAGACCTAGCTTTTCAACCATCCAATAGTGGAGCTTCCAACTTGATGTAGTCTAGACAATTATAAGAAGCGTTCATTACAATTTTACATCAATGATTGGTGTTTTTAGTCAAAGTCAAACCCATTCAACTCCAAGTTTGACATTAGTGACAACACCATCCAAAAATTTCTTGGTTGGAATATTTCCTAACATGGAGACCCAAGCACATAAGTTGAACATGCCATGTATGTTGTTTCACACCATTCCATTATCAATTTACTTATGGACTGAGTCTTAAATAGAGAAGGAAGAATGTGGGGAGAAGTTGATGCAGCTCCATTTGCTACAAATTTGACACATGAACCTATAGTTGTTGCAAATGCACCTAGAAGTGATGACACTAGGATTATAGAAGAATATTACAGTGTAATGACTCTCCTAGCCATAGAATATCTACCAATACATGATGAAGGAGAAGGGAAAGGTGCTACAAATCCACGAAGAGAAGGTAGCCTTGATATACATATAATCGACAGTAAACTAGCTACCAAAACAATGATAGGGTTGTGGAAAATATCACCCTCTATTCCAAAGAAAAGAAGAACCAAGTGCACTGCAACCATAGCTGAAACCCCTACTACTCGAGAAGAATTAGCAGGGGAAAAATATATTAGATAGTAATAGGAAGAAACAACCCCTTTTTATACACAAGAACTAATAAGGGAAGGTCGCCTAGGGTTTCAAATTTTTGAAAAAACTGACATTGCTCCTCCACAAGAACTAATAAGGAGCACTCTTGGAGAAGGACTTCCCACCTTATTTAATATATATTATGAAGGTGAGGATGATACTCCTTTGAACAAATTTGCTACTACTCCCATGGAAACATTTGTTGCTACTCCTCTGGGAAAATTTGTTGCTACTCATGTGGGCACATCTATTGCCACTCTTATGCAGACCAATACTATTGAACTTGAAGAAACAATTGTTTCTACTTCCAAGAAGTGAATATGTAATATTTTTGTACTATTTACCTCTATATGCATCAATCACTCAACAAAATATACTACTTAAAATGAATAACACGGAAATAAAAATCATGATCAAAATTATGATAAAATAATCAACTTGGGCAATATGAGACAACAAAAATGGCAAAAAATGCTTCAAGCCTTTCTGTTATGTTGTATTAATCTGAAAATTTGAATTTATAATACATCAATGATCATTCTAGATCTTCTATATCTAGATGTAGATAACACAGAGAAATCATCAATGGATCATCATGAAACCTCATCAAGATAAGAATTACAAGTGTATTCTCAGACCTTGTAATTTTCTAGGGACTCACAGTCTAACATTCCCTCCTCAATTAGAAGTAAACATAAGTATACCAATAACATTTGTTATATTCAATAGGACACTATTGAACTAAGTTTTGATGAAGATATGCCTCAAAACCCCCAATATCTGAATTTCTGGAAGTGATCAACTACTATGTTTGAACATATATGTTAAAATGATTGTTGATGAGACTAGTTGCTATGGTGGAATTATCCATTATGGATTGAATATAGATTTGAATTTCAATAGTCGATTCTTGAAAGGATCTGATCTGAGGCTTTGGACTCTTTACACGTTGTTTTTTTGTTTACCACCAACCATATTCTATGGAAACTGGTTGTTTATGGTTTAACCCTAGCTAATCTACATTGAATAATGCAGTGGTTTCTAGATGACCACTAACCAATATTCACTTCATTGATTTACTCCCCCCTTAAAGGTGTGGGAGATTTATTCATGTGTTCCCCCCTTCAGGTGTGGAAGAGTACCATCCTCTTTTATTTAGAATAACTAGTTGAAATATTTTTTACTTTGTTCCTTTCTTCAATAAACTTTGTCTTTACCTCTATATTGAATAAATTGTACAACTTTTGTAGCTTATTTATTTATTTATTCCATTTTTAGAAATTTATCCATCCATAATTGACTATCAGTTTATCCTTCTTCTTCTTTCAAAATTTCTATGATAATCTATTTGCCTTCCCACAATGAAGACAAGGATGGAGATCGAAACATTGACTCTTCATGTGACCATTTCTTTGAAAATGTTGGCACATTTTGTCAATACTTTTAACTTCAATGGGAAATACTGCACTCATAAACAGAATCAGTTTGGAGAAATATGGAATACAAAAGATGTTCTCTTTCATGTATCCCAAGCCGTGTCAGTCTTTATTGAATGAAATTTCATCCTAAGGTAAGACAACCACCTTGGAAAGAACATTTTCTTTGTTCTATTTCTTCTTCATAATTTCTATTGTAGATGATATTCTATCCTCTATTCATTAATTTCATTAAGTCATATGTATTAGACTATGCATGAGTTACTTGTATTAAGCCTTGGGTATCACAAGTTAGATCAAAATTTTCCATTATTTCAACTGTATCACATGTTGCATCAAAATTTTGGATTAGGTCTTCAATACAATTACTTGCACTAATTTTCTCTAGTAGCTCCATAGTGTTACAAATTTCATCAACTTGCTGGATGAGTTCATATGTTTCAAAAATGCCACTCGATTTTTAGATGAGATATTATATGTCACAAAATGCATCTACCTTTGTTGTATATCTTGAATCAATCATATCATCAAATAGATCTTTCTTTTTCCTCAATTTTATCTGGAGTGTATTAATCAATTGTTCTTTCATATATATTTCATTTTGAAGATCTCTTGTAGTTTCTAGAGCTTCTTCCATTTGATAAATTAAGGTTTTATGTTTCTTTAATTTCCACTAAAGTACTTTGATTTTATTGTGCAATTCATAGTTTTATTTTTGCAAATATTTAATTTCTCAAGAAGCCTTTTGTAGACATTTCCCTCCTTTACCCGCTTTTACATGACTCACTCTCTTGTCATGCTTGCTTGTGCTCACTCATTTTATTTTTATGTCACCTTAGGGTGTCGGGTATAATCGATCATGCACCCTAAAGGAGTGATTATAATATATTGATTTTAATAACTTAGTTGAACCCCTAATTCAATTTTAGGCAAGCCTTGTTACAAATCCTTTTGACATGAAAGGGTTTGATACTTTAACCCTTGTAATGCTCTAATCAATTTTATTTTAATATTAAATTCACAATCACTTATTGATTCTTGTACATAATGAGACAAGTGCAAGTGTCCTTACACCACCTTATTCAATTTCAATATCATCTTGGATAAGAAGGAAAAATAAGAGTTTATTACAATAGTTTCATTGTGACTACAAGGACGTAAAATAAGAGCACTTGCAAGGATATTGAATTCCAATATTTGCTTCTAATTTAGAGTCTTCAACCTTTAACCCATAACAATATGAGAAATTTTCTCCCTTTAAATAAAAAATATGCAATTTCCTTGGACATTTAAAAAATTTTCCAATGTCCTCAAATATCCATATTCTTTTAGATATCGTTCCATTATCCCAAAATGCCAACTTAGAATTTCTTAGATAGAAAATTTTCTTTTTTCTCAAAGGATACTTGTAGCTATGTTTACAAACTATGAGAGCCCTTTATTTTTATTTTTGTATTTTGTTTTTGTTTTTTTCTAAATAATTAAAATATTACTACCTCAATCTTGTGAAAGCCACAACATTAGTTTTTGTACGTTGTTGATTTGTTGATGCACATCATTTGAATCAGTGTAATGACCAATTTGACAAGTATTTATAATGCCTCTCGAAAAGAAAAACATGAGGCATGGTCCCAAGGTGAAACTTCCCGCATGTTTCAAATATCAAAGCGCTTCGAAATAAGGGAAGTGTAAACACGAAAATATTGTAAGCAATATTTTAGAGGGAAATAAAAATGATGTTTTTTTTTGTTTATAGCATCTTGGACTTATAAGGGCATGTATTAGCCTACAGAAGGAGTTCTACAATTCCCATTGCTTGAAAATATCCACTGGGAAGTTGATATTAATGGAACTTGTACATCTAGACTCACTTCTCACAGACTAATGAACCAATTGTGCTCACTAATCTATGAAATTGGGAGAAAATTAAACATACGATTGCATCAAATTCAAATTCACAACTAGAAAAAAGAATTGGAGCCCTGGGATTCCAGGGAAATAGGAATGAGATTGAACTATTAAGGAGACCACAAAATTCGTATAAATGGTTGAAGATTTACATTAGCAATGGAAGCTACAAATTAGTATCCACTACCCAAATATATGATATACAGATCAATATGTCTAGATCGATTATCTATTGATCATGAATATTGTAGAACTATCTCGAGTTTCTAATGCCGCTAACCCAATCCCAATATTATAGAAGATGTGATCAGTGAAAGGAATACCAACAACATGAACTACCAAAGAAACACTGGAAGGAATTAAAAAAATTGATTTATGCATGGAAAATGTGCACCAAAGAGGTTTACTCAAGAGCAGGAATTAACTCCAAAGGTGTTTGACTTGGTGCATCAAGAGTAATTGGGTAGCTTTTGCTCTACTCATGAAGCTTAACCTTCTTGTCTCTAATCACACTCATTATGATATTGCTAGCATGCCCAAAGATGCAATTGACTTTGGACATGACAATACTCGAGCACATGTTGTAGCATATATGGGAATTCAAACCAAAACTATTGAAGGGGGTGGGTAGTATAGGATTGAGATCAAAATTGAACTAGAGAAACCTTCATTGCTCTCAAATATGCTAACCAATGGTTGATGTGAAATTGTTTCATAATGAGTTACTAATTTTTATTTTGTTCTTTTTCCATGGCTCAGAAAAAGTATATCTATGTCTATGTTAGATATTGTACATAAATATTCCATCTCAAGATTCAAACTGAGGTACACAATCTAGCATGATTTAATCAAAAAAGTTTAACAAACCCAATATCTATATCCCAAAATATGAATGATGAAAAAATTATGTAATTTTCCATTTATATTTAAACAATGAAATGATTAACAAAATACCACTGATCATAATGTGCACATGAAAGATTCACATCTTTTGTAGATGTATGGTGCAAATCATGTGCATATCAACTCCAAGCTATAGCCAAATATGCTTTCACACAACAAATTCTAATAGCAATAGAAACAAAAACTACACATATCTGAGGTTGAGATGGTATACAAATGATTGGATTGCGATTTTTCTAATAACCAATTTATGTATCTCCAATCAAATCATTTTTAACCACTCTAACAACAAATCGAGTATATATCCATGCTCGAAATAGTATTGAAGTGCTTGTTATTATGCTTATCAATTTAACCCTCAGATCAACAATAATTATGTTCCTGAACTAGATCAAAACCACTCAACCAAATTTTGGTCTATGATAATAATAAAATTTCAAACCCTCATTTATTAAAAATATTCAACAGGGAAATAAATTAGCACTATGATAATGCCAACCTCTCATAAATCATGCAATGTCTTTGTTAATACTAGCTTCTCATAACTCTATTTTCTCTCATTCCATGTTAATAATTAGCATGGGTGAGAGGTGACAAGAAATATGGTGGAAGACACTTCAATTTATTCTATTATGTTGTATTGATTTCAAAATATAAATTATAATACAACTATGATCATTCTAGACCTTCTAAAGCTAGATCTCAACCACACTCAGAACTCTTGTTGGATCACCATGACACCTCATCAAGATAATAATTACAAGTCTATTATCAAACTTTGTTATTGTCTAAGTACTCACAGTGTAATAACATTAGCACGTAATTACTATTTATAGTTCTCTTAATTTACAATTATTCCTATTCTTGCAATTCCATTGATTTTCTTCTATTGCAGAGCTTTGTTAATTTTCCTTTTATGCAATTCCAATGTTTTCCTATGTTATACTCACATTACTTACTTGTTGTTGCAACTCCAGGTTATGTAATTAGGGAATTGATGCCAAGTATAATTATTTCCTAACATATTTGTGTGTTTATGTAATCTTATATATTGTTCCAACTCCCATTGTTGTAACTCTTGTGTCGCTTACTTTTACAATGTTTTGACTAGTAGTTTACAACTGAGAGTTGTGCAATGTTTGCATATTATTTCTATGTTATTTTCTTATCTCTAATAACATCATAGAAATAATCCATTGCATTTTTGTTACAAGAAACCAAGAACATCATCATACTTCAATAAGTCACTTCTAGCAGTTGATGTGTTTATATTTTTTGCAAGTGTGATTGCTTTCATGAATTGTGATTTACATTCCCTGGAATTTACTTTTTTGTAAGAGTCTTTATTTCTTTCAAAGTGTGGTGTGTTTAGTTATATTAGTGACTTGTGGAAGAATTTTTATCTTGTACTATGGAAACCATCATATTACTGCAACTTTAGATCAAATAACAAAGTGTACTAGCATATATTGTGCACAATAGTTTGCAATTTCCAAACAAATGTCAGATTGACCTTTTAAATGTACAACTAATCAATTTAATACTAAGATAATTAAAAGTGATTAAAAATCATATTAATATCTTCCCTATTTGACTTAATGATATTTTCTTTCATCTTCCTACTCTTTTTTGTCATCACTATCTTCCAACTTCACATATGGATACATAGTAGATATATGATATATTATACCACATTCAAAATGTTTGAATGGAAGTTTAATTTTGAATTTTCTAGACCCTCTTCTAAATTTTATTACAAATTGAGCTTCTTCTTCATATAACCCATAACTGGAGTAATCAAAAACTCTCAATTCTTCTATTTTCTTTGAACCTTGGGAAATTATTTCCTTCTACTTTGGATCTTTTTTCCTCATTTTAGATTTAGTAAGAATGTCATCTCCCTTATAGTCATTCTACATTAAATCCTTCATTTCTTTTACTGAATTAAATTGTGTCACTTTATTAGACACTGATTTAGATAGGAAATTCATAATGGAATTCATGACTTCTACATCATTCTTACCTTCTTTCCATCCATCCAATATAAAAAGTGAAATGTAAACAACAAGATACATTAGATAAGTTATCATCATTACATTCCCAACGGCATAATTTGTTCCATCATCCATAAGAGCTTTGATTGCACCTTCATCGATAGCCATGGTATCTCTGAGATATTCCTTCTCATGGATAGAAATCTTTTGAAGAAAAATTCTCTAATACCAATTATTCAATTCACAATTATACTAAGAGGGGGAGAGGTGAATCAATATAATAACAATTTTCACTTATTCAAAAATTTAAACATCATCATTAATGTTGTTGGGTCCCTATAATACTAGTGATTCCCCCATTACTATTGTAGTTGTATCTCTTATTAATATTCTTGTTCCCCTATTGTCCCCATATTGCTATTACTGTGCCCCATAGAATCCCTCTATTGTTATTTTTGTGCCTTTATATTATTATTGTTAGGTTCGCTTGGTTATATTGTGACCCCTTAGACTCCTATATATAGAAAGGAGGTTTTTTCATTTGAATCATCCAAGAATTGTTCATTTGTGTAATGTAAAGGAGGTTTCCCCCTCGAAGAGGCTGAATTCTAAGGCGTTGATCTATCTTTTCTATCTTTTTGTGAGCTGGTTTCATAACATTTGGTATCAGAGCTTTGGATTCTAGGGTTTCACTGCTCCAAACAGGTCATCATGGAATTTGCGCTATAACCTTTTTTTATCCGAAATTTCAGATGCTAAAAAACAAACCCATTTGGGACCAAATGATTCTAAACCTCGGGTCCAAAAACTAGAGATTTTAGTGCTATATTTGTGGAGATATTATCTGAGGAAATTGGCCTTTTGTAGACTTCCGATTTACATTCCAAATAGGTGACCTGGGGAAAATCATCATAACATTTGTTTTGAGCATCAAATTCAAATTTTGTAAGAAGTTAAAGAAATAGGATGAACTGTAGTTTCCTGTATATATTGTTTAGACCCAAAGGTCAAAACAGTGACACGTGGCACTTCATACAAGTTCGCTCTTCTGAAAAGGTATATAATCAGGTCATCTTGGGAGATTGTGCATAACTCTTTCTTGGAGAATCTAAATTCGATCAGACTGGTGGCAGTGGAATGAGGACGCAAAAGATCTACTGCAGGTCGCAATTTCAAAACTGGATGATCTAAAATTACAGAGATACATCAGATTTAATATCAAGCTCTTACAAAGTGAAAAAAAGATGTGTAATTTCTTTAATTTTGCATAAGATTGGTTTGAAAATTAGTTTAAAGGAATTCAAAGGGAATAGTGAAGAATTATTAGCATTAATTAATGCCCCGAAGAAATAAAATGGAAACACCTAGTAAGCAACCTAAAAGCTCTAGCATGACTCATGAAGAAGAGGAAGAAATGCAACATGTTTTATCAAAATTACAAGACCAAGTACAAAAAATTTCACTCTCACTAAAGGTAAATGAAGCCAAGATGAATGGCATGGAAGCTAAGATGAATGGCATGGAAGCTAAGCTGATTGGCATGGACGATAAGATGGAAGAATTGAAGATAAATTTGAATAAGTTTCTACAAGAAATGGTCACTGATGGTGAAAGGGTAGTAAAGGAAACACATGATGAGAACAAAAGAAATGTTAATAATGATTTCATAGACTCTAATGTTGTATTAAAGACCCACCATATTCCAAAAATCGATATGAGGAAGTTTTATGGCAAGGATCCCGCAACAGGGATACTACAGATGGAGCAATTTTTCGATCTACATAATGTGCAAAACACACAAAAGGTACGTATTGCAACTTTATATTTGGAACCAAATCAGTTTGTATGGTATCGATGGCTTTGCTCTCATAAAACAATTGTCACTTGGGCAATTTTTACGGAAGAAATGACAACACATTATGAGGATACAAAAAGCAACACCATTTTAGCCAATTAATAAGTCTCAAACAAAAGGGTTCAATGATGGAGCACATTGAGGACTTCCAAAAATTGAACATAAGGGTAAAATATATTCTAGAGGAGCATATGATTGATGTGTTCATGGGGACTTTAAAGGATAATATCCAACATGAGGTTTTCCTTTGGGAACGTGATTCATTGGAGAAGGCATTCAGGTTAGCAAGAAAAATGGAAAGAAAAATTATGGCAACCAGGAAGCCTACCACTCACAACTATAAAGATGGAAGTGTTGTTACCCCTAGCCCTCCACAACCTATAAGGTTCACACAACAACAATTGGAAGAAAAAAGAGCAAAAGGGCATTGTTACAATTGTGGTAACAAATACACTAAAGGTCATAAGTGTGCTGAGAAGAAATTATTCTACATAGATTGTGAAGAGGAGGAACAAAAGGAACAATAAATGTCAAAAGAAGAGGATACACTCTAGAAACAAACCCTAGATAAAGAAGAAATGAATCTGACCATATCTTGTAATGCATTGACTGGAATTACCACTCCTTAAGCTATCAATATAGAAGGACATATAAATAAGAAAAAGGTAATAGTGTTGATTGATTCAGGAAATACCCACAATTTTATTCATTGTAAGATAGCAAAAGAATTGAATTGCTTCCTATATCCAGCACCAGAGTGTCAAGTGATGGTTGCAAGTGGAGGAACCATAAATTTCTCTAGAAAGTGCCATAATATCAAGCTTTCCATGGGAGAATATGTATTGAATAGCCCAATGCTTTCCATTCCAATGGGAGGTGTTGATGTTGTACTAGGAATCCAATGGCTACAATCCTTGGGTACAATAGCTTTTAATTTTCAAGAACTTTTCATGAAATTTGCTGCAGAAGGAAAGGAAGTTGAATTAAAGGGTACTGTAGGGAAACTGGGTAATATAATCAGCTCTAACAGTATGACAAAGCTTCTAAAAAAGGAACAACAAGGCGTTATTTCACAATTATGTTCACTAGATTTTTCCACATCGAAATCACCTATTTCTCCAGATCTCCAAAATGTCTTGGACAATCATTCCAAGGTATTTAAGACTCCCAAAGGCCTCCCACCTATTCATGATCAAGATCATGCTATTCATTTGATTCCAGGAAGTGTTCCTCCAAGCATCATGCCATACAGATATCCCTATGCCCAGAAGAGTGAAATTGAACATATGATTGCAAAAATTCTAGAGGCTGGTATAATTCAACCTAGTCAAACTTCTTTCTCTACTCCAGCAGTATTGGTACACAAGAAGGATGGATCATGGCGCATATGTCTGGACTATAGGGAGCTCAACAAGCTCACTATTAAAGATAAATTTCCCATTCCTGTCATTGATGAATTATTGGATGAATTGCATGGATCAATTTACTTTACTAAGTTGGATCCTTGTTCAAGATATCATCAAATCAGAATGAAGATTGAAGCCATTCCGAAAACAACATTTAGAACTCATGAGGGTCATTATGAATTTTTGATCATGCCTTTTGGCCTTACCATTGCACCTTCTACATTTCAAGGTTTGATGAATTCCATTTTCAAACCCTTCCTTATAAAATTTGTGTTAGTATTTTTTGATGATATACTAATCTACAACAAGTCTTGGAAGGATCATGTTGAACATCTTGACAGGGTGCTACAACTATTGGAGGAGAAACAATTATATGCAAAAAGCTCCAAATGTTTCTTTGGAGTACAAGAGGTAGAATATCTGGGTTATATTGTATCTCATGAAGGTGTTAAGGTAGACCCTAGCAAAACTAAAGCCATTAAGGAATGGAAAATCCCCACATCCATAAAGCATCTGCGAAGATTTCTCATGTTGACATGGTATTATCACAAGTTTGTTAAGAATTATGGGAGAATAGCAGCACCTCTAACAACATTATTGAAGAAAGATGCATTTTCATGGACTCCAGAAGCAACAAAGGCCTTCGAACATCTTAAAGAAGCAATGTGCCAAGCACCAGTCTTAGCTACATCAGACTTCACAAAAACCTTTACTGTGGAACGTGATGCTTCAAGAAATGGAATTGGTGTTGTTTTAATGCAATATGAAAGACCCATTACTTTCGAAAGTTGTCCAATCAAGGGAAAGTATTTACACAAAGCTATTTATGAGAAGGAAATGTTGGCAATACTACATGCACTTAAGAAATGGTGACCCTACCTAATGGGAAGACACTTCCAGGTAAAAATGGATCATGATAGCCTTAAATACCTTTTAGAAAAATGATTATCCTCTGAAGAGCAACAAAAATGGGTCATAAACATGTTGGGTTATGACTTTGAAATCATCTAAAAAAAAGGGAAGCAAAATGTTGTGGAAGATGCACTCTCAAGAAAGGATGAGGATGTGGAAGCATTGTTGTGCGTGATTTCTATTATCCAACCAGACTAGATAAACAAAGCAATGGTGGATTAGAATAATGACGAAGAAGTGTGGGCACTTATTCGAAATTTACAACAAGATTATAGTACATCTGATACATTTAGCTGGAAAAATGATTTGTTATGGTACAAAGATCACTTATACCTCTGTAAGAATTCCCAACTTAAACAAAATATTATTATGGAATCGCACACTTCTCCCTTAGGAGGGCACTCAGGAGTTTTAAAGGCTTACCACAAGGTTAAGAAGGAATTTTTTTGGGATGGCCTTAAATCGGATATTCAAAAGTTTGTGGCGGAATGTTTGGTTTGCCAACAAAATAAAGTTGAAACAATTAGGACCCCAGGTCTATTACAACCTTTATCCATTCCAAGCCAACATTGGGAGGAGGTTTCAATGGATTTTATCATAGGTTTACCCAAGTCTAAAGGAAAGAGTGTCATCATGGTGGTAGTTGACAGACTTACCAAGTATGCACACTTTTGTGCATTATCACATCCATTTAAAGCCAGTACATTTTCTACTACATTTATGGAAACAATTTAAAAGCTACATGGAAACCCAATGATTATTATAAGTGACAGAGATCCCATTTTCACTAGAAATTTTTGGATAGAATTATTTTCTTGTCTTGGTACTCAGTTAGCTCATAGCTCATCTTATCATCCTCAATATGATGGGCAAACTGAGATCATAAACAAATGTTTGGAAGGATATCTTCATTGCTTTGTATCTGATTAACAAACACAATCGGTCAAATGGTTGCCTCTGGCTGAATGGTGGTATAACATTTCCTTCCATACTGCAGCAAAAATGACCCCATTTACGGAACTTTATGGATATTAGCCACCATCCATCACATCATATTTAAGAGAAAATTATAAGTTTCAAGCAATGGAACATCACAAAGAGCATCAACAACAAGTTCTCCAACTCTTAAAGGAGAACATCATGTTGGTGCAGAATAGAATGAAATAATAGGCAGATCAACATCACAGCAAAAGAAGTTTTAATGTAGGTGATTGGATATTCCTACAGCTACAACCATAAAAAAAGATGTCCCCCAAGCAAGCTACGAAGGATAATAAACTATCACCAAAGTATTATGGTCGGTACAAGGTGTTGCAAAAGCTTGGTACTATGGCATACAAGTTGGAGCTTCCTGCAGCTTCTCGAGTACACCCAGTTTTCCATGTTTTATGTTTAAATAAGGTTATAGGTGACAAGCTCCAAGTTCAAACAATATTTCTAGAACTTGACGAGGAAGTAAAAATTATATTGGAACCGGAAGCGATCACAGAAATAAGAACTCGACAGCTACGAAATCGATCAATTTCGGAGTATCTCATCAAGTGGAAGAACTTATCCGTTGAAGATTCCACATGGGAGGATGAGAATTTTATACAGAAGCATTCATAAAAAACTCAAGCATTGAGGACAACACTTTTTTTAAGGAGAGGGGCATGTTGGGTCCCTATAGTACTAGTGATTCCCCCATTACTATTGTAGTTGTATCCCTTATTAATATTGTTGTGCCCCTATTGTCCCCATATTGTTATTACTGTGCCCCATAGAATCCCTCTATTGTTATTTTTGTGCCTTTATATTATCATTGTTAGGTCAGATTGGTTATATTGTGACCCCTTAGAGCCCTATATATAGAAAGGAGGTTGTGTCATTTGAATCATCCAAGAACTGTTCATTTGTGTAATGTAAAGGAGGTTGCCCCCATGAAGAGGTTGAATTCTAAGGTTTTGATCTATCTTTTATATCTTTTTGTGAGCTAGTTTCATAACAAATGTCATAAAATAAACATGTAACACAAGATATACGTCGAAACTCTCACAGGATAAAATGAAAAAACCTAGATATACGAAATAGCCTATAGGAATGAACCTATAAGAGTCACAAATCCCCTCTGATTTGTAAGAACCAAACTATAGGAGACACAAATACCCTTATTTTCTTTTTAGGAACCAACCTCTAGGAGACATGAATCCCTTCTCTACTTTGTAGGCACCAACATACGTGAGATACAAATTCTCTTAAATATCTTACCTATAAAGTATGGTCAACTCTGTAATCTGAATCGGTCCTTGTTCTACTCAATTCCTCAATTTTGTACTCCATCGAATTGCTTTATAATATTTTGAACTCGGCTTCTCAACATTCTTCTCTTCACTAATCGAATTTTGTAATTTTTTCTCCAATTTTCCCTACCCCAATTCAATGCATGTTATTAACGTCTAGTCTATTTTCTGATCTTCTATCTTTCCAATAATATCTTTAACTAGGTGTTTCCTTGACTCAAGAAATCACTACTACAATGTACCAGTGTGATAACTTTAAATTTTGAATAATGGTGTTTCCTTCCATTCCAAACCCTAAGTCCCCGGGCTTATAACCAAGTGGTTGCATTCATGCTTCTCCAATACCTTGTGCCAGTTTTCCTTATTGATGTTATAAGAAAGTGCTTTTAATATAGGAACTTCCTTCACCCAATTCTCAAACATATGCACTTACTACCAAGAAACTACATGCCACTTGAATAGGCTTCATATATGGTCATGCACTTACCATCATTACATTCCAACTATCTCAATGCTCAAAACACTTATGCTATTTTTGTATCAGTGAGAACTTACGAACCAAATCTCTTAAGTCCAACCAAAAACCAACTAGCTCTACACTTTTTTATATCTCTTGATGCTATCAAGTGATGAACACAATAAACCAGATGAACATCATAATTTTCAAACCATAACAACCATTTTCTAAACTATAAGGGTAATTAGAACCTTTAGTAGTGACCTAGCATGATCTCATATGAGATATCAACGAACAGATAGATAAAACATATAACACGTTTTTTATATCAGTTGTATGAACCATGAAAAGGTTATACTAGGATATTGAGAAGACGCTATACTAGGTGAACCCTTTCTAGAAACGCTAATATGGATATGTTTTGGTATGGTTGGTTTGATGTTATCTACCAGCAAGAGGTTTTGTGGGAGGTATTGTCTAATTTATGACAATGGTAGTAGAATCTAGAAATTTTAGTATAACCATTAACAAAGGAAATTCATTGAAAATATCATTGATGGAAGAAGAACCTCAATGTGGAATAGTGATATCAGAAGTATAGGGTCTAGTAAAAGGAGACCAAATGTTATAACTTTGGGAAATATAACAAAGGATTTATTGCAAAATGTTGATGCCTAGTATGGAACTCTGTCAACTGTAACCTTTCTAACAGAGATTTGGATGTTGGTATGCTAAGGACCTTAAACCTTGCATGTTATAACTTAGCATCACACAACTAGGAGAAAACTATAGAGGATATTAGATATTGGATACTACAGAAATGAAAACTCTCACCTTAACTCAAAAGGCCAATAGGTTTATATGTCGTTGTTGTCAAAACTTAACCCCTGTGCAATAAGAGGTTGTGATGAGTAGCTGAGGATATTAGATATTAGAGAATATATGAAACATTCCCTCCTTCCAAATACACCCAAGTAGTCAAATAGTCAGGGTATACATGTGAAGGGAGAGGTCAGTATAACGGATTCAACTTCCTTAGTGACCTTAAGGAAATGGAATCAACGGAACATATCAAACAAACCCATCCACATCAGCACCAACACCCTAAGAAGACATGTCAGCTACTCAAACATCCTATCCCTAATTCCTACTGTTTTTTTAAGCCTTTTAACCCCTGGTCACTCTCATGTTATAGGAAATATAGCTTGCAAAATCAAAAGTCGCTCTCACGGGCCTATGTCCTAGCATCCCTTGACTCTTTTTAGCAAACCAGTGCCAGTGTCCCTGATATTTGAGGCACTTTTCTAGCCTAGAATCCCAACCTCTACCCTAAACTTGTTATAACATTAAGAATCCATCAAAGATATGATGAAAATATAAAAAAAGAAAAATTCAACCTTAAGACTAGTCTTGAACATCCCTAACTGGGATTGACATTCTGTCAAACAACTGGCGTGAATGCAACCTACAAGTCTAGGATACAAGATGGAGTATAAATGACTGAGATAACTTATGAAACATAACTAGAAGGATTACCACCTTCTCCATTGAACTATTATACCATCAATTAGGTCTTTCATCCATCATTTAACAATTAAAAGCAAATACATGAAACAACCATGACATGAACGAGTCATATAACCATGCTTATAACCAACATAAAACCATAAATATATATCAGATATATGACAACCATTAAACCCACATTAAATAAGTGCAAAAGTATGAGAACTTTGATTTTATTAATCGTAGGAAAGTATGACTAGGTTGGGGACTGCCACGTACCACCCGAACATAGACATGGTTGAACCAAATCTCTCTTTCACCCAGTCACCCTCATGGCATATTCCAAGCATGAATGGGGGATCTCATAGAAAAACCAATCCAAGAACAACCAAGGGAATCCAGAGGTTAAACCACCTCCACCCTCACCAAATTGTGATCACACCAAAATCAATTCTGTGATCGCAACCAAACTGAACTTGGAATTCCATCCAGAATCCATCATTATCCTTGAGAAATTTTCCATCTCCTTGTCTCTCATGCTTTACCGCAATCCAATCTTGATTGCTGGATCACTAGGCCCTAAATTGAGACCAGTCTCTCAGGATTTACTGTAATCCAAACCCTGAGCACTAGACCCTAAACTGAAAATTCTCCCTTAGGCTTTACTGTGTATCCCACCAAAATCGGTCAAGGGATTCATAGGCCTTTGGGAATGAAACTTGGGACCACCTCTACCCCGAATTCCAAAATCCATCTGCCAAACCAGAGATCAAAACCGAGATAAGTGTCCCAACATACAATGGCATCTAGAAAAAGGTAAGCCTAAGCTGAAAACCACTATAATAACTTGGAAAAACCATGCCACATGTAGGAAGAGAACCATACACCAAAATGCAAATCCATGCATGTCCAAACCAGCTAGGAAATCACACATGCAAAAGGTTACCGACAAGTATTCCTGTTGAAGTTGTTTGATCCTGGTTTTCCTTCCTTGATCCTTTCTTTCCTTTACTTTCATTTTCCTTCCTTTTCCCTCATTCCTCCAAAGGTAGAGTGCTCCAACAAAACTCTAAGTGACCAACAATGTGAGAGAGAGATAATAATGATAAAGCTCCAAAAATTGAACTGGAAAAAGGTTACCAACTAATCCTTATAAGCCTTTTTATTAATGAGGCCTATAATTTCTCCATTTTCCATTATTTTCCTTAAATTTCCTCCTCAAATGCAACCTGTGACCTTTCACCTTACTTTCCTCCCAATTTCCTTTATTTTCATCAATAAATGTGCCAAAAATTCATTTTTTCCTTTTAATGCCTTTGCGTTAGCCTTTGCCAATTTTCCTTAGCCAAAACACACATCTAGTGATGCCCAATAGGATATCTTTGCCCAATATTCATCTCTGAATAAGTGTCCCTTAACCATGGTATTATTTTATTAACTTTTATTACATGGAATTTTCACCAAGTCTATTACATAACCCTCCCCATTGGGGAACATCTTCCTTAGTGTTAAACCACACCAAGACCTTAGAAAAACTGCTGAAAGTAAAGCATACTTCCCATGGAGCTTTATAGCTTAGCTCGTTGCATTATTTACAATGAAAGGCCTTCTCAAAAGAAAAACATCATGATAGCATGACAAGATAACAACCATAATAATATGGCACCCATATCACTTATGGGAGCTTTATAACTTAGCTCATGGAAGTATTTAAATCCATATACATATACATACATATACCAAGACATCAACAAAACTTTGCCAAACATAAACCAACATCAAACCAAAATTGCTTTGCCTCAATCGGCAGATAATGAACGATTCAGGGCATGCATCTGATCCACCATCTCCAATGTATCTTCTTAAGGCCCAAAGTGCTTTAATTGAAATTTAAGTTTCTCTATGGCTCTATTCCTAAGCATGAGATGTTTCCACTAAAATATGCACTGAGGCTCCGGCTATAACACTCCTTCTTGCTCTACCTGCAATACATACCAATCAATAACATGTTCAACATCCTTTATATGCTTCTTAAGCAATGAAATATGTAAAACATCATGGAATCTCATTGTTGGAGGAAGTGCAAGTCAATATGCCACTGGTCCAATTCTCTCAAGGATCTCGAAAAGCCCGCAATATGGTGCTGCCAACTTGGCACATGATCCAATCCTCAAATGTATTTTCTTGTGCTTGATACACAAATACACATGCTCTCAAACCTGAAATTCCTTGAATACCCTATGTTGATCAACATAACTCTTCTGTTTATCCTATGTTCCCTTTATATTCTTCTTTATATCTTGCATTTCCTGCTCCATATCTGCCAACATATTCGGTCCAATAACTACAATGTTCAGTAGATCACTCTAGCTAATGGGAGTGTTACAACTCCATCCATACAATGCCTCAAAATAACTCATCCTCTATGGCTCCTGATAACCATTATTGTAGGTGAACTCAACCAATTGAAGATACTCCACCCATTTCCTTTGCTGGTGCATCACGTACATCGTCAACATATCCTCCAATATATTATTGACCCTCTCTATTTATCCATCTGTCTGTGGATGATAGGTTGTACTAAAGGCCAATTTTATACCCAAGCCTTCAAATAGCTCCTTCCAAAACCTGGAAGTCAACTTTGAATCCTTGTCTGACCCAATCTTCCTCGGAACACCATGAAGTCTCACTATCTCTCTGATGAACATCTGTGATACCTCACTGGTTGAATATGTATTCTTCACTAGAATGAAGTGAGCTACCTTGCTCAACTTTTCAACCATGACCATAAAAGAATCATGTTGCTTCATTGTCCTGAGAAGACCTGTAATGAAATCCATGGAAATGACCTCCCATTTCCATTCTCTAATTGTTATCAGTTGTAGTAAACCACATAGATGATTACATTCCACCTTGACCTACTAATAATCTAAACATATAGCCATGAACTCTGAAAGTTCCTTCTTCAGATTTGGCTAATAGTAGAACTTCTTTACCGTCGTCAACATCTTTTGATATCCTGGATGACCTAATTTTTGCTTGACATGAAACTCCCTCAAGATAAAATTCTTGTGCTCACTACAATTTAGGGCATAGATCCTGTCTCTAAGACTTGCCAAACCATCTGCCATGAGATGATAGGTTGCATCCCAATAACCTGTACGTGTACCTACACTTGCACCTGTACCTATACTTGTGATCTGTTGTAACATGTGCATAATATCCATGTATTTGTCATCCCATTGTCCTGCCTGCAAGATCCTATCTTGTAACTCTATCTCGTAAGAGATCATAGTTTCTATACGATTTACATGTACCTTCTTACTAGGAGCATCTATAACTCGATTCTCCTTCCCTTTGATGTATCTGATATTGACTTTGAACTCTCTAAGGGTAACCAACCATCTAGATTTCCTAGCATTTAGATTCAACTGATCAAACAAATACATCAACCCACTATGATCTCTCATGAATGTAAACCTCCTGCCAAGAAGATAGTGCCTCCACATCTTTAATGCATGTATAATTTCTACTAGCTCAAGATCATGCATCAAATAGTTTTTCTCATGCTCATTCAGTTTTCGTGACTCATAGCACACTACCTGTCCTTCTTGCATGAGAAATCCTCCAAATCTTCTCTTGAAAATTGTTGTACACAATACAAACTCCTTATGTAGATCTGCAATATTTAGCACCGATGCATGTGTCAACAACTACTTAAGCTTATCAAAACTAGACTCACATTCTTCTTTCCATTCAAACTTTTTACCTTTCCTCAACAATGATGTTATAGGATATGAAATGCATGAGAAGTTCCTGATGAACGGCCTATAGTAACCTGCCAATCCCATAAATGATGTCACCTAATCCACATTTTTAGGAGTTTCTCATTCGATGAAAACCCCTATCTTTTCTATATCCACTACTATACCATCATTGGAGACAACATGCCCCAAGTAATGTACCTCAGTCTGAAATAAGATGCACTTGCTAAGTTTAGCATACAACTGATGCTCTCTTAGCAATCTCAACATTGTTGCTAAATGCTCAAGATGTTCTTCCTCATTCTTAGAATGTACCAATATGTCATCAATGAATATAATAACAAACTTGACCAGATAAGGATACAACACACTATTCATCAAACACATAAGTGTAGTTGGAGCATTAGCTAAACTAAATGGAAAACCAACAAACTCATAATGGCCATACCTGATCTTGAACACAGTCTTGAAGATATCATTTTCCTTGATGCATACCTGATGATATCTCAATCTCAACTCGACCTTAGAGAATAATGCCGATCCCTTCAACTCATCAAAAAAATCATCAATCCCCAGAAATGTGTACATGTTCTTGATCGTTACCTTAGACTGCAACTTCCTATAGTCAATTCACAATCTAGGAGTACCATCTTTCTTCATTACTAAAAACATTTGTGCACCCCAAGGCAATACAATAGTTCTGATGTATCCTTTGTCCAACATTTCCTTCGGCTGCAACTTCAACTCTACCAACTTATGTGTACTCATATTGTAAGGTGCTTTTGATGCTAGAGCTGACCTTGGCTGCAACTCAATACAAAAGTCTACCTCCATGTGAGGTGGCAACTATGTAATGTACTCAAGGAATAAATCATGAAACTGTTGCAAAAATTGGTACCTTCTTAACACATCAGCATCCTCAAGCTCCTTACCCTTGTCACTAGAAATGTGAATTGCAAACATCACACAACCTTTTTTGTAATTATGCTTGGCCTGCATAGATGTAACCATACTCACTGATGTAGGCTTCTTCTTTCCTAGCAAAGTCATCTTTTCACCACTATCATCCATACACTCAATTGTCTTGTCAAACCAATCTACTTTGGTTTTGTGAAGGTATAGCCAATCCATACACAAAAGCATATTATACAGTCCAAATGGAAATACATTTGAATGTGTTGTTGTAGGCATACCATTTAACTCAAATGCACAAGCTCTTACCCAATGGTGAAATCACTTCTTTGTACATGTATCCAATTGTACCAACCAATATCTTGCATGCACTTATTTTCTCAAACCACACCTATCCACCAGGTTAGGATTAATATTACTATAGTTAGATCCAGGATCAATCAAAATAGAAACAACTTGATCACAAAGCTTACTATCCATCTTAATGATCGATGCTTGATGATCTACCTACCTGTTGTCAGCTGCATATATCCGAGGAATGTTATGATCAACATCACCAATTGTATGCACCTCCTGAGCACTATAGATCTTGGGTCTACAACCACTCTGATACTGCGAACAATCCCTCTTATGATGGTCCTTACCACATATCCAACACTGAAACAGTTCTCTACGACCGCCTCTAGCTTGCTACTCTCCACATCCCTTCTCATCTATGTTGAACCTCTTGTAAGGAACTGCATTTTCTTTCTCACTTGCATTTTGTGGTCTTCCTCTCTTTGGTGGCCATTTTCCTTTAGATTTCTCATTTCTTTTCAAGTCATGCTTAGGCTCAACTTTACGCTTCGAATTCTCATAACAATGTTTCAAACTTTGGATGGCCTCCTCCAACGATCTACGCTCATCGAAATCAATTTGCTATCTATATGTAACTGGTAGTCCACTGATGAATCTCTAAAACTTGGCCTTCTCCTCCTTGAGATAAGGCACATATATCAACAACTCCAAAAGCCTTCTAGTATATTAATCATCTTTCATAGAACCCATACACAACTCATAAAACTCCATAGCCCTATCATCATAGTAAATCGCCGACAAGTACTTCTTCTTGAAGAGCCTTTTAAATGCATTCCAAGTCAAATCTTCCTCATGTATACCTTTGACATTCTTCATGTCTTCCCACCAAATATCTACTTTACCCTTGAGACTGAAATTGGATACCTTTGCTTTCATGTTTTCTCAATAATCATGCAATTGAAAAAATTTCTTCATAGCAAGCAACCATGCCTCTGCATCCTATGATTTATTCATCTCTCCATCAAGGGTATGTGGCTTTTCTTTCTTAAACTCATCTAGTAAGTATCCCCTATCACTCCTCCTATAAGGATGATAACAGTGACGATCATGATGCATGTCAGAACCAGAACTAGAATAGTACTTGTGTCTATCACCTCTCATGTTAGCACTCTATACTTCCTAAGACTGTGAAAGAAATACAAAGGTAACCAAAAAACCACTTTGGAAGCTGGGATCTAACCCTTCCAGTTTCAAAGAGGGATCTCTCTTTAAGATTTATATTTGTTTATATTGAGATATTAGGCTAATTATGAAAGTTTAATTGTTTGGTTTTAGATTTGGTTTGGTTGTTTGGTTGATAATGTAACAATACACCATTGGGTCATGGATTCAATATACTTCGAATGGATTTATTTCAACATTTACAAACAGATCTAACAGGGAAAGGTAGGTTGATTTATTGGATCTTATATGTTTGATGAGATGGAAAAAGAAGAAATGATGAAGTGTCCATTAAGAAGAGAGCAATTAAGAATTTTATTGCTTGACTTTAGTAGAAAACATTGATATTTTTTTAAGAGAGAACATGGTGCCTTTGAAACAAATCCTGAACTTAATTTTATTTAAAATAATAGAGAAAAGAAACACATATGAAAAATAGATAAAACACAATAACAAAAGAGAATATCACTTCACCAAAAATATGACATACGAATCCACGAAAAAGTTTTTGTATTACTGAAATGTGTCCACTGGAACTCTATTGAATAGATTTACATCAATGGTCCTTTCTTTTCATAAACATCAACCTCTACTAATTTGAATTATGAAGTACTTATAGTAAAATAATTACAAAATATATTGATGTCAAAAGATCAAGACTAAATCCTAAAATATCTATAACTGATTACCTAAATAGTACAAAAATTTAGGAGTTCAGAACTGCTAGAGTTGTTGGCACTATTGCCGAGGATGGTTTTTGATGACTGGTCCCAAAAAGGTGATGCGTTGTTGTCTGTGATGAAATATGTTTTACTCAAGTAATTCACACAAGTGATCCCATCAATATTCACTAGGTATAAAAAGTTTTATTAGCTTTCTATATGTTTCATCAACTTCAGTATATTTCTCAAATGTAGGCTTGTTGATGAAACTATGTTTGATCTCATGTTTAATGATTGAATCAAACTCTAAATCCTCTAGAAAGGTTTTAACTGTAATACTTCATTTTACCCCTGCAAACATAGATTTATCTTGACCAATAGTAAACATTTTGGGGTTGTAGTCACTCAAACTGATCAATCTGCCATTCATTGATACCAACCATGGTAGCCCTCTCTCATTTAGAAAATTGAAATTGGTATGAAACCTCCAGAAAACAGTTTCTAGATACTGAAACTTGTTCTCTAGTTGTATCATGAGGTTCCTCTCCTACAAAACTTTATTTACCTCCATAATGATTTTGTTTTTTCTACAATCTGAAGCTCCTCTAGTTTTTCCTTGGTTTTAGAATTCAAAACTTTGATGAAGGTTGTTGCTTCAGTTTGCTTGTCTCCAAATGTTCCTCTTACCTCTTCTATCACTTCTTTTGATCTCTCCATCAACTCTTCCTGCTCAAATATGATCTGAATTCATGGCCAAATTTCTGTTATGGCCTGATTGATATGCACCCATATGTTTTCTTTGGCCTGTGCTAAATTTTGAGCCATTACTGACTCACTTTCTAAAAACTCTATTCTTTGAGAAAGCTTGTGAGGTTTTTTTAATTCTGCTATATAGGAGTTGTCTATCTTTAATTTTTGATCTTGTAAATTCTTTAGGTGATCTTTTAACTTGTCAATTATTTTCCCTCAATGGACATCTCCTGCATGGCTTTAACCAATTCGGTGGCAAAATATATGGTTGGTGTTGGTGTTGTTGTTGATGTAGAAGTATCTATTGTCCCTATCACTGAAATAGGTACTGCAATTAGTGAAACTATAACCAACTGTGAGGACTTCTCCTTCTCTTTGAGAAAATTTTCTAGTTCCACCTCCACTTCTCTGATCTCGACATTCTGTTCAATTATTATCTTGAACATGTCTTCCTTTTTATTTTCCAGTTCTCCCATTTCCTTGGTTTATGGATCCTTTGTAGATGGAAGCTTGAGCTTCTTCCTCAGAGTTTCTATATCTGCGTTCTTTTTCCTTACAATCTCCTCTACTTCCTTTACATCACTGGGGTCATAACCTTTCTTAATGACTAAGCCCTCTAATGACTTAATTCTAGTATCTTTCACCAAAGATGAGATCTTCTCCAACTTTAACTGAGAGTGTATGTTGTTGATGGAGGCACGTCGTTTTGAAGCTGTCATGGAAGTATTAGTCAGAGTGGAGTATAACATATCCCCTATCTGTTTGTGCATGTCCATCTCATCAATCGAATGGATTTGATTGGTGTCAAACGAGAAGATTGTTTTCTTGTAATCTGCTAGTGATTTTGGGAATGAAATGCCTATAGAAAATCCATTTGCATTCGTCCTTGTTCAGAATCAGAGGGTGATAGAAGGCTGTGTTGGGAAGAAATTGTTTGCTTCCATAACTGATTGTATGTGTTGGCCTTTAACATCTCATTATTTTTCTTTATTTCTTTGTACTTAGAAAAAAATTATGCTCTATTTGGCCTTGAGCTAAGACGGTTGTCTGTGTTGAATCTGGAGGATCTTGTGAGGCTAAAGAAGATGGAGAACCTACAAAAATGTCTTGTTGTCTTGTAGAAACATGTGAACCTATAGAAACTATAGTAGCCTATTCTTCATCATCATACATGAAAATTGGTTTTGGATTAGCTTTCTGCGTTTTTATATATATTAGAAATTCCTTGGCTCCAATTTTTATTAGTGCACGAGACTTTTCTTCTCTTTTGTCATGCTTCTCTTGAGATACTGGAATTTTTGAAGTGGTTGTAGACAGAACATGTTCTTTAGCTTCTTGCAAAGTGTTCTCCTCCCACTGAACATGATTCATGAATTTTTCAATCTTTGCCTAGGAGTGTGAGTGTAAGGAGTGTTCTTTTGTTCCATTATTAAACTGGAAATGATGTGGAATGGTTCATATGACCAAGTAAAACATAATTGGAAATTCATTTGTCTCGGAAGTGCATCTACCTCTTTATGTGTTGCTTTGTTATTTCATATGATTCAATGGCCCCACCTGTGTCTTGATCTTGAATTATGCCTTCGTTTTAGCTAAAACAAAGTGTAAGTCATCCATGTTGATCATTTTCCTTATATATTCGAATGAGAAAATTATCATAGGAACATATTTTGGTAGTCTGGATGGTAGAAGCTCACATCCATGCACCCTAATTTGTGTGTAGTTCTGGTACAAGGACCAGTCTCCTATTTTAACTTGATAATTGAGGTGTAAAGTTCTTTGTATCTCAGAACCTATTCTAGGTTCTGCATTGTTGTTAAGAAGGCATACAATTGTATAAATAAACTAGTCTATGAAGTCACTGAAACTGAAATTACTCGAACTCTTTCATACCAAAGAGGTGCACTATATGACTAATTGTGCATTTCCTTGTTCATCTAGTTTATGCAAAGAAATTGGGAATATTTCCACATGGAAAATTAGAAACATATAAACTAGCACTGATGCATGTTTAAATATTACTTTTGTGGTAATACTGAGAAATTGCTCATGAATGTTTTCTACAAGGAATTGACTGAAATTAAACATTACATAAGGTTTTTCTTTTGTGGAAAAAATGGACAGAAAACCTAGGGTATGTTCATTCACCCATTGATCTAATTGATACCCTAGGAGACAAGATACTAATGAGATAATTTTTTTGGCCTTTTCTAGAAACATGGAGGCTGGATATGGTGGATTCTTATTTGGAAGCTGGACATCCTCTGGCAAAAAAATTTCGAATATTTTGGCCCTTCGAGAAAAGGTTAGATTTTGGTAGAGCTTTGTGAGGGAATCTACAGAGAAACGGTTCAAAGAATAATTGTCAGGGGCTTGAGGCATCTGGTTAATCGAATCTGGGGTATGGTAAGTAGAATGTCTCCATTGTATGCCACAATGGTGCTTTAGCTGGGGATATACCTGTCGTGACATCATAAAACAAATATGGGAAATGATGAGTCTAGGGAAACATGAATTATGGCAAGATAGTTCGCAGAGGTTGATCTCATCACTCTAGTCCAGAAAGGTTTGTTTGAGCCAATTGTGCAGTTCGAACAAGTCAAACTCACAATTAGTCACTGTGATTTTATATTGTTGGTCAACCAGGGTAAATGGTCGAGAACAATGGTAGGAGGGGTCATTGGTTTTTTCCTTTAGGTGCCATCATTTTAAAATTTATGAAAATGAGAGGTGAAGAGCCTGTGATATTTACCCGGGATAATTGATTTCTTTACTGAAAAATTCACTTTCCATATTAGGTACCTGGATGGGAAAACACGATCTGGAATGTACAGTGGATGACAGCGAAATTCGATAGGTGATATGTGGGTTTTGAACCTCTTTTCTAAAGTAAATGTAAAGTGAAAAGGGGGGCATAGTAGACAACTTGGAGGTTTTTATAAGGAAATGGGAAACTCTCGTTATGTCTAACAGTTATGGAGTGGGTTTGTTACAAATCTGGTGCATGTTGGAGAGAAAATGGTCATGGTGTAACAAATAGGGTATAATGGAATTTTAGGTGTCAAGATAGGGAAAGGAAATGTGGCAGAAGGGAAGGGAAACTGTATGCAGGAGTGAGGAGGATGGGTGGCATGATAGGAGTGGAGGGGGAGCAAAGATGTGGCGAGAAGTAGTGAGGTGACGGGAATTTATAATGTTGGTGTGAGAAGGAGTGGTTTTCGAAGGGGGGTAGGTGGTAAGAGGTATTAAGAAGGGGCGAGGGTATGAAATCCTGAGTACCTGCCACGTAGCATGGGGCCCGTGAAAATGAATCTGCTTTTCGGACCCCCCTATCGATAATGATAGAATGAGTTGGGGGGTCTGAAATCAATCCCCCATTGTTGATCAAAGAGGGGTATATCATGACAGTTCAATCATGCACTCACTTTACCACAAGCCGACAAACCATTTTGTCGTTTTCGACTTTATCATAAAACTAAAAATTTAGTGGTATATGCCTTATTACAACTTGTTAATCGTGATTTAAATAACATGATTACTTATTCTAACCTAATTAATTTACCATAAACATGATTAATATATTCTAAAGACGCATTTTGATTTTCAAACCTTTTTTATTTTTTATAAGGTTGTTCAACTTCTACTCTAATACTTATTTATCAAATCTAACCAAGCTTAAACACTTTTGTTAATCTTTCTCTAATCTACCTAATTAATTTCAACCAAGATTAAACTACATGGTTGATTTATTCACTAACCTAAACAACCTTATTTAACTTAGTTTAAGCATGATTAATCAGTATGATCAAACTTAGGCAATCTATTTCTATCTAGAATTTAAGCAAGTTGTAGACTATGTTTGAACAATTTCTAAAGTAACTCTATTGAATTTTTTGTTTTTCAGTGGCATTTAGGCTTGCTCACTTGCACACATCTTTTACTTTTTGGGGTTTTCATTCTTTTATTTTTTCCTTTTATTCTATTTTTTTTCTATTTTTATTTTCTCATATACATTTTTTATCCCCTTTTTCATCATCAATTCTTTTATATATACATGTTTTTGTAAATCATTTGCAGAACACAATATTATTTACAATTTATATCAACTAAAAGATAATAGCCAATCATCATTTGATATTATGAATTATAGGACCCTAACAGTGGCTCCAACTGGGGATGACATCTTCCTAGTGAGGTGTCAAGAATTTAGTGGATCAGTAACCTTGGTCCATTATCCTTAGTCTTTATCATGCATCTGAATTGATCTTTTATTGTTGTAGATATGGAAACAACTCATCAAAGCTTATGGCCTCCACATCAGGCTTTAAATTCTAGTGTAAGCCAACCATACTGAAAGTAGAAAAATAGAACAGTATTCACAATGATTTGAATGGAAAGTGATTTATTCTTGAGGGAAGTAATGTTTGAGCATTCTACCATTTACAGGTCCACCAGGTAGTTGTGCTCCAGGCATGTATTTCAGGAAAAACGCATTATTTCCTTTGTAAGCATCAATTTTATATGCACCCTTCCATAGGTTATCAAACTTACCATGTGTACCTTTATCCTCATTTCTTGAATCCTAGTGTAGTACAATGTGTTCTAATTGAAAATCATCAGATTTAGTTCTTCTATCATAAATCTTTTTGATGTTCTCTTAGACGATATGGGTTTTATTGTAAACTTCTTCTCTTAATTTTTGCAGTGGTATGGTATAGTTTATCCTACTTTGTAAATCATTGGGCTCATCTTGTGACTCCTACAGTAATTTGAGAATATGGATTCCTAGGGATGAGGGGAAAATAACATCTATCTCATAAACTAATTAGAATGGAGACATACTGATACACTTTTTGGTACCAATCCTATCTTCCCACAAAGCATTGATTAATTTATTGTGCCAAGGCTTTTTATTATCCTGCAACAACTTCTTAATGATATTAATAAAACTTTTATTTGAAGACTCTGATAGCCCATTTCGCTGTGAGTAATAGGTAGTAGACTAACCCAATATTATGTTATACTTGTTGCAAAAGTACACCACCTTCTTTTATTTGATTGCAGCTGTAATATCATTAATAATATTATTTGGGGGTCCAAATCTAGCAAGAATGTTACCTTCCATGAATTTAATGATTACTGCATCTGTAGCTTGTCTTGTAGGTACAACTTCAATCCATTTCGTGAAATAACCAGTGGTTGTAAGGATCCACTTTATGATGGGATGAGGAACTGGGATGTATTTCTCCAATGAAATCCAAACCCCATTACTGGAAAGGAGTTTCAATTGATATGAGATTCAAGGGTAGGGTTAACAATTTTATTTTTCCTTCAAATATTTGGCATTGATGACATGTGGTGATTTTCCTATGGACATCTGCAAACAAGGTGGGCCAATAGAACCCAACCCTTAAAATCTTGTTTGTTGTTGTCTTCCAGTACAAGTGTCCTCCACTATCTCCTTCATGGAATTCCTACATAGGTTTATATGCTTCATCTTTTAGCACACAGTTAAGTAAAATTCCACCTGCAACTTTCCAATATACATTATTATTAAAAATACAATATCTCACAATCTTTAACTTAAGAAATTTGGCTTTAGTTTTAGTCAAACCTGAAGGAGCTTGTAAATTTTGCAGCACAAAGACATTGTCTTTATACCATGTGTCAAGTCAATTTACTAAGTAAACTAACATAGGTGTTTTACTTGTCAATCCTGGTTTGTAGACTTGGAAGCACGTCGAAAGCATATGGATTTCAGGTAAATTCAATTTCAGAAGGCAAGGCTCAATGGTTAAAGGAAAAGAATATTACAAATAAGTTCTATGTTTAAAGAAACTAAAAAGTATCTAATTCAAGATGCAGTAAGCAAATGAAGAGGCTCCTAATTTAGGAGGTCCTAGTTGTGCTTCCCCACAATACTGTCCTCAAGAAGAGAAGCTAAAGAGAAATAGTTTTTGATGTATAGAAAGCAAGAGAAGAGGCTCCTAACTTAGGAGCTCTTGGTTGTCCTTCCTCACAGTTCTACTCCAACAACATTACCATTGCATCAAATCATAAACTGAAATTTAAGAAACAATTCAAAAAATGCAAAAGGATGATTTTTAGTGGTGATTCATAATTTGATAGAAAGTGAAATTAACTTAAATACTTGGTTGTCCTTTCTTATGAAAATTATCTTCTTAAACCAAAATCATCCAAAAATCATACATAAATCATAACACATCTAAGTAACTAAATCATAAAACTAAAACAAGAAATAGTAAATCAAAACTATGCTAATCTATACAAAATTTAACCAAAGTGTACTTAGCTTGGTATGGTGGCCCTCCAACCTTGCCTTGTACGCCTGAAGAACTCTTCAACTATAACTAACTTAATAAAGCATCCACAATATGAACAACAAATAGAACAATAGAAATGATTCTTCAAATTATCTCAAAAGTCTCCAATAATCTTAATACAAAATTACACACCCTTGAATGGTCCATAAACTCTGTTTAAATAAGAAAATCATAAACAAACTTTGCTATAATGGCTCTAACAACCTTATCAATCCTAATCCATCCATATAGGTTGAACTCATCAATTTTGGTTCACAAAATCAAGAAAAATCCCACAAAATAATAAATTTTCTTCTTTTTACTAAGAATTCCTGAATGACAGATCAAGTTTGATCAGTGTTGATCAGGCTTGCTTTTTCTCAATTTGATTGAACCAATAGGCGTTTCTTCATCCATGGTTCCCAAGCTTTCCAAATATGCACTCAGATCTCACCCAGGTGTCCTGCACATATGACTTTAATGAAGCTATTACGAGAATTTTTAATGCAGTCCAAATTTACTCTTAAAACCCAATTTTTACAAAAATTTCCAAAAATTGAAAAACTTAATTTAGTTACCTGAATATGAAAAATAGGACTAAAATGAGGCATATATAGGTGAAATAGGATGGAATATGGTGGTAAATAAATGGATTTAGGATAGGAAAAGATGACCAAAATTGAGGGCCAACACAATGGAAA
Source organism: Pinus tabuliformis (assembly GCA_031772625.1). Lineage (NCBI taxonomy): Eukaryota > Viridiplantae > Streptophyta > Pinopsida > Pinales > Pinaceae > Pinus > Pinus tabuliformis. The sequence goes on from CM062816.1 coordinate 1,449,298,315, forward strand.
GGTAACAAAAGCTTATGATAGCGGTGGAGTCACCTCCTCTTCATGTTCATCTAGTTTAGCTATGAAATTTATATCAACTACATGGAAATTAGATTATGTGAAGTGAACAAAGTTCCTTCTTCAAATTAATTACTCCAAAAGACTTGGAATATTAAGTTATCCATTGAGGATATAAATATTATATATTAAAAATGTGAATAAGAATGATATTGATTTACAATAAGAACAAGAGGCTTGCTTATATATCAAGAAAGTGTCTCTTCATGGAGAGTCATGTCCTATTTAGACATGCCTTTTCAACCTAATTACTAATTATTATTAACTAATCATTATTACAATTATCCTCATTACTTATATTTATATTATTTATATATATTTTATTCGTAACATTGCCTTCTTCCTCAAAAAGCTTTGCCCTAAAAGCTTGTTAATGAAAAATGCTTGATCTCTTTTTCGGCTTCAAATGTATTTCTATCTCGGAAAAATCATATTCATTGATACAAGCTGATATGATCTTCTAAGTGACAAAAAAAATTGTCGCACTGAGAAGGGATCAGACCATCCTAGACTAATCTTCTATGTAGTATTCTAATCACTGGAATTTTGTAATGACTTGTCAATATAAGACGGAATTGATGTTACGTCATTATTCTCTGGAACATCAGTTTGTTGTTTCTAGTCTGAATGGTCCCAATACGTAACGTGGTTGATTTATCTACTCTCGTGATTCAGATGCCGATATGGAACATTTTTGGTTTGACTTTCGTTTATTAACTGTGTGGAATTCTTTTTATTTACTTCAGGGGATGATGTTTTCGATTTCATTACCAAACCTTCACTTGGGGTGTTTATCATCTGAACTGTAACATCCAAGTGCGTATTTTCTTCAACTTGTGTGTATTCTTCTTGAGTTGTGACATTCATTGGATCGGCATCTGTTGTTTTCTCATCAACTTGAATTCCTACATTTGATGATTCCTTCTCAATAAGTTGTTGTACCTTTTGTTTTAATGACTTCTTATCCTTCTTAAGTTCCTTAATTTGCGTCAGTAATTTTTCACTATGGTTTTTAAATCGAGAAACTTCTTCATTTTTGTCAACAGTGATTTTGTCAATTTCACTTTTCATATTTTGTAATACTTTTTTACCTTCTTAAGAAATTACTTTTGAAATATCTGATATATCTTCTGGCATTACTGAATATGGTTTCAATGTAACATCTTGGAGTGTTATTTTCTTCTTCTTGTAAGAAAATGTTAGAAACTTTTTCTTCATATTTAAAATCACATATCCTACCGTTTCCATCCAGGGTGATCCCAAAATAATGCCACCTTGATTGTTCCATAGGGTGTGAACTGAGAATTGCGATACAAATGTATATTCTTCAATGTTTAACTGTAAATTGGCTATGTCATATTTTTTATTGCCAAAACAGTCTGATTTTTCAGTTACATTTGACTCTGGTATCACTAGCTGGTTTGTGATTTTAGGTGTTATATAATTTGCACCTTCTGCCGGAGAAATAGAAATAATAACATCTTTTTATTTGAACTTTTGAGAATATTTATAACCTTCAAAGTCTTCTTTAATAGGAAACCAATCTCATGTAAACCACTCTACTATCCACTATAAAACACTTAAATAATTCTTCCCTATCTATGAAGTTGAATTTTCAAACGATTACTCTTAAAAAATTTGGTTACACTTGTACCCGTGTATACCTCTTTTTTACAAATGACTCCTTCCTTTAAAATAATAGCCCTTTGTACATATATATAAATATATGTTTTTAATAATCTTATAACTTCTTTACACCAAATAACGTTTCTCGTATATATATGGACTTTTAATGAAATTTAATATCTCACGTACTAAAACTTCAATGAAAGCCCAACTTTTTATGTCGATTACCTCCCACCAAACTTAATAAGTTTTGCATTAATTAATGAATCACTTAGTTATTTTCGCAGCATTATGCCACCATATTTTCCAATCCCTAACCTTTGATCAGCTTGGTGGGCTTTATTTCAAGATCATATTCCAACATAACAACAATCCATTTTCCAATTTTGCCATCAAGCTCAGTTTGTGTCAAAATATCTTTTACAGTAGCATTAGGGACATATGCAGTTATATGGGAGTGTAAAATGTAGACTCTAAATTCCTTTAGTGATTTTACCAAGGCAAAATCTTGTTTCTCCATTATATTTTATTTCAATGAAGCATCCCTTAAAGCCATACTAAACAATTCTATTGACTGCTCCTATCCTTCAATGTTCTTCTGCAATAACTACAATAGTATGATCAGATGCAAAAGAAAACAACATAAAATATTTGGTGAAACCAAGACTAATCAATATAGGAGCAGTTGTTAGAGATATTTTTATTTTGCTAAAAGATTTTCTGACTTCAGATTTCCATTTTATTTCAGTATCCTTTTTCAACATATTTGTGATGGACCTTAGGATTTCTACTAAATTAGGAATAAATCTCCTAAGGAAATTTATTCTTCCAATTGAGGACTAAACTTCTTTCTTATTCCTTGGAGGGTCAATTTTGAGGATAGCTTCAACTCTGCTAGGATCAATTCTAATGCCTTCCTTGGAAAGTGGCCTTGAAGTTTTCCCTCTTCCAAACCAAATAGTGTTTTCTTGGGGTTCAGTGAGATGCCAAATTTCCTACATTTTTCAAAGGCTCTTCTTAAATGCAACAAGTGTTTTTCCTCAGCCTTCGAAAATACAGTGATGTCATCTAGATAAATGACAATAAACCTGTCAATTTCACTAACAAAGGAAAAAATCATTTCCCTTTGGAAGGTGGCTCTAACATTCATCAGACCAAAAGGAATCTTTACATACATTAAGGTACCCCATGGTGTAGTAAGTGTTGTCTTTTGTTGGTCATCAGGGTGAACCAGGGCCTGGTTATAACCTAAAAATACATCTAATAAAGAGATACTACTAGGTCCAGCTACCTTTTGTAATATATGATCCATTTTTGGGAGGGGGTAGTTGTCTTTAAGAGAGGCTTTATTCAAGTTTCAGAAGTCTACACATAGACTAATTTCTCTTGTTTTCTTCCTTTTAGGTACTAGGTTTGAAACCCAATTAGAAAATCTAAGAGGTAAATAATTTTGGCATTGTATAGCTTCTTAACCTCCATTTCTATTAGAGGAAATAGGACTGGATTGGCCCTTCTTAGCTCTTGTTTAAAAGGTTTCCGATCTTCTTTAAGGGGAATAGTATGTTGAATGATGTTGGTGTCATAGGATTTTAAGTCATCATAACTCTAGGAAAAAAAATCAGAACATTATTTTAAAAGTTTGATGTATTTATGTTTTTCATTGGGAGGAAAGGATTTGGAAAATTTAATAATCTTAGGGCTCTCTGTAGTCCCTATGTTGCATTCCTCTACCCCAACCCCTATTGATTCAATTTTGTATTTTTTGCTACATCCTTCAAATCAAACAGATCTTCTAAAGGTGTTGGCCCCTTAGGCAACAAATTATCCTTTAATTCCAACACTTCTAAAGGTTATGAATCCTCATTAGCTTATTTTAACACTACTTCACCCTCATTTATTTCTACATTATTATCTAAATCTATATGTGTGTACATTCAAATTCATCTTCTAATTTCAAGAAATTTTTTATTTGTTCATCATTGCCAAAAACTTTCTAGTATATGATATTATCAGGCATAGTTAGCATGTGTTACATTCTACAACATATTTCCTATTTGAGTGGAAAGGCATCTTGCAAGTACTGGATGAAACAGCCAAGGCATCTACTAAAATGTTCTGGTTTTGAGGTATCATAGACAAAGCATGTTTACGAAAACATTGTAAAAATCCAAAATTTCATTTCTGTAAGCCCTTAATCTAAGGTGTTTTTCATAATATTCACCCTTAATTTGTTTTATAATTAGCTTAGAATCTCCATGCACAAAAATATGTTTTTCTCCTAGATTCTTTAGAAACTTCAGCCCTAAAATCAGTGCCTTGTATTCTGCAATGCTATTTGTGCATTGAAAATTAAGTTTGTAATCATGTCCTTATGCTTTGTTTGTTGCTGAGTTTACAACAAATACACTTGCCCCTACTCCATATTTACACACAAATCCATCAAAATTCATATTCCACAAAGCTTCTCCCTATAGGTTTTTTCTTTGATATTAAATTTTATTATTTTTGTATTACTGACCTCAGCCTCTAAGGTTGAAACTTCATTCTCTACACAGTCATCATTGTATAATACGAAAGAGTCAATGGCTAAATGTACTGAATATAGGCGATAATTTGTAGGCTTATCTTGACAGTTGACCATGTACTTCATGAGTGTTTCCCTATAAAGTCTTCTAGGTTGGCCAAACACAGGAATGGTGGCATAATTTGTATCCAACTGCAAAGTGCCTTGCAACTTCCCCCCCATGATCTAGACAGTAGCATCACATACTTTGGAGGCATGTCTTCTACTATGATGTCCATGATTAGACTCCTAGCTAGTATATGAACTAGAGTGACACATAAATCTTTTATCAAACAAAGACATCTAACTCTATTTGAATCAAAAGAGTACAAGTCTTTGTATGGTCTCGTGATGTCTAACCCTAATTTCTCCATGATAACTCTGAGCCTTAAATTGTGAGAGGCTTCAGAGTCAAGCATTGCATTGTGTATGATTTTATCATGGATGTTCAAGCTTATGCAAAAAGGTGGAACAATCCCATCTTGATTCTTACCTTCAACTTCAAGTCCAAACAAGAGTTCAGGATGTCATCAATCAAATTGACTATGTCTGACCCTTCTCCTCTTATTAAGGATTTCATGACTTGAGTCTTGTATACACTTTTGGTCATCAATTTTATTAAAGGAATGGGGATATTTCCGTTAGCCAATTCAATTTCCATATTAAAACATCTCTGAGATTTATCACTTTCCTTGAAATTTACATCACGTTTTTTAGAAATTTCTTTTTGAGAATCAGGTTTTTGTTGACTAGAGGAAGGGGTATAATTTTTTGTTTTTCTGGAAGAAGTTCCAGTACCTTTTTTGCTTCTTAAGTTATATTGTTTATGCACCTCCATAATGGCATTTTGATATCCTTGTTTATAATCTTCTGATTCTATTGGGATATGTTCTGGTAGAAAGAGAAAAAATTGGTCTTGCTCTTCTTTGGTCAAAAATATGTGATCTATCTCACTTTCTTCAAATAGATTTACTTGATTTTCTTCATTAGTATAATTTTCCTGAAATGGAGGCCTCACTGTTTGCTAATCACCAGTGCCTCTATGTTCCCTTTGTTTAATCTATGGTGGTTTTCTCCTAAAGTTGGAGTTTTGAATTTGAGGTCTTCCCTGGGATTCTCTAGGGACTGTTCTATCTAACACTATCATCCTCTCCATCATTTTTTCCATAGTTTTAACTAGATTGTCTAGTTTCGAATCTGATGAAGAGGAGGTAGGTTCCTCCTTTATAGTGACCCTTCTTTCTCTTTTTAATTTAGCTATTTTTGCTAATAAATTAGCCTATACCTTAACAACATTGATTTGCATCCCTTCAAGAGTGGTTGGGTCTCTTTCTCTTAACTTATAGGCCATGTCTACATCAAATCCTTATGGAAAATGAATAACAACTAATCCTAGTGGGGGTTTTATAGCAACTGGAATGGCATTATAGACATGGTTAAACCTAGCACAATAATATTCAACAGTCTCATTTGGAGCCCTCATTAGTTTTTTGTATTCATTTAGAATTTGAAGGGGATTCTTTTTAGTTTCCCATCTAGTAAGAAAACTTTAGTGAAACTGAGGTAAATCAACTATGCTCCCAGTTGGAAATTTCGTATACCACTTTTTAGCTTCTCCCGTCAAACTCTAAGCAAAAAACCTAATTTTAACATCATCATCATCTACTTCTTCTAAGTCTAGAAGTAATTCATTCTATGAATATGTTGTTATGCTATCACAGGACCTATTCCATCAAATTGTGGAAATATCTGAGCATAGTTATGTGGCATAGCATTTAAAGGTGCTTGCAATTCCAAAGGAGCATATCTTCCTTCCATGGTTGGTATGTGAGGCACAAATGAAACTACAACAGGTATGGGTATGGAAGGTATGAAAGGAGGTGTAATAAAAGTTTGTTGTGTAGATGCAGGGATGGTAGGGATTGAAGATAAAATATGTGTAGTGGTGGGGATTAAAGATGAAACAAGGGGGATGGTAATGGGAGTAATTATTGGAGAGGTAGTGGAAGTGAAAGAAAATCCTAAGGGAATAGAAACAACAGGAGTTTCGAAAAGAGTGGTATGAACAAGGCAAGTTTTGGGTGGGTTCAAAATTTTAAGAGAACTCTTAAGTGGATTCTGGGATGAAGCAGCGCAGGAAGAGGATGCAGTTTTAGATGACTCAAAAGACGTCTCTATGGCCTGATCTAGTTCATATACCAGTTTCTCAAGATTTTCAAATTGTTTAATGATGTCATCATCAACATCATATTTATCAGCGTGAGGTTTTAAAATGTGATGTTTAAATACATTCTCATCAACCACTATTTGAGGTATCCAAGTATTTGACTTGGTTCTAAATAAACTATGCTCAAAATCTAGATCTAAACCAACATCAACTTCATCTAAATTCTCAAAACCTATAGGGAGAGATTGAGATTTACATGGAGGATTGTTACTTACTTAGCTTTCAGTTGGCCTTTTCCTTCTAAGGATCAGTTCAGGGTTGTCTACAATCTGTGGGGGATTGGCATCTAAGTTGGCTCTTGTATGTATTCTTTTGGCAGCCATATCTATTACAAAATATGTACAATTATCAATCTTTCTACACCCTTATGAATAACAGAAAATCTTAGCTCAAATTTTAAAAATGGAAATTTTAAGCACTGAGATGAATTTTACTTTTTTGGGAAACTTAAATATGAATCAATTTTGTTCACTCCCAAGTGGAGTTGCCAGAAGTTAACACTCTGTATTTCCTAAGACTATGAAACAAATACAAAGGTAACCACAAAACCACTTTGGAAGTTGGGATCTAGCCCTACTAGCTTCAGAGAGGGATCTCTCTTTCAGATTTAGATTTGTTTATATTGAAATATTATGATCCGCATTTAAACATGAACGTAACAAATTATAGAGATAACTATAAGCATAAAGATGCAGCGAAATAATACTTCATTTCATTAATGTAAAATACTGAAATATGCTTACAAACAAGAATGGAAATAAACCAGCTAGGGTGATGGTAGCTTATCTCTGAGAAGATATGTGGTGGCTACATGCCTCTGAACTATCTTACAATGAGGCTCAAGGGCCTTTTTATTATTGAGCAATAAGAGCAAACCCTAGACAACCAAAACACTAACCTGAGGAGATGTAACACCAAGAGTTTATGGGCCACGTTGGGGTGAGTTGGACAGCCAACTTCCCGGGGTCACGACTTGGTCATATTATCTCCGTTTGATGCGCATGATAGCCTATTGGAATGATCTCTCCAAGTTCTATGATGGAAAATACGATTTTAAACAGAAAATCACTTGCAGTAGATTTCCCAAAAAACGTCATTTAGGGCCTCAAAAAATGTCGTTTAGGGCCTCAAAATGGCTCCAAAGTTTAGGACACGAAAAACTGCTAAAAATAGTAAATTGTGCTATAATTAAGGAAACTAGAAAGCTGAAAGAAGAAATGGTGGGGGTCCAAGTGGAATTGGTGGGTGGCCACCAATATCCACCTGGATCATTCCCCCTGCCCCCCTTAGGAATCGATGGTCCCCATTGCGTTGAGTTCCTCCATGAGATGAGGGAACTTCTGCTGAACTTGGTCCTTAGTGAGCCACTTGCCCTGGTGAAGGAGTTGGCCTACTTTGAAAACTCGATACAGTTGGATATTCTATTGGTGAGTGTGCTTGATCTATGTGTCCATGATCCAATCAGTTGCAGCTTATTCCATGCAATCTGGATTTAACTCTATTGGTGTGAGCTATTCTGCAATGTCGGATGTGTCTAGTAATGGTGGAAAGTATGGCCGATGCGATCCACATTGAATACTGGGTACAGGCCAAGGAATGGGGGCATGCTAAGCTCAAATATATTGTCTCCCACAGCCTTCGTAATGGTGTAAGGACCATATCGGAGTGGTCTGAGTTTTCGATAGGCTTCGGTAAGGCGTTCCTTTTGCAAATGCAACCAGACTTTGTCGCCCACCTGAAACTTGTGTGGCACCCGATGTTGATCATGTCACTACTCATACTTGGCATTTGATTTCTCTAGAATGTCATGGACCTGCTGGCGAATATGTTGGATGTGCTCAATGAAGTTGTTTGCCTTATCTATTGCAGACTGGACATGAGCTGAATCTGCGTGAGTAGTTGCAAATGGCATGGCCACATTAATGCAACATAGTGGCTGGAATCCCAAGCCCACCTAAAACAGGCTGTGGCCAGTTGAGCTGTGGAGAGCTCGGTTGTAACTATGTTGAACATAGGGGAGGATCTCATCCCATGTGCATGGATGCTTTGAGTTGTACATGCGCAGAATGTGTACGATCATCCTGTTGACAACCTCTGTTTGACCATCAGTTTGAGGATGGAAGGCTGTGGACTTAGTGAGTTTGGTGTCGAGCATTAACTAGAGACTGGACCAAAATGTACTGAGGAACCTGTTGTCCTGATCTACGACGATAGACTGTGGGATCCCAAAGTGTACCCACACTCGTTCAAAGAAGAGTTTAATAGTTGCTTCTACTGTGATATTCTTCTTGCAGGCCGCCATAATGGCCATCTTCGAGAACTTGTTAACAACCACAAAAACAAAATCATTTCCATGCTTAGTGGAAGGAAGGCTTGACATGTAATCCGTGGAGATGGATTCCCAAGGTTGACCAGGGGTAGGCAGCGGGGTATAGAGGCCTTGCTTCTTGATGGTTAGTTTGGTAATGGCGCAGGAAGTGCATGATCTGATGTACTTCTCGACATCCTGTCGAAGATTCGGCCAATAGAAATACTTCTGCAGTACTACCACCATTTTTTTGACCCTGAAATGCCCAACAACCCGACTATAGTGTGCTTCCCAAATCATCTTCGCACGCTTGCTTGAAGGAACACAAAAGTGACCCAGGTGGCATAACAGGGCATTTTGGAGGTGAAAATCTGGAACATGCTGACCCTCCAAGAGTGTCTGGTATGTGTGGCTGAATTTCGAGTCAATTTTGTAGAGAAGTGGCCAATCAGAAGTCTCATTCCCACAAGAGTTGAGCACGGTGGTTAACGCCATGATTAGTGGTCGACTGAGGCAATCTGCAACATTATTGGTGTTGCCCTTCTTATACTTGATATTCAAATGGAACTGTTGCAGGTATGTGGACCACTTCTGATGGTGATCATTCTTCAATTTCCCTTGGGTCTGTATGAACTACAGGGGTCGGTGGTCTGTGTGGATGACCATTTCCTTCCCCAAAATGTAATGCTTCCATTGTCGGCAGGCCTACACAATGGAATACATCTCTATGTCATAAATGGGATACTTTCAGACTGTGTCTGAAAGTGTCTCACTGTGATATGCCACTGCATGGCCGTGTTGAGTAAGCACTGCCCCAATATCATAGTCAGAGGCATCTTTCTCGACCTCAAATGGTTGTTGCAAGTCTGGTAATGCAAGAACTGGTGCCAAGTAGAGGAGATATTTCAACTCTGTGAACGCCTTTTGTTAAGATTCGGACCAAAAGAATTTTTCTTTCGCTCCTCCCTTGGTGACTTGACTCAAGGGCCAAGTGATATGAGAAAATCCCAACACAAACCTATGGTAGAAGTTGGCAAGGCCTAGAAAGCTGGGAAGCTCTGTTAGAGTGGTTGGAGATGGCCAATCTCGAATGACTTGGACCTTGGCTAGATCTACATGCACCCCCTATTCATCAATAATGTATCCTAGATATTGAACCTAGGTCATGCCAAAAGTGCATTTCTCCAAATTGGCACATAACTTGCCTTGCCACAGTGTTTGGAGAACTTGTCGGATGTGGTGGAGGTTCTCTTCCCAACTCTAGCTGAAGATCAAGATGTCATCCAAGTATAACACTACAAATGAGTTGGTGAATGGTCACAAGATGTCATCCAGTAGCCTCATGAATCCAAAAGGCATAACCAACCATTCGAAAAGGCCCTCCTTGGCTTTGAAGGAAATCTTCCACACATCGGAGGGTTCGATTGGTACCTGGTGATATCCTGACTTCAAATTGATCTTGCTGAAATACTTTGCCCCCTTCAGTTGGTCCAGGAGGTCATCAATCTGTGGGATTGGGTACCTATTATGGACAGTGATCTTATTCAGCACCTAGTAGTCAATACAGAGTCTCCAAGTCCCATCCTTCTTCTGTGCCAACACGATCAGGCTCCCACAGGGCAATGAACTTGGACGGATGTGAGCTTTTTGTAGCAGCTCCTGAATCTGCCTCTTGATTTCATCATTCTCCGGAACGAAGCACTAATATATTGGTCCATTGGGTAGCGGTGCACTTGGGGTTAGATCAATGGAGTGCTTGACTTAACAGTGCAGAGGAACCCCTGCGGGGGAGGTGAAGATGTCTTCATACTACTCCATGACCTTGTCCATCTATAGTTTTCGTGTGGAGGGGCCCTGTTTGGAGGTCATGGCCACCATATTTTTCTTTCCTTGAGGGCGTGTCATCAGGAAAATAAATTTCCCGGTTTTGGAAATGAGCTTACTGCATTGTTTTGCAGTAACCAAAGAGATGGCGGTAGGCAGTGCTACCTCTAGTATCCTATACAGCTTATTTCCCAAAGTAACAGTAACAGCACGGGGCCTTGATTCATACACAGCATGTCGCTTCCACAAGTATGTTTGTCCTAATAATACATCACAAACTTCAAGGGGAGAAATGTCACACAATACCTCTTTCGTGAAGGTCTTGATGTTGTATGGAAGGTGACACTTTTGGCTCACACGAAGATCCCGTCCTTGGTGAAGTCACCCGATGGTGTATGGTTGTGGATGTGTTGTGGTTGGTAAGCCCAGCTACTTCATGACCTCTGCCAAAATGAGTTTCTTTTGGCTCCTACTGTCGACAATGAACTGTAGCGGGGAGCCCTTTACCCACATCTGGGAGTGGAAGAGACACTGCTCCTCCTCTAGATCTTCGGGTTCCTCCTTTTGAATATTTGTGGTGGCAACGGTGGCGTTGGGATCTACATTGATAATCTGCTTCCCTTTGTCATCCCCCTTATCAAGTTCTGACTCAGAGTTGGAACATGCATATGATTCTAAAACCTTTAGCTCAGCCACCAGTAACTGCTTGGCCCAACACTCACTTGTGTTGTGAGTGGAGCTCTTATGGAACTCACACCACTTTCCTGTGTCCTTTTTTAGCTTCGTGGCGCTGTTCTTTTCTTGCAACTTTGGTGGGTTGTCTTGGGCTGCCCCACCTTGGCTTTTTCCTTTATTCTGTAGTTTGGGGGCACCTTTCCCTTGTTTCAGATTCACAAATCCATAGTCTCACTTCTTCGGTTTAAACTTTTGCTCGACCTTGACAACATACCGGTATGTAGTGCCGAGCGAGGAGATGTTCAGGAATTCTATTTCTCCCTGGATGTACTTGTGTAGGCAGCCATGGTATTTGAGTACCAAATGCTGCTATGTATCCTTGATACCCAACGTTGTGCGAAGGGTATGTAAAATATTGGTAAACTCTAGCACATCTTGGTCCCTTCCCTGCCGCAACGTGGTCCACTTTATGTATTGATCCTCATAGCTTCCGACAGAGTAGTACTGCTCCTTGATGGCATCCTGAAATGAATTCCAAGTGGGTGCGGCTGAAAATAGTGAGCCTGTACTTTCATCCTTCTGCTTGCAGTAGGTTTCCCACCAATCCTTGACGTGGGGGGTTGCTTTGAGAAGAGAAAAAATAATCTTTTCTCGACTGGAAAAGTCATGAACAGAAAAATAAATCTCTAGCACATTTAACCATTTATTAACGGCATTTGTGTCTATCTGACCCTCAAATATGGGGATTTCAAAATTAACTTGTACCTTAAATGGTGTGGCATTTCCAGAGTTTCTATTGGAAGTCAATGCATCGCCCCTGGGTAGCCGCTGAGGATCTAGGAAAAGTTGTCCATCATCGTGTTCTTTTGTCGATCAAGGGCTTCTTTGAGCAAGATTTTGATAGGATCTCCTTCCCCCTCATATTTCTTTCCATCTGCCATGGGAGGCCATCGGGATTTGCCAGGCTGGTCTTACAAAGGTTCGACCAGTTCAAGCCCTAACTCCTTATATCCCGACCTCATTAGGGACAGGCAAAGAAAAACAGAGAAGAAAAGCAGACCGCTCTGATACCACTGATCTGGATTTAAATGGGAACGTAAAAAATTATAGAGATAATTATAAACACAGAGATGCAGCAGAAATAATACTTCATTTCATTAATGTAAAATACTGAAATATGCTTACAAACAAGAATGGAAATAAACCAGCTAGGTTGATGGTAACTTATCTCTGAGAAGAGATGTGGTGGCTACATGCCTCTGAACTATCTTATAATGAGGCTCAAGGGCCTTTTTATTATTGAACAATAAGAGAAAACCCTAAACAACCAAAACCCTAACCCAAGGAGATGTAACACCAAGAGTTTATGGGCCCTGTTGGGGTGAGTTGGACAACCAACTTCCCGGGGTCGCGACTTGGTCATATTATCTCCGTTTGATGTGCATGATAGCCCGTTGGAAAGATCTCTCCAAGGACTATGATGGAAAAGATGATTTTAGACAAAAAATTGTTGGTGATAGATTTCCCAAAAAATGTCATTCGTTTAGGGCCTCAAAATGGCTCCAGAAGTTTAGGACCCAAAAAACTGCTAAAAATAGTAAACTGTGCTATAATTAAGGAAGCTAAAAAACTAAAAGAAGCAATGGTGGGGGTACAAGTGGAATTGAAGGGTGGCCACCAATATCCACCTAGATCATATTAGGCTAGTTATGAAAGTTCAATGGTTTGATTTTATATTTGGTTTGGTTGTTTGGTTGATAATGTAATATTACACCATTGGGTAATGGAGTCAATATACTTCGAATGGATTTATTTCAGGCTTTACAGACAGATCTAATAGGGAAAGGTAAGCATATTTATTGGATCTTATATGTTTGGTGATATGGAAAAGGAAGAAATGATTAAGTTTCCAATAAGCAGAGAGTAATTAAGAATTCTATTGCTTGACTTCAATAGAAAACATTGATATTGTTTTAAGCCAGATCATGGTGATTTTGAAACAAATCATGGACCTAATTTTCTTTAAAACAATAGAGAAAAGAAACACATATGAAAAATAGAGAAAACACAATAACGAAAGAGAATATCACTTCACCAAAAATCTGACACGGGAATCCTAAAAAGGCTTCTGTATTACTGAAATGTGTCCACTGGAACTCTGTGGAACAACTTTACATTAATGGTCCTTTCTTTACATAAACATCAACCTCTACTACTTCCAATTATGAAGTACTTATAGAAAAATAATTACAAAATATATTCATGTCAAAAGATCAAGAAAAATCCTTAAAATATCTAAAACTGATTACATAAATAGTACAAAAATTTATGAATTTGGAACTGTTGCAGCTTCTCATATTATTGTCGAGGATGGTTGTTGATGAATGGTCCCAAAAAGGTGTTTCCTTCTTGTTTGATATGAAATATTTTTTCCTCATGTAATTCACATAAGTGATCCCATCGATCTTCACTAGGGATAGAAAGTTTTATTAGCTTTCTATATGTTTCATTAACTTCGGTATTTTTCTCAAATGTAGGCTTGTTGATGAAAATGTGTTTGATCTCATGTTTAATGATCAAATCAAACTCTAAAGCCTCTAGGAAAGCTTTCATTGTATTAGTTCCTTTTACCCCTGCAAACCTAGATTTATCTTGGGCAATAGTAAATAGTTTGTGGTTGTAGTCACTCAAACTAATCAATCTGTCATTCATTGCTACCAACCTTGGTAGCCCTCTCTCATTTAGCAAATTGAACTTGGTATGAAACCTCTGCACAACATTTTATATAGAGTGAAACTTATTCTCTAGTTGTATCAAGAGATTCCTCTTCTGCAAAACTTTCTTTAACTCCAAAATGGTTTATGTTATGTCCGCAATCTGAAGCTCCTCCAATTCTTCCTTGGTTTTAGAATTCAAAACATTGATCAACGTTGTTGCGTCAGTTAACTTGTCTCCCAATGTTTCTCTTACCTCTTCTATCATTGTGTTTTATCTCTGCATCAACTCTTCCTGCTCAAAGATGATCTAAATTGATGGCAAAATTTCTATTATGGCCTGATTCATATCCACCTATATGTTTTCTTTGGCATGGGCTAAAGTTTGAGCCATTACTGACTCACTTTCTAAAAACTCTATCCTTTGAGCAAACCTGTGAGGTTTTTGCAATTCTGATATATACAATTTTTCTATCTTTAATTTCTGATCTTCTAAATTCTTTAGCTAATCTTTTAACTTCTCAATTTATTTTCCCTAAATGGACATCTTCTGCATGGCTTTAACCATTTCGGTGGCAATTTATGTGGTTGGTGTTGGTGTTGTTTTTGATGTAGAAGCCTTTGTTGTCCGTACGACTGAAATAGGTACTACAATTAGTGGAACTATAGAAAACTATGAGGACTGCTCCTTCTCTTTGAGAAATTTTTATAGTTTTGCCTCCATTTCTCTGATCTAGACATTCTGTTCAATTATTATCTTGAACATGTCTTCCTTTTTCTTTTCTAGTTCTCCCATTTCCTTGGTCTGTCGATCCTCTATAGATGGAAGCTTGAGATGCTTCCTCAGAGATGTTATATCTACATTCTTTTTCCTTACAATCTCCTCTACTTCCTTTACATCACTGGGGTCATAACCTAGCTTAATGACTAAGTCCTCTAATGACTTAATTCTAATCTCTTTTGCCAAAGATGAGATCTTCTCCAACTTTAACTAAGACTATATGTTGCTAATGGAGGCCTAAAATTTTGAAGTTGTCATGGCAATGTTATTTAGATGGGAGTATAACATATCCCTAGTTTGTCTGTGCATATCCATTGGATCATTTAGATCGATTTGATTACTTTCAAAGGAGAAGATTGCCTTCTTGTAATATGTTGGTGATTTTGGGAATGGAACTTGTGCCTGTAGAAAATCCATTTGCATTCTTCCTTCTTCAGTATCAAAGGATGACAGAAGATAATGTTGGGAAGAAGCAGTTGTCTTCCAGAACTGAGTGTATCTGTTGGCCTTTAGCATCTCATTCTTCTGCTTTATTTCTTTGTACTTAGCAAAAATATTTGGCTCTATTTGGCCTTGAGCCAAGTTTGTTGTTTGTGTTGAATATGGAGGATCTTGTGAGGCTAAGGAAGATGGAGAGCCTACAAAAGTGTCTTCTTGTCTTGTAGAAACATGTGGACATATGGAAAATATAGTATCGAGTCCTTCATCATCCTGCATGAAAACCGATTTTGGATTAGTTTTCTGCTATTTTGTATATAATAGAAATTCCTTGGCTCCAATTTTTTTACTGCAGGAGAATTTTATTCTCTTGGCCTTTTCTCATGGTTCTCTTGACGTACTGGATTCTGTGAATTGGTTCTATACATAACCTTTTCTTCAACTTCTTGCAAAGTGTTCTCCTCCCACTAATCTTGGTTCATGAATTTTTCAATGTAGCCTGGGAGTGTGAGTGTAAGGAGTGGTCTTTTGTTCCACTCTTAAACTAGAAATTATTTTGAATGGGTCATATGTCCAAGTAAAACTTTATTGGAAATTCATTTTTCTGAGAAGTGCATCTGCCTCTTTACCTGCTGCTCTTCTATTGCATATGAATGGCCCCACCTCTGTCTTGATCTTGAACTGTGCCTTCTTTTTAGTTGAAATAAAGTTTAGGCCATCCATGATGATCATTTGCGTTATATACTCCAATGAGAAAATTCTCCTAGGAACATATTTTTGCATTCTGTATGGTGTCAGCTCACATCCATACACCCTTATTTCTATGTAGTTCTAGTACAAGTACCATTCTCCTATTTTTAACTTTCTCTTTGAGGTGTAAAGTTATTTGTATCTCAGAACCCATTCTAGGTTCCACATTATTGTTAAGAAGGCATACAACTGTATAAATAAATTTGTCTATGAAGTCATTGAAACTGAAAGTATTCAAACTCTTTCATACCAAAGAGGTCCACTGGGTGACTAATTATTCATTGCCTTGTTCATCTAGTTTCTACAAAGCAATTGAGAATCTTTTGACCTCGAAAAATAGAAACATATAAACTAGCACTGATGAATGTTTAAACATTCCCTCTGTGGTAACCTTGAGAAACTTCTCATGAATGTTTTCTGCAAGGAATTGATTGAAATTAAACAATACGGAAGGTCTTTCTTTTGTGGAAAAAATTGATTAAAAACCTAGGATAGGTTCATCCACCCATTGATCTAATTGATACCCTAGGAGACAAGATACTAATGAGACAACTTGTTTGATCTTTTCTGGAAACATGGAGGTTGGATATGGTGAATTTTTCTTTGGAAGTTGGAAATCCTCTGTCAAGAAAGTTTCAAATATTCTGGCTCTTGCAGAGAAGGTTAGCTTTTGGTAGAGTTATGTGAGGGAATCTACATAGAAAGGGCTCAAATAATCATTGTGGGGGACTTGAAGCATTTGGTTAATCGACTCTGGGGTTATAGTAAGAAGAATGTCTCCATTCTAGTCCACAATGGCTCTTTGGCTAGGGATATACCTATCATGACACCATAAAACAAAATCTAGGAAAGGATGCAACTACGGAAGCATTAATTGTGGAAATAGGGGTTCCCAGAGGTTGATTACATTACTTTGGTCGAAAAAGGTTTGTTTGAGCCAATTATGTAGATCGAACAAGTCAAACTCACAATTAGTCTCCATGATTTTATATTGTTGGTCAACCAGGGGTAAATGGTCTAGATCAATGGCATGAGGGGTCATTAGGTTTTCAATCATTGGTTTCGACTTTCCTTTAGCCGCCATATTTTTAAAAATTATTAGAACAAGAGGTGAAGGGGCAGTTGTTTTTACCCTGGAGAATTTGTTTTCTTTACTGAAAAAATTTCTTTATGTAATAGATACCTAGCCTAGAAAATGCAATATGGAATCTACAGTGGATGGAAGAGAAATTTGGTAGGGGATATGGTGGTTATATGCCTATTTTATGAACTAAACGAGAAGCAGAAAGTGAGCCATACTAGACAACTAGGAGGTTTTTACAAGTAATTGGGAAATTCCCATTATGTATGACAGTTATGGAG
Source organism: Pinus tabuliformis (assembly GCA_031772625.1). NCBI lineage: Eukaryota > Viridiplantae > Streptophyta > Pinopsida > Pinales > Pinaceae > Pinus > Pinus tabuliformis. The sequence goes on from CM062816.1 coordinate 1,449,315,640, forward strand.
CAAGTTCGTTGCTATCTGGTGTAAGTTGGAGAGAAAATAGTCATGGTGTAATGAATAGGGTGTAATAGGAATTTTAGGTGTTAAGATAGGGAAAGGACATGTGGTAGAAGGGAAGGGAAATAGTATGCGGGAGCTGGGAGGACATGTGGCGTGATAGGAGTGGAGGGGGAGCAGAGACGTGTTAGGAAGCAGTGAGGTGATGGGTGTTTATAAAATTGGTGGGAGATGGAGTGGCTTTCAGGGGGGGAGGTAGGTGGTAAGAGTTATTAAGCAGCGGGGTGTGAAATATTGAACACTTGACACGTAGCGTGGGGCCCGTGAAAATGAATCCAGTTTTCGGACCCCCCTTGCCAATAACGATAGAATGGGATGGGGTGTCTGAAATCGATCCCCTGTCATTGATCCAGGTGGGATAGATCATGGGGGTTGGATCATGCTATCACTTTACCACAAGCGGACAAACCAAAACCAAAACCAAAACATTATTTTGTCATTTTTGACTTTATCATAAAACCAAAACTTTAGTGCCAGACGCATTATTACAAATTGTTAATCATGATTTAAATAACATGATTAATTATTATACCATAATTAAACTACCCTAAACATGATTAATCTATTCTAAAGGCGCATTTTGATTTGGAAGCCTTTTTTATTTTTTATAAGGTTGTGCAACTTCTACTCTAATACCTATTTATCAAATTTAACCAAGATTAAACACTTTGGTTAATCTTTCTCTAATCTACCTAATTAATCTCAACGCAGATTAAACTAGATTGTTGATTTATTCACTAACCAAAACAACCTTATTTTACTCATTTTAACAATGATTAAACAGTATTATCAAACTTAGGGAGTCTATTTCTATGTGGCATTTAAACAAGCTGCACACTATGTTTGAAATATTTATAAAGTAACTCTGATGTATTTTTTGTTTTTCAGTGGCATTTAGGCTTGCTCACTTGCACACATCTTTTTCTTTTTGGGGTTTTCATTCTTTTCATTTTTCCTTTTTATTCTATTTTTCTTTTCTCATATACAATTTTTATCCCCTTTTTCATCATCATTTTTTTATATATAAATATTTTTGTAAATAATTTGCAGAATACAATATTATTTACAATTTCTATCAACTAAAATATAATATCCAATCGTTATTTGATCCTATGAATTATAGGACCCTAACATCTCCTATCCGTAGTCTCCAACATCCTTCCATATCTGATCGTGTCAAATTTATCCAACCTGTGTCTACTAGGATACCTACTACCATATTCCCCATTAATTTTGTCGTCATGTCCATCGTTGATCCGAAGTGTCCTTGTTGCTACAAATCTTACAAAATATAAATTAGTATCACATTCACCTCTACTTGATTCTCTTGCAACTGCATGATTTTTTCATTGTCTACTTTGCAACTCCTTATTTCTTCCTTCGGGCTTCTCAAGGTGTATACAAAATTAAAAGAGTGCCCCACACCATGCTGCCCCTCTGATTCATAGGGAGATTATATGTAGTCTACAACCTTGCTAGCCATTCGATCTCTTTCCTGAAATGCATATTATATCAAGTAACCAAATCACAATAAACCAATGTACCTTAGCATAATTCGAGGAGGATAACTTGTCTTCAATATCATAAAATCATCATGATACATGTATAACATAATCATAACAGTATATAGACGTATATCGAATAAGTGTATCAATGCATAAACATGATTCTAGCTAGACTCCAATCATCAATGCAAGTCCATATCAACAATGCATGCAATGACCTCATGCATGACAACAACCATTACTCCATTATACAAATTGACACATGCAACTATCAACATGCATAAGAAATTCCTAATCAACTACACATACATATGAATACAGGCAGTCGAGCATAAGTGATCAATTCTTGTAACTAACCTCCAAAACTGATACATGTAATAAAAACATTCAAGAATGCACTTGAAATACAAGGTTGTAGTCAAGTGACATATAATCAACATGATATCAACATATAACTATATGCAAGTAGTCATATTCTTCTGACAATGCATTCCACAAAATCAGCATCAAGTTCCTCGTGACAACCTTACTACAACCATAATCAACATGATGCAATGCAGCAAGCATATGGAATGCAAGTGTAAGAGACACACATGCAATAGACATGCATGCATGACCAAGCACCTTCACCCAAGGAGAGCGCAACCATGCTTTGATACTAATATGTGGTCAGATATGACCCAAAGAGAGTGTGACCTGCTTTGATACCAATCTGTAACACACCCTCCTCCCTTGTCCACCCAAGAAACCAACCATCCAAGGTAAACATGCGATGAGAGAGGTCACTGATCTAGGTCCAGGTGTGACAAAGGACCCTTCCAAGAACTTATACTTTCGTGATGTGTTAAATTGCATTTTTAAAAGAATATAAATGAATACATATGCATGCTGTAAAGAAGAGGAACATGTCAATCATCAACGCATGAAAACATAAGTCATTGATAACGGAGTTCATCCAGGAGGAACTACATCTCTACACCCCCAGTGTCAAGATGTTGTAGGCCGTTGCATTAAGTGCTATCAATAGTGGTGATGTACATAGAGGTGATGTCACTATCATACAAGGAAAATGCCCTCACGCAGGAGTGCCTCCAAGAAATATTCCACTGCAGGAACGCACAATCAAAAAGGACTCATATCAGTATGACACAAATTCATGCATGATGAGAATCCCGCCAACATGGCATAAAAGGGATCTCAATGCAAACATACATGGTGAAAACATGAGTATCCCATCAACATATTGATAAAGGTATCTTGAATAAGACATGACAAATCATGACAACAAGTACATAACACAGTTGATTCTGCATCACATCAAGTAAGAATCATGAGACAAGTAAGCAATAGGATCACACATCAAACATCAAACAAGGATCTGTGCAGTACAATGCATACCAAAAGAAGTATATGAATACACTACATATACCTCACATCCAGGGGCCACCTAAATAAGCAAATGTCAAACTTCTGAAGTTGGTTGTACCATCAATCTCGCGGTGTCTAATCTCATGGAGTGACTGCTTGCATGCTAAATGCTGACACCTACACTCCACTTAGAAAAATGGCCAAAAAATAAAATGAGCAAATGGAAAATATGAGCACACCATCATATTTGTGGCATCGAATAGTGAAAAATAGAGTCTCAAATTTCTAAATTCCAAGAAAGTGAGAATCTGGGGCTCAAGGAATCTTTTAAATTCCCCCTATATTCCTCAAAGATTCCCTCCTCTGGGTCCTCTGAAAACTGGCTGCTCAGATCAGGAAACTGGCTGCACCATCGGGTTCATTTTATTGAGATTGTAAGATCAACATAAAGTTTGTCCAATTTGGACACTGCAAAAATTTCACCCTCCTGGAAATTTTGCTCAGTCATGGTTCCAATTGCATTAAAAATTAATAAAAAATTAACTCTGCCTCGTTTTCCATGCTCGCTCCTGGTTCCTCCATCTACCCTGGGTGCACTATGAAAATGAGGGTTTATATAAATTCTCCGGCAGATTTACCAAGAAATTGGTTTAGGTGGATTGGTTTAAGGTGAAATTAATTGAGGGGTCGGGTGGTCAATCCCCGTCCCTCTTGTTTTAAAACACAGTTTTTTTTAAAACAAATCCACATATATGTTTGGCGGGTCAGGTCCACATTGGGCAACCCACCCCGCACCCTCTGCACACATTAATTAACTTGGATCTGTTGGCGTGTTTGAAAATTCCTGCATTAATTGATTGGGTCGTTGATAAGTTTGGTTGCGCATTAATGGTTTGGTTGCCACCACATGGGGCTGCCCGGTGGGGGCCGGCCCACGTGGGTCGGGTGAGTTCAATCCCCACTAGCGTCACATCAATGCATCACATATATTGTTTTTGTTGTTGAGGTGTGATGGGGGTGGCGGGGGTCATGGCCTGCAACCACTTAATATATATATATTTTTAACTCTTATGTTATAAATGCCATTAGAAATTTCGTAAACTCAGAAAATTGACCATAGGAGTCATTTAAACAAGGCGATAATTTCACCCGAAATCTGGCTGGAGTTAGCCAAATTCTATCCTCGGGAAAAAGTCCAAATTGTGTCTCTTTTAATCCTACCCAATCAGTAAAAGTCAACCAAACTTTGACTTCCTCTATCTTCCCCATCTGGACTCGAATTGACAAACCATTCACACCACCACGATCACGATGATGAGATCTTTAACATGAACCTAGTTTGAGCATAATCCAAACAATTTGATTTTTTACCCTTCCTAAGTCCTCCTGGACTTCTACATGTGTTTGGAGCCACCTGGATCCATCATTATATAGGATTCAACTTCCTTGGTGACCTTAAGGAAATGGAATTGATGGAACACATCAAACAAACTCATCCACATCAGCAATAACACCCCCAAGAGACTTTTCATCCACTCAAACATCCTATCCCCGAGTCCCACTGATGTTTCAAGCCTTTTAACCCCTGGTCGCTCTCATGCTATAGGCAAGAAAATGTCCAAAAGCCAAATTTTCTCTAACAAACCTATGTGCCAGTGTCCTTGGACTCTTTTCAATAGACCTGTGCCAGTGTCCACACGATTTGAGCCACTTTTCTAGCCCAGAATCCCGACCGCTACCCAGAAATTGTTATAACCTTCAAAATACATCAAAGACATGATGACAATAGAAACAAATCAAAAGTCAAACTCAAGACTAGGATTGAGAATCCCCAACCGGGACTGACATTCTATCAAACACTTGGCACCAATGTAACTTGTAGGTCTAGGATATAAGACAGAGTATAAATGACTGAAAGAACTTATGAAACATAACTAGAAGGATCACCACCTTCTCCATTAAACTTTTATACTATCAATTAGGTCTTGCATCCATCATTTAACAATTACAAGTAAATACATGAAATAACCATGACATGAGCTAGTCATATAACCATGCTTATAACCAGCATAAAAGCATATAAATATCATAAATATGATAGCCATTAAATCTACATATAAACAAGTGAAAAAGTAAGAGAAATTAGCTTTAATTAATCATAGGAAAATCCAACCAGGTTTGGGACTTCCATGTACCACCTGACCATAGACATGGCTGAACCAAATCTCTCTTTCATCCAATCACCCCCGTGCCATATTCCAAGAATGAATGTGTGATCTCATAGAATAACCAAGGGAATCTAGAGGTTAAACAACCTCCACCCTCACGAAACCATGATCACACCAAAATTCGTACTCCGATCACAACCAAATTGAACTTGGAATGCCATCCATAATCCATCATTATCCTTGAATAATTTTCCATCTCCTTGTCTCTCAAGCTTTACCACAATCCGATCCTGGATCACTAGGCTCTAAACTGAGACCGGACTCTCAGGCTCTAATGAAATCCAAACTCGAATCACTAGGCCCTAAACTGAGACTTCTCCCTTAGGCTTTACCATGTATCCTGCCCAAACATGCCAAGGAATTCCTAGGCCTTTGAGAATAAAACTTGAGACCACTTTTTCCAGGGATTCCAAAATCCATCTGGCCAACCAGAGCTCAAAACCAAGATAAACATCCCAACATACCATGGCATCTAAAAAAAGACAAGGCTAGGTTGAAAACCACTGTCATAACCTAGAAAAAATCATTCAATCAACAACAAGAGAACCATACACCAACATGCAAGTCCAAGCATGTCCAAACCAGCTAGGAAATCACACATGAAGAAGGTTACCTACAAGTATTCTTGTTGAAGGTGCTTGATCCTGCTTTTCCTTCCTTGATACTTTCTTTCTTTTCCTTTCCTTTCCTTTTTCTTTATTTTCTTCGCTTCTCCAAAGCTAGAGTGCTCCAAGAAAACTCTAAGTGACCAAGAGTGAGAGAGAGATAATAATGAGAGAGCTCCAAAATTTGAACTTAAAAAACGTTACAAACTGATCCTCAGAAGCCTTTTTATTTATGAGGCCTCTAATTTCTTCATTTTCCATTATTTTCCTTCAATTTCCTCCTCACATGCACCCTGTGACCTTTCACGTTAGTTTTCTCCTAATTTCCTTTATTTTCATAAATAAATGTGTTGAAAATGCCTTTTTTCCTTTTAATGCCTTTGCATAGCCTTTTACAATTTTCCTTAGTTAAAACACACATCCAATGATCCCCACTAGGATATCTTTGCCTAACATTCAACTTGGAATAAGTGTTCCTTAACTGTGATCTTATTTTGCCTTTATTAACTTTTATTACATGGAATTTTCATGAGGGCTGTTACAATCTCTAGTTTTGTACCGAAAAAAATAAAGAAGAAAATTATTTCTAGATGACCAAGAGTCAGTTGTGACCTAGAAAAAGAACTATGATACTAGTATATCAACATATAAGTCAAAAACATTTTTTGTGACTGTAAAATCCAATTTTTGTAATTTTGGAACCCTACTTTGGAACCCTTCTCTTGATGATTTGGATGCTGGTAGGAAATCATTTGGAGATGGAAATTTTCCCATTCCTTAACTAAAAAAGAGTGGACAAAAGCCAGCTATTGCTATAAAAAAACACACTATAAGAAATTTTGGTGTTTTTCACGGAAATTTAACTTATTTTATTTTAGTGCCTTACACTACATGTATGGCCCTATGATACTCAAATTCACTCCTAAAAATCCCCCCTAGAGGTCATCTTATATTAGATTTATTATTATACCCTTCTTATCAAATCTATGCTCAGTTACCTCAAATCTATTACACTTCACATACCACTCACTTTTATAAGATTGGATTCCAAAATCACTTTTATATTCTAGGATGACTTGAAAATGGCTAGGGTGACTTGAGTTCTAGTCCTTTTGATGAAGTCAAAAATATTTGAGCCTGATACTCCATAGGTTGATGCAACGTGGGTTATTATTTTAGGTCTAGTATACTTCTTAGGCTAGCACACACATCCTTGGGTACGTTATACTTCTTGGGACAACACACACATCCTTCATTCCTTGGGCTTTGGGATCCCTATCTAGTTTTAACATATTTTAAAAAATTCTCATGAATCCATTTTGGAGTGCCCCCCCCCCCCCCCGCAACTTTGACATAAATGACATATTTATGTGATCTTGTATCTTCCCATGAAATAAAAAAAAAACACATTATGCAATAATATCGAATCATTATGAAATTCTAATGCACTAGAAGTGAGAAAACCGACTTACCTCTTGTCTAAGTTCTTTATTTCACATGTAACATTGTTCATATAAGTTGTTAGGTTCAATCACATAGTTTCACATGTCTAGTGGTTCCCTTGAATATAGTGCATGGAAAACTTTAGGGGCTAATATTCATAGGTGGGCTAATTTTCCATGCTTTTTCCAAAAAAAAGATTCGTCAATTTCCATTTTTTTCTAAAAATGATTCACCCAAATTTTATAGTATATAATTATTTTTCCTTAAAAATCACCAAAATTTTGTAGGAACTGTATATAAAATCATTGGAATTTTGAATATTTTTTCAATATATCTCTAAATAGTTTATAGCTTGCATATTATGAACTTGTAAGATCGCCAAGGTTTCTAAACTTTAAGGTAATTTTCCATCCTTAAATTTTTCCCTAATATAGTGGTATCATCATGTCTACACGAATTATCATTAAAGATTTATTTCCCATAGAATGTTGTTTCCTTAGGTATAAGATTCAAAAGACATCAAGGAAAATATAAACATTCTTTATGCAAGCTCAATATGGTTGAATTAAACCATTTTAATGATCTATTTGACTCAGAAAAAACATAATAAATTTTATTTGTTTCATAATGTATCATGTGAATAGTTGATTCCTTTTAATTAGAATCTAGTGTAGATATGTAATGTTTTCATTAGCCATAGTGAATTTCTACACATAGAGGCAGTTGGTTGTAAAAATGTTTGTTATACATAAATTTCTTTCCTACTAACAATCATATTGATTGGTATAGGGATGGTGGTTATCTACTTGACATTGGACCCAAGGTACAGAACCCTTACATCTCAAGCTATTCAAATTTGGGGCACAACACAATCAATATCACCATGTTAGTGTTTAATGTAGTTAAGAATCCAAACATCGCAACCATCAATTACAATCATAGAAGTAACATCAAGTTCTTTTACTATGGCAACAAGATTGCATCCAAGCTCATATCATAGGGGCTAGTTATGAAAAGGAAAAAAACTTACTTGTCGATAATTACTATTAAAATGTAAAATACTATAATACATGTCCAGGGCCGTATTAAAGTTTTCAATGTTATTTCTCACTCTATCCAAGTGTTCACAATTTGTAAAATCGACATTAGTCATGTCAATAATGGATTTGTCTTTTAGTGTTCATGAATTGTAGGAAATGATTTGGATTCATTTGGAAAAGAAAAAAGACACTATACAATGAATGGTCAACTTGCTCGATTGACTACAAGACAAAGTCAACCAATTGATAGGCTATTCAAGCCATAGAGAGAATCAACCACATTAACTACCACTATTTTTGTGTGGCTTGTTGTTGGTTGAGCTGGTTAATGGACTTGGTCAACTTGATTCAGTTGTTAGTGGAGTCGATAGAACTTAGTGAACATTGAACTAAGTAAAGGCGTGGATCAGTTAACTAATGAAGGAAATACATAGAAATTTGAAGAGAATTATGTTATCAAGTTTGTTGATATTTTCACACTACTTAGCCATAATGATGAATCTGTTTATGCTAAGATATTGTTTTGTTCAATTAAAAATTTCTTCTTCATCTCATAATATGAACTTGGAACATGACTATTCTTGTGGATGAAAAATAAAAGGTATGTCATTGTGTTACTATCTTGTTAGGGGGGATAGAGTTGGCAAGATTATTTTCATAAACCTTCACACACATGATTGCTAATTTTGACCAAGAATCTAATGATATGACTTATATTAGTTACGTCAACTTCCAATTCCACTTCAAATTTTTGGTGGAACTCCTTCCAAGTTATTTTTACTCCCTACTAGATACAACTAAAATGATTGTTGAAATGTAATGGATTTTGATGGGGACATTGACATCCAACGTCACCACTTTCTCTCATTTGTGGATTCTAGAATTTGAGTTATTTGAGACAGGACGTTGCAATGTTACATAAGCAAGGAGACCAAAAACATTAGAATTATATGAAGGGAAGAGTATTGACATGTCTAATGTCAAGAGTAGAGTATTTTAGTGTGTTATCGATTAACTTAAATGAATTGAATTATTATTTTAAAATATTTCCAATTTATGATCAATTTCTTTCCAACTTTCTACGATATGTAGTTGAAAATAATTATAAAAATACCTACATCGAGAAAAAGTGTTCAGTAGACGGTTGTGTTTTAATTAATTCAATTTTCATGTGAAAAATTGAGTCATAAAAAAGTTGGTTGTCCTTCATATAATAGATAATTGTAGACTCCAATTTATTCTTAGTGAAGAAGCATAGCAATAAAGTTGTAGAAATTATTTTATGAAGATAATAGAGCATCCAGTGCAACCATATATGATGAAGAATATTGATTGTGCAATGGAAGTATGAACATTGATTGAGATTTTTCCAACAACGGAAGACAAACTTTGAAATAGAATCCAAGAAAAGTAGTAAAATATAGTCGATTGAGTATTTTAGAACTTACAAAAGATAATTATGAAAATAAGGCATTCAAGAAAGATAAATCAGGTGACATGAACACACACAATGAGTTGAATGGAAAAAAGATGACAACTGAAGATTAATACCCCTAGTATGAGATAATAGAACAATGAACTTGGTAGTTATAGTTAAAAATAGTAGGATGGTTGACCTTGTAGAAACTCATTGATCCTATATAGAGAAAATATAGTGGTAGTTCAATGCACTAGACTCACCTCAGTGTGGTAGAGACCAGGTTAATTCAAGAGTGGATGCCCTAACAATTCCTACATGGAATGACAATCTATAATAATGGAGGCCACTAAGCAGCCTTAGATAATGGATAATGATTTAATAACAACGACCTAATCCAAATATTTGATGGCTAACTTGCTCAGAGATAAGGGTGCAAATAGTAGAGAAATTTCTCCAAACTAGGAAGAAGTTTTGTGAGGCACCTTCAGAGCTTTATTTTATCTCTCTGCATCATAAATACAAAGTAGATGACTCTTAATGTAAATGAGTTCAACTTATTCCTTAACACCCACAAATTCATATTAAAATAATCCCTTAATGCATGATATAAGCCAGTTTTTTTAATAAACTGTTTAATTCCACCTTTATGATACCTTGAGAGGTTGGTATTGAAATTTCCCACAAATGTCTCAGAAAATTGAAGGCCATCAAACATTAAAACCACAATAATTCCCATTATTGCACCCATCATTTCATAGTGATTGCAGATGTATGAGGGTGGTGCGATGAAATAGATCCATTAAAGCCCATGGTGAGGCATTCCACTTATTCATGTTGCTCATTGTACTCCAGGGAGGGAATTATTGCATGTCCTTTCCTATAAAAAATAAGTGGGAAAACTATCATGCTCCAACCCACCTATCATATCCCCTGTCACCTTATCCTGAGAGAATGGTTTTGACTTGCCAAGAGAGATTACTTGTTTTGATATGCTCAGTATCTCATGTAGGAGCATCAGTAAAACATGAGTGACTAAGGAGGTCAAAACTTCTACAAGAGGAGTTGGTTCCTCAAATCTAGGATTTGGTTAGGTAGATCCGATGGAATAGTATTTGTAATTGGCATATAATTATCAATTTGTTAATTTTTTTGAGATATTCAAGAGGTTTGATTTGAACCAAATTTGGGCCATTTGATATCGTTTTCATGGTTGTGGATGAAGCCACTCTTCATATTTAATTTAGGCCTTTAATAAATAGAAAATAGATTTTGTGTCTGCAAAAATATTGTAGAAATCCTACGTGTCTAGATACACCTTGCAAATCGATTATAGAACTAATCTTTACTTCTTGTGCATAGTGGTGCACATTGTTTGGATAAAATACTATGCTTTGTTGAAGGTCTATGTGTATATACATTACAGGAGGTAGTCCTCTCCATGTTTAGTTATTCAACTAATGACCGACGAAAAATATTTTAAGTCGGTGAGGAGTGTGGTTCATTTTGGATCTCATCTCAATTCACCATTACAATCTTGAACTTTGACTTACCAAGTGGTTAGGTGCATGCAGGTGAAAGAAACCTTTCTGGTTGAGTCATAATTTTTCAGTGACATGTCAAATTGACAAGGGTTTGTTAGAAATTATCATTTGTTAACAAGGGACAATACGAGAATAGTTGTCATTATCTGTATTCAAGGAGGAGCAAAGAGGTCTTGTTAGTTAATGAGCGTGAGAAATAGAATTGGTTATGTTAATTGTTGTTATAGAGGTTGATGATAGATATTTAAGCATGAAAGGTTTGTTATGTTCACTACACTTCGTAAGCCCATCTAAGTGTGTGTGATATATTTCTCATTGACTTTCCAACCTGACCTGCGATTTTCTGCATGCGACCCTTTCAGTTAGGCAAGTTCCTCTAGTTGGCCTCGAACTCTCTAGGTTGTCCTAACCCTCCGTCGGGCCTTGTTTGTTTTTGAAAGTTTTGTAGTTGACCGACCTTGACTAGCCCATAAAGAAGTGAGACCCGACCTCAGTTAACTAATTTTATCATTCAGACCTAGTCTTAGTTTCGAACACCTCAACAGGAATGATGGTGTCGAATGTTCATCAGTGTGGGACTAGTTTTCCTTTTGCTATATGCATTAGTTATGACCATATTTTCTCTTCCAACCTCAATTTGGTTTTGGAGTATCATTGGTCATGCAACAAGCACACAGTGTTGATTCCTTTTGAACCCTAGTTACACCAGACATGATTGATATATAATTGGAAAATTAAACTTGTTGGGGCTTAGATCATAGTGGCATAGTGAAGAGTAGAGGTAAAGGAGGTGACTTGAAAGAAAGAAGGTAATAGATCAGGTTCATGGTTGAGAGTGGTGGCACAGTTGGCATTGGGTGGTATCAGAGTAGGTTTACTTTCTTATTCCAATTCTGCAAGGATTGAAGATGAGTTCAATAGAGGAAGGTTATAGTAGTGTATCGATGTGAATATTATGAAAGATGATTGTAGCTTGCATTGCAAAACATGGGCTGTAGAGAAAGAAAGGACGAGATTTGTTGTAGATTGGAACATAAGGTTGTTGGTTTTTAATTAGGGTTTGGAAGCCAGACAATTGATGTAACAAACAATAGACTTGTAACCAATAATGAGGATTGGGATACTACACCAATATATGATTTGATGAGATCGAAAAATAAGTCAATGGTTTTTGTTTTCAACTAATTTGAGGAATAATTGTTTAAAGAAGTAGTAATAGAAAAGATGTAATGATATAGGATTGTAGCAAGAGATTTGTAACATAGGGGAATGGAGCAATTGAAGCTCTAAAATGAAAGATTATGGTAGAAGAAATTGCAGCAAGGATTGTTGTAATCAAAATTAAATTGAACACTTGAGGTAAGGGAATAATGGAATTTCTCAAAAGAGGAAGGTGTGAGAAAAATGAATAAGCCAAAGAAAACAAAGGGAGTGCTCAAAATGTTCCAGAGGAAAGAAACTGGGATACCAAAAGATCAAGCCCATGAGAAATACTTGATGAGGTATTAAGTAGCAATATTGAAGACTGACTAAATGGAGAAGACTTGGTTACATCTCACAGTGAGCATGGAGGAGCTCAAAAAATGAAATATGGAGATGACTTGAGATAGTGAAAGGAAGAACTTAGGAAGAAGGCACAACAAGAAGGAAGAAAAATCCAAGGTAGTCAGCCTAAAGAGAATGAGTGATGAAGAGTTTGATAAATTGATGGTTGAGATAAAGGAAAAACTTAACAGCATAAAAAGTTGCTACAAAAGGAAAACAAAGAATAATTGTGACAAGGATTGAATGTAAGGAAAAGGTTCAAGTGGCTTATCAAGAGATTATTTACAAAGAAATTAATACGGAGAAAGGAGACAGAGAAGTCACTTAGGGAAGCTCATTACAAGATGAGAGAATACATTTGTGAACGTGAAAAAGGACCAATCCTTGGAGAAGAAGACAATAATGATGATGGGATGCTGATGTACTCAAATTTGTTCGAGGGAAGAATGTTAGAGGAATATTTATATACCAGACAGTCTCATGTTTTTAATTTTAATTATTTGTGTGTGTATATTTATAAGCACCAAAGATAATGCAACTAAATAGATACAAAATATTGTGGAAAAATAAGATGTTTAGCCAAGGAAGAACGCTTCTTATGAAGAACAAAAATGAGTAATAGACTCTGAGGATAGATATTCTCAAGAATTGTCATAAGAGGAGGAAATTCAACATTGGTTCATAAATATTATAAGGAAGAAGAACACAAATGAATTCAGGATGAATATCTTCAAGTTTTTAAAAGGATGAGTAAATCCATATGTATAATTGATTAGTTGTGTTTCCTCTAGTTAAATTTTTGTTTGATTATTTTTTAAGGAATCTTATTACAAATTGGAAACAAATAGATATTGGGAAGAGAAAAGAGAACACGTATTTTGAAAAATTGTGCATTGGAATAATGTGAATATAATGAAGGAGGAGTTGATCAAAAGAAATCCAGTCAAGTTAGTTCAGTGATTTTAGATGAGGTTAAAGATGAAAAAATATGAGAATACAACCAAGAACCTATCATGGAAGAGGAGGATACATCATTGTCTCATACAACCCAGAAAGGAAGAAGGATGGCTTGTGAGGAAAATTGTGAAGAAGGAAACATAGACTGAAACATGTATATAAGCAAGAATTTATTCTAAGGAACAATGATAAGGGTGTCAAGCATAGACAAGAAGTTCCAGAAGAAGCTCATGTGCATGATGAAACTAGTCAAAGAGAAAAACAATATGCATTGGGAACTGAAAATAAACTGAAATAATGTTCAAAAGAAGATATTTTCTATAATATGTTTATTCAATGTGCAAGCGTAATAAAAAATGGGAATTTTGAAGATGGAAGAGAACAACCTTACATAAAATGAATAGAAGGGTGGACATGGCAACCATATCCCTTGGTGATTTCTAGAAGGAGGTAGAAAATAACTCTTATAACTTTCACACAACACATTACTGAGATAATGAGAGTTGAATGGAAGAAAATGCTTCAAGATAATGAAAGATATGTTGTGGAGGATAATAATAACCAACAAAAGGAAAAAGGGAAGTGTGTAGATAAATCAGTAAGCCATACATTTGCAGCTAAAAATAATGAGTTATCAGAATATAGTAGAGCCAGAATAGCAAGGACAAAGGATGAGGAAAATACAAATATGAGAATGCAAGGAAGAAAATTCAAGGAGGAAGAAGACAAAGAGATTTTTTCTAGGACAATGTCATATGAAGTAGAAACTGAAAATACAAAGGAACATGACAAAATTATTATGGCATGTGCATATCAGTAGGGTGAATGACAAAGGGATATTAAAGAAGAAATCAATGTAAAGTATAGTTTGGTTCCAAATTTTAAAATTTTAAATGTTAAATGTATTTTTCATAATGAAAGGAAAAATATCCTTGGAGATATGTTTACTTGTGCAGATGGAGATAAATATAGAATTCTAGAAGATGGAAGCAGTGAGTTAACGGAGAAAAAAGTTAAACCTTGGAATGAAAGAAGAAAAGATTTTATAACTTTCGACCAAGGTATCGATGAAGAAAAATGCGAATGCAAAAGATGTTAATTTACATAATGAAACCTATTTTTTTCATCAAATCAATGAGGAAGTGAATATAAAAGGATTCAAGAGACTTTGAAATTGTTACAGAAAATATTTAATTCAAAACTAACAGTGTCGAGACGTAAGCCTACTCTGTTCAATCGAAATCGATACCTCTAGGTTCCTAATTTAAGTGCTCGACCAATAGGCCATAGGTCATTTTTTTGCTAGATTAGCAGAGCAAAGAGCTTTTGCAGAGAAATTTGCAGACCAGATTGGAGAAATGGTCATATTTTGCTCATTTTTCAGCGTTTTTGAGCTCAAGAAAAGCCTACCAGAAGGGTTTTTTTATCATTTTGACACAATAAAAGTGTTATTTTGTATATTGAAGCTTGTATGTTTATTTATTGAGAATTTGAGAATATAATAAAAAGGCCACCATAGGAAGGTGGGCCCAAAGACGTAGCCTAGGAGGGGTGAACTCCGTTATCAATTTGCTTGTGTTTGATGTTGCATGTTTTTCCATTTTTAACTTTTGAAATTATGCAAAATTTACTTAAGTTTGTTTACTTTTTCAACCACAATACATTACTTAAAAGACATGAACTTGCTTGCAAATTAATTTATGAAACCTTCATTTTTTTTAATTTTGGATCATTCATGCATAAAAAACCACAATTATTCATGTATGGAGGACAACACTTTTTGGATGAGGGGTGATATGTTAATCCCTATGATGATGCTTGATTTTAAGTGTAAAACCCCTTATTGAACCCTAGATATTTAGTCATTACATTTCTACTACTATATTAGTGCGTCAAATAGAACTTTTCACTATACCCTTTCATTATAATTATACCATTTGTCTCCTAAATATTTACTAAGGATACCTTCTCTTAGGATCATCTAATCTTGTCCTATTTATTAGCTTTATTATAAAAGAAGGTTCATCTTCAAAATATATTGGATTCATTGACATTTTATCATTTTTAAGGAACTTTATATATAACATTGCACTTTCCAATAGAACATATAGCACAACATTTAATAAATAGTGTTTAATCAAGGAACAACTAGAGGAATTTTAACTACAACATAGCTTAAGAAGAAAATAAAGAAATGGCTTTTACATTACCGAATATTTTCCCATAGGGCCATAAAATATAAACAAGAAATAATTACATAACTGACCAAAATACCTTCTTCTTCCTTTGCAATCGCACAAACTTGATGTTTTTGCCTCGGATTTTCATACTTCACATACCATATGTTAGATTTGTGAGTTCTAAAAAAAACAATTATACTTACTTGTTTAGATCACAAGGCTTTTTTTTATTAATTTTTAATAAATAAAAAACTTATAAATAACCAAATTATTTTAAATCATTTTCAGCTCCATCGTAAATGGTATACATCTAGCATGTATATAAAATAATAGATCCAAGGATTTAATCATGCTTTAGACAATATACTAGGCTCTTCGATGATAGGTATTTTCATATCAAGTTAATCAAACCCAATTACAAATAGAAATAACAAGATCATTTTTTCCTTACAGACTGTCATCAAAATAAAAATGTAAAAGGGTTGAACGCAGAACTATCGTTCAGAGTTTTCACTAAAATGTTTAACCTGCTTCAACATTTCATAGATTTAATCATCATATCTACTCCAAGCTGCCAATTTGCATGTACATTTCGATTGTATTATAGGTTCACAACTGTTGACACCTAATCCTCATGACTGGGTGAATTTATGTAAATAATTAAATTAGAAATGTGAACAGTCATCGGGAGATGAACTGAATAATCACTCCCTATTGTATATAACAAAGACCTACCTGATGGAATAACACACGAATCAGTTTTTGCTTAATGGAGTTACTGCCTGGCCTAACATGGTATCAGAGCCAGCTCCTTTTTAGCTCTTGTGCCTTGTAACTCCCTTTTTTGCTCCTCTACTCTCCATATAATTCAGTGACTGAGTACCTGTACACCTGTCCGACACTGCCTACGTTCTGTCTGCCATATTCCATTACCTGCGCTCTGTCTGCCATATTCTATTTATAAGACCTGCGCCTGACATTCACCTAACATTCCTTTTCCTATTCATCTGAATACATTGATTTCTCTCTGGATGTCTTGACATAGAATCCATAAACATTTCATAATTTTTTAGCGTTGTCCTTCACCAGCACTTCCACCATGAACAACTGAGAAAGCAAAGACCTGGTGTCATTCAGGGTTTGATTTCTTCTCAAGTGCTTCATGGTACCCTTATAGTTGCAGAGGCGGGCAGATCTTTGGCCTTCTCAACCCTTACATACAAATACTGCATCTGCTCCACAAGATAATAGGTGCTTGTTGAGCGCTCGCTGGCCTTACATTTACGCTGCCCATATTACATTTACGTGTTGTTGCCACACACCGTTTGCCGAGTCTCAGTTCTGAACATTGCCACATACATTTGAACGCTGTCTATCAGTCACATACATTTGAACGCTGTCTATCAGTTGCATATAGTTGAACGTTGATTTACGCTGCTCCCTCCTAACGCAGAGCGTTTTGTTCCCTTTCTGCAACAAGATCACACTGTGTTTCATATGCAGTGGCTACATGAATATGGTCAAGATGTACCACTGAGTCATTTCGAGCACTAACCTTTGTTTTTTGAAGCAATTTTCACTTGAAGCAGTCGTTATAAGTAGATCAATCATGTTTTGGCAACGAGGTATCAAGCTATTATTTTAGTTGAGAGTTGTTATCTGTTTTGGTGTGGGTTTCAGAGCTGTGTTACAAAGTTTTGTACCCTGTTTTAATATTCCTTCAAATAGTTTATCAATGGCCTGACATGGCCTGATCTATTAGTTGAAAGCAACACCAAGGGCCAATCCTGATGGTGATTCTCAAATCTGCATTTATGAAGTTGCTTATTGAGTTGTAATTGAGTTGTCTATATAAAGGGGACGTATACCATATACATATATAATGGTGGATTTATATGAAATTTATATGAGATTTATATGAGGTGGATTTATATAATGATGGATTTATATGGGTCACATGGTGGATTTGAAATCTTTTGAGAATGCCCTTTTGAGTACAATTTTACTCTATATTGGAAAAAATATTTTTCTATCAGCAAAAGTAATTTTTTTTACAGAATGCATTCAATCATATCCATGGTGGGCGTAGTTCTCACTGGCAAGGAGAGCTATCCTGAATGGTCCCGGATGATAAAACACGCCCTCATTTTCAATGAGTTGTGGAAAGGAGTGTGTGTCGGAGAAGGAGACAATGACCCAGTACAGCCTACCTCAGACAAAGAGCTCGTCATTTGGGAAAACAAGAACAACAAAGCTTATGCATTAATCGCAGCATCTATAAATGAAGAGGTGAGTCGCCATATTTCGTCATATTCAACTGCCTTTGAAGCCTTACAAAAGCTTAAAGAACTCTATGACTCACATTCTGCACTTGAAGTTGTTCAACTCATGATTAAACTCTTCACTCTTGAACTGCAAAGTAATCATCCTCTTGCTCTTGCATCTGAAGTAAAGTCTATAATGCATGATATCAAATCCACTAAGGTTGAATTGGATATTCCTCTTATTGCTTTTCTCAAGGCACTTTATCCTACTTACTCCAATTATCTTGAGTCATTGCAAGCAAATGGAAATCTCAAAGATATAACCTTTGACTCTCTTGTGAAAAAGTTTGCTGAAAGAGAGAAAGCTTTTGGAAAGAAGATGGCCCCTAAATCTTCTGAAGAAGTTGTGTGCCTTGCTCATAAAGACAAGCATCCTGCTCAAGATTCTACAAGAGGAAGAGGTAGTCGAAGAGGAAGAGGAAGATATTTCAGAGGCAGGGGGGGTAGACATTCTCAAGGAGAAAAGGCATATTTTCGTTGTATTCACTGCAAAATAAATGGATCACATGATGCCTCTACATGAAAGCTACCATGGGACAAAATTGAGCAGAAAAGAAACCAACAGAAAGGCAAAACTGATGACATAGACAAAGGTAAAGCACCTGAATCTGCTCACTATGTTGTGGCACAATGTAACATTGGAGTAAATGAAAATTTATTTAATGCTTCACTTGCTTCTTGGAAAAATGATTGGTTTCTTGATTCATGAGCAACTTGCCACATGACTCATAGAAAAGATTATTTTCAAGATTTCACTGAAAATGTTGATGGAGCAATATACTTTGCATATCAATCAAAAATCAAGCCAGCAGGGCTTGGCACAATCAAGCTTAAACTGCCTGGTCTTCCAGACTTTCTTCTAGACCATGTTCTATATCTCCCACAGCTCAAGAGAAACTTGTTGTCCTTGGTCCACATCCGCCAGCAAGGTCACTCCATTCATATGTTTGATGGCAAGCTTGAGGTAAGAAAAGCATCTGACCACTCACTTGTCATGAGGGGAATAGAAGAAGAAAGGCTTCTCAAACTGCAAGGAACCTTTGCTCATGCACAACATTTCTCATACAATTCTCATCATGAAGAAGGTACACTTCCATCAATTTTATTATCGCATGCTAGATTTGGACATTTGAACTATGACAGTCTCCACTTGTTGAAGAAAAATGGTGTTGCTGGTTTGCCTACAATTCCTAGGAAACTTAAGCAATGTGATGCCTGCATTCTAGGAAAGCATAGCAAACAATCCTTTCATGATTCACATTCAAAAGCACATAGAAAACTTGAACTCATTCATTCAGATTTATGTGGTCCAATGTCTATTCCATCTGTCAATGGAAATATATCATGACATTTATTGATGACTACACCAGAATGTGTTGGGTTTATTTATTGAAGAACAAATCAGATGCTTTTCAAACATTCAAGAATTTTCATAAATGGATTGAAAATTATGAAAAATCTCATATTGGGTCTATTCGCACTGATAGTGGAAAATAATACACATCAAATGAATTTGAAAACTATCTTCGCCAACATGGGATCAAACATCAAACAACTATGCCTTATAATCCCCAACAGAATGGTGTAGCTAAAAGAATGAATAGCACAATCTTAAATATGGTACAATCCATGCTCTTCTTCAAAAATGTAAAGGTAATGTTTTGGGCTGATGCTGCTCTATGTGCTACATATATAAAGAATTGATGTCCATCTAATGCTATAAGAAACAAGACTCCATGTGAAATGTGATATGGACATGTTCCTTCGATAAAGCATCTCAGGGTCTTTGGTTCCACTTGTTATGCCTTGATACCAAAGGTACATATAAACAAACTTGGTGCTAGAAGTCATAAGTGTATCTTCCTAGGGTATTCAAACACCTCCAAAGCATACTGCCTCTATGATGAAGTAAATAAGAAATTTGTTGTATCTAGAGATGTAATTTTCCTTGAATCGTCCAAAACTGACAATGTTGTTGAGCGGCAACTTGATCGCTTGGATAGATTCGCAAAAGCAAAATCATTTCAAGAATTTGATAATCAGATTCCACATCTTGAAGGGGGATTCCTATACTAGATTAACATGTGGAATCTTCCTCTGAAGAACACTCTCCCCCTCATGAAACTCCAACAACAGATGATGCTTTAAGTGATGTAGTTGATAGAATTGGGAGACTCAATCTTGATTCAGTCCCTACTCAATCAATGGAGAAACTTGGACCATCTCAGAAAGGTCCCCCAAAGTGGGTGACAAAGGAACTTGAAGGTGTTCATCCTGATGAAGTTGGAAAGATAGGAACCAGAAATTCAAACCGGCAAAATGGAGGTGATGTAGATGACTCTAATTCACCTGTTGATATGGATGTTTCTTATTATTGTGAATTGAACTTGTCTACAAATTTTGAACCGACTTCCTTCAAAGAATCTACTTCTCATTATGAATGGAAAGAAGTGATGCAAAAGGAGTATGATGTCCTCATAAAGAACAGCACTTGGAAGCTAGTTGATCCTCCATTAGGAACCAAATCAATTGGTTGCAAGTGGGTCTACAAGAACAAGTGTAAAGCTGATGGCTCACTTGACAAGCACAAAGCTAGGCTTGTGGCAAAAGGTTTTGCACAGAAGGAAGGGGTCAATTATGAGGAGACTTTTGTCCCCATAGCAAAATGGGCTACCATCTGGACTCTCTTTGCACTAGCAGCTCAGAACAGTTGGAAAGTCCACCAAATGGATGTAAAAACTTCTTTCTTGAATGGAGATCTAAAAGAGAATGTTTTTATGTCTCGGCCTGAAGGATTTGCTGTGAAAGGACATGAACATAAAGTATGCAAACTTGTGAAGTCCTTGTATGGCCTCAAACAAGCACCGCGAGCCTGGTATGAAAAACTAACTGAGCATCTTCTGAAACTCAATTTCAAACATTTTGATCTTGATAATGCAAGTTTATTTTTCAATAAAGTTGGAAAAATAGTTGTATACCTTGTGGTATATGTAGATGATCTTTTGATGACAGGGAACAATGAAAGCTACATTGCATCCATAAAGAAGGAATTGGGGAAAAGTTTTGAAATGACTGACTTGGGCTATGTTCATTACTATCTTGGCATTGAAGTAACCCAACATCCAATGTTCATATTTCTTTCTCAAAAGAAATACATTGGTGTTATAGACATTTTTGGGCACTGTAACCCCAATCATATATGTCCATAAACCAATGGCTCCTAAGTCCCTAAAAGTGTTGTTTCATACCCTAAAGGAACAAGGTCAACTGATTACATCATCTCCTAGAAGTTCTCCATAGGAAACTACTCAGAACTGGTCAAAACTGGACCATACAGGTTGCTTAGTTCTAAGGGTGCGATGCATACTGAAAAGCCCTTCTGTAGGGTGTGATGGGCGAGAATGGACAAATGGCAGAGACAATTTGCGAGGTGGATGATCATAGAATCTTCCAGAAACTTCTCCTGTGACACTTGCCTCTCTGAATTTGCCCAGGGATGAGTAAGAGATCATCAATCTCCAAGTGGAACCAAGAACTATCAGAGAGAAGACACTAATCAAGATCCAGAAGCTAACTCACCTCCCTTAAATCATCTATATATGGATCTCTCATCCCAGATATCCGGAGGCGAGAATTTTGTATCTTGTAAGGAAGTGCTGTTGGTTTCTTGGTGGAATATCATAGTGTTGGGTGATCTAAGCTTTTCATGAGGTGAAGAAGGGCTTTCATGCTGGGAGGATGACGCTGGGTCAGAACAATGGGTTGTAATCCTCTCTTCTAATCTTCATATTAATAAAGTTATTCAAGTTTTCCTCCACATTCTTGTATGTGTGATAGTATATGCATTTGTGTGGTCAATATACATCTGGTCCTATATTGTTTATGATTGTAGATCTCTACACTTTGAAGGTATCATGTTGCTTTAACTTTACAGGTACTCTTTGAAGCAGAGTGGTCAAGGGAGAAGCGACAAAGACCGGTTAGTGAGGAGAAGGAACAAGCAAAGAACCGAGTGAAGGATTGAGGTTGGTATTCTTTGATATTCTCCTATCTACTTCTCATAAAGGAAAACTAGAGTAACTTTAAGTTGTTTGTTTCTAAGATAGCTACCCGTCTAAGTGGGACTAGCTGCTCTGCATAGACACTAGATTTCCCGGTAACAAAATGGCGACTTCGCTTGGGAACGAATAGCTTGTTTGCTTGTCTATATTTGTTTGTTTTATAAACTTACAGATGGAGCCTGATGTTAGGCCAACTAGCCTTCGAACTGCATTTGCTATGCAAGTGCAAAGTAGATCAATGTTGCTTCAGTCTATCTCCGGGTTTTGTTTATAAACTGAACAATCGATTTGCAAACATCCTAATTTCCCTAGTGGTGTCTCTAGTAACCTCATTAAATCAACCCCTATGATTTCTATTTACTGACTATCATTAGCTTGGCCTAAATCCCTGAACTAAGCTGCAAGCTGTGACCAAGAACCAAAGTGAAGTCTCATCCCTTGATCATTGCACTCTCTCCTCTTGGGAATCCGGATGCATCGCACCTCCCATGTGTAGTAGGTGCGTTGCATCGCACTTTCCCTATGTTGCAGGTGTGCTGATCAGACATGACCTCTTCTGCTCTCAGATTTTGGTTTTGTGTTCACTCTCTTCAGCTTTATTCAGGAGTTTTGTTGTCTGTGATCAGTATACCACTGTGGAAATTCCCTTCCTTTTCATGATTCTGCCTCCATATTACAAAGAATTGTGAATGCTTTCATGTATTGTGCGCCATTTACAGTTCTCTTTTACAAAAAGCAACGTAATCAAACTGTCATCTTTTGATTTGGAAGTGTCGCCAGTGTCGTTTTCAGTCAAAGAAAATAATTCTATTGTTCTGGATGGTTGATTATATAATTACTATTGTATTTGATTTGAATTAGTACTTTTTCAAGTGTCGAAAGTAGTTTTCAATTCAAAATAGCAAAGTGTCGTCATTATCTTCCTTTCGTTTTTGAAGAGAAATTTGTTAGTACTGTCGCTTTGAAAAGATAATTCAGATTTGTACTTAGCATTCTTCTTGTCATTCACACATTAAGAAAGTTGAAAACAAATACATGCATGTGCATTTGCATTTAGTCTACTTGCTGGCTTGATTTAGGACAGTGCATCTAGTGCGTGCTCTCTGCTCTATGTTGAAAGAATATCATCTCTCTTTCTTTAGTAGCTAGGATTTTCATTGCAAAAAGAAGATTAAACGATTGTTTATCATCTTAGATTTCATTTTAGGAATTGTATATCTACATCACGTGGTGAACCTGAAAGGAAAATTTCTTAAGAAAGATCAACTGTAAAATAAATTCAATGAACATAAAAATGCTTTGGAACCTATCGCACAACATCTAGAAGTCTAGGCTAGAGACGTATTCTGATGTCGTAAATCCTGGTAACTATCGCTTTCATTGTTGGTTGGGTGATTCCTCCTCTTTGAGATGACAAATGCCAGTCTGGACTTGTGCTCCCACATAACGTCGAGTATATATTGGGAGACCACAATAGGCTATATCCTTTATCCATAGGAAGCTATGTCTACCACCCTATCGATTGCAATGCACTGAACACAGCGTTCGGGAAGATTGACTGCCATACCGTAAAAAGTATTATGCAGTTTTGCGATTGGTTTGGTAATCCCTTTGTCTAGATTTCCAGAGAAGTATATTTCGTTCCTTTTCAGACTCCTTAAAGGAAAAGTTCCATCTGAGCACTTGTCACTTCAGGCTCATTAAAAATCGAACGCGACTAGAGTCATCTTTTGTTTTTTCTCGACTCTTCAAAATTGAAAAAACAAGTTGTGTTAAAGCGTCTAAAATTTATTTTAATCGGAATAATATCACTATTCCCACATTGGTCTTAGGTTGAGGAAAATGGAGTCCACCAACGAAGGATTTCCCCTTGGAGGAAATCCTAGTCCTTTCTCCTCTTGGGGAGATGTTGGTGCACCCCATATGGCCACATTGTCACTTCCAAGATTGACGATTGGCTTGCCAATATGGCTCTTCTCAACCTTCGTCGTTCAGAACACCGTGATTCCTGAACAATCGAGTCAGCAACTAGATGATATTAAAGTTACCCCCAATGTTCTACTTCATCTGATTCTCCCTCTCCTCCTTCCTCTTCGCTTGATGAAACCGGTAAAGCCAAAAATCAAGTAACTAAGAAGGAGAAGAAGGGGAAATAGAAGAAGAAGAAGCAGCCAAAGGAAAAAAGGGGTAACCAGGCATCGTCTAGTGAAAATCCACACACTGCATCGTCCAAACCTAAATCTCCATGTGTCATTTGTAAAGGAGACCATTACCATCGAGATTGTCCTTGCATCCCTCGGATCTTAAGCAACTGGTCTCCTCGTTTGCACAATCCAATGTCATCAACCTCTGAAGATCATGTTGAAAGTACACCATCAACTAGTGAAAGCGAAGCAATTGGATAGAAAAGGAAATGTAAATTTCCTTGTAAATTGTGTGAAGGTGAACACGTCGTCCACCGTTGTCCCTTCCTAAACGAAGCTAAAAGAGTCTTGGATAACCGTCCTGCTTCGCCACTACAACTTCCTCCTGGATACAAGAAACTCTTGCCGAGTCCATCACTAGTTGAAAATCCGACTGACACACCATCGTGGTCGGTCGAAGTATCTATCATTGAAGATAAACCCTCTGAATCCATACCAGATGAAAGCAAAAAGGTTGAGGTGGCATTCGACTCGATTTTTTCTTCGAAAGGTCCATCTTCAGATGATACAATCACCAAAGAGAATGAGAACGACACCGTTCAAATTCTTTTCATAAACACAGACTCCGATGAGCATGGGGGAAATCTAACTGTTCCTTTATCGCAGGAAGGAAGTTCGTTAGAGTCATATCCAACCATCTATTCGGTCCCACCTCCAAGCAACCTAGTCGTTTCCTTCGATTGGAATCTACTAGACAGACCCCGTTTACCGGCTAATATACCATTTTGAATCATTGTACAAGCTTACAAAATGATCATGGTTGGTACCATGATAGATGAAGGGGGTTCTGTGAGTATCCTTTCCTCAACTGCTTGGAAAGTGCTTGGTTTGCCATCGCTTCTGCCTGAGATGACAAATCTGACAGGCTTCGACAAAGGAACAAGTCAACCGTTAAGGATCCTTCCCAATGTGCCTATAACGTTGAGAAGGAAAACTGTTTATATGAATGTAATGGTAGTCCAAGGACCTCTAGACTATAATCTACTCCTTGGGCGTGACTATATTTATTGCATGGGAGCCATTGTCTCCTCACTCTTTCGAGTAATGTGTTTTCCATATGAAGGCCGAGTGGTCCAGCTCGTAGACTAGCTTTCGTTCCCTGGCTCACACATAGCTAATAGTCAAATGCCATCCCTAAATGGTCTTTTCATGCAAGGAATGTCTCATAAATCTCCAGTCCATCCACCTGAAGAATGCAAGTAATTCGGGGGGTCGTGACTAAAACCCAGTGGGGCATGCACCGTGGTCTGCTCCGGTAGGAAAACTTTGGGTATAGAGTAGGTTTCAACAAAGGATATATGACTAGTCTGACACCCGTCTGTATAGGAAAATGGGATCAGACCAGATAAGATACCTTCGTTAGAAGGTATGCCTTTCTTGATATAATGAATGTTTTGTTTGAAAATTAGGGGGTAACCTGTATAAGGTAGGCCTTTCCTGACGAAGCAAATGTTTTTTTTTGCAAATTGAGGGTAACCTCGAAACTCTACTTCACTATACTTGGGGGCATGCAAACCTTTTTGCGTGCAAGTGAAGAGCGACCATTTATTTTTCTTAGTTTGTAGGTTCTCAAACCCTTTAAACTCATAGGATTGGTCGTTCCTAGCTTACATAAGGAAGGATATGGAGCAAAGCTTCGAAAGGTGCAAGCTCCATAAAAATGGAATCTATCGATGAGACATCCTTATTATACGACTGGCACGAGCAATTTTTATGTGAAGTTCAAGCTCGTTAAAAATTAAACCTAAGCAATGAGCAAATGTTTCCTCAGAGTTTAAGCTCATTAAAAAATGAACCAATATCTGGTAAATAACCATTGTGAATGCATTATCATCAGCTCCTGAGCCTTGGTCGTGTTCTCATCATCACCTCCACTTTGTTTTAGTCAATCATATGCCTCTATTTGATTGTTTACCCTTTTTTAGGAACAACTGCGAAGAGTGATCCTGTTAGCCATCCTTGTGACACTGCCGTGATTGGAAAATTCCAAACCTTACCTGGAATCAGCTGCTACCCGAAATTATCTCTCATTCCTCAAAAAACGAGTCTCCTTTAAGCTCTTTTCATCTGACTCATAAAATATGAAAAGATTGCTGAGAATTTGGCCTCTCTAGCTCGTTAAAGCTACCGGGAGTGCTATCCCTCCTTTAAATTTTAATCTTTTTGGACCTGAGGGATTATTACACAAAACGATCGAGCGCTTGTTTTGTTCTGCTCGTTAAAATTATCGAAAAGTCATCCCTTTCGTATTATTTTATACTTTTTCAGACTTAAGGGATTATATGACGAAAAAGGATTATTGGAGTTTCCTTTACGTCCCTTTCAGACTCTTTATAATTTAAAAGGACCGAGTTATCTTTGTTGTTAAACTCATTAAAACTAATAGGGACAAACTTGTCTATGAAGACAAGAATGAGTCTCACTGTCGCTAGGCTTGTTAAAACATAGCGACTGGTTTGCTCGAAGGGAAAATTATAGAACAAGCATATGTTATCCTCCTCAACCTTGATAAAAATAAAGAGGTACTGGTCAGCAATGATTGGGGAAAAATTGGGAAGAAAACTTGAAGAAACTTTATTGGTAGCAAAGTCGCTCTTGAACATGACACTTTTACTCCATGTCTGAGTCAGGTTGGGTTATTCCGTTCACCGGTCATATTACCATTGGTCCATTGTACCATCCATCTTTGGGGTTAACACTACCAATCCATTCCAAGTGTTGCCGATATGTTCAAGAGAAGTCGATGAGAGAATTCACCAACCCATCTTATGTCTCATCCACTGCAATACCTTTACGCTTCATTCTTTCATGACTGCCACCCTAAACCCTGTATCATCAGACCGTTTTCACCTCTAAAAGTCATTTGCTCCGTTCCGTGTCATATATGTGGGATTCATTAAGGCCCTCCTATGACGGGTCACTTCTTGTCAACATCAGCTCATTATCCAAAAATTCGACCTAGGAACAACCCTTTCAGTACTTTGAAGCTTGCATGCCTCAATGGCAAGTTTCTCAGTTTCGGCAACAGGTTTACATCAATGGCCTTTGACCGAGAGATTTTGCATGGTGTTCGACGCCAAGTACCATTCTCACACCGCGCGAGTTGTACCGTCGTACCTTGAGGGTCATCATCATTATCGGTGATTCCTCTCGTGCTTGGCTAGTAATCAGGCGATGTCTTTCCATGTTCGACTCCAGATCATTTTTCACATGGATCGACTTGTACTTCGAACGAAGATTGGATGAGTTTGAAGACCCCGGATCTAGTTTCATCCATCCGGGCTGCGATATATTCAGGAAAATAAAGACATCAAATGTAAATCATTGCTGCACAGATGATCATCCGAATCAAAGGATGATGGCTCTCTCAGAATCATCAGTCTGCTACACAGACGGTTTTCTATCCTATGTACATGAAAATTATTTTTTAAAGCTGAGCATGGGAATGCCCACCTCAGCTAGATCATGAAAATATTATGAAGATAATGTATTGTATTGTATCTTATTACAGGTCGCCTTCCAGTTTGAAAAACCTCGGATCCTCATGATAAAGCATTTCACTCAACATCAAAAGATTAATGACCTCATGCTTTATGGGGAAACTGTTATAGACATTTTTGGGCACTACAACCCCAATCATATATATCCATAAACCAAGGGCTCCTGAATCCCTAAAAGTGTTGTTTCATACCCTAAATGAACAAGGTCAGCTGATTACATCATCTCCCAGAAGTTCTCCACAGGAAACTGCTCAGAACTAGTCAAAACTGGACCATACAGGTTGCTCAGTGCTAAGGGTGCGATGCATCCCACCTGCCTAGTGTAAAAGGTGTGATGCATACTGAAAAGCCCTTTTGTAGGGTGTGATGGGTGAGAATGGACACATGGCAGAGATAGTTTGCGAGGTGGATGATCATAGAATCTTCTAGAAACTTCTCCTATGACACTTGCCTCTTTGAATTCGCCCAGGGATGAGTAAGAGATCATCAATCTCCACGTGGAACCAAGAACTATCAGAGAGAAGACACTAATCAAGATCCCAGAATCTGACTCACCTCCATACAATCATCTATATATGGATCTCTCATCCCAGAGATCTACAGGTGGGAATTTTGTATCTTGTAAGGAAGTGTTGTTGGTTTCTTGGTGGAATATCATAGTGTTGGGTGATCTAGGCTTTTCATGAGGTGAAGAAGGGTTTTCATGCTAGGAGGATGATGCTGGCTCAGAACAATGGGTTGTAATCCTCTCTTATAATCTTCATATTAATAAGGCTATTCAAGTTTTCCTCCATATTCTTGTATGTCTGATAGTATATGAATTTGTGTGGTCAATATTTATCTAGTCCTATATTGTTTATGATTGTAGATCTCTACACTTTGAAGGTATTATGCTGCTTTAACTTTACCGGTACTCTTTGAAGTGGAGCGGTCAAGGGAGAAGCGACAAAGACTGGTCAATGAGGGGAAGGAACAAGAAAAGAACCGAGTGAAGGATTGAGGTTGGTATTCTTTGATCTTCTCCTATCTACTTCTCATAAAGGAAAACGAGAGTAACTTTAATCTGTTTGTTTCTAAGATAGCTACCCATCTTAGTGGGACTAGCAGCTCTGCATAGACACTAGATTTCCCGATAACAATTGGAGATCTGTTGAATAGGTTTGGCATGACAGAGTGCAATCCTCTTACTACTCCAATGGAACAAAACTTAAAGCTCACATCTATTGAAGGAAAGGAATTTGAGGATGCAACAAAGTATAGACAGCTTGTAGGAAGTCTCAACTACCTAATTACTACCAGAACAGACATTTCATTTGCTGTTGGAATTCTCTCCAGGTTTATGCAAAAGCCTTGTGAGGGACATTGGTCTGCTGCAAAAAGAGTTCTAAGGTACTTGAAGGGAACTCAAGACTTTGGAATCAATTATACACAGGTGGACAACTTCAGCTTGATTGGATACTCTGATTCAGACTTCGATGGAGACAAAGAAACTGGGGTATCTACTTCAGGATACGTTATGAGTCTTGGATCAGGAGCTATATCCTAGAGATCACGCAAACAATCAGTTCCAGCAGATTCCACAACAGAAGCAGAATACGTGGCAGCAGCTGAAGCAACAAAGGAAATTGTGTGGCTCAAGAAAATTCTTGAATATTTGCAAGTAAAACAAGTACAATCAACTCCACTCATGATTGACAATACCTCTGCAATAAAGTTGGCCAAGAACCCAAAGTTCCATGATCGAACTAAGCACATCAATACTAAATGTCATATGATTCGACATCATGTTGAGGCCAAAACAATCCATCTTCGTCGTTGTTCCACAAATGAGCAAATTGCAGACATCTTCACCAAAGCACTTGGAAGAGAAAAGATTGAATGGTTCAGAATGATGCTTCGACTCACCAATATCCCTTCAGATTAAGGGGGGGAATGTTGACACCTAATCCTCATGATTAGGTGACTTTATGTAAATAATTAAATTAGAAATGTGAACAGTCATCAGGAGATGAACTGAACAGTCACTCCCTATTGTATATAACAAAGACCTACCTGATGGAATAACACACGAATCAATTTTTGCTTAATGGAGTTACTGCCTGGCCTGACAACAACAATATTTCAATTATGTGATCTTGGTAAACAATATATCATTCACTATTTACTCTTTTATTTTTAGTTGTAACATGGTTCCTCCTCCTCAATTTTAACTTCAAAAAACTTTGACAAATGGGCACTACTAAATGTATCCTTCATCACCACATCTATTAACATATTTTATTTGCAAAAATAATCATAATAGCATGGAAACTTCTTTTATTTATCTTCTCTAGATTCACCAATCACACTATAGTACACATCCTTGCACTTCCTTTATCTTCTACATATTTCCATGAATTCAATTCTAGTATAGCAACATTTGATTCATGGGTCGTAGTGCACCAACCAGGACAAGCCACTTGGACAAGTGTTTCTCACCTATACACTTGTGTGACAGAAACTATGCATTAACTAGTGCAATATTAAAAGATCATAGTAGCCTCTAGCTTTGACATTGGTTCATACTATTTAATTTTAAGGCCCCTCTAATGAATCAATCAAGAAAACATATTTGATCATAGAAGCATATTGATCATATTCTTAAATAAAAATCAAGTTCTCTCTTTATCACATGTTAGCTATATTTTCCCAAATCATATGCAACCCATAATTATTGGGTTTCTCTCACCTTGTTTCCAATGGATTTAGTAGCCTTTCCTAATTATTGTTGCCTTAAACATCTCTACATCTCGTAATTTTATTCTTGTTGTGTACCATCCCTAATGTTTTATTCTCTATCTTCTTTAAATTGTGTTTCTTTGCCAATTATAAATACCATGAGATGAAATACACTAATGAGCATGCACATATAATTATTGTCATCCATATCGAATGAGTGGAATGTTCCACATTTAGTGTATATATCTACAATAACAAAATATGTGATATTGCCAATCGATTAAAATAATGATATACATTGACTATAAGTTGAAATGCTTATAATTGAAGGAAAATAGTGGGTAGTTGTCAAGTTGAATGACTTTGATGCCATGTAAAGGAATGGGAGATTAAAAACAGATTCTAGACACAAAAATTATGCTAATTATTCTATTCAACTAACAATGATACACATAAACACATCAAGTTATGTTTCAAAATAGAGACATTAATAAAATGTTGAGAGAATATCGCAA
Source organism: Pinus tabuliformis (assembly GCA_031772625.1). NCBI lineage: Eukaryota > Viridiplantae > Streptophyta > Pinopsida > Pinales > Pinaceae > Pinus > Pinus tabuliformis. The sequence continues at coordinate 1,449,346,848 of CM062816.1, forward strand.
TAAATGTTGACAGAATATCGTAATCATGCATCAAAATATAAACCAATAAGTTGGAGAGAATCTACATCACATCAACCAATAATAATAGCAATCATTACTTTTAATATGATCACACATAAGATAAGTATGAATTATTCATTGAGTTAACTAACTTTATTTAGGTTTGTATCTAAATTTAATCATCATACATGTTGTAATTTTCCACATTATTTTTAAATTCAAGACAATAACAATAAAGTAAAACCACTCAATAATAGAGGTTGGGAGACAAACACATTAAATATGGATAATAAAAGACATCCTAGTAATCATAAGGATGGATGATAGTGGACGATGTTCATAACATTGGGGTAGATTCGTTTTAAACCTAGATATATTAAGCAGCAAGAGAGGTCAATTTTCTTGATGCTCCAATTCTTTTATCATTTAATTTCATGTCATGTATTAATTTTTTGATATTAAATGATAATAAATTTCATCTTATGAAGTTTGATCTCACTCAGTGCTTAATACATCAAGGTTTAAGATGGATTTATGTTGGTTTATTTTTAACATATGTGCATACATGGTTATTTAATTTGTTGTTTGTTTATTTTTTCCGTTGTCTCAGACATGTGTACATATGTAATTAATTGTTTGTTTATTTGGTTTCCTTTTTGTTCTTATAAACATGTATACTTACGTAGTTGTTTATTTTTTGTTGCCACATCATAGAATGTTACATGGAAACATCTCCTCCATACTAGGTTATAGAGCATCTCACTACTTTGGATTCAACTGATTCCAACTTTGTTTTCAACTAAATACAAGCCAATCAGTTTTTTAATTCCATTAGTAACTTACTAGCGTAAATAACTATTCATTTCTTTTGTCATTACAAACTAACTAAATGAACATTTTTATATATTTCCATGTCCAATTCATAACCAAAAATAAATATTTATTATAATTATTACCATATAAGAAAATTAACTATCCTTTATATTTCTAATTCTAACTCAAAAAAACCAGTCTAGATTTACTCAAGCATACTTGTATGACTTCTATTTCTTAATATTTAAATGTCAGTATAATTTTATTGTGTTTTAACATAACATGGAAACTCTTTCCCATACTAAAGTGTACAATGTCTTTAGGCCCAGAAAGATGTAAGTAACATTTTATTACTTTTAATGTGAAAACATCTCTCACATTCTAGGTTGTATGGTGCCTCTAGCTAAACAAGATGGATGATATGAAAAATATTAATATAATTATTTGGTTGAGAGGCACAACCCAGTATAGGGGAGATGTTGTCACATTAGTGTTAGCTAATGTTACATTAAAGAATTAAAAAAAAAAAAAAATTAATTAATAATAATAATGCAAAATACAACCAGTTTCACCATATTTAGGATGAAAAGGGCCTTTGAGTATAGCTTGGGGATCACTGAAGTAAGCTCATTAAATATAAATTTATTGAATGTAGATGAATGAAATATACTTATATATATATATATATATATATATATATATAGAGAGAGAGAGAGAGAGAGAGAGAGAGAGAGATATTCTCCAACAAAATCTAAGTACTTATCTTACATCTACATTACACATGTTAACTTTCTTTTAGTTTTTTCTCGCGTTATAAATTGTTGCTTTCTTTACAACTGGGAAAGTGGCCTAATAACTCTAGTCCTTCAAATATTTGCCTTAAATTTACCACACATGTTTAAATTCATTTATGATTTTATTTTGAAATTATGAATTATGGGGTTAAGAAATTAATGTGTTGGAATATGGATAGATCTCATATGGAGTACTTTCACCCTCAACGGTTGGTCACACAAAAGAGAACATTGAAAAGGTTGATTTCTTATTATTAGTAAGAATGTACATCTTCCATAATTTATTGGCCTGAATTTGAGTTTAAGTAGGTAAAAAATGAGAATTTGGTATATCTTTTATTCCTATGCACATTCTATTTACTACAAGTAAAAATAATTAAGGGAATTTCATAAATTAAGGATTAACTTTTTATAATATATTTATTACATAATTGTAATTTAAGAAAATTAAAAGAAAACAAATATTTATTGTTTAACATTGAAAAAACTTTATAACAATATCTAGTTTAATATAAACCAATCTATATTTATCTTAACTCTATATATCAAGCGTCAAGAGAGATCAAATCTCCCAAAATGGTAATATTTTCCTAGGATTAGCATTCAAAGAGAGATTTACACATTGAATGACTTGATCCCTCTAAATGTTATGTGATGCATTTTGCATTTTGGAAACTAGAGGGATATATTGTCAATGAAGTGAAATGTGACCCTACATTAATTTGAAAGGTAGTCTTCCTTTTAAAATTGTATAATATTTATTGTCCTTATTTAATATGAAATAAATTCAAAATTTTGACTTTTTATGGAAGATTGATTTTTGCATGAGTACATACAAGTCTAAAGCCTTAAAAAAAAATCAATTTTAATAATAAATTTATGAATTTTTTTTATGCTCACACAATAATAAGTCTATATAAAATAGATGTAAACATAAAAGCTTTCCTACATCCTTAATTCTGAGATCCAATAACTTTGTTGCATGTACTTTTTTATTATACGTCTTTAATGCATTTATAACATATTAGAATCCAAAAATTATGTATTTTTTATTATCACGTCATTGATCCATTTAGAACATATTAAAATCTAAAAATGTAATGGTTAGTAAAATCTTAACTTCATATCACTTGCATCACATTTTTTAATACATAAATTTATTAACTCCTCTGACACTATGACTATACAATCTTAACCATTAAAATATCAATATAGAAATGCCTCATACATAAGGTTTAATGCTCTAAAACTAATCTAATATTTAATGCTCACCGGACAATATTGTACACCAAGGTAACATGTACAAGAAGGTAACACAAGCCATGTTACCCTTATTAAGTGATAGTGAATATACACCCAGCTACAAGAAGGTAACACAAGCCATGTTACCCTTATTAAGTTATCAGTGAATATACACCCAGCTACAAGAAGGTAACAAAAGCTATGTTACCCTTATTAAGTTATGAGTGAATATACACCCACCCATTGGAAATTAGGAAATGTATAGACTGAATTTGAAAAGAATGTATCCCAATCTATTTAATTCAAACCTATCACTCTCATACCAAATACATAAAGTTATCTTATTAAGTGCAGAACCCGTAAAACAAACCATACATCCCTATGAGTACAACTTGAGAACGTGGCTACAGTGGGGGACAGTACTATTGTAGTTGAGAGCGTCCTTACGTCTTTTACAAAAGGCACGTTGTTTCCCTACCTTCCTTGTCTCTCTGGGCATGGACCGAAGGGCAGTGGTCTCTCAACAGAAGTGCAGCTGAGCCCTGAGGGACTGGGAAGTACTCCTGTTCGTTCGTGCTGTCCCCACAGCCTTCGTTTGAATCAATGAGACATCAACATTTCACCTGATTCCTTGTCTCCTCTTTAACATGCGACGTACACGGATTTCAGAGAACATTAAATATTCATTATCTTTTCCAAAAGGAGAATAATTAAACCTACCCATGTAAGAATTCAAAAAGTTCAATTAAAAATTAAAATGTAAATTTTTGACTGCCTAATAAAAATTGCTGCAGACGGTTTTACCTTTCAGTATTGCTATGGTCAATTTATCGTTAAGTGAAATCTTAAATGAGTGTGGTACTGCGATGAAGTTATGAACCATCGAGAAGTTTTAAATGTTCTTTAAAATAACTTTAAATTCTTTAAAATTTACAACAAACAAAATTAAATTCCTTATAATTGTTAGTTAATATTTTAATAATTCAAATGAAGGATAGAGCAACTAGATAAACCGCATTCCTATGAATTGGTGACCTCCAATTCCTCGAAATGCATCTTCCTTTGGAGACCTGGGGTTCAATAACATTTATTGTTTTTTCTTTGTACTTCAAAGGATTGGGACGAAATGCATCTTCCTTTGGAGACATGGGGTTCAATAACATTTATTGTTTTTTCTTTGTACTTCAAAGGATGGGGACGAAATGCATCTTCCTTTGGAGACATGGGGTTCAATAACATTTATTGTTTTTTCTTTGTACTTCAAAGGATTGGGACTAAGGTTTGCTCTGCGATGGACTAATTTAAATTTTTGAGTTACATTTTAAGGATATGTTGGATTAGTTGTTATAAAGTTATATGGTAAGATTTTCATTACTAAAAATGTCCAAGTCACAAGTTATTGATATATTTAGCTTTTTGGATGTTAGATACATTGTTAGTGTAATTTGACCCTGCGCATTATCGAGATTATTTCAATAAATTAGTGAATCACCATGATTATAAAACAAATTTGTGGACATTCATTACATGGTTGCTTCATGGATGTGAGGTTTCAAAATGATGAAATACCAAAAGGCACTCATGTTGGGAAGGGACAACATTAAACTACTTGACATATGGGTTTCTTTAATCTCTTAGCACTCTCGTGCATCAATGGATATTTCAGCGACTTTCCATAGGTCTTCTTCGTTTGTTTTGTATTCTTCATCTTTGACATAGTCCTTTCCTTCTGCAATCTTGTCTATGATCATTATTGTTCAGTCTCATTTGGCTTCATTCCTGCATAGCCAGGTAAACTTCCAGTGCATTGCACGAGGGTGGAGTTTACAACAATGGGTATTGTACAAGTCTTTCATCTCTCAATCTCACATGTAACTAGGTAAAAAACTTACGAAGTGGGAAGAAGTATGAAGATCAAAGGCTCCTATTGTGAAGATGTGGAATTGACTTGTAGACACATGATTTTATTCCTGATTTGGGTACTAGTTGCATTGGAGACAACAGATTTTACATAACTATAACTCTATAATAACCTACGAAATCATATGTTGCTCAAGTTGTATGTAGTCAAGAGATAGAAAAACAAGGCCATTTCCTTCTGATGTTTCGTTGTTGGTTCATGAAGAAGCACGGTGAAAATTTTTCCCTATATTTTGGAAGGGGATTTAAAGATAATCCAATTGACAACACCTCCAAATCAATAATCAAAAGATCTTCATTGAGCGCTTCATTTTAGGTTTTATGTTTGCCTTTATAACCCTTCTCTCTTCAATTTTCTTTTTTCATTTTATGCATGACAACTAGATTGGAGCAAATGATGATTTTGGATCACTTTATGGAAAATAGTAAACTGTAATATTCTCTTTTCTTGATATGGTCAAAGTGGTCGGAATCTTCTCGTGGTATTTGCCTTCATTTTTTGAGGGAAAACAATAATGTAAAGTTTCTAGATAGCACGTCAAGCCTATAAAAGGGGATAGGAGCCCGACAATGGGATCCTCTAGAGTTTGTCACCTTATTGTGTTTTGTCAAGAACTTGGTGAGGCGAGTTCCAATTTGATCCACAGGACAAAAACCTCGCAGGTGTGATTTTTCTAGTGGATCCATCCAAGGTCCACAATTATGTTTAAGTGTCTTGATTTCTTGTGCATCGAGCAGTTGTGTATACCAAGGTAGTGGATCCATCATTTTGCTTGTATTTGAGCATGACTCAATTCTAGGTATTAATTAAAATAAGGGTTGCATTTTTCTAGATCCTTTTGTCCTCAATGTTTTGATTGTTGAATGTATTGTTATTAGAACACCTAAATGTGCCAAATCTGTTAATTATTTTATTGACTCGAATCTTACAGTGGTATCAAAGCTAGCTTCACTACCAACCTGAGGCTTTTTATATTGCAGCAAAAGAGAATTAGTTTTGAGGATTGTCTTTGGTCACCCTAACTAAAGATCATGTCAATTTCGGTGGTTATCCATAACACCCTAGTTGACCATGGCAGAATCCGTTATTATTGAGCTCAATTTGAGAAATCAAATCTTTAGATTTGCTGGATCCAATTTAATTTTCATATTATTAAGGATTAACCTTGGCTTCCGAGGGCATCGAATTAAAAAGTTGAGCTTCTCTCCAAAGATAGGTTATAATTCCATTGTTGCAGGGCCATTGTTTGTTTTTGTATTTGAGGGTGAACGCAGGTATTGGAGGTTGAGTGGTCAATCAACCTCTCTCACATTCATTTGAGGGACATGTAGGCAGAACGAGTGGGAGTCTCAAGGTGGTCGTGGGGGGCATACATCCAACGTGCAAGTGTTGGCCTATGTTGTAGGGACAAGAGGCCAATCGATCAGAATTTCCAGGGCTAAGCGTCGCAATTCCACCACATAGTTGTTCGAGGTGATGAGGCCATGTGTGGAGATCTGATGTGGTCATGAGCATCAATAAGTGGAGAAGGGGTTGTTTTTCCACTCATTTCAAAAATGGCCACCTTTTATACAGAGGCTTTCGAACAATAAAATAGAATGCAATTAAAAATTCGATGTTATAAAAACTGACAGCGGATTTATATGGTGAAGTTTGTTTAGCTTCATTGTCAATTTTCACAAACTCACAGAAGATTTATATGGTGAAGTTTATGAAGCTTCATTGCCAATGTTCAGAGTAACACATATTTATTTTAAAGAGAGAGAGCCTATCCATGTGTCAAATGTCAGGATTGTCATTCATTTAAAAATGGCGATCTTATAGATGTCAACTCTTTTTGGAAGAGGATCACATATAAATCCAGAGCCAAAACCAAGATTATATGCATCTTACCAATACAAAATCTTGGGAAGAAGATAACCAGAAAGTAGAAGGGTGTGAATAAAACAAAATGCAACCCAAACATAAGATATTTTTTAGAATATTTATTTTATGTAGATAGATATCAATCTGTTTCATCCATCTATTGGTTGAATCTTGATTTGATGTAAGTTCAAGTTGTGATATCAAAGAAAAAGGCCACGAAATGATTGAATAATTGTGATGCGGAGGTATTGAAGGATGAAAGAGCAGCGCGAGGAGAATCAAACCAATAACGATGATTGGTTCGATACGTCGAGGGTCAACTGCTGACCGTGTTCCTCCATTGGTGCAGGGGTTGACACGATTCAGGTTGATCGCTTGCAGAACTCCATCGAGTATATTGTAGTGGGGTGCTGCCACAAGCCATGAAGAGGGAAGTGCAGCTGATAGCAGTGAACACGAAATTGAAGGGTTCGTCACATGCCGCATAGTTGAAGGGCATAGAAAAGTGGGTGAGGTAGCAGGGAACAAAGAATAGAGAAGGGGCCTCTATGTGGGAAGTCAAAGAGCATGCCCACAGGTGAAATCAAAGTGGTTGTCGGTCTAAACAATAGCACATTATGGCTGAAGCGATGGATACCACGTCCAACAAGTTCACAAACTGAATTATGGATCTTGCAGTTATCAGGTATTATTTGTTTTGTTCGCAACCCCGATCGTGAAGCCGAGGGAGATGGATACTTGTATGTGATCCCACTGAAACCCTAATGGAATTTCAGGGTAATTTTGTCGGAACTAGTTGCTAGCCCATAAGATGATGAGATTTTAGGGTTTTGGTTGTAGAAGATTGAAATTATCATTGCATTCATGGTTTATTGATTACCATCGGACTCTAAATGTTGTACCAGTTTGTCCGCATTAGATTTTATGTGGGATGTATCCATAGATTTTCGATATAACTATTCAGAATTTGAAGGTAAGGAAGCTTTTGATGGGTGTGTGTTATATTCTTTCATGACATCTTGTTAGGGCGTTGTAGGGGGGCGGTATCCCTCCTGTACAGGGTCGACGCAGCGACCCAGGAATGTTTTTTTAGACCCTATATTAGGTGGGTGAACCTACCTATGGTTTTGTGCATGGGTTTCAAACATGGTTTTGGTCATGATGGTTTTTTGCCCATGGTATTTTGTAGATATGGTCAAGGGAACTACAATTATATTATAATCCAGGGTTAAAGGATTGGAGATTATGAATGCTTCAACATGTACATATATGTATTGTAACATTGAAATGAACATAATGAAAAACCAATCTCGTAGTCCGGGTTTTGAGATCCACGCGAAAATCATTGTGTATTTGTTTTGTGTTTCTCGTCATTGTATATTTTCTATTTTTAAGAATTTGTTTCGAGGCAATTTATGTACAGGGTTAAAACCTATAGTTTTGTTGTTGCTTTGAATTTGTCTAAGATATTGGCTAGTTTTGGATATGTAAGTTGTCAAAATAATGTAATTTTATTGCCATGGATCCATCCATGGTTTCTGATATTTGATGTTCATGGAGGCTTGATTCCATTTATTCAAAACAAAAAAAAAAAAGTGGAAGAGAAAAAGGGAGAAAGAGAGAAGAAACTGAGTATGATTTGGAATATAGTTTTTTGTTTTTATTGTAAAAAGGAGTTTGATTTTATTCCTTCTCAGTTTGGGTTCAATATTTATTTGGAGACATAAGGTGTTTGGAGAAGAAAAGAAAAGAGTTAAGGGAGAATCATTTCTAAGTTTGTGGCTATAGTATCTTTGGGTCAAATTTGTTGAAAATATTTGGGAAAACATGATTGACAAAATCTCCATATGAAAAATTAGTGTATTCTTGCATATTTTCTTGATTTGGTATGGGAGAAGATGGATCGTCTTTAAGAAACCTTGGGAAACACCCATAAACTTCTTGATGAACTAGTGAGAATATATGGTCATTTACGCAACAATACATCATTAGATCAAAATAATGGTTAAAGCAGCAAACCATTCTTAAAGATGGTCCATGTCATTTTGCAGTAGAAGCACCCAAGGGAAGTAAAGGAAGGACAGGGAAGAGGGGATAATCTCTTCACACTTGGATTTGAATTGCAATGAATAGAGTCAATCTTATACCTTTATAATTTGGAGGAATTAGACACATGTTTGTCTGGGGTAGGGCAACCAGAATGGAAGAAACTCAATTGGGCTCTCAAGCCATCCATGCTTGCGCTGATACAACCCAAACTCTGGGAGAATCCTTGTGAAGAGGTCAAGCTCACAATTTCCTCTTGTCTCAGCTAGATCATAGCTTTAACATCACCTCTACTGCCTTACAATAATGATATCATGTGAAATATATTGTAGTTGAGAGTAGAATCCCTTCAGGGGTTGAAAAACATCATGCTTCCTACCTTACCTGAAGCGACACATAATCTTAGAACTCACAGAAGAGTTTAGCTTTGATACATTCATGTTGAATCTGGAATGTGATGACTTAATCTTTCAAGTGTTCCAGAACTTTTACACGAACATTACATAATCTCATCTAGATCGTGCCAAAACAATCATGCAAAATATTGTGTCCATGTTCCTAGAAGGAGATGCTGACATTTGCAAGATACTAAGATCCAAACTATTGACCATTTGGAGGAAGGAACTAATTGTATCACCAACCGCCTATGATATAGTGGAGAAGTTGGTCATGCAAAACATAAAATTACTCAGAAGGGTGTTGACTAAGAGGAAGCTTTAAACAATTGATGTAGGAAGCAAGGAAATCGGTGGTAAAACCTGCAACAAGAATGAAATAAGAAGGAGGGGACTATGCTTTACCTACAAGTGACCTTGGGCACTTAACCATTCATGTCCAGGTGATAGGAAGGAGGTAACAAGGATAGAACAAGAGGAGGTTCCTTTAGATCATGGAGAGTCTTCTGTAGTTGGGTCTATTGATTTTCCAGGGAGTTGAGCAATAGTGTGATACTATTCAGGGAGACTTGCAAGATGAAAAGAAATCAGAAGTGCATGAGGAAATTCTACCTAATGGTATTGATAAAGTAGACTCCTATACAACTAAGTCCATAGGTCTCCAAGGGGATGTACATAAAGAATATGAGAAATCAAGTATAGATAACAGTCCACCAATGCATCCATGTTTGAAAACTGTAGGGGATGAATAACTAATTATCTTTACAAACAGAGGAGGCCAGGGAAACTTGAGTGAGGAGCCAACACTTGTGAACCAGCATGATGAGCATGATCATGAGGGGGAGCATGACAAACATAATGTGTAGGTTGAATCATTCTTAGACAACTAGTCAAAGACTCAAGTTGAGGTTGTGGTTGTGGGGCATCTAGTGCAGATAGATACAGAGACATTCAACAGGGCACCAAAATTTCCAGTAGAGAACCTTCAGGGAAAGATCGTGCATTTTAAGACAAATCTTATCATGTTGAAGTAGAGATTCTAGACAACCCGAGACACTATCTTATAGGAGAACATAAAAATTGAGGAAGTAATAGGGGTATGTGTCGAGTCAGCGGCCAAGTTGTATAGTGTAGAGGAACATCTAAAGTCCCCCCATAATGTAGAAGGAGGAATACAATTGGGAGTTCCAAAGAAACCCTCTACAAGAGTAAATCGATAAGGCTTGCAGCACTACCAACCCAACTTTATACATTAGGGAGAGCAGGGTAGAGTTCTCCAAATGGATCATGTTAGGTGATTGGGTGGAGCAGCATGAGTTGAGCATCGGAAAACATCAACATAGTAGACTTATTCAATGTGTAATGATTCATGCATTAGATCCTTCCGAGGATGGATTGGCGAGAGACTATGAGTTGGAACTCTATTGATGGTATGATTCCTAGGAGGATACCCTTATCCAAGAGCATATTGGAGCTTGGGCTCCTAGGCACGAGCAGTGATGGAGGGCTGAGATGGTATCATAACCCACATGTCCCAGGACTTAGGTGGCATTAGGATCCAAATGAAACTATTGAGGGTAGGATTGGCCCAAGGATTATTTTGGATCCAGGTATTGAATGATCCATTCAGGATCATTTAGCATGGAGGCATGGAATAACACGTTGGTTTGTATGGGATCCTGGTATCAATATACAGATGCTTTTGTTGTGGATAGAAGTGGATTGCTTGAGGGAAAACAATCTTTGGGCAGGAGGATTTGTAATATTCCATTTTCTTGATATGGTCAAAGTGGACAGAATATGCCCATGGTATTTACTGTGGTATTTCCCCATGGTATTTGCCTTCATTTTTTGAGGGAAAACAATAATATAAAGTTTCTAGAAAGCCCATCAAGCCTATAAAAGGGGATAGGAGCGTGACAGTGAGAGCATCTAGAGTTTGTCATCTTATTGTGTTTTTTCGAGAATCATCATCTGGAGTTTGTCATCTTATTGTGTTTTGTCGATAACTTGGCGAGGCCAGTTCCAGTTTGATCCCTGGGACGAAAACCCCCTGGGTGTGATTTGTCTGGTGGATCCATCCAAGGTCCACAATTGTGCTTCGGTGTCTTGATTTCTTGTGCATTGAGCAATCGTGTATGCCGAGGGAGGGGCTCCATTATTTTTCTTGTATTTGGGCATGCCTCGTATCTATGTGTTAATTAAAATAAAGACTACATTAAAATAAGGGTTGCATTTTTCCAAATCCCTTTTGTGTTCAATGTTTTGATTGTTGAAAATATTTTTATCAGAACACCTAAATGTGCCAGATCTATTCATTATTTCATTAACTAGGATCTTAGATAAACCTTTTTTTTAATATGTCAGTCCATGATATTTTCCCGAATTTTTTATTCCAAAGGAAATGTACAAAATTGTAAGGCGTTTTATATATTTTAAGATCTATCTATTTAAAAAGTCTTTCTGATTTCCTTTTGAGTAGATTTTGTCTTCTTAGGTTTCCTTTTGAGTGGCTATTGTCTTCTTAGGGCACAACATATTCTCCACTTGTATGATTATATATTTTCATTATATGGAGATAAATTATTTAACTTATTTAAAAATATTATTAAAATCTTATCTCCATTTATATGTCCGGATAGTAGTAATCAGAGAAATGGGGAGAAATAAATCACTATTCCAAAGATAAGGAGATATTATTGCTAAAAAATTAAAACCATTTACCTGCAAAGCTGCTACACTGTCAGGTATGTCCGGAAAAAAAGTCATTCAATTTCCGCTAGAAAACCTGCTGTTACTGCAGAATACATTAACAATTTTGTGCTTGGTAATAGTGTGAGAAATTTAACTGTCGAAATGTCACAATCCTAATCTGGATTATTGATATGGTCACATGGTATTACTCGGTAAAGATTTACTGCACTATTGTTTTTGATCTGGGAGAATCTAATTGCGGTTTAAACTTTATATATACTCGTCGACCCCCCGAAGATATCATCAGCCGTGTGGTTGCAGGCCAAGAAAATCCAAGATGGGGAGATCTCCTTGCTGCTCAAAACAAGGGCTCAACCGCGGAGCATGGACCAGAAAGGAAGATATGATTCTCTCCGAATACATTCGGATTCACGGCGATGGTGGATGGACAGACCTCCCACGAAGAGCAGGTGAATCTCTGCAAAGCTCTAAAAGTAATTTATAAATGCTGACGTAAAATGTGTATTCAGAGGTTCAATAACTGGAGAGATTTTGGTTTGCAGGTCTAAAGAGGTGTGGAAAGAGTTGCAGATTACGTTGGATGAACTATCTTCGTCCCGACATTAAGCGCGGAAATATTTCTTCGGATGAGGAGGAGCTCATACTTCGGATGCATCGCCTTCTTGGCAACCGGTATGTGAAAAAATCACAATCACCTTGTTAGGATGATAAAATATCAATAAAATGGGGAGACAAGTGGTGATGTATAATGATATTTGAATTTTATTAGTCACGGAGATGAATTAGTATGAGAATTTAATAAATCACAATCACTTTGTTGGGATGATAAAATATCACTTTGTTACGATGATAAAATATTAATAAAATGGGAAAAGAAACAGTGGTTTCTAATGATATTTTGAGATCTTACTGGTCAAAAGGATGAATTAGCATGGGGATTTTTAAATTTTAAATATACTACAACATTGCCACACTGAACTGAACACCTCTCAACACAATGAATGATTTATTGGATTGCAGGTGTCACCTATATCAGTTTGTGTGCGCCTGATATGTGTATTTGTGGGGATGCATGCAGGTGGTCGCTGATAGCAGGACGACTGCCTGGACGAACAGACAATGAAATCAAGAATTACTGGAACACTCGTATGAGCAAGAGGCTGCTCTCAATAAAGAATTGTCAACCCAAATCGAGAGAGCAAAATCTGGAGACAAACTCAAAATCCGGAGACAATCATGTGTTCAAAACGATCCCCGTCAGAATAACAGCGGCCGTCAGATACTCTGAAATGGTAAGATCAAAGCTTTGCAACGGTTATGGCCGTAGTAATTGCAGGTCAGATGAAACCTTCAAATTGTTTAACGTTACAGAAAATGGAAATTCCATCCCGCACGACGATGTGGGGCGCGTTTCCTTTGTGATGGCAGAGGATAATCTCCCTGAAAACCATTGCAACGTTAATGGCTGTACTAATTATTGCAGTTCAGATGACGCCTTTAAATTGTGTAATGTTAAGGAAAATACAAATTCCATCACATCCGATGATTCGAAGCACATTGCATTGGCGATGGCAGATGTTAATTTGCTTGAAACAGAAGATGGGAACTGCAGCTCTTCGATTTGGAGTTTACATGAAGAGAGATCCCCACAATCCTATTATTTTGCAGGATATGCAGCTACTTTAGCTGAAGGTTTGTCCGAATTGAACGTGCTGTCGTCTCCAGACTGTACTTTGCTCTCCACCGTATCCGACAGTTCAACAGACTTAGAATTAGAAGAGTTCTTCAGGGAACCAGCAACATTGGCCATGCCGATAAATAATTGTGTATTCACATAGTAAATCATTTCAAATTGGTAATGGGAATTTTTGGGTATCAAATTTACAGCAGGGTGTTTTGTTTTATCTGATAAAATTGTTATAAGATAAAACTATTTTAATAAAAATAGTTTTAATATTGTATCAATTTGCATATTAGTATTAAAATAGTTTTAATATTGTATCAATTTGCATATTAAAAACTAATAAAATTAGTTCAAAATAATCATTTTACACTTTAAAACTTTCATGTTGATAAAATTTTACTAAATTTAAATTTTAAGTTTGATATTATGAAAATTGCATATCTCCCTCCATAACTGTTATGAAATGAGTTGTAATCATAGCTTCATTTGAATATATAAGTTGTAAACAGAGCTAAAGAAGTGACTTTATGGGGTGGAATATGGTGCAATATTAATGTTATGATACGTTGTTTATATTGGTTTTTTAATATAGCGATAGATTAATTTTTTGGGTAAAATTAATTAAATATTTAGATTATATAAATTTAATAATTTTGAAAATCTTTAATTTTTAGTTAAATATAATTTGAAATAAAATTAATTATTTAAAAAATGTGGTTAAAGTAATGTAAATCAATATATAATTTTTTTTAATTAAAAATATGTTTTAAAATTTTATATAAAATATGTTTTAAAATTGTTTTTGTTCCGTTGACAGCTAGTCTTTAAAAATAGATTAATGGTGCAAGAAACTAGTCTTTTATTTGTACATCTCTCTAAAAGGATTTCCGTTCTAAGCTCTGTTAATCAAAGTTGAAGTTTGAATATAAGCTCTGTTAATCAAAGTTGAAGTTTGAATATAGTATAGCCCAATTTAAACTTTTTTATTTTTTTGTAAAAGAATTTTGGCATAAATCACATATAGAAAGAGATCTTTTTATTTTTTTTAAAAGTGATTGATCAAATTGGGTATGGATAATTTTCGCAATTATTCGTCTGAAATTGATCAGATTTGGAGTGGAATGTTTACTTGGCGACAGCCACCGAGTGGAAATTTAATACTTGATGGAAGTGTCGTCATATAATTGTACGATTGTGTACGCATAGTGTAATACCATAGAGATTGGTATGCTTTAAAAGCAAGCGATATCTTCCTTTGCAGGTGGTTACTGCGAGCGACCCCACACTGAGTGACCACTTCTCATCCGTCACGCATCTTTCGACCGTTTTTCTTGATTCATAAATGATAAACTTTATAGTACATTTACGTTAGAAGTACAGTTCTTTTGCAGAGCTATAAGATCTCTATCTCCAATACTCCAACGTTGCCTTTGTTCTTGGTGCAATTCCAAAGGAAAACATTTTCAGCTTCAACGGGCAAACAAAACTTTATAAATTCTCAATATACGGATAAATTTCTGTATACGAATGTCGAAATCTGATTAGAAGTATTTTTTTAAGATCTGGTTAACAGCTATATTTTTGTGGATGGTGGGTAGTTATAACTAATGCTAGCCACCAACACCAATGCCACTGCTATCCTATCCCCTGATTTATTGTAAATATTTTATTTACCACAATTAAAAAAAAAAAACAAGATAATATTATTAGTTGTATAAACTTATTTTTATTTATTTATTTTTTTCTTTAGTAAATGGAAAATTAAAAAAAAATGAATTCCTAGTAACAGAGATATCATGTAACTTCTATGGAGAGAAGTTAAAACATGGATAAAAAAAAACAGTTGCAAAACCCTAACCTAACCGCCATTTCCCCAACCGTGGAATGGGTTCCACGAAAAGGAGGGGAAAAGGAGGCTGTGTTGTAGAGGACGCAGGAAAAAGATTAAGGGTTTTACCAAGTTTGCTGAGGACCAGATGGTAAGAGCGCAAAGCGCGTGTAATCAGCAAAGATGGTAGTCTTTGTGCCAGCTAGGGGGAGATTGGTCTCGAAAGATAGTCTCAAGGTCGGGTGGATGACTAGCTGCAAAGAGCAGTGTTGACCATATCTGGAGACAGAGAAAAGAAGTGCTCCTACAGAAGGCGACTCAGGTACGCAGCTCTAACTTGGACCAAAGAAAAAGAATGTTTACTTTCTGTAGTTATAGTTTCTTAAAATGGTGAGAAAGGGGACCAAACAGGGAGGTCGGGTGGTTCTCTGTATTAAGTGTTACCTTGTAGAAGTAGTTGTACATTTCCTTTTTGGAGAAGGTCAAACTTGGGACTTCACGGTATCTGTCTCTATTTAGTTAAATCTTTTCTCCTCTTAAATTAAAAAAAACTGAACATGCTTGATAGTCTTTATTAAGGGCTGTCAAATGAGATAGCCATGAAGAGATACATAATTTATATGATAACCAGATTTCAAGAAAATAAAGAACAAAAGAAAATAGAAAGCCTTAGTAAAACAATGGAAAACGGACAAAAGCCAAAGGGTACACTGATAAATCCAATAACAAATGACTGTGCAATGCATAGACCAACTCGGATATAGGAGAGTGTACAACAAATTGGTTAAAAACCAGTAATAGATTCCTGCAACCGAAATCTTTGGAACTAGAGAGACAGGAATGAAAACTGTTACAGCCAAACATACGCAGAAAAAGATAGATAGGCCATCGTGGGACAAGACGAGTTCACCTTACCAGGTTTAACTTATTTGTGTACATCAGAAACTGTGAGCCATAATACAAGAGCCCAGAACTCTCGAAAGCTCCCAGAACAAATACCGGAATGTGGAAACCACTTTCTTTACACAAGAATTAGAGTTCGGTTGCATACATGAACCCAGGAATCAAGCATAAGAGATAATCTGATTCGAAGTAGTTAACAAGGCAAGCAGGAAAGGGGTAGCTAAGACCCAGGGTAAGGGTTTGAGCTGTATTCGGAGTCCATAATCCCTAAGGATAGGGGGCTCGACAGCAGAACCTTGCAACCATAACCCGCCTTACAACAAAGATAAAAAACCCTCCTGGCGGTGAAACCTTGGGGGAATCAAAGAGAACAAACTCATGAAAGAATTTTAGAAACTGAGGAAGCCAAGCTTTTATGACCCTGTATAGCAAACCCAACTATTCACAATGAAAAGAAAACTTATCAAGGAATAGTCCAGAACCCCTATGCAGTTAATGACAGACCCTTGTAACGAATAATCAAGCTTTGAATATTAAGCGGAGTTCGGACTTTCCGAGACCACATATTCATCCAGAAAATTTATACTCTTATAACAAAAATAATTCCTTTAAAATTGTGACAGACTCAACATACTGTGCACATAAGGGTAAGCAAGGAACTGAGTAATTACATTACACAATTTTCCTATAGACATAATGAAAGATTCAAGCCCAAAACTGTATATATATTTATAAAAAAATACAAATTGTATTCAAGAAAATGTTGACTTCAGCTGCTAGCCAGAGTAACCATACCAAACAACTGACTAATTCACCAGTACATGTGTGGAAACCCTCATTGCCACCAAATAGAATAACAGGAGAGCTACACATATACAGAGTAGAAATAAGCTCTGGTAATATCCGAGATGAAGAGTACATCGTGCTTATGAATATATACATCTGGGTAAAAAACCTTAAAAACACTAACCCTTATCTAAAATGTCAACCGAATGGGGCAGACATCAGCTAGTAGCATGAGCCTTATCCGCCTCAGGTTATCATTTTTCGACCAGGGTAGGCACATACCTGTATCTGGTGAAGCTCGCCATTGAAGAAGTGTTGTTCTCCAAGCAAGTCGAGCCATGTCCGAAAACAACAACCTGCGCGTAATTCATTGACATAAAACACTGGTTAGAGCATCTAGTAGATGCGAAAGCCTTCAGCAGTAAGAAAACAAGGAAACAAAACATATAAAAAGTATGAACAGGCCAGCGATGAAAGTAATAGTTTACCTGTAAACATATTAGACCACCGTCAGAACATGATAATGGACCAGAGAAAGCATCATCTGACTCAAGAACAGAGGTGCGGATGGAAGGGAGCACCAGAGCAGGTTCACAGGAGGGAGGCATAGCCAAATGATAGCCATCCCGACGAAATTCGAGGATGATGAAACCCTGAGATATGCACCACTGTCAGATCACTAGAAATGAGCTGCACCGTCGATCTAGGTAGGGTTCCCGAGTGGAGCTGGCATGGCCGGACGGTCCACCCAGGCCATGTACATGACAGCACAGATAGAAATTAATATCACCCTTATCTGGTATGGCTTGCCACGTGATGGAAGCGGCCTCATATCACATTCAACGTAAACGCAAGTGGAGTGGTTCACAAAACCAAAACAACCTTCCGAGAATAAAATGTGCTATTTAATGACACCATATAGCTAAAATCAAATCAGTAGATATAGCATGGTAGAATGCAGTCGTAAAAAAAATAAAAAATTATGATGGAGACATTACAAGTGGTATCAGAGCTAAGTTGCAAAACTGTGGCCTCTGGGCACTGGGGACAAAAAAAAAACACTGTCAGCAGACTGTATATTTACAACTTATTTCATCTCTAATGAGTAAAAAGAAATAGATAATATGATAACCTTCTACTGCTACTTGTTTGTGGTAAGCATAGGGAAACAGTGGACTGATAATATGAGGAGAATAGACAGTGCGTCACACAGGTTTGGGGCGGGTCAGGGACCTGCAGCGGGTCCTGGCAGCAGTCCTGAATTATGGGTATAGCTAGGTGAGGAGGCGCGCAATACCAATCTGGAAATTTTGGAGATGGTACAAGAGCTGAAAAATGAAATGGCTCGATTACGGGAAGATAATGCAAGGTTAACTATGGAACAGGAGAGGATTATAAAAAGCCTATCCGACAGACAGAACCAGCAGCCACCGAATCCCAGCGCTGAGCAACAAAGAATGTCAGGAGAACAGAATCACCCCACAGAACCCGAAGAGTCAGAAGGAAGGGAGGAGGAACGCTCGGATAATGCCTCCGAACAATAGACATCCAAAAGGCAACGCATCGAGTTGCAAGGGGAGTTCCGTAAAATCAAGCCACCACACTTCGATGGAGAACAGGAGGAAGCAGCTGAGGCTTGGTTGATTAATATGAACAAATACTTCCAACTATACGAATACGATCACAACCTCAAGGCACGATTGGCCATTTTCTAGCTACAGGGAAAGGCCACCTTGTGGTGGGAGGATGTTAAGATGGTAAGAGGAGTGAGCGAACAGAATATCACTTGGGAGAAATTTCAAAGGTACTTTAAGGAAAGGTATCTGATTGAGTGCTTCTATGACGAGAAGGTGAGGGAATTTCATGACCTGCATTTGGGACAACAAACTATGGAAAAATTTATTACTCATTTTACTTCCTTACTCTGCTATGTGCTCTATATTTGCGAAGAGAAAGCTAAAGTACAAACGTTTGTCAATGGCCTACTAGTAAGTATGAGGGAAAGAATTGAATTTGACAATCCAAAGATGATGGACGAGGCTATACGCAAAGCCCGAATTTGCTACTAGAAGAGAGCAAGAAAAAGGGAGAGCTCCTGGGTATGAAATGGGCCGATAAGAGAAGCATCAAGCTGGCTGGTGGCACTAAAGGTAACCGAGGTGGAGGTAACAAAGGATTCGCTAAAGGGAGAATCAGTAGAAACTCTCAAAATAATTCGCTTCGACTAAAGCCCCTCAATGAGTCCAGAACTAATGATCAGCCCGAAAAAACAGACAACGAAGAGACAACAAGGCCCCCAGTGCAATGTTGGGGCTGTGGTGGCCCCCATTATGTGAAAAACTGCCCTTAGCGAAAAGGAGCCGAATAGGTCTCCCAGGTCTATGAAGCCTCTACCATTGGCGATGTAGGAAGGAGTCTGCCAAAGATCAATGCTGCTCTGGAAGATCGCCAGGCGGAGTACCAACCGACCATGGTGGAATTTGAAGGTAAACTCTTAGACCTTGCTGTAACTGTTTTAATTGACCCTAGTGCAACATTAAGTGATATTAGTCCTAGAATTGTGGAGCATTGCAAGTTGCAACCTATTAAGTTTAAGGACCCCTGGTTAGTTCAGTTGGCAACAAGGGCAAAAAGACGGGTAATGGCGAAGGTAAAAAACTTCCCTTTAAAAATAGCAGGACAGTCAGTGACAACAGATTTAAATGTGATTCCCCTTGGCTTGTACAATATATTGATTGGTATGGACTGGTTAGAAAAACATTGGTCCATAATTAATTGTAAAACCAAGACTATCAATTATAAGGATGAGCTCGGAATAAAACAAGAGATGTAGGGAATTAAGCGGCCAGTGTAGATTCGGCCCATAACTGCCTCACAGTTAGCCAAATGCGTCAGAAAAGGATGTCAGATTTATGCCATCCAAGTGGGGTATGCTAATTCTAAAGATAAAACAACCACATTGGAGAATATTCCTGTGATACAAGAATTTGTCGATGTGTTTCCGGAAGAGATTCCCGGGTTGCCACCCAAAAGAGACATAGATTTTACCATTGAATTGGTGCCAAAAGTAGCCCCAGTCTCTCGAGCAGCTTACAGAATGAGCGTACCAGAATTGGCAGAGCTGAAGATGCAATTACAGGAGCTGTTGGACAAAAAGTACATTCACCCCAACGTGTCTCCTTGGGGAGCCCTGGTATTATTCGTTAAGAAAAAGGATGGGACTCTCCGCATGTGTATGGATTACCATCAGTTAAACAAATTGACAATTAAAAACAAGTACCCGCTACCCCACATTGATGAAATGTTTGACCAAGTAAGAGGGGCAACAATTTTCTCGAAGATTGATTTGCGGTCAGGGTATCACCAAATCTGGATTAGAGAGGAGGACATAACTAAGACAACTTTTAGAACTCGATATGGCCACTATGAGTTTGTGGTGTTACCCTTCGGGTTGACCAACACCCCCGCCACCTTTATGTGCCTCATGAACAATATGTTTCATCGGTCTTTGGATAAATTTGTGCTGATCTTTATTGACGATATATTGATTTACTCTCGGACTGTGGAGGAGCATCAGGAGCACCTCAGGTTAGTATTACAAACCCTCCGAGGACACTAGTGATATGCTAAGTTAAGTAAATGTGAATTCTTCAAAGAACAAATACAGTACTTGGGCCATATCATCACTAAGGATGGAATCGTCGTGGATCCTGAAAAGGTAAGGACCATTATGGAATGGCTAGTACCTAAAGATGTGGCGGACATCTGATCTTTTATGGGATTGGCAGACTATTATAGACAGTTTGTAAAGGGATTTTCAAAAGTAGCTTATCCAATCACATCCTTACCGAAAAAGGGAAGAACTTTCAGGTGGATCCCTAAATGTCAAAGAAATTTTGAACAACTCAAATATTTACTCACCACGACACCTATTCTAAGTATAGCCGATCCTAGCAAAGATTATGTGGTGTGCACTAACACAAGTAAAGAAGGAGTAGGAGGCGTGCTGATGTAGGAAGGAAAAGTGATAGCATATGAATCAAGGAAGTTAAAAGAGCATGAGCAGAAATATTTTGTTTACGATCTAGAGTTGGCAGCTGTGATTCACGCCCTGAAAATTTCTGTTATTGACAGTCCACCACAGTCTGACCAATTATTTTAGCCAGCCCACACTAAATGCAAGGCAGGCATGGTGGGTGGACTTCCTAAGCGGTTTTGATTTTGAAATCAAGCACCTAAAAGCGAAGTAGAACCGGGTGGTGGACGCCTTGAGTCGGAAGTTGCAGTGTCTTTACGAGATTTCTTACAGTGAAGGGAAAATGATTAAAAAAGCAACCGAACAAGATGCTATTTATCAGCAAATAAAACAGCAAGTACAGCTCCCAAACAACAAGGAAAAGCAGCTGGATTATGCGTTGGATGCTGCTGGAATGTTGTATTATAAAGGAAGGTTGTACGTACCCAATTAGAACAATATTTTGATATTGGATGAGTGTCATAAGAGTCATTATGTCGGACACATAAGATATCAAAAGATGATCACCGCACTTCGAAAAGAATATTATTGGTTGGGCATGAAGAAAAATGTGGCTGGGTAGTTGGCTCGATATCTAGAATGTCAGCAAATTAAAGCAGAACACCAACATCTTGCAGGCTTACTACAACCATTACCCATCCTAGAATGGAAGTGGGAAACCATCTCTATGGACTTTATAATAGGTTTGCCTAAGTCAAAGAAGAATAATGACTCCATCATGGTGGTTGTGGACAAGCTAAGTAAGTCAGCACATTCTATACTGGTGCAATCTACATACAGAGTTGTGCAGATCGCCCATATGTTCATGCAAAACATATTTAAGCTGCACGGGTTACCAAAGACAATAATTTCAGACCGTGATGTAAAATTTACATCGGTCTTTTGGAAAACATTGTTTGAATAATTGGGGACTCAGCTGAATTTTAGCATAGCCTATCACCCCCAAACTGACGGGCAAACTGAATGGGTGAACCAGGTGGTGGAAGATATGTTAAGGGCGTATGTGATGCAGTAACCAACTAGGTGGGAGGACTATCTTCACTTGGTAGAGTTCGTATACAATAATGGCTACCACACATCATTGCAGGTGAGCCCTTTTGAAGTGTTGTATGGGCGGAAGTGTTGCACCCCCTCAAGCTGGAGTGGACCGGAAGACAGATTGATGTTGGGTCCTAAAATGCTCAAGAAGATGGAGGAATTGGTTAAAAAGGTGCGTTCTAATCTGAAGGTAGCTCATGATATGCAAAGGAACTTCGCTGACCGGAAAAGGAGGTTTAAGGAGTATCAGGTCAGTGATCATGTGTATGTGAGAAGTCGGGCAAAGAAGAACACACTACAGTGGAGTGGGTGTGCTAAGTTGGTGCCTCAATATTGTGGACCATTCCAGATATTAGCAAGAATTAGGTTGGTCGCTTACCAGCTCGCTTTGTCTAGTCACATACGAGTCCACAATGTCTTTCATGTTTCTGTATTAAAGAAATATGTTTATGATTCTAAACATGTGATTAATTGGCGGGATATTCAGGTGAGAATTATCTTTGGTAAATTAGTGTAAATGTTTTCTCCTAAAGGAAAACTGACTCAGGATGTTGCTTGTTGCAGGTAGAACCAGAAGGAGAAATCCGAGTCGAACCGCTGAGCATCCTAGACCGGAGAGAAGTCACGCTACAGAAGCGGGATATTACCCAAGTTAAAGTGCAGTGGCAGCACTTTGGGCCGGATGAGGCCACTTGGGAGGATGAAGAACTCATGAAACAGGCTTACCCAGGGCTGTTTATAACCAAAAGACATCGGGACGATGTCTAATTTCAGGAGGGGGAGATGTCATATCCCCAGATTTATTGTAAATATTTTATTTACCACAGTTAAAAAAAAACAAAAATATTATCTATTTTATGAACTTATATATATATATATATATTTATTTTTATTTTTATTTTTCCAGTAAATAGAAAATTAAAAAAAATGATTTCCTAGTAACAGGGATATCGTGTAACTTCTGTGCAGATAAGTTAAGACAAGGATAAAAAAATAGTTGCAAAACCCTAACTTCCCTTTCCCCAACCATGGAATGGTTTCCAGGAAAAGGAGGGGAAAAGAAGGCTGTGCTGTAGAGGACAGGCAGCAGGAAAAAGGTTAAGGGTTTTACCAACTCTGGTGAGGACCAGATGGTAAGAGCGTAGAGCGTGTGTGATCAGCAAAGACGGTAGTCTTTGTGCCAGCTAGGGGGGAGACTGGTCTCGAAAGACAGTCTCAAGGTCGGGTGGATGACTAGCTGCAGAGAGAAATGTTGACCATATCTGGAGACAGAGAAAAGACATGCTCCTACAGAAGGTGACTCAGGTACGTGGTTCTAACTTGGACCAAAGAAAAAGAATGTTTACTTTCTGTAGTTACAGTTTCTTAAAATAGTGAGAAAGGGGACAAAACAGGGAGGTCGGGCGGTTCTCTGTATTAAGTGTTATCTGATAGAAGTAGTTGTATGTTTCCTTTTGGAAAAGGTCAAACTTGGGACTTCACGATATCTATCTCTGTTTAGTTAAATCTTTTCTCCTCTTAAATTAAAAAAATTGGACATGCTTGATAGTCTTTATTAAGGGTTGTCAAATGAGATAGCCATGAAGAGATACATAATTTATATGATAACTAGATTTCAAGAAAACAGAGAATGAAATAAAATAGAAAGCCTTAGTAAAACAATGGAAAACGGACAAAAGCCAAAGGGTACACTGATAAATCCAATAACAAATGACTGTGCAATGCGTAGACCAACTTGGATATATGAGAGTGTACAACAAATTGGTTAAAAACCAGTAATAGACTCCCGCAACTGAAATCTTTGGACCTAGAAAGAAAGGAATGAAAACTGTTACAGCTCAACATACGCGGAAAAAGACAGATAGGCCATCGTGGGACAAGACGAGTTCAACTTACCAGGTTTAACTTATTTGTGTATATCAGAAACTGTGAGGCCAAATACAAGAGCCCAGAACTCTGGACAACTCCCAGAACAAATACCGGAAAGTGGAAACCACTTTCTTTATACAAGAATTAGAGTTGAGTTGCATACATGAACCTAGAAATCAAGCATAAGAGATAATCCGATTCGAAGTAGTTAACAAGGCAAGCAGGAAAGGGGTATCTAAGACCCAGGGTAACGGTTTGAGTTGTATTCGGAGTCCGTAGGCCCTCAGGGTAGGGTGCTCGACAACAAAACCCTGCGACCATAACCCGCCTTACAATAGAGAAGAAAAAACCCTCCTGGCGGTGAAATCCTAGGGTTATCAAAGAGAACAAACTCATGAAAGAATTTTAGAAACTGAGGAAGCCAAGTTTTTATGACCCTGTATAGCAAACCCAGCTATTCACAATGAAAAGAAAACTCAGCAAGGAATAGTCCAGAACCCCTCTGCGGTTAATGACAGACCATTGTAACGGACAATCAAGCTTCGAATATTAAGCGGAGTTTGGACTATCCGAGACCACATATTCATCTGGAAAATTTATACTCTTCTAACACAAATAATTCCTTAAAAATTGTGACAGACTCAACATACTGTGCACATAAGGGTAAGCAAGGAACTGAGTAATTACATTACACAATTTTCCTATAGACATAATGAAAGATTCAAGCCTAGAATTGTATATATATTTATGAAAAAATACAAATTGTATTCAAGCAAATATTGACTTCAGCTGCTAGCTAGAGTAACCATACCAAATAGCTAATTAATTCAACAGTACATGTCTGGAAACCCTCATTGCCACCAAATAGAATAACAGGAGAGCTACACAAATACAGAGTAGAAATAAGCTCTGGTAATATCCGAGCTTAAGAGTACATTGTGCTTATGAATATATACATCTGGGTAGAAACCCTTAAAAACCCTAACCCTTATCTAAACTGTCAACTGAATGGGGAAGACATCAGCTAGTAGCATGAGCCTTATCCGCCTTAGGTTATCATTTTCCGACCAGGGTAGGCACATACCCGTATCAGGTGAAGCCCGCCATTGAGGAAGTGTTGTTCTCCAAGCAAGTCGAGCCATGTCCGAAAACAACAACATGCCTGTAATTCATTGACATAAAATACTGGTTAGAGCATCTAGTAGATGCGAAAGACTTCAGCGGCAAGAAAACAAGGAAACAAAACATATAAAAAGTATGAATAGGCCAGCGATGAGAGTAACACTTTACCTATAAACATATTAGACCATCGTCAGACCATGATAATGGACCAGAGGAAGCATCATCTGACTCAAGAACAGAGCTGCGGATGGAAGGGCGCATGAGAGCAGGTTCGCAGGAGGGCGACATAGCCAAATGAGACCCATCCCGACGAAATTCGAGGATGATGAAACCCCGAGATAGGCACCACCGTCGGATCACTAGAAATGAGTTGCACCATCGATCTGGGTGGGGTTCCCGAGTGGAGCTGGTGTGCCCGGACGGTCCACCCAGGCCACGTACATGATAGCACAGGAAGAAATTAATATCACCCTTATCTGGTATGGCTCGCCACGTGATGGAAGCGACCTCATATCAAATTCAACGTAAACAAAAGCGGAGTGGTTCACGAAACCAAAACAACCTTTCGAGAGTAAAATGTGCTATTTATTGAGACCGTATAACTAAAATCAAATCAAAGGTACTGTAGATATAGCATGGTAGAATGCAGTCATAAGTAAAAAAAAAATTAAGATGGATACATTACAACTGCACTCTACAATTAATCAATCTATCTAACAAAACTAAAATCAATGTTTTACCATACATGAATGGGGTAGCAAATCAGAAAGTATTCAACGACTACAATGTTTAAGGTTAATTTTAGGTTGTTGGCTTATGGTACCCAAGGCCAATACTCAACAACGAAGCTAGCCTTCTGAACGAGTGGAAGGATGCTTTTGAAATCTTTTAAGGATACTTGTAGGTATGGCTTCACTTGTAATTTGTTAAGAGTTAAAGTTTAGTTATTAACCAGGGGAGCTGCACGACAACAAAAATTTAGTCCGAGTATTTTGTTATTCTAAAATTTAAAAAAACACACACACACACACACACACACACACACACACACACACACACACACACACACACACACATATATATATATATAGTTTTAACAGGGTCTGGGGTTTTATTTACGCCCTTCCATGACTGAATGACAATTATCTCTGGGATAAAAAGCAAGCTAGTACAGTCAGTGAACAATTACACTATGTACTTAAAGATGATAGTTCTGTACTTATACATTTTTATTGTAGTTATATTAATAAATTAGCAATTGTAGCGAGAGGTGTAAAGGGACGCTGAATAAGTCTCTCACACTAGTACACAAAATATATTTTTTCGAAAAAATGGAACCCCTTGAGCTTTGTATTCATGATTTTTTAACCTTTTGAGTTTCTTTAGCCTTTGGCGCCTCAAAATTTTCCATATCCACCTACAATCTAAACTACCAACAATTTCTTAAAAGAAAATATAAAAATAAATCTAAAATAAACTTTCAATAAAATTTAAGAATAAAAATAAAAACTAATATAAAATTTAAATTAAAATAAAGTAATTAACTAAAGGAAATTTTAAATAAAAATTAATTTTAAATAACTCAAATTATAAGTAAATAGATAAAATTCAAATTTATATACTAATATTATCATTCAAACAAAAGTAAAACTATTAAGCTAAATACTTAAGTTTAAACCAAAGTTAAAATAAATTTAAGCTAAACTAAATTAATTTTTAACTGTAAGTAAAAAATAACTAATATAACTAAAATAAAGTAATTTAAATAAAATAAACTAACAAAAACTAAAATGACTACCATATACTAAAAACCAAAATAGCTATTAAAAGAGTCATGATGACATAAAATGAAAGGAAACTATGAAGTTCATATGATCGGAAGAGCCTTTCACTAATTTCATATTATCATCAGAGATATGTTGAATTCAAAGGTTTTACAGTAACCCTTGTACATCATCTACAGTAACCATGCCATCACCATTGTTGTCCAAGGTATTGCAAATTCGAGATATGTCCCATATTTGAATGAAGGTCATGTATATTTTATTTACAAAACCACTACTCGTTTGATCAATCCCACCTTCAGACAAGTGGTATTTTCCAAGATCACTTATAATATGTGGGTCTTTTGGATTGAAAATTTTAGGAAACTTAGTTTCCCATTATCTCAAAAACCCAAACATGAACATAAAAGTTGTAGAAACTATTAAAAAAATTAATCCAACTCAGGGACATGGATACAATAATGTTCCAATACATAGACATGGAAGACACATTTGAAATTCCAGTTATTGTAGTGCTCAAGTATGGTCATTCTTGAAAGGTAGAAAAAATGAGAAGGGAAAATAACAGAAAAGCATGAGTCGTCTTTTTCCACCAAGGTAGCTACAAATGTCAGAGCTAAAAAGATCATCGGAGCAACAAAGAGTTTGGCATTAGACGAAGCCAAAGAACCCATCTTTTCTCCAAAATATTGCAAATGTGGATGTTGGAGGAGAACTTATTTAAGGAACTAGAGAAATGAAGCCCAACTATGAAAGCAGTAAAGGTCTCCCATACTGAACACATGTCAAATAAAAAAGGATCCAAAAATTATAATTACCAAAAAATTCAATCAACTTTAATCTCATAAAAGTTCATGCCTTGAACGATAAATACATGAGCCATGACCATTAAAACATACAAACAGAGTATGTCATTTAATCTTTGATTGTTTGCTTTGAAGGTTTGGTTGGAGAAAGCAAAGAGATCATAAGAAATGATCTGCAGATAGGTAGTTCATTGTGTTTTGAAACTACCATATCAAACAAATATAAAAAATATATGGAAAGAAATTTGCTTCAATGGAAAATAAACATTGGAAAAAATACCTTAGATATATGATTACACATAAAGTTAAACAAATTAAAGAAATGAACTTGTTGGATAACTACATAGCATACTTAAAAATCACCTATGTTTAACTAACGAAATTATTAACATAGATGCATAACAACACTGGATCTATGAAGTGTCCAAACCGATCAAAATAAAGAATTGAGTACAAACCTATATATACCCTTGATTTATTACATGCCTAAGGAAATTAAATAATTGAGTAAAAATTTCTCCATGCATGAAAACGATCATGCGTGTATATATATATATATATATATATATATATATATATATTCCACTATTAAGTAGCTTGAGGAATAAAAAAATTCAATACATACCTCTTTGCACTTATAATCAATCTTAATGCGTTGTGAAATCCTTATCTGCTTGAACATTCATAAGGCCCTTAGATATATTTTTTGCTAGATTTGCATTTTCTGGCCCCACATAAAAAGATATCGTACTCAAATTAAATTTCATATCCTTTATTTGTCCTTCGATCCTTGGAACAATCTCTGTGTCCCCTCCAACATCAAACTCAAACACTGTACTAGTTCCACAAATCTAGCACAACATATCTTTCCTCACAATTTTGATAATAGCATTCCACCGGTAAGCATATATTTCTCCCATTATCCAACTTGCAATAAAACTCAACATCCAAAGCAATTGATGAGCCTGCTCTCATGCAAGTCGAATTCATAACTATGGCTTAATGCTTAACGAATGAGGTTGAAAGTATCCCCACATTTTGTTCTTAGACTCCCACAGGCCACATGAATGGCTCTATTGGCTAATTGGTCTACCTTAGATTGAGCCCCCTTACAATATGAAAGTACTCAACACTTTCAAACATGGCAGTTTACATTCTTATTCTCTTGATAGTTCTAGTAAGCTTGCCAATGGCCATCAAAGAGGAGACACTTAACATCAAACACTTAACATCAAATTGATCATTTATGAAGAGTCCCCAATTACAATAAGCCTCTTGATATAACTGTCATCGATAATCCTCACACCTGGAATAGAGCCAATGCCTCCAGTTGGTTGTTTAAATTTTTAATAACCTACCGAACCCCATTCAAATTTGCTTTCTTTATTTCCTCAAGGATCGAGAATAATCCCCCCACGCCAGCCACCCCTGACTCATTGGAGATTAATTTTTTCATATAAAATAAATACATATTCAATAAGAGGTACCTTTGACAAAAATGTAGCATGAAGAAGAGGAATACTATTTGTACTATTAATCAACCTAGATACTGAACACAATCTAGCGCAGGTACTTTAGGAAATGTCTCTTTTTTTTAAAATAAAAATAAAAGTTAGCAAAGCAGTGAAATTTTGAAGATAACATTTTCCAAATTAACAAGATGCAAAGGGCTTCAAGTTTCCAGTTATTGCGTACCATTTCCATGAATTCAAAACTTTTTTAAATACGTAAACAAGAAACATATTGTTAAGAAAAACACAACAAAAGAGTATTAAGTAATATCGTTGTTAGATGAAAACCACTTTCTCAATTATTTTTCTTTCAATTTGAGGCTTGGTAAATAACCTGATATTTCTACTTCGAATTGCATCAATTGACTCATTTTCCCCAACATTCAGCTTGACATTCTCCTTTTGAGATATTACACTAGTTGAACCAGAACCTTTTTGGTTATCAAGGCCTAAAATATGAGAGGATGAAAAAGCCTTATCATGATTACTCTGTGGGACAATTACTATGGTGACAAACAAATCCTGTTCAATAGAAGTTAGGGAATAATCTAGTTCATTTCTCTTAGATCACCTATCCATAGAAAGATGTATGTAAGATCATGTATCATGGTGAAGACTCATGTCACTTTGTTCTATTTAGAGTCCTGATATCGATGTATTATCCTCCAATTTTCCATCAATAGAGGCATCATTTCTTGCATCTCCATTCATGTTATCTGGCTTTGAATCCCCTTCATTGCAATTTTTAGAAGCATGGAAATAAACATGTTTCATTTTCTTTGATTTCATATGGCCAACTTTCTACATATTATTCTTTGGAGGACATTTGACAATAAAAGAGTCATTAGTACATTTTTCATGTTCTACTTAGACTAAATCAATCACCCTTCCACGAGAAAGTGGAATCTCCAAAGGAACTCCCAGTCATTCTCTATGAAATCACATTGCTCTAAAGATTTTCTCCTGCATAGTTTCAACCTACACTTGAGCAATTCACAATACATTAAACTTATAATTGCAACCAAAAGGATTGTTTGTATTTCTGAACAAACACAACAAGAATCTTGGAAATACCTGTCCAATATTACCAGAAGAACTTAATAAATCATGTGCATTATCTTCAAGCTTTTGCTCCCTGTAGGTACCAATCCATACCTCAAATCAAATATTAACACCCATGGTCAACAAATTCTATGTAGAACATATAATTATCTTCACTTGTTTACTATATTTATGAATAATTCATGAATCCTTATAGTAGATATTATTTAATATTATCATAGGCCCATTGATTAATTACAAAAGGCAAAAACAAAGTAAGCAAGTCAAAAGCATATTAAAATACTCCAGTATTTCAACAACATTATATCGCCTGGTCCTTTTATCCTTCTCTTCCTGTATAAAGTAGAGAAAATGAAGAAAAAAGGCTAAATGTGGAATAAGAAAAGTTGCTAACATAATAAAGTACTAAATAAAATAAAACAAAAGTGATTTCTCAATTTACTTGCAACCGACGTAACTTTCTTTGTTAATTCTTGATCAAGCACGAAGAACTTCTCTTCCTTTCTTTCTCAACCTTAAAATGCAGCAAAATATCATAAAAGGTTAATATTAAAAGATGTCATTTAACGTTTATGCTCATCGAAGTTGCTAAGCATAGATAAATCGAAATGGATAACATAGATAACGAAGTAGGCTAGCAAATCAAATACCTTATTTTTATTTGTTTTCCTAGACTTGTGATTGCCAGGCAAGGCAAGTGCATTACATGCATCCCCATCTTTAGGTCTATAGCCATGATATTATGGGGAAACAAAAAGGAAACCTTCAGTGAGTGAAGAGGAATTCCTGAGATTTCATTTGTGGTTTTTGAGAGAGTATAGTAATCTTATATAAAATCTATGTTATTTCACTTAGAACATATCATCACAAGTCTCAATCCTGTATGAGAGGGAATTTTTTTAAAAAGATAAGCAAACACATACCCTTTGGTAAGATCTATGATATAAAATTTTGTCACTTAATTTTGGTTCAAACAAAGTGCACAAAGTTGAAATTAAGCTATCCTACCATATTTGTCCAAATATTAAATTTAATAGCAGTACAAAAGTTTAAAATCAAAACAGAGAAAAACACATGAAAGGTTGAACTAGACACAAAAAGCAAAAAGGTTCTTCCTTAGCAGATTATTGTAGTAAAAATAGTAAGTTCCATGAGTTTGAATTTTCAGTTGTTTTATATAGGCAAGTTTATATCCAATATTATGTCAGTGATGTTAGGTATATCCTACCACAAAATATTCGATAATTTTGTCACAAGGTTTCTCATCACTCTCATATATTTGAAAAAATCTTATGTTACTGCATCTAACATGCATACTTCCTACTTTTTCCACAAGGTATTATAGCAGAGCAACCTTCTATTTATTTCAATTTTCAAGTGCTTGAAACCTATTAACGGAAATTGCAAATAACCAGTTATAGATCTTTAATAACAAAAGAGTGTTAAACTAGAGAACTGATGTAGAGTAGACGGAAATGCAGAATAGAATTTCATAGGAATAACAGAAAAACCAAGCAAACAAACATTTAAAGGTTTAATACTAAAGGATGACTGCCTTTTGGACATAAGATTAACAACCCAACATTTTATGACTACTATTGTGACACACATATTTTTTTTTCTGGATGACTTCTATGTGTAGCCTAGCCCTAGCCAATGGTGTGTTTTCTTGCTAGGCCCTCTAAACTTTCCATCCCTTTTAGTTAAAGTTTTGGGGGCCATTAATTGGAAATTGATTCCTAACACTACACCGTCCAGGATTGTGAGTAACCCTGTTATTCTTTACCTTGTTGGCTTCCCTCTCTCCTTTAGGTTTATTGATCCTATCGATTCCAGACAACCCATCAGACATTGGTTTAATACTGTTAGTCCATATGTAATCCACACAAGGCTTCCCCTCAGGCTTCAAATTCACTAAGGTGTAGAACTGACAACTATCAAATCCAACAACTTCATCTTTAGTAGATTTACTCCCTCAGGTTGTATTGTTATTAACGCCAAATATTAATCCTCCATTTTTATTATACTCCTCTTTTCTTTCCTCAATACTCTTGGCATGGTTCAGATTAGAAGAATGCAAGTTCATGCTTTCAACAAAACTGTGAGAACCTTTTTGTGGCCTTTGTTTAATTGTAACTTTAACAATATTATTCTTTCCATCCTGTGGTAGATTTACTGGAATATCAGCTAGGCAAAAGGCAGGGAACGTAGAGTCAGAAGTCTTGTGTATGATAATCTTCATCCCAGTTACATCTAATGCATTATTGTCAACAACCACCATTGTTTGTAGGAAATAATGTTGAGCAATACGATGTACTACAAGTCTAAGGTAGGGGGCAGGTAATTGGGAAAATTCAAGTTGTTGCTGCGTAGGATTTTGAAGAAACTTTACAACATCCTGTTCAATTCTTAAAACGAACAAGTGCTCTCGACAATTCTGAATAGAATTTTGTAGGAACTGATCGACCTATTTTATGCGTTCCACCAGAAGGTATTCATTCTCGGTGGAGGAAGAAGCAGAAGTGACTGTATTCGACCCTGTGGATGTCTCAGAGTAGACATCACACTAGTTTTCGGAAGCCTTGGAGAAGGAAACCATCAATCTCCTCATGCTGCCATCCAAGTCCCCCAGCTAACATGAGTTTGGAGCTCCCTAGTCTTCATCTGAGCACCCCTACTTGGAACCCATCTATCTCTCCATTTTCTTCTGATTCCGCAAAACCCTTTGCAATTTCCACAAGATTTAGTATTTAATGATTTATGGGTCATGAAAATGACATCAGGATTACTATTTATGTTCTTTATGATCGCCTAATATAATTATTGTTTCTGTTGCTTTATGATCGACTAATATAATTATTGTTTCTGTTATTAGGTCAGCCTTGTATAATCACATAATTGATGACCAACTAACCACTACTTTAGAAACATGGGATTAATTACCGATTAAAAATCATTCAAATCCTTTATTAATATCTAAGAGTTTTGATGTAATGACAAACTACAACATAATAGATGCCTCCAAATTACATACCACAACACTGAAATATATCTTCTAATTGGAGATGAGCATATCAACATGCATTTAACAATAATCCTGGTATGTTATAAATGGTTGAGATAAAATATAAAGATCACAACCCTGATATGAACAATGCATAAAGATACTTCAAAGCGTATTTTAGACACAATATTATTATAGAGAGGTGACACACAGAAAGAAAATTTGAAACAGAGTTGAAATCGAATTCCATGCAGTAAAACATTGAACTAACACCACATCAAGCTTTGCCAAAGGTTAGGAACTATTGTTATTTCCTTTGAACGTTGTGAGGTAAAATATTATGCGATTAGGATTACTGTTTCTGCTATCATAACCATGGCATTAGGATGATTGTTTTTGATGTCATACAAACCCTCAACTGATTTCTCACAGTGATCGAATGAGTGGATGAATCCTCTCCCCTCTTGCAAGAGTATGATTTTGAGGGAAAAAGAGAACACAAAGACATCTTCTTTGACCTGTGTCTTCACTTTTAGATATTTGTTTTGTTGTGATGTGTGTGTGTGGGGTCAAAGGTCTGAATCCCTTTCTAGACTCCACACACTTCAACGAGCGATCCAGGCAAAACCTGCAAAACATAAACTGATCACGGATCTCCCTTGCTGATGGCGCTCCTATGTCCGAATTATAGAGTGTCTGCGAGCTTACAGGACTGGAAAGCGGTATGTCATTTCTAATAATGATGAATCCAAGGAAGAGGACGGCACTAACTGTGCATCAACTACAACTGACTATGCACAGGGCCAATGCGAGTCGAAGAAAATTGTACTCGACAGCGAATGTTAACTCCCCGTGTTGAAAAGTGGTTGTACTTGGTGTGACATGAGATATTTCTTTAAATGTGTCAAATTATGATACGATAAGTAGAAAAAATGGACCGAGGAATTGGCTGGGCTAAACAGTGTTTGCCTAGCGAGCTTCATAAAGAAAACGTCTTTCGACGTAAAAATACTAGTAAGAATTATGAAGTCAATTAAATTGTTCATTAGAATGCATGTTTTATGTGTTTGGTTATGGACGCAAAAGTTAAATCCAACAGATATATCGTCATTGTTTTCGATCACTTAATATTTCTATCTCATTATGGAAGTTTATGATCTCACTGCCTCAGCATTGAACATTGGAACCTGGCATAGAGATAGTCTATAACTTTCGCTATTACATGTTTAAATTTTTTTTTTTAAAGAACTTGGGCAAAGCAGAGATGTTTTATAAATGCAAAAGGTTACACTTAATTTCTTGGCAAGTAGTAGTCCAGGAGGCTCATAAATGTAAAAGGCCAAATTTTATTTCTTACCAGGTAGCAATTCATTATTCAATAAAAGATATATACATTTAAAAAAAATCAATAATAACCTATTCGTTAATAGGAGGTTTAGTATTTAACCATGCTTATTAAAAATTCATGTATTTCCTAAATACTCTAAAGAGTAGCAGATAATCGACAACTAGATTCCATCAGTTTAGTCAATTTGGAACACTCCAATAAGGCTTTTGTAGGCTATTAAGGATACGAGTCATAATTTCCCTTTGCACCATTTTTGTCTAGCTTAAATTTTAATGTTATTTTATTCCTATATTTTTTTTCTCAAATATAACTTCCATTATTCATGGTTAGTGTCATAGGATACATCCACATAGCATGACGATGGTGTTTTTGATCTCCTAGTAATCAATATTCAGAATATAACTTCCACTCTTTATAGTTAGTTTATAGGATACATCCACATGACATGATGATAGTGTTTTTGGTCTCCTAAAATTCAATATTTAAATAACATGGAAATATTAGTATTTATAGATAGTTCCCTATTCAAACAGGATAACCAAATAAAAGTTTTAGAGTCATTAATCATTTTTGGATTACAAATTCAATCCAATTTTTTTTAAAGGAAAAAAATATTCATTTCATTATAAATAAAAGAGGAAGTTCAATATCATGTATTTAAGGTTCTCTATTATTTTCTACCCAACCCAATTATAATATAAAATTATATAAACCTTCTATCTTTCTGCCCTTTTTCCTTCTATGTGGCTTATTTTATCAAGTCTTCCCCCATTTTCGAGATCCCTTTTTTTTATTATAAAGATTTTTTCCCACCATTCCTTCCTTTTTCAAAAAACAAATAAACAAATAAAATTTTACCTCCTCATATGTCACCCTTACCAAAAACGATCTTCACATTTGAAGTATTACAAAAAAAGGTTTTGTGATTGACATCTATGAAAAGGGACCAAAGCATAAATAACCTCACATAAAATTTATATAGTCATCTTTGGTCTTAACATGGTTTTCAAATACTGCATAATAGATCTTACTAGGATCCATATTCAATCACCTTTTGGATAGAAGACCAACTGTTGTATTTTGTTCTCTAAAAACATGGTCGAATTGGATGACCAGGAAGAAATTTATCAAAATTATAATGCGATTCATTCAATTGTATAAGATAGGTGGGTTGAAACAATTGTATTCATTTATTCAATCAATGATGTTATTTGCATCACCATATACCTGGATTCTTTCAATTCCCAGCCACCTTGCAGCAGGTAAGACACCCCACAAAGAAACTATCTATGCTCTGTTGTTGGTTCATGTACCTCCTTCCAACCAAAATTGATAGTAGAAACATGGACTAAATTTTATGAAAGCCCCACATCCGCATTTTCTCTTCTTGCAAAATCCATCGAAAAACCCCACATGGAAAACCCTCCATATGTTCTTGGATTTAACATGTCTATGTTTCTCCTTCCTCTTTGTCAATCTAATCTCATTGGGAAAAGCCACTAACAAAATAATATCCCCATGAATAAAATGTAGTTTTTGTTCAAATATACATGCATTCCTGCTTCACCAAATAGACCAGAAAATGTAGATTAGAAGGAACCAATAATTCTCATGGTTTTTGTACCAAAATAGTAAACATGATCTCACAGATTGAAAACTTCAACAAGGGATATTATAATTACCGAGGACCCTTTTCCAAATATCTAGATCATGTGAACAAAAGAGGAACAAGCGTTCCACATCATCCATTTCCTTATGGTACAATATGCACATGTTCGGCCCAACAATACCTTGTCTTTGTAAATTATTCCATGTCAACACTCGATCATTTAATACAATCTAGCTAAAAATCTTTAATTTTTTAGGCAGATCCCCTTTCCAGGTATCTTGAAACCAAGGAATTTAATCATTCACGTTCTCAACAATAGGTATTCTTCGATATATTACCTTTACCTTTGACTTCCCCTTCTTAAAATATCCATCCCATACCTTACGGTCTTGCCTTGTGTTGATAGCAATACCTGCTTGCCTTATTTTGAGTAGATATTGATCCCATTGTGCTCCATATGATCCATCTATTTTTATCATCTCTATGGATTACCTTGGAACACAGAGGTATTGTTTTGGCCTTTGATACACTGGAGTAGATTATATATGCCCCTTTTATGAATGATTTGAAGTAACTGAAACAATAAGGAATGGTTCCCTGTCTTCCCCTTAAAAGCATCTAGTCCCACCTTGATCTAAGTACCATCAAGTATATTGCAATGGGGTGTTACCATAACCCATTAAGGGTGAAGTGCAACTGCTGGCAGTGAAGACATAATCAAAGGGTCCATTGTATTCCACATTGTTGAAGGGCATAGACAAGCGGGTAAGGTACTAGGGAACGAAGGATAAAGAAGTGGCCTTTATGTGGGAAGTCAAAGAACATGCCCACAGGAGAAATCATAGTAGGCGTTGGTCTAAACATTAGCACATTGTGGTTGAAGCGTTGGATACAACGTCCAACAAGTGCACATACCGAATTAGGGATCTAACAATTATTAAGTATTCTCTGCTTGGTTCACAGACCTGATCATGAAGTCGAGGGAGGTGGATACTTGTATATGAGCCCATTGAAACCCTAATGGAATTTCGGGGTAATGTTGTTGGAACTGGTTACCAACCCATCAGATGCCAAAATGTTAGGGCTTTGACTATAGAATATTGAAATTACCACCGCATTCATAGTTTATTGATTACCATGGGAATCTAAATATTTTATTAGTTTGTCAGAAGAGAGTATATTTTATGTGGGATGTGTCCATAGATTTTCAATATTCCAATTCAAAATGTGAAGGCAAGGAAGTTTTTTTATTGCTCTAAATTCGTCTAAGACACTCGCTCATTTTTTATTGATAAGCTGTCAAAAGAATGTAATATTATTACCAGGGATCCATCCATGGTTTCCGATATTTGATGTCCATGGAGGATTGATTCCATTTATTAAAAAAAAAAAAAGAGAAACGAGGAGAAAAAGAAAGAACAAAGTGAGTTATTTGGAATATATTTTTTTGTTTTTATTGTAAAAAGGAGTTTGGTTTTATTCCTTTTCAATTTGTGTTCAATATTTATTTGGAGACATAAGGTCTTTGGAGAAGAAAAAAATAAAAAGAGTTAAGGGAGAATCATTTTTAAGTTTGTGAGGGAGTATATTTGGGTTGTTGAAAATATTTTGGAAGAAATGATTGACATAATCTCCCTATCAAAAATTAGTGTATTCCTACATATTTTTCTGCTTTGGTACAGAGAAGATGGATCATCTTGAAGAAACCTTGGGAAACACCCAAAAACTTCTTAATGAACTAGTGATAATATATGGTCCTTTACACAAAAATACGTCCTTATATCAAAATGATAGTCAAACCAATAGACCATTCTTGAGGATGGTCCATGTCATTCTGCAGCGAAGCACCCATGGGAAGTGAAGGAAGGATAGGGAACAGGGGCTAACCTCTTTGCACTTGGACCTGAATTGCAATGAACAAAGTCAGTCATAGGCCTTCGTAATTTGGGGGAATTATACACATGTGTGTCCAAGGTAGTGGAGCCAGAATGGAAGAAACTCAATTGGGCTCTCCAACCATCCATGCTTGCCCTGATACAACCCAAACTTTGGTAACATCTTTTTGGAGAGGTCCGGATCACAATTACATCTTGTCTCAGCAGGATCATAGCATGGAAAATTTTAGGGGCTAATATTCGCAAGTGGGCCAATTTTATATGATTTTTCTAAAAAAAGGATTCATCAATTTCCAATTTTTATAAAGATGATTCGCCAAAATTTTACAATATAAAATTATTTTACCTTAAAAATTGCCAACATTATATAGAGAGTATATATAAAACCATTATAAATTTGAATAATTTTACAAATACATCAATAAACATTTTATAGTTTGTATATTACGGACTAGTGAGATTCCCCAACGTTTTTAAACTTAAAGATAATTTTCCCTGGATCCTAGCTTTAAAATCGCCTCTACTTCCTTACAATAATGATATCATGAGAGAGATATTGTAGTTGATAGTAGAAGTCATTTAGGGGTTGAACAACATCATGTTACCTACCTTTCAAAAGTGGCACAAAATCTTAGAACTCATGGTAGAGTTTAGCTTTGGTACATTCATGTTGAATCTAGAATGTGACGACTTAACCTTTCATTTTTTCCAGAACTTTTACACTAGAATTACATCAACTCATCCAAACCGTGTCAAAACAAGCATGCAAAATATTCTGTCCTTGTTCCTAGTAGCAGATGTCGACATCTACAAGATACTAAGATCCAAACTATTGACAATTTGGAGGAACGAACTTATTGTATCACCAGTGGCCTATGACTTATTGGATAAGTTGGTCATGCAAAGCATAAAATTTCTTAGAAGGGTGCTGACTAAGAAGAAGCTTAAAACAATGGATGGAGGAAGAAAGAACAGAGGTAGTAAAACCTGCAACAAGAATGAACTAAGAAAGATAGGGACTATGCTTTATCTGCAAGGGACCTTGGGCACTTAACCATTCATGTCTCGGTCATAGCAAGGAGGCAATAAGGAGAGAACAAGATGAGATTCCTTCAGATCATGGGGAGTCTTCCATAGTTGGGTCTATTGATTTTCAGGATGGTGAGCAGCAACGTGATATTATTCAAGGAGACTTGCAGGATGACAAGCAATCAAAAGTGCGTGAGGAAATTCTACTTAATGGTATTGATAAGGTAGAATCCTATACAAATGAGTCCATAGGTCTCCAAGGGGATGTCCATAAAGAATACGAGCAATCAAGTATAGATAACAGTCAACCAATGCAACTATGTTTGACAATAGGAGTGGATGGACAACAAATTGTCTTCACAGATGGAGGAGGTCAAGGAAACTTGAGTAAGGAGCCAATAGTTGTGAACCGAAATGATGAGCATGATCATGAGGGAGAGTATGATAGACATAATGTGAAAATGAAACATTTCTAGAGAGCGATTCAAAGACACAAGTAGAAGTTGTGGTTGTGGGGCATCTGGTGTGGACAGATACATAGACATTCAACAGTGCACTAGAATTTCCAGTAGAGGAATTTCGGCGAAAGCTCACGCATTTCAAGACAGATCTTATGATGTTGAAGTAGAGAGTCTGGACAACTCGAGACACTATCTTATAGGAGAACAAAAAAATTGAGGAACTGATAAGGTATGTGTTGAGTCAACAACGAGGCTGTCTAGTATAGGGGAACATCTCAAGCCTCTCATAATGGAGCAGGAGGGATATAGTTGGGAGTTCTAGAGAAGCCCTCTACATGAGTACATAGATAGGGCTTGTAACACTAATAACTCATCTTTATACATTGGGGAGAGCAGGGCAAAGTTCTCCAAATGAATCATGTTGGGTGACCGAGTGGAGAAACATGAGTTGAGCATCAGGCAAGATCAACATAGTAGACTCATTAGGCAAGATCAACATAGTAGACTTATTCCATGTGCAGGCATTCATGCTTTAGATCCTTGCCATAGGATGGATTGGAGAGAGATTATGAGTTGGAACTCTATTGATGGGATGATTCATAGGAGGATACCTTTAGCCAAGAGAATATTGCAGCTTCAGCCCCTAGGCACGGGCAGTGATGGAGGGATGAGATGTTAGACTATTTTTTTTTTGGGTAAAATTTATTAAATATTTTAGCTTATATATATTTAATAATTTTTTTTTTTTTAATTTTTAGTTAAATATAATTCGAAAAAAAAAATAATATTTTTTTTGAAAAAAATAAAAAAAATGTGGTTAAAGTAATGTAAAGAAATATATAATTTATTCTACAATGTAGAATATGTCTTCAAATGGTTTTTTCTTTTCTAAGAGCTAATATTTATATTACTTAAAGAAATAGGTTCATAGCTCAAAAGGGATAGTTTTTATGTGACTTAAATAAATAGGTTAATGGCCCAAAAGAGAGGGGCATGTGATAGTAATGAAAGCATGCCCCTTATTGACCACCAAAAGGGTAATTCTAAGTGGTATATGGTGAGGGTGAGATATTAATGTTATGATATGTTGTTTAAATTCATTTTTTAATATGGCAATAAATTAATTTTTTTTTGGGCAAAATTTATTAAATATTTAGATTATATAACTTTAATAAACTTTTATTTTATTTTTAGTTAAATATAATTTGAAAAAAAATTAATTAATTCTTTTTGAAAAAAATAATAATGTGGTTAATGTAATTTAAAGCAATATATGATTTATTTTCCAATGTAGAATATGTCTTATAATTATTTTTTCTTTGCTAAGAGCTAATCTTTATATGACTTAAAGAAATAGGTTAATAGCTCGAGAGGGATAGTTTTTATGTGACTTAAATAAATAGGTTAATGGCCCAAAAGGGAGAGAGATAGTCTTTATGTAACTTAAATAAATAGGTTAATGGTCCAAAAGGGAAAGACATGCGGTAGGAATGAAAGCCTGCCCCTTATGGACCACCAAAAGGGTAATTCTAAGTGGAATGATTTTTCTTGAATAACAATGATGAGTCAGCTTGCCATGGCTAAAAGCAACTGTTGTCCCATTGTTAATCACAAGCTATTCATTGATAATTTAACAACTCAATTGTGAGAGATTTTTCCACTTTTAAAAAATATAACATTAAAAAGTTGATATCCAGAAATGGAAGGGATGAACTCTAGCATAACTAGAAACGTGCAGACGACTACATCACGTGCAGACGACTACTTGATGTAGAAAAACCAGTCACACATCCATCGAGTCCCCTACTGGATATGAGTGGGAAGAAAGGGATGCAGCTAAACTTGGCCTTGAAACCCCGTACAGATCCCATAGGAAACGTAATCGATTTAATATTTTATTGCGAACATCATAAAAGAAAATTCAACTCTGTCGGTTTAATTTGCACATCTCCCTAAGTGGATTTCCGTTCTAAGCTCTGTTAATCAAAGTTGAAGTTCGAATAAAGTGTAGCACAACGTAAATTTTTATTTTTTTTATAAGTGATTGATTAGATTGGGTATGGAATATTTTCGTAATTATTCGTCTGAAATTGATTAGATTTGGAGTGGAATGTTTTCGTGGATGTTTACTTGGCGATAGCCACCGGGTGGAAATTTAATACTTGATGGAAGTGTCGTCATATAATTGTACGATTGTGGATTCATAGTCTAATAATCTATAGATATCTGTCTTTGTCGGTGGTTACTGCGAGCGACCCTGCGAGCGACCCCACACTGGGTGAGCACTTCTCATCTGTCACGCAGCTCTCCACCCTTTTTTCCTGATTCATAAATGAGAAACTTTATAGTACCTTTACGTTGCAAGTATACATCTTTTGCAGAATTTGACTTTGAATTTGACTTTTAATCAATATTCTCCAGTTATAAGATTTCTATCTGCAATGTTGCCTTTGTTCTTGGCGCAATTCCAAGGGAAAACATTTTCATCTTTAACGGGCAAACAACACTTTATAAATTCTCAACATATGAGTAATTTCTGCACAGAATGTCGAAATATGACATCTACTTGCATGACGATTGTGTTTTTAGCCTCCTAATAATCAATAATCGGATAGCAAGGAAATACTAGTACTTATAGATAGTTCGCTAGTTAAATAAGATGACCAAATAGAAGTGTTAGACTCGTTAATAGTTTTTGCCCTACAAATTCAATCAGTTTTTTTTCGAGGAAAAAAGAAATTTCATTTTATTATAAATAAAAGAGAAAGTACAATACCATGTATCTCAGGTTCTTTGCTAATTTCTACCCAACCCAATTACAATATATAATTCTACAAAATTCTTATATTTATGTACTTTGGCCTTCTATGTGGCTTATGAGGCTCATTTTATCCAATCTTTCACCATTTTCGAGATCCCTTGTTTTCTGTTATATAGTTTTTTTTTCCAACTTTCTTTCCTTTTTCAAAAAACAAACAAATAAGTAAAATTTTACCTCCTTATATATTACCCCTACAAAAAGAGGTCTTCACATTTGAAGTATTACAATTTTTTTTGGGTCATTAACATCTACAAAAAGGGACCAAAACATAAATAGCCTCACATAAAATGTATACAGTAATCTTTGATCTCAACATGGTTTTCAAATACTGCATAATAGATCTTATCGGGATCCATCTTCAATCCTCTTTTCGATAGAAGATCGATTGTTGTATTTTGTTCTCTGAAAACATGGTCGAATTGGATGACCAGGAAGAAATTTGTCATAATTCTAATATGGTTCATCCAATTGGATAAGATAGGTGGGCTGAAACGATTGTGTTCCTTTAACCAATCAATGATGTTCTTTGCATCACCATATACCTGCATTCTCTCAATTCCCAACCACTTTGCAACAAGTAACGCACCCCACAAAGAAATAATCTCTACTCTATTGTTACTTCCTGTACCTCCTTCCCACCAGAACTGATAATAGAAAGGTGGACTAATTTTTTTGAATGCCCCACATTCACATTCTCTCTTCTTGCAGGCTCCAACGAAAAACCCCATAGGGAATACCCTCCATATGTTTTTGGATTTAACCTATCTATATTTCTGCTTCCTCTTTGTCGGGCCATTCGCATTGATAAAAGCCATTGATTTAATTATATCCCCATGAATAGAAGATGGTTTCTATTCAACTATACTTGCATTCCTTCTTCGCGAAATAGATGAGAAAATGTAAATTAGAAGCGACCAATAATTTTTGTGGTTTTTGTAATAGAAGAGTAAACAGGATCTCACGGATTGAAAACTTCGATGAGGTATATTATAATTACCGAGAACCCGTTTCCAAATAACTAGAGCATGTGAATAAAAGAGGAACAGGTGTTTCACATCATCTATTCCCTTATGGCACAATATGCACATGTTCGACCCAACAATACCCCGTCTTTGTAAATTATTCCATGTCAACAACCAGTCATTTAATACCAGCCACCTAAAAACCTTTAATTTGTTAGGCAGATCCCCTTTCTAGGTATCTTGGAACCAAGTGTTTTCATCATTCACATTCTCAGGAACATATATTCTTTGATATATTTCCTTTACCTTTTTCTGTGCTTCTTAAAAGATCCATCCCATACCATATGATCTTCCCTTGTGTTGATTGAAATACCTGCTTGTCCTATTTGGAGTAGATATTGATCCCATTCTGCTGCATATCACCCATCTGTTTCGAGCATCTCTGTCGATTTCCAACCTTGGAACACAGAGGTATTGTTTTGATCTTCAAGACACTGGAGTAGAGTATATATTCCCTTTTGATGAATGATTTCAAGTAACTAAAATAGTAAGGAATGATTCCTTATCATCCCATTCAAAGCATCTAGTTCCACCTCGATCTGAGTACCATTTCCAACTTCCCATCGCATGAATACGAAAATCCAATGGAGGTTTTCATCATGCCACACTAGATAATAGACTTAGTTTTCAAACATTTGGCGTCATTATGAATCCAAGTAGCTAAAGGTTGACCTCTCGTATATTTTTCTCTCACAATGGCAGACCAAGGCTAGTACCAGTCATATCTCTCCACATGTTCTTTATAATGAGTGATTTGTTGAATGTGCCTTTATATAATATGCCCCAACCACCCTCCTCAATTGTCCTTACCAATACTGGCCATCTTACCAAGTGGAACTTTCCCTTTTGCTTGCTACCTAACAACAGGAACCTGACCATGATGACATATAACCTATGTAGAATATGCCTTAGACGCACGTAATGATGCATCCAATAGACCAATATGCTTTGTAATACTGATTTAAGAAATATCAACCTACCCCCCATCGTAAGCCACGTGTACTGTCATCCTGACAAAAAAAAAATTGTACTATTTATCACCAGTT
This sequence comes from Pinus tabuliformis, assembly GCA_031772625.1. Classification (NCBI taxonomy): domain Eukaryota; kingdom Viridiplantae; phylum Streptophyta; class Pinopsida; order Pinales; family Pinaceae; genus Pinus; species Pinus tabuliformis. The sequence continues at coordinate 1,449,391,304 of CM062816.1, forward strand.
CTAATCTTTGTTAACATAACCATTTGGATTTAGTTTGAACCCAGGGTATTCGAAACTAGACTCAATATTTTTTCATGGAACATCAAATAGGCTAAAAATATGTTTGATTTTCGAATCCTCTTTGTTCCCATAAATAAGAGAAGACTTGTGCTTGTTCATCATTAAGCCCTATACCATGCCAAAGGAAGAGATGATACTATGTATGATAACCGATTCACTTGTCTCTTTTGTCCCACCGAATAATAAGTCATACACAAAGCATAGATGTCAAACTGTGGAAAGACTGGTAATTTTAAAACCAATTATCTCCCCCCAGATCCTAATGTCCCTCATTTTAAGACTCAGGAAGTATATGACAAGAAGGAAGAGGAGGAGAGAAAAGGCACAACCCTGCCACAAACCCCTGTGAGCCATAAATAACTGAGAGGGCATACCATTTATAATAACTACAAAATCATGCCATAATCGAGTTCGCGTTGTAGGTGACAAACCCACTTTAATCAACACAAGCTTTAAAAACTCCTAATCCATGCAATCATAGGCCTTGGTCAGGTCCACTTTCAGGAGGTATGCATTTTATTTTCTAACTTTCATTATATGTAACATTTCCCAAGTGATAGATACAACATCATGGATCTGCCTTCCCTCTAGGAACCCAAACTATTCCAGAGTAATAAATTTTGATAATATCAGTTTTATTATGCCTTCGATAATTTTAGAAATGATCTTATACACTGAGTTACAAAGGGAAATGGGACCGAGAGACATAGTCCATCAGTGATGAATGCTGTAATCAATGCTTATTGTCTTCTATCTCTGTTTTTATTGCAAGTTAATGCCTAATTATGTTTCTTAAGTTCTTGATTAAGCCTTGAATCAATTGTTTTCCTCCAGTCTTCCACATTCATCATATAAGGTTAACGATCAATTTACTATTGGAAAATAATCACTTCTACTTAAATTTAGTTTATGATCTATATCAGATCATATAATTTGGTATCAGAGCAGGTTGCATATTGTAGAATTTTTTCTAGTGAATGTTAACCAGGTCTAAGTCGCTACGTGGAGAAGGAACACTTGAAGAGTTTGATCCAGAGATTGGAAAGCGAAAATTTGCTCATAAATCAACCATGAGAGGATCTGATGCAGGTGAAACTCTTGAAGAGAAGATGAGCGAGAAACAATTTCACAAAATTTTTTTGAGCATGCAAAAGATGTTGGGAGAAATTTACTAAGATAAGAAGGCGAGAGATGTCACTTATTCTTCAAAGACATCGAAGAAGGACAAGGAAAATGGCAAGGGTAATAAACCTCTTTCTCCTCCATCATATCCATCATCATCATCATCTTCTTCTTCTTCTTTCAGTTCAGATTTTGAAATAGAAAAGAAACCGAAGAAATCATCTTTTTTGAAACTTGATGTAAAATTTGAGCTACATATTTATGATGGCGAAATGAATCCTAAAAAGTTAGATAATTGGATTAAGAAATTAGAAGTGTATTGTCATATTTAGAAAATTTCTGGTGATAAAACGAAATTCAGTTAGCTACAAGTAGAATGGGGGGAACAACTTTAATCTGGTGGAAAAGTAAAACTCAAATAGATGTAAAGCGGAAAGGTAAAGACATATCTTCATGGTCTAATTTTTTAAAAGCTCATAGAAAACAATTCTATCCTTTGGGATACATGCAACAAGTTGTTATTGATTGGCAACATTTGAGGCAAGGTAAGGGCCAGAATTTTCAGCTGTTTACTCAGGAGTTCAGGAAGAAAGCTTTGCCGCTTGGTATTCCATTGGATACACGAGAAACTTTATTGAAGTACATTGGCATTTTACATTCATATTTACAACATATATTATTGATGTTTAATCCTGATGACTTTGATGAAGTGTGTTCAAGCCATACATTATTGAATCAGGTGGCAGACCGTTCAAGTTTTCGCAGAAGCCATTCAGACAATTGGAAATCAAGGATTCAAAATACAACAAGAGGAAGATAAATTTGAAGGGAAAGAGATCAGTCACAACTCGAAAAGAAAGTGAAAGACCTACATGTACTCATTTCCAGAGGACCGGACATGATGAATCCAAATGTTGGAAACTTCACCTAGAATTCATAACAAATAAGTTCCAGAAGAAGAAAGGTGAAAATAAAGCTAATGAAGCAATCCAACAAGATTTGGGTTTCGACTCAGGTGATGAAGGTAAAATAACACAATGGTTTCGATAGGTAAAACTTCGGACACAGATTCAAGTTCTAGTACTTCTGCACCTTCTTCAAACATAAATCATCTGAATGAGGATAAAAGGGTTGAATTATTTCATATAAGGGTAGCTTCTAAGCATAAGAAAATAGATACATTATTTGACAATGGATCACAGGAGAATTTAATATTTGAATATTTAGTTAAGAAATTGGGTTTGGAGACACAGAATCATCCAATACCATACCCATTAGGTTGGCTAAATAAAGACATTCAGATTAATTTCACAAAGCAACATCGGTTAAAATTTGCCATACCAACTAATTACATTGATGAAGTTGATTTAGATGTGATTCCAGTAGACATATGTTGGGTCCCTATAATACTAGTGATTACCCCATTCCTATTGTAGTTATACCCCTTATTTATATTGTTGTGCCTCTATTACCCCCATATTGTTATTTCTGTGCCCCATAGAATCCCTCTATTGTTATTTTTGTGGCTTTATATTATTATTGTTAGGTCGGCTGGATTATATTGTGACTCCTTAGACTCCTATATATAGAAAGGAGGTTTTGTCATTTGTATCATCGAAGAATTGTTCATTTATTTAATGTAAAGGAGGTTGCCCCCTCGAAGAGGCTGAATTCTAAGGCGTTGATCTATCTTTTCTATCTTTTCTTGAGCTGGTTTCATAACATTTGGTATCAGAGCTTTGGATTCTAGGGTTTCACTGCTCCAAACAGGTCATCGTGGCATTTTCGATATGATTTTTTTTCTGTGACGTTTCAGAAGTCGCAAAAAAAACCCATTTGAGAAGAAATCGCGCTGAACCTTAGGTCCGAATTTCAGAGATTTTTGCGCGATATTGGCGGAGATATGATCTGAGGAAGTTGGTCTTTTTGCAGACTCCTGAATTACATTCAAAACCGGTGACCTGGGGAAAATCGTCATAACTTTCTCTCTGGGGATCGGATTGAAATTTCGTAAGAAGGTACAGAAAGAGGATGGACTGTAGTTTCTTGTGTGTGTGTTTTAGATTCAAAGGTTGAAACAGTGACTCGTGGCACGTCGTCCAAGTTAGCTCTATTGAACCAGTCTAAAAGCAAGTCACTGTGGGAGATTTCACATAACTCTTCCTTGGAGAATCCAATTTGGCTCAGACTTGTGGCATTGGAAAGAGGACGCAGAAGGCTACTATAGGTAGCAAGTTCAGAGCTGGATGATCCGAAACTATAGAGATAAATCAGATTCAATATCAGGCTTCTATAAAGTGAAAAAAGGTGTGTAGTTTTTTTTTTTAAATTTTTGTGTAAGCTTAGTTTAACGGAATTCAAAGGGCATAGTAAAGCATTATTATCGGTAACTGATTACCTGAGGAAAGAAAATGCAAACACCTAGTAAAGAACCTGAAAGCTCTAGCATGACTCATGAAGAAGAGGAAGAAATGCTACATGATATATCAAAATTACAAGAACAAGTGCAACAAATGTCACGCTCACAAAAGCTAACAGAAGCTAAGATAAGTGGCGTGGAATCTAAGATAAATGGCATGGAATCTAAGATAAAGGGCATGGAAGCTAAGATGGAGGATTCGATGGCAGATTTGAAGATAGATTTGAAGACAGACATGGAAGAATTGAAGAAGTTGCTACAAGAAAGGGTCACTAATGGTGAAAAGGTAGTAAAGGAAACTCATGATGAGAACAAAAGAAATGTTAATCATGATTCCATAGATGCTAATGTTGGATTGAAGAATCACCATATTCCAAAAATCGATATGAGGAAGTTTGATGGCAAGGATCCCGCCACATGGATATTACAGATGGAGCAATTCTTCGATCTCAATAATGTGCAAAACGCACAAAAGGTACGTATGGCAACTGTATATTTGGAACCAAATCAGTTTGTATGGTATCAATGGCTTTGCTTTCGTAAACAATTTATCACTTGGGCAATTTTTACGGAAGAATTGATAGCACATTATGAAGATACAAAAAGAAACACTTTTTTTAGCCAATTGATAAGTCTCAAACAAAAGGGTTCAGTAATGGAGCACATTGAGGAGTTCCAAAAATTGAACATAAGGGTAAAAGATATTCCAGAGGAGCATAGGATTGATGTGTTCATAGGGTCTTTAAAGGATAATATCCAACATGATGTTCGCCTTTGGGAACCTGATTCATTAGAGAAGGAATTCAGGTTAGCAAGAAAAATGGAAAGAAAAATTATGGCAACCAGGAAGCATACCACTCACAACTATAAAGACGGAAGTGTTGTTGCCCCTAGTCTTCCACAACCTATAAGGTTGACACCACAACAATTGGAAGAAAAAAGAGCAAAAGGGCTTTGTTACAGTTGTGATAGCAAATACACTAAAGGTCATAAGTGTGCTGAGAAGAAATTATTCTACATAGATTGTGAAGAGGAGGAAGAAAAGGAGCAAGAAAGGTCAAAAGAAGAAGATATACTCTAGGAACAAAGCCTAGATGAAGAACAAATAAATCCGACCATATCTTGTAATGCATTGGCGGGAATTACCACTCCTCAAACCATCAAGATAGAAGGAAAAATCAAGAAGAAAAAGGTAATAGTGTTGATTGATTCAGGAAGCACCCACAATTTTATTCATTGTAGGGTAGCAAAAGAATTGAATTGCTTCCTATATCCAACACCAGAGTGTCAAGTGATGATTGCAAATGGAGGAACAATAAATTGCTCTAGAAAGTGCCATAATATCAAGCTATCCATGGGAGAATATGTATTGACTAGCCCAATGCTTTCCATTCCAATGGGAGGTGCTGATGTTGTACTAGGAGTCCAATGGCTACAATCCTTGGGTACAATAGCTTTTAATTTTCAAGAACTTTTCATCAAATTTTCTACGGAAGGAAAGGAAGTTGAATTAAGGGGTATTGCAGGGAAACCAGGAAAGATAATCAGCTCTAATGGCATGGCTAAGCTTCTTAAAAAGGAGCAAAGAGGTGTAATTGCACAATTATGTTCGCTAGATGTTTCCACATTGGAATCATCTATTTCTCCAGATCTCCAAAATGTCCTGGACAATCATTCCAAGGTATTTGAGACTCCCAAAGGTCTCCCACCTATGCGTGATCATGATCATGCTATTCATTTGATTCCAAGAAATGTTCCTCCAAACATCAGGCCGTACAGATATCCCTATGCCCAAAAAAGTGAAATTGAATGTATGGTTGCAGAAATGCTAGAGGCTGGTATAATTCAACCAATTCAAAGTTCTTTTTCAGCTCCAGTAGTATTGGTGCACAAGAAGGATGGATCATGGCGCATGTGTCCGGATTATAGGGAGCTCAACAAGCTCACTATTAAAGATAAGTTCCCCATTCCTGTTATTGATGAATTATTGGATGAATTGCATGGATCAATTTACTTCACCAAGTTGGATCTTCGTTTGGGATATCATCAAATCAGAATGAAGATTGAAGACATTCTGAAAATGGCATTTAGAACTCATGAGGGTCATTATGAATTTTTGGTCATGCCTTTTGGCCTTCCCAATGCACCTTCAACATTTCAAGGTTTGATGAATTCAATTTTCAAACCATTTCTTAGAAAATTTGTGTTAGTATTTTTTGATGATATACTAATCTACAGCAAGTCTTGGAAGGATCATGTTGAACATGTTGACAGGGTGCTACAACTATTGGAGGAGAAACAATTATACGCAAAAAGATCCAAATGTTTCTTTGGAGTCCAGGAGGTGGAATATTTGGGTCATATTGTATCTCATGAAGGAGTTAAGGTAGACCCTAGAAAAATTAAAGCCATTAACGAATGGAAAATCCCCACATCCATAAAGCATCTGCGAGGATTTCTTGGGTTGACAGGGTATTATCGCAAGTTTGTTAAGAATTATGGGAGAATAGCAGCACCTCTAACAACATTATTGAAGAAAGATTCATTTTCATGGACTCCAGAAGCAACAAAGGCCTTTGAACATCTTAAAGAGGCAATGTGCCAAGCACCGGTCTTAGCTATGCCGGACTTCACAAAAACCTTTATTGTGGAATGTGATGCTTCAGGAAATGGAATTGGTGATGTTCTAATGCAAGATGAAAGACCCATTGCTTTTGAAAGTCGTCCAATCAAGGGAAAGTTTTTAAGCAAAGCTATTTATGAGAAGGAAATGTTGGCAATACTCCATGCACTTAAGAAATGGCGACCCTACCTAATGGGAATACACTTCAAGGTAAAAACGAATCATGATAGCCTTAAATACTTTTTAGAACAAAGATTATCCTCTGAAGAGCAACAAAAGTGGGTCACAAAGATGTTGGGTTATGACTTTGAAATCATCTACAAAAAAGGGAAGCAAAATGTGGTGGCAGATGCACTCTCAAGAAAGGATGAGGATGTGGAAGCATTGCTGTGTGCCATTTCTATTATCCAACCAGATTGGATAAACGAAACAAGGGAGGAATGGAAGAACGACGAAGAAGTGTGGGCACTTATTCGAAAGCTACAACAAGATTCCAGTACTTCTGATACATTTAGTTGGCAAAATGATTCATTATGGTACAAAGATCGCTTATACCTCAGTAAGAATTCCCAGCTAAAACAAAAGATTCTTATGGAATTGCACACTTCTCCCTTAGGAGGGCACTCAGGATTTTTAAAAACTTACCACATGGTTAAGAAGGAATTTTTTTGGGATGGCCTTAAATCAGATATTCAAAAGTTTGTGGCGGAATGTTTGGTTTGCCAGCAAAATAAAGTTGAAACAATTAAGACACCGGGTCTATTACAACCTTTATCCATTCCAAGCCAACTTTGGGAGGAGGTTTCAATGGATTTTATCATAGGTTTACCCAAGTCTGAGGGAAAGAGTGTCATCATGGTGGTAGTTGACAGACTTACCAAGTATGCACACTTTTGTGCATTATCACATCCATTAAAGCCAGTACAGTTTCTACTGCATTTATGGAAACAGTTCAAAAGCTACATGGAAACCCAAAGATTATTGTAAGTGACAGAGATCCCATTTTCACTGGAAATTTTTGGACAGAATTATTTTCTTGTCTTGGTACTCAGTTAGCTCATAGCTCATCTTATCATCCTCAATCTGATGGGCAAACTGAGATAGTAAACAAATGTTTGGAAGGATATATTTGTTGCTTTGTATCTGATAAACAGACACAATGGGTCAAATGGTTGCCTCTGGCTGAATGGTGGTATAACACTTCCTTCCATACAGCAACAAAAATGACCCCATTTATGGCACTTTATGGGTATCAACCACCATCCATCACATCATATTTAAGAGAAAATTCTAAGGTTCAGGTAGTGGAACATCACATCGAACATCAACAACAAGTCCTCCAACTCTTAAAGGATAACCTCGTGTTGGCACAAAATAGAATGAAACAACAGGCAGATCAACATCGCAGTGAAAGAAGTTTTGATGTAGGTGATTGGGTATTCCTACGACTACAACCATATAAACAAATGTCCCTAAAGCAAACTAAGAAGGATAATAAATTATCACCAAAGTATTATGGTCCATACAAGGTGTTGCAAAATATTGGTACTATGGCATACAAATTGGAACTTCCTACAGCTTCTCGATTGCACCCAGTTTTCCATGTTTCATGTTTAAAGAAGGTTATAGGTGACAAGCTCCCAATTTAAACAATATTGCCAGAACTTGACGAGGAAGGAAAAATTATATTGGAACCGGAAGCAGTCACAGAAACAAGAACTCGACAGCTATGAAATCGATCAATTTCAGAGTGTCTTATCAAGTGGAAGAACTTATCCGCTGAAGATTCCACATGGGAGGATGAGAATTTTATGCAAAAGTATCCAGAACTACTCAAGCGTTGAGGACAACACTTTTTTGAAGGAGAGGGGCATGTTGGGTCCCTATAATACTAGTGGTTACCCCATTACTATTGTAGTTATACCCCTTATTTATATTGTTGTGCCCCTATTACCCCCATATTGTTATTTCTGTGCCCCATAGAATCCCTCTATTGTTATTTTTGTGGCTTTATATTATTATTGTTAGGTCGGCTGGATTATATTGTGACTCCTTAGACTCCTATATATAGAAAGGAGGTTTTGTCATTTGTATCATCGAAGAATTGTTCATTTATGTAATGTAAATGAGGTTTCCCCCTCGAAGAGGCTGAATTCTAAGGCGTTGATCTATCTTTTCTATCTTTTCTTGAGCTGGTTTCATAACAACATATGTGGAGTAGTGTTAGGGAGTCCTTATCTTTATGATCGTGAAGCAATGTTTCATAGGAAAGAGCATAAATATCACCTTAAGAAAGATTGGATTGAATATATTGTCAGGGCACATAAACTCAAATCACACTTGGATTTAGTTTTAGTTAATCATATGAAGTGATTAATAAGTTCAAGTAAGAAATATGTACTCATGGTTGTAAAAGAACAACATAAGGATCGACATGATTCGTTTTCAAGTTACGAGTCTCATTTTAAATATAGTTTGATTAAAGTGGTACAATATTTTCTAAGTCTATTTGAAGAACCAAAACATCTTCCTCCTAAGTGAGAAATACAACATGAGATACAATTGATGGCTGATGCCCCTCTTCCTAATATCGTAATATATCGCATGTGAGTTATAAATAAGTAAGAAATAAAGAAACAAATCCACGAATTGATTGAAAAAGGTTTTCTTCGACCCAGTTCATCTCCATGTGGCTCACCTATAATTTTGGTTCTTAAGAAAGATGGGACATGGAGAATGTGTGTTAACTTTACGACCTTAAACAAAATCACAATAAAAAATAGGTATCCTCTTCGGAGGATAGATGATTTAATTGATCAACTGAAAAATGTTGTTTATTTCATTAAGTTAGATTTAAGAAGTGGGTATCATCAAATTCGCATAGTAGAAAATGATATATGGAAAAATGCATTCAAAACTAGGTAGGGACTATTTGAATGGTTGGTAATTCCTTTTGGTTTGTGTAATGCTCCAACAACTTTCATGCGAGTTATGAATGATGTATTCCACCCTGCTGAAGTCTTGAAATTCGCTGCAACAACATGGGGGAATGACTACCCGGTCTGGACCTTAAAGAAGCTCCTTTTCTGTTTGGAATGGTGGATCCGACTAGTTCAACTAGGTCCAGTTACCTTCTCTGAATCTCCAATGGCTTTAAAATATGACTTTCATTTACTAATGGAGAAGAGATATCATATTAATTTTCTTGCTGATCAGGAAAGAAAGTGATTCTTAAGTTGATTTGGGGCTCAACCAAGCCACAACTAAAGTTTACCTCTTTAGGAAGAGGGCTTAAAATAATGTAGAAAATTAATCTAAATGAAAATTTGTTCAAAAATGCAAGCAGAAGGAACTAAATCCTAATCCTATCTCAATTAGGTAGATATAGATCTAACCCAGCTGAGAGCAAGATATATAAATGATTGGGATTTAAATATGTCTTGCTTATAATGAATATCAAGCTAACAAAGTAGTTCAATTAACTGACATTATGAATACCAAGTCACATTCTATTAAGAGACCTCTTGACTGAAATAATCAACCAACAAAATTTAGGAAGAAGTTCACAAAAAAGATATTGATTGTTTAATCAGTAATTCCAATAATTAAACAATAACATGAGGAAAAAGTTCACAACATATTACTATTTGTTAAACCATTCTTAACAGACAAATTTCTGAGTAAATAGTTACTCAGAAATCAAAATTCAGCTCATAATAACAGAGATAAATAACAACATATGATTAACACAAATTACTCATAGCGACAAAAATGCACAAATATGAATAAAATGACACATTTCCGCCATCATCAAATGAAAATAGTATTTAAAATAGTAGTATTATAAATACCAATTTATTGAATCCATTTCTCTGGCTTTGGTTTCCAACAATTCTTTACATTTCTTGAATTTCTGTTGTTACAACAGGAGCTGCAAAAGTGCAAACTCTGCCTATCACACATAATTCAGAATGCAAAAGAAAAATCCTTAATAATCCTCAGATTTGAAATTTTCACTCCTCCCACCTACAACTCTAAATCCCTATTATAGAAGAGCTTTTAGAATTCCAGAATGGTAGAGGAGAGAAGTCTCTATTACAGTCTACAATCTATTATTTATAACATTTACAAAGGAATTCAAAGTAGGAAAGTTTGTTGAAGAAGAAATATGTTTAGTCAATTTCATTGGCTCAAAATTTCATTCTTGTATTGCTAGATCCTTCTCATTGTTTGATATTCTTTTCTCTTCATCTCTTCAACTTTTTCCTGCAAAATCAAATCAAAACAAAAATAAAATCAAAATGCCAAATCTGGAATTAAAGCAAATCTAATCAAATTCAATTGAATAAATAATTAAAAAGGAAATTTGAGTTTTCTATTGATGCCTATGACGATTTAGTTGGCCAAGGATATCATTGGCGAATGTATTTTCATTAAGAAGGGGCTTAGGCAAATGAAAATGTAGAAAATAAGCTAAGAAAAATTATTTTTATTAGAAATTCGGAGCTTGATCTTCTGCTGGGTTTTAGACCCAATAAATGATCGAATCTGTTAATGAAACTTTCTTAGAAATGTTCTCCATGATTTTATGTTTCCAATGAGCCATCCTGAGCCTCATTTGGCTAGGTGAAACTCAATCTATGAGTCTCCGAAGTTGATGAGCCAAATCTGGCATAATTCTGGAAATTATGTTGCCTCGGCCAAAAATTACAATTTGTTAATGAAATTATAATCCTATTTTAATTATTTAATAATTATTTATAACTTAATTATTAATTAACTAATATATAAAATTAATTTTAATTTAATTTAGTTAATTAGATATTAAATATTAATTAACTATATTAAATTAATTTATTAACATTTAATATGGGTTAGTTTAGCATATCAATGTATATGTTAACTTCTCCGAATTGCAAATAAAATGAAGGCCTTCGTATTTTTTCACATCGGCTTATCGCACGTTTGTGTTTCAAAAAAGGCTTTTAGAATTAATGGGATAAGCTTTTGTGAGAAATTTTTCGCGATATGATTTTTTTTTATAAGTTTTTGTGGTCTTGGTTTCGGGGGCTATTAAATTAATGAAGATAAGTGGGGCTCACACTTATTATTAATCCTACAAATTGAACTATAGCCACTTTGCAATTTTGAGAATCTGATCTTGGCAATTTGTTTTAAAATAATAAATTGGAGTAAATTACCAAGATCCTGAAATGTGTTTTCATCCGTTGTATAATTTAGCTGAGTCATTTTGTAGGACTGTTAGTGAGAAAACAAAAAAATAATAAAAGTTAACCAAAAGTCAATATTTACAATGAATGACTAATGAACTTAATTAGTTACAAAATTTGAAGTCTTATGCATTTATTTACAATTTTAGTCGAGGCAAAAAAATGATCAAACTTCAAGGAAGTGCCATTTACAAACTGGTTGACCAAATGAGTCGAAACATGTATCGATAGAAAGCTTGTGAAAATTCAGATTCAATGAAATAATCAAAACATAAATCCGATGAAAAGAAAAAATGATAAAATTGTAAGACAATTAACTTAAATGAAAATCATAAAAGATGCTTAGCCAAAAATTTATAAAAAGGGTTCCCAATATTTGAGTCAATAAGTAAAAAATGGGGGGGTGTTGGTTTTTCCCTACAACAATGGCGACACACTGTGAAGAACTAGTTATCTCTGGTTAAAGATAATAAACTTTAATTTATCCAAAGGTTAAAAATAATGGAGTTCAAGAAACTGTCTAACAGTAAAACATTTTCATAGGTCCCACTTAAATAGATTAAGTAATATGAGTTTGTAAAGATAAATATTAAAAAAAAAATAGAGTAAAAGTCATGAATCCAAATTTGGGAAAATTTATTTTAAAACTACCTCATATAATAATAGAATAAGGTAGAGATAAGAGTTTTTGATAAAGCATATATCCATTTTATGATTGTCTCTGACATCGCTTTGCTGCCAGCGAGCCTAAACAGTACCCCAACAAAGTTTTCTTTTATGTCATACAAGCCTAATCTTGCTGCCAGCGAGTATCCATAGCCCTGACGGGTTTACCTATGTTTCCCATGCTTCCTCTTTAATCTCTCTTTTGATAATAGCATTTGTGAGATTTTAGTTTATAATGTATTTGAGTGAAAGAGGTGGGATGGTAATAGAGATTTATGTTTAATGGACATAATACTTTCATAATGTTTTCTCCAAATTCTTTCCCTACAGCTATCGATCAGAGCCTTTTATGTGAAGGGGTGGGACGGATACATTATGTTAAACTCAAATCAATTCTTTCCTTGAAAAGATAAACTCAATCAATTAGAAAGGATGTGTGTTCCTCCATGAAAAATATTTAAAGCCAGATGATCTTATGGTTCCATAAGGATATTCCTTTAATGATAAATGAAATTCATGAAATGGATAGAGTTAAGAGATTTCTCATGTAAGTCAATCATTGTTAGGCAAGGAAAAAGGCCTTTCATATAAATCATGGCAAAGTCACCAAAATGAAATCAAAATTGAAAGAAAAAGGGAAAGAATTCTTAAACTAAAGTAAGAAAAGAAATCAACAAACCAAAATGAAATTGAAGAAAAAAACCAAATTTAAAAGATAAAATCCATAAAGACTACTCATACAAAAGTCATAACAAAAGAGATAAAATAAAATAATCATGTGAATTCTATTTCTTTTGTTGATATTTAGATAAATTTTATCTTGCAAAGTTATAATAATTTTGGTTTCTGATAGCAGTGATGAATAATATATTAAATGAGAAATCTCTTTCTGCTCCAAAGTTTATTGTTTCGAAGAAAAAAATGAAAAATAATCTTAATCATTCTCGAATAAAAGTAATGCTTAAGATATATTCATAAAATAGAAACGATGTGGGCTGCTTCGATGGCTTCTATCTAGGTGAGTTCAGCGCTGGTCCGAAGCGCAATAGCGCCATCATGGAATAAAAAAGAGACGGGCTGAGAGGAAATGGCAGTGACAGAGACTGTAGATATTAACCTGATCGGCGCCGAAGGGATAAAAGGGGCATAGCATCACCGGATGGATCGAGCGAAGGCAAACGGAGGCGTAGCTTTGAGTGGGTTTTGGATCCATGGGCCACTGCAATGTAGGATGAAGTGATCGACAATCAAAAGAGTAGCAGATCTGATCTGGATCTGGAATGGCTAAAGAAAACGGAGACGGATTTATGGTGCATCTTGACGGAATGGAGTTTCTTTCTACCAGATCTGAGGCATTCGGTCACTGGACTGCCAAAACGAGGGTACCGAACAATGGTGATCATGGCAATCGGATCCAGCCCTGTAATAGCCCACATTGGTTGCAAGCAGTCTTTTTTCATCTGCAACAGTTTAACACCAGCTCAACTTAAGAAAACTGGAGTGCAGCACCTGGACCCCGCTTTCGCTAGCGCAGATCTTGAACGATCTCTACAAGGACTTGTATTGATCCCTCTTGCCACGAAAGGGCACTTTAATCATAGATCTTCCAAGGATCCAACAGATCTGGCACACAACTGTCCGAACAGCCTATACCGAAACTAGATTGGGAGGCACATTCACCAACAGCCTCCTTTTGGCCATGGATCGCAGCACGCAGCACAAATTTGGGGGCATGCAACTGCCAAGATACCCCTCTAGCCTGAGCTACAGGTCAAATGTGCAGAAGAAGAACAAAATGACAAACAGAATGGAGGTAAAAACCTCAGATCTGCCACTGACCAAATGGATTTGATGCTCAACAAACAAATCAGTCCACACCAAATCCAGATTTGGATGCCTGATAACAAAAAGTCTCCTCTCAGCCCTCGATCATAGCTTGAGATCATAGATCGGAGTTGGCAACACAGAGACGCGATGATTGTGTCGGATCAGGAAAACATCCCAACATTGGAGCCTGAAGTTTTTGCTTCTGATATGCTTGAAGGAAGAAAAAGTACTCTCTTTATCAAATACATGGGAGGGAACACAATATGCATCAAGCTAGGGAAATGGGAGGTGACAAAAACCTTGAAACAAGGGATACAAGAAAGGACTGGAATCCCACCCTGCAAACAAATACTGCTCTACACAGGGAAAGTACTACAGGAGGAGCACAAGCTAAAAGAATGCAATATAGAGAATGACTCAACCATCTGTCTTAGCACAAGACTCCGCAGAGGCTATTCCGGCACAAGCTCAAAAGGACCTGCTTCCTTCAAGGATGCAGTAAAAGGGAAAATGGAATCTCAAGCAAAAACAGAACAGCAAGCTACAACCCCTAGGGCCTACATTGTCGAGAAGACAACATAGAACCCTGCATTAACAATCGCCATACCTGAGGTAAATGAAATACATGCTGATTATTTAACTAAAGCAGCGATATGCAGGTTTCATGGTTTTTGGCCCAAACCGAAAGCCCTTCTTCAATGGATTTACTCCATATGGACAGAAAACTGCGATCTCCATCTCTGTTCAAAAGGATTTTTTATTGTCAAATTTGACACAGTAAAGGACAAGGAATATGCATTGAACGAGGGACCATGGTTCTGCGGTAATGCTGGCCCTTTCATGACATCTTGGTTCCCAAATTTTGACCCAAACACCATGGTGGTTTCCAAAATGCCAATGTGGGTAAAATTATATAACTTACCTCTGCACTTTTGGCACTTCAAAGTATTAGAAGGCATCAGCAACGCCTTGGGGAAATTCTTAAAAGCAGACAATGAGTGCCTAGCTAAGGATATCTATACTTTTGCCAGGGTCTGTGTGGAGGTTGACCTTAGTCAAGGTTTACCAGATCACATTCTCTTACTCCACAATGAAAAGTAATGGGCACAGCCACTTGATTACGAAAACACTGCCTTCCAATGCCGCATATGCCGTCAAATTGGTCATCTTTAGAGTGCATGCCCACAAAACAAAAAAGATAGGAAAGGAGAATAGCCACCAGAGCCGAAAGGATGGCAGTTTTCAACCACATGGGCAAATGACATAGAAGAGGGAAGGAACACAGAAACCACCAATATATACCAAGAAGCAGAATATGGAGGAAATAATACAAAACTCAGCAAAGAAAGATTTCCACACAATCTACAGAATGATGAAAATCAGATTGAATATGTAATAGATCCAATGACAACCAACCCACAACAACAATGTGAGAAACACACCGCAGGGCAAGAAATTGGAGGCAGCAAGTGAGCATACTCTATAGAAAGCTCAGATTCTGAAAAAGAAATCTTGGCTGCCACAAACAAAGCACAAATGACTATTGTAACAACCACACCCAACAATGAAGGTTGGCGGAAAGTGGAAAAAAAGAAAGGCAGGAAATCATAGATAGAAAGTCAATTATTTTTAGATCTTGTTATCAGCGAGACAAGTTTTGATACAACATATGCTATTATAGCATCTAAAACATGTAATTTTACTCAATATGAATAAAATTACGATTTTTTCAGTGGAAAAAAAAAGCAATGCTTAAGGAAACAGATAAAGGTTCTGAGTCTCCCTAATTTAGTTGATTCAATGAGGATCATTACTACTTCTTTCAATAATCTCAAAGAAAACTAAATAAAAGAGAGTGAACTTCAACACTGATCTGGTAGAGGCAAAATAGGCTCATGAATACCTACAAAACCAGAGTTAAAGATCAAGAAAAATTAAAAACAAAATGAAAAGAAAAATAAAATAATGAGAATGGGTACATGAAACTTACAATTAGAGAATTGCGTTCAATATTACCTTAAAAATATCATCTTATCCAATACTAGCTAACTTTTTACTTTAATTAGAATTAAAAACATGAAGAGTTGAACTAACTGAAATCTTATTAACCCAAAATCATTATTTATTAAATCTATACTAAAACAAGTAACAAACTAGAAGAAAAAAATGTTTCATGTTCTATGAATTTGAAGTGAACTGAATTCATCATAAATGAAATGATGTTTTTTAATGAATTGCAACGATAAATGTTCTCATAATATTATAATTTTCATATCAATTCCATGATTTTCATAAATATTTTAGAATTAAGATCAAATCCAAGATAATGAAATACAAATGTTTAGATGGGAAGGTTTTGAATTTCATATATTAAATATAGAGTGATATATCTAAAACTCAAGAATGAGAGAAATAAAAATAATTTAACCATGTTGCAATTTTATTACCAATTGTTTCATTACCATAGTGGTTGCCCAAGAGTGCCTTAAAATCTTTCGCATCGCAATTTTTTCTGCCATGCATAACTTCAAACTGTGAGATTCACCTTTTCCAATATGCAACTAAATGTTATGTAATAGTTAAAATTCAATGGCAGAGAGTCATATATCAGAGTTTAGTGAATTAGAGGATGTCAAGACAATATGCGATATAAGTGTTGTAATATGAGCATATGAAATGAGAAATTGCGATGGAGCGGTTGCTATATCGGAGAATAGTTATATCGGCAACCAGAATTCTTAATAAAAGAAAAAGAAATTGGCAATCCAAAGATTTCGAATACGGGATGTAATATCGTTAATACGCCGATATGCGATATGGAACACACCTGACCATTTAATGATATAGATTCAATTTCATATCAGATCTGGGACATAAAAAATTTTAAACATATGCCCCAACTGAAATTGCGATGGACACAATATATTTTAAAATTATATTTAAATGTCATATTGGGTTTGAGATTATATGGTCATTGAAATATTAGCGAAATCAACTATTGGATATCGATGATTCGATATGTTGGAAATATTCTCAATTGAAAACTTCCAATATGTGAAATGTGATATGAGATGTGGCATCTTTGTGGGACCGTCTTTGGGGTTGATAAGAGATTGATGATCATATGATTTTAAAACGAGATGTAACATCGTTGATATGCCGATGTGTGATGAAGAATGGATGCGATAGTTTTATTAAATAGATTCAATATCTTATCGAATCTGAGATATCAGAACCTTTAAATGTACTTCCCAATTGAAATTGCAATTTTATGAGCAGATGCAATATCTTTTAAAACTTAATTAAATGTGGTATAGGGTCCAGAATTTGGTGGATATCACAATACTTCAATTTATGCTTTATATGAAATGTCCCAACATTGGGATGCTCTGCTAATACTATACGACAATACAACGAGATTGGGATGTTTTCAAAGTATTGAAAATAAAAGTGCCCAACTCAATTTTCCTTTCTATAAAAATTTCATTCAATAATTTGATTAATCATCGGATTATTCGATTGGAGGAAGACATTATCGTGGCTTTCTTATGAGGAGATTTGCGATATGATAATAATCCAACATGAATTTCCTGATAATGTTTTTAAAAGTCTGAATGGAATCTTAATGAAATATACAAGGAAAATTAATGAATCCTCAAATTATGACAAAACAATTAATACTTCCCTGAGCATGTTGCAGATTTAAAATAGTTTCTTTCTTCTTTCAAGTATCCAAAATCAAAGCAATGAGCACCTGAAAAAATAAAGAAAACATGAATAGGAAATAAATGATGAAAAGGAAAATCAAACAATAGATGAAGATGAACCTTTTAAAATGCATATCTGGAAGAAAATTTACTGTAAATTTACCTCATGAATCTTTAATTTCTCCCATGTATTTTTCAAAATTCTCATATGTTCAAGTTCATCTATTTATTTAATCTAAAATGCTAAGTATTGAACTTTCATATTACATCCACCTTCAATTTAAATTGGAAGACAAGAGTGGTGAAACTGAGCTCTTTTTAAGACATACTCATGAATCAAGGATTGTCAAGTGGTACCAAATTCTTGGAATTTATTCGTGTATGATCGTTGTGATGATTTTTTTCCAAAACGAGACAATCAAGTGCTTTTCATAAATGTATATTATCTAAGAGTTTCTAAAATATTTTAATTTGTTTTTCTGAAAACGAGAGGGAATGCCAATAAGAGGTCAGATTCATTACTTGCTTTATTGAAATCTGAAATAATGAAATAGGTGCTAACAGAAAAGAAATCTAATCTAAATTAATCTATTCCTAATTCTAACTTAATGGAGGAAACATGACTAGGTATAGGCATGCTTCCAATGGAACCATTTAAGCATTTTAATTCCTACATGTATGTACAAATCAATTATTAGTAATACAATAAAATTAAACTAAAGAAAATAAACCTGAATTGAAAATGTATAATTACTGATAACGATTTATTTATAATTACCTTCTCTTGAAATTCTCTTTCCAATTGAATTTCAATTGGATCATAGAAATCTAGATGGATTTCTATTAATGATTGGAAGGGATTCAAAAGAGGGGATGATAGGCTAGATCGTGGAAACGTGTTTTTAGATACAATGACCTACATAAATTTGTTAGTGTTATGTACAAGTGTTAAACTATTAACAATCTTCTGTGAAGGAAAACTTTCCAAATATTTTTCTAAGGGGTCTATTAAATATGGATGGAAATTTGTTAAATACAATGGAAGATTGTTAACTAAATTAGATTGCTGGCCATATTGTGAAAATACTCTCTTGTTGACACTGCCTTGGAGAAGGTAGAAGTAATTGATAAGAAATGAACATCAGTTAAAATTATAAGATAAATAACTCTTGGTGTTCACAATGAAAACTTGAAACTCCATTTTCTCATTCAGACAGTACATCAATTAAGTGTTTAGTACTGAACTGCTCAATATGTCAGCATAAATTATCTAAAAATTGAAAATTAGAAATAGAAAACAAATATGAATTTAAACAAAATAAAATAAAATCATAGTTTACAATAGTGTTATAATTATTTTTACAGCACAATTGGGACTGACTTAAAACAATTTCCTTTTCATAAGATTTGGTTAGAATAATAGGATTCAAATGATTGCTAATACCAACTTGTGAATTAGAAAGAGAATCATGACTATGAATAGGAATGAGATCTTAATCTTCATATAAATCATAGATTGAAATGTCTTCTTGAATGCTGAAATCATGAGTATGTTTAATTATTTGAAAATGAGAACTATTTGAAACAATTTCTGAATTACACTGTTCTTAATTTTCACATTTGATTAGACTTTGATCATGATGATTCAATTGTGAAGTAGACAAATCAGTATCTTCAATGTCAAAACAACTATCGTAAATGACCTCACAACATTCATTAGAATTCCTTTCAATTCCATCCAATGTATCAAAACAAGAAGGAATATGAAGCACATTCTCATTAATGCCAAATGAATAATCAATAATAAATTCTCTACCTTGATAAAAACTAATTGGCAATTCATTAAGATCAGCCTCTTTGTTTTCTGAAATATCATTATTGCAAAGAGGGAATAAATTATTATGAGTGAAAATATCAGGATAATGGGAAAAATGAGAATGAGAAACAATAGTTATAAAAGTTTCAATTTTTAAAAACTCTTAAAATATCAGGATAAAAGGAAAATTGAGAATCAGAAACAGTAGTTATAAAAGTGTCCCTTTTTAGAAACTATTGTGCATTCTTCTCATTGTAAATTTCAGATTTGAGATCATTAATTTTTGTACTTGTGCTTTCTTGAATAACGTTGCCTTGTTGTCTTGAATTTGGCATTTTCTCATCATAAAAGAATTCAGAAATTTGTACTGTAGGTGGCGTATTATTGGAAACTTCGATTACTATTTGTACTTGCTTATTTATGTTCTAATTTTCTGAATTTAATGCATACTGATATTCAGATTTCAAAGCGGTATCTTCTTCAAGATTATTGCTAGTATCTTCTTGCATTTGAATAGAAAAATTCTCAAAGCTTTGTGATTGAAATTCGCTAACATGTGAAGGTGCATATTGATCACTATCAATACTGTAAGAAGTGTGCACTAAATGAAGAAATTGATCGTACATAATAAATGCCACTTCATCATCATTTGTTTGCATCTTCATATTGGAATTCTTAATTGTGTTAATGTAATTGGAAGGAGTTTGAGAAAAGCTTGAAATACTTTCACATGGATTATGAATGGGAGGAAGAGATCAAATATGTTCATAGCAATCTAATAATTCCTCGTTCGTAGGTTTTTCTTCAATTTTAAATTTCAAACAATTTAAACGAAACCTGATTGTAAAATCAATCAAAGATTCATTTTCGAATCTTTGTAAATATTCAAAATCGTCACATACATGTTCGTAGTTATAGCCATCAAATTTACAAAGGAACATTGTTACAAATTGATCCCAACTATGAATTGAGGCAACTGGAAGCGATTGACACCAGCTTCTAGCTTTTGCCAAGAATGTAAGAGTAAAGATCTTGCATAAAATACCATCATCAATTCTTTGAGTAAAATTTGAAAATTTTTGAATAAATTGAAAAGAATGATTAAAAGCAGAAAAATATCTCTTACCATTAAACTTTACCTGAGATAAGATTCTTACCACTTCTGGTGGAGTATTAGAAGATGCACATCCAGAAATGCAACTCGAAATTGGAAGTTTAAGAGGAGCCATTGCAATAAAAATAAGATGTTTAGAATACAAAGGCTCCAATATACAACAAGTTTCAGGCCCTCCCTCTAGTGCCAAAATGTTGAAGCCTCGAAATTTACAGCAACAACATGGGAGAATGACCACCTGGTCGGGACCTTAAAACAACTCCTTTTCCGTTTGGAATGGTGAATCCGACTGGTTCAACTAGGTCCAGTTACCTTCTCTCACTCTCTAATGGCTTGAAAATATGACTTTCATTCACCAATGGAGAAGAGATATCATATCAACCGTCTTGTTGATCAAGTAAGAAAATGATCCTTAAGCTGATCTAGGGCTTAGCCAAGCCACAACTAAAGTTTGCCTCTTTATGAAGAGGACTTAAAAGAATGTAGAAATTAATCTAAATGCAAAATTCTTCTAAAATGCAAGAAAAAGGAACTAAATTCTAATCCTATCTCAATTAGGGAGATATAGATCTAACCCAACTGATAGAAAAATATTTAAATGATTTGGATTTAAATATCTTTGGCTTATAATGAATATCAAGCTAACAAAGTAGTTCAATTAACTAACATTATGAATACCAAGTCACATTCTATTAAGAGACCTCTTGGCTAAAATAATCAACCAACAAAGTTTAGGAAGAAGTTCACAAAAAAGATATTGATTGTTTAATCAATAATTCGAATAATTAAATAATATTATGAGAGAGAAGTTCACAACATATTACTATTTGTTAAACCATTATTAAAAGACAGATTTCTGAGTAAATAGCTACTCAGAAATCAGAATTCAACCCATAAGAGCAGAGATAAATAACAACATATGATTGAGGAAAATTACTCATACCGACAAAAATGCACAAATATGAAAAAAATGACACATTCCTGCCATCGTAAAATGAAACCAATATTTGAAATAGTAGTATTAGAAATACGAATTTATTGAATCCATTTCTCTCGCTGTGGTCTCTAACAATCCTCTACATTGCTTGAATTTATGTTGTTACAACAAGAGCCGCAGAAGTGCAAACTCTGCCCATCACACATAATTCAAAATGCAAAAGAAAAATCCTCAATAATATACATATCTGAGATTTTCACTTATCCCACCTACAACTCTAAATCTATATTACAGAAGTTCTTTTAGAATTTCAAAATTGCAGAGGAGAGAAGCCCCTATTACATTCTACAATCTGTTATTTATAATATTTACAAAGGAATTCAAAGTAGGAAAGTTTGTTGAAGAAGAAATCTGTTTAATCAATTTTCATTGGTTCAAAATTTCATTATTTTATTGTTGGAGCATTCTCATTGTTTAAGAATATTTTATCTTCATCTCTTCAATTGTTTTCGTGCAAAATAAAATTAGAACAAAATTAAAATGCAAAAATAAAATCAAAATGCCAAATCTAGAATTAAAACAAATCTAATCAAATTCAATTAAATAAATAATTAAAAATAAAATCTGAGTTTTTTATTGATGCTTATGATGATTTAATTGCCCAATGATATCATTGACGAATGTATTTTCATTTAGATGAAGCTTGGGCAAATGAAAATACAGAAAATAAACTCAGAAAAATTAGTTTTATTAAAAATTCGGAGCTTGATATTCTACTAGATTTTAGACCCAATAAATGATCAAATTTGTTAATGAAAGCTCATTAGAAATGTTCTCCATGATTTTATTTTTCCAATGAGCCATCCTTAGCCTCATTTGGCCAATTAAACTCAATCTATGAGTCTCCAAAGTTGATGAGTCAAATCTCACATAATTTTGGAAATTATTTTACATGGGCAAAAAATTTGAATTTGTTAATAAAATTCTAACCCTAAATTAGATTTTCATTATTTAATAATGAATTATAACTTAATTATTAATTAACTAATATATACAATTAATTTGAATGAATTCTAATGTACTTAACATATAATTAATTTTAATTTAATTTAATTAATTATATATTAAATATTAATTAATTATATTAATATTAAATTATTAGCATTTAATATGGGTTAATTTAGCATATCAATGTATATGTTAACTTCTCTAAATTGTAAACAAAACGAAGGCCTTCGTATTTTTTCGCATTGACTTATTGCACTTTTATGTTTCGAAATGTTAAGGCTTTTAGAATTAATGCGATAATTTTTTACGGGTTTTTTTTTTTAGAATTTTTTGTGATATGATTTTTTTTTATAAGTATTTTTGTGATCTTGGTTTCGGGGGATATTAAATTAATGAAGATGAGTGGGGCCCGTGTGGATTATTAATCCTACAAATTGAACTATAGTCATTATGCAATTTTGAGAATCCGGTCTCGGCAATTTGTTTTAAAATAATAATTTGGAATAAATTCCCAAGATCTTGAAATGTGTTTTCATTCTTTGTATGATTTAGTTGCGTCATTTTGTAGTACTGTTAGTGAGAAAACAAAAAAATAATAAAATTTAACTAAAATTCAATATTTACAATGAATCACTGATGAACTTAATTAGTTACAAAAATTGAAATATGATACATGTATTTACAATTTTAGTCAAAGCGAGAAAATGATCAAACTTCAAAGGAGTGTCATTTACAAACTGGTTGACCAAATGAGTTGAAACAAGTATCGACGAAAAGCTTGTGAAAAGTTGGATTCAATCAAAGAATCAAAATATAAATCCGATGAAAATAAAAAATGATAAAATTGTAAGACAATTAACCTAAATGAGAATCATAAAAGATACTTAGCCAAAAAAATTATAGAAAGGGTCCCCATTATTTGAGTCAATAGGTCAAAAATGGGGGGTGTTGGGTTTTCCCTACAACAACCCATATATTAATAAATTTGTCCTAATCAGAAGAGTATGTTAGGCATGTTAAACATGTTTTTGATGTGTTTGTTTTGAAGAATTTGGTATCTACAGATAAATACTAATTCCTTAGATAAGTAGCCATATCTAGAACAATAGTTTAAAGCAATTTAGCCTTTTCCTATAAGCAATAGATAATATAATGAAGATGAGAAGACCTACTTGTAGTTCCGCTTTCTTCTTATCTCCTTTGTATCGATCCTGTTGCTTCTTCCCATACATACCACGCTTGAGAAGTATCTGTAAACACCAACAGAAGACAAAGAACCAATCAAAGCAAAAAATATATTGAATAAAAGTGGATGGAATTAGATACATTTCACACATATAAGCATTATAAGACAATACAAACATATGAGATAAAGGTTAAAATACTTTATTGAATAGAAGAAGGAATTAAAACCATTGTGTCTAATTCAAAGTCATTCCTCCAGCTTGTATCCCATCCACATCACATCAAAAGCATTACAGACTTGTAGCATTAAAATACTTCTTTCAAAGCCAATTCTCATAGCAACATTATCTCCTTGCAATTAAACATAATCCAACCCCTGATCACTTAGATGAGTGGTCCATTTATATGGAGATGAAGGAGGTTTCGTCATAAATGGTGGCATTGAATGGCCTTCCATAC
The DNA here is from genome assembly GCA_031772625.1 of Pinus tabuliformis. Classification (NCBI taxonomy): domain Eukaryota; kingdom Viridiplantae; phylum Streptophyta; class Pinopsida; order Pinales; family Pinaceae; genus Pinus; species Pinus tabuliformis. The sequence goes on from CM062816.1 coordinate 1,449,415,478, forward strand.
TTATAATTAGCTCCATGGAGGAAGGGATGAGAGGATATGATGCATCTTAACTCATTCCTTATCCATTTTCAAGCTCATAGGAGTTGATAAGTGAGGGAACCTTCTAGATGACTCCAAAGATAAGAATATTCCTCAAACCCTATGTGAATTTCACTCAAAATCACTTAGCGCAGGTGAAAGGAAGCCTAAGTGCTTTGTAGAGCACCCTGGCATGGACTTAACTGCTCAGCAGTGCACCTTTACTTGGGCCTACATGCGCTGGTCCCTCTAGAGGCCATTTCTGGATGTCTTCAGGTCATGAAACTATCCAGGAAGGAGGCATTCAATAGGCTGACTTGTTTAGGCCATGTAGCAACTGAAATTAGGGTTTGATGAGCCCTAAAACACTGATCTGGATGATGGGAGTGATGTGCCCAAATGGATCTGTAACATCTGCCCTCTAAAGCATGAATTTAAAAAAATACAAATTTCAAATGAAATTCTTTACGATGTGTTGAGGAGCTATCGAAGTGGAAGGTGACCTACATCAATTACAATACATATATCATGATTTTTTATTTTTACATGAATCGCTAAGGGAAGGCATACCCATACTCAGCTTATAAACTTTCATTACATGTACATAAACAGTCGTTTACAGGTATAGACCCATGATTGGAATGACCATCAATGTAAATCCATTGTACATATCATTTAGTACTCCTGAAATTGCAACCCGGATGGATGAAACTAGATTCGGGGTCTTCTATCTCATTCAATCGTTTGCTCAAATACGAGTCTAACCATGTGAATATATGATCTGAAGACGAACATGGGAAGACACCATCTGATTACTAGCCAATGATATAAGTTGTTAACAGACGCAAGCGAAATCATCGATAATGATAATGATTTTCAATTTACTGCAGTACATTTTGCATGGTGTGAATGGATGATTTGATGTCAAACACCATACAATTTTTTTCGGTCGAAGGCCATTGATGTCAACCTATTTCCGAAAGCGAGAAACCTGCCATTGATGTATGCAAGCCTGAAGGTACTGGAAGGGTGTTTCTAAGTCAACTTCTTGGATAATGTTTTGATGTCAACAAGAAGCGACTCATCACAGGAGGGCCTTGATGTATCCCACATCAATGACACGAAACAAGTGTAGTGATTTTAGAGATGAAATTTGACTTACGATGGAGGGTTCAGGAACGACGGTCATGAAAATGAAGGTTTATGGTATTGCAAAGGATGAATTTTGACTGAATGACTTCTCTTGAACACGTCGGAAACACTGAAATGAATTGGTAGCATTGACCCAAAACCAAAGTAATGGATGGTGTGATAGACCATAGGTATGATAACCATCAAGCAGATAACCCAACCAAATAGTCTGAATGAATTACCAGCATTGACCAAAAAAAAAGTGATGGATGGTGTGATAGACCATAGGTATGATAACCGTCAAATAGATAACTCAACCCAAATAGTCACAGAGATGAATTGAAAGTGTCATGTTCAAGAGAGACCTACTACCATAAAGTGATTTACCCATTTTTTCCCATTTTCCCCAGTCATTGCTGACCAATACCTCTTTATTTTTTATTAAGCTTGAGGAGGATAACATATGTTTGTTGTATAATTCCACCATTTGGGTGAATCCATCGCTATGTGATGTTTTAACGAGTCTAGTGAAGGTGAAACTCGGTCTTGTCTAGATGGACAAGTTTGTCGTTATTTGATTTTTTAATGAGTTTAACAACAAAGATAACTTAGTCTTTTTCACATTTAGAGAGTTTGAAAAGGGACAAAAAGAAAACTCCACAAGTTCTTTTTCATAGATTTGTCTCTCAAGGCCGAAAAAGCATAAAACTATACAAGAGAGAACCTGTTGACCATGTTTGATCAACGTATTCCTTTTTCGTAAATAATCTTTCCCAGCCCGAAAAAGGGTTAAAATTATACTGAGTAGATGTCATTTCCAATGTGTTAACGAGCTGAAAAGGACAAGCACTTGGCAATATTTTCATATTTCGAGAGTCTGAAAAGAGCTTAAAGCAGGCTCCACTTTGAGGAATGAGTAGTGTCTAGGGTAGCTACTGGTTCCGGTGATGTTGGAACTTCTCAAAACATGTTGATTTATGTGAAGAGGCTGGCTAATAAGACCACTCATTGCAACTATTCCTCAAAAAGGGTAAAAAAATCTAGTGAAAGTGTATGATCGACCAAAGGGATGGCAGCAATGGGATGAAAACAACCAAGGCTCATCTGAGGAAAGAGGCTGATAGAATGGCAATCACGATGGTTAAAATGGAGATGGGTTCATTTTTACACAAGCTTGAACCATAGGGAACTATGCTTGGGTTCAGTTTCATGTTTACACATGATCCAGGTGGATATTGATGGCCACCTGCCAAGTCCACTTGGACTCTAACCATTGTTTCTTTTAGCTTTTCAGTTTCCTTAATTGTAGCATAGTTTACTATTTTTTCGCAGTTTTTCAGCCACTGAACTTCCGGAGCTATTTTGAGGCCCTAAATGATGTTTTTTTGAGAAAAATGGGAGAAACAAGGGTCAATGGACCGATGTTTCTCTTCATAAAGTTGTAGTTCTTGGATAGATCTTTCTAACGAGATATTGTGCACATCAAACGGAGATCATATGCCAAAGTTACAACCCGGGGAAGTTGATGTACCAATTTACCCAAACAAGGCCCACAGTTTGGTGTTTCATCTTCTAGGGTTAGGTTTTTGGATGTTTAGGGTTTTCCATTGTTTCTCAACAATAAATAGGCCTTTTTGCCTCATTGTAACACAGTTCAGAGGCATGTAGCCACCACATTTCTTCTCAGAGATAAGCTACCATCACCCTAGCTGGTTTATTTCCATTGTTGTTTGTAAGCATATTTCAGTATTTTACATTAATGAAATGAAGTATTATTTTCGCTCCATCTTTGTGTTTATTGTTATCTCTATAATTTGTTGCATTCCTATTTAAATCTAGATCAGTGGTATCAAAGCAGTCTGCTTTTTCTTTGATTTTCTTTGCATGTCCCCAACGATGTCAGGATATAAGGAGTTAGGGCTTGAACTAGTCAAACCTTTACGAGACCAACCTCGCAAATCCCAACAGCCTCCCATAGCGGATGAAAAGAAAGATGAGGGGGCAGGAGATCCTATCAAAATATTGCTCGAAGAAGCCCTCGAGTGACAAAGGAACATGATGATGGATAGTTTTGCCTAGATCCTTCAGCGGCTACCTAGGGGTGATGCATTGGCTTCCAACAGCTACTCTGGAAATGCCACACCGTTTAAGGTACAAGTTAATTTTGAAATCCCCATATTTGATGGTTAGATAGACGTAGATGCCATCAATAATTGGTTAAATTTGCTAGAGGATTATTTCTCTGTTCATGATTTTTCCAGTCGGGAAAATATTATTTTTTCTCTTCTCAAAGCATCCCCCCACATCAAAGACTGGTGGGAAACCTACTGTGAGCAAAAGAATGAAAGTACAGGCTCACTATTTTCAGCCGCACCCACTTGGGATTCATTCCGAGTTGCCATTAAGGAGTAGTACTATCCTGTTGGAAGCTATGAGGATCAATACATAAAGTGGACCACACTGCGGCAAGGAAGGGACCAAGATGTGTCGAAGTTTACCAATATTTTCCATACCCTTTGCACAAAGTTGGGTATCAAGGATTTAGAGCAACATTTGGTACTCAAATACCGTGGCTGCTTGCACAATTACATCCAGGAAGAAATAGAATTCCTGAACATCCCCTCGCTCGATACGGCATACCGATATGCCGTCAAGGTCGAGCAAAAGTTTAAACAGAAGAAGTGAGACTTTGGATCTGTGAATCCATAGCAAGGGAAAGGTGCCCCCAAACCATACAACAAAGGACAAAGCCAAGGCGGGGCAACCCAAGACAACCCGCCAAAGCTGCAAGCAAAGAACAACGTCGTGAAGCCGAAAAAGGACACAGGAAAGTGGTGTGAGTTCCATAAGAGCTCCACTCACAACACAAGTGAGCGTCGGGCCAAGAAGTCATTGGTGACCAAGCTAAATGTTTCAGAATCAGATGCATGTTCCAACTCTGAGTTAGAACCCGATAAGGGGAATGAAAAAGGGAAGCAGATTATTGATGCAGAGCCCAATGCTACTGTTGCCACCACGAAGATCCAGAAGGAGGAGCCCGAAGATACAGAGGAGGAGTATCTCTTCCACTCTCGGATGTGGGTAAAAGGCTCCTCACTATAGTTCATTGTCAATAGTGGGAGCCAAAAGAATGTCATTTCGGCAAAGGTCATGAAGCAATTGGGCTTACCGTCCACAACACACCCACAATTGTACACCATCAGGTGGCTTCACTAAGGATGAGATCTTCATGTGAGCTAGCAGTGTCACCTTCCATACAACATCAAGCCCTTCACGGAAGAGGTATTGTGTGACATTGCTCCCCTTGAAGTTTGTGATGTATTATTAGGAAAACCAGACTTGTGGAAGTGACATGCTATGCATGAATCAAGGCCCCATGCTGTTATTATTACATTGGGAAATAATTTGTACAAGATAGCGGAGGTAGAACTGCCTGTCGCCATCTCTTTGGTTACTGCAAAACAAAGCAGTAAGCTCATTTCCAAAATTCGGAAATTTGTTTTCCTGATGACACGCCCTCAAGGAAAGAAGAAGACGGAGGCCACGACCTCCAGACAGGTCCCCTCGGAGCGACAACTATAGATTTACAAGGTCGTGGAGGAGTATGAGGACATCTTCACCTCCCCCACAGGGGTTCCTCTGTACTATTAGGTCAAGCACTCCATCGATCTAACCCTAGGTGCACCGCTGCCCAATGGACCAATCTGTCGATGCTCCGTTCTAGAGAATGATGAAATCAAGAGGTAGATTTAGGAGCTACTGCAGAAAGGCCACATCTGTCTGAGTTCATTGCTCTATGGGAACCCGATCGTGTTGGTACAGAAGAAGGATGGGACTTGGAGACTTTGTATTGACTATCAGGCACTGAACAAGATCACTGTCCGTAATAGGTACTCGATCCCACGGATTGATGACCTCTTGGACCAACTGAAGGGGGAAAAAGATTTCAGCAAGATCGATTTGAAGTTAGGATATCACCAGGTACTAATCGAACCCTCCGATGTGTGGAAGACTGCCTTCAAAGCTACGAAGGGCCTTTTTGAATGGTTGGTTATGCCTTTCGGATTGACAAATCCTCCTGCAACCTTCATGAGGCTAATGGATGACATCTTGTGGCCATTCAACAACTCATTTGTAGTGGTATACTTGGATGACATCCTGATCTTCAATGAGAGTTGGGAAGAGCACCTCCACCACATCCGACAAGTTCTCCAAACACTGTGGAAACACAAGTTATGTGCCAATTTGGAGAAATGCACTTTTGGCATGACCTAGGTCCAGTATCTAGAATACATTATTGATGAACATGGGGTGGATGTGGATCTAGCCAAGGTCCAAGTCATTCAGGATTGGCCATCTCCAACCACTCTGACAGAGCTCTGTAGCTTTCTAGGTCTTGCCAACTTTTACTGCAAGTTCGTGTTGGGATTTTCTCATATCACTTCGCCCTTGAGTCAAGTCACCAAGGGAGGAGTGAAAGCAAAATACTTTTGGTCTGAATCTCAACAGAAGGCATTCATAGAGTTGAAATATCGCATCTTCACGACACCAATGCTCTTATAACCGGACTTGCAACAACCATTTGGGGTCGAGACAGATGCCTCTGACTATGCTATTGGGGTAGTTCTTACTCAACACGTGCATCCAGTGGCATACCACAATGAGACACTTTCAGACACAGTCTGGAAGTATTCCACCAATGACAAAGAGATGTATTCTATTGTGCAGGCCCACTGACAATGGAAGCATTACATTTTGGGGAAGGAAACAATCATCCACATAGACCACCAACCCCTGCAGTTCACACAGACCCAAGGGAAATTGTAGAATGATCGCCATCAGAAGTGGTCCACATACCTCCAACAGTTCCATTTGAATATCAAGTATAAGAAGGGTAGAACCAATAATGTTATAGATTGCCTTAGTCGACCACCGATCATGGCGTTAACCACTGTGCTCAACTCTTGTGGGCATGAGACTTCTGATTGGCCACTTCTCTACAAAAGTGACCCAGAATTTAGCCACACATACCAAACACTCTTGGAGGGTTAGCATGTCCCAGATCTTCACCTCCAGGATGCCCTGTTATGCCACCTGGGTCACCTTTTTGTTCCTTCAAGCGAGCGTGCCAAGATGATTTAGGAAGCACACTACAGTCAGGTTGCTAGGCATTTCAGGGTCGATAAAATGGTGGCAGTACCGCAGAAGTATTTCTATTGGCCGAATCTTCGACCGGATGTTAGGAAGTACATCATATCATGCACTGCTTGCACCATTTCCAAACCAACCATCAAGAAGCAAGGCCTTTATACCTCGCTGTCTACCCCTAGTCAACCTTGGGAATCCATCTCCATGGATTGCATGTTAGGCCTTCCTTACACTAAGCATGGAAATGATTGTGTTTTTGTGGTTTTCGACAGGTTCTCAAAGATGGCCATTATGGTGGTCTGCAAGAAGAATATCACAGCAAAAGCCACTGCTAAACTCTTCTTTGAACAAGTGTGGGTACACTTTGGGATCCCGTAGTCTATCATCTTAGATTGGGATAGCAAGTTCCTCAGTTCATTTTGGTCGAGTCTCTCGTCGATGCTGGACACCAATCAAACTAAGTCCACAACATTCCATCCTCAAACTGATGGCTAGATAGAGGTTGTCAATAGGATTATCGTACACATTCTGCACATGTACAACTCAAAGCATCCACACACATGGGACGAGAGCCTCCCCTATGTTCAGCACAACTACAACTGAGCTCTACACAGCTCGACTGGCCACAACCCTTTTCAGGTGGGCTTGGGATTCCAACCATTATGTCCCATTGATGTGGCCATGCCATTTGCAGCTATTGACGTAGATTTAGCTCATGTTCAATCCGAAACAGATAAGGCAAACAACTTCATTGAGCACATCTAACATATTCGCCAGTAGGTCAATGACATTCTAGAGAAATCCAATGCCAAGTACAAGCACCGACATGATCAACATCAGGTGCCACGCAAGTTTTAGGTGGGCGACAAAGTCTGGTTGCATTTGTAAAAGGAACTCCTTATCTGAGCCTATCGGAAATTCAGACCACTTTGATATGGTCCTTACACCATTACCAAGGCTTTGGGAGACAATGCATTTGAGCTCAGCATTCCCCCATTCCTTGGCCTGCACCTAGTGTTCATTGTGGACTGCCTTCGGCTATACTTTCCACTATTACTAGACACATTCGACATTGTAGAATAGCTCACACCCACTGATTTAAATCCAGATTGCATGGAACAAGCTGCAACTGATCGGATAATGGACAAACAAATCAAGCACACTCTCCAGAAGAATATCCAACTGTATCGAGTTGTCAAAGTAGGCCAACTCCTTCACTAGGGCAAGTGGCTCACGAGGGACCAAGTTCAGCAGAAGTTTCCTCATCTCATGGAGGAACTCAACGTAATGGGGACAATTTCTTCCTAAGGGGGGAGGAATGATCCACGTGGATATTGGTGGCCACCTGCCAAGTCCATTTGGACTCCCACCATTGTTTCTTTTAGCTTTTCATTTTCCTTAATTGTAGCATAGTTTAGTATTTTTAGCATTTTTTCGGGTCTTGAACTTTTGGAGTCGTTTTAAGGCCCCAAATGACGTTTTCTTTGGAAAAGTGGGAGCAAAATGGGTCCATAGACCGATGTTTCTCTTCCCAAAGTTGTAGTTCTCAGATATATCTTTCTAACAAGATATTTTGTGTGTCAAACAAAGATCATATTCCAAAGTTACGACCCCGGGAAGTTGTCGTACCAATTTACCCAAACGGGGCCCACAGTTTGGCGTTTCATCTGCTAGGGTTAGGTTTTTTGATGTTTAGGGTTTTCCATTGTTTCTCAACAATAAATAGGCCTTCGAGCCTCATTGTAACACAGTTTAGAGGCATGTAGCCGCCACATCTCTTCTCAGAGATAAGCTACCATCGCCCTAGCGGGTTTATTTCCATTGCTGTTTGTAAGCATATTTCAATATTTTACATTAATGAAATGAAGTATTATTTCCATTGAATCTCTGTGTTTATGGTTATTTCTGTAATTTGTTGCGTTCCTGTTTAAATTCGGATCAACACAAACTTCAAACGAAAAATTATGATTGGATTCAGTTTCATTTTTACACAAGTTTACAACGAAGAACTATGCCTGAATTCAGTTTCATTTTTACACAAGCTTGAAATGAAGAACTATGCTTGAGATTGGTTTACATGCCCCCATCATGATGAAAGGAGGAGTCTCCTGTAACCAGATGGAAGTCATTGTGGTGAACTAGGATGGTTATCCAACACCTTTTTGGCTTCATCCAGATAGGGAAAAGGGTGAATGGGGTGATTCCCTTCACATAACCTACAGGGAATCTTAACTTTACCACTAGGTTCATGCCCCTCAAGCTTCATTATATTCACCTAAGTAGACTCCTTGAAGCTATTAGGTGGATGGAATGAAGGTTCATATACGAGATCAAGTGAAAGACTCAACTAGGATTTTATGAGATCTACTAAAAGACTCAACTTGGAACTTTGCTCCAGGGGACCTTGTTTCATTTTTTAATGAGCTTGACACAAGACAAGGAACTCTGCTTAGATTCCTTGTTTCATTTTTTAACGAACTTGACACAAGATAAGGAACTATGCTCATATTCCTCATTTCATTTTTTAACGAGCTTGACACAAGGCAAGGAACTATGCTCATACACTTTGTTTCATTTTTTAATGAGGTTGACATAAGACCAGGAACTATCCTCATATCCTTGGTTTCATTTTTTAACAAGGTTGACACAAGACAAGGAACTATCCTCATATCCTTGGTTTCATTTTTTAACAAGGTTGACACAAGACAAGGAACTATCCTCATATCCTCGGTTTCATTTTTTAATGAGGTTGACACAAGACAACGAACTATCCTCATATCCCTTTTTCACGACCCATAAGAGGTCATGACTTCCAAGAGGTTTTAATCAAATGGGAGAACAATGCTGTGGAAGGGATCCATCTCAAGGAAACTGAGATCTGGTTCCGATGCCCTCAGTACATAATGTACAACATCACAGAATTGATAATCAGTTGATGTAGGCATGGAATAGGTTGCCACATAATTGACCCGTGGCGGGGGAGATACCATTGGTACAAAAGGACCATTTAGGGAATATGGTTAAACTGGAAGCCATATTTGGACTGGGAAATGAAAGCTAGTCAACGATGACAATTTTGCCTTCATGCGGGAAATACATCACTCAAAAGAGTGTTGAAACAATAGCTCTGATGTCATAAACATAGTCGCGTCCAAGAAGTAAATTGTAATCTAAAGGCCTTGGGACTAACTTCACATTCAGATAAATGATTTTTCCTCCCAAAGTAATAGCCAATCGAGGAAGGATCTGTAATGGTTGACTGGTTCCTCTATTAAAATCCAACAAATTCTGGGTAACTGGCACAAGTGGTGGCGAAGCGAGTGCTTGCCAAGAAGTAGAGGAAAGGATACTCAGTGATGTGCCTTCATCTATAATAGTTCCAAATACAATGATATTACAAACCTGTACTATGATCTGGAATGAAACATAAGAAGGAAGACATAATCCTGCCAGTTAATTCCAATCAAAGGAAGTGACTAGACTACTTGGAGGGGGTACCATAAGAATGGGAGAATTATCCCCTTGAGTTACAAGAGTGGGAGGATTTTCCTCCTACCTTAATGGAATAGGAGGATTGTCCCCAAGCTCATTGGAATATGAGGAAATGAAAAGAACTTGAGTGGTATCATATTCACTCTCTACAAGAAAGGTACGATTAATTGAAGGTGAAATTGGGTCAACTGTTACCTCGTCCGGTTGATTTGGGTCGGGTATAGACTCATAGTATTCACTTTCAGAGAGAGTGGGTTTGACAGATGGTTGATTTGAGTCATTCAATTCATTAACTAGTGAAGGATTAAGGGAGAGTCTCCTATAACCATATGGAAGTCGCTGCAAAGAAGCAGGACGATTATCCAACACTTTTTTGGCTTCATCGAGATAGGGACAAAGGTTAATGGGGTGATTCCCTTCACATAACCTACAGGGAAACTTAACTCTACCCTTCTTTCCATGAAATTTACTACCACTAGTTGATGGTGTGTCACTAGCATGATATCCAGAAGTTGATGGCACATGATGATGTGAATGGGAAGACCATTCTTCTAAGATCTGAGGAATATCAGGACAATTTTGAAGAAGATGGTCTCCCGCACAAAGTTTGCATGGATATCAAACTTTGTGAGGCTCGACAGATGATTTGTTATCAGATGTTGCATTCAAAGCAATGGTTTCTTGGTTAACTCTCTGCTGAATTTTCTTCTTCGTCTTCTTCTTCTTCTTCTTAGACACCTGGTTACTAGTACCAATACCTTCACCAGGCGAAGAGGAAGAAGGGGAGGAAAAAGCAAACGAGGAAGAAGGCAAAGGGTTAACTTTAGGATCAACTGGAGGTTGATTTTGTCCAGTTGGAGGAGTACTTGATTGCGTAGAAATCACGTCATTTTGAACCAAGGAGGTTGAAAACAACCATACTGGCAAGCTAATGGTAAATTTGAGAAGGGACAATGTAGCCATATAAGGAGCACCAATATTTCTGAAAGGAGGAAAAGGAATAGGATTCCCATAAAAATGAATTCCTTGATCGGTGGACTCCAGATTTGGCACCATGTGTTTCAGCCTAAGATCAACTAAGGAGTGAGCGTGGAGGATGTTATCCACGGTCAATTAATTTTATTTTAATCAAACTAACATAAAAAAACAAAAAAAGGATAATCTAGGCAAAATGTTTACCAAGTAACTGTGAATTGCAGAATACCTCCTGACGAGCCGAGAATTACGGGCAGGCAATCTCCCTGAATGCTATATTTGCTATATCATAGTGTACAACGCAACTTACTTGGTTACCTAAGGATGGATAACGACCTAGTGTTGTCATCCCATATATACCCAAAAGTACGTGGAGGCCCAATCTGTATAAGTGTTGTCTAATGCAAAACTGCACAACGAGAGTATTCCCATATACTTAATGTACTGTAACACTGCCATATATACCCAAAGGTACGTGGAAGAGCTACTATATAATCACGTACGTGGAATGAGGTATCACACTTAGGATGTATTGCAGACAAGTTAGCGACAACTGCTTTGTTTTATGACACCGAAACACGTCTCTAGCCTAGCATCATTAACTGTTTTTCGTTAGGTGACAATGCTCCATTAGGTAAATTCAGATAAATTTTATGTTGATCTTTAGAATTTTACTTTCAAGGTTCACCATGTGATGTATGTTTGCAATTCCTAAAATGCAACTAATATGGTAAGCTATATTTTTTTCAATTAAACAATGAAAACCTTAGCTATTAGTGATAGAGCAATAAGATCTTTGACAAAGAGCATAGAGCACATCTAATGAAATTTCCCTAGCTATTCCTTTCAAGCATTCAAAAACTATAATATGAATGATGTAAGTTTTTGTTTTCGAATCCATTAATGTTATAATGAACAAAAAGGAAACTAATGTACATACAATCAATCAATCTTTTATGAAAACGAAGACTTTACGACAGTTTAGTTTCGAAGGAAAATAAGACTTTTACAACACTTTCTTTCGAACAAAGATTAATCAACTATAATCTAACTTTGACGATGAATCGATAATGACAAATAAATCATTTAAGAAACATTAATCAATCAAGTCAAAGTAGGGTTGGAAAAGGAGATAAAAACTTGTTTTCTAAGACATCACATTCATTGATCAATCAGAAAGCAATCAAACAGAGGAAATTTGGTAAAAACTCAATCCAAAGGTGAAAAATTTCCCTAAGGTGCATCAACGCAGGTCAAAGAGGTCCTAACTATGTTGCAGAGAACTGCCTCTCACTCATGGGTGCTGTACAGAGCACTTTCCCCTAACCAAGCCTGGGTTGATTCCTGAGAAGCCACTCAAGAGTCATTTAACCTCAATTTTTGACCAAAATTCGATGCAAAAGAGTTGAAACACAATCAACGAACACAAGTAGGGTCTACATGAGTGTTCTAGGAGGTGGATAAGCTACTAGAAAGGATGATCTTACCTATCGGAGTCACCAATTTGTTTTGGAAAAATTGGTATCTATGGATAAATACTAATTCCCTAAGTAGCCATATCTAGAACAATAGTTTAAAGAACTTTATCCTTTTCCTATAAGCAATAGGTAAGACAAAGAAGATGAGAAGACCTACTTGTAGTTCTAATTTCCTCTTGTCTCCTTTGTATCAATCTTGTCACTCCTTCGTGTACTTAACACGCTTGAGAAGTACTTGTAAACACTAATAGAAGACAAAGAACTGATCAAGGCAAAAGATCTATTGAATAAAAGTGAATGGAATTAGATACATTTCACACATATAAGAATTATAAGACAATACAAACATATGGGAGAAAGGTTCAAATACTTTATTGAATAGAAGAAGGAATTACAACCATTGTGTCTAAGTCATTCCTCCAGTATGGATCCCATCCACATCACATCAAAAGCATGACAAACTTGTAGCATTAAAATACTTGTTTCCAAGCCAATTCTCATAGCAACATTATCTTTTGACAATTCAACATAATCCAGCCCTGATCACTTAGACGAGTGGTCCATTTATAGGGAGATTAAGGAGGTTTTGTCATAAATGGTGGCATTTAATGGCCTTCCATACTTACAAATAGTTCCATGGAGGAAGTGATGAGAGGATAGGATGCATCTTAACTCATTCCTCATCCATTTTCGAGCTCATAGGAGTTGATAAGCGAGGGAACCTTCTAGATGACTCTAAAAGATAAGAATATTCCCCAAACCCTATGTGAATTTCGCTCAAACTCGCCCATCGTAGGTGAAAGGAAGCCTAAGTGCTCTGCAGAGCACCCTGGCATGGACTTTACTACTCTGTAGCATACCCTTACATGGGCCTACCCGCGCTGGTCCCTTTAGAGGCCATTTCTAGATGTCTTCAAGTCATGAAACTGTCTCGGAAGGAGGCATTTAATAGGTTGACTTGTTTAAGACATGTAGCAACTGAAATTAGATGAGCCCTAAAACACTAATATGGATGATGGGAGGGATGTGCCCAAATGGGTTTGTAACAGTGTTGCATAGGGAAAAAATGCACCTTAAACTTTCCAAATGTGAGTTTGGGAAAACTTCAGAGAATTATCTTGGTTACATAATTGGGGGTGGAAGTTTGAAAATAAATACAACTAAACTTGTTGTGATTTTTAAGTGGCCAAGACCACAGAATGTGAATAAAGTTAGAAGTTTCATAGGTACAAGTCAGTATTGGAGGAAATTTATTGCTCAATTTTCTTTGATTGCATCACCATTACATGCTTTAACAGGTTCTAAAGTTACCTTTTAGTGGGGAGGAAAGCAACAAAAAGCTTTTGACACCAATCTTAGCTTTACCACATCTTCAACAACCATTCAAAATTGAAACAGATGTTAGTTGTTATGCAATGGGTGCAGTCTTACTTCAAAAAGGGAAACCAATTTGTTTTCATTCTAAAACTTTTTCTAAGGCCGACATATAATAAAGAACTATTTTCTTTGGTTGAAAGTGTTAAGAAATGGAAAAATTATTTAATGGGTAAGGAAACAGTGATTCATAGAGATATCAACCACTTAAGAACCTTCAGTCTCAAACTAAGTTGCAAGAATCTTGTCATTATAGATAGATTGGATTTCTTCAGCAATTTCACTTAGTAATTAAGTACAAGAAAGGTGTTACAAACAAAGTAGATGAGATGTTGTTTAGACCATCTTTGAATGCTTCAGTAGTGCTGAAGAATAATTCTTTAAAACATGAAGCTATATAGAATAATATAGTACAGATGATGATTTCAAAGATATTTATGAATCAGTAACTCATGGTGCTTAAGTGGAAGAAGTCAATTATCATATTCATGAAAGGTTGTTATATCATCTAGGTAAGTCGTGCATAACACAGACAGAAAGAGTGCATGTCATTCGGGAAGCACATTCTTCTTGCATTTCAGGACATTTTGGAGTAAGAAAAACAATGGCACAAATTCAAAGGTATTGTTACTGGCCACGCATGTATGAAATCGTTGTTAAGTACATTAAAGGATGTGTGATGTGTTCAACCAACAAGCCAAGAAATCGAAGGATTGGTTTGTACATGCCACTTACGGTTCCTTTGTGACCATGGGACAACATTTCCATGGATTTTGTAGGAGGACTTCCTATGTCTAGGAGAGGGCACGATTACGTGCATGTTGTGGTTGACAGATTCAACAAGATGTGCATTCTTGTTTCGTGCAAAAAACAAGTGACTGCTAACCTGACTGCAAAGATGTTCTTTGAATAGGTATGGGTTCATTTTGGGTTACCTACTTCCACTATTTTTTATCGAGACACTTGTTTTGTAGGAGAGCTTTGGTCCATTTTGTGGGGACTCATGGACACAAAGCTGAAGAAGAGCACAAATTTTCATCCACAGACCAACAGATAGATAGAAGTGGTGAGCAGGAAAATCATACATATACTCTGAGTTTAATGCAGTAAACATCCTAAGTTGTGGGATGAATTTTTACTTTATGTGCAACATGCTTATAATCAAGCCTTACATTCTTCGAGTAAATGATTGCCATTTGAAACATGTTTTGGGTATCTACCAAAGTCACCGATGGAATTCATGTGCGGTGAAGAGGATAAATTGGGTGAACATGATGATGCAAACAAAATACTGAAGTTCATTCAACGGATACATCAGATACATGAAGCAGTGCATGATCAGTTAGAGAAGAGTCAGGCCAAGTACAAAATTCACCATGACAAGCATAGAGTCGATCATCATTTTTAGGTCAACAATAAAGTATGGTTGTTTATCAGTAAAGATAGGTTGAAAGGTGAAGGTAAGAAATTGAAACCCATCATGTATGGTCCTTTCAATATTGTTGAGAAGATTGGAAGTAATGCATTTTGATTAGATTTACCTCCTTACATGTGTATTTACTCAGTTATAAATGTGGAAAATCTGAAGTTGTATGAATCTCTGATGATCATGGATCCTGAGGAAGATACACAAATTCCAACTCTTGATGATTTGGCACCTGAGTATATAAATGAGTTGCAGGAAGATACCATCTTGGACTGGAAGGTTCGAACTTCAAGGCATGGAGATGTTGAATATCTTCGAGTGGGACTCAAGGGCATGAATCCGAGCAAGGCAAGGTGGATGGAGATTGGAAGAGTTAGGGAACTATACTATCACCTGATATTTTCTTAAATCAAACTTTTGTGGTCGAAAATGTTTCAGGTGGAGAGGATTGATCCAGGAGGAACTTGTCATTCCAGTGTATCGAGAGAGTTCAAGTCATATTCAGCTTCTTCAGCATCGCCAATGTTCTTCAATTCTTCAGGGTATTGGTTATTTCTTCATGGTGGATATGGTCGAGGTTGTCGTCATGGTTTTGGTTGATTATTGTTGTAATGTGACAATATCATTATAATGGGTTTTTTTTATTAAGATGAAGTAACAAGGTTAAAATACTAAGCTAAGGACTAAAAACATAAGCTTATAAACCTATACTACATAACCTAAAGTCCTAAATCCTATTAGTAAACCTAAGTGTGGACCTAGCACAAAAAACTATGTCAAAACCTAAAGGAAAACCTACAAAACCCATGATTTGGACTATATAATAAAACAATACAAACAACACAATCCCTAACCACGTGGAGAAGACCACAGTGGAATTGTGTTGCACATGTGAATAGGTGATAGCCTGAGTGCAACATGAGAAAAGTCCAAGTTGTAGATCGGAGACCGCAGTGGATCTTTCAGGTGGTAATCGGTGCATGTGAGTAGTCAGGATAAGTCATGAAGTGGCAGACCACAACCGCTAGTTCTTGACCGCGACGGAGGTTTGCAGTAAGCATGTGAACATGGCTAGTCACCACAACCACTAGAGGAGACTACAGACATAGACTGCTGGAAGACTGCCACTATGGAACAACTGTCACATGAAACAGTTCGGGTAGCGCACAGTTAGCTGGAACCATCGGACATATCCACCAGGTGGTCGTTTGGGGTTAGACCACCTAGTCGCATGCCAATGGTCAAGATTTACCATGCCAGTAGCAGACCGCTAGGGGTCAAATGTATATCCAAAGTCATTTTTTGGTATTTTTGTTGCAATTTGTGCTAATTTAATTCAACCACCATGTGACCAGGGCATTAAGTGTGACAATGTGACAAGATTGTAACTCTAAACATTCAAGGAAACCACATACATGCCTATTTGAGCCTAAGGGGCCTCGAATGAACCTAATTCACTATAAATTCAAACTTTTATTCATGGTGAAAGGGGAGAGTGATTTGAGAGTTGTATGTAGATGGTAAGCCAGAGAGGCAGTTGTTGTTTTCAGTGTATCTTGGTCGTCCAGAGGCGGAATTAGGAACCGAGATAGGCGTGCGAAAGATAGGAGAGAGAGGTTTTTGTTGACAGAGACCATAAGTGCTTGTGTGCACTTTCAATGTGGTGTTTTTTTTGTGTAAAATGCATCTTTTGATCAATCCTAATAAAGCAAATGCCCATCTTGAAAGCAGACCCGAAGACGTAGTACATCAGGGATGAATTCCATAATCAATGTTCACTATCTTCTATCTCTGTTTTTGCTGCAAATTCATGCTTAATTATGTTTCTTAAGTTCTTGATTAAGTCTTGAATCAACTGCTTTCCTTCAGTCTTCCACATTCAACATATAAGGTTAATGATAAATTCACTGTTGGCAAATAATCACTTCTACTTCAGTTTAGTTTATGATCTATATCAGATCAGAAATATGGAAAAGTTTTAGGAGCATCTAACTTGGGAATCAAAGTTATGAATGTGGCGTTGATGGGCCTAGTAATGTATCATTTTGTCCAGGATTCCTTAGCCATGGCAAGCAATTACGACTGCATAAGTTCTGAAAAAGGATGAAAGATATCTTTTCCCCAATCGTCTAGGTCAGGGATCTTTTCTCTTGTAGAATCTTTTATCACATATAATATTTTTTCCTTAGTCATTGATTTTCACATCTCGGAAATGTCCTGCTCTGAGAACATCTCTAGTACCTAGTTTATGAACTCAAATTGAACCACAATACCATGGTCATGCTGCTTGTAAAAACTGCCAAAGTAGTTGACAACTACCTTCTCAATATCTTGTTTCATTGTGTAGTGGTAGCCTTCCCCATCCTATATTTCCATAATGGAATTTATCTTCTTCCTCGTGTTTGCATATTTATGAAAAAAATTGGTGTTCTTGTCTACATCTTCCAACCATATACCCTGAGTTTTTATCCTAGTGTCCTCCTCCTGTGATACAAGTTTGTTCCTTTTAGCTCCCTCAAGTTCTAAAGCTTTTTTTGCAATAGATTTGGAGAACAAAAGAGGATATGTAGGACCATTATACATAAGCATCAATTATTATATCTTCATGAGTACTTTAAAATCATCCTCTCTCTCTAATTTGCACCATGAGATCAATCCCTTCATATTTTAACAAATAAGTGTCACAGTGTTCTCTGGTGTTGAAATAATTTGCCTCCTCCAAGATTTAAATACCAGAGAATCAAAATCCTTCATTTTCAACCACTTGGGATTGATTTTGAAGGGAAAATGACGCTTAATAACTGCCTCCTTCCAAGCAAGCACTATGGGCTTGTGATCTGACAAGAAAGAGGGTATAATTTTTGTATGTAGGCCAGACAATAGTCCATGCATATTAGAGATTATCAAAAACCTATTTAAGTGTTTGGATATGCCCCCTAACCCAATTCTTTCGTTCCTCCATGTGGGAGTCAATGGGTGAGGAACCACTTCATTGAGAGTGAAAGCTACCAACATGTCCTTGAAATACAATGTCATATTGTCTTCTCTGGCTTTGACACCCCATATTTCTAGAAGGCCATGGAAAGATTGAGATCCCCTGCGATTATTAATGAACCCATCCCCAACAGACCTAATCCCGATACTAGATCCCAAACAAGCCTCATGTCGATGAAAGCTGCATATCTATTGATAATACACAATCACAAATTTGAATAAGCCAAATGCCTTGTTAAAATAATGCTTGCACAAGAAACATATGCTACGAGTTATATTTCTTTTAGGTTCCACATCATCCCCAACCCACAAGAGTGTCAAATAGCATCTATGGTGCATACACACCAATCTGGGCATATTGAGAGTAGCGCTTACCATGTACTTTCATGGGGGACCATTGTTTCCTCTATGAGGTCGAGAGATGGTTTTTGAGTCCCAATAAACCCTCTCAGGTAGCTAATTTTTTGGGTCGCTCCACGACCCCTCACATTCATGGATAGCAAGATAATGGGGACCATGAGTCTTAGGAAAAGATTCTCTAAGGGCCCGTAAATCATCAGGTTTAGAAAATTTGATTAGTTAGGTGGACATGGGGGATAAGTAGTATGAGGCCTCCAGTAGTCAGCAATCCCAAAAGGTCCCTCGCCAAGGGCCCAAATATCCTCCATGGATAAAGCACAAACCGAGAGTTTTTTATATTTAGGTTCTCACTACTTTTTGTGGGTGACATTTCGCCTGGATGCAAGATTGGGAGGATATTTAATCTCGTGGTAGAAGGAAAGCTTAATAGTCAAAGGTTCCATGCCTTGAGAGGCATACGAAATTTCCTCTAGTTCCCTCTCTAGAGTGAAATTTCGATCATCGATTAAAGGTTGAGGGGGAGCCGAGGTATCATCAGATACCCTAGCCAATGCATAGTCAAGTTCATAAACAAGGGGTGGATAAATAACATGATTCAGGGAACATTCTTCCCATGAATTAAGACCTGGTATACGACCATTGTCAATTCCCATAATGAGTTCAATGGATGTCTCCAACCAGAAAATGCTCAAAAAGGAGGGATGTTCAGCTCGTACTCAAATGCGTGCAGAGGGAGAATATCAGGAAAGCCCTCAGTTGGGGCCGATAAGGAGGTAATCAAAGGAGACATACCCACGGGAGATTTTAAGGGAATAAGAGACCCGACCTGAGAAGGAGGACGATGAATAAAAAATTCATTTAATAGAGAAAAATCTTCAGAATTACCCAATAAACGATCAGGTGTGTAAGATGTAGGTTTACCTACAAGATTGCTCCTTTTACTGCGAGCAAAAGAACCAAGAAAATCCCTGATGCATTCCTCCAGCAAGTCGAATATTTCATGGAGCATGTCGCCATAAGATGTCCCATTTCATGGCACTGTAGGCAACGATAGGGCACACCCTAGTAATCTATATGCAACAAAAAAAATTGAAATTTCTCCATCAAACCTCTAGTTTCACCACTAACCCTTTCCCCATATCAACCTCCACTAAAAGCTAGGCCATTCTCTTGTCCAACTGGCCAAAACTTCCCTTGCCCTAGACGTAAAAGGGTTCGGATATGATTGACAATGTGTTTTAGCAACGAGGAATTCCACAATTCCAGGTGTAGTCCTCGCAACTTCACCCAAACCAAATTCCACTAATGGGACTTCGTGTAAGTGTCAAACCCAACTTTCCATATTTGTAAATTAGAACCCCCCTTCCCTTAATCCACGAGTCTTTTAAAATATTATTCGAGTCCTCTCCAACAGATAAGAAATGGAAGACCATCTAACCATTAAAAAGGATGCTAACCTTTCAGCGATATTTATGAATTGGGAGCCAACGAGCTTCAACTCTGGATTTGACCTGCTCACCTGTCATTTGAAGGTTAATCCAGCACCACATCAGAGCCTATTGTCTTATAGTTCGATTTCTTCTTCCTTGTAATGAATGTGGCATTTGGGTTCTAAGTCTCCAGATTCCCCACAAAACCAGAGTTGGAGCAGACCCCAAAAGGTTCAGGTTGTAGAGAAATGCGGGAGATGACCTCTCTTTCCACCCGAATAGTCATCCCAATGAGGATTTTAGCGAAAAGAGCTGTGGAATGTGCATGTCATCTAGCGGTTCGATATCCATGTTGATCTGCGTGGTGTCCACCACCACCGTGTCTAATCTAGAGAGACCTAGGAGCGAAAGGAGAGTAGTCCCCCTACCTCAACCGGTAACAAATGAAACATCGGTTGTCTTACAAAAATCTTAAACAAAAGGTATATGGAAGATACAAACTGGACCACCCAGACGATAAAAAACTAACTTAATAACATGTTAGACAAATGTTTCAACTGCTGACACCTCATGAGGTTAGGTGTATCCGTCCACTTTATCCCCCATACCACCAGTAACGAAAAATACCCCACAAGATCATTTTCGAGGAGAACCAAGAATTCAAATTCCCTCAAGTCTCACTCTCCCACCCTCCAAATGCCAAGACGTTAGTTCAATTAAGCTCGAAGCACCATGGAACTGATAGGGATAAATTCTTCCCGATACTGAGGTCGGATGTCACCCACCATCAATATAGACGTCTGTAACACAAGATGCAGAGAGAGGAGAAGATGCAGAAAAAACTCGAACCTTTATAAAAGAACTCGATCTTCATTAATTGATATGTGTTGTGTCCTCCCTGATCGGATTATAGCCTGAATCCACTCATTTAATAACTAATAAATCATATAAATGTTCACCTAAGAAAGTTAAGCAAGAGTTGAGGCTTTTGTGATCCATAACAAGTTTATGAGGGACCACTGATAAGGTTGCAAGGATTCTCAGGATGCATAGTGTCCCCGTGACCTTTAGGCCCCTTAACACCATTCGTTCGTCCCTAAGATCAGTTAAGGATCCTATTGACCCCAAAGATATGAAAGGGGTTTATATGATCCCCTACTCCTGTGGGACCCCTTATATTGGTGAAACCGGTCGCTCCATTAATCAGAGGATTTGTGAGCACGCTGCTGACCTTAAACATAGGAGAGCGAAATCTTCCGCTTTGGCTGAGCATGTAGAAAAAACCAATCATCATGTTTGCATTGAGGAAGCTAGTGTTATCGCTAAGGTCTCGCATTTCCATCATCGGAAATTTAGGGAAGCTATTGAGATTGAAAAGAGACCCAACAATCTCAATAGAGATGATGGCTGGAAAATCAGCAGGTGCTGGGTACCAGCGCTTTCTTCTTAGTCGTTTTCTGTCTCTTTTTATTATTTATATTTTTATTTTATTAGTACTTTTATTTACTAGACAATTCCTATTAAATTTTCAAATAAGAAACTATTAAACAATTACTTTATTATACAGTTACTATTATTAATACTAATAATAAACTAGTATTCGTTTTTCGTGTCTCTGAATTTTTATTTATTTTATTATTTATTTTTAATAACTTATTTCTATTATTATTATTAGGAATATTATTATTAGTATTTATGTTCTTATTAACTTAATTATTATTTATTTATTATTTTTATTTATTTATAAACCATTATTTAGTAATCGTTTTTCTTGTTATTATTATCTATTTATTTATTATTATTGATTTTCTTTTATAATAATAATAATAATAATTATTATGTATTCTATTATTATTATGATTATCTTTATTTATTCCAACATCATTTGTTTAGTATAAGGAAAGGTCCATTATTACTTTTAATAGTTTTAACTAATTTTAATTTTATGTATTTTTATTTACCCCCTTTCCTTTTAGTTTTTAATACCTATAACTAACTATAATTTAAGTTATTTTATTTCCTCTTCCTATTTATTTATTGGATTATTTAATTTATTTAATTCTAACTAATTTAACCCGTTGCGTAACTACTTCCCCTTTAATTTTACCTTACTAATGATACCATTTCTATTTTTTCATTTATAAAAATTAAATGAATAATTTATTTACTATTATATTTATTAATTTATATTTTTTCATTTTTCATTTATTTATATACATATTCCTTTATTTAATAAATAAATAAATAATTTATTATTATTATTTTTAATTCTTCATTTATATTTTTATTTATTTAATAAATGAATAATTTATTATTATTATTTTTTATAATTCTTCAATTGTTTATTTGTCTTACACTTTATAGAACTAAATTTATATATTTACATATGAATTTTTATATATGTATTTACCTTAATAATGATACCATTTATTTTTATCTTATTTATTAATTTATATTTTTTCATTTATTTATGTAATAAATAAATAAATAATTTATTATTATTTCATATTTATTTATTTATTAATAATTTATAATTCTTCATTTATATATTTATTTATTCATCTTACACCCAATATAACTAAATTTATATTTTTATATATAAATTTATTTATCTTTATTTATTTATTATTATATTATAATTTATCATTTACCTAATATAACTAATTTTGACCTTGCTCCTTAAGTCAACCTTTTGCCCAGGTAACCGTTGGTGTCTCTGCTCTGCTATTTAAACAGGCTAAGGTGGATCTGCTCTTCAACTTGTCCTGACAATGAACCACACTAGTTGGTTCGAAACGCGTCGACAAATGATTTCTCATGTGATTTTCACAGAAAAATCTATCATAAAGTTAAACAAGTTCGCAAATTCCCTCTGCAACTAAACAATTAAGAACCTCATCTTTGCACTGTGTACAAATCTTCAGTTGTGCATCAAACTAATAGATATTTATCCATATTAAACAAGGAACAGTCCCATAATAATTTGCAGCAACTATTTCAATATGTCAAGTTGAGATCAAGATGGAAAAAGCCGAAGATCTCCAATCTCTTGTTTTCGCGTAAGGTCCTACCAGTCTTCTATGCCGCGAATAGTAATTTGTGTACTTGCATATAACCCTTTATGGGGTGTCATCTTGATTAGTAGCCCAGATATTCATTCATGGTCTTCACTTCACCCTCGTTCTCATCTTAGCCTAGAAAGCTTCGAGAATATAGAATATTTTGTCCAACCGGTTCTTAAACCTGCAAAAATCCCTCCTGAGTTATCCTCTAGTCCATTGGTTCGACGTCCTTGTGGTTGTTACAGGCGTCGATGATCATCCTAATCCCTTCTTCATCGTCTCTCCAAATTCAATTGAATTAACTAACCAAATAAAGGGGTTAGAGTCATTAATCCTGGTTGGACTACGAAATCAGTCCAGTTAATTATTTATAAAGGTAGATTAGTACAAATATATTGAGGAAGTGGAAGCTTGAACGCAAAAAATATTAACAACTACACCTTCGATTTTACTTCTTCATTGACAGAGGCACACGAGGACCTTTCGCAACCTTGCACCTTTAGCTACAAATAGGTAGAGTCACAAATGCTTACTTCTTCTTCTTCTTCTTTTTTTTTCTTTTTTTTTCCAGAGAGAAAATCATGATGGATTATATTAAGAGAGAAAATCATGATGGATTATATTAAGAAAATATAATGATTTAGATACATTCTACATGTGTATCTATGGAGACTCTGTCCATCAAAACAGGACCATCAAAATATTAGTCCATGAAAAAATGAAAAGCATAAGAATCCACATATAAAACAAATGCGTACTTTATCATAAAAAAAGAAAGAAAGAGGAAACACCAACAATGATTCTCTAAATCCAGCATTGATATGCCGATAGATTTGAGGTTTACATGACTAGTAAAATAATTAAAAACATAAATTAAGGTGAAAATAGGAAATTTCACAGTTTCATCCATGTTTTTTAACAAGCATCATCCATATATAGGATTTTCTTTTGAGTCATTTCAGCTGATAAAGCGAATGTTATTTCTTCAGCCGACCTTGGCGATGTTTAAGTGTAGAATAAGATGTCAAGTAACCTGAGAAGATAATATCCATGTGGTAAGGTTTTGTGAGACATGTGGCGGTCACTTCCCATTAACTTCCTCAACACAACTTTTATATTAAGTTATCGCATTATATCTCTATAATTTGTTCCTTAATCGTATTAATTTATTATAGTATATCTTTTTAATGTGTTGATACAATTTGATGTGGTGTTCCACTTATACCATACTTTGAAACATTACGATAAGGTTTATCTAGAAGTTGTAAGTCGATTGGCAACGCAAAATTTCATGTAGGAATTTTTTTTAATTATTTTGCCATTATGCTAACAAATAATTTTACATAATTCCAGGATATAAGTAGGTTATTATTTTCATAAAATTCACTTATTTGAATGTTTGTTGCACCATGAAGGTAATACATGGCTTTGTGAGTGGGTACATGTTTATATAAAACACGAGGGGCTAGTTAGCAAAGACACATTTGAATTTATGTGGGGGTCACATTTCAACCAACGTGAAGCCAAATAATGTGATGATTTCCACGCCACTATTGCGGAGATGTGGTTGTCCCTCCCTGTTCATTCCAATTGAATCTCGTTTGTTCCAAATTCCAATGGCTTTGTTTACCCTAAATGAAAGGGAACTAAGACAAAGGTACTACCAATGGACTTAGTTTCTTACCTAGAGCTAGCTAACTTCATTAACCTAGCAAGAGTTTCAGAAGATGCTAAGTCATTGGAATAGGCAACATACCTCTATTATTCGCTACTAACATAAGGAGCATATGCATATGCAGTTTATGTTTTAGTTCCAAATCCCATCACATAAACAACACCTATGGCTTTTAGAGCCTTGCTCAGGTGAGACCTTGACTAAAATGAATTTCTCCAATGGCTTTGTTGGTTCGTTGGGTCCATTGCTTCATTGTTTTTCGTACTGCAAAAAGGAAGAGTGAAGCAATCAATCAATTTTTATTTTTTTTTAAAATCAAAATGGCAACTCTAGCTTCTACTAAAAGTAATGTAAGGCGATATAGGGAATTATTTTTCTTCTGCAATGTGTTGGAGCTTAACTAGAGATGTAGATAATTACAGAGTGATTAGTTGATTCAGGATGACAAACAAAGTCGCCATGCTTCAGAGATTTACAATGGGTTTTGCCTATTGTTTTCGATGGTGATATTTACACAGATCCTTTAGTACAACTAATTTAATCTTGCAAAGAAAATAAGTTGTGCAATATTAAAATCCCATTATCCATTTTTCAAAATGATTCTAAGTAAAAAAATATGCATGCTCTCCATTTTCTTGCAATGCAAATAAATTAATATCCCATCCGCCATTATTCTAATTTATTCTACTTGATTTTAAGTAAAAAAAATATGCATTTTCTCTCCATTTTTAAATTTAAAAAAAAATAAAAAATTGAAAAAATAAAATCAACCCGTAGACTTAAAATGTATCATATTTAATTACATATTATTTGAATAATCATATACCACAGAGACCCGAGTTTGTGAACATTCATCAACAAAAATAAGTGTAAAAAATAATTTACGTATAGATCTCATATGAGGTAAACACCCATTAAGAATATTTGGAAAGAACTTAAATAAAAGTATTGGTTTTACAATAACAGAATCAAACATATAATCAAACTTCAAGTGCTAAAAGTATAGAAACTAACTCTTTCATATAATTGGGTAAGAAGAGTTTTGAAAAAGTATTAGATTTAATGGTAGGGAGTAGGTTAGGACCCGGTTATTGCTGGAGATACAAAAATTCAATAAATTTTGATGACTATTAGCATTTTCATGAATTTGCAATTCGGTGTACTGCAATTTTCTTTTATCATATCATAATCCCTTTATCTTATCTTATGTAAATAGAAACTTTTGAATGAGATAAATTTGATCAAAATAAATTTAGGATTTAAGTGAGCTGTAATATTTTAGATATTACATTTCATGCACAAAATTCTTAATAATAAATTAAATTCAATTTTTGATAAAATCTCTAGGAAATTTGGGCCAATTTTAGTGCTTTTCCCTTGATAACCTTTTTCTCTATAAGAGATCAAGAGGCAGCTGTGGGATCAAAAATGATATGTATTTTCCCGTGGATATGTCGAGACATGTTGAGGTTAAGGAAGTATGACAATAAAGCTCCAGGTATTCCAGAAGCACTTTCTGCCCCTCTATTTTTTTTATTGTGTGAAATCCTTAGATGTAGTGTGTGAAAAAAGGGTAATGGCTTTTTTCCCATGTGAAAATAATATTTAAAATATATGAAATTGACCTTCTCAGAGTCTAGAGTAAGAGATTTACCTGTGCGGAGTGTAGGTGTAAGTAATAGGTGGATTCTCTACCGAGGTAGAGGCCTCTAGAGCAGCAGGGATGATATGGATAGCAAAAAATTTCAATAGTGAATTCAAAAATGATGCCATCAATACAAATGAAATCTCACAAAAGAAAAATAAAAGGCACTCTATGCAGAAACAAAAGAAAAAACACTTTGTGCAGGGATTCTAGTTGCAGAGCACATTCCAAAAAAATTGTATTGGGAAAGAAAAAAAATTATTCACACTTTGGGCAACATGATTCGAGTTGCAGAACATGTCCCACAAAAATGCTATCTGGTAAAAGCAATAACGCTCCCGGAAAAAGCACAAATTTGAGTGCGGAGCACTTTGCAAGCTTGCAATCTTCCATTATACCATCATGCACTGGTGGTGGTGCAATTGTGAAACAAATGAAATACTATAGTTGTTTTCATAGGTACTTTGGGTGAGGAGAACACACATGCATATAGCCACTTCTCCCTTGGTGAAATTTATTATATAGGCATTTCAAAGCAAACATTAAATGTCAGCGAAGGAGTGTTGAAATAATGTTAGCATTATTTGATTTGGAGAATATTTCAATCAAATACATGGTTTTATCAAGAGATATTCAGGCCTCTTACTTAAGGAAGAAGCCAAATAAAATGATGATTATAAAACTTTAGTTAAAAATGAAATTAACAATAAAAAATAATATAAAAAATAATTTGTTTCTTCAAACTTTCCCTAAAAGAATGAAAATATGATTAGATTTTATGCAAGCTTAATGTAAAATGGCCCAACAGATTACTATAGTCCCTACAGCCCTTTAAGTAGGGACTAATTATATGTACTATTATAAGTGATGATGGCATAATCACTACAACAGATTACTATAGTCCCTACAGCCCTTTAAGTAGGGACTAATTATATGTACTATTATAAGTGATGACATAATCACTATTTAATAATAAAGTTAGTTACATTATGTTAAATGATCATTTCTACTTTAATAATGCTAGAATGTAGTTTTCAACAAATTCTTAACAATAAAGTAATGTTATCCTTCTAGAAACATGGTAAACATTCCATCCTTCTTATGAATGTCTCTTTTTATGTGTTATGTAGTCTAACATACCAAAACGTATGTTACTCAACCTCTCTCTGATTCAATGGTAAACATTCCATCCTTCTTATGAATGTCTCTTTTTATGTGTTATGTAGTCCAACACACCAAAACGTATGTTACTCAACCTCTCTCTGATTCAGAGGTAGAAAAACAAGGCCATTTCCTTAAGCTCATCAAGCTCTTTATGATTAAGAGGTAGAAAAACATGGCCATTTCCTTGTGATCCTTTGTTCATGGGTCATAAAGAAGCAAGATAAAATCCCTATCTTGGACTCTATAAAGAGATTTAATGATAATCCAATTGACATCACCTTAATTCTAAACTTATGTTTGGCTTTATAACCCTTCTCCACTTTTACTTTTTCTTTTTGTGCATGAAAAAAAAGCTTTAGTATTTTGGATTACTTTACCGAAAATAGTAAACCCTACCGTTTAATATGTATGTCATAATCCCACTTTGTCCTTCAGTGGGAAATGTACAAGATATTAAGGCTTTTTATACTTTGTTTGATCTATCCATTTAGACGAAAGTCAAAATGATTCCCTTTTGAGTAGATCTTGTCTTCTGTGGCACAAGAGATTGTGCACTCTTATGTTTATATATTTTCGTTGGATGAAAATAATAAATTATCAAAGTTACAGAAATAAATTAAAATATATATAAAGTTTTAATAAAATTAGATATGCGGTGGAAAATTTAATTATTTTTTTAAATTTCATTTAAAAAACCACGTAAGTCTAATTTCAAAATAAAAATATCATTTAAATTTAATCTCAAAACAGTAGTTCCAAAAATAATTGTTTATCTGGATAGTAATAATTGTGACAAAATATGAAGAGAACAAAAAGTGGAGCATAGTACTTCTCTTCTCAGTATTACAAATCATTTAAATAAGATTACATTGAAAACATTAGTAATAAATGACTGGAATCAAACTCCACTAAACTAGACTTAATTGAAACTGAACTAGCACACTTGAAGGGACAATTTTGACACCTAACAAGTGGTTGAGATTAGATTCTTACGCAGTCTAAGCTCTAATACCATGACAAAAATTGAAGAGAACAAAAAGTGGAGCAGAGGACTTTCTCTTCTCATTGTTACAAATCACTTAAATAAAATTACATTGGAAACATCAGTAATAAATCAGTGCAGTCAAAAT
Source organism: Pinus tabuliformis (assembly GCA_031772625.1). NCBI lineage: Eukaryota > Viridiplantae > Streptophyta > Pinopsida > Pinales > Pinaceae > Pinus > Pinus tabuliformis. Next base: position 1,449,443,980 of record CM062816.1, read on the forward strand.
CGACTAAACTGGACTTAACTAAAACATAACTAGCACACTTGGAGGGGCGATTTTGACACCTAACAAGTGGTTGGGATTAGATTCTTACGTAGTGTAAGCTCCAATACCATGACAAAAATTGAAGAGAACAAAAAGTGGAGCTGATCTGAAATTGATTGCTAGTTAATATTGTGCCAGTATCATTTCTAGATATAAAATTTTATTTGCTTTGGTTTGCTTATCCATAAAGAGTTTATCTATGAGCATGTGATTATCAATTCACTCAGCTTGGTGAAATTTAGTGCTTTGCATGAACTTAAAAGCATGAATTTTAATGGCTAAACAGCAGCATATAAAAGCAAAACAAGCACAAATAACAATACTTAAAATTTTTGTTGAAGGAGTTCACCCCTCCTAGGCTACATCTCCTTGGTCCAGCTTCGTAGTGTGGGCCTTTGTATTAGCTTCAATAGTGCTCAAATTACTGTTACATGCGTCTAATTCTCTTGGAACCTATTTCAATGAGTTTACAACATTCAAATCTATCATAAATTACTATTTGTTTACTCAATTTGGTTACCAGCTACTCTAGGAATGGCCTCCAACACCTGGTGGCCCTAGGCTTCAAAAATCTTCATCTGACCAAACACACTTGTAGATGACCTTTTCTACCTCTAAAACCCACTTGAATGAGTTCCTAGCATGCCAATTAGCTAAAAATGACTATTCATTTTTGAAATTTGGCTGAGAATTGAGTAAGTTATGGCTCAAATAGTTTTTCCTAGAAAACCTCTGCTAAATCTAGAGCACTGCGAGTTAAGTTTGCCAAGTTTTGTGACAGTTCCAGAATTTGTGGCTCATCCAAAATCTCCGCCAACTTAATCATGGATTAATTAAATGATAGAATAATTAGTGGCACACTAATCGTGCTTAGTGTTGGTCCCTAGCTCTTGGTTCGGGCGCATGGACACATGGGGTGGGGGTTGGCCCGTAGGGCCGGCTCCCACCATCCACACCATTAGAAAATAATGTGAACTTAAATTAAATATTGTGGGCCTCCCTTTCAACTCGCATGATGTTGGTGTAGTGGTAATCCATGGGAGTTATGATGGGGAGGTCACGGGTTCAAACCCACCCTCCCCCATCATATGTACTATAACTTATAATATGTCATGCAAACCTTGACTTATGCGCCATTCGAAACTTTGATATGCCATTCAGTTTTTAATATACGAAATGTAGATTTAATTATAATGTAACTTGTTAATTAATATTTAATATTTAATATATATATATATATATATATATATATATATATAATATATAATAATTATATTATAATATATAATTTAAAAAAACATAGTATAGTATAGTATAGTATAGTATAGTATAGTATAGTATACTAAGAAATTTCACCTTCTCCGAGCCAGACTAGTGAATCTGAAGATGGCACTTGTCACAGTTTCACTGGCTAAAACTGGAGAATATTCTCTACATGCTGACTGGGCATCCAGTCAACCCTAGTCAAACTTTGACTTTGACTTTTGTTTGACCAAACTTTCAGAAGCTCTAACTTTTGCATACGATGTCACTTTTTTAAATTTTTCATGGCGTTGGAATCCTGGCGACGAAATCTATCTAGTGATTTAGGCCTAAATCAATACTGAGCGCTTTCAATTTTTTAGCTAAAATACTGATCCCTGATCATTCCTCTCCACTAAAAGCTTTTTGGACCCCAAAATCTCTCTTCATCACTGATTATGTTGATGAGGGTAATGTTACCTCATCCTTCTAGTCTTTATCCATTGAAATTTTCCTAATTTCATCATTTGGAGCTTTTCATAAAAAGTCAATTTTTTCCTTGATTCTGATGACCATTTATTGCTGTCTTTGACACCGTCATGCTGCAATATTTATGAATTTGTAGAACATCAATCTAATTTTACAGAAAACATTTTGTTCCTACCTCGGTCAACAATCAAATGAAACTTGAAATCTTTCTCACCTTGCACTTTGTCTCTATGGCGATTTTTAGCTACTTTTGCCTTGTACTTGAGCTAACTATTGCCCAAGTTTCTTCGCCATTGTAATGTGCCTTTTGGAAAGGAGCAATGAACATTTGTGAAACCCATGCCTTATTTTCCAAGCTTCTTTTTCCTCTTCTCTTTGAACTTTACAACTTCTTGCACCGACGCCTTGTTTTCAACACCGCTCAACACCAATGTTGGCTGCTGCACATGTTTTTCACTTTCTTTCAAATGAAACCTGTTATCATTCTGAAAAAAATCATTGCAAATATAAGAATCTTTATGAAAAGTATGATTCAAAACATCTCTTTGTTTGATCATCAACAATGTCAAGTTCTGACTTGCATTCACTGGCCTCTTCATTTTCCCTCCATTAACTAAAGAAATGTTTAGTTTCTTACGATGAGCTCTGACAATATACTTCGCCTCATCTTTAAGCACATGATATTTGTTATCATAGTGATGAAACACAACTTTCTTGTCATACAAATATGGACTTCCCAAGATAATTCTAGAAATGTCAAGTGGAACCACATCTAACTCGACTTCATCAACAAAGTTTGCAGTAATAGCAAATCTAAAAATGCATTTCCTTGAAACCTGTAAATTGGCATCCTTAACTATCCAACCCGAAGGGTATGGTTTATGATGTGGTACGGCTTCAAGTTTAAGCTATTTAACTAAGTCTTCTGAAATCAAGTTTTCTTGTGATCCACTATCAAAGAGTGCATTGATCTTTTTATGATTTGAGATTACTCTGATAGTGAATGACTCTTCCCTTTTGTCTTCATTTGGAGCGTTCTTGTGACTATTTGAGGAACTAGTACTTTCAACATGTTGACCTTTCAAAGTCATAGCTGTAATTCTTGTCTCATCTCCTAAATCTGACCCTAAGTCTTTTTTAGCTATAGCAACAATTTTTCCCTTCTCTTTGGCTTTCAATTTGTCTAGTTTTAATTCCGGATGAAGTTGCCAACAATGGTATTCATCATGGCTAGTCTTCGAACAGTTTTTGCATGTGATTTTTTCCTTCTCTTTTTTGATACTTGCATTCTTCTTTCCCTTCCATTTTCCTCCCTTCTCTTTTCCCTTACCCTCACTTTCACCTTTATCCTCTATGTTTTTCCCCCTTGCCTCAAGATGCGTGGCTTGCACACACACTTCATCTAAGTTTCTTGGGTTAAACATAAGGATAGTATGTTGCAAATAGGAATTTAAACCTCCAATATATTTCAAGATTGTGTCTTGTGAATTTAAGTTTACTCCCAACAATAAAGCCCTCTTCCTAAACTCCTGAGTATAATATTAGACTATTTGATCTTTAAGCTGCCTAAGATTCTACCAACTCATAATGGCTTTTTGCATATAGGCTAAAGGATAAAACTGTCTTTTAATTGCAGAATCAAATTCAACCAAGAAATGGATATCTTACCATGGATTCACATTTCCTCTCGAGTCTTTTCTTCCCACCAAACTAGTGCAACTCTTTCTAGCCTCAGTGAAGCCAACTGGATCTTTATGTCGTCTTATTGAAGGTTCTAAATTCTGTGGTATACCTCCAACTGTCGAATCCAATTGTCAAACTTCTCTACATTCACTTATCCATTGTACACGGGAAGTTTTAATTTTATGTCCAATTTCAGTAATGGAGTTTTTCCTTTTGGGGTTTTGGAATGAATATGGGCAGTGGTGGTAGTGGAATATGAAGCTGTGTGAGATGGTGAAGATGATGAGGAATATGATGAGGATGGTGGAGATGGAGGTGGATTTCCACCATTCCCTTTGGAATCCTTCTTGTCATCTTTTTTATCGTCTGAGCTTCCTTCTCCAAGTGGAGGTTTAGAACTCTCTCCAACCATTCTGGTTTTCCTCTATTCATAGAGGACTTTAGCCATCTCAGTCAAAGTATAGAAAGATTTCTTGAATCCTTCATTTTCTGAAGAGGGACCTTCATGCTCTCTTTCTCCAGAGATAATGGCTATGGATTCAGGCTCAGAAATTTGTACTGATTGTACCTCTTCAATCACTTTAGCCTCTTGTGCAATCTGTGCCTCTTCTATCTCAACTGATGGAGATGGAACTTGAGGTGATTCAGGTTCTTCCTTGAGTGGTCCTTTGGGTGAGGATGATGCTTTCTCAACCTTCTTCCTTCTTGTCCTAATCTCAGGACTAGCTATCAGTAGCTTCCCTTCTCCTCTCTGCAACTTCAACCTTGTAATCATAACAACAATTGCAACTATTAAACCCTTCAAGCAAATCAAGCGTGCAACCTTCTGCTCTAATCCCAACTTGATCTGAAATTGATTGTTAGTTAATGTTGTGCTAGTATCATTCCCAAATATAAAATTTTATTTTCTTTAGTTTGCTTATCTATAAAGATTTGATCCATGAGCATGTGATTTTCAATTCATCTAACTTGGTGAAATTTAGTGTTTTGCATGAACTTAAAATCATGAATTTAAATGGCTGGGCAAAAACATATAAACACAAAACAAGCACAAATAACATATCTCAATAAACAAATTTGTTTTGAAGGAGTTCACCCCTCCTCGGCTACATCTCCTTGGTCCAGCTTCATAGTGTGGTCCTTTTTATTAGCTTCAATAGTGCTCAAATTGTTGTTACATGAATCCAATGCTCTTGGAACTTGTTCCAATGAGTTTAAAACATTCAAATATATCATAAATGACTATTTGTTTACTCAATTTGGTTACTAGCTGCTCTGGGAATGACCTCCAACACCTGGTGGCCTTAGGTTTCAAAAATATTCAAGTGACCAAAAACACCTATAGATGACCTCTTCTTCCTCTGCAACCTACTCCAATAAGTTCCTAGCGTTCCAATTAGCCAAAAATGAATATTCATTTTCGAAATTTGGATGAGAATTGAGTAAGTTATCGCTCAAAGAGTGTTTCCTAGAAAACCTTTGCTAAATCTAGAGAACTGCCAGTTAAGTCTACTAAGTTTGGCGATAGTTACGGATTTGATGGATCCTCCAAAATCTCCACCAACTTAATCATGGATTAATTAAATGATAAAATAATCAGCTGTGCACTAATCGCGCTTAGTGTTGACCCCTAGCTCTTGGTTTGGGCGCATAGTCACATGGGGTGAGGGCTGGCCCGCAGGGCTGGCTCCCACCACCCCAGCCACAGACAATTAATGCGAACTTAAATTAAATATTGTGGGCCTTCCTTTCAACTTATGCACTTTTGGTGTAGTGGTAAGCCACATGAATTATGATGGGGAGGTCACTGGTCCAAATCTGCCCTCCCCCATCATATGTGCTATAACTTATAATATGTCATGCAAACCTTGACTTATGCGTCATTCGACTTTTAATATACGAAATGTGGATTAATTATAATATTTGTTAATTAATATATATATATATATATATATATATATATATATATATATATATATATATATACATAATTTCCCCCTTGGAGCTAACTAGGTAATTTCACCTTCTCTGAGTCGGACTGGCGAATTTGAAGATGACACTTGTCACAGTGTCACTGGCTGAAACTAGAGAATATTCTTTGCATGCTGACTGCGCATCTAGTCAACCCTAGTCAAACTTTGACTTTGACTTTTGTTTGACCAAAATTTCAAAAGCTCTAACTTTTGCATACGATTTTTCTTTTTTAAATCGTTCACGGAATTGGAATCCTGGCGACAAACTCTATCCGGTCATTCAGGTTAGAAGAAATTATAAAAACTTTCATTGTTTAGTTAAAATATTGATGTCTGATCAAGAGCAGAGGACTTGCTCTTCTCAATATTACAAATCACTTAAATAAGATTACATTGGAAACATTAGTAATAAATGATTGGAGTCAAACTCGACTAAATTGCACTTAACTGAAACTAAACTAGCACACTTGGAGGGACGGTTTTGACACCTAATAAGTGGTTGGGATTAGATTCTCCAACAAATCAGAGAGATGGGAAGAAATAAATGCAGTAGTCTAACTTGACTCCTTTTTTTCCCTGGAAATCATGGAAATTCTAGTGATATTTTGATAAAATCCGGCAGGGATTTTTGTAAATCCAGGTTATACTTGTGAAACTTTAAGATGTTGGGTGCCTTAGAGGTTTTTGATGGTGCTGAATCCATTTCCACCATCAAAAACATGATTCAAACACTACTACTGCAATATTTTGTTAAAAATATTGCAAGGATTCCAACCACTTTTGACTATCTGGGAAAATCCTCTGTCTCAGTAGATGACACCGAAATAAATTACTATTCCAAATATAGGGATATATTATTGTTAGAAAATAAAGACTTGCAAAGTTGTTACAGTGTTAGGTATTTTAATAAAATTAGTTGTTTTAGTTAATTTATATGTTATATTTTTAAAATTGGTTTTTATTTTCTTATTATTATTCATTTTATTTACTGAGTTTTATTTGAACTTTTATTATTTTATTTTAGACCCCTATTTGATTAAAACAATATATTAATAATAGTAATTTTATTTTATTTGATAGAAAAATCGTATTTTTCATTAATGAGAAGATGAAAATTACATGTTATATAGTTTAAAGTCATCATAGCTGAAAATTGTTGATTTTACGATATCAGTTGCTATTGACCAAAATAATAATCTTAATTTAGTCATTATTTTCGTCTATTTATCAACTGTCTCTTTATTTAAAAAATATATTTATTATAAAAATTAATTCTTCAATTAAAACTAGCCGTTATATTCTACGACTCGTAAACATATCTCTACATCTATTTAATTTGATGCCAAGATGTGATTCCTCATCTTGTCCTGAGGATAAACGAGGCTTCATGTAAAAGGATGACTTTTTGGGTTGGATCTTAATGTTGTGATATGTTATTTAAAGTCTATTTTTAATATAAAATATGTTTTTTTTAAATAATTAAAAAAAATTGATTGAGGCAAGAGGCTTATTCTACAACTCAGTATGAGGGGATGTGGGGATGTGTAAGTGTCTCTGTCTGTGCTGCTTTAAAATAAAAATAAAAATTATGCATAAAAGTAATGTCGGCTATAATAAAAAATTCAAGTGTTATAAGGTAATTAGAAGTGAAAAAAAATGTGAGTAAAATGTTTCAATCTTATACTTTTCAAAAATGATTTAACAATAATTTTAAATAAACTATTTAAAGATATATGTTAACTAATTTATGTCCATATCAAATTCATATGTATAGAAAAAAAATTGTTAAAATAAAATATTTTAATGTTGTATATAAAAAAATATTCAATGTGGGTTATTAATAGAATAGTTTAATACGAATTAATAAAAATTATATTTGAATTTAGGCTTTCGTGATCCATATTATGAAAAGTAAGAAGACTTTTAGTAAAAATCACATCACGAGAGTTTTGTTGACCCGTTTCGAACCATCGAGTGTGGTTCATAGTGAGGACAAGATGAATAACACGATCTTGGCATCAAATGAAGAGACCTTTTTTTAGCTTTTATAATATAACGGTTAGATTTTACTAAATAAATAAATACTATTTTCATATAAAGAAAAATGTTAGATTTGACTAAATAAATAGTATTTTAATATAAATAAATAATTGTTAGAATATAATTGTTAATATTGAATTAAGGAAAATAATTGATTAAAAAGAGTTTTTTAATAAAATGATTATCTAAAAATAATATTTAGGTCAAACCTAAATAATCAAAACACTAAAATAAAAATAATATTTAAGTCAAACTTAAATAATGGAAACTACTATTTCTAAAAACTTTAAAATAAACAAAATTAACAAATAGTAAAAAAATAAATAAATAATAATTATAATAATTAATTAATTAACTAAATAAATAATCATTTATTAGTGAAAAAAAATACAAATAAATAATAAAAATTATGAATTTTGATATATATATATATATATATATATATATATATATATATATAGAAGAAATGGGAGGGATCCAAGAAGCATTAACTTTCTAGTCATGGTCTCTATTCAAATTGCTTGGCCTTCCTTCAACCTATATAGCTTACTTATGGTGATGGAAATGATCTATCTTAGCAATGACATCTTCAATGCAGCTATGATGTTTTTGTATTCTCTGCATGTTCTCCTAGAGGAGCAGGTCCTCCAATTTTTTATGTCTGTGGCATAGGTCCTTCCATGTTTGATGTTTGTGGCATGTTCTTGGATCCTGTGATTTATTGAGGGGTTAATTTCACCAACATAGGGTGTTCCACATGAACAAGGGATTACATAAACACCTTTCATATTCTTAGGGTCCACCGCGTCTTTTATGGATCTTAGAAAACTTGGGTTGTGTTCTTTTAGGATCCTTGCAATCTTTTCAGTGGTCTCTTGAATGAAAGAAAGGCGTACCACAAAAAACCAATCATTGGGTTAATTTTTAGTCTTGGAACCCTTGCCAGCTTTAAGGAAAGCCCTAAGACTTTGAAGCTTATTATAACCATTATTTTTGAAAAGCATGAGGAGATGGGTTTTCTAATCTTCAAGATGGCTTTCATCTGAAACTTTAAATTCACAAGTGGCTATAAAAAATTTTAATTTTCCCTATAAGATGTCTTGATATACATATTATTTAAAATATTTTAATGTCAGTTATGTATGTATTATATATTATTTTAAAAAGAATATATATATACTATGAAAAAATTAAGTGTTTATGGTTAAGATGTATATTTGATTCTATATATACTTTAGCATTCAAAAATACAATTTAAACAATAAAATATAACATATTGTATTTTACACTGAAAATAGTTGTACATGAAAAGATTTGATCCCATATTAAATCTATAATTAAAATAAATTTATAACCTTAAAAAAAATATCAAAATTCCATAGCATTATATATGGCATTAACCATTTCCCAATTCAGATTATATATACAATTTACCATTTTGCAATGAACTCTAGCATAGCCAAGAACGTGCATGTGACTTGTGCATTTGGAAAAAACAGATGCACAACCAGCGAGCTGCCTATTGGATATGAGTAGGAAGAAAGGACTCTATGGAATCATCATTTTTTTTTTACATGTAATAAGATGTTGCTTGAAGTGAAAATATTTAGTGGACAGGAGAATGGAGGGCTCGGAGGTTCGCGAAGTGGAGCTGCAGGCCGAGTAGCAACCAACCAGGTCGCGTGCTGCTGCCATGGACACAGTCTCGAAGCCAATCTGTGCGAGAGGAGTAGGCGTGGATAGGTCCGTTTTTTAGACACGTCTCATTCCTCCCGAGGAATTTTTAAAAGGTTCGCATGAATGTTTCATGCACGTCTGCTAGCCACCTCACCTCTCCATGCAGCTTCGTCATCCATTCCCATCCCAACTGTAAGGTCCCAAGCTTACAAAATCTAATCTTTGCATAGCAAAAAAGGTTTTGTTTCTGGCCAGCTTTCTCTGTTTGTCCCGGAACATATCAAGCGCTGTATTCTCCCTGGAGCTTTCAAGTGATGTCTTTTCCTTTTTCTCGGAGCCTTCTTGCGCGGGACTCTGGTTTGGTTTCTGCTGGGGCTTAATATTGCTCTCCACTCTGCTTCCACTGGGTTTGAGGTCAGTAATACAGCCATATCTGTCTTCCGGAATATTGTACTCAGTTCTTTCTTTCAGTTTCTTTTAAGTTTCTCTGGTTTTTTAAGGTATCTAGTTTGGAAAAATTTAAGTGCTCTTAGCTGAGTTATGAGAATGTTTTTTTTTTTTCTTTTATCTTGATGATACTCCATAACTGGATATGGAAAAGGATATATGACAGAGAGATAAACATAATTCAGGTGTTTTCATGCCTTAAAAGTCTGGATATAACAGAATGTTGTGTTTTTTTCACAAATTAAAGTAGTCTATAGTGTTTTATAAACCCTGTTCAGACTTCCGAATCAAAATAGGAGCTTGGTGGTGCATATTCCAAATTTACTGTTGTTGTATAATCTATCATGAACCCTCTTCCAGTTAATTTTCCTATCTCAGAAGTCTTCAGAGTCTATTGCCTTGGGTGATAACAGGACAAAGGGTAGTGTCCATTTCTCTGTCCATCACCACTGTTTACGTTCTGAAAACCACTTTCGGGACCTGTTTCTTCAGGACTGTGGTTTTATGGCCTTTTCTGGTTTTCATTTTCGAAAAGGATGGTAGTTATGGGTCCTTGACTGTTCAGGACCCAAGGACAACTGTTCCCTTTTTTTATCCTCCGAGCTAATCCTTGGTCAGTGTGTCCTCTGACAGATGTGTCTCTATCATCTCTCCAACCTTAGTCCATTGAGGTGATATATTCAGGGTCATGCCAGATGAATATTAAATGTTTTAGTACAAACCTGATTTGGCAATCCATATCCTAGCTTTCATCCCCAAAAGGAGATTATTCTATTCCTGAGCTATTTAAAACTTTCCCATCCGATCTGTCGATTGTGTCAGGCTTCTGACAGAAGGATCTTATCTTCCTCTGATTTGGCCATCCTTTATCAGGATTTCCTTTCTAAGCCGGACTGATGTTCATTAATTTCCGGGCTAAATTCCAAATTTGATAATCTTTTTAGGACAATTTTCTCTGGTAGTGCTCAGAGTTGTGAGCTGGTAGCGCATGGAGGGAGGGTCTGACGTGTCGGCCACGGAGGCCATGATACGTGCTACCATTCAGGCTGAGAAAGTATGGGGTGGTGATAACACTGAGGGGGGTGGAAATCCACGCTCGACGAAGTGGTATTACAATCAACAAGATATGTGGATGATAGGGACCGAGCCAAGCTCCATAAGGAATTGCATGTAGAAGAGAAAAGATATAACAGTGCTCGGATCCTTATTAAAACCACCCCCCCACCTACAGAGCTAAATTTAGATAGTGTTCACCTAACTGAACGGATAGATAGCCTCCATAACCTTGCACTGGTGGGCAGATGGCATTTCACAGAAATGGATGATTCTGTGATGAGAAAATGGTTGGAGGCTCAGTGGAAGCTGGTGATTGGATATTTCCCCATTGTATCAAAGCTTATGAAGGAATGGTTATGCTTCCATTTCTTAAAGGCAGGTGATGTTGAGGTTATCAAGAACCTCCCTTGGGTTTATGGAAGAAGTTTCCTTGTCCTCCACAGATGGTATTTAGGATATAACCCATTGAGAAATACTCCCTCAAACAACTTAATCTGGGTCAAGCTCCCAAATCTGCCCCTAAAGTTCTGGTCTAGGGAGACTTTAACATAGATAGGTAATTCTATTGGGAGATTTGTTTACGCTGATCCATGGTGTCTGGGGGAAAAGGACAAACACATTGCATGGATTCTTATTGAAAAGGCTTATAGGGGCAGATTCCCGGACCACATAGAGATCGCCTGGAGGAACCTAAAAATAAAGCAAAGGCTTGATTTCTGGGGCATTCCTTTCAGGTGTTCCACTTGCCATAAGACTAGACACCTCATCAATAATTTTCCTCAACGCCCGACATACAGAAGAAGGGTCTTTCGTGAAAAGTCCAAGGTGGCATCTCCCCTTTCCTCTGTAGAAGAGAAGCTATCCCATTGTCCAGCTGGTCCCCGACTGATCTGGAGGTTGCGCAGGATAAGAACCCGGAAATAAAATCCAATTTATCCCTGCAGTTTCATTCACAGGATTGCTCCAAGCGCGCTGGCTCCAAGTCGTCATCTCCCATTCTGGTTTCAACTACTGACAAAGAGTTTCGATCTTTTCTGTGCCACCCCCCACCGGAACCTTCAAATGGAAAATAAATTCCTCCTCATCCATCGGTTCCAAAACCCATAAACTTCATAGTGGGATCTCAGACCATTCATATCTCATCGACTACGCCGTCTCCTGTTAAATCCCATCGCTCTTCCAGAAAGGGCAAAAAGCAGTTGACATCCGCCACCCCTTTAAATTCCCCATCCTCTCCCTCTGTTTTCTTGTCTGACTCCATCCAATCATCCAGGAAAGGAAAGGCACCTATGATTACAGCCACCACTTTAAACTCCCCAACCTCATCTCCTGTAAATGTATTTGACAACGACCTAGATTTCCTTCTCAGCAAAAAATCTCTCGAGCTCGAACCCTTAACCATCCATAAACCATGTTTCCTTTCCCCCATGCTCATCAGCCCAAACTCTGCAAGGAATATAACTGTTAGGAAGAAAAACAGAGGTGGGAGCAAACATTTTCTTGGGAGATCCAAAGCTGATGATGGAGGTATAAGGAATATGTCTCTAGTGGATGTCCCCATTTTCGACATCTCTGAAAAACAGCCTCTTAGAGCTAGCTCGGCTGGTGTATTTCCCCCATGACTTTTATCATATCGATGAATATTCGAGGTTTGGGAGCAGACCTCAATTTATTGGTGCTCAAAGATTTTTCTTTTCCGCCAAGCCTAAGATCATTCTTGTGCAGGAAACTATGCACAGTAAGCAAGAGTCCATTTCATACTTCACAAAAATGTTTCCCTCATGGTTCATTGTAGCGTCAGAAGTCAAGGGACTTTCAAGAGGGCTAGCGGTCATGTGGGATCCTTCTTGGATAAAAGCCAAAGCCTATAAATGTTTTGCAGGAATCCTCATCTCTACTGTCATTAGGGGACAGTCGAGTCCCATCAACATTTTGAACATCTATGCTCCTTATAAAAACAGGTCTCTTTTTTGGGAATTTTTTTTTGTTTCAGGGATCTTTGATATTGACTCTTTAATGATTGCAGGTGATTTGAATATCACTCTAAGTTCGGAAGAGCGGTGGGGTAAATGCAGGAGGCATGATCCAATTTCAGACCGAATCAAGTTTGAATTCCTCCACAGGAACCTTGTTGATGTGGCTCCATCCAAATTAATGCCCACATGGGATAATGGAAGACTTGAAGGGGCCTACATAGCAAAAAGGATTGACAGGTTTATCATTCATAACAGTATCATCGATAACATGGGCATGCCTGTCTCGACCATTGAAAATGTCTTTATCTCCGATCATAAGCCAATTTCCCTCAGCTGGAGGGAAAAGGATGTCAAGTATGGTTACCCCTTTAAATTCAATAGAACATGTCTCGAGGACCCGACTTTCAATGAAGAAATAACTAAAGCATGGCAGGATCTATCTGCAAACTGTTCTTTTCCTCCTTTCATGACCTTCAGAGATAAAATGTCTGCTATGAGAAAAGTGGTTAAGGCATGGCAATGTAATAAGAAACAAGTGAACAGGCTCGCCCTAAACGAAATCCAAAAGGAATTGGATGATATCTTTGAGTTCTTGAAAGCCGATTTGGTCTCTTTCAGTACGAGAAGCAGATTAAATGCATTGAAAAGGAAGAAGCAGCACATATTAAAGGAGGAGGAAGCCTCATGGAGGCTCAAGAGCCGGGCGTTATGGCTCAAAGATGGTGACAAGAATACTAAGTTTTTTCATAGGTATGCTAGTGCCAGACGGGAGATAAATGCTATTTGGAAAATCAGTAATGGAGAGGGGGATTTTCTTTTCTCTCAGCAAGAAATCTCAAAGGAGGCGGTGAGACATTTTAAGGATCAATATAAAAGAAAGGATTATAGTAGTTTTCAAGATATCCTATGGGGTATCGATCTGTTCCTGCAAATGTTTAATGACGAAGAAAATGAAGTTCTGTTCCCGGCCATAACAGAAGAGGAGCTATATGGAGTTATGAAGGATTTTAAGAAGGATAAATGTCCTGGCCTAGACGGCTGGACAATAGAATTATTCCTCCATTTCATCGACATCATCAAATCTGATCTCTTAAGGATGGTCGAAGCAACAAGAATGTCGTGCAACGTCTATCACATTATTTCATCCACATTGATAGCTCTCATCCCAAAGAAATCTGAGGCAGACTCTTTTAAGGATTTTAGGCCGATCTCTCTGTGCAACATATCCTTTAAGATCATCACAAAAATTATAGCAAAGAGGATCAAAGTGACTCTATCCACTTTCTTAACAAAAGATCAGCATGCTTTTTTAAAAGGGAGAAATATAATGGATGCAGTTGCCATCACCTAGGAAACCCTGTTCTCCATGCTCTCAAATAGAACAAAAGTAGCTATTTTAAAAATTGATCTGCAAAGAGCTTACGAAAGTGTAGACTGGGGTTTTATCAGATGTTTGTTAGCAAAGATTGGCTTGAAATCGAAGGTCATAAATTGGATCATGGCTTTTATTGAGGACGTGAGTTATGCAGTCATTATTAATGGAATCTCGACCCCCTTTTTCTCAGCAGAAAGATGGTTGCGTCAAGGTTGCCCACTATCACCGATGATGTTCATCTTGGTGATGAACGCTTTGAGCCTTCACATAAATAAGGCTGTCACAGAAAAAACGTGTAAACCTGTGAGGATATGCAGGAACAACTTCATTTCGCACAATTTAATTGTTGATGATGTGCTAATCTTTGCAATGTTATGCAGGGTTACGTGGACTTGCCTAAATGAAATCTTAGATAGATTTCAACATGTCACTGGTCTTCAAATAAACAAATCCAAATCCATCCTCTATGATAATGAAGTCAATATGGAAGTAGTGAAATGGATTTCGTTGTTGTTTGGTGTTGGTCTGAGATCTATAAAGGATGGAGTCAAATATCTTGGTTTTCTACTGAAGGTGAAGGGTTACTCAAAGGATGATTGAAAATGGCTCATTGATAGGTTTTATAAAAGGATATCCGCTTGGAAATACATATGTTTATCTCTGGCTGGAAGAATCATCTTAACTAGGGCAGTCCTCTCGCAACTTGCTGTCTACTGGGCCCATATTTTTTTCCTCCGGCCTAGCATTGTTCAGAAAATTAATAAGATCTCTGCCAATTTTATTTGGGGCGGCAACATAACTAAAGGAAGTTATCACCTCACTACTTTGGACAAAATTTTGAGACCGAAGTCTGCAAGTGGTTGGGGCTTGCTGGACTCGAGGACCTTTAGAAAGGCACTCCTATGCAAATATTTGTGGAGGGGCATCTTTGATGAGGGACCATGGTGAAACATCATCAAAATGAAATATATGCGAGGTAAAGGCCTAGAATATTGGTTTTGTTTGGGGAGGATTAGAACAAAATACGAATCTGCCATATGGCTCAACTTTCTAAAGCTGGAGAAATTTTTCTTAAAGCATTTGAAATGGTGTCTTCAGTCGGGCAGTAGAATTCTTATCGGAGTAGACACCATTTTGTCTGGACGTGAACACATTTCTATTCCTGAAAGGATCTTACTCTTCCTTCACTACAAAGGATTTTTTACATGGGATAAATTGATCCCGGGATGGCATGGCCCGCTTCCTATCTGGAAATCCGCTGATGACCTTGGCCTTCTGCAGTCCATAAAATGCCTTTGGATCCCTATCTGGAATTCCCTGAGAAACTGTGGTTTCTTCCAATCTAGGCCACAGGATTATCTGGTATGGAATATGCCATCTGCAAATTCTCAGTTGTGTGTAAAGGATATTTATGCTCTTATGATTAGTATGAAGCCTGCGCACTCATCTATTTTGCCAACAACTTTCTGGAAATCGGGTTGCTCTCCCAAAATGATATATTTTTCATGGCTGGTGTTTTATAATAAAAAATTATCTTGGGAGAATTTGATGAAGAGGTAGTGGCATGGGCCGAATAGATGCTCTATCTGCGGATCAGCCGAAGAAACAAATTTTCACATGTTCTTCAAATGCAACTCTCTCTTGGAGATATGGCAGGTTTTAGCAAGTCTTTATGGCTTCCCTCTGGTTTCTCATGCCTCTTCTCAAGAGGCTTTTATATGGTGGAGCCGGAAAAAAGAATCATGGAGACCGATCATTTTGATTGTCTTATGATGTGCCTGGAGATGGAGAAATAACAAACTTTTTAACGATGCAAAGGAACCTCTGAAGGATATTTGTCAAAGTATAGTTCTCATCTATGATTCTGTTCCCAAAATCCTTTCAAAATATAGTGCTGTCAATAGAAATGTGCAGGTATCTCCTTCGTTCAGGTCCCCGAGGGCCTTTTTCGATGGCGCATCCCAACAAAACTCATGTGGAGCAGGTGTGTTCATTCAAATGGACACGAATCTTCAATATTATCTCTCTTGGAATGCAGGTGTGGGTACAAATAGCCTGGCTGAGGCTAAGGCACTTGCGGCTCTCCTCGCTTTCTGTTGTTTTCTTGACATCAAGACCATCTCTGTTTATGGGGACTCCAAAACAATGGCAGATCATGTAAATGGAAAAGGTTTTGTCAACTGCCCTCACCTCTCTGTGTGGATGGATCAAATTATGTTTTTTTGGAGATGTTTGCAGGGGTCTACAATCCAACATATCTACAGAGTTTGGAACCTGAGAGTGGATTGCCTATCTAAGGAGGCGCTCCTTATGGAAACTGGTGCATGGTCCTTGAAGATTTCTGTTGGCAGGGAATCCTATATCATATAGGACTTTTGTATCCCGGGATTCTGACTCTCCTTTTTTTGGTTTCTTCTATGCCTTTCTTTTGTCCTATCTCTTTAGATCTGTCTTGGCATATGTTTATATCTGTTTATGTCGTCAAGATCTGTCATGGCATATGTTTGTATATGTTTTATGTCATAAACTATCTCCGTTTTTTGGTCTCAGGTGGTGCTGGGGAGGTTTGCTATTGTGTCTAGGCTGTATGCTCTGTTCAGACTCATCCTATGGATTATATTCCTCATATTTTGTATGAATGCTCTATTATACAGACTCATTATAATACAATTCTGCTTTTCTTTCTGAAAAAGGAAGAAAGGACTGTAGGTAAAATTGGCCTTGAAAACCCGTACAGATCCCATAGGAAACATAATCGATTTAACATTTTATTAGGAACCTCACAAAAACTAATTCAATTTTGTTGGTTTAATTTTCACATCAGGCTGAGCAGATTTCTAGTTCTAAGCCCCCTGTTAATGTAAGTTGAAGTTCGGATAAGTTTCTCCACATACACTCTTTATTTTTTTATTGAGTGAATAGGTTAGATTTGGTAGGGAATAGTTTCATAATTATTCGTGTGAAATTGATTAGATTTGGTGTGGAATATTTTCGTGGCTGTTTACTTGGCGACAACACAAGGTAATATTCTTCAAACAACAGAGATTGTGGTCCTTTGTAGGTGCTTCTCAATATATGGATAAACTTTTGTATATGAATGTCGAAATCTGACCATAAGACCATCACTAATAATCACTCGTTCAAAATCTTATTTTCTCAGCTTCAACATGCAAACAAAACTGTATGAATTCTCAGTATATGGATAAACTTCGGTATATGAATGTCCAATTCTAACCATAAGACCATCACTAAGAATCACTCGTTCAACCTCTTATATTTTTTGATCTGGTTAACTGTGTTGTTAAACTGAGAGGCTTACTGTGTAAAAGTGTCTGTCAATTATCAAAGTTGAATTTTCATTGAGAACGGTCCAAATAAAATTTTTAAAACATCTAAAAATAAAAAAATTAAATAACTATACAAAGAATTTAAATAATATCCACTCATAAAAAACATTGCACAGAAATTAGATCTCTCTCAACTTATATTAAATCCGTATTTAAAATAAATCTATACTAATTTATGAATAATTACAAGTAATGGTAACCACCCATGCTACTGCACTTACAATTAATCAATCAATCAAAAATGAAATCAACATCAATCAATAAAAAATGTAATCAATGTTTTACTGTACATAAATGAGTTAAAAAATTACAAATGTAAATAGCTTAGTATGGGGTTGGATCTCACTTAAAATACTTAAACATGTAAATGTGAATGTAACCTTAATGTTTAACATTTAACATTTTTAATCTAATGTCGGTCCTATTTAAAAATCAATCTAATTATTAGTATGTATAAACCCAATATAATTTTAAAATATAAAGAGAACACTCAAAAAAGATGTATGATAAATAAATAAAAATATAAATAAACTAAAGGTACTGTCAATAAATAAAACCTCCTTTTATATTTATTCCATAAACCTCTTTATATTTAAGAAAATTCAAAAAGTATGTTTTATTTAGGTGAAGCATATGGGCCAAATTATTATTAATGCCATACAAAAAAATTATTAACCCTAATATTAATATTAACAGATTAATATTAATAATAATAATATTATTAAATGTAATATTCATATTAATATATTATAATATTAATATTATTAAATTTAATAACTTTTGATTAATACAACATTAAATTTGTTACATTATAATATATATTAATATATCATGATATATATTAACTCTAGATATATATGGGAGGGAAGAACAGAGCATAGAGTGATACAAGTGGAGAGATAGGGGGAGTAACAAGGGAGAGATTGAGATAAACTTAAGGATAGGGGAGATGAGGAATGAAGAGAGAGAGAGAGGGAGATGAGTGAGAAATATAGAGAAGGGTAAGAGAGGGAGAGCGAGACACAAATATGCAGGGGGATAGAGAAGGAGAGAGAGAGGGAGATAGAGAGGGGATTGGAGGGCGGAGAGAGAGAGAGAGAGAGAGAGAGAGAGAGAGAGAGAGAGAGAGATGGGGAAGAGAGAGTAAGGTAGGGGAGAAAGGGAGAGAGAGGAAGGATGAGAGAGAGGAATTTCAAGAAAGGAAGAGAGAGGGAGGCAAGAAGAAAGATATAGAGAGTGCGAAGTGGAGAGAGAAGGAGTGACAAGGTAGAAATGGGTAGAGGGAGAGTATGTTTAGGGGTGAGATAAAGAGACAAAGAAAGATATGTAGAGAGAAGTGGGAGAGAAGGAGAGAGAAGGCATATAGTAACATAGTTGGAGAGGGAGAGGGAGAGCGAGAGAGAGAGTGATGGGGGAAGAGAGAGGATTGGAGGGAAGAGAGAGAGAGAGAATTGGAGGGAAAATAGTTTAGATGGTGATTTTTAATCATATTTAATTGCTTGAACAAGATGCATTGATTTTAGTGTAGATGTTGATTTCTAATGATATTTGATTGCTTGCACTAGATGCATTGATTTCAATGTAGATGATCTATAATCCTATTTGATTGCTTTCACTAAATGCATTGATTTCAGTGTAGATGATGATTTCTAATCCTATTTGATTGCTTGCACTAGATGCATTGATTTTAATGTAGATGTTGATTTTTTATAATATTTGATTGCTTGCACTGGATACAATGATTTCAATGTATATGATTTCTAATCCTATTTTATTGCTTGCATTAAATTCATTAATTTTAGTGAAGATGGTGGTTTATAATCCTATTTGATTGCTTTCACTAGATGCATTGATTTTAGTGTAGATGTTGGTTTGTACACCTATTTGATTACTTGCACTAGATGCATTGATTTGAGTGTAAATGTTGATTTCTAGTCATATTTGATTGCTTGCATTAGATGCATTGATTTCAGTGTAAATGTTGTTTTCTAATCTTATTTGATTTCTTGCATTAGATGCATTGATTTTAGTGTACATGTTGACTTCTGATTTGATGTAATTGGATGTATGATGGTACATTAATTTTAAAGTGATCGGATTAATATTATGCATTGATTTCAGTGTAAGCATAAAAAATTGTTGACAGTGTACATTGATTTTTGTGTTATAGTAATTAAACATATTAATATTGGAGAGAAAGAGAGACAAGGTATAATGTTTACTACAATATCTTGAGCTAAATATTTAAATGTTTTATGATTTAAGTTGTCGTTTTCATATAATCGATATGAAAAGACAACAAAAGTAACAAGGGTGGCAATAAAAATAGTAGAGGAAAATAGTTTGAGATTAATCATAATGAAGACTATTTGTAATTTACTATATTCTTATTATTCACATTTTCTATCATTCAACACTATTATATTGTCACATTACATTCAAAAATTTTATTTCATCATTAAAGTTATTCACAATATTTATCATCTCAACAAACTAAGGTAACTAAGCAAATTTAAAATTAAAATGACCAGATTAATCTGAGACATATTTAGCATATTTAAAATCATTATATTAATATTAGATGATTTTACATATTATTGATAAAATCAATCATATGTTCATTACATTTTCTTTGGCCACACACCACTAAAAGCAGCCTAAATCCATCTTAACTCTGAATCTATCAAGCCCAGAGATGGATCAAATCTCTTGAGGTGCAAACCTTTCCTCAAGTTTTTTGCTCAAAAAAGAGGTTTGCACCTCAAGAGATTTGATCCCTCTCGGCACTTGATAGATTTAGAGTTAAGATGGATCTAGGCTAGCATAGTACAATCAAAATTATGCACATCCTAGTAACAAAATAGTGTTTAAGACATAATTGGATCCCTCTCAACTTATGTCCAATCCATATTTAAGATGGATCTATACTGGTTAATGAATAGTTAGAAATAATGCTAACCACCAATGCCACTGCACTTACAATTAATCAATCAATAAAAAATGAGATCAATGTTTCACTGTACATGAATGAGGTAGAAAATTAGAAAGTTTTCAACACTACTATGTTTAGGCTATAGGCTTATGGTTTCCAAGGCGAATGTTAAACAACAAAGCAAGCCTACTTAATGAGTAGGAACAAGGTATTGAAAAATTTAAAATATACTTGTAGGTATGGATTCACTCATAAGTTATCAAGGGTTCAAGTTAAGTCATTAGTCATAATGACTATGTAATAATGGATTTCTAAACTTATTTGTAACATTGAAGTAATTTTGTCCTTGTAGAGATAAAGGGAAACATTCCATCCTTTTAAAGGATGTTTCTTCTCATGCGTTATATATTACAGTCAAAATTATGCACGTCCCAGTAAAAAAATAGTGTTTAAGACATAATAATTTATAAAGCTAATTTCGTTGATAACTTGTGAAGAAGGTCTAGAACACTAGAATAGATAGAATGTTTTGGAAAAAATTACCATATTACTTGACATAAACATAATTTCATGTGACAATACCTTTCTAGAAGATATTTTCTCACATATTAGAAGTATAATATCAAAACTTTAATGGGAAAGAGGAAATAAAAAATGTCTAATGGTCTATTAAATGTTCCTTGGAAGATACAAATTATCAGTCATTTCACTACTCAACACTCATATTGTAATGCTCCCCCCACCCCTAGCTGCTAGGTCGAATGGGAGGGATTACCTTGAATTAACCCAACCTCCATGGTATTTTTATGGAAATGTGGGTTACGAAATACCTCCTTTCCTAAAGCTATCAAAATTAACTTTGATCTTTGGAGAAATCTAGACGCCCTCACTTACGGCAAAGCTGAGAGATTTCTGAATTTTATTCTAACCAAAAAAACCTGTAAACTAAACTCGCTAAGAAACTTCAAACTCATGAAAAATTCTGCTTATTCCCCTTTATATTGCCCAGCACCTTGCTCCCTTCCCAATCCTTGTATCCCTGAAATAAACAACGTGCAAGTTGTGTTAAATTCAAACCTGGAGATGAGTACTTCCAGCAACTCTTCACATTACAATAATGGAGCTATCAATGTAATGGGTCCGAGTAATAATCAAAGCCTGAGCAGTGGTCCTTCCAGCAGCATAACGCAGGAACACGCTGGTCATACAACGCAGGAGCACGCTGGTCATACAACGCAGGAGCACGCTGGTCACGCTGATCATACAATGCAGTTTGAAAATGATGTAGCACAAATTAGCCGCGTATCAGCGCAGGAAGAATGTCTTATTCCTATGCAGCAGATTCATGAACTTCAGCAAAATAATAAAGCCTCTCTCGCATTGGACGGTGACCAAAGTAAGAACTCTTCTAATTCTGTTCACCGCCTCAGTAACAATTCAACAGTAGTTAACCTCTCTCAGCTAGTGATAGATGACAACTTAAAATTGCTTCTTGAAAAAGGTTTAAATTTTGTTGTGTCCCCAGCCAAAATTCCTATATATGACATCATAAGTAACATTGAAGTCATTATAAAAAACAATGACCAAAACAAAGCAGAAGAAATAAGACAAGATGTTTCCAGAATTCTTAGAAATGCCAGACCTCCCCCCAGCAACATATCCAAAGAAGAAGCCATAGCCCTAAAAAACATCAAAAATAACAAGAACATCATTATCTTAAAAGCTGACAAAGGTAATGCCACTGTCATCATGAATAGGACTGATTATGAGCATAAAATGGAAGAACACTTAGTCAACAGTGGTTGTTATAGAGTTTTAAACAAAGACCCTAGCAGCAAAATTCTTCGCCTAGTAAGTGATAAAATTAAAAGCTCCTCCCTTGATGCCTCTATCAAGAAAAAATTAATTCCTAATAATGCCATTATCCCTAGAATTTATGGAGTGCCTAAAATCCACAAATCTGGTGTTCCATTAAGACCTATAGTGAACACTATAGGATCCCCCACTTACTGGTTAGCTAAATATCTAGCAAGTAAGCTTAGACCTTTAGTAGGGAACACTCCCTCTTACATCAAAGATTCCTCCTCCTTCATAGATTGGATCAAAAACCTAGAATTTAACGACAATGACCTAATGGTTAGCTTTGACGTTGTGTCTCTCTACACTATGATTCCAGTGGATGAAGCATTAGAAGTCTTAAAAAACATTACAGACTTAGAAACGGTGGAACTTATAAGCATTTGCCTTAAATCTTCATACTTCAGTTTTAAAGGTAAAATTTATGAGCAAACTCATGGTGTTGCAATGGGTTCTCCATTATCTCCATTAATTGCCAATCTTTACATGGAACACTTTGAGCAAAAGGCCCTTAAGTCTTTCCCCTTTACACCTGAAGAATGGAAACGATTTGTAGATGATATTTTTGCTAAATGGAGCCACGGTTTGGATAGGCTCATGGAATTCTTATCTCATATAAATAGCCTCTCTCAGCACATAAAATTCACCATTGAAATTGAGAAAGACAACCAGCTCCCCTTCTTAGATGTCCTCCTCACCAAGAAAGATGGAAAGCTAAGCCACCAGGTCTTCAGAAAGCAAACCCACACCGACAGATATCTTCATGCAAACTCCCACCACCATCCTAAGCAAAAAATGGGTGTCATCAAAACCCTAACCACCAGAGCCTCTAGAATCTCCGACCCTGAACATCTAGATGAAGAACTTACCCATCTCCATAAAGTTTTTGTAAACAATGGTTATCAATATCACACCATTCGCAAAATAATTAAAGATTCCTTAACCAGTAAACAAATTAAAAGAAAATCGTTTGATAACCCTAGAATCTCCCTTCCCTATATCAAAGGAATCACTGATAAAATTGCCAAAGTTCTCGCTAAGCACAACATCATGGTAGCTTTCACACCCCCTAACACCATAAGAAACATGCTTGAATCTGCTAAAGATGCAATTGACCCAAAAAATCACAAAGGCGTTTATTCAATTCCCTGTTCGTGCGGTAAAGTTTATATAGGTGAAACAGGAAGATCTTTTGGAGTAAGATTAAAAGAACACATTAGTGATATTACTAGAAACAGGTCTGATAAATCAGGTCTAGCTGAGCACGCCTGTTCCTCCTCTCACTATATATGTATGGAACAAGCTAAATTAATCCATAAGGAAGACCACTATTTAAAAAGAAGAATTAAGGAAGCAATTGAAATTGAAAAATCCTCCAATAATATGAATAGGGATGATGGTCTGAAACTGAGTAGTACCTGGAAACCCTTACTAAATAAAGTAAAGTAATCCAATTTAATTAAAATAAAAATTATATATATATATATATATATATATATATATATTAATTAACTAATTAAATCAAAATCTAAACTAAATTTAAAATTAATTAATTAATTAATTAAATTGATTTTATTTTTAATTTAGTTTAAATTAATTTTAATTTTAATTTAGCTTTATCTTAGGTTAAATTAATTCAATTCAATTTAGGTCATAATAATTTAATTTAGTTTAAATTAATTTAATCTAAGTTAAATTAATTTGAATTTTATTTTTAATTTAGGTTAGCTAATTTAACTTAAAGTAATCCAATTTAATTAAAATTAAAATATAAAATATAAATATATAAATATATATATATATATATATATATATATATATATATATATATAAACAAAATCTAATCTAAATTTAAAATTAATTTAATTAATTAATTAATTAATTAATTAAATTGATTTTATTTTAAATCTAGTTTAATTAATTTTAATTTTAATTTAGCTTTGTCTTAGGTTAAATTAATTCAATTTAATTTAGGTCCTAGTAATTTAATTTAGTTTAAATTAATTTAATTTAAGTTATATTAATTTGAATTTTATTTTTAATTTAGGTTAACTAATTTATCTTAAAGTAATCCAATTTAATTAAAATAAAAATTATAGATCTATATATATATATATATATATATATATATATATATATATATATATATAGATATATAAATTAATTAACTAATTAAAACAAAATCTAAACTAAATTTAAAATTAATTTAATTAATTAAATTGATTTTATTTTAAAATTTAGTTTAAATTAATTTTAATTTTATTTTAGCTTTATCTTTGGTTAAATTAATTCATTTTAATTTAAGTCATAGTAATTTAATTTAGTTTAAATTAATTTGAATTTTATTTTTAATTAAGGTTAACTAATTTAACTTAAATTAAAATAAAAATTTTTAGGTTAAATTAATTTAACCTAAATAAAATTAATTTAGGTCAAATTATTTTATTTAAGGTAAAATTAAAGTAATTTAATTTAATTTAGGTCATATTAATTTAATTTAGGTTAAAGTAAAGTATGTTAGGTTAAATTAATTTAGGTTAAATCAATTTAGGTTATAATTAATTTAATTCAAGTTAGTTTAGGTTATATTAATTTAGGTTAAATCAATTTTTAATTTTATCTTTAATTTAGGTCAGATTAATTTTATTTTTAATTTAGGTTTAAGTTGATCAATTAAAGTAAAATAAAATAAAATTTAAAACAAAATTAAAAATTAGTTTAATTAATTTATAATTAAATATATGAAAATCTAGCCGACCTCGCATGCCCAAAGTTATCTCTCTATCCTCTCTATCTTTCTATTAATAGGTTCACAATTGCTAGACTCTCTCTTCTCAAAATGCAGATCTCATTACCCTGATGATGGACTCACCTAGCTAGTCCGAAACGTCGGTTTCAAAATTCGCTCACAGGTTTTTTCCATTGATTAAAATTAACTTTGTTTAATTCCATCTCATTTAGCTCATCAAGAGATTTATGGCAATACAAATTTTACCTTGATTTGATACCTACATCAAAAGTTATTTCCTATTGAAATTTGATTATTTAATCCTTACCACCTAGGTAAGAACCTACCATGTGGCATCCAAATGCCACCCAAGTGATGCTCACATGGAAACCCCACCTCACCCACCTAGTACCACGTATCCTTGGGATGCCAATGTGACTATGGTAAGTTCTACATGGTGCGTGTTACATCACTTATCCTCATGGGCCCATAACTCCAACCCTTAGCATGTAAATCCATCTATTTCTTGTTATGACTTACTCTTGAGGGAATCCAATGTTCCCACATTCTTATGCTAAATAAAAGTCCTAGACTCTTGAACCTATGGAATAAAATCCCATCAATGCACTTTCTAGTCCTCGCCCACATTCAAGCCTCCCAACCTAGTCTTATTGTTCTTTTTTCCAAATTCCCCAGAATTCTAGTTACGCCTGTTATCTACAATGACATCTAGCTTCATGCTACTTTTCCACTAGAAGGCCCCACCTTAGATCTCCATGGGAATTGTGCTTGCGATGGTATTTGGTTTCCACAAAAACTTCATTAGTACAACCCTTCGAAAGACGCAAACTCTCGAATATGGCTGGACCTCCTAAAACATATCTCACCCATCCAGATCCAATTTAACTATGATACACTAGCTAAAATTTCTTTTGGTTTTCAGGACTCTCAGACTTGTCCATATATACTTGAATACAAGGTGATTTCAACCTTAGTAACTCAAAGGGATTTTCTAAGTTTTCTTCAATAGTTTAGGGTTGAAACCCAGATTCTTCCAAGAGTTTGGTTACACCGAAATTATATATGACAGTAGGATTACGCCTTGAAATTAACACAATGAAATCAAGTGCTAACCATTAAAAATAATACATTCAGGGAGATGTAAACCTACCTACCACTCAAACATCAAATCAATCCAATCCATGGTTACTATGCTCCACAATTTTAACAGAATAACACTCTAATAACCCATAATGAGTCCACATTACATTGTATTATGTCTACTAGGATATATATGATTCAACTTTATGAGGGAAGAAAAATAAATATAGATTTAAATGAAAACAAAGAGTTAGAATGAAAATTGAACTGCAATTCCTTAATAAAAAAAAATACAAAATTGTTTACATGCTGAATGGAAATAAACTATCTCACGTGATGTATCTTATATCTAAGAAGAGATGTGGTTGCTACATGCCTCTAAAATATGTGACAATGAGGCTTGTAGACATTTTTATTATTGAGAAATAAGGGAAAACCCCAAACATCCAAAGACCTAACCCTAAGATATGAAGCACCAAAATTTCGTGGGCCCATTGGGGTTAGTTGGTACACCAACTTCTTGGGGTTGTAACTTTTGCAAATTATCTCTGTTCGACATGTATGATACCTCGCTAGAAAGACATATTTGTGAGCTACAAATTTCATCTATAGAAATTTTGTTACATCTTGTGGGTTCTCTCATTTTCCAAAATAATGATATTTAGGGCCTCCAAATGGCTCTAGAAGTTCAAGACACAAAAAGTTGGCAAAAAGAGTAAACTATGCTAAAATTAAGGAAACTAAAAGAAACAGTTATGAGGGTTCAAGTGGAATAGGTGTATCGCCACCAAAATCCACCTGGATCAGTCCTCGCCCATTTGGAAGCAATGGTCCCCATTTCTTTGAGTGCCTCCATGAGATGGGGGATGTTTTGCTGAGCTTGGTCCCTAGTGAGCCAGCTACCCTGTGCAAGGGTTGGAAAACTTTGACAAATAGATACAGTTGGATCCTCAGTTTTCAAGTGTTGTTGATCTATGTGTCCATGATCTGATTAGTTCTGGTATATTCAATGCAATCTGGGTTGAGCTCTATCTGTGTCAACTTCTCAGTAATGTTTGATGTATCCAACAATGTTGGAAAGTATGGTCAAAGGTGGTCCACACTGAATACAAGGTGCAGGCCAAAGAATCAGGGCATACTGAGCTTGAAAGCATTGTCTCCCACAACCTTGGTGATGGTCCAAGGCATATATCGTAGTGGTCGAAGCTTACGATGGGCTCCAATGAGGTGTTATTTATGCAAATATAACTGAACTTTATCGCTCACTTGAAACTTATGGGGCACCCGATGTTGATCATGTTGTTGTTCATATTTCTCACTGGCTTACTCCAATAGGTTGTGAACATATTGGATGATGTGGTGAATGCACTCAATACACTTGGTGGCTTTATCGACTTCAGACCTAACATGGAAAATTCTTCCCGTGCAATTGCAAAAGGCAGTGCCACATTAAGGGGACATAATGGTTGAAATCCTAGGCTCACTTGAAAGGGGTTGTGGCAAGTCGAGCTATGGAGAACTCTATTATAGTTGCGTTTCAAATTGGGAAGGAAGTCATCCCATGTTTGTGGATTCTCATAGTTGTACATGTGCAGTATGTGCACAATCATCTTTTTGACAACTCTATGTGGCCATTAGTCTGGGGAAGGAATGTAGTCGAATCGGTGAGATTGGTGTCCAAAAATAACCAAAGGTTTGACGAAAATGTTCTTAGGAACCTGCTATCCCGATCTAACATAATTTTTTGTGGGATCCCATAATGTACCCATACTCATTGAAAGAGTAGTCTCGTAGTGGCCTCTGTTGTGATATAGTTATTGCAGGCAACCAACATGGCCATCTTAAAAAATCCATCAATGACCACAAATACAAACTTGTTGCCATGCTTCGTAGAAATAAGGCAAGAGATAGTCTAAGGAAATGGATTCTTAGGATCATATAGGAGTAGGAAGAGGAGTATACAAGCTTTACTTATTGATATCTGGCTTGGTGATGGCGCATGTAGTGAAACATCTAACGTATTTTCCAACATCTTGTTGGAGATTTGGTCAATAAAAATACTTTTGTAGTATGGCCACATTTTTCTCCACACCAAAGTGTCATACAACTTGAATGTTGTGTGCCTCCCAAATCATCTTGGCATGCTTGCTTGAAGGAACACATAGGTGGACTAGGTAGCATAATAATGCATCCTCGCAGTGGTAGTCTAGAGCTTTCTTTCAATCCACTAGCATCTGGTATGTGGTGGTGAACTCTAGATCATTTTCGTATATTTGCATCCATCCAGTGGTCTCATTTCCATAAGAGTTGAGAACAATCGTCAGTGCTACAACCAGTGGCTGACTCAGGCCATAATTAGCATGATCAATGTAGCCCTTCTTGTACTTAATATAAAAATGGATTTTTCGTAGATATGTGGAGATCATTCTGCAACTTCCCTTAGGTATGTATAAACTACAGGGATCAGTGATACTTTTGGATGATCATCTCCTTCCATAAAATGTAATTTTTCCATTGCTGGAAAGCCTACAAAATAGAATACATTTCCTTATCTTAGATGTGGTATCTTTGAATTATGTCAGAAAGTCAGTCATTGTGATAGGCCACTAGATGCCCTTTCTAAATGAGAATTGTATCAATAGCATAGTTAAAGGCATATGTCTCAATTTAAAATGCTTGTTTCAGGTATGGAAATGTAAGAACTAGGTTTGAGAAGAGGAGGTGCTTCATCTCAATAAATGCCTTCTGTTGGGACTTGGACCATAAAAACTTTTCTTTCACTCCCCCATTAGTAACTTCACTCAAATCTTAAATGATATGATAGAATCCCAACACAAAGCTCCGATAAATATTGGCACGGCCCAAAAGGCTGCAAAACTTTTTTAGAGTGGTCGGGCCTAGCCAATCGCGAATGGCTTGGATCATAGCGAGATCCAAATGCACACATTGTTCATCAATGATGTAACCCAAATGTTAAATGTGACTCATGCCAAAGGTTAATTTCTCCAAGTTGACACATATTGTTTGTTGTCACAATGTTTTAAGGACATGTTAAATGTGTTGCAAGTTCCCTTCTTATCTCTTGATGAAGATGAGGATATTTTCTAGATAAGCAAACATGAATGAGTTCGTAAAGGGCCAAAATATGTCATCCATCAACCTCATAAAATTTGCAAGGGAATTTTTCAACCCAAAAGGCATGACCAACCACTCAAAACGACCCTTTTTGGGTTTGAAGGTGGTCTTACATACATTCGTGGGTTCTATTGGAACATGGGTATAACTAGAATTGAAATTTATATTGTTGAAATAATTAGCCCCTTTGAGTTGGTCAAGAAGGTCATCAATCCGTGGGATTGGGTACCTGTTGCTAACAATAATTTTGTTTACTTCCTAATAATCAATGCAAAGTCTCCAAGTCACATCCTTCTTTTGTATAAGTACAATCAGGCTACCACAAGGTGAGTAACTTTGTCAGATGTGCCAATTTTGTAGTAGCTCCTGGATGTACCACTTGATTTCTTCATGATCTAAAATAGAACAGTGTTATATCGGCCCACTGGGTAGAGGTGCTCCAAGAGTCAAATTGATCAAATTCTTGACCTAATAGTGCAAAGGAATGCTTGTGGGCGAGGAGAAGATGTCTTTATATTCTTCCAGGACCTTATCCAACTGCTTTTGTTGCATAGTTGAACCATTTGCGAGAGCCATGGATGTGGCCATGATCTTCCTCTTACTTTCAGAATAAATCAAAAAGAAAAAATAATTCCTAGTTTAGGAGATGATCTTACTACATTTCTTAGAAGAGATTAATGAGATGGTGACAGGCGAGGCTATCTTTGATACCCTATATAACCTAATTCCCAAAGTAATAATAATAGTGTGAGATCTCGACTCATACACAAAATGATGATTTCACAAGTATTGTTGGCCTAATTATACATCACAAACATCAAGAGGAGAAACGTCACAAACTACCTCATCCATGAAGGGTTTTATGTTGTAAGGAAGAAGTTACTATTGGCTAATGTGAATATCTCATTCTTAGCGGAGCTATCTAATCGTGTATGGATACGGGTGTGGTGCATTTGGTAGGCCTAGCCACTTAACACCATCTACTGAGATGGGGTTATTTTCGTTCCCACCATGGACAATGAACTTTAGCGGGTACCCTTTCACCCACATCTATGAGTGGAAGAGAAACTCCCCTTCCTTTGGATATTTGTGGTCAACCTTCTCGATTTTGGTTGTGGCACTAGGCTCTGCATTGATAATCTACTTCCCTTTTTCATTCCCCTTTTCAGGTTTCGGTTTAGAGTTGACACATGCATCTGACTCTGAAGCCTTCATCTCAGCCACCAGTGACTGCTTGACTTGGCACTCACTTGTGTTGTGAGTGGGGCTCTTATGGAACTCACACCACTTTGATGTGCCCTTATTTATCTTTTTGGTGTTGTTCTTTTCTTGTGGCTTCACTGGGTTATCCTAGGTCACCTGGCCTTGGATTTATCTTTTTTATTTTTTTTATTTTTTTTCAGTTTGGGTGTGCCTTTCCATTGCTTTAGATTCACAGATATAAAGTCACACTTTTTCTATTTAAATTTTTGCTCGATCT
Organism: Pinus tabuliformis; assembly: GCA_031772625.1. NCBI lineage: Eukaryota > Viridiplantae > Streptophyta > Pinopsida > Pinales > Pinaceae > Pinus > Pinus tabuliformis. The sequence goes on from CM062816.1 coordinate 1,449,474,557, forward strand.
TGACGGTACATTGATAGGTGGTGCCAATCGAGGATATGTCTAGGAACTCCAAATCATCCTATATGTATTTATGTAGACATTCATGGTACTTGAGCACTATATTCCACTTAGAATCCTTGACACCCAACTTCGTGCGAAGGGTATAAAAATATTTGGAACTATGACATGTCTTGGTCCCTTCCTTGTCACAGTGTGGTCCATTTGATATACTTATCTTCATAGCTCCTGACAGGGTAATACTATTCCTTGATGGTGTCTCGGAAAGAATTCCAAATGGGTGCAACTGAAAACAATGATGGTTCCCTCTTGTCCCTCTTCTCACAGTAAATTTCCCACCAGTCCTTGAAGTGGAGGGTGGCTTTGAGGAGTGCAAAAATAATATTTTTCCTATTGGAAAAATCATGAACCAAAAAATATCCTTCCAACATATTTAACCATTTATCTATGGAATGTGCATCTATTTGGACTTTGAATATGGGAATTTCAAATATGACTTGTAAATTAAAGGGACTGGTGCCTCGAGGGTGGCTGTTGGACGAAGATACGTTGCCTATGGGCATCCACCAAAGGATTTAGGAAAAGTTGTCCCTCATCTCATTCCTTTGTCACTCAAGAGCTTCTTCGAGCAATATTTTGAAAGGATCTCCTAGTCCCTCATCTTTATTTTCTTCTACCATGGGAAGCCGTTGGGTTCAGTGAGGCCAGCCTTGCAAAGGTTCAACCATTTTAAGTCTTAACTCCATATACCTCGACCTTGTTGGAGACATGCATATAAAAATAAAGAAAGAGAAAACCGTTATGATATCATGATCCACATTTGTGCAGGAATGAAATGAAATACAAATTTAACTATAAATGCATATTTACAATGAAAATGAAACTTCTATTCATTAATAACAAAATACTGAAAATTGTTTACATGCAGAATGGAAATAAACTAGCTCAAGCGATGGTAGCTTATCTTTAAGAAGAGATGTAGCAGTTGCATGCCTTTGAACTATGTTACTATGAGGCTCTCATGCCTTTTTATTATTTAGAAACAAGGGAAAACCCCAAACATCCAAAAACCTAACCCTAGGAGATGAACCGCCAAAAGTTTGTCAACCCCGTTGGGGTTAGTTGGTAGACCAACTTCTAGGGGTCGTAATTTTGGCACACAATCTCCATTTGACATGTACAATACCTTGTTAGAAAGATATATTTGAGGAATATAGCTTTCAAATACAAATCCCTATCGCATTTTGCGAGTTTTAAAGTATTCCAAAAAAATGTCATTTATGGCCAAAAATAGTAAAATGTGCTATAATCAAGGAAATTGAAAGAAACAATGATGGTGTCCATGTACAATAGTGTTACACAACATTTTTCCACTACCCCTGTACTCCCCATCCATGATCCTGGAGGACCACTATAGTGAACCTGGAATGCTCTCCCATCATGAAGAAATTCCCAGTATGTCCCTCATCATGAGCATAATAACTCCCTTTTGCATCATTTCCCAAGAATCTTCCTTTTATCCCAGTTTACAAGACTGACGCTACTCACCCGTTTCCCCATTATGGTCGCCAATTTGTGGTGCACATAAATTCTCAGTGTCGTTCATTGGTCACCAGGTGCCTCCTTTGCAACCATCCTCCCGTCATCTCTTGTTTGCAAGTAGTACCTTTCTCGCCACAGGTCAATTATGTTGCTACCTATTCCATCTCTGCATATGTTGATTATCATAAAAATGGTATTGTACATTATGTACTAAGGGCATTGGAGCAAGATTTTTCTTTGGTACCAAATGACATGTGTTCCTCCCAAAGCTTGGTTCTTCCGTCTAGTGAAGACCTCTTGGGAGCCATGTTCTCTTATGGGTCATGAACAAGAGTCATGAGGATAGTTCCTAGTCTTGTATCAACCTTGTTAAAATATGAAACAAGGAGTCATGAGGATGGTTCCTTGTCTTGTGGCAACCTTGTTAAAAAATGAAACGAGGGTCTCAAGGATAGTTCTTTTACTATGTCAACCTCATTAAAAAATGAAGCACCTCCCTTTTCCAAATCGAGTATTTGATTAAGATCTCATAAAATCCCAGGCGATTCTTTTCTGGATATGGAAAGCAAACCTTCATTTTATTCACCTAGTTGAATGAAATGAAGCTTGGGGGGCATGTACCTCAAATTGAGTGATTATACCAAGGGCATGCAAACTTATCTCAAGCATAGTTTTTCGTTTCAAGCTTGTGTAAACATGAAACTAAATCCAAGCGGAGTTATCCATGGTTCAAGCTTGTGTAAAAATGAACCCATGCCCGATTTACATCTCGTGATTGTCATTTTAATCAGCTTATTTATGCTAGACGAGCCTTGGCTTTTTTATTCCACCGCCACCATCTCTTTGGCTGATCATATGCTTTCACTTGGTTTATTTATCCTCTCTTGAGAAACTACAGCAATGAGTGGTTTATTAGCCAGCCTCTTGATCATTACATGTTTTGAGTAGTTCCTCCATTGCCAGAACCAGTCAATACCCTTTATACCACTCGTTCCTCCATGACGAGTCATCTTTAATCGCTTTCTTGACTCGTAAAAGATGAAAATATTGCCGAGTATTTTTTCCTTTTTAACTCATAAAAGAAAATAAAAATGGGGGGTCCGCTTTGAAGCTCTTTTCCAACTCTTTAAACATGAAAATATTTCCAAGCTCTTGTCATTTTGAACTCGTTAAAGGTTGTCAAAAGTCATTTACCCAATATATGTTTACCTCTTTTTCGGGCTAGGTCAAACCATTTACGAAAAAGGTAATCCTTGACTCAAATGGTCAAGTGGTTCTCTCATGTATCATTTTCTACCTTTTCGGACTCAAGAGACACAAATGTACAAAACGGACCATGTGAAGTTTTCTTTTCCGTGTCTTTTTTAAACTCTCTAAACATGAAAAATATGTTGAGTTACACCTTTGTTAGACTCGTTAAAATATTAAAAGACATTGGATTCGTCGCCATGATGATCGTGAGCTTCTCCTTCCTAGGGCTTATTAAACTTACTAGGTTGGATCCATCCAATGGATGAACTTACAGTGCAAGGATATGTTATCCCCTTCAAGCTTGTGATAAAAAATAATTGGGGTACCTACCATAAATGATGGGGTAAAATTGGAAATTCTATCAGCTGTGTCGGCAGCTCATTCTTGAACATGACACTTTCTGCTTCATTTCGGGTTGGGATATCCTCCTTTCCATCATTGACCTTCCTGGGTTGGGCCGTTCATTTTACCTTCCATTTTATCTCTACCATGTCATCGTGACCACTGATCCTATGGATCCAAAAGTTTCCAAACTTTGGAGTCATGTCACAGATATGTTCAAGAGTTGGTCCTTCTGTAGTTACACTTACTCCCAGTTCTCTGTATCATCTGAAATCATTTGCATCCATTTTGTCTCATATCGATGATGTGGGACGCATCATGGTCCTCCTTCGACATGGTCACTTCTGTCGACTTCAACTCATTATCTAGGAAGATGTCTAAGGGAATCCCTTCCAGTACCTTAGATCTTGAATGCCCTAATGGCAAGTTCTTCACACTCAACGACAAGCTCACATCATTGGCTTTCGATTGGTTGATTTCACAGGTGTTCAACATTAGTTCCTTTATTCACATTCTGTGAACTGTGTTGCTGGTACCTTGAGATCCATTGTCATTATTGGTGGTTTCCCTTGCGCTTGTTAATGGTTCACATCATTGACCGGTAATCAAGCGACTTTCTAGCATGTTCGACTTCAACACATTCATTCACATGTTAGGATTTGTACTTTGATTGGGTCATTTTGAGCGCAATACCTTGGGCTCAAATTACATTAGTCTAGGTTGCGAGGCGATGTGACATGATCATGTTGATATACATGTCTCTTTCAGATGGATGGCTGCAACCATACCATGAGTTGTTATATGTGATACTTCTCATTATTGGATGGCTACAACCATACCTTGGTTTCATTATGATCCTTTCTATTGGATGTCTACGCCCATGCCTTGGATCGATTTACATGATCTTTCTCTAGATGGTTGTGTCCATACCATGATTCATGTATCATTTCTCAGATTTTTTAGTGATTTATATGTATGTATGATTGCTTACAGGTTTTTCAATGATAGACTTTGGTTCCTCGCATCCGCTTGTAAAGCATTTCACCCCTCACTCTAGTTCGACATTCATGCTTTAGGGGGCATCTATTACACAAACTTTTTCCACTGTCCCTGTCCTCCCCGTCCCCGATCTTGGAGGGCCTCTGCAATGAACCTAAAATTCTCTCCCATCATGAAGAAACTCCTAGTATGTCCCTCTTCTTGAGCATAATAATTCCCCTTTGTATCATTTTGCAAGAATCTTCATTTTATCCTAGTTTACAAGGCTGGCGCTACTGACTTGTTTCCTCCTCATGCCGATTTGCAGAGATTAAAACTAGCCCTAGTGTCGGACAGAGCGACTGAGCCCTTTTCCAGTCGCGTCGATGCTCTTTTGGCAAGTTATTTAAATATGGAGTTGAAGCTTCCATCTCTAGAATCTTTGTAACGAAAGTCTGGTAGATGGCTAGGCTGGATGGAGTCGAGGAAGTCAGTTTGGGCTCCTTTCCCTTATTTGGATGGAACAAACTCAAGAGATAAGACCTTCTCCCATGATGAGAGGAACCATCTGCCATCCATCCAAGCTATATAAACCCCTCTTTTCCCAAGCTAAACTAGTTTTGGAGTGAGTTTGAATGATCAGCAAGACATCTATAGCTTGTAACTTTCTAGTGTGTGTTTGAGGGAGAATAGTTTGTTTTGGTTTGGTTTGAGACTAAAGGGAAGAGGCCTTAAAAATTGCATTGTTACAGCTATCCATGAGATGCTAGCAGAAGTGTGGGAACCTGGATATGTCGGAGGAGACCAGCAACATCAAGGCATTGGATGTAATCTCTTTCTAATTTATATGAATGAAACTATTGATTGAGTTCCTACATGAAGTGTTATTTTACATCTTTATGGCTTAATGTTCCTTGACCTATTAAGTAGGCTGAATACAATATTGTATGCTATCACATTTGTTGTTGTTGTTTTTGTGCTTGTTTTATGTATTCGAAGGAAGGGAATAGAAGATAAATGGAGTGGGGAAACAGGATCATCACCAAGCGGAATAAGGTTCTAAGAGGTAGTCCCTCTTAATTGATTCTAGCTTAAGGAGATTTTCCACAAATCATTTGTTTGTGTCTAGACCCACCCTCTTGGGCTAGAGGAATTGTTTTTGTCCGCACTGAGAATTTACTTGCACCACAAATGGGTGGGTGGTAGCCAATATCAACCTGGATCAATATAACAATCACATCATTATTTACAAACTTCAACAATATTAAACACAGAAATTCACTCAAGCCATATTATGTCAAACTATGGATTCCATACATTACAATAATTTAAATAGTCCTATCAAACATCTAAGCATGATCATGTAAATATTTAAATATTAAACATAACAAATACGTGTACAAAGTTAGGCCTCTAGCCCCTCATAAACATGAAATTCATCTTCATAACCATATCATTATAAATATCCAGGAATAAAACATTCCTTCACAACCTATGATGCTATAGATATTATATTATAACACATTGTAACATCATTCATTTTTCATAGTGCAACATAAGTAAATAAAATTATCTATATAGCTTGAATGACTAGAAACTGAGAGAGGACTTCAACTCACCTCCCAACTATAGGTCACTTGCACCACCATCCTTTCTTGCAATTAATGATGTCTGAGTCTGAGGTGTCAAATTCTCAAGAGAAATTCACATTGGTCACTAACAAGAAATCAAAATATAGAGCTCAAAGTTCCTCCACCAGAAATCCAACAGGATTCTAGAGATCACACTGTCTCCACCTAAACAATCATTTCTTGGATTCCAAAGCATAGAGTTCCTCCACTTGCAATCCGATAAGAGACTAGAGAATAAAGTATCTACACCCAATAGTCATTTACATGAATCCAAAGCCCATGGTGTCTCTAGCTGAATCACGCTTTAAGAATAGAAATGCCATAGTGCCTCCACCTACAATCGAATAGGAATATAGAGCACACCATACCTCCTACTAATAACTTTCACAGGAATCCAATGTCCACCTTCAAGGTCTCCACCTATGAAAAAACAAAGAGAAATCTCAGAGTTCCCAGTGCCTCAAATTTCTAAGCAGGTGTCCAGAGTCCAATATTTCTCTACCTTCTCAATAAAACACTTCAACCTGATCTCCCACTGAGTTGTTCCAATTTTTCTCATGTACTTGTTCTACACAATATTTATTATTGTTGTGTTATCTTGCACTCGAATATTTCATTCCTTATTTATCATCCTTGTTGATACCACACTCGTAGATCTTCTTTTTCAAGTCCTCTACTCACAAGATTGTTTCTCTCAGGTCTCCTCCTACTCCCTCTATTTGTTTTTTTGTCTTTCCATCATACTCTCATTTTCCATCTTTTATGTTGTGAGTTGACCAAGGGAAAAATGTCTCATGAGAGTACAATGGTTCATCCCCTTACCCATACACATTTTCAATGCTTGTAACAACTTTTTCTTTAATTCATTAGAGATATAGGTGGCTAATTAAATGCCATCCCTAAGCTTAGGTATTTCCCCAAGATATTCATAAGGAATTTCTCCTCCTAGAACTTTGAAACCTTATCTTCTCTCTCAATCCAACAATTTTGATATTCACAATTATTTACAATTTTACATAAAAATATTTACAAGAGGGGTAAGCAAAAAGGGTTGTTACAAAACCTGTCACCTTATAGGAACACCATCCTCAATTTTCTATACCAAAACACATAACTTACATCAAGATTTATATATAAAACTCTTTTACATTTACATGTACATTAACATTTTATCATCTAACTAAGAAAATGTGTATGATACCCTCATCTGATCAACAATTTCCCAAGTGCCTTCATGTATTCCAAAGAGCTTACACTCCCCTTAACCTACTTAACTACTTGATACTGGAGCTTGATCTGCCTTTGATCAAACATGTACAATGGCTCTAGCTAGAATTATCCCCCATATTCCACTTGCATCATAAACCAATAAACAAAATGATTAGTGTCCAACACATACTTTTTAAATAAAGAGATATGGAAAAAACCATGTGCCTTCATTCTGGGTAGAAAGGCCAATATGTTCGCCACTTTCCCCACTCCCTATAAGATCTGAAATGGTTCACAAAGCCTTTGTACGAAATTCGCACAAGACCCAATATTTAATGAAATTTTCCTTGTTGTAATGCAAAGGTAGATATATTTCCACACTTGAAGCTCATTGCACATTCTCTGTTGACATGCATAAATATTTTCTTTTCTTGATCTATTTTTAAATTCTTTCTAATAACAATTATTTCCTATTTCATTTCCTTCAGCATATGAGGCCCGATATGCACCCTATTAACTATAGCATTCCAGTTGGTGTGTATGTTTCATTTCCTACCATACATAGCCTAAAAAGGACTCATTTTAGATGATTCTTGGTATCCATTATTTTAGGAAAACTCTACCAAAGGTAGAAATTATCCCCACCTCTTAAGTTGATGCATGAAATACGTGTTGAGCATGTCTTCCAACACTCTATTGACTCTTTTTCTATTCCCATCTCTCTGAGGATGGTATGTTGTGATGAAGGCTAACTCTATCCCAAAACCCACAAACAACACCTTCCAAAAATTTGATGTAAACATAGCTTCTTGATTCAAGATAATCTTCTTGGGTACACCATGTAACCTTGAATTTTTTAATATAAAAATCTAGGTACTGTCAATTACTTGGTGAGTGGAATTTACAGCTAAAAATTGATCTAACTTGTGCAGCTTAGATAACACCACCATGATGGCATCATGCTACTTGGTTGTTCTCAAAATTCTTGTGATGAAATCCATTAAGATGACTTCCCACTTCCATCAGGAAAGGTGATTGGTTGTAGCAATCAATTGGATCTCTACATTCCACTTTTACCTGTTGTCACCCGAAGAATTTAGAAGTACACTCAATAAATATGTCACTTTTAATACCTAAACAATCATATAAACTCTTCACTGATATTATCATTTTTTGATAACCTAGATGACCTGAATATGGCCTTTATGAAGCTCATAAAAAATGAGCTTCTTCCAGTCAGCCATATAAATTACATACCATCTATTTTTGTAATCTCATAGTCAATCCTCCATGACAGAGTAGTTCTTGATCAATTACCCTTCTAGCTCTTGTTTCAATTGTTCTTTCACTTGATGGTAGTGTTCATCTTACTACGTTCCTTCTTTAATATCTTCTTGGATGTTAACTTCACAATAAATTATGGCTTCAACATCAACTACTCGTAGTGTTCTACTAAGTGCATCAACTACCTTATTTTCCATGACTTTGATGTACTTGATTTCAAAATCAAACTCACTAATAAAATATAACCACTTTTCCTTTATTGCATTTGGCTTTGGCTATTCGAATAGATATCTCAACCCTGTAGGATCTGACTTCAAGATAAACTTCCTTCTGAGGAGGTAATCCCTCAACATGTTCAATGTTATCACTATTTCTACTAACTCCAAGTCATGAATGACATAATTTCACTCATTCTCGTTCAACTTTATCTAATTTTAGTAGATCACTTGTCCTTCTTACATTAGGACTGCATCGATCCATTCCTTGCAGGAATTTGTGCACACCACAAAATACTTTTCTAGGTATACTATCGTCAATAAGGGTGCATGTGTGAGAAAATATTTCAATTTCTTAAATATGGCTACACAATCAATTGTCCATTGAAATTTAACTCTTTTCTTTCACAGGGTGTCCAATATTTGAGAATTTGTGAATGAATCTCTAGTAGTAAGTAGCCAATCCCACAAATGATATAACTTATTCCATGTTCTAAGGAGTAGGCCACTCCATAATGGCTTTAATTTTTTTCATATCTACTTCCACTCCTTCCTTGGAAACAATATGTCCCAAATACTGAATTTGTGACTATAAAAAGTTACATTTGATAATATATTCATATAGCTTGTGCTATTTCAGTAATTACAATACAATTTCCAGATGTTCTTCGTGCTCCTCCTTGGTTTTTGAATAAACAACATGCAATCAACAAAAACTAGTACAAATTTGTCTAAATATGGACTAAGCATATTATTTATTAAACACATGAATGTTGTTGGGACATTTGTGAGTCCAAAAGGTATTACCACAAGCTCATAGTGTCCATACCTAGTTCTAAATGTTCTTTTGTGAATATCCTCATATTTGATTCATAGCTGATGCTACCAAGATCTCAAGTCAATATTTGAGAAGAGCAAAATTCCCCTTAGATGATAAAATAGGTCATTGATCCTTGGCAGAGGGTAGTTATTCTTTATTGTGGCCTTCTTGAACTACCTATTGTCAAACCACAACCTTGTAGTGTTGTCCTTATTTCTTATTAACAACATTGGAGCTTCCCTAGGTGATACGATGGGCCTAATGTATCATTTGTCTAACGTCTCCTTTAATTGTAATTTCAACTCTACAAGTTCCAGTTTACTCATTTGGTATGGTTATTTCAACATTGGTGTCACTCCTGGAAATAATTATATAGATAAAGCGATTTCCCTATGTGGTGGCAGTTTTAGAATCTCCTTATGGAACAAATATTTGAATTTTTTAATATTAGGTTCTCTTCTAAGCCGTTGCTACTAATTTTTTGGTCACTGGTCACTTGGAAAACTAAAAACTCACATCCCTTCCTACCACACCACTTTAGCTACAACATTGTCATTAGTCGAACTATCACTAGATTTATTTTTCCTTATAGAGTCACCTTTTATACTATGTCACTAAGACATTTGATGCTTGTTGAAGAAATTGACTTTGGTCCTATGGTTTTTCAACCATTCCATGCTAATTAATAATCCATAAGAACCCAATGGTAGTAGGTTCAAATCAGCTGACATGGACATATTGCCCATTATAATTAGACATGACTTCACCACATGTTCAACCCATTTCTTTGTCGTCAAGGCCAACTAGACTAACCATGATTCCCCATGTGCTTTCTTCTGTAATACACACTTATTTGAAATTTGTGAAGAAATATATACAAAATTAGAACTAGGTTCAATAAAAATGAAAACAAACTAGTTATTAATCATACCTTCTATCTCCATCATGGATGCTTGGTGATACACCTACTGGTTATTTGATGTAGCATAAATTGATGGCACACTATGTCCCACATGCTTCATGATATCTGGTTTTTGTATATTATATTTTCTCAGACCACTTCGCTACAATTGGAGACAATCCCTTTGCCCATGGTTCCCTCAAGGAGCCCAACATGACATTGGCCCTCCTCTGGACCTCTCAACTTCTTCTCTTGCAAACTTGGTAAAATGGTCCTTATTCGTAGTAGTAGAAGTCTTCTATTGAAACTCACCCTTGGTAATGGTGGAAATATTCTCATTTCCTCTTCCAGGCTAATGTACTACAAACTTTTTCCCTTTCTGTTTAAAACTAGGTTTTCCGTTCGTCTTCTAATTGATCCTAAAATAAAACTTTTCTTTGATTGTTCGTAATAGTACCTTACCTTCTTGATGGAATATTACAAGGTTTTAGGCTCATAAAATTCCATTCTATCATGGAATTCTTGTGGCAACCCACTCAGATACCTTTGAATTTTCATATTCTCATCCTTAATGTGAGGCATGTACCTTAGCAACTCTAAGAATCTGGTTATATGTTCACCAACTGACATCTGCCTTAGTTTTTTCTCATAGGACAATTATTTCTCTTTAATATCTTTCATATTGCTCAAGTATTCCCACTATATATAAACCTTTCCCTTTAGGTTGAAGATGGATACTCTTTCCTTCACATTTTCGGAGTAATTATGGATGCTAAAATAGTTTTTGATTCCTAGCATCCATGCCTCTACTTCTGCAACATTATTCACCTCTCCATAAAATGTAAGATTATTCACGTTCTTAAATTATTCTGGCATGAAATATTGCTATTTCCTTTCCCACTAATAATACTTTTTAGTTACATCAGTGGAAAACTACTCACAACTACATGTCCTCCTCTCTAGAGTACTCAGAGGAGTTCCACCTCTCACTATATCCTTCTTTTCCTTCCTATGAATTTTCTTGGACCTGTTTCCTTCTACACAACCAGCCCCCAAATATTTGTTTCAAAATATTGATGAACCTTTCATAAACTTGTAGTTGGAACCTACTACTTTTATCTTTGCGGACCTGTTCGGATTTGCAGTATGGATGCATAATTTACTTCTACCTACATTTCTTGGGCTCTGACAATGTTCTCATTGTCAACCTTTCAAATTCTTACCTTAGTCCTTAAACTTCTAAGATTATCCATCTACTCAGTGGAGCCTTCTTCTCTCCTTTTCTCCATAGGCTCCTCTTCATTTCCATGTTGGCATCTATCATGGTTATATTGCACCATTCTGTTGTTCGTTCCCTTTTCTCTTTATTATTTCCTTTGGTGTCTTCTTATCTGTTTCCATACACATAAAACTATTAACAAATCAAAATATAAGTAATCATACCTACAATTACCTTCGATCGCACATAATAAGGCTTATTATATATGGTTATCCAAAGCACCAATTCTCAACTTAGCATGCCTCTTTGAAAATAATAACCTTATAAAGAGCAATACTTGCATACAATATGTACTCTAGAATTCAAAATTAGCATACAACAACAATCACTATAATTATTGCACTATGTAAAAACATTTTAAGTATCATCCTTCTAGGCCCACTTAACTCAAGTTGAACTTCAGTGCTCTAATATTAATTGGTAATAGACTCTAACACATTACCAAACTACACGAGAGTCCCAAATTTTATCTCAAGAGGTCCAATATTGAACCTAGGGCTTTGATACCACCCTGTAACACTCCATCCCACCCCTATCTCTCTCTATGATGAATGTGAGGTGTTAACTTGTGTTGCGAAAATTAATTGTCCTTAAAGAAGTAACTAACTACCGCATATTAAATTTCAACTCTAGGATTCCTCTGGTTATTTCAAGGTTGGCTGAAAACTATATGAAAGCGATAGTGCTACAGGCTAACTAGAACAACAACCAAAGTAATGGCAATAAAGGAATAAACTCTATCTTAAAGCACATATTTGAAAGATATAATTCCTAAGAAACTTATATCTCTCACAAAGCATCTAAAAACATCGAATCCTAATTGCAATTTACAAGAAATAGTAAAGAAACTTGTCTAGTGCTAAGATGCTACCGAAGAAACAACAATCTTATAATTGAAGAAATAACATCAAGAGACTATGTTTTGTGTAATGGAAAGAAACAAATAACATGAAAAAACACTAATATATTTTGGAAATATCAATTATCTAATGATAACCTTCAAGGAAAAATAAGAAAGAAAAAACAATTGTAACTACTTATCCAAAGAACAATCTCTACAAACCAATGTTACAGCTACCAGATAAAGAAGTTGATTATGTAATTAATCTAACAGATAGATAATTGACATAAAATAAGAGAATGTAGAACTAGTGATATAGCTGAAGACAAAGCTATTCTAGCAGTAGTCCCAGATCACTAGAATCAGACTGCCTTGAAGGATATGTCAAAACAATAAGCTAAATTTTGATAACAATTACTTGCATTATATTATGAAGAGAACGATTATAATGCTTCCATGAGTTTTCAAATGTGCATCAAAAATATTACATCAAAAAGCTCCCATTCGGGACATAAATCCCCATCTTTATATTATAGTCATAGATGATAGAAACAAAAAATCTCTCATTAAAGAGAAATCTTGAGAATCTAAAGATTCTCAAGATGCTCATCTCCAGTTATATAAGGGCCTGAATATTGCCTAGATGAAAGAACCAAGATCTTTCCCCAACACAGTCTCGCCCATATAAGAATTGGCCTCACTCTTTTTGTTATAGTTAGTAGAGACAACATTGCAGTATTTGATTCTACTAAGAATGGATGAGGAAACATTGGATTTTAGCTATCACAAAATCCTTGTTTACAATAACAATCCAATCATGAGAAAATCATGCTTTTATAACTATTTTGATTTATTAGCAAGGGAAAATGAAAAAAATAAATTAATTCCTTCAAAAATCTATAATATGAAAATTAATATATCGAAAATATAAGAAAAAAATAAGAAAGCAATATTGAAACTAAGAAATGGGAGAAAGGAACTAGGGCATTTTTGAGACCCAACATCAGCCCCCAACTCACCTATTTGCATGTCATCATCCAAACAAATGATTAGTATGCAAAAAAATTGAGGAGTATGTCTAATAGGGTGCTTCTCCTTTGAGCTTGAATCCACTCCTATTTTTGATTTCTTGAAAGACCGCAAAATTAACTACTTCTAACAGCTCATAATCATAGTTCTAATGAGTCTAAGTAGACCATATCATTGGACACCTATACCTGCATCCCATAAGGATCCCAAATTCCCTTGCAATAAATAATCTTGCACTCTAGACATACCTTGCTAGAAGTTATACAAGACAAAGGGTTCACTATTTTTTATTTCCCTAGATGTCACTTGCCATCTCATCTTGGCTCCGAAAATAGCTTCATCTCTTATATATTCCAGTTGTTCCCATCGTGAGTGCAATACCTCATTGTGAATTTTACCAAGTAAAGAAGTAGCATTAGGTTTCTCTATAAAATCATTATGGTGGAGAGGTGTAGTAAATGGCATTGTTGGTTCAGCCCTAACCCATAGGTCAATATAATGATCTCTTCTCTAAAAAGTATGATAGAAATTCTTCCCACTTAATATGGGATAATGAAAACGATATGAAATCCTAGAATTGGACATCTCCAATGAATGGGGCAACATTTTCATTTATCTTCTCTTCCATAAAAAATTTGGGCTTGTAAAAGCTCACACAAAAGATACTTGGTTTGTTCATCTTTTTGTTTGAAAGCGGCGATGAAATCCAACACATTGTTAAATTCATGTGGTTGGCCACATTTCATAGCCTTGGATTTGAGCAACAAGTATTGTTAAAGTAAAAATAGAGCATGGTTTCAAGATGGAGACCTACATGATAAAGCATCAGAGTATATAGAACAAATTTTTCTCTCCATCATGATTTTGCAAATGCACTCCTTTAAAGCCTGAATTTTCCTTTTAGAAACCCTTAATTTTGCATAAGTTTCATCCTCTGTTGCGGCTAGTTCATGGAACTGTTGAAGAAAATTTTGTTATTTCCTCTGAGGCACTACTTCCCTTTGATATCTAGATATGGTATCCTTATCTACAATGAATGGGTATAAGGAGGCACAAGATTCATTTATGTTCCCCTCTCAATAGAAACAGGTAAAGGTAGGAGGGGAATCAGTCTAAAACTCTTCCTCACTAAAAATTGGTGCAAAATCATTTTGGGTTCCTACTTCGGTAGAAACAAGAATCAAATCAATGTGAGCACCTACTTCAATAAGCACATGTATTGAATCAATTTGAGTTTCAGCATTCTGGGCTTCTTCCTTCCTATCAACAACCCATGTTTCTCTATATCTATCCTTCCACGAGTTTTATGAAACTGTCTACCAATATGCAACCATATTCTCATCTATTTCACTTTTCTGTGTAGTATTTCAGTTTCTCTCCTTACTACAAGGAATTCATTGAGAATTTTTATTTTTAGCTTATCCTTCACGTCTTTGGCACCCCTGTGTTTTCGAGAAAATCCTTTAGCTAGAACTATTGAAGTAAGAGGGGAAAAATAGAGGTTGTCACCTCATCAACTTTAGTGGTTTTCCTTTGGTGAAAATCACCCATTAGAGAATCAATGTGTGAATTATCAACCTCCATTAAAATTCCACCAGTCACAGGTCCTAATAAATTATTAATAGGAGGGCCAACCTATAGTCTAGTCGAGGGAACAACATCAATTTCTCAGCTCTCATCAATCAGGTCTCCATAACGATATTGTGAACTTGTATTTTCTGAAGAGGAGGCTTCCAACACTATAGAAATAGAGTCTCCAGGTTGTTCTTGAGTAGCAACATGTTGAAAATCACCAAAGGATTCTAAGATGATGGTAGCCATGGACTCACCAGAAAGAGGCATAGCTAGAGAATTAGGCAAGCCATTATGGTCGAAGTTAAGGTGTCTTTCTAAATGATTTATAGGCTCTTGCAGTAGCTCCCCAAAATTTATTCTTTCCACTAGATTGTGCAATCCTTCTAATACCTAAGCGATTTGTATTCCTTATTCCTCTAGGATTGCATTTCTTTTATTCTGGAATTAATGAATCCTGAGCTAGATTCTCCTAAGGGGTTCTCTGTTGTGTCTCTTCCTCACCAGTCAATTCAGACTGAACCTTCTATTATAGACTACTCCGGGGGTTTTGATAAACTTTGTCCCTGGTGAATTTTAAGCAATTTGGTTGATATTCTCCTTTTCATATGAAAATAGGCTAAGAAAGATGCTACTTGCTTCTCTGCTCAACCAAGTTTTTGAGGAGTTGTATTTTCAGGTTGCATTGTTTCCTATGAAGTTCTCTTTTCATTTGGGTTTCATCTTGATTATTCTCACTATTTCTTCCATCTTTTCCATTATCGAGTAAAATATTTCCAGATGTTCTAGTAGTTCCTTCAATATTTTCTTCTTCACCCCTAGAGTCTCTTAAAAATTCACCCCAATTTTGTTGAATTTGTCTCAAACTCCTAGCTACTAGAAGTTTAATAAGCCCATGGTGGCTAAAAACTAAGGCTTGGTCTTTGGACTTGCTTAACCTACTGGAATTTTCATGTAGGAGTGAATGCAAGAAATAAAGCTACCTTTTGTCTTATAGTCGCCATTAATTTGAGATGTCAAACTCGCACTACGCCATACGTTCCACTGCAAGTGATATACCACTGAGTTATGGGTGGTAATCCTCTCCAAAGGTCTACATGCGAATTAGGGTTGTATCCTTTCCATTTTTTGACTAATTCTTCTCCATGGGTTGAAAACAGAAGAGTCACATTCTGTAGTGAGGTGTCCACTACATGCCACTTTTCGCCTTGTAAGGAGAGGCATGTTACCTATGTTGTTACTTATTCATTCACCTATATTTGGATATTCCTTACTATTGCAACTCCTTCATTCAAACTGTCCATAAATTTGAGCGCAACTTCTTTAACAAATCCTTGTAGACACTAAAAAAATCCAGCCATCTTTCTTAATTTAGAATGTTGTGGGCCTCCTTTGTGGCCAACAATTAAGTAGGTTCCTGGTCGACTGAATAACCTCCCATCTTAGTTGTTCAAAACGGAACAGTTTGTAATTGGAAGAAATGAAGTTCAAAGATAGAAATGTTGCACATAATATGGAGTCTTAGTTAACATGTAATGATGTTTTATCGGAAATTCAATGAACACATCATCCAATGACACCTTCTCACCCCCCTAATAATATTTGAGAGTTGCTCGCTATCATCAATCAATTTGATAAGTTGATAATATTTTTTTCATGTTTAGCAGGTCAAGCCATATTAATGAAGAATTAGAGGACAACCATAAAAAAGAATAACGAAAAACAAAAAATATTGGTAACACAACAAGAAATCATTAAATCGATTGTCAATCATAAAGTGAAATAATGAAAGAATCATTATGATATCTCAAAACATTAATGTCAAAAGGAATGAAAGCGAGAGGAGATTTAAATATAAGGATGGTTGGAAACTAAGGTTAATTAAAGCATATCGCATGTAAAAAAAAAGGCTCAATAAAGACGGATGATAAAAATGATCGAGTTCAGAATTTCCTATAGTTTTTATCCCTGATTTGTAGAATTGTTATTAATTCCCATTAATAGTCAGCATCATCATGTTATAAGGGCTATTTTGACAATACTCAATAGGATGTATGGAGTCAAGCTATCCAATTGGATTGTAGCATTTAAATTAACTTTAATACTACACGCATATCCACTACTTCCAGTAGGCATCCATAGCCTTGGAAAGGTTGTATTTTAACCCTATGAGATGCCAGTGTCCCATCTATTAGAAATAAATTCATATCTTATAAGTTTTTTTATTTTATTAAGTGTCTGCAGAAGGCCATTTTTCTCGCATGGTGCCAATTGATAACAATTCCATTCATGGGAACTAATAAAATGGACAACCCAGGTCATGATTAGACCTATTTTCCTTCAGCCTTAAGGCCAAAGTAGATCACCTTGGCTTGGTGACCAAAAATGGTAATGTCACTTCACTAGATCCTATGATCATGGTAGGCTGGCTTGTGATGAGACCTCCTATCGTTAGTTGAATTTATATTTTAATTACTATTTTTATTTTTGCTATGATTCTTGTTAATAATAAAATATTACTTAATAGATGGGGTGGCACATCAAGTCCTTAAGGTCTGGGGATGGCATAAAACGTTTTATAATAACTACCTTTTTTTGCTGGCTAATATTGTCCCCAAAGATTAATTTCTTGAAAGGAATATTTTGTTGTTGAAATAATGGTGTAATAGATGGATCCTTAGGTGGTGATAGAGGAGATGTATAATTAGTAATCTTATGCATTTCTTACAAGGTCAGGGAGTTACGAATTTTAGGAAATTCATGAATCCATATATTAAAATCACCCTTTTAGAAAAGGTCTATCTTTTTTTCTATAAATAAATTCTCATGTGATAAATATCAAACAATCAAGTTATCCAACTATCATATTAAAAATCTATTGAAGTTTTCCTTCTCCAAAAAACGAAGATCTAGGAAAAAAATTATCAATAAAAACTACATAGAGGGAAACATTAGTTGCTTCTAAGGAAACTTCAGTGGTGGCTAAGGAAACGATAACTGTGATGACGATGATGTGACTAAGGAAACAAAATTTTTGATAATAGTGTTATGACTAAATAAACAACAATTGTGATAATAGTGTTGTGACTAAGGAAACAACAACTGTGATAATAGTGTTGTGAATAAGGACACAAAAACTGTGATAATAATGTTGTGACCAAGGAAACAAAAACTATGATAATAATGTTGTGACTAAGGGAAAAAACAACTAAAGCAACAACATTATAACTTAGATACAATAGTTTACAATAATCATCATAGTAGAAGTGTTTTAATAAGAATACGTTCTTTATGTTTCACGAAAATAAAGAAAATATGCACACTATAAGAAAAATAAAAATATTTACATTATATATATGATGATAAGGGGTTTCCAAAAAATGTTCACCTGATTGTGGCCATGACGAGATTCACTTGATTAGCTACAAACTGAAAATTTGCATCATTGTGACATTCATATAGAAAAGACTCTCATGTAAGGGGTTGTTGATACAAATGAAGTCGATGATCATTGAAAAGGAAAGATATGTCAAAGTCATCAATCATAGTGAGGCGTACTATCCCATTGTCATAGACTTGGCTAACTTCATAATGGCCCAACCATATCATTTAAAGCTTACTTGGGAAGTCCTAAATATGGAGTCGTATAACAATGCCCAATCCCCTTTCTGAAAGGTCTTCTTTTTAATCAAACGGTCATGCCATTTATCTCTTTGTTGTTGAATTATTGTTATGCATTGAAGAGAAGAAATTCATATTTCATCCATTTCATTGAGTTGTTTGAGGCTCTACTTATGTTCTTCTGAAAGTTGGAGAACGACTTCCTGAGCGGTCTGTAGAATTTTGACTTCAAATTTGATCAGATAAATAGGCTCCTTACCCAAAAAAAGCTGATAAGGTGAAAATATGATAGTATTATTCCAAGTCATATGATAAGCCCAAAAGGATTGAAAGAGTTTGGAAGTCCAATCTCGACGATTTATGGGTACTCTCTTAGTTAGGACCTCTTCCAAGACTTTGTTTGTGCTTCCTGCTTGACCATTTGCTTGCGGAAGGTAAGGGGAAGTGATTCTATGATTGATATGGTATTTTTGTTAAGTGGAAGATATTTTGTGGGTGGTAAATTGTGCTCCTTCATCAATTACAAGTTCTCGAGGTAAGCCATATCGAATAAATAATTAAAATAGGAAGTTGATGACTACCTCCTTTGTGGCTCTTCCAACTGCTATCGCCTCCACCCATTTTGTTACATAGTGTCTGCAGACCAAAATGTATGATTTTTCGTTTGAAGGAGCACTGATGGGACCTACAAAGTCCATTTCCCATATCTTGAATGGTTCTAGTACTAGATGTGGTTGGAGAGGAATTTCATCATCGGAATTCTTTGACAACTATCATAACTTTGAACATATTTATTAGCATCTTTGAATATCGTAGGCCAAAAATATCCCTTGTGAAAACCTTGTGCCTAGTTCTTCAATGAGAAAAATGTCCTCCATAAGGTCCATTGTAGCAGGCCCTAAGGATATCATAAATCTCATCCTCTTTAATGCATCTATGGACTTAGAGATCTGCTCCTATATGGAAGAGGTAACCATCTATCCATGAGAATCAAGCACTACACTGAATAATGTGCTTCTTTTCCCGTGGTGTCATATGTGACGGTAATTTTCTAGCTTCCAGATAGTTTGCAATGTCAACAAACCACGGTGTTTTAATAGCCATAGAAAATAAATGTTCATTTTGAAATCAATCTTCCACTAGTGAAGAATTAGTTGTAGGTGGGATTCTCGACAGGAAATATGCAACATTGCTTTCTTTCCATGGCTAGTCCTTCAGAGTGATAACAAATTCTTGTAATAATAGTAATCGACGAATTACTATGCCATTGGTAACAAGTTTATTCGCTAAATATTGAATAACAGAATGATTAGTATATAGAAAAATTAGATAGCCTTTTATGTAATGACAACATTTTTTATAGCATAGGCAACAAGCAGAAATTCTTTTCTTTCCACAACATAATTTAGTTATGTAGGTGTTATATTTTTTCTAATATAATAAATTGAATAAGGTTTCTTGTACTTTTCCTATACCAGAACTACCCCTATTTTTCTATTAGACACATATGAGGATATGTGGAATGGTAGACTCCAGTCTGGTCTACTTAGCATAGGTGTTGTTGAGACCAATTTCTTCAGCTCTGTAAAATCAATATTTCACTTATCAGTCCATTCAAATTTCACATGGCCAATTAATGCACACAATGGTGCTACAATTTTTAAAAAATGTGCTATAAAATGACGATAGTACCTAGGATAACCAAGGAAACTATGTACGTCTATTGGTGTACGAGGAATTGGGAGTTTAAGAATTAGCTCAATTTAACTAAATCTACTTGAATACTTACATTATAAATGAAGTGTCCCAATACTACACCCTTTGTCATCAGCATATGGCATTTCTCATTCTTGAGGCATAGTCTACTGGCTATACATCATACAAGAACCATTTCCAAATTTTCCATAGCTTCATGAAATTCATTACCATGAGTAAAATCATCCATGTAAATTTCAAGGCCATCATTGATTAAATCAAAAGATATGCTCACAATTTCCCTCTGAAAAGTGGTCATTGCATTGCACATGCCAAATGGTAGAAATTTTTAAGCAAATGTTCCCCATGGATTGGTGAATGTAGTTTTGTATTAATCCTTAGGAGCAACCTAAATTTGATATATCCACTAAACCCATCTAGGAAGGAAAAATATTTCTTCCCAGTGAGTGTATCAAGGACTTGGCCTACAAATAAGAGAGGGAAATTATTTTTCTATGTGGCTTTATTTAGTTATTTGTAATCTACACAAATCCTCCATTTATCATTATTTTTAGGAACTACCACTAATGGTGAAACCCATTGGTTATTAAATATAGGGTATATAACACTGACATTGAGTAGTTTTTGTAGTTCCTGCTTCACTAGTCCCTAAGATGTGGATTTAATCTCCTTTGTGGTTAATGAATTTCACAGGAATATTTTTCAGTGTAAATGTGGTGTGTACAAAATTGTGGATCAAAACCTTTCATGTCTACATAATCCCAAGAAATGGCTTGTTTGAATTTTTGAAGAAATTGAATTGGTTTCTCACATTGGAGATCATTAAGGCTGGCATTAATATTTAACATTTTTCCTAGTTAGATCTTGACATGATTGTTGTTGTAGACTGTGGTTCTAGGTATATGGTCATTATATAACTCCTCCAATGGATCACCCCGGGCTTCATTATCGAGCACTGGTTTCAACATCTGACATGTTGGATATGCTACAGTAGAGGGCTAGCTAATGAAACCATTGATTGTGTCATCCTCAGTTTGTCTCTTAAAGATTAGAGCTTTATTAATGTTTAGGGGAGAACGTAGCCTACCTTCTTCATACTTGAGAGGAAGCCACTTAAGATTATTTGATGGAATTCTATGCTTAGTGGGCAGGGACAGGATAACATTCTTGATAGTAGTTCCTTTAGAAATATCCGTACTTCCATTCTGACACCCAATGTATGCATCTGCAGTGGCCAGCCATGGTTTTCCCAATATAAGAGGGTGTCCTTCCAATTTTTTTATAGGATTAAGAACCAAAAAATCCACAAGGTATTCCCAGGAATCCACAGAGATGATAATATCATCCAGGGTTCCTTCTAGTCTTACCATAGATATGTCATCTCGCTCCAACATGGTTGGGGTTGGTTATAATGTGGTTATTCCAAGGAGGGCATAACTTTCAAGAATTATGATAATTATAGCAGCTTCTAATTTCACTAATGTGTTTGGAAAGCTAAATCCATGAATTTGAATAGTGACCACTAGATTTCTAGGATCATCACATTTGATGGATATCTATTTTACTAAAATAAGATCAAAAGTTTCCCAAGGACATGGACTGTAGGAGGATATTTTGGTTTTCTTCTAGGCTTCTTAACATAGTTCTTTGATGGTATTAGCATAGATTGTTATATCTTTGATAGATTGAAGAAGGGGGATTTTAATACAAAAATTATGTAGTTCCCCTACAAGATTGAATTTAGGATATGTGTTTGGCCTTACTATGGCTAATATTTATGGAAATAGAGGAGCAGCATATGGAATGTTTCGAGGTTCTTGGTTCTTATTCAATCCACTAGGTAATTTTGTCTTAGTGATAATTACACTAGAAGGAGGTTTTTCTGACTAATGTTGCTCTTTAGTAGAATTTTCATCTTCTGAATGTTCTAATTTTATTGGAGATCTGCTAGAAAAATGGCCTACCCAGATCTTAAATGGAGTTCATTACATTCTGAAAATGGAGGACAAAAGTCAGAACTATAAAGTATTTCTAAAAACTACACAGGCCTATTATTTGGGTTTGGGTTTGGTTACGCAGGTATATGAAGGCGTAACAGAAGTGGGGTGTTTGGGGTAATTGAAGTGGTGGTTGAAATGGATATAAT
This sequence comes from Pinus tabuliformis, assembly GCA_031772625.1. Taxonomy (NCBI): domain Eukaryota; kingdom Viridiplantae; phylum Streptophyta; class Pinopsida; order Pinales; family Pinaceae; genus Pinus; species Pinus tabuliformis. Next base: position 1,449,496,931 of record CM062816.1, read on the forward strand.
GGTGGTTGTGATTGTGACCACGTTCCTGCAGGTTGATTAACATGTCCTTTGTGGCGTTGTCACTTTTTGGGCCACATTGACCCCTCGGTGGAATGGTTTGGCCATTGCCAAGGATACAGATTACTCTGTGGGATTTTACATGAAGGTGCTGTGTATTGTTGGTTTGACCAAGAAGGTGCAAGAAATAATTGGTTTGACCAAGGTGATGAGGGATATGATTAGGGTTTCCAGGTGGTGTTGGCAGGTTGTTGACCCTACTAAGTTAGTTTGGGAAACTGTTGTTGACTATATTGTCCACAAAAAACATGGATGTGTCCTGAACCATACCTGTACGTATATTTTTCCATTATTGTCATTATGCTGCAAAAAACACAAGTTCCAACACTTTTTAAACTTCTTTAAATATGAAATTAAACCTATTGAGAGAGAGACAACAATCATTCAAGTTGTATTTACTACATATAGCACAGATTTCCACTGTATCCAGTGGGCATTCTTTAAGACCATGCTTTCGTCACTAACGAGGACATAAGGTTGCTAATTCTTGTTCTAATTCAACCTTCTTTTTCATTACCTATAGGACATCAAATTTTGTAGTTGGTGTGCTTAATATATTAGTTTTAAAATTTTCCAGCAAATTACAAATTTTTACACACGCGACTTCCCTGCTTGCAGTTCTATTGGTTTTACTAAGAAGGTCATATATCCCAAGCTTGGTTCATGTAATCCCATGTGAGCACCTGATACACAATTTCAGAATATCAGCATACTCTTATTTATAAATATCACTCTTCCCCATTAGGTTAAGTGTTATTATCCATTTATCCTTCATTCCCTTAATTAGATCAGTGTTCAATACTTCTTTAGGTAGAGTGGTGTATGGTGATCTCTGCAAGCTATGTTGGAACCTATTGATAGATTCTTCTAAAGTTTTATCTTCCTTAAATGTCAATTTAAATGTTTCTTCCCTTAATTCTTGGGATCGACAATAATCTTGATATTTAGTAAGGAAGGCTTGTTTCATCTGGTCCCATGAGTTACTAGTACCACCCCACAATCCCATGAACTAAAGCAGTGTTGCTCCCTTAAGAGTGGAAGGGAATAAATTCAGTTTTTGGGGTTGGTAGTGTAATCATATTCACAACATAAGACATAAAATTCAAACATAAATTCCTTTGGGTCTTCCAAAGCCATCCCACGAAAATTTGGAAGATTTTAAAGTGGAATAACCTTCATATGTGCATTGTCTTGTGAATCGACAATAGGTTATTATATGGTTGAGGTTTGTGTGCCTGATACTTGTATTTCTATTTGGCTGAAAATGTACCAGTACCATTTAGGAATGCAAAAATCAAGAGGTACTAAGTGAAAGAGACTTGTATGGTGATGAGACCGTGGACTTGGTCTACACCTTATAGTGCTACTTAGATCAATAATTTGGATTCCTTGTTTTACAATGGGTATTGCAGGAGATTCCTCCTCAACCAGTTGGAGATATGGATCATGTGTCTTGCCTCCCCCTTCCATTAAATTCCAAGAGTGCCCCTCACTCTTGATAAAAGGATCAATATGCCTATTTCATAGATCTTGAAAGAGCTACTCTGACCCTATGGTTTTATCACGAATCTCAACGTTAGTCGCAACAAAAGATTCTGCTACTAGTGAGTAAATAACGTTAGATCCATTCCTAGATACCATTCGAGGTCCTAGCAAAATATGATGTTCTTCCTTTTGAATGATTTCATCTATGAAGGTCGCTCACCCAAGGCTAACCTGACCCTAGATTTTAGTACTCTTTAAAGTATGTTTTTGGTCTATATCTACATGGTTCCTACCTTTACTATTCTTCCTAGTCATGCAGACTAAAAGATCCTAAATATATCAATTGATGGAAGACACCACTACAAGTTTCTATTTAGTAGGGTACGTATGCACGTTCTAACCTTTCATCTTCAATATCCAACCCTAAGAAAGTCAGATATGCAACTAGATATAATGGCACTCTCTTTTGAAAACCTCCCCGACAACCATGCCATAATGTTGGGACAATTAATTGTTCTTAAAGGAGAAACTAACTAGCACGTATTAAATTGTCAACCTGAGGTTTCTTCTAGTTATTTTAACGTTGTCTACAAAGCCTATGCAAGAGATAGTGGTACAGGCTAACTAGAATAAAAATTGAAGTAACAATAATGAAGGAATGAAATCCTATCTTAAAACACACATTTGAATGATCTAATTCCTAAGAAACTTATATCTCTCTTAAATCATTTAAAATTATCGAATCCTAATTGTGCTTTACAAGAAACAACAAACACATTTGTCTAGTGCTAAGATGCTACCTAAGAAACAACAATCTCAAAATTGAAGAAACAACACTAAGAGACTATGTTTTGTGTAATGGAAAGAAACAGATAACATGAAAAGACACTAAACTGTTGTGGAAATATCAATGATCTAAGGATAACCTTCAGGGAACAATAGGAAAACAATAACAATTGTAAACTACTTATCCAAAGAAAAATATCTACAAACCAATGTTATAGCTACCAAATAAAGAACTTGATTATGTAATTAATATAACAGATAAATAATTCACATAAAATTAGAGAATGCGGAAGTAGTGACACAGTTGAAGACAAAGAATCTTCTAGGCGCGGGCCAACCCATTGGAATAAAATTGTCTTGAAAGAAAAATCAGAACAATGAACTAACTCTTGATACATTAAATTTCATTATATTATGAAGGAAACAACTAAAATAATTCAATTGAGTTTTTCAAATGTGTATAAAAGATATTGCGTCAAAAGGCTCGCATTCGGTACATAACTCCCCATCTCTATGCTATAGTCGTAAATGATAAGAAAGATAAATTTCTTAGCAAAGAGAAATCCTGAGAATCTAAAGCTTCCGACAATGCTCATTTTTAGTTACAAAAGGGCCTTAATATTTCCCAAATGAAAGAACCAAGACCTTTGCCCCAGATTATCTCACCTAGATCAAAATCTACCTCATTTTTTTTCTATAGTTAGCAGAGACAACATCACGTTATCTGATTCTACTAGCAAAAAATCACAAAACAAGACCAAATTCTAGTTGTTGCAAAACCCCTACAATAACGATCTAATAATGAGAAAATAATTCTTTTATAGCTAAAATTATTTATCGGCAGGGAGAAATGAAAAAAAAAAATTAATCCCTTCAAAATTGTGTATTGTGCAAATTAATATAGAAAAAATATAAGAAAACAATATTAAAACTAAGAAATGGGACAAATGAATTAGGGCATTTGTGAGACCCAATAGATTTAATTAACCTAACCTCCATGGTCTTATCATGGAAATGGGGTTATAAAATTCCTCATTTCCAAAAATTAGCGGAATTAAATTTTGTTAAATCCATCATGTTTGGCTTGTCAATAGATTTTCGATTATATAAATTTTACCTCGATATGTTACATGTATCAAAGGTTATGCCCTATTGAAGTTTTATTATTTAACCCCTACTACTTATGAAATAACATACCATATGGCATCCCTATGGCACCCACATGGTTCGCACATGGAAACCCCACCTCTCTCAAGTGGTACGACATCTCCTTGAGATGTCGAGAGGACCATGGCTAGGTCCACGTGGTGCTCGCCACATCACTTAACCTCATGGGCCCACAACTCCAACCCATAGCATGTAAATCCATCTATTTCATCTTATGTCCATCTCTTCGAGGAATTTTCCATTAACATATAATTATGCTTAATAAAATTCCTAGACTCCTAGACCTCTAAACTAAATTCCCATCAGTGGACATGTTCGGGCCTGAACCTAACATATACTTATGCTTAATAAAATTCCTAGACTCCCAGACCTCTAAACTAAATTCCCATCAGTGGACATGTTCGGGCCTGACCCACATTTGGGCCTCCCAACCTTGTCTTCTTATGCTTCTTCATGAAGGCTCCAGACATCCGAATGCACCTTCTATCCACAATGACATTTGTCTCTGTTCTACTTTTACATGAGAGGGCCCCACCCTATATTTCTATGGGAATCCTACATGTCATGGGATTTTACCCCACACAAACCTCACTACTACAACCCTCCCAAACATTTAGCCTCCCTAATATGTCTAGACCTATAAAACCATATTTGACCCATCTAGATACAACTCCATTGCAACGCACTAATTAAAATTTATTCCGACCATCTAAACTCCCAAACTTGTCCAAATACATTCGAATACAAGTCAATCTTAGCCTTAGTAACTTAGAGCGCTTTTTTGAGTGTTTTTCAATTGCTAGAGGTTGAAACTAGTATTCTCCAAAGATTCTAGTTACACCCAAATTATGCATGCTTGAAAGAACACACCTTGTCATTATCACAATGCAAACAAATTTCTAACCATTAATAATAATAAATTCATGGAGATTTAGATATGTATTCCACTCATGCATTAAATCAAGCCAACCCATTACTATTACACTCCACAATTTCAAGGAAACAATGCTCTAACAACCCACAATGGCTCTAGATAATACTATATTAGGTATACTAATATACATAAGAATATCATTAATTACATACTTCAATAGTCTCAAACACATAAATCCACACAAGCCATATTATGCTAAACTATGGATTACATACACTGAAACAATTTAATTGGGCCTATTAAACCTACACAAGTGATCATGTAAATAGTTCAATATTTAGAATAATACTAATACATACATGATGAGGAATTTGGTCCCTCATAACCATGGGATTCAACCGCATAACCATCTAATTGCAAATAACCAAAGAATAATATATTCCTTTACAATCTGTGTTGTTATACACACTATATTATAACACATTTCAAAATCATTCTTTTTTCACATTGCGACATAAGTAAATATAATTATATGTATAGCTAAAATCACTAGTCACTAGGAGAGGGAATTCAAATCTCATCTCATTCATAGTCCAAGTGCATGAGAAGCATTGGAACAACAAAAATTCCCACCAATAATTCACAACACACATGAATCTAGTGCATCTAGTTCCTCCACCTACAATCTGATAGGAGTATATAGATCACAGTGTCACCACCCAAACATTCACTTCCTTGTATCTAGAGCACGTAATGCATCCACCTGCAATCAAGAAGGATTCCAAAGAGTAGAGTATCTCCACCTAATAGTTACTTACAGTAATCCAAAGCCCATAGTGTCTCCATCCAATTCACACTAGAGGAACAAGAGCCCACAGTGCCTCCATTGACAATCCAACAGGAATTTATAGGACATCATACCTCCACCTAATATATTTTATGAGAATCTAGAGTCCATCTTTAGTGTCTCCACCTTCGAAAACACCAAGAGAAGTCTCAGAGTGCACAATGTCACCACCCACTAAGCAAGATTATAAAGTCCATTGTCACTCTACCTTATCAACACCACACTTCATGTTGAGCTCCCACTGAGTTGTTCCAATCTTCTCATGCATTACTGCTACATAGTCTTTCTTGTTATTGTGTTATCCTACACTTGAATCCTTCATCCCTTCGTTAGGGTCCCCATTGATACTATTATCACTCCTTAGTATTACCAAGGCTCAGAAAGGAAGCCAAGAAGGTAACCTCATGCCAACTTTGGACTTGGTAGATAGACCTACCAAATCATAAAGGGCTATCTCTAAAACAATCTCATCACCAATGGAAATTACTAGAGAATATATGGATTTTAGGCTAGGTATCAACTCAATACGGTTTGATTAGGGTTTGCTGGATAAAGAGCACTAGATCTAGGAACTAGGCCAAGTTTTGTTTTGGAGAATTTGGTATCTACAAATAAATACTAATTCCATAGATAAGTAGCCATATCTAGAACAACATTTTAAAGCACTTTAGCCTTTTCCTATAAGCAATAGATAAGACAAATAAGGTGAGAAGATCTACTTCCTCTTGTCCCCTTTGTATCGATCCTGTTGCTCCTTCCCGTACATAACACACTTGAAAAGTACCTGTAAACATCAATAGAAGAGAAAGAACCATTCAAATAAAAAGACCTATTGCATACAAGTAAATAGAATTAGATACATTCACACATACAAGCATCATATAACAAGATGAGCATATGGGAAAAAGGTTCAAATACTTTATTGAATAGAAGAAGGAATTACAACCATCAAGTCTGATTCAAAGTCACTCCTCTAGCTTTGATCTGATCCACATCACATCAAAAGCATGGCAAACTTGTAGCATAACAATACTTGTCTCAAAGTCAATTCTCATAGCAACATTATCTCCTTACAATTCAACATAGTCCAGCCCCTTGATCACTTAGATGAGTGCTCAATTTATAGGAAGATGGAGGAGGTTATTTTATAAATGGGGGTATTGAACGACCTTCCATACTTAGAATTAGTTCAATGGAGGAAGGGATGAGAGGGTGGGACGCATCTTAACTCATTCCTCATCCATTTTCGAGCTCATAAGAGTTGATAAGTGAGGGAAACTTCTAGAGGGCTCCAAGATATAACAATATTACCCAAACCCTATGTGAATTTCACTCAATCGCACCTAGCGCAGGTCAAATAGGGCCTAAGTGCTCTGCAGAGAACCCCGCCATGGACCTAACTTCTCTATACTGCACCCTCGCATGGGTCTACCTGTGATGGTCCCTTTAGAGATCATTTCAGGATGTCTTCAAGTCATGAAACTGTCTGGGAAGGAGGAATTTAAAAGGGTGACTTGTTTAGGGCATGTAGCAACTGAAATTAGGGTTTGATGAGCCCTAAAACATTGTTTTGGATGATGGGAGTGATATACCCAAATGGATCTGTAATAGCTTACCCTTAAAGCATGAAGTCAAAAAATGTAAATGTCGAATGAAATTCTTTACGATGTGATGAGGAGGTTTCGAAGTGGAAGGTGACGTACATTAATTACAATACATATATCATGATATTTTAATTTTTTCACAAATTGTCGAGGGAAGGCATACCCATACTTAGCATATAAACTTTCATTACCTGTACATAGAAAGTTGTCTACAGATATAGACCCATGAATGGATGACCATTAGTGTAAGGCCATTGTACATACGATTTAGTACTCCTGAAATCGCATCCCAGATCTATGAAACTAGATCTGAGGTCTTCTATCTCGTTCAATCATTCACTCAAGTACGAGTCTAACCATGTGAATATGTGATCTAAAGTTGAACATGGGAAGACACCATCTGACTACCAGCTAATGATGTGAGTCGTTAACAGACGTGAGAGAAATCAGTGATAATGATAATGATCCTCAAGGTACTGCAGTACATTCTGCATGGTGTGAATGGATGATTTGATGTCGAACACCATACAAAGTTTTTCAGTCAAAGGCCATTGATGTCAACCTAATTCCAAAAGCGAAAAACCTGCCATTAATGTATGCAAGCCTCAAGGTACTGGAAGAGTGTTTCTAAGTCAACTTCTTGGATAATTTGTTGATGTCGACAAGAAGAGACTCACCGCAGGAGGGCTTTGATGTATCCCACATCAATGACATGAAATGAGTATAATGATTTTTGAGACATAATTTGACTGACGGCACAAGGTTCAGGAATGGTGGTCATGAAAATGAAGGTTTATGGTATTGCAAAGGATGAATTTTAACTAAATGATTTCTCTTGAACATGTCGGCGACATTGAAATGAATTGGTAGCATTGACACCAAACAAAGTGATGGATGGTATGATATACCAATGACACGATAACCATCAAGATGATAACCAAACCCAAGTAGTCATAATGATGAAGTGAAAGTGTCATGTTCAAGAGCGACCTGCTACCATAAAGTGGTTTTACCCCTTTTTCCCATTTTCTCCAGTCATTGATGACCAGTACCTCTTTATTTTTTATCAAGATTGAGGAGGATAACATATGCTTGTTGTATAATTCCACCCTTTGGGTGAATCAATCACTATGTGATTTTTAACAAGCCCAGCGAAGGTGAAACTCGGTCTTGTCTAGATGGACAAGTTTGCTGCTATTTGATGTTTTAACGAGTTTAACGAAAAATATAGCTCGGTCCTTTTCATGTTTATAGAGTTTGAAAAGGGACAAAAAGAAAACTTCACAAGTTCCTTTTCGTATATTTGTCTCTCAAGCCTGAAAAACGTAAAACAATACAAGAGAGAACCTACTGACCATGTTCGGTCAACGTATTCCTTTTTCGTAAATAATCCATCTCAGCCCAAAAAAGGGTTAAACTTATACTGAGTAGATGTCATTTCCAATCCATTAACAAGATGAAAATGACAAGCGCTTGATAATATTTTCATATTTCAAGAGTCTGAAAGGAGCTTAGAGATAACTCCACTTTGAGGAAAGAGTGGTGTCTAGAATAGAAACTGGTTCCGGTGATGTTGGAACTTCTCAAAACATTTTGATTTATGTGAAGAGGCTGGCTAATAAGACCATTCATTTCAACTTTTCCTCAAAAAGGGTAAAACAACTAAGTGAAAGCGTATGATTGGCCAAGTAGATAGTGATGATGGAAGGAGAAATACCAAGGCTCATCTGATGAAAGAGGCTGATAGAATGGCAATCATGAGGGTTAAAATGGAGATGAGTTCATTTTTACACAAGCTTGAATAATAGGGAACTATCTTGGAATGAGTTTCATTTTTAGACAAGCTTGGAACAAAGAACTATGCTTGAATTCAGCTTCATTTGTACAAATGCTTGAAACAAAGAACTATGCTTGAATTCAGTTTCATTTTTACACAACCTTGAATCATGAAAAACTATGCTTGAGATTGGTTTACATTCCCCCACCATGATGACTCAATTCTAGGTGCATGCCCCCCAAGCTTCATTACATTCACCTAAGTAGACTACTCGTGGCTATCAAGTGGATGGAATGAAGGTTCGATTATGAGATCAAGTGAAAGACTCGACTGGGATTTTATGGGATCTACTCAAAGACTCGACTTAGAACTTTGCTTTAGGGGACCTTGTTTCATTTTTTAATGGTCTTGACACAAGACAATGAAATTTGCTCAGATTCCTTGTTTCAATTTTTAATGAGCTTGACACAAGACAAGGAACTATGCTCATACTCCTTGTTTCATTTTTTAATGAGCTTGACACAAGATAAGGAACTATGCTCATATCCTTTGTTTCATTTTTTAATGAGGTTGACATAAGACCAAGAACTATCCTCATATCCCTAGTTTCATTTTTTAATGAGGTTGACACAAGACAAGGAACTATCCTCATGGGAGCTATTTCATTATTTAATGAGGTTGACACAGTAAAATAACTATTTTCATATTCCTTGTTTCATTTTTTAACAAGGTTGACACAAGATAAGGAACTATCCGCATATCCTTGGTTTCATTTTTTAACGAGGTTGACACAACACAAGGAACTATCCTCATATTCCTTAATCACGACCCATAATAGGTAATGAATTCCAAGAGGTTCTCATCAGATGGGAGAAAAATTCTCTAGAAGGGATCCATAGCAAGGAATCCATTAGAGATATTTGGTTCCAATGGCCCTAGTACATAATGTACAACATCATTGAATTGATCATTAGTTTATGTAGGCATGGAATGGGTTGCCACATAATTAACCTGTGGCGAGGATGATGCCATTGGTACAAAAGGACCATTTAGGGATGATGGTTGAAAAGCCATTATTGGACCGAGAAATGAAAGCTAGTCAATGGTGATAATTATGCCTTCATGCGGGAAACAAATCATTCGAACGAGTGTTGAAACAATAGCTCCCATGTCATAAACATAGTCGCGCCCAAGAAGTAAATTGTAATCTAAAGGGTCGGGGACTACCATCACATTCAGATAAATGATTTTCTCTCCCAAAGTAATAGGCAACTAAGGAAGGATCCCTAATGGTTGACTTGTTCCTCTATTAAAAGCCAACTCTAGGTAACAGGCACAAGTGGCGGCGAACCGAGCACTTGCCAAGCAGTGGAGGAAAGGATACTCATAGATGCACCTTCATCTATAATAGTGCTGGGTACAATCATATTACAAACCTGTACTATGATCTGGAAAGGCACATAAGAAGGAAGACGCCATCCTTTTAGTTGATTCCAATCAAAGGATGTGACCAGACTACTTGGAGGGGGTACCATAGAAACAAGAGAATTAACCCCTTGAGTTACAAGAGTGGGAGGATTTTCCTCCTATCTTGATGGAACAGGAGGATTTCCCCCAAGCTCATTTGAATTTGAAGAAATGAAATGAACCTTAGTGGTATCATACTCACTCTCTACGAGAAAGGTACAATTAACTGGAGGTGAAGTCAAGTCAATTGTTTCCTCAACATGTGATTGGTCAGTTATAGACTAATGGGATTCACATTCAGAGAGAGTGGGTTTGATCGAGGGTTGATTTGGGTTAGTCACTTCATCAACTAGTGAAGGATTAAGGGAGAGTCTCCTGTAACTAGATGGAAGTCCCTGGGGTGAAGCAGGACGATTATCAAACACTTTTTGGGCTTCATCCATATAGGGACAAAGGTGAATGGGGTGATTCCCTTCACATAACCTATAGGGAAACTTAACTTTACCCTTCTTTCCATGAACTTTACTACTACTAGTTGATGGTGTGTCACCAACATGATCTCCAGAAGTTGATGACACGGGACAATGTGAACGAGAAGACCATTCTTCTAAGATCTGAGGAATATTAGGACAATTAAGAAGATGGTCTCCCGTACAAGGTTTTCATGTATATCGAACTTTGTGAGGCTTATCAGATGGTTTCTAATTAGAGGTTGCATTCAAAACAATGGTTTCTTGGTTGCCCCCTTGTTGAATTTTCTTCTTCTTCTTCTTCTTCCCTTTCTTCTTATTCTTAGCCACCTAGTTACTAGTACCAATACTTTCACCAGGTGAAGAGGAAGAAGGGGAGGAAGAAACAGCCGAGGAACGAGGAAAAGGGTCAACTTTAGGATCAACTGTAGGTTGATTTTCTCCAGTTGGAGGAGTACTTGATTGTAGAGAAATAACGACATTTTGAACCAAGGAGGTTGAAAACAACCATACTGGCAAGCTAATGGTAAGTTTCGGAAGGGACAATGTAGCCATATATAGAGCACCAATATTTCCGAAAGGAGGAAAAGGACTAGGATTCCCATTAAAAGGAATTCCTTGATCGATGGACTCTGGGTTTGTCGCCATATGTCTCAACCTAAGATCAACTAAGGAGCGAGCGTAGAGGATGTTATCCACTGTCAATTAAATTTATTTTAGTTAAATTAACATAACAAAACAAGAGAGGGATAATCTAGGAAAAAGGTTTACCAAGCAACTGTGAACTGCAGAATACCTCTTGGCAAATCGAGAAGTACGGGCTAGCAATCTCCCTGAATGTTGTGTTCAATGTATCACAGTGTACAAGGCGGCCGACTCGGTTACCTAAGGATGGATAGCAACCTAGTGTTTTCCTGCCATATATACCCAAAATTAAATGGAGGCCCAATCCATATTAGCACTGTCTAATGTGAAACCCCATAATGAGAGCATTCCCATATACTTTACGTACTGTAACGTCGCCCCATATACCAAAAGGTACGTGGATGAGCTACGATATACCCACATACATGGAATGAGGTATCACACTCGAAATGTATCACAGACAAGTTAGTGACAACTGCTATGTTTTATGACACCGAAAAATGTCTCTAGCCTAGACCTCTAAATGCTTTTCGTTAAGTGAGAATGCTCCATTAGGTAAATTCAAATAAATTTTAAGTTGATATTCTTTAGAATTTTCCTTTCAAGGTTCACCACGTGATGTATGTTTGCAATTCCTAAAATGTAACTAATATGATAAGCATTATTTCCATTCAATTTAAAAATAAAAATATTAACTAATAGGGATCGAGCAATCAGATTTCTTTCGATCAAAGAGCAAAGAGAACAATCTAATGCAATTTCCCTAAACTATTCCTATGAGCACACACAAACTTTTCCAATGAAAAATGAATGCATTTCTTTTGATTTCCTTAATGTCAATATTAGCAAAATGAAACTAATGCACATACAATCAATCAATATTTAACAAGAATGAAGACTTTACGACAGTTCTGTTTAGAAGGAAAAGACGACTTTTACGACACTTTCTTTCGAACAAAGATTAATCGACTATAGCATAACTTTGACTATGGATCGATAATGACAAACAAAACATTTAAGAAACATTAATCAACCAAGTCAAAGTAGGGCTAGAAAAGAAGATAAAAAATTGTTTTCTGATACATGACATTCATTGACCAATCAGCAAGCAATCGGACAAAAGAAATTTGGCAAAAAACTCAATCCATAGGTGGGAAACTAACCCTAGGAGGACCAACGCAGCCCTAAATGGGAGATAGTATGCTTCAGAGCACTGTCCCTAATCCAAGGGTGCTTTGTAGCGCATTGTGTCCCTCACAAGTCTATGTTGGTGATAGTAAGACATTTCAAGGGGCAAATTGACACAGTTTTTGACCAAAATTCAATACAAAAGAGCTGAAATACAATCAATGAAAACAAGTACGTTCTGCAAGAGTGGCATAGGAGGTGGATAAGCTACTAGGAAGAATGATCGTTCCCCAGTATGGTCGCTAATTTTTTTAGAGAATTTGGTATCTATGGATAAATACCAATTCCCTAGATAAGTAGCCATATCTAGAACAACAGTTTAAAGCACTTTAGCCTTTTCCTATAAGCAATAGATAAGACAAAGAAGATGAGAATACCTACTTGTGTTTTCACTTTCCTCTTGTCTCCTTTGTATCGATCCTGTCACTCCTTCCTATACTTAACACATATTAGAAGTACCTGTAAACATCAACATAAGACAAAGAACCAATCAAAGCAAAAGATCTATTGCATACATGTAAATGGAATCATATACATTCACACATATAAGCATCATATAACAAGATAAGCATATGGGAAAAAGGTTCAAATACTTTATTGAATAGAAGAAGGAATTACAACCATCAAGTCTAATTCGAGGTCACTCCTCCAACTCGGTTCCCATCCACATCACATCAGAAGCATGACAAACTTGTAGCATAACAATACTTGTCTCAAAGACAATTCTCATAGCAACATTATCTCCTTACAATTCAACATAGTCTATCCCCTTGATCACTTAGATGAGTGCTCAATTTATAGGAAGATGAAGGAGTTTATTTCATAAATGGGGGTATTGAATGGCCTTCCATACTTAGAATTAGTTCTATGGAGGAAGGGATGAGAGGATAGGATGTATCTTAACTCACTCCTCATCCATTTTCGAGCTCATAGGAGTTGATAAGTGAGGGAAACTTCTAGAAGACTCCAAGAGATAAGAATATTACCCAAACCCTATGTGAATTTTTCTCAATCTCACCTAGTGTAGGTCAAAGAGGACCTAAGTGCTTTGCAGAGCACCCTGACATGGACCTAAGTGCTCTATAGTGCACCCTTACATGGGCCTACCTACGTTGGTCCCTTTAGAGATCATTTCAGAATGTCTTCAAGTCATGAAATTGTTTGGGAAGGAGGCATTCAAAAGGGTGACTTGTTTAGGGCATGCAACAATTGAAATTAGGGTTTGATGAGCCCTAAAACACTAATTTGGATGATGAGAGTGATATTGTTAGGTACTGATACTGCTAGTGTAACCCATTAGTGTTATTAGTACAACCCCCTTATTATATTCTTGTGCCCATGTAGTCCCCATATTGTTATTATTGTGCCCCATAGAAGCCCACTATTGTTATTATTGTGCCCTTACATTATTATTTTTATGTCGGCTTTGATTAAATTATGACCCCTTAGACTCCTCTATATAGAAAGGAGGTCTTGTCATTTGTATCATCTAAGAATTGTTCATTTGTGTAATGTAAAGGAGGTTGCCCCCTCAAAGAGGCTTATTTATAAGGCATTGATCTATCTTTTCTATCTTTTTGCAAGTTGATTTCATAGAATTTGGTATCAGAGCTTTGGATTCTAGGGTTTCGCTGCTCCAAACAGGTCATCGTGGAAGTTTCTCTATAACTTTTTTCTGCAACGTTGCAGAAGCTAAAAAAAAAACCCATTTGAGACGAAATCTCGTTGAACCTTGGGCCTGAATTTCAGATCTTGTATCTCTATATTTTCAGAGATATAATCTGAGGAAGTTAGGGTTTTTGCAAACCCCCGAATTACATTCCAAACAGGTGACCTTGAGAAAATCATCATAACTTTCTCTCTCAGCATCAGATTGAATTTTCGTAAGATGTTATAGAAAGAGGATGGACCGTAGCTTTTTTGGGTATCATTTTAGAACATAAGGTTGAAACAGTGACTTCCATCACATCGTACACATTCGCTTTACTGAACCATTCTATACTCAAGTCATCGTGGGATATTTGGCATAACTCTTCCTTGGAGAATCAAATTATGATCAGACTTACAGAGTTAGAAAGAGGACACAGAGGGCTATTGCAGGACACAATTTCAGAACTTCAAGATCTGAAATTTCTGATTTACAATCATTTCAAGATCAAGTTCCTAAAATCAAGAAAAAGCGATATGAGGAAGTTTGATGGCAAGGATTCGGTAAATTGGATACTACAGATAGAGCAATATTTTGATCTACATGAGGTTCAACTGTTACAAAAGGTACATATTGCATCTTTATATTTAGAACCAAATAAATTTTATGGTATAAAGAGCTTTGTTCTCATAAAGCACTTGCCACTTGGTCAATTTTCATGGAAGAAATGATAGCACATTGTGAAGATACAAAGAGTAACACCTTCTTTAGCCAATTGATAAATCTTGAACAAAAGGGTTTAATGGCAGAGCACATTGTGGAATTTCAAAAATTGAATATAAGGGTAAATAATATTCCAGAGAAGCAAAGGATTGATGTCTTCATAGGGATTTTAAAGGATAAAATTCAACATGAGGTTCGTCTTCGGGAACCTGATTCACGGGAGAAGGCATTCAGGTTGGAAAGAAAAATTGAAAGCGAAATTATGGAAACAAGGAATCCCACCACTCACGACTATAATTATGGAAATGTTTTTTCTCCCAACCTTCCACAACCTACAAGGTTTGAATGACAACAATTGGAAGAAAAAATAGAAAAAGGGATTTGTTACAATTGTGATAGAAAATACACTAAAGGTCATAAGTGTGATGAGAAGAAATTATTTTACATATATTATGAAGAGGAGGAATAAAAGGATCAAGAAAAATCAAAAGAAGAGGATATAAACCATGAACCAACCCCAGAGAAAGAAGAAATGAATCCCACCATATCTTGTAAAGCATTGGTAAAAATTACCATGCCTCAAACTTGCAAGATAGAAGGACATATCAAGAAGAAAAAGGTTCAAGAAGTGAAAGATCAAATCAAGAAAGAAGAAATGAATCCGACCATATCTTGTAATGCATTGGCCAGAATTACCACTCCTAAAACTATCAAGATAGAAGGACATATCAAGAACAAAACTGTTCAAGAAGTGAAAGATCACATCGAGCATCAAGAAATGAATCCAACCATATCTTGTAATGCATTGGAAGAAATTACAACTCCTCAAACTCTCAATAGAGAACGACATATCAAGAAGAAAAATATTCAAGAAGTGAAATATCACATCGAGCATCAATAACAAGTTCTCCAAATTTTAAAGGATAATGCAACTTTGGTGCAGAATCGAATGAAACAATGGGCAGATCAACATCGTAGTGAAAGAAGTTTTGATGTAGGCGATTGGGTATTTTTACGGCTACATTTAAAGCAAGATATTATGATAAGGAAATGTTGGCAATACTACATGCACTTAAGAAATGGCAACCTCACCTAACGGGAAGACACTTCAAGGTAAAAATGGATCATGATAGTCTTAAATACTTTTTATAACAAATATTATCTTTAGAAGAATAGGAAAATGGGTCACAAATATGTTGGGTTATGACTTTGAAATTGTCTACAAAAAAGGGAAGCAAAATGTTGTTGCAGATGCACTCTCAAGAAAGGATGAGGATGTGGAAGCATTGTTTTGTGCTATTTCTATTATCCAACCAGATTGAATAAATGAAGCAAGGAATGAATGGAAGAAGCATGAAGAAGTGTGGCCACTCATTCAAAATTTGTAGAAGATGCTAGTTCAAACAATATTGCCAGAACTTGAAGAGGAAGGAAAAATCATATTGGAGCCTAGAGCAGTCATAGAGAAGGGAACCAAACAGCTACAAAATCGATCAATTTCAGAGTATCTCATAAAGTGGAAGAACTTACATGCTAAAGATTCCACATGGGAGGACAAGAATTTTATACAGAAGCATCAAGAACTACTCAAGCATTGAGGACAACACTTTTTGAAGGAGAGGGTCATGTTAGGTCCATATACTACTAGTGTAACCCCTTATTGGTATTAGTACAACCCCCTTATTATATTCTTGTGCCCATTTAGTCCCCATATTGTTATTATTGTACCCCATAGAAGCCCACTATTATTATTATTGTGCCCTTACATTATTATTGTTATGTCGGATTTGATTATATTATGACCCCTTAGACTTCTATATACAGAAAGGAGGTCTTGTCATTTGTATGATCTAAGAATTTTTCATTTCTGTAATGTAAAGGAGTTTGCCCCCTCTAAGAGGCTTACTTCTAAGGCATTGATCTATCTTTTCTATCTTTTTGTGAGTTGGTTTCATAATAGATATGCCCAAATGGATCTGTAACAGTTTCCCTAAGGACCAATTGCAGTCATAACTTGGGGCAAGGTAGGTGCAATCAGCGAGTCAAAATGCTTTGTCATTGTAGTGTAGTGAGGAGAATGTAGTAGGAGTTAAGTGAGAAAGAGCATGAATTCACTTATTCCGATGAACAACATTCAATGCTAATCCCAAAAAAAATGGAGCATTAAAATGATGATTTATGTTTACAACTCATGAGATAAATCATAAGAAGAAATTAGATGGTTTATAGTAGTCAAATATATAAAAAAAAGATAGGAAAAACAAAGTCACTCATCACAACACAATAATCCTATAAAAATAGCTACAACTGTATATTATTTCTGCCAATATCAAGTACACTAGCTCAAAAGTATGAGCTTCATTTATCCAACCCTCTGCTTTGCTTGATTCTAAATACATATAGATGAAAACCCAAATTCCCCCTCTAAGGGGTCAAATCCTGCATCCTAGGAACTAATTTCCTAATCCCACCTAACCAGTGCCACATCATTGTGGGTTAGAAACCACTTTCCTCCTTTACACTAACTGCATGAGTTTGTTTCTCAAAGCCTTCATTAAAATATTCTTTTACTATTTAACTACTAAAAAGCTTAATTACATCAGATGATTTCATGAATTAACCATTTACATCACTCAAGTTTCACCTTTGACCATCACCAGTAATAAAACAATGAATTTCACAAACACACGGTAATTTAGCAGAAGCACATTAGAAGTTTGGAGGGTGATTTGGACGCCTTCTCGAGGGATTTTTTTGCTAAAAATGGTATTGTTGGAAAGCCGAATATGTCTACGACACTATAGAGTCATCAAGCAGTGCAAAATCTGCACCAAACCCTTGAAAAAATGCCTTGAAGAAAAACTGTCCTAGAAGCACAATGAGGGGTTTGAACTAGCGGCAGAAAGGTAAGAAAATAGGCACTATTTTGTCATTTCCTGAAAATTTATGCATCACCAAGCCTCCAAAACTACTTTTCTAACATCCTTGCATCATTAGAAATCTTCACATGCTTGCAAATTTTCATTTAGACCTCTTGATAAAAAGCACAACGAACAGTCGCTACACTTCTGTAGGATGCTTTTCGCTAGTGCACAGAAAAACTCCAAAATTTCAAAAATTTTCTTCTTTTCTTTTGCTCCTTGTCCTACATTAGACCACCAGAGATGCTTTAGCCAAGATGTCAAGGTTATCCTTCTTTTTTAGGTTCTTTATGGTCTTCTTAAGCTTCTTCTTCATGTTCTTAACCCTAATCTTGCACACCATGTTTCTTATGTAATATTGCCTTTCCATATGCCTCTACATGGAGGTGTCTCTGGTTTCCTTCTCCAGTAGTCTCTCTAGGTTCACATTCACCTTCTCAGATAAACAATCCTGGTTATCTTCAATTTTAGTAGCTATGGAGTCATCTAATGTTTTTAGGGTTTGAAGAGGAGAGGGGTTTTCTACATGTTGTCCCTTCTTGGCCATGGCTATAGTTATAGGTCTCCTTGGCTGCACCTGAATGTTCTCCTCTTACAAATGATCCACATCAATGAATTCTTTACCTTTATTATTTGCTTCCAAAACATCTACCTTGCTAGATGATGGAGGGTATTCTTTTGATTTACTTTGTTGCATTAAGCTCAATTTCAATTGTCTATTCTCTTGCTGCAAGAAAGCCACCATGAAATTGGCTTTGGCAAGGTCATCTTTTAGCTCCCTAATATGTGCCTCTTTCTCCTTGATTATATCATTTGCTACCTTATTTCCATGGTCAACCATCTTTGTCTCAGGAGGTACTTCTTCATGATGTTGCAAGGGTGAATCATCTCTATCTCTAAGTAATTCCTCTATCACAGCTTCAATCTGCACCTCTTCAATAATCACCTCCTGAGGTATTCTCTTTGCTTGAGACCTAGTTCTAGGTTTAGGTCTAGGAATCTCTTCTATTTCAGGGGAAGAAACCAACCTGTTACCTCTGCTATATATCTTTGAAATATCTTCCCTTGGATGTGTTTTGGTGACTGATAGCTTTCTTGATGACCCAACCTCTTGTGGCATGGATGATGCTAAAGGAGTGTTTTGACTCTTTGGCTGAGTTGAGGCAAGTCGAAGAGAAGCTGCCTCTAAGAAAGTCTCCCATGGCATGTTGATCTGTGCTAGCTAGTGGAGAACTATGACTTTGATTAGAGCATGATGAAATAAACTTGCTTGATGATCTCTTCCTTTTGTTTGAACCTTCTTAGTCATTTTCAATGAGCTTCTAAACAAGTAATTAGGTAGGTTTAAGGGCTTTTGAGAAGTGAAATGCATCAACAACCTGATGTGATACTAATATAACCTACTAAAGCTGCCCTCACAAGTGAAGTACTTCATGATCATGCTCATCAAGGGGCTGTACTGTCCAATAACTATCTTATAGAAAAAGTATGACAAGGGGACTCCTTGTACTATGGTTCCAAAAACACTTTGTACCTCTCTATGTCTAAATCCATCCCCTCAAACCAAATCTCACCTTGGTTAGGGATACTAGTTGTTGAAGCTATGATATTTGCTCACACCATAAGTTTCACCTGCGCAATTGTGACATGATCTAAATCAATGGAAAATAAACTTGTTAGGTCATGATTATAACCCACATCTTGCACTTTCTTAGAAAACCCTAGGCAACCTGCCTGCTCAAATGAACTTTTGATGAATTTTGATGCATTGATCTCTTGCATATGAGTTGGCTCATATCTTGAGATCTCTCCCCCTTTGAACTTCTTACTTCACTGGCTATTCTTTTGGCTTTACTCAACAGAAAAACCTAGTTTAAAAAGAGAGGGAATAAGGGATTTAAAGTGCAAAACACGAAAAAAACACAACAAGTTTAGGGAAGGGGATGAAGAGGAAGGAAGTTATGGAAAATTCTATGGAAATTTTAGGGAGTAGGGGTAGCTGTTAGGGACATATTAGTGGTGGAATTTCCCAGACTGGGTGAGGAAGAAATGGTAAAAAGTGGAAAACACAGTCACAACCTAGAAACGCAGCAAAACCACAACAAAAGATTGGGCTTTTTCGGTAAAAATGGTGGAATGAGGGAAATTGGTATGCGAAAATATTGGGGAATGCTCAATGATGGTTTTCAGGGATGCATAAGCTTATAAAAAAAAGGCTTCCTCTGTCAAGTAAAATAAAAACCCATAAAATGTAAAGCGCAACAAAACCCTAGGAGAGGGATTTAATCAATTTTTTAAAGAAATGAATGCAACAGTGAGTTGGCGAAGGCTTTACTTACTTTCTCAAGAATATTTGAAGATTTTAGAGTGAGAAATGAGCCCTTTATTTTCTCCCTTCGACCTTTAAACCAAAAGCACAAAAACCATTCTAGGAACACATCAGACTAACAAACTGAGCAATTGGTGATGGAATTTGAACTTCTAATGGCCGTGGCAAGCGTTACAATGGCAGAGAGGGTCTCTTGAAGCTTTAGAAGCATAGAATGAATTCTTGAAATGTTTTATTTCTCCTTTATAACTCATAAACTTGATTTTGGCTCATGACATCATATGTACTTTTTAAAGAATTACTATTAATTGATGTGACTGCAACATAATTTATTCAAAAGGAAATGTTACCTTGTTTCAATTTATTCCCTAATTTACTAACTCCCATGATGGTGATCAAAATTATGGTGTGACTCCCTTGTTTACTTTTCTTGACTGATATAATGATGAAAATCAAAGGTGAATCCTATACCATGACCTATTTGATGACACATTAACTCTTTTGATGAGCTAGGACATGGGATGATGACATGACCATGATGGGTGATGATGACCTTGAGCAAGTGGAGGGAGTAGCAATGACCTAGAAAAAAACCAATGACCATTTGACAACCAATATGTATCAAATCTTATTTGAAAATATAACAATTTTACCTAATGACCCTATCAACCACATGGAAAGAGTACATTTGATCACTAGTGACTCATAGACACTAAGAAATACCAAACTTGTAACTTTTATTTTGCAAGTGATATCCTCATGATATTTTTTCTCTTGTCTCTCCTCTTTCTCCCTCTATTAGGCTCTTCCATGCGCCCACCATACTATCATTTTCCATCTTTTCTATTGGTTCTTGACCAAGGCCAACATGTCTAATAAGAATGGAATGACTCATACTCTTTCCCATAAACATTTTTAATTTTTGTACCTAATTTTCCTCCAACTCATCAAGGAGATAGGTGGATAATTAAATTCTATTTCTCACCTTGGACATTTCTCCAAAAAATTCCGAAGTTGTTTCTCCTCCCAGAAATTTGAATCTATGTCCTCTCTCTTAGTCCAGTCATTTTTGTACTCACAATTATTTACAATTGTTCATAAAAATATTTACAAGAGGGGTAACCAAAAAAAGGTTGTTACACATATCATGATCAACTATCACCCATAATCTCACCAATAGTTGTGTATGATCACCATATTGTGTATGGTCGTAATCCTTTCTCTGATGATACATACAGTCATAATTTCTCCTTCTTATGTTTCATCTAATCATTGGAAAATATATTTTATAGTGTGAGTTCACTAAATAATGAATTCGTTGAGGAACAACTTCTTTAGATTCCAAAAAACCTCCCTTAATTTTTTATTTTTTTTCACCCAATAGCCACTTCATACAAGGAAATGTTATTCGTCATTGACATAATTAGTGACTTAGCTAAAAGTGAAACAATCAGTTAATGGCCACCATAGGTATTCAATTCAAATGTGATTGAAGTAAATCTCTCCATTAAGAGTATTTTTTGTTTTCAAAAGCTTAGAGGAAACCAGTATAGATCAATATGCATTCCATCTACTTTTTTACAACATGGATTTGACTGTAGCTAGTAGCCCTAATTTCGGGTTTAGGTCTAGCTCTGGTTCCTGGATTACTTGTCCTGAGAATGTAGATGTTTTCTTAAAAAGGTATCAACTTTGAGTCATCTATGAATGCAAAACCTACAATCAACATTCATTTCCTACTCCCTTAGACTTGCAACTAGTCCACTAAGTAGTCAATGTAGCTTATTTGAATGCTACACTATTTCCTTATTTAGATCCTAAAGTTAGTTTGTCACATAACAATTTGAAAAGAGCTCATGTGGTTTCTTTAATTTACTAGGACATATTGTTTCCTAGCATGGAAATAACTCGCCAATCCTTGGACATACTTACAATAATTATACCCATACAACAATATCACTTGGATTACAGGCTTTGTGTAATACCTCTACTCGCTTATAATGTCGTAAACGTATATATATATTACTACGAAGTTTGTGATCTAGATGACTTTAATTAAGGGCTGGTGGGTGGAGTTATATAAAATGGCGTAAATTCGCACATAGATGGAAACTATATTATGGGGATAATGTGATCGGATATATATAAGCCTATAAAGGTTGTGGGGTTGGGGAGCATGAATTAATAATTATTAATATTAAACATTATTAATAGTAAGATAAGTATGGTTGCATATCCCACTCCACGTAAAGAGTATGGGGGAAACACTCTAGAGAAAAAGGGAGCAATTGGGTCATTCAATGAAGAGTGCACCTTAGAGTGCACATGGCTTGAGGAAGTGCCATATGGAAAGTTAAGGTCATGCATCTATAAAGTGGAATTTTTTTCTTATAAAGGGATTCATTCAACCATTTATGGTTGGATGGAGGATCTGTTGATTGAGGATTCAGGGAGTCTTCAGGTTGGGACTTTGGAACTGACCGGGGTGCGGTTATTAAGTTAATAATGGCAAAGGGATCCATAAGGTTTTTATGTGAGCTCCAACGAATATCCATGAGCTTTGTGGCTCTCAGTGTTTGTTGGCCTTGATTATGGCTTAGTGCCATTGAGTTCTAGTAGGGAAATCAATTGGAGATAATTAGAGAGTCTTTCTTGGGCTCTGACACTGACTAAGGGGTCTATTTGGTTTGTCTATTCAACATTTGGACACTGAGTAGAAGCAAGGCTCTTGGACTTGTAGGAGGAGACATTTCTGGCCAAGCATAAGCCACCCTAGAAGGTAGGAGCCACTGAAGGTTTTAGCCTTTGCTACTTGGGTGCTAATTAGGGGGTCATGAGCCTATTGCTAGAGAGTGAGGCTACCATGGTTGGTGTCGTGGCTAAGTTTTAGTTGTTTTTTGTTCAACTATTGTATGGAGTTGTTTCCTAAGCTCGAGGGTGACTAGTAGTTGAGCTTATGGACCACACAGTCTATGGTTGGGGGGAATGTGAAGAGCCCGTAACTAGTCATCACTTTTGATATAGGTAAGTGTTCTCTATGCGATGATATGTTTTATATGATTTTTTTATGTACATTTATAAGAAAATGATAATATACCCTAAAATGGGTATTTGTTGATATTTTTGTGGCATGCATTAATTATATGAGATATTTAGTTGTAATCCTAACCAGGGTCTAGTTTACATGTGTATTGTTTCTGTCGTGTGTGTCACCTAATATGAAATTTAACGTCAATTAAATGTGTGAATAAAAAACTAATTTTGGCACGTTACGTAGCTTTCAGTGACGTGGTTGTGTATGTATGTGTATTTCATATTTAATTAACGTTGTGGAAGAAAAATTATCTCTGCTACATTATTTATTTACTTATATTTTATATACGATGGGGAATGCATTTATGACAAATGGTATTGCACTCATATTAAACCAAACTCTCTACGTACAATAACATTCCTTGTTGGATTAAAATATTGACACTTTTGCAATTCAATTTTGAGGGTTATTATAGTACTAGTTGAGTGGTGTTTCCTAGCCAGGAATGGGGACATTACATAGTGGTACCACAACTCAGCTACAACAGTGGGTCTAAATTGGGCAATTTTTTAACAAATTTGAAAAATTATAAGTTACTTATCAATATTTTGATAAAACTACAATAACTGCGCAAATTCACTTAAAAAATAGAGTACAAGTCCGAAGAAAAAGAAAAAAGAAAATTAAATTGACTTAATTTGGACCTCTAAAGGTTAAATTCTTATGTAACACATCCCTCTCATTAAAAAGAGGGTTTAATTTTTGGATAAAATGTTAATTTTTACTTTTTTATATATATAGCCATCGTAAGAATTTTGGGGATTGTGAGTGAAGGTGGTTATTTGTTTAACCATTGAAATGTTTAACATATATTGATTATACTAAATATTTTGTTTTATTTTACACCCCTCGTTGATTATATATATATAAAAGATATATGGAAATGATATAGCATAGTACAAGACATATATATAATGCCTTGTACATAAATATGCATATGGTGTTAAATTATTCATTTGTTATATATATATAAAAGGTCGAATGTGGGTTTCAGTGGCTTAATATTGGCATATGCATATTATTTGTTATATATATATATAGGTTAATTGTTTAATATTGCTTAATATTGAAATATGCATATTATTTGTTATATATATTTTGATATATATGTGGGACAATGTGTGGCATTACATAACGATTTATAATGGCAAAGGAAGAAATTGGGGAAAACATTATAGGTTGTATAAAAAAAGTATGTTAATGTGGGTTTCAATCACTTAATATTGCCATATGCATATCATTTGTTTTATATATATATATATGGGGTTGCAATTGCTTAGTATTATTTAATATTGACATATGCATATTATTTGCTATATATATATTGATATATATATGTGGGACAATGTGTGGCATTACATAACGAATTATAATGGCGAAGGAAGAAATTGGGGAAAGGGGAAAACATATACGTTGTATAAAAGAAATTATGTATAGAAAGATACTCATATGGATTAAAAGTAGACGTTACGATGTAAACATGCTCATAAAGCCCAATAAAAGAGAATCCCAATCCCTTTGTCAATTTTATAGCGATGGCACTGAGACGAAGTACTTATTCATGCGTGTGGGTTCTAAGGTGAAGAGTGTAAACCATTAAAAACTCTAGCAATGATCGATATTACTCATTCAACTGCTTAGTAATACGCGATAATAAACACATATACACAATGTCCCTTATATATTATGCTTATGTGTTAGAAGCATAATATGTTACAAGGTGGTATTGATTTTGTGTTAATATGCTTGGAATTTACTTTTATAGTGAATATATTAGTTAGTTTACTTATATAATAGGTATGTATATATCTGGGTAAGGTTCCAAGGAATAAACTTTTTTATTTCATAATCATGTAACAAGTTGTAAGCCATAGGCGGGGTATAGAATGGTGGCCATGGACATGATGCTGTGAAGCAAGGCGTGAGGTGGACCACGGGACATAGAGAAGGTGTGAACCCCCGCCATAGATCATATTAAGGCCAAGTGGTAGTGGCTATAGCTTGGAATTTCGTCGTGGGGGGTCGTCCATCAATCATGAGAACCATCAACACTGGCAATCCCATATTGGATGCGAATATGTGAGTGGGATGGGATAACGAGGGTTGAATCATCCGATTGGAGGGGTAGCCCCCACTTCCTAGCCAACGTGGCATCATGCTATTGGGTATCAGGTCCAAAAGAGTGCGCGAAAAACCATCCCCTCAATCGGTTCGACAGTGTTTATCAAAACTGAGGTGTACCTCACTGGTTTGCCACCGAGTTGCGAAGTATTTTTTTATATCAAATATTTGTTATAATTGTTGGAAAGTGTCCGTGGCTATGAGGACCCCATGCCTACACCTTATTATACCTGCCGAAGTAGTAGGTATATAGCGATCGATGTCGCTCTCCTTAACATTACTTTTGATCAAAACAATAATTTTAATATAATGTTCTCTATTTATGTTTTATGAAGTTTTTATTAACCTATTAAATATTGACAAGTGGTTGGCCAACCATACCCATTGAAGCCTTTGGAGTCTTATTGCAGGGAAAAACTCACTTTTTCACATAAAGCTAGGATAAAGTTAAAACATAATCAAAGATGAAGCTGACTAATGCTAACCTGGGTTAGCATTAGTTCATAACATTTTCTGTTAAATTAATTTGCATGGAAAAATGTTTTATCCAAAGTTGCCTCACGACCTTTCTAGGCAACTGTGTCACCCCGTTACCATTCAAGTGTCACTGCTTGCTGCGACCTGTCAGCGACTTGCTGCCACCACCTCTCAGCATTTGGTCACCTGTCACCAAACATAAACTCATCGTCCCAACCATTGCTGCTTAACCAATTTGCCAAGGTTAATGTGGCAGAGGTTGAGATTTCGCTGGATTGTCCATTAATAGAGAGCAGGTGGAAAGAGCAACACTTGGTTTCAATCTGAAAAAAAGTTAACTTTGAATTTGCAAGTGCTGCAAGCCCTGGAGTGGGCACGGATGATGGAATTGAATCAACAAACAAGGAAAAGGTAAACAAGTGGGCAATTGAATCAACAAACAAGGAAAAGGTAAACAAGTGGGCAGTAGGGCACATGAAAGCAGGGAAGCCTCATTGTTTTACTTGGTAATGTTCTGATTCTTTTTGCCATGTCAGAACATATCCTTCACAGTTTTTCCAGTCCTCATTTTTCCCAATCTTAATTTTTATGGAATATTTATTTTTATATCTGTGTAAGATAATTATATTTTTACATGCTTGTTTTATAGCTTCACATTGGATTTTCTATTTTTGCTGTTGTGGGTGCTCCAGTTGTCTCCAAAGGGAAGTCATTGGCGTAAGTATTTTAATGTTGGTCTTAGAACTATGAAGAAAGCCCAACCCAGAGTTTTTGCTACTACTATACTATCACAACAAAGTTTCTGCTACTACTATACTATCACAGTTACCACAGGAAAATTAGTTATACCTGGAAGCTGGAAGTCCATGGAGATACAACTCTTAATTACTCTCTCGATGAAGTGACAAAGTAATATATAAAGAAATATGTTTTACCCTCCATTGCTATATGGATCTTGCAATCCGTTGGAGAATATTATATAGCTTCCAAAACGTTTTAGCACCCTTCTTATGTTCTGGGTATCAACAAAAAAATTAATGTGTACCATTAACAACTTCAAAAAAACTCAATATTCAATAATAGTAATCATTCTAAAGTTTGATCTTCAATAAATCTCAGGGTAAGATGGATCCATGGATTATCAGGTGAATGTGATTGAGAACTTACATGACCACCAAATTTTACTGTGATCCAATTCGGTCTTGGTAAAACTCCATATATCCTCTTACGATCCTTTGCAAACGATTTCATGTCGAATAGATCAAAGAAAATCATTTCTTTATTCCGTGTCGAGCTCATTGGCATCACCATTTTAGTACAAGTATGCACGGATACTATCAATATCATTAGTGACAATGGCTTCAAGTTGTTTGATTAAAAGATGGTTGCAGGATTGTTTGATTACTTTAGCTTGCTTGAATTGGCTGGCCTTAGTTTGACTAAACAAGTACTCAACCTACCAATTCCACCATTCATTGATATCTAGTTGAAGATCGAGAAGGCAACATTGGGGTTAAAGGTGAGGATGCCTTAGCAAGTCAGGTGCCTATAAGGAAATAAAAAAAATAAAACAAAAATTAGATATGCTCAACTAGCTATTTGATTGACACCCCCAACCTCCCATACAATTATTATCATCCAACAAACCAGACTTGGGACAACACAGTTTTCAAGAGGAGAACAGGAAACACATAAAATGCTAACAGAAATAAAATTTATTTCCAGACAAATTGGCTTGATGATTACCATACTTGGCTTACAGTATGGCAGTAATTGAAATGGTATGGAGCATATTTTTTAATAGATAGTATCGTTGGATATTGTTGGCAGTAAAAAGAGGTTGTCCATTCAGGATTCAGAACTATAGACTTGTACACTATGCACAGGGTAGCCATTCAAACAATGACCAATGCCCCAAAATTACCAACCAAGCATTAAAACATCTGCTCAGAAACTTAAAAAAATGCAGCCACACAGGAATAACTTGTATGAAATGCCAGCAAGCACCGATGCTTTCTCTGACGGGTTATGATTTCCCTTCACCTATATAATATAGAAAAAACAACACCTCCAAATTGGCATACTGCAGGAGATAAAATGAAAACGCTGCAAATATTTTGAAAGAATCTTTCAACGCAATACATTATTAATCTTGATACATACTACATGATTGGTTTGACCATTATCCCAAGTTATCCCAAGCGTTTGTAGACAAGAAGCAATGGATAACAAAGAAGCATAGTTTTATAACAATATTAATGTTCATGGCATCGACATTTTATCCATACACCCAAAATCGCATCTCATATTCGGCAGGTATTCCACTGCATTGCAGTCTTGTTTACATTAAACATTTTCAAGCCAACAATGTAAGTGGAGCTTGAAGGGCTTTTATGCATGGGGGTTTATATATATATATATATATATATATACTTTATGTATTTTTATCTATATTTATGTACACATTCGTTTTTATAAAATATAATTTCACGGGTTTTGTAGGGAATGTGGGTATGTGAAGGAGCCAGGTTTATATGTTTTTATTTTTATTTTTTATAAATATATATTTGTTTACTAAACCTATATGATGATTTAAAATCGTGGGCCTATCTATAAAGTTGGATTTATATCTTCTATGTGTGTGAGAGCTTATAAATTTCTATATACTATATATATTTGTGTGCATGTCTATCTAGTTACGTTAGATGCTTTATTACATTGTTTTTTAAAGAGGGAATGATTTCATTCATGGATATGTCCGATACAATCTAAAAATTACTTTCAAATTTTTATTGGTAACAAAAGCATAAGAGTATCCTAGCTAGGATCATATGACCATTATTTATTGTACACAACAGAAAATTGCATTAAGAAGGAGTGGCTCTTCATAAATTTAAGTGTTTGACCAAAATGGCACTTGAAAATAAAATGAGGCATCATTGGTTGTCTATTCTAAGTTTAATGTATGGTGACCATTTTTTAAGTTATAAGATAATTTGTCCTATCTCTAAATTCAAATGATATTTGAGTAGTATTTTTTGTTAGTTTAGATTCACTGATCTCTTAGTTCTAAATCTTGATAAAAAAGATGATTGAAACTTATGGTCAGGATAAAACTTGACATTATTTCAAGAATGCTATCTTAAAAATAAATTGATGCATATGGTTAGCATAAAGCTTCGTATTATTACAAGCCAAGAATATTGAGATCAAATTAATTAGAAAGTGAGGAATCTTAGGATTGGACATGTTGTTATTCCAAAATTACATTAATTTTGGAGTTCGATTATGTTTTACAACTCCATAATAGTAGGCATACAAGGAGTGATAGAGACTAAACTTCTCAGGGGCATGCCTTTATGCTCAAGAATCAAAATTTGACTTGTGAATAGTCAAAGGAAAGGGGACCTTAGGAAAAACATACCCAACAAGGTAGAAACGAGATTCATAAGTTCAAAAATCCTATAAATTAGGGAGACAGCTATAGGAGTTTGGAAAGGATATTTTGTGTTTGTGCTAAACTTCTTAAGGGCATAACTTTTAGCAGCAGGATCAAAATTTGGTGAGAAATAAATAAATAGAAAGCTATTTACTGGAAACTCATGATGATAAACCAATGATTTGAATCTATGTAGGAATGTTGAGGAAATTGTTCTAGAAAGTTACCTGTTATAAAAAGATCATGATGAGTTTTAACAATGACAAGGGTTTTTGACATCTTGTATGGTTTGAAAATAACTAGAAGTATAGTTGTAATTGCAGTGACAATATGAGATATAAGTGGCTAATAAAAAAGAAAGGAATAATGAAATAAACCATGAAATAATAAAGTAATATTGCAGAATTCATGCTATGAAAGAATTTGAACATGATAATTTCCTTAACATTTTCTATTGTAGTTGTATATTAAGATATTCAATGTGATATATATGTTTATGCATTGTGTGTTCACATATGTGTATGATGCATGAGCACATGTGTGAGGATTGCATGTTGTGTGATAGTAGTATGCTAAATTATTTATGCAATAACCCATAAATAATCTAATCAAGGTTGTTGTGATCATGATATTGCAATAGCTCAAGACAACAACCATATGGAGGACATGCCTTGTAGGTCTTTGCTCTCGATTCATGTAATGGCCTTGGCAAGATGGATTGCTCGAAAGACTGTTAATCAGTGAAGGGAATGCCTGATCCTAGAAAGGGAAAGTATAAATAGAAGTAAGGAGAATAGATGACATGATTGAACCTATTAGGTTTTGGAGAGAAAATTTGTTTGCTCAAGGGCCTAAAGGATACTTGAAGGCCTGAGAAAAGTAGTAGCTTGGAAGTTCTTGAGGTTGGTACCTTGGCAGGTGGAAGGTACTAAATATGTACCCGGTAATGTGCTAGTAGATGCCCATGAAGAAAGCAACAAATTGATTCTTACAAATAAGTATCAATTCAGTTGTATATACTGTTCTTTAATATTTTAGATATATGTGATATGAATTGAAATTTTAAGAATAAAATACTTTTCAATTGATTGTTGTCTTTTCGAGTAGAAACTTATGATTAGTTGTCAACTAATTGAAGATTTGATTTTTATAAGTATAACATGTCGTTTGGTGCTCCTAGGTAGAAAGTCAGTACCATGGAAATGAATGTGGTTGTGTAATAACACATAATGAGTATTGGATGAACAATAGACTTGGTTGTAAGGCAAGGTTGTCACAACGACAATGACTAGCTAAGGTTTTGTAATATAATCTTGTACAAGTTTCTTATAGGGACTCAAGTAGCATAACCAAGAAGTAGGTCATATAATTAGTTTCTTATAGGAAATGATAGGTATTATATAGGATTAATAGGTCTTTCAATAGGGCATGTCAGTTTTATAACATGTTATACCCGATTTCCACAATATGGTGGTGATTTATGATAGCTTTGTAACATAGGAATATATAAGTTTTTGCTACAAGAATATAGGTATATGATTGGCTTATAATATGTGCATTGTCTACAATCAGTGAACTCGTCACTGGTAGGTGGCAGAGTCATATACATGTTGCCATAGGTTTGTCATATTTTGGTGACAACTTAATGCTAGGTTATCACAAATTTTGTTGTAGGTTGTTGAAAATGTCATAATAAGTTATATTCTGTTTATGGTATGTTATAACATGTATTATCATTGAATTATTATAGGATGATAATAGGTTGTCACAGGTCTATAATGGGTCTTTTAATAGATCTCGTATGTTGGTTATGACAAGTCATAGGGACATAGTAGGTCACATGGTAGGCTCATGCTAGGTTTTTGGCAAGTTGTAACATGTTTTCTAACAATATTTGTATATAGGTTGTGATAGGACATTAGTCAGCTCTTGAGTACAAGATGTGACATGTAATCCAACAAGTCTTAACAAGTGAATAACATGGTTTACACAGGACCATACTAGCTATTATAGTGAATCTTAATGATAAATTTTGAAATGTTTTATCATAAGTCATAATAGGCATATTACAAGTTATATTAGGTTATCACAGATGGATGACAAGGTTTTAATATGTATACTAAATTACAGGTAAATTTGTCACAAGTAGGTGGCAAGTACCTTACAAGTTGTAACAAACTTGTCACAAGTAGGTGGAAAGATCATTATATGTTACAAAAGGTATATTGGTCACAGGTGGTGAT
Organism: Pinus tabuliformis; assembly: GCA_031772625.1. NCBI lineage: Eukaryota > Viridiplantae > Streptophyta > Pinopsida > Pinales > Pinaceae > Pinus > Pinus tabuliformis. Next base: position 1,449,528,293 of record CM062816.1, read on the forward strand.
AGTTTTTATAAAAAGTTTGTGATCCGTTGGTCACCAAATGGTAATAGGTTTTAGCAAGATGTAATAGTTATTCTTATAAGCCATATATATAGGTTACGACAACTTGTAGCAGGTTGATACAACTTTGTAAGGACATGTTATTCTAAAAAGAAAAAAACAGTATGTATGAAGGAAACTAGAACTATGTGTGCATGTTGTTATAGGCCATTTTGTCACATCTAGTCAATAGGCCTACAAAATGGATCAATCCACCTCCATCAACATGTTATCATCCTCCCTTAACAAAGCCCTAAGCATGACCTTTCCAAAAAGTCTATGTTTCTGAGATTAATTGCTTAAAATCAATGTTTTAGCCTTATCATACCCTGTCCCTTTAGCCACCTACGTTCAAAATTGGTTGATGCCTTCCACACCAATGATGCTCAACACTTGTTTTTCCCTTCTTCAGGTGTGTTGATTCTATAAATCCAGGAAAAATAAAAAATAATTCTGAAACTTCCTCTTTTAGAAGCTTCCAAAGGTTGTTCTAAGTATTTATAATGGATAATAAGCTTGAATCCTATATGATTCTATCTTGGAGACTTCACCCCTAATCCCTTGAGCTCATCCTCCCATCATATGTGGATCTCAAGGCCATAATGATAAATCTGAAACTACCACTCTTCTGCAATAAATTTACTGTTGTCCATAACATCAACATTGACTTTTGGAGACTTATATTGCCCTCTTGTTGCTTCTTTGTACATAAAGGAGTCATCATATTCATGCATTAGGGTTGATATTGAGGTGTTCTTTGTGACAAGAAAGGACAAGTCAACTCGGGTAGTCATCTACAAAATCAACTACTATTTATGGATGTAAGCTCTCTCTTATATCTATTAATACAAAGAGGATCTTGTTTTCCTATACGTGTTGTGTTATTTCCGCACTCATGTTTTTCAATGTCATGTTGATTCATTGAATAGAGATTTTAGATTACACTACATTGATGTTGTGGATCCTTTGCTTGTTTTAGTCATGTGTGCAGGTTCTAATTATAGCGCTTAGAGCTAGAATTGGAACTTACAATAGAGGAGGAAAGGAAAACTTAATACGGATTCCAAGTAGGCTTCTTTCCCATGCTGTAATTTGTTTAAGGAAAACTTCATGCTTTTCTTCTTTTGTTGTTCTAGATCAGGCCACTAGATCTAGCGAATTCACCTTTGCCCACAATTCTAAAAATTCTACATAATGCATATAGGGATTCTATATAAGAATTGTATGCAGGAATAGTGTTGGTGGATGAGACACATGCAAGCCAATTTTTTCTATGGTTTTTACATTCCATGAAAATTTATATTTTATAATATGTTCTTTGCTTTATAAGAGATGTACTTTGTTAATGATTATTCTTGCCAAAAACAAGAAGACATGTGTTTATGGCCTTATGTATGTTTACATATATGAGAATTAACAATTGTGAATATTAATTCCATTTGGTTGTCATTGTCTAGGTGTGAAAAACTAAAATTTTTATAATCATATTGTCATCGATGTGGGGAAGGGCCTCCCCAATCCCATCGATGTACAGAGGGCACTAGAAGCGTGGAGGATGTCCTAAGAGAAAGGTAAGGAGGAGGACATGGATTGTGATATTTTGTAGTAGTAGATTTAGATTGTGCATATATCATGCATTGAGGACAGTGCATAAAATAGGGTGGGGAGGAATGTAATTACCCCACCCATTTATAATGTCGTAAATGTATGTATTATTCTATATAGGATGTTGATTCAGATGAATTTAATTATAGGCTAGTGAGCTGAGTTATATAACATGGCCCACGTGCCCGCATAAACGGAAAATATATTGTGGGGATAGTGTGACTAGATATCTATAAGCCTACTATACAGGATGGTGAGTAAGATGAATTTAATTATAGTTTAGTGAGATTGGTTATATAACATGGCCTACGTACCCACGTAGACAAAAAATATATTGTGGGGCTAGTGTGACTGAATATCTATAAGCCTATAAATATTGTGGGGCAGAAGAATATGAATTTGTAATAAATGTAATTAAAAATTATTAATAATATAGTAAGGATGGTTGTGGATCCCACTACATAGAAATAGTATGTTAGGTGCAATTTTAAATAAAAATGAAACAATTGGGTCTTTCAGTGAAAAGTGCACCCTAGGGCCCATGGCTTTAGGAAGTGCCACATGGAAAGTTAGAGTCACACATTTATAAAGGGGCATGTTTTTCTTGTAAAATAATACATTCAACCATTGATGGTTGGATGGAGGGGAATTTAGTCTGGTGATTGAAGACTGAGGGAGTCCTGAGGTTGAGAATCAGGAACTGGCTTGATTGTAGTTATTAAGTTAAATGTTCCAATAGGGTGCATTTTGTTTTTATGTGAGCTCCAAAGTAGATTCAAGATCTTGGTGGCTCTGAGGGTTTGTTGGCACTGGTTATGGCTTGATGCCATGGATTTCAGGTGGGGAAATCAATTGTAGATAGTTGAAGGGCCCTAGTTGGGCTCTTGCATCCACTAAGGGATTTCTTTAGTTTGAATATTTGACATTTGGACACCGAGTAGTAACATGACACATGTAGTTGCAAGAGGAGATTGTTATAGCAAATTGTAAGTCACCCTGGAAGGTGGACACCGAAAAGGGTTTCAGGTTGTGCTACTTGGGTGTCAGTTAGGGGGACATGAGTGTATGGATGGACATTGAGGTTACTAGGGTTGGTGTCATGGCCAAGATTTTGTTTGTTGTATAATTTTTTCCCAGATTTTCTGCCTTAGCTCGAGGGTGACCTGTGGTTGAGCTTATGAACCGCACTGTCTACAATTTTGAGGAATGTGTAGAGCTTGTAGCTAGTTGACACTTTTTATACATGTAAGTGTTCTTTGTGTGATGGTATATTTTATATGTATATTTTTGTACATTTATATGTTAATAATAATAAACCCTAAAATGAGAGTATGTTGTGATTTTTGTGCCATGCATTAATTATATGTGATTTTTAGCTATAAACCATAGGTAGGTTTTGGTTTACATGTGTGTTGTTTCCACTTTATGTGTTCACCTGATAGGAATATTAACTTCAATTAAATTTCTGGATAACCCATCAATTCAAGCATTTTACATAGTTTTTGGTCACGTGGCTATGCACATATATGTATGCTATGTTTAATTAATTTTTTAGCTAATTGTGGTTAAAGAAACATGATCTCCAATTCATTATTTACTTACTTATATTTTATATATGATGAGGAATGCATTTATATCATGTGTTACTACATTCATATTAACTCGAGATTGCCAAGTATAGTATCATTCCTAGTTGCGATGAAGTATTGATGTTCCACAATTCAATTTTGAAGGTTATAACAGTATTCATTGAGTGGCGTTTCCTTCCTACAAGCTATGGACATAACAATTTGTATGCAATCATTTTTCATCATCCAATATTCTATTTTTAAAAGGAAATGGTAATGGAATTCTCAATAACACCCCAAAAATTATTGACCTTGATGCACAAATATATGAAGCATCTCTAAGAATGGGTTCTTAAGATCCACTTAACATAATTTTGTTGCATTTCTTTTTGGTGTGTTCATATGCACTACTTAACATCTTAATCTTCTCTGTGTCACCTTGATGTCCTTGCTGGATTAAGTAAGTCTTCTTCTAATTCTTCCTTTGGAAGCAATATGGCTCATGGAACATGGATTTATTTTCCCATTGAGATGTTCTGTAGTGGCCTTTGTTCCCATAGAATGAGCTCATCGTTGAGTAGAAATAATAGACAAGGGTATGACCTTTCCTACTAAAAAATTGACAAACAAGGGATACCTTACCTAATGCATACCCATGATTCTTCTTCTTCGATATGATTTTTTTAGTAGTTCTTCTACGTGCAACTGTAGGCTAAGTTATTGAACTCTTATAATCAATACACTTTTTCATTCTTCCACAAGAATGTTGGGTGGTAGTGAGCTACCACTTTCATATACTTTTTCTCTTTGTTGACCAACTCTACAATGTCACTTCCCTTCAGAAATGATGTCTTGAATTTTGTGGCCTTTTCCTCTTCTTCATTGACACACAATAATTCATGTTTTTCATTCTATTTATATAAAATGGGATTCATAATGGCTAGCTTCCTCTTTCCTATAATTGTTCCATCATTGTGCCTCTATCTTAAAAAAATTAATCAAATTCCCATGGTATGCATTTCAATTTCATGAAGTTGCTCTTAAAAATTTCCATACAATATAAGCTTAGTAAAGTTTTTCAGTCACTATCTTGGATTTTCAATTGGAAATGGAAGGGGGATTTTCTTCTCTACACTTTAGGGTAATGGCTTGGAACTTTTCCAATTAGCCTTATTCCTAATCCAATTCTTATTGTATCTGAGGCATCTTTGGAGTGAACCTTTTTTATTTCCATTGATCCAACCAAATTATCTTCTCTTCCAAGTATATGAGATGAACTATAATACTATTCTAATTTTCCATGACCACATTGAGGGATCCTCAAAATTCATAAAATTACTTCTTTAGAAATTGTAGTAGTATATATTCAAGTTTGCAAGGTTCTTCCCCATCTTTGTCATCCTCTAGTAAATCATCTAGACTTGTTCCTTCAAGTATTCATTATATTCTTGATACATGTTGTACGAGGAATGAAATGAAAAAAAGGAAAGGAAATTAAACACACATAGAGAGAAGTACATATGCGATCATTGTAATAAGGTCAAAACAAAGCTTCTGGTAATAGATGAAATAGTAAAATATTATAGAACACAAACTGGTTACAATGGTGTTATTTATCTCTAAATAAAGAGAGAGATGGTGGTTATATACATTTCCACAAACTATTAGAAGAGGCAAAAACATTGGCCTTCTATCATAATGAAATAACCCTCGAGTTCCAAAACACTAACACTAGAAGATGAAGCACCAAATTGCTTTGTGCCCCAAGGTAGTTATTTGGTACATTAACTTCTCGTGGTGCAACTTTCACATACAATATATGCTCGGGGTGCACACTATATATTTGGAAAAAAAATATTGGAGGACTATAAATTTATATAGCTAGAAAGGCTGCCATAACAATCCATCACCTCCCAAATCGCAGAAAACATCTTTTAGGGCCTCAAAATGGCCCTAAACATTTGGGATGCAAAAGCCAAAGGAAAACTTCCAAGAAGATAGTGAATCATGAAATAAATAGAAGAGGTGAGTGGCCAATTATATCTATATGGAAAAATTCTCCCCCATTATGAAGAAATAGTATCCATTGCATCACGTTCCCTCATCGTATGGGGAAACTCTTGTTGATTTTTTCTCCTAGTGATCCACTTGCCTTGGTGAAGAAGTTGCTCTACTTAAAAAACTCGACATAGTTTCATGTGCTACTAGAGGGTATTATTTGTCTTGGTTCCCATGAATTAATCCACTACATGTTATCTAGTGTAGTCAGGATTGAGTTTCGTGGGGAACAATTTCTCATCAGCCTCTAAGGTATCTAACATAGGTGGAAAGTATAGTTAAAGTAACTCCACATTTAATACCAGGAGCAAGGGAGGCAAAGGTGGAATAATCAATTCAAAATAATTTTCACCCATATCATTTGTGATAAGGTAAGACTCCTATTAGAGTGATATAAGCTTCCTATGGGAGGGTGTGAGGCATTCTTTCTGTCAATTCAACTATACCTTGTCACCAACCTGAAACTTATGTGAAAACATGTTTTAATCATGTTGTTTCTTGTACTTGGAGTTATATTTATATAATATTCATGGACCTTTTGTTGGAGCTGTTGATTTAATTAGACAGAATCAATTTCTCTATTACTTCAACATGTGCATAGGAGTACTTTTCTAGTGAAGATTCAATTGCCATAGCTACATCAATTGGGGCTAATAATTGGAACCCTAGGTACACCTAAAAATGAATCTATATTTCCTATGAATATGACAAATGTATGTATATTTCATATCATGTACACAAATTATTGGAATTTTACATGCACAAGATATGCACAATCATCATGTTTTCCACTTATGTTTGTCTATTTGTCTGGGGATGAAAGACAACCAATTTGGTCAAATTCATATCCATCAAAGACCATTGGCTGGAATGAAAAGTACTAAGGAAACTATTTTTCTATCAGAAATATTGTCTTAGGTATCCCAAATGATACCAGACATGGTAAAAGATGAGTTTAGTAGTGGATTTAGTTGTTATACTCTTCTTGCATAGTGCCAAGATGGCCATATTTAAGAGAACCGATTCAGAACCACAAACACATGGTGGTTACCATACTTTTTGAAGGGAAAAATGAACATGTAGTTCATGGAAAATGACTTCCAAGTACTTTTTGTGGTGAGTAGAGGAGTGTAGGATCCCTATTACTTGATGGCTAAATTAGCAATGAAATAGGGAGTGCATAATTTGATACATTTGTGGAAATTATATAAAATATTTGGTAAATAAAAATATTCATAAATTACTACTACTACTTTGTCCACGCCAAAGTTACCTAGCACATATTATAATGTTCCCCCTAGATTAGCTTTCCATGCTCGCTTGAAGGAACATAAGCATGGACAATGTAACACAAGAGAACACCTTGGAGATGCAATTATATAATTTTTTTTACTGAAACCAACGTCTAGTATGTGTGAAATAATTAAAATTTATTATTGTATAATTTTAGCCACCTAAACATATCATGCACACAAGAGTTAAGAAGTATAATTAGCACTACAATCGAGGGTCAATTGTGGAAATATGTAACATGATTGGTGTTATCCTTCTTTTATTTAATGTTTAAGTGGACTTGTTGAAAGAATGTGAACCAATTATGATGAAATCATTTTTATAAATTCCATTGTGTTTGCATGAATTGAGAAGGCCTACGATGAATGTGGATGCTCATCTCATTCGGAAGAATATACTCCTTCGACCATTGGCATGTCTGCATGATGGAGTACATCTCGTTATCATAGATGTGATGCATTGCAATGATATTATTAGAGAGTGTTTCACTATGATTGGCAAGAGCATGCCATTTTTTAGTTAGGATTGAATCAATAATAAGGTTAGAGGCATCTATTTTATTCTCAAATAGTTCTTACAAATCTTGCAAGGTTAGGAATAGTGCAATGTAGAGGAAATGTTTCACATTTTTAAGTTATTTCTACTTTGACTCACACTAGGAAATCTTTTCTTTAGCTCCAACCTTGGTTAGATTATTTATGGCCTAGGAAATATGAATAACCCCAACATGAACCTATGGTAGAAGTTAGCAAATCCAAGGAAGTAACAGAGCTATACTAGAATCATCGCAACTCACTGATCTTGAATGATTTGGATGTTGGTCGGATCCCCATGAAGCCAAGTTTCACCCATAATGTATCCAAAACATTGAATTCTATAAAAGTTGAATGATAGGTTCTTTATATTATCATATAAATTGTGTCATCACAAGGTTCTTAGGACCTATTGAATTTGTTGAAAATATTATTCTTGAGTTCTACTGAAGATGAGGATGCCATCCAGATATGCAACAACAAAATAATTTTTGAATAGTCAAAAGATATCATTCATCATCATCCTAAAAATTAATGGAGCATTAGTCAAGCCAAAGGGCATGACCAATCACTAAAAAAGGCCTTCTTTAGATTTGAAGGTTGCTTTCCATAAATCAATTTGTTCAATTGGCACTTGTTGGTAGCCTAGACTCAGATTAGACTTACTAAATAACTTTGAACCCTTAACACGATCAAGAAGATTCTTAGTTTGGAGGATTGGATATATGTTCCTGAAAATGATTTTTTTCAAGTCTTTATGATCAATACAAAATCTCCATTTCCCATCCTTATATTGCACGAAGATAATTAGACTCCCACAAGGTGAGGAGATCAATTGAATGTGGCCCTTTAATATGAGTTCATGAATTTGAAGTTTTATTTCCTCTTATTCAAGAGAGAGTATCTACATATTAGGACATTAGGTAAAGAACCATTGAGCACAATGTTACTTGAGTGTTTGACCTATCATGGAGAGGCACTATCATAGGTGGAGAAAATATATCTCTATATATTTATAAAATATTGTCTACATACTTTTGTTGTGTAGAGAGGACCCATGTTGAGGATATCGTGAAGGTAGTGACCTTCTTTTATTTGACCAAACCATGAAGAAAGAAAACTTGTAGTCTGAGATATTACCTTTCGATGCTATTTTGCTAAGATCAATGAAATTGCAGTAATCATAACTACCTATGGTACTGTATAGAGATTACCTCCTAAAGTAACAATGACACTACAGGGATGAGATTCATAAACAACATGAAATTTTCATATATAATTTTGTCCTAAAAGAATGTTAAGAACATGAAGTGTGAAATCATCACACAACAACTCATCTTTTGAGGGATTGATGCCATAAGGTGTGTGACATTACTAGTTGACATTGATGTCTCATCCTGGTTAAACCAACCAATGGTGTATGGATGGGGGTTTGGCACTATTGATAGTTTCAATCTCTTGATGAAATATATTGATATTATGTTAATATAGGTTTCATTTTCAATGATGAAATGTAGTGGGGTACCCTTCACCCACATATGTGAATGTAAGAGGTGCCGCCCCTCTTCTCTCACTCTTATAGTTGGACCTTTATGGTTGCAATGGTATCACTAGGCTTTTCATTGGTGATATAATTTCCTTTATACTTTTATATATTAGAATTAGATACAAAGTATGTTTCCTTTCGGTTAAGATCCACTGATAATTATTGTTTCAAGTGGAATTCATTAGAGTTTTTCCAAGTATTTTTTGGAACTCACACCACTTTCCAATGTCTTCTTTCAACTTCCCATTGCATTTCTTTACCTGTATCTTGGGTTGGTTTTCTTGAGTTTTCTTCTCCTTTCTCTATCCCCTTTTCTGTGAGCTTGGGCCACATTTTCTAGGCTTATATTATAGCATATTTGTAGAACCAAACTCACACTTATTTTTCTCTTGAATTTCTAATCAATTTTGATAGCATATCGATAAGGAGATCCTAATGTAGAGATGACAAAAAAACTTATATGAATTTAGATGTACCTACGTAGGAATAGTACTTTAGAACTAGGTTATACTTATACTCTATAATAGATAGCATTTAACACAATGTATGGAAAATATTGATGTACTCCAACACTATCTAGTCTCTCTCTTGGCTCAAGGTTTCCATCTTGTGTATTGGTCATCATAGTTCCCTATAGGGTATAATTCCTCCTAGGGGGAATCAACAAAAACTTCCCAAGTGGGTCCTTCCTTGATACCACATAACAATATCCATTTTTTCTTCCCCGGTAACCTTCCCAGTAATCCTTGACACGGGGAGTGACTTTTAGGAGTGAAAAGGTGATATTTTTTATTGTCAATTTTTTTCCAACAAAGTAACAACCTTATAAAAAATTTAACCATTTATTGAAAGCTTATTCATCTACTTAATATTAAAATAAGGGGATATAAAATTTAACTTTTACATTGAAGGGTTTCACGCCTCCCAAATTTCCACTGGTTGAAGGTGTGTCAACCATTTTTGGAAGTCATCAAAGGATCTCAAAACATTTTTCCATCATTTATTTCTTGTCACATGAGTTCTTCCTCAAGAAACAAATTTATAGGATCTCATATTATTTCATGGGATACTTATTGCGGCAGAGAGAGAAGCCATTCCCAAGTGAGACTAGCTTGAGACCCAACGCTCTGTACCATATCCTCACAAGGGGAATATTATTATGATACCACTAATATGAGTCATAAAAGGAATGAAATTAAATGACATGGGAAAGCAAATGAAAAAAATATAAAGATAAATATAATAGAGATCAAAAATATAACGAAAACCCAACTTCTATTGATATATGAAATAACAAAATATTTTAGAAGACAAACTAATTAGAATGGTGGTATCTACCTCTAAAGAGAGAGATATGATGGCTACATGAATTTTCAAAAACTATTGCAAGAGGTTGAAAAAATGTCCTTTTAACATAAAGAAATAATCCTTAAGGTCCACAACCATAACCCTAAATGATGAAGTGAACTTTTTTTTGTGGGAAAGAAGGTGGTTAGTTGGTACATCAAATTCTCATGGATGCAACTTTTGCATAAAATATCTTTTTAGGGTGCATAGTAGCTCACTGGAAAGGACTACCCAAGGAATATAACTTTAGACTAAATATATAACATGTAATGACAACACCTATACTTAGAATGCATACTTTCATAGTTAGAATTCATGTTGGAGACAATATTTTTGGATAAAATTGTTTGTAGAGGAACTAAAATGTCCAATGTTTTGGTTGAATACTTGACCAATATTTGGGGACCGTAAGCTTGAAAATTGCCAAAAAACATTGTTTAGGGCCTTAAAATGATCATGAATGTTTGGGACCCAAAAAATAAAGAAAAAATACCAATAAGATAGAGAACCATTGAGTCACTAAAGAGTTGGGTTGTCACATGCCCATTATAAATTTATCTTAACCACACTTGCTAAAAAAAATTCATTTGTTATACACTTTTTGAAACACTTTAGAAGTAAAGCTTTCTTCAAATACTTTGTACAACGAAATTAAGTAGTTCTTTTATTGTCGACATTTTATCAAACTTTTTATATAAATAAAAATAGTAAACATTGTTTTGATTCAACTTGTAACATATTAACTAAAAATACCACTCAATCATGCCACTTTTGATTTTTTCCTTTGAGGCCTTTTATAAAAACAAATTGTATGCAAATTATAATAAAACACTATAACACCCCCTCCTAGGTCTACCCAAAGTAACCATGCCAACTAAGGTAAACATTAGGAGAGATGCCACTACAATTAGATTCAACCTCCTAAGTCACCTTAAGGAAGTAAAATTGATGAAACATCACATACATTCATCCAAAATAATCAACAGACCCCTCAAGAGACAAGTCAACCACTCAGACAGCCTGTTTGTAGGTCCCACTTCTATTATGTAGGTTTTAGCCTCTAGTCACTCTCATGCTATGGGGAAGGGAGCAACCAACAACTCAAAGTCACTCTCACAAGCCTCCCTTCTATTGGGTGCAAGAATTACGATTAAGCAAATTCCTCAACACTTAATTGTCAACCCGGGGGTTTCATAAACTTAGAGGCAAAGCACAGGCAATGCCAGAAGTGGTATGAACCTTTCCTATTCCTAATTCTAATTCTTAAAGAAAATGTTTACAGAATAAGATAGAAAAAAATCTTAAAGGTAATTGACACCAAATTAACTTTAGTGCTAGAATGTTAAAGAATAATTTGTAAGTAGATCAAGTAAAGGAGTTTTCACACAACTGGAAGAAATCTTAAATGCTGGAATGAAATGCTATGTTTATCTTTAGATAGACGGCTAACAGTCTAACAAGTGGGCCCTTGCAGAGATTTATTTTCCTCTTGATCTTCCTTCTACACAAACAACCTATTCTTTTACTATTGCAATCTTCTTGCACTAGTGCAGGTACAATGCCTCTATGTAAAAGTATATTTTAACTCCCTTACTGAAGATTTATGTCTTTGTGGAGGTACTCTAAGCCTCAGGGCTTAGAGCACTCTGTTTCTATGAAAAGAGACCAACTCTTGCATTGAGGTAGAGTTTCCTTCACCAAAGTTTCCAATTTACTTTCGAAAAGATTAAAAGACATGTTGAAAATAATTACAATTGCAAACAAAATTTTGAGATAAATTATCTATGGAAAATAAATTTTGTAATTAATTAAATATTGAAATGGAAGTAAACTTCATGAAATGAAATCAACTTGAAGTAATCAAAGCAGTAGTTTAAGTGATCTGCATGTATCAGCTAGCTTCGATAATCCACTTAAAATGTTTCTGTTCTTTGTTCGTAAGTCATAAAATGCAAGTATAAAGTGTCTATGATAAATTCATGTAATCGTTCTCAAATGCTTCAAAAATTGCACTCTTAATGTTAAGGATGATTATTGAATTAATAATATATTTTCTTGGAGAAACAACTTAAAATGGTAAGCAGTAAGAGAAATGAAATATTTGTTGTGAAAGGAATAACTGAACCAGAGTGCAGGAAACTACATGCACTGGTACAGGAAGAGGCTTCCTGCACGATCCAAGTAGAAGCAAATTGAGACCATAATTGTGAGTAAGGAAATGCAAGAAAGGAATTACAAGAAAGAAACTCAATCAACTTCCAAGCAATGGATTTGCTCACACATTACTACAAAATAGATTTAAATCGGAACTTTAGATGTAAATATAAAAATTGTTCAGACTACGCAACTGCAAAGGGAAATATTCACACAGTCTTTCCAAATGATGAAATCACAAGCGTAAATGAGTTGGTTTGGGTGGGCCCTAGCCAACAAGCTCATTTCCCATTTAAGCAACGAGACGATTCATCACTCAAGTATGCATGAAAGACTGATTAAACACAACATATGAATAACATGGTGAGTTCGTTGTATTACTTAATCAACAAATGTACATAGTAGTGCAAGTCCAGCCCAGAGCCGAGGGCGATTCCAAATTACATAGGAAATGAAATTATAGCCTAAGGATCGCTAACTAGTTCTACCTACAATCTACATTTTATACATTCTTTCAGCCTTAGCTGTATTCCACTAATTTCAGTCATTTTCCTATACAGGCCTTTCGGGTGAACGAACTAACAATCAAACATTACAAAATCAGTTATCAGTTATAATAGAACATGTACTTTGCTAGTCGTAGACCATCCTTGGAAAATATCCATGACTATGTGCCACCGATATCCTTCCTCAGTTAATCAACAATCATACTCGGAGTCATGAATCAAAATGTCCACGTGGAAAGATTAAGCTCACGGAAATCCCGGAACAATCATCATTGACGATGTAGGAATCTGCCAACACTAATCATGCTAACTCATAATTAACACTTAGTTTCTCAATAACTTCTAGGAAATTAACATAAGTTACAAGACATACTTACTAGGCATGAAATCTATGTAAAAATCATTAATAAATAACTTTAATAAATCTTAATGTAGGATACAAAGCATATGTAGGAATAGGTAGTTATCCTGGACTAGTGTAGGAAAGAGAGGTTTAAGTTGAGATAAAACAGAGGTTAATGTTTATATAAGTGGGGTAAAATAGAGCAATTTGGGACACCAGCATCCTCCCATCCCTAAGCTGTTGTGTGTACTCACACAACATTTTACCTTTTGCAAAAAATCCTCAAAAGAATGAGTGGCTAGCTCTCATTCCTGAACTTCAATGCTTATTCCTGCTTTCACTATCTTCAGCTTTCTACATCAGGCTATTCTCAGACGATTAGTCACCTTCTTGAGGCATTTGTAGAATTTAGAAGCTGGATACTTCCATACGTTTACTTGTTGCGTTTGCCTTTTTACCTCTAAGATTAGCTCTACCTCAATTTGCTTTTGACAATTTTTCTCCTTCATGACCTGGTTCAAAGCCTCTAGATCATGAACTTGCTACTCCAAATCTACTGTTCGGCTACTGAGGTAGAGAGTGGAGGGCTCCATGCTTAGGTCTTCAGGTGTAAATGTCTTCTCTACACTGGACTCGAAATAGGTCCCATCATTATCAAGGTCAACGTCATCCAATGTCTGCATTATGACAACACCAAAGGTTTCTGCACTCAGGGTTTCCTTGTCACTGAGGGTTTCGATGCCCTCTGCAACCTTCATGCTAAGGGTTGCACTATCTTGTTCACTCAATTCCTCAGGGTTCTCAATTTCTTGTTCTTTTAGTTCCTCAAGGGATTTAGTACCTTGTCCATTTGACCCAACAAGGGTTTCAGTACCCTATCTTTCTAAAACAATATGGGCTTTAGTACCCCATTCTTTTAAAACAACAGGGGCTTCAATACCCCGTTCTTCTAAAACAATAGGGGCTTCAGTACCCCATTCCTCAAAATCATTGAGGGTTTCAATGTCCGGTTCACTAAAATTATTGAGGGTCTCTATATGTTGTTCCTATTCATCCTCATGACCCCCTGCTTGGACTTCGCCTGTACTCATTGTTGTCTTCCTCTCCTTTAATCTACTGACAAAAGTTGACAACAATATATCATCTTCTGCATTCTCTTCATCTTCAACGGTGTGTGCAGCTGCATCTGCAAGCACTGAAAGGTTATGAACTTTAGGGTAAACTTGGGGTGATTCATCAATTATAATTGGATAGCTCGATTGATTCATCCCTTGAGAGACTATCTTCTTTCTCACCGAGGTTCTGGTCTTTCTCTTCTTAGCCAAGGGTGGATTGTTTTTGACAATCTTCCTCCCTACTTGCACCGATGTGATTTCACCTTTCTGCTCGGCAGGAGATGATGTTTCTACTTTCCTTTTCTTACTTGTACTCGTGCTACCATACTTCCTTGCAGTCCTTACCTGAAACTCTTTCAGGAATGCTCCCCGGGTTACTCCTTTTTCTTCCAGCTTCTCCTTCACTAGGATCCTGATAAGCCCATGATGGTATAGCTTGCTTGCAACTTGGCTTGCGTTCCCACTCTACATGCCCTTCGCCATTTTCTCAAGACTTTTGAGAAGGTAGTAAGGGAAATTAATCAATTTTCCCAACTCGAAGTGCAGCAATGGATAAAGGTGATATACGAACACCAATGTGTAACGTCCCTCACCAGTTATGAATTTCTGCAGTGTGAACAGGAGGTCTCGCCACTTCCTGATCATTGCACTCTATGGAAGTCCCTTCCTCCAGTCAACCTTAAGCTTCTTATCAAGCATGAACCGGTTCCATCATTTCCTCCCGAGCCACTCCTTTTTAAACCAATTCTCCCCTGTAATTGGCAAGCCTGTAGCTTGCGCAATGGACTCCTATGTGACTTCAAACTTCAACAAGCCGACCCTGCTATTTAAAAAGGGTCTTCCCAAACTCTAGTACCACAACCATGTCGAACCCGTCGAACTTCTGTAAAAATGGTAGGAACCCAGATTCTTGAAATAGTGCAAGACTATTCCAGCATTCTGTGGTTTGCTCAATTCCCTGCAAAGAAAACGACTCACTCCTTATGGGTGCCATGTCGAACTACACTTCACCCTTTCCAGCCACAACCTCAAAAGAATTCCAGTGAGTGACACCAACACTTTCCAAGAGCTTTATGTTGGAGGTTCTTCACCCTCTATTTTTTCGGTCCCATTCACCCGGTCATGATGAAAACAACTCTTCGTATTAGGTGCAGATTCGTATCAGCCCACTATAGGTGAGTCATAATGATTGAGTGTAGTGGAGGTCTATGTGGCAGGGGAGCAACGATTACAATGATTGGGTTACGGGGTAAGGTAATAATGAACAAGCAATGCAAAATTATTTCAAGGAAGGTGAATACAGGCTATCGGTCAACAGTACTATCCCACAGTCTACCTTGTAATTTAATCAAGACATACTTCAACACTT
This sequence comes from Pinus tabuliformis, assembly GCA_031772625.1. Taxonomy (NCBI): domain Eukaryota; kingdom Viridiplantae; phylum Streptophyta; class Pinopsida; order Pinales; family Pinaceae; genus Pinus; species Pinus tabuliformis. The sequence continues at coordinate 1,449,543,766 of CM062816.1, forward strand.
ATTAAAAAATTTAGATTTCAGAACCCTATACACCTTGCAATTCAAATTTTTTTCCTAAGTCACTAAATGATGAAACAAAGTATTAATTAAAACATGCAATGCTATGATATATCAGTACTCATGTGCAAGAAAATAAAGATCCATAAATATCCTTTATAAGACACTCATGGACTGCGTGAATTTTATTTTACACTTGCTTTCACAATCAGATACGTTCCGGCAATAAACCTACTTGCACTGTGCCATGCTTGCACTGTGCCTCCTGCACAAGGGACATTTACCAAAACAAAAATTATGATAGAACACAATTCTGTAGCTGGACTAAAATTTTTTCCTCAATATTCAAGAAAAGTTTTACTCGCCATCCTCTACTGTTTCACGAGCATGCCTCTTGGATTGACTACATCAAATTCTACAATCAATTTATGATGGAATAAAGAAGTGGGATGGGGGTAATTTTTTTTTGAATGGGAAGGAACATTACAATGGGGATTCTAGAAAAAATTTCACCAAGGGGGATAAATGAAATGGGATGTGGAAAAAATTCAAGGGAAAAGAGGGATTTTACGAAATAGGGCAAGGGTATTTTTCTTAGAGGAAAGAGGAAGGTAATTCATTGGGGAATTTAGAAAATTAACTAGTGGGAATTTTCGAAATGGGAAATAGAAGAAAGGAATTTTTTTTACCTTGAAATCTGCCTGTACTGGTGCAGGAAAAAGTAATTACAGTAGGAAGTAAGCATTTACTTGAATAAAAATTTCCATGCTAGTTACCCAAACTTGGGTAAGTTCTCGGTTTCGTGAACTTGCTTCTTCTTGGTGGCAACCAACATATCTAAAATATTGAGTAACATTCCCTTTTTATTAAAATTTTGATCTTCCTGCCAGCATGCTAATTTTCAGGTTGATCCTTCTGCAATCATATCATTCAACTGGTTTTCATAATCACAGGATTTTGTTTTCTTTTTATACTTTTTCTTATTGTCATTTTTTTTCTTTTTCTTTTTCTTTTATTAGTTTTTTTAATAAGGACAAGAAACAATCAAATCTTCAACATGTTGGTGTTACCACCTACCAATTCCTTTTCAAATGGTTGTTGGACTTGCTACATGAAATCTCCTTTAGTTAGGGGCTGAAAATATACCTTCAATCTATGCTCGTTTACTAGGAACACAAAATTCCATCCATCAATAGTTTTGATTTCTATCACTCCATTTTTGAACACATTGACCACCTCATAGGGTCCCATCCAACATGTATGGAATTTTCCTTTAAAATATTTGAATTTAGAATTGTAAAGAAGTACCCAATCACCTGGTTGGAACTGCTTCTTCTAAATGGACTTGTCATGCCACTTCTTGCGCTGCTATTGAAGTAAGATGTTCTGCTGAACAACATCCCTTTCGAATTCATCTAACTCATTTAATTGTAGAAGATGTTGCTGCTATTCTTTAGAGAGATCCAGGCCCAATTGGACTGTAGTTCTAAAAGTCTTGATCTGGAATTCTATCGGCAAGAGGGCTTGTTTTCCGTACACTAGCTCATATGGTGTGTGTCCTGTGCCGTTTCTCCGAGTGGTTCGGTATGCCCAAAATGCTTCCGGTAATTTTTCAGCCCAATCCTTTCTATGCATATTTACTTTTTTGTGAGGATGGACTCAATCACCTTATTTGTGGACTCCATCTGACCATTTGCTTGCGAGTGATGCAGTGTATATTTCCTATGTCGTATTTTGTACTACTCCATCACACCTTGTACCAGATTAGAAATAAACTGTGGTCCATTTTCAGAAACAATTTCTCTAGGCACACCAAATCTAGTAAAGATTTGAGTAAAAAGAAAATAAAAAACAACTCTTTCAGTATCAAAAGAAACAGCTTTAACTTCTACCCATTTTGTAACAAAATCTGTACAAACCAAAATAAGATTTTTATTTGACAATGTTGGATTTATTGATCCTACGAAATCGATGGCCCATTTTTCAAAAGGCTTAATCACAACCTAAAGACATAAAGGCATTTCATCGGTTTGATTAAGCTGATCAACTCGCTGATAGCTATCACACCGCTTGATATATTGTTTGGCATCCTTAAATAAGGAAGGCCAAAAATAGCTAGCTCACAACACTTTGTATGTAGTCTGCTTATCTATGAACTGACTCCTGCAAGGTTCATCATGGGCAGATTTTAAAATATCAAACACTTCTTCCTCTCTTACACATCTATGGATAATGAGATTTGCTCTGTTGTAAAAGAGGTCTCCTTGGATCTAGGAATATGAAACACTTTTCTATATGATATTCCACTTTTCAAGAGTAGATAAGTGAAATGGTAATTTTAAAGTGACTAAATAGTTAGCTATGTCAGCAAACCATGGGAATTTTATTGACATGGAAAAAATATGTTTGTCAGGAAAATCATCATCAACAAGAATTGCTTCACCAAGATTATTTAACCTTGAAGGATAATCTACTACTACATTTGATTTTCCTCATCTATCAACACTAGTAATATTAAATTCCTATAACAATAGTAACCACCTAGTCACTCTACCACTAGTTAATGGTTTATTCATAAAATATCTTATTACGGAAAGATCAGTATGCACAAAGTCTGAATTTATTAATGGAAAAAATTACAACTAAAAAGTCTTTCTCGGTAACCGTATAATTGAGTTCAGCGGGTGGCAAGTTTTTACTAATGAAATAAATAACATAAGATTGTTTGTCTTCTTCTTGTCCTAAAGTTGTGCCAATAGCAGTATCTGCGGCATCAGAGGAAATATGAAATGGCAGGGACCAGTTTGGTCCTCTCAAAACTAGTTCCTGGACTAAGTTTTCCTTCAATGTCTCAAAGGACTGTTGGCAAGTTGTGGACCAAGAAAATTCACTATCCATAGCCAAAAGTCGAAAAAGGGGGGTTGCTATCCTTGAGAAATTCTCAATGAGTCTCCTATAGTAGCCCGAATGTCCTATAAAACCTCTCACTTGCCTTTGAGTTTTGGGTATAGGGAGACTCAAAATGACTTCTATTTTTTCAGGGTTAACCTGGATACCTTTGTCGGAAATAAGATGGCCAAGAACCACCCCCTCCTTTCACATTAATCTGCATTTCTTATCACTCAAGGTGATATGAGCTTCTTGGAAGCAAAGAAGAACTTTTTCTAGATTCTTGAGGGCTTCTTGAAATGAATCACCAAACACAGAGAAGTCATTCATATATATTTATACACCCTCAAGGTCAAAAAAAATATCCAAGACTGCCCTTCGAAAGGTAGCTAGGGAATTACATAGCCCAAAGGGAAGCACTTAGTAAGAAAATGTACCCCATGGACACGCAAAAGTGGTTTTTTCTTGATCCTCGGGTGCTATCTTTATCTGGTTATATCCGTTGAAGCTGTCTTGAAAAGAAAAGTACTTCTTACCAGCAATGGTATCGAGTACCTGATCGATTGAAGGAAGGTGGAAGTAATCTTTAAGAGTAGCCTTGTTCAATTCTCTATAGTCAATACAAATGAGTCATATCCCATCTTTTTTAGGGACTAATACTAATGGAGAGGCCCGGTGGCTGTCAGAAATGGGATGGATAAGATCAACATCTAAGAGATTTTACAATTCTTCCTTTAAAATGTCTCTTAGAGCTGGGTTCATTCCCCTTTGGGGTTGTCAGACAGGTCGGGCTACATCCTGAATATAAATATGGTGTGTACATGTTTCAGGAGGGATGCCTTTCATATCTTCATAACCCCATGCAAAGGCATCAATATGGTCTCGCAACAAATTCACAAGTTGCTCTTGCCGAGAAGGATCCAAGTCTGAACTGATATACAAGGATTTACCTACACTAATCTCCACAAGAGTGGTATCAGGTTCAAGAGTACACAAATTTGTCACTAGAGATTCTGGTGATGGAGGTAGAGAGTCATATCTTTGCTGAAAATCTAGACTAAAAATCTAACTCAATGACTCAAAATTAGGCATGGTGTCAATATTGTTCAAGAAGTCTTGAATCTCACCATCCTGTGAGGACTCAGCATTCTAATGTATCAAGGAAACAGGTTGAGTCTCCTCATCACTATTGTAGTATAACCATAAAGTGTCTCAGAGCTACTGAATTGATCTAGCAGGTGGATACAAGGTGACATTTTTCCTGGAATCTCCATGGGAAATATACATATCACCAGAATGACATCCAATATAAGCATCGACTGTAGCAAGCCATGGTCATCCTAAGATCAAGGGATGTCCTCTCACAAGATTCTTTGGCTGAAGCATAATGAAATCTACGGTATATTCCCAAGAGTTCACAAAAACCACCACATCATCAAGCACCCCTTCCAGCCTGATTTTAGATCTATCTGCTAGTTCAAGCATAGTGGGAGTAGGAGAAATATGAATGAATCCAAGTTGATCCATGGTTTTCTTCGTCATAACGTTAATGGATTCCCTTAGGTCTATAAGTACATTGGAGACAAGGACATCACCTATCTAAACAAAGACATCAGGGTTTTCGGGGTCGGTATATTTTTCCATGTGCATACACCCTATCATTAAATCTGCCACCCTACCAACGAATTGAATAGTTTAAGGTTCCAATCTTCTCCTTCTTGGCTTCTTAAGATAGAGTTCCACAATTATTTTTGTAAAAAAGGTGATCTCTTTAATATATTAGAGCAAAGGTACCCTTATGAAAAGGTTCCTAAGCTCAGAAGCCAGGCTAGACTCAGGAATGGGGTCTTTCTTCTCCACAACTAACCTCTCTGGATAGGGAGGTCGGTTAGAAGAAGATGGAAAGGGCTCAGAAGGTACAGGGATAGGCTGAATGGTGTCATCTTCTCCGGAATGGTCATGTGTCTCCTCCTCTCCTTTCTCATTGATAATCACCATAGGTTGATTTTGATTTTATGAGGTTACCACCTTCCGTGATCTCAATTGGAGATCATTGACTCCAAATCATATAGACTAATATTTGGATGAATAAAGTAGGTTAATAGAATGGATCATTTGTACTGCTTTATTATTGGAGTTGGGTAAAGGTTGAGCAGGAATGATAGGTTCCTATAATACTAGTGATTACCCCATTACTATTGTAGTTGTATCCCTTATTAATATCATTGTGCCCCTATTGTCCCCATATTTTTATTACTGTGCCCCATAGAATCCCTCTATTGTTATTTTTGTGGCTTTAGATTATTATTGTTAGGTTGGTTGGGTTATATTGTGACTCCTTAGACTCCTATATATAGAAAGGAGGTTTTGTCATTTGAATCATTGAAGAATTTCTCATTTATGTAATGTAAAGGAGGTTTCCTCCTTGAAGAAGCTGAATTATAAGGCGTTGATCTATCTTTTCTATATTTTTCTTGAGCTGGTTTCATAACATTTGGTATCAGAGCTTTGGATTCTAGGGTTTTGCTGCTCCAAACAGGTCATCGTTGGATTTTTGCTATAACTTTTTTTCTGCAACGTTTCAGAAGATAAAAAAAAACCCATTTGAGAATAAATTGCCTGAATCTCAGGTTCAAATTTCAGAGCTTTTCGCTCTACACTTGCGGAGATATGATCTGAGGAAGTTGGTCTTTTTGTATACTCCTGAATTACATTCCAAATAGGTGACCTGGGGAAAATCATCATAACTTTCTTTCTGAGCATTGGATTGAAATTTCATAAGAAGGTACAGAAAGAGGATGAACTGTAGTTTCTTGTAAATCTTTTTTAGAGCCAAAAGTCGAAACAGTGACTCGTGGCACATCGTATAAGTTCGCTCTACTGAATTAGTCTATAATCAGGTCACTATGGGAGATTGTGCATAACTCTTTCTTGGAGAATCCAATTTGGTTCAGACTGGTGGCATTGGAAAGAGGACGCAGAGGGCTACTATTGGTCACAATTTCAGAACTGGATGATCTGAAATTACAGAGATACATCAGATTCAATATCGGGCTCCTACAAAGTGATAAAAAGTGTGTAGTTTTTTTTAAATTTATGCATAAGCTTGGTTTGAAAAATTAGTTTGAAGGAATTCACAGGGCATAGTAAAGCATTATTATCAGTAATTGATGCCCCGAGGAAAGAAAATGCAAACACCTAGTAGGCAACCTGAAAGCTCTAGCATGACTCATGAAGAAGAGGAAGAAATGCAATATGATATATCAAAATTATGAGACCAAGTGCAACAAGTGTCACTTGCACAAAAAGGAACAGAGTCTAAGATGGATGGTTTAAAGAAAGATGTAGAAGCTAAGATGGATGTTTTAAAGAAAGGCGTAGAAGCTAAGATGGATTGTTTAAAGAAAGGCATAGAAGCTAAGATGGATTGTTTAAAGAAAGGCATAGAAGCTAAGATGAATGGTGTGGAAGCTAAGATGGATGATTTGAAGATAGATTTGAAGACAGACATGGAAGAATTGAAGATAAATATGAATAAGTTGCTACAAGAAATGGTCACTAATGGTGAAAGGGTAGTAAAGGAAACTCATGATGAGAACAAAACAAATGTTAATCATGATTCCATAGACTCTAATGTTGGATCAAAAACCCACCATATTCCAAAAATCGATATGAGGAAGTTTGATGGCAAGGATCCCACAACATGGATATTACAGATGGAGCAATTTTTTGAGCTCAATGATGTGCAAAACACACAAAAGGTACGTATTGCAACTTTATATTTGGAGCCAAATCAGTTTGTATGGTATCAATGGCTTTGTTCTCGTAAACAACTTATCACTTGGGCAATTTTTATGGAAGATTTGACAGTACATTATGATGATACAAAAAGAAACACTTTTTTTAGCCAATTGATAAGTCTCAAACAAAAGGGTTCAATAATGGAGCAGATTGAGGAGTTCCAAAAATTGAACATAAGGGTAAAAAATATTCCAGAGGAGCATAGGATTGATGTGTTCATAGGGAATTTAAAGGATAATATCCAACATGATGTTCACCTTTGGTAACCTGATTCGTTAGAGAAGGCATTCAGGTTAGCAAGAAAAATGGAAAGCAAAATTATGGAAACCAGGAAGCATACCAGTCACAACTATAAAGATGGAAGTGTTGTTACCCCTAGCCTTTCACAAACCTATAAGGTTGACACCACAACAATTGGAAGAAAAAAGAGCAAAAGGGCTTTGTTACAGTTGTGATAGAAAATACACTAAAGGTCATAAGTGTGCTGAGAAGAAATTATTCTACATAGATTGTGAAGAGGAAGAAGAAAAGGAGCAAGAAAGGTCAAAGGAAGCAGATATACTCCAGGAAAAAGGCCTAGATAAAGAAGAAATGAATCTGACCATATCTTGTAATGCATTGGCTGGAATTACCACTCCTCAAACCATCAAGATAGAAGGACAAATCAAGAAGAAAAAGGTAATAGTGTTGATTGATTCACGAAGTACCCACAATTTTATTCATTGTAAGGTAGCAAAGGAATTGAATTGCTTCCTATATCTAGCACCAGAGTGTCAAGTGATGATTGCAAATGGAGGAATGATAAATTGCTCTGGAAAGTGCCATAATATCAAGCTATCCATGGGAGAATACATATTGACTAGCCCAATGCTTTCCATTCCAATGGGAGGTGCTGATGTTCTACTAGGAGTCCAATGGCTACAATCCTTGGGTACAATAGCTTTTAGTTTTCAAGAACCTTTCATGAATTTTTTTGCAGAAGGAAAAGAAGTTGAATTAAGGGGTATTGTAGGGAAACCGGGAAAGATAATCAGCTCTAATGGTATGACAAAGCTTCTAAAAAGGGAACAAAGAGGTGTAATTCCACAATTATGTTCGCTAGATGTTTCCACATTGGAATCATCTATTTCTCTAGATCTCCAAAAATTCTTGGACAATCATTCCAAGGTATTTGAGACTCCCAAAGGTCTCCCACTTATTCGTGATCATGATCATGCTATTCATCTGATTCCAGGAAGTGTTCCTCCAAACATCAGGCCGTACAAATATCCCTATGCCCAAAAGAGTGAAATTGAACGTATGGTTGCAGAAATGCTAGAGGCTGGTATAATTCAACCTAGTCAAAGTTATTTTTCTGCTCTAGTAGTATTGGTGCACAAGAAGGATGGATCATGGCGCATATGTCCAGATTATAGGGAGCTCAAAAAGCTCACTATTTAAGATAAGTTTCCCATTCCTGTCATTGATGAATTATTGGATGAATTGCATGGATCAATTTACTTCACCAAGTTGGATCTTCATTCAGGATATCATCAAATCAGAATGAAGACTGAAGACATTCCAAAAACAGCATTTAGAACTCATGAGGGTCATTATGAATTTTTAGTCATGCCTTTTGGCCTTACCAATGCGCCTTCTACATTTCAAGGTTTGATGAATTCCATTTTCAAACCCTTGCTTAGAAAATGTGTGTTAGTATTTTTTGATGATATACTAATCTACAACAAGTCTTGGAAGGATCATGTTGAACATGTTGACAGGATGCTACAACTATTGTAGGAGAAACAATTATATGCAAAAAGATCCAAATGTTTCTTTGGAGTACAAGAGGTGGAATATCTGGGTCATATTGTATCTCATGAAGGAGTTAAGGTAAACCCTAGAAAAATTAAAGCCATTAAGGAATGGAAAATCCCCAAATCCATAAAGCATCTGCGCGGATTTCTCTAGTTCATAGGGTATTATCGCAAGTTTGTTAAGAATTATGGGAGAATAGCAGCACCTCTAACAACATTATTGAATAAAGATGCATTTTCATGGATTCCAGAAGCAACAAAGGCCTTCGAACATCTTAAAGAGACAATGTGCCAAGCACCGGTCTTAGCTACACCAGACTTCACAAAAACCTTTATTATGGAATGTGATGCTTCAGGAAATGGAATTGGTGCTATTTTAATGCAAGATGAAAGACCCATTGCTTTTGAAAGTCGTCCAATCAAGGGAATGTTTTTACACAAAGCTATTTATGAGAAGGAAATGTTGGCAATACTACATGCACTTAAGAAATGGCGATCCTACCTAATGGGAAGACACTTCAAGGTAAAAACGGATCATGATAGCCTTAAATACTTTTTAGAAGAAAGATTATCCTCTCAAGAGAAACAAAAGTGGGTCACAAAGATGTTGGGTTATGACTTTGAAATCATCTACAAAAAAGGGAAGCAAAATGTGTTGGCAGAAACACTCTCAAGAAAGGATGAGGATGTGGAAGCATTGTTGTGCACCATTTCTATTATCCAACCAGATTGGATAAATGAAGCAAGGGAGGAGTGGAAGAATGATGAAGAAGCGTGGGCACTTATTCGAAAGTTACAACAAGATTCCAGTACATCTGATACAATTAGCTGGAAAAATGATTCATTATGGTACAAAGATCGCTTACACCTCTGTAAGAATTCAAAACTCAAACAAAATATTCTTATGGAATTGCACACTTCTCCCTTAGGAGGGAACTCGGGATTTTTAAAAACTTACCACAGGGTTAAGAAGGATTTTTTTTGGGATGGCTTTAAATCATATATTCAAAAGTTTGTGGCGGAATGTTTGGTTTGCCAACAAAATAAAGTTGAAACAATTAAGACCCTGGGTCTATTGCAACCTTTATCCATTCCAAGCCAATGTTGGGAGAAGGTTTCAATGGATTTTATCACGGGTTTACCTAAGTCTGAGGGAAAGAGTGTCATCATGGTGGTAGTTGACAGACTTACCAAGTATGCACACTTTTGTGCATTATCACATCCATTGAAAGCCAGTACAGTTTCTACTGCATTTATGGAAACAATTCAAAAGCTACATGGAAACCCGAAGATTATTGTAAGTGACAGAGATCCCACTTTCACTAGAAATTTTTGGACACAATTATTTTCTTGTCTTGGTACTCAGTTACCTCATAACTCATCTTATCATCCTCAATCTAATGGGAAAACTGAGATAGTAAACAAATGTTTGGAAGGATATATTCGTTGCTTTGAATCTGAGAAACATACACAATGGGTCAAATGGTTGCCTCTGGCTGAATGGTGGTATAAAACTTCCTTCGATACAACAACAAAAGCGACCCCATTTATGACACTTTATGGATATCAACCACCATCCATCACATCATATTTAAGAGAAAATTCTAAGGTTCAAGAAGTGGAACATCACATTGAACATCAACAACAAGTCCTCCAACTCTTAAAGGATAACCTTGTGTTGGTGCAAAATAGAATGAAACAATAGGCAGATGAACATCGCAGTGAAAGAAGTTTTGATGTAGGCAATTGGGTACTCCTACGGCTACAACCATATAAATAAATGTCCCTCAAGCAAGCTAAGGATAATAAATTATCACCAAATTATTATGGTCCGTACAAGGTGTTGCAAAATATTGGTACTATGGCATACAAATTGGAGCTTCCTGCAGCATCTTGAGTGCACCCAGTTTTCCATGTTTCATGTTTAAAGAAGGTTATAGGCGAGAAGCTCCCAGTTCAAACAATATTGCTAGAACTTGATGAGGAAGGAAAAATTATATTGGAACCGGAAGTAGTCACAGAAACAAGAAGTCGACAACTACGAAATCGATCAATCTCGGTGTATCTCATCAAGTGGAAGAACTTATCTACTGAAGATTTCACATGGGAGGATGATAATTTTATATAGAAGCATCCAGAACTACTCAAGCATTGAGGAAAACACTTTTTTTGAAGGAGAGGGGCATGATAGGTCCCTATAATACTAGTGATTACCCCATTACTATTATAGTTGTATCCCTTATTAATATCATTGTGCCCCTATTTTCCCCATATTTTTATTACTATGCCCCACAGAATCCCTCTATTGTTATTTTTGTGGCTTTATATTATTATTTTTAGATCGGCTGGGTTATATTGTGACTCCTTAGACTCCTATATATAGAAAGGAGGTTTTGTCATTTGAATCATCGAAGAAAATCTCATTTATGTAATGTAAAGGAGGTTGCCCCCTCGAAGAGGCTGAATTCTAAGGTGTTGATCTATCTTTTGTATCTTTTTGTTGAGCTGGTTTCATAACAAGGCAGTTGAGAAGGCTGAAATGGTGGAGGTAAAGATAATGGTAGCATAGGTTGACTTAGTTGAGGTAATGAAGGTTGTGGCATTAGGTAAGGTGCATATGTAGGAGGGTATGATTGCATAGATGCAGGGTAGGAATGATGTGAATGATGTGAATGGTTTGGCTCTCTCCATCCCTGTTGCCAAGATTGGGAGGGTTTTCCATACTGATATTTCTTCCCATGTTGCCAATGTTGAGTGTGACCAATGTTATGATAGGAATATGAGTGTGCATTATAACCAAAAAGATGTGGTGGAGGTTCAGGAACCATACCTGCACTTACCCGAGGTAAATTTCTTCATGTTCCCATAGCATGAAATGATTCGGCTTCAGGTTGTCCTCCCTCAAGTACAACTTTAAGCCTAGGTATGGAGGGACATTTTTCTGTAGCATGGTTCTATGCAAAAATTGCACATTTATTAATTTCTTTAATATTGAGAGGACATTCTCTTAAAGGATTCTTTTTTCTAGATCTTGGATAGAAAATAGACAATGACTCTTGCTCTTCTACAACTTTTTATTGGAACATCAAAGAGTCTATTTGTTTACTAACAGTATTATTATTTCAATTTTCATATTGCCCATTTTGTTTTCTAATCCAACAATCGTAGCATCAGTAGATTCAGTTTTCCTATTTCTATTCTGAATTCCTTTACCGGATCTATATTGGTTCCTCTAGAATTTCCTGCACAAGTCACAGATATCATCAAATGGTTTTTGAGAAATATCCGGCCTTGTCCTAACAGATTTAGATTATTCCTAGTATCATCAGTAATCCCACGTAAGAACAAGTTTCTAATGGTACTTAGATCAAATTTGTGCTTTGACCTTTGGAGGATGTACAGGAATCCCTCCAAGTAGTCCTCTAGCATCTCATCATCAGTTTTCACAATAGTAAAGTTTTCATCTTAAATATCTCTAGTTTTACAATATTCCTGATATTTCGATAAGAACACTCTCTTCATTTTCTCCCAAGAATTTATAGTGTTTCCTCCTAGTCCCATGAACCAGCAGAGATCTACGTCCTTGAGAGTTGTAGGAAACAACTTTAACTTCTGGGCATCAGATGAGTAATCATAACTTCTACACAAAATATCAAACTCAAATAAGAAAGCGTCTGGGTCTTCATCTACCTTACCATAGAAATGAGGAGGAGCTGATGGTGAAATATTTTTCATTTGTACTTGTGTATTAGGATTCACAATCAGGAATCCGAAAGTGGATTGTTCCTCATTTACCTGATTTCCACCACTTCCTTCTGCATGGTCTTCCTCATCTGCCATTTTTGTTCTTCCACACAAACTGCTCTCAACAAGATGAGAAGGCTGAATATGTATTCCAATAGTCCCCTTCTTCCCTTTTATGGGCTGTGTCACACCTGGACCACTGCTACCAGAGCCCAAGTGGATTGTTCCTGCCTGATGAGTGTGAGTTTGTTTGGACTTTCAGCCTGCAAAAGAAGGCCCAATATGAGATTTGGTTTCAGGTTTGTCAGTATTTCTTTGGCCCCCATTGGGCTTTGGAGCCCTACCTCTTTTAGGCATCCATTTCAAAAAATGACAAAACAAAATTCGAATAAAAATTGAAATTTTCAAAAAAATAAATTAACACCTATAAATTCCTTCAAACAATAGAAGCACACTGCATAAAAAATAATAGTTGACTTAACCCTATTTCAAAAAATATAAAATTATTACCAATTAAAATCTCCTCCCCAGCAACGGCACCAAAATGTTGGGTGCAGGAATTACGCTTAAGAAAACTCCTCAACACTTAATAGTCAACCCGGGGGATTCGTAAACTTAGAGACGAAGGACAAGCAATCCAAAAGTGGTATGAAATTTTCCTTTCCTAATCCTACTTCTTAAAGGAAATGTTTGGAGAATTAGATAGAAAACAACCTTAAAGGTAATTGACACCAAAGAAACTCTAGTGCTGGAATGTAAAAGAACAATTTGTAAGTAAATCAAGTAACGGAGTTTTCACACAACTAGAAGCAATCTTAAATGTTGGAATGAAATGCTTTTTTTATCTTCAGATAGATGGCTAGTATTCTAACAAGTGGGCCCTTGCTGAGATTTGTTTTCCTCTTGATCTTCCTGCTACACAAACAACGTGTTCTTGTACTATTGCAATCTGCTTGCACTAGTGCAAGTATAGTGCCTCTGTGTAAAAGTATATTTTACCTCCCTTATTGAAGATTTATGTCTTTGTGGAGGTGCGCTAAGCCTCAGAGCTTAGAGCACTATTTTTCTGTGACAAGAGACCGGCTCTTTCAACGAGGCAGAGTTTCCTTTGCCAAAGTTTCCTATTTACTTTCAAAAATATTGAAAGACGTGGTGAAAATAATTGCAATTGCAAACAAAATTCTAAGGTAAGTTATCTATGGAAAATAAATTCTTTAATTAATTAAATATTGAAATGGAAGTAAACTTCATGAAATGAATTCAACTCGAAGTAATCAAAGAAGTAGTCTAAGTGGTATGCATGTATCAGCTAGCTTCAACAATCCACTTAAAATGTTTATGTTCTTTGTTCATAAGTCATAAAATGCAAGTATAAAGTGTCTATGATAAATTCATGTAATCGTTCTCAAATCCTTCAAAAATGAACTCTTAATGTTAAGGATGATTACTGAAATTAATAATATATTTTCTTTCAGAAACAACTTAAAATGGTAAGTAGTAAGAGAAATGCAATATTTGATGTGGAAGGAATAACTGAATCAGAGTGCAGGAAACTACATGCACTAGTATAGGAGGAGGCTTCATGCACGATCCAAGCAGAAGAAAATTGAGACCAGAATTGCGAGTAATGAAATGCAAGAAAGGAATTACAAGAAAGAAATAAACTCAATCAACTTCCAAGCCATGGATCCGCCCACACTTTACTACGAAATAGATTTAAATCAGAACTTCAGACGTAAATATAAAAATTGTTCACACCACGCAACTGAAAAGGGAAATATTCACACAGTATCTCCAAATAACAAAAGCACAAGGGTAAACAAGTTGGGTTGGTTGGGACCTAGCCAGCTAGCTCATTTCCCGTTTAAGAAACAAGACAATTCAACACTCAAGTATGCATGAAGGATAGATTAAACAAATTGTATGAATAATATGGTGAGTTCCTTGTATTACTTGATTAGCAAATGTACATAGTAGTGCGAGTCTAGCCCAGAGCCATGGGCAATACCAAATTACATAGAAAATGAGATTATAGCCTAAGGATCACTAGCTAGTTCTACCTACAGTCTACATTTTATACATTCTTTCAGCCATAGTCGTATTCCACTAATTTCAGTCATTTTCCTATTCAGGCCTTTCGACCGAATGGACTAACAATGAAACATTACAAAATCAGCTATCAGTTATAATGGAACTTGTAATTCTCTGTCCGTAGAACATCCTTGGAAAATATCCTTGACTGTGCACCACCGGTATCCATCCTCAGTTAATCAACAACTCAAATCAGAGTCATGGATCAAAATATCCACGTGGAAAGATTCAGCTCATGGAAATCTCGTAATAATCATCGTTGGGATGCAAGAATTTACCTACACTCATCATGCTAACTCATAACTAACACTTAGTTTCTCAATTACTTCTAGGAAATTAAGATAAGTTACAAGAGGTACTTAGTAGGAATGAAATATATATATGATCTGAAAATGGGGCACTAAAGGCTTCTTATCAATCTTACAAGAACTTATCCCACTCCAAATCTTATATATTCCCAAGATCTATGCTTATGATTAGTAGTTTTTGGAATTAAAGGACTTGAAATAGGTGTATTCTTGTGTTTGTCTTTAACTGTTTATTTTCTTAAAACTGATATGTAGCATATAACAGTGAAACAATGCAGCAAATAAACATCATGCACATAGCAACAAGATGCAGCAAGTAAACAATCCATAAGACAACAATCTTAATATGGAGTTCACCTAGAGATCTTGGGCTACGTCTCCTTGAGCACTAATCAACTTGATTAGGCTCTTTGGGATTATGGCAATGCTTCTTTTACAAGTTCCACACTTAACTCCACTGGTTTGCAACTGAACCTATGGGTTTAGAATACCATCTTCTCTCACTAGCTATCCATACTCTGCAGACAGATCTAGGCTTCTCTGGACTAGACTCCTTCAATCAGCACTTTGAGCTATCTTGAGCTTTAGCTTGCACCAACTCCATCAGAGTTCTTTTAAATCTTTGGAACTCCTTCTTCTATCTTCAGCACACTTTGGACATTAGCAATAGCTTGATCATTTGATCCCTTCGTTATTCTCTAGCTCGGTCTGCCTTCTAGCTCTCTAGCTCTAAGCTCTTAAGCTTCTCTGGCTCTAGAACTTCTGTCCGCTCACCTATCCCTAATCATGAGAATCATTCCTTTCTGTCTATGTGGCTCTTTGCATTTTCTATAGCACATTCTTATTCCATGATGCCCTCTGATAGTGTGGCACAAAACGCTTTAAGAATAGGAGTAGTTTTCAATTGAAAAGGAAGAGGCGACCTTTCTTCTTCCAGAATCCTGGAAATAGTAGTATAATGGAAAACACAGGAAAAACTCGCGAAAACACATTATGAGCCTTTAATCTGGAACTTAAATAATATCAAGCCAACTCTATAAGCCTTTCAGGTCCGCGCTTTGATTGCATATTGCAATCACATTGCATAACGCTTAAAAACCCAATACATGGAAATACAAAGAAATACATTGAAAAACAGATTAACCTGGATCTCAAAGAACAATAAAATCACCAATATAATGTCATCGGTTCTTCCCATCACAATCACATGTTGCATAGGCCCCACTCCTTTGTATTGTGGCACCCCGATTCACCGATCATCGATCACCGATCAGTGATATCGGTGCATCGCACATCGGTGCTATCGCATATCAGTGAGTCACATGGTCAGGGTTCTTGGTCCTTCAACCTTCCCGATTATCTATTGCCACTTCAATCATAACCGTTGATCTGCCTTTTAATCTGACGGTTCGCATTGGACCCGAAATTACAAATAGTCTGCTCAATCTCCGCCATTGATCCTGTGATCTCCAATCCAATGGTTGATAGCCATTTCGGGTGGTCCACTTTCATGGAGATTACCGGCCCGAAAAAGTGGTTTTCTCTCTCCTACTACATGCTACGTGTCAGCAAATGTATGGAATCAGGTTCAAACCTTCCAATACCATTTACCACCTGGAGCCTACCCGAAATATTGTTTACCGCCTTCCTCTTAGAACTCAAAAGGTTTTAGCTCGATTTCTATGAATTCTTGGGATCTGCATGGCCAAGACTGCCCACGTGTTCTTCAATGTAAAATGAACTTTATAAAGGTTTAGCACTTACCAAAGGTTTTTAGCACATAAGGCTAATATTAACCCTTAGGCCACATTTAATAAGAAATGCCTCCTTTTCTAAGGACATTGGGCAAATCTTCTTTTTACAATAACTTCTTTGTTCAGAGTCTATTTTGGCCCGTTTAAATTGCATTAGATTCAGAATGAAACAATCTATGAAATGAGGCTATTTTCAAAATCATCCAATGAATTTAATTTTCCCTCTGTGAGGAAAATTCATAGACTTAGAAGTCTATGTTAGATCCATTTTGAATCACGCATTCCCAATAAAAAGATTTTGGACTCCAAGAGATTGATATACTGATCTTAATAGTAAATGAGAGTACCTCACCCTCTTCTTTTAGCCTCCATGCACTTGCCTTGCATAGTTCCTCTGAACCAAAGCCTTTGACCACTCTCCTTTCTGGATGTGCTTGTCCTCCTGGGAAGAACTGTTTTCCTCCTTGACTTCATGGAGAACTCCTTCTAAGAAGGTAACAAAAGGTAGTTTGAACTTCTCTGCCTTGATCATTGATTCAAGGTGACTCAAACCAATGTGAAGTTACATCTGCCTCACAAAATTTTCATTTGTACCTATTTGACATACTATCAACAACAACTGTTAACAACAACAGGATTATAGACAACAACTGGATGGCCTAAAATTCTTGCTTCAACAAAAGAAACATATTTCACATCTTATGAACTACCTCCATGTCTTTACATCTGCATACAAATGATTGACTAGATAACAAACTAATAAAACATGCCTTTAAAACAATTGACCCTTCAATTCAAGCATTTAGAAAAATAATTTCACATTTCTTTTTCAAAGATGAAACACCTCATCATCATCTCCATCTTGGAGATCAAATCAACTTTTCTCAAGTCAATATTGCATTACATGCATGCTTAAAAACAAAGCAATCAACCCTTCGAGTTAATTACACATACATGTTCAAATACAAGGAAATCATAAACATCCTTGTGGTCATGCATATCATGCTTATGCATGCATTTCATCCTTCAACTTTCACTTAAGCACACTATAGTTTCGAAGCTGAAATGAATATAATGTTGCAACAATAAAGTGAGTCTCCTACTCGACTTTTTCCATTCACCTTCTGGGTAAAAACCTACAACTTGCATTCCATTAACAGAGAAATGAAAATAGATGCATTATATCAATAGACATGCAATCTTAATTGGATAAGGATTGTAACCATTTCTTACCAATACATTTCAAAGGTCCTTCCTTTGTTTGCACATCAACAACAACATGTGAATCATCCTGAAACACATCATTTATGGAAACTTCCTTTCCTTTCTTTCCATTTTCTCTTGCCACCTTCTTCAACTTTTGTGGAAGCATTGTTGGAGTCAGATTCCAACACTTTTCAACAATGTGTCCTTGCTTATGGCAATGAGTGCAACACATGTGCATCCTCTTGATAGCATGATTTTCCTTGTGTAGTGGACCATTGGCTTCTTGCTTCCTTTCCTTGAAAATTTTCTTGTATGTGGCCATTCTCTTCCAACATCTATAAACATTATGGCTAACAAAACCACAAAAGGAACATTCAACTCTTTTCCCATGCTTATATGGAAATTTATCATGCTTTGCATAATCAAAATGAATATGATTAGAACCAGATTTATACCCTTGTTTTTCACCTTTATTACCTTCATGAGGAGGTGAATTGAATGAATAAGTAGCTCCCTTTGGAACACCATCAACCTCTTCAATGGTTTCAGAGTTTCCACAACTCTCTGGTTCAAGTGTATGCTGATATACACCTTATTTTTGCAAAATATGCTTCACACTATTGCATTCCCCAAGAATACAATCTTCACAATCTTGAGGTAGAAGACCTGCAATGAAACTCCTTCTTGGAGTTGTTTAAATGGTCTTCATGGCAACTTTGGAACTCTCTCCATAAGCTTGTACATAGCCAAGACCCAAATACTTAGGCCTTTCCTCAACTATTATTGGCTCAACAATACCCTGTGCATGTTTTCCCAAGCCTTTTCCTTCATAACCCATCTTGGACATTAACTTGGAACCTATGCCTCTGGTATGTTTTTCAAAAGAATGAATATAAACATTCTTAGAGGAAATTGAAGACAAACTAGAATTATTTACCTCTTCTTCAAGCTGATACTTGACTAAGGATTCTTTTGCAACAAGGAGCTATGTCTCTAACTCATGCATCCTTTCCAAGTTCATATTTTCAATATGAAGTTGTTTCTCCATTTCCTGCAACTTGTCAGAAAGCATCTGCTTCTCTTCCTTCATGGAATTCAACTTCCCTCTAAGTATGATGCTCTTCCTTCCATCCTCATACATTTCTCTCACCATATCCATCATGGTGAACAACTCTTGCTTCATGTCTTCATCAAAGAATCTTGTGAAGAAAGAAGGATTTCAGGACTCACTTGTAGAAGTTGTCATTATCAAAATGAAAAAAAGAACTTCAAACAAGATAAACAAAGACCTTATTCAAGAAACCTTTTGCAACAAACCTCTTGTGCTTCAAGGATTTCTTTGAGGTCATTTGGGATAAGAAGAATGCCTTTAGCCCTTCTCCCTTCTTGTCCTATCCTGGACATATAGCTATCAATAGTTTTCACCTCTGCAAGCTCAAACAGCAGTGAATTCACAAACAATAAAATAGCAAAATCCTTGCTACTGTTTGAACACCTTTCAAGTCAACCAAGCATATAAATTGCTTTGTCAATCAAGCATTCTGATTTGATACTACTTGCATCATGATACCATCTGCTCTAGTATAACTTAAGCTCTGATATAACCTTATTTGAAGGCGGGGTTAATCAACCTGATGCTCTGATACCACCTGATCTGAAAATGGGGCACTAAAGGCTTCGTGTCAAACTTACAAGAACCTCTCCCACTCCAAAGCTTATATATTCCCAAGATCTGTGTTTATGATTAAGAATTTGCGGGATTATAGGACTTGAAATAGGTGTATGCTTGTGTTTGTCTTTAACTGTTTATTTGCTTAAAACTGATATGTAGCATATAACAGTGAAACATTGCAGCAAATAAACATCATACACATAGCAACAAGATGCAGCAAGTAAACAAATGATAAGACAACAAGCTTACTATGAAGTTCACCCGGATATCTTGGGCTACGTATCCTTGAGCACAAATAAACTCGATTAGGTTCTTTGGGATTATGGTAATGCTTCTTTTACAAGTTCCAAAATTAACTCAATTGGTTTACAAATGAACCTATGGGTTTAGAATACCATCTTATCCTGCTGGCTGTCCATACCCTGCAGACAGATCTAGGCTTCTCTAGACTAGACTCCTTCAATCAGCACTCTAAGCTATCTTGAGCTCTAGCTTGCACCAACTCCCTCAAAGTTCTTTTAACAGTCTCTAGAACTCCTTCTTTTGTCTTCAGAACACTTTGGGCATCATCAATAGCTTGATCATTTGATCCCTTTGTGCTTCTCTGGCTCCATGTGCCTTTTGGCTCTCTGGCTCTCAGCTCTTAAGCTTCTCTGGCTCTGTCGCTTCTGTCCGCTCACCTGTCCCTAATCATGAGGAATCATTCCTTTCTGTCTTTGTGGCTCTTTGCATTTTCCATAACACATTCTTGTTCCATGATGCCCCCTGATAGCGTGGCACAAAACTCTTTAAGAATAGGAGTAGTTTTCAATTGAAAAGGACTCGATGGCCTTTATTCTGCCTTAATCCCAGAGATAGCGATATAACAGAAAACATAGACAAGACTCACAAAAACACATTGCGAGTCTTTAAGCCGAAACTCAAATAATATCAAGCTGGCTCTATAAACCTTTCAAGTCCGCGCTTTGATCGCATATCAAAATCGCATTGTGTAATGCTTAAGAACCCAATACACGGAAATACAAAGAAATACATTGAAAAATATATTAAAACTGATCTCAAAGAATAATAAACTTGCCACTATAATGGCGTCAGGTCCGCCCATTGCAATCACACATCGCATAGGCCCCACTCCTTTGTATTGTGGCACCCCGATTCACTGATCGCCAATCACCGATCAACGGTCTCGGTGCGTCGCACATAAATGCTATTGCATATCGGCGAGTCACATGGTCATGGCTCTTGGTCCTTCAACCTTCTCGATTAGTGATCGTTGATTCAATCATAATCGTTGATCTACCTTTTAATCTGATGGTTCATACTGAACCCAAAACTGCAAACAGTCTGCTCAATCTCCATCGTTGATCCTACGATCTCCAATCCAACAGTTGACAGCCGTTTCAAGTGGTCCACTTGCGCGAAGATTACTTGCCCGAGAAAGTGGTTTTCTCTTTCCTGCTACGTGCTACGTGCCAGCCAATGTATGGAATCAGGTTCAACCCTTCCAATACCATTTACCGCCTGGAGCCTACTCGAAATACTATTTACCGCCTTCCTCCTAGAATTCAAAAGGTTTTAGCTTGATTTATATAAATTCTTTGGATCCGCCTGGCCGAGACTTCCCACATGTTTTTTAATGTAAAATGCGCTTTATAAAGGTTTAGCACTTACCATATGTTTTTAGTGCATAAGGCTAATATTAACCCTTAGGACACATTTAATAAGAAATGCCTCCTTTTCTAAGGACATTGGGAAAATCTTCTTTTTATAATAAATCCTTCGTCCGGAGTCTGTTTTGGCCCATTCAAATTGCATTGGATTTGGAATGAAACAATCTATGAAATGAGGCTATTTTCAAAATCATCTAATGACTTTCATTTTCCCTCTATGGGGAAAAGTCATAGACTTAGAAGTCTATGTTAGATCCATTTTGGATCAATATAAAAAAGATTAATAAAGCACTTTAATAAATCTTAATGTAAGATACGAATATGCAGGAATAGGTAGTTATGTTGGACTAGTGTAGGAAAGAGAGGCTTAATTCGAGATAAAAGAGAAGTTAATGTTTATTGAAATGGGGTAAAAATAGAGCAATTTGGGACACCAACACCTGCCAACAACTGTGGTCGAAAATTGCCAGTTATGTGCTAGCAACTCTGTGATTTGAGCCACTTTTCTAGCATAGAATCCTGGCGTCTAGCCAGAACTTGTTGCAACTTTCACAAATCATTAAAACCAAAATAACAATGTTGATCAATCAAAATCACCCTCAGGACTAGGCTTGAGCTTCCCCAACCGAGACTAATATTTTGTCAAACACTTGGCATCAATGCAACCTACAGGCCTAGGATACAAGACAAATTATAAATGATGGAAAAAAATACGAAACATCATCAAAAGGATCACCTCCTTCCCAATTGAGCTACTAGATCATTAATTAGGTCTTGTATCCATCCATTTAACAGTTACAAGTAAATACATGAAATAACCATGACATAAACCAGTCACATAACCATGCTTATAACCCGCATTAAACCATGTAAATAACATAGATATGATAGCCATTAAATATACATATAAATCATTGCAAAAGTAAGAGAACTTAGCTTTTATTAGCCATAGGAAAATCTAACCAGGTTTGGGACTTCCACGTACCACCCGACCATAGACATGGTTGAACCAAATATCTCTTCTACCTAGCCACCCCCATGCCATATTCCAAGCATGAATGTGGGATATCATAGAAAAAAAAAATTAAGAACAATCAATGGAATCCCGAGGTTAAACCACCTCTACCCTCATCCATCCGTGATCACACCAAAACCGGTGCTCTGATCACAACCAAACAGAACTTGGAATGCCTTCCAAAATCCATCACTATCCTTGAGGAATTTTCCAACTCCTTGTCTCTTAGGCTTTATCACAATCAAAACCCAGATCGCTAGGCCCTAAACTAAGAATGCTCCCTCAGGCTTTAATGTGTATCCTGCCAAAACCAGTCAACAGATTCCTATGCCTTTGGGAATGAACCTTGAGACCATCTCTACCCTGGATTACGAAGTCCATCCGGCAATTCCAAATTTTCTAAACTGAAATAAACTCTCCACATACCATGGCATCTAGAAAAAGGCTAGGCTAGGTTGAAAACCATTGTCATAACCTAACAAGATCATGCCACCAATAGGAAGAGAAACATACACCAACATGCAAAGCCATGCATGTCCAAACCATCTAGGAAATCACTCATTGAAAAGGTTACTTGCAAGTATTCCTACCGAGGCTACCTGATCCTGCTTTCCTTTCCTTGTTCCTCTCTTTCCTTTCCTTTCCTTTGCTTGCTTTTCATTTCCTTTACTTGTTTTTCCTTCCTTTTCTCCCAAAACTAGAGTGCTCCAAGAAAACTCTAAGTGACCAAGAGAGTGAGAGAGAGAGAGAGAGAATAATGAGAGGGCTCCAAACATTAACTTGTCAAAAGCCATGAATTGATCCTCAGAAGCCTTTCTATGCACAAGGCTTGTAATTTCTTCATTTTCCATTATTTTCATTTAACTTCCTCTTCACATGCAACATGTGACCTTTTGCCTTCCTTTTTCCCTAATTTCCTTTATTTTTATAAATAAATGTGCCAAAAATGTTTTTTTTTTTCTTTTAATGCCTTTTCCTTATCCTTTTCCAATTTCCCTTAGCCAAAACACACATGCAGTGATGCCCAATAGGATATATCTTCCCAACATTTAGCTTGGAATAAGTGTCCCTAACCCGTGGTCTTATTTTGCATTTATTAACTTTTATTACATGAACTTTTCACTAGGGCTATTACAGAACCCTCCCCCTTGGGGAACACCATCCTTGGTGTTAAACCACACCAAGACCTTAGCAAAACTGTTGAAAATCAAACATACTTCCTATGAAGCTTTATAACCTAGATCGTTGAAGTATTTACAATGAAGATCCTTCTCAAAAGAAAAACATCATGACAACATGACAATATAACAACCATAATAACATGACACCCATACCTCTTATTGGATATTTATTAATTATCTCATGGTTGTATTTACATCCATATACATATATATATACAAATATCAAAACATCAGCAAACATAAACCAACATCAGAACAAAACTAATTTTCCTTAACCTGCAAACAATTAAGGATATAGGGCCCACATCTGATCCACCATCCCCCATGTAGCTTCTTCACACCCAAATTTCTTCCACTACACTTTAACTTGCTCTATGGTCCTGTTCCTGAGCAGGAGATGTTTCCTCTACAATATTCATTGAGGATTTGGTTTGAACTCTCCTTCTTGCTCCACCTATAATACAGACCAATCAATAACATGATCAACATCCTTTATATACTTCTTAAGCAATGAAATATGGAAAACATCATGGAATTTCACTGCTGGAGGCATTATAACTCGATATGCCACTGGTCCAATGCTCTCAAGGATCTCAAAAGGCTCGCAATACTATGGTGCCAACTTGGCACATGAACTAATCCACAAAGATATTTTCTTGGGCTTAATTCACAAACACACATGCTCCCCAAATTGAAACTCCTTGAACACCCTGTGTTGATCTGCATAACTCTTCTGTCTATCTAGTGTTTCGTTTAGATTCTTATTTATAAGCTTCATCTTCTTCTCCATGTCTGCCAACATGTTCGGTCCAATAAGTACCCTATTCACTGGATCACTATTGTTGATGGGAGTGTTACAATTCCAAAAATACAATGCCTCAAAGGGAATTATTTTTAGTATGTGAAATCAACCAATAATAGATACTCTTCACATTTCCTTTGTTGGTGCATCATGTACATCCTCAACATAGCTTCCAAGATTTTGTTGACCTTCTTTGTTTAACAATCCATTTATGGATGATAAGTTTTGTTGAAGGCCAACTCTATACCCAAGCCTACAGATAACTCCTTCCAAAACTTGAAAGTGAACTTTGCATCCCTGTCCAACACAATCTTCTTCGGAACACCATGTAGTCTCACTATCTCTCTGATCAACACCTGTCCTACCTCACTAGCAGAATATGTAGTCTTTACTGAAATGAAGTGAGCTACCTTGCTCAACTTATCGACCACAAACATAATAGAATCATGATGCTTCACTTTCCTCATAAGACCTATGATGAAATCCATGGAAATGACCTCCAATTTACATTTTGGAACTGTTATAGTGTGTAGTAGACTACCTGGATGCTTGCACTCCTCCTTTACCTGCTGACAATCTAAACATCTAGCCACAAATGCAGCCACTTATTTCTTCATATTTAGCCAATAATAAAACTTCTTTACTACCGTCAATGCCTTCTGATGTCCTGGTTGAGCCAAATATAGTTTCAATTGAAACTCTGTCAAGATAAGCTTCTTGAGCTCACTACAAGTTGACACATATATCTTGTCTCAAAACATCACCAATCCATCTACCGTGAGATGATATTCTATATCCCGATCACCTATACCTGTACCCATACCTATACCTACACCTATACCCATGCTTTGCTGTATCTTGTGCATTGTCTCCACGTATTTTTTACCTTTATGTCCTGCCTGCAAGATCCTATCCCATAACTATGTCCCATAAGAGCTCATATTTACTTGATTTACTTGTACCTTCCTGCGAAGAGCATATGCAACCTGGTTCTCCTTCCCTTTTTTGTATCTGATCTCGAAGTCAAACTCACTAAGGGTAGCCAACCATATAGCTTGCCTGGTATTTAGATTAAGCTGGTAAAACAAATATCTCAACGCATTATGATCGCTCATCAATGTGAACCTCCTACCGAGAAGATGATGTCTCATCATATTCAATGCATTTATAATGGCTACTAGCTCAAGATCATGCGTTGGATAGTTCTTCTCATGCTCATTCACTTTCCATGACTCGTAGCACACCACATGTCCTTCTTTCATGAGAACTCCACCAAGTCCCCTTTTGCAAGCATACGTACAGACAACAAGCTCCTAGTCTGGATCCGTAATCTTTAGCACTAATGCATGTGTCAACAACTTCTTAAGTTGCTCAAAACTAACTTCACATTCTATCATTGATTAAAAATTTTTACTTTTCACTGCAATGATGTGATAGGATATGCAATGCATGAGAAGTTCCTGATGAACCTCGAGTATTAACCTACCAATCCCATAAATGATCTCACCTCATCTACACTCTTAAGAGCTTCCCATTCCATGATGGCCCTTATGTTAAATTGGCAACTAGGGCCAAACTTGAGAGGCGTAGGATTGATCCAAAGATCATCCGATTCCGATAAGTATTTATGAAAATATGAATTTATTTAGATTATGGAATTATCATCTAGCTGACCAGCATATTGAGTAGGCTCAGAATCCCAATAGACGTGTCTATTCATCACCTACGTTTTAGTATAAATTGAAGAGGACTTGAGGTCATTTGGGCATGCACATTCTTCATCTGCTCTCCTCTCCATGTCTTGGGTTTTTGGAGAAGGAGACACACTAATGAAGGATGCCCTAAGATGATGTCCTAATAGCAAACGTTGTCATAACAACACAGGATTTGGCAGTGTGGTTTAAGGATCTATATGCAGTTGTGAAGGAATAAAATACGTTGCTCATCAAAGACCTAGCTGCAGTCAATAACCATATCAAGCAGGCCCTAGATCTGGTAGCATAGTTTAAGAGATACGTGGACATATATATATGCAGTCATTCTAGCAGCGTAGTGGAGACATATATGTATGCATCAACAGAAGTCATAATCTCGCAGAAATTAAAGACATCCACGCAGTTCCTATATGCTGAGCAGGCAACCTATACGCTGGAATGAAGGACCTTATCCACGCAGTCCATACGCTGTCATAAAGGCAATATATACGCACAACATGATAACATTATACACTGTCCATGGAAACCTTTATACACAGTTAATGAAGCCACAGTAAAAACCTATACGCAGTCACAAAGAGGCCTTGCCCTAGCCACATAAATCTAGTTGTCGTAAAAGGGGTCTCATACGCAGCCAAAGGAAAGGTTCTATCCACATTTCCGTTGTGGAAGAACCACATCATAAACTTTGTTCATGAGGAGAGCATTATACACTACGCATACATAAGGATATATATATACGTAGGGTAGAAATACAACACGACAAGATTTGTATATGCAATGAGCAGGCAATTGCATATGTATATAGATACGTAGTCAATATAGATATCAATGCACAACTTTCACACTTAGGTAATGCAATATATATATATATATATATATATATATATATATATATATATATATATATATATATACGCACAATACATAGATATTCGTGGGCAGTAGGGAACCAGAACCGTAGGCATGTTACCTTGATACACTGTTCACATAACTACAATCAAGATAGGGTGAGAACAAATCCCAATGGATCTATCTCACAGTAGTCAAATATATCTATAGATATCACTAAGTCATGATCTCTTATAAAGAGGTCAGAAATGAAAATGGATTATTGTAGATGACAACATGATTGTGTAGTTTGAGACTGCATGGAGGATTTCAGAACTATAGCCTAGCTGCTTTGCTAGGCTGCAAGCCATAGCAAGCAGCTAAGGCTGATGACAGTGTTATAGTGTTGTAGCATGATGATGCACAGGCAACAGGATGACGATGATTCATTCCAGTAGGGGCAGCATAATGATGATGATGTATGGGTAGCATAGTATGATGTAGCATGATGGTGCTACATGGTAAGGTGCAGCAAATGGACAAGGTGCAACACTATGATAGGTGAAGAAGTCACCTTATAGAATCAGTTGAAGCAATATGTCTTCAACTGATCTCGGTAGATATCATAAGTCAAAGTATTGATTTTTATTGTAAATGTATTCTCTCTCTCTTTCTCTACTGAACTTTGAAGAACATAAAAGAAGAATTGATCAAGGGTTTCCCCACACATTGTGGGGTTTGTCCCTGGCTAGCACCACATCTTGTGTCCTCTTGTCTTGGCATGTCTTTTGCGATTTATATTATGTTCTATCTGCAGTTTATCTTAATACTGATGCGATTGCTAACTATGAAAATTTAAATAAATTGCTCTAGCATAGAACATACCATAACTTAACACCTTATCTATTTTGGAACTATTGTTATGCCTTCCTTGGAGAAAAAATGTTCCAAGTAATGTACCTCAGTCTGAAAGAAGTTGTACTTTCTAAGTTTAGCATACAATTGATACTCTCTTAGAAATCTCAACACTACTGCTAAATGTTTAGCAAGTTCCTCCTCATTCTTATAATATACCAGTATTGCATCAATGAATACAATAACAAAATTGTCCAAATAAGGATGTAACACACAAACAAAAAACTCATGAATGTAGCTGGAGCATTAGTTAAGTCAAATGGAACAACAAAAAACTCATAATTCCCATACCTAGTCCTGAATATGTCGTGAATGCAGCCTTGAAGATATCCTCTTCCTTGATGCGTACCTGATGGCATCCCAATCTCAAATCAATCTTATAGAACACTGCTACTCCCTTTAGCTCATCAAACAAATCATCAATCCTTGGCAAAGGGTACACGTTCTTGATTTTTACTTTTTTAAGCTACCTATAATCAATGTACTATTTAAGAGTACCATCTTTATTCTTTATGAACAACACTGGTGTGCCCTAAGGTGATAGATACATTAGGTTTGATGTATCCTTTGTCAAACATTTCTTTAGTTGCAACTTCAACTCTACCAACTTAGGTGTGTTCATCCTGTAAAGTGATTTTGATGCTGGAGCTTCCCCTAGCAGTAACTCAATAGAAAATTCTACCTCCCTGTGCGGACACTTTGACATGTCCTAAGGAAATACATCCTGAATTTGCTGCAATACCAGATACCTTTTCTACACATCAGCATCCTTAACCTCCTTACCATTGTCACTAGAAATGTGTACTGCAAACATCACACAAACTTTTCTACAACTACATTTGGCCTGTATAGAGGTAACCATCCTCACCAATGTAGGCTTCGTCTTTTCCTGCAAGGTCCTCTTTCCCCCACTATCATCCACACATTCAATGGCCTTATTGAAGCAGTCCACTTTGGTTCTATGAAGGCATAGTAAATCCATCCCCAAGAGCATAATATACGATCCCAATGGCATTACATTCAAATGTGCTACTATAGGCATGTCATTTAACTCAAATGCACAAGCTCTTACCCAATGGTGAACTCGCTTCTTTGTACTGGTAGAAAATTATACCAACCAAGATTCTACATTCACTTCTTTTCTCAAACCACACATATCCACCAGGTTAGGATTAATATAACTATAGTTAGATCCAGGATCAATCAAAATAGAAACAACTTGATCACAAGGCTTACCATCCATCTCAATGATCGATGTCTGATGATATGTCTGCTTGTTGTCCACATCTGCATAAATCCAAGGAATGCTATGACCAACATCACCAACTGTATGTGCCTCCTGAGCACTATAGATCTCGGGTCTACCACCACTCTGATACTATGGAAAATCCTTCTTACGATGATCCTTATCACATATCCAACACTGTAATGGTTCCTTACCACTGCCTCTAGCCTACTGCTCTCCATGTCTCTTCTGTGCTGTATTGAATTTCTTGTAAGGAACTGCATTATCTTTCTCACTTGCATCCTGAGGTATTGCTCACTTTGGTTTCCATTTTACGTTAGCTTTTTCATTTTTATCAAGTCATGTTTAGGCTCAACTTTGTGCTTTGACTACTCATAACAATGCTTCAACTTTCGAATGGCCTCCTCCAGCAATCTAGGCTCATCAAACTCAATCCGGTCTTTGTATGAAACTAGAAATCCATTGACGAATCTCTGAACCTTGGCCTTCTCCTCTCTGATGTAAGGCACATATCTCAACAACTCCAAAAATCTCCCAGTATGCTCCTCATCTATCATAGAACACATCCACAACTCATAAAACTCCTTAGCTCTATTATCATAATGCCTCTCAAACAAGTAGTTATTCTTGAAGAGCTTTTTGAGCACATACAAAGTCAATTCATCCCGATGTATTTCATTGAAATTCTTCATGTCTTCCCATCAAATATCTATGTTACCTTGGAGACTGAAAAGAGTTATCCTTTCTTTCATGTTTTCTGAGTAATCGCGTAATCTAAATAATTCTTGCATGCCAAGCAACTAGGCCTCGGCATCTTGCGATTTATTCATCTCTCCATCAAAGGTCGGTGGCTTTGTCTTCTTGAACTTATCCAACAAATATCATCTATCATTCCTCTTGTATGGATGGTAATGATGAATATCATGATGTCTATCAGAACCAGAACTAGAGTAATACCTGTATCTAATACCTCTCCTATCCAAAGTGTGCAACAACCTGCCATCTCTGATAGACCAGCTACTATGAGACCAACTTCCATATGCCCCATTAGTTATCTCCTCATATCCATGGCTGATTCGAGGAGGCCCCTGTCTCTGCAAATATGAAAAACTCTGAAGTAATATCACATTCACCTCTACTTGTTTCTCTTGTGCTTGCATGTTTTTGTCATTGTTTGCTTTGAAACTCCTTATTTATTCCTTTAGGCTCCTCAATGTGTCTGCTAAGTCAGAAGAGTGCTGCACACCACACTACCGATATGATTCATAGGGTGATTCTATGTACCCTACCACCTTGCTAGCCATCTGATCTCTTTCCTAAAAGGCATAATATTTCAGCTAAAGAAAATCACCATAAATCAATATACCTTAGCATACTTGGGGAGGATACCTTGTCTACAAGAACATCAAATTAGCGTGATGCATGTACAACATAAACATAATAGACATATATCAATAATTGCATCAACGCATAACCATCATACTAGCTAGGCCCAATCATCTATGCAAGGCCATATCAACAATGCATGCTATGAGCTCATGCATGACAACAACCATTACTCCAGTATACACATTGCCTCATGTAACTATGCTCCTAGATAAGAAATGCCTACTCAACTATACATACACATAACCACATGTAGTCGAGCATAAGCAATCAATTCTTGTAATCAACCTACAAGGCTGATGCATGCGATCAAATAACCAAGAATGCAACCCAACATACAAGAATGTAACCAAGCTACATATAATTGTATAACTAGTCATATACTCATGACAATGCATTCCATAAAATCAGCATCAAGTTACTCATGGTAAGCTTGCTTCTAGCATGACCAATATGATGCAATGCAATATGCACATGGAACACGAGTGAAAGAGTCACACAAGCAACTAACATGCATGCATGACCAACAAATTCACCCATATCTATAACACCAGATATGACCCAAAGAGAGCATAACCATGCTCTGATACCAATTTGTAACACTCCCTCCCATGTCTACACAAAGTAACCATGCCAACTGGGGTGGAAGTGAGGAGAGATGCAACTACAATCAAATTCAACCTCCTATGTCACCTTAAGGAAGTGGAATCGACACAACATCACATACATTCATCCAACATCATCAACAAATCCCTCAAGAGACAAGTCAGCTACTCAGATAGCCTATCCTTGGGTCCCACTACTATTCTGAAGCTCTTATCCCTTAGTCCCTCTCATGCTATGGTCAAGCGAGCGACCAGGAACTCAAATTCGCTCCCATAGGCTTGCCTGCGAGCAACTGTGGTTTAGAATTTCTGGTTATGTGCTAGTGACTTCAGGATTTGAGCCACTTTTCTAGCCCAAAATCCTGGCTTCTACCTAGAACTTGTTGTAACTTTTAAAAATCATTAAAAACTACAATAAAAATGCTTATGAATCAAAATCAAACTCAGGAATAGGCGTGAGCATCCCCAACTAGGACTGACATTCTATCAAACACTTGGCATCAATGCAACCTACACATCCAGGATACAAGAAAGAGTATAAATGACTGAAACAACTTGTGAAACATCATCAGAAGGACTAGCTCCTTCTCCATTGAGCTACTAGATCATTAATTAGGTCTTGTATCCATCCATTTAACAGTTACAAGTAAATATATGAAATAACCATGACATAAACCAGTCAGATAACCAAGCTTATAACCAACATTAAACCATGTAAATAATAGAGATATGATAGCCATTACATCTATATATAAATTAGTGCAAAACTAAGAGAGCTTAGATTTTATTAATCATAGGAAAATCTGACCAGGTTTGGGACTTGCACGTACCACCCAACCATAGTCATGGCTGAACCAAATCTCACTTTCAGCTAGTCACCCCGTGACATATTCCAAGCATGAATTTGGGATCCCATAGAACAAACAATTCAAAAACAATCAAGGGAATCAAGAGGTTAAACCACCACCACCCTGATCCATTTGTGATCACACCAAAACCTGTGCTCCGATCACAACTGAACAAAACTTGGAATGCCATCCAAAATCCATCACTATCCTTGAGGATTTTTCCATCTCCTTGTCTCTCAGACTTTACCACAATCCAAACCCGAATCACTAGGCCCTAAACCGAGACTGCTCCCTCATGTTTTAACGTGTATCCCACCAAAACCGATCAAGGGATTCCTATGCCTTTGGGAATGAACTTTGAGACCACCTGGATTCTGAAATCCATCCATCATGTTATGAAAACAACTCACAAAAAGATAGAAAAGATAGATCAATGACTTAAAAATTGGCCTGTTAGAGGGGGAGACCTCCTTTACATTACACAAATGAACAATTCTTAGATTGTACAAATGACAAGACCTCCTTTCTATAGATAGGAGTGTAAGGGGTCATAATATAATCAGATCCAAATAACAATAATAATAATGTAAGGGAACAACAATAACAATAGTGGGCTTCTATGGGGCACAATAATAAAAATATGGGGATTGCATGGTTACACCAATATAATGAAAGGGCTACACTAATACTAATAAGGGTTTACACTAGTAGTATAGGGACCTAACATGTCCCTCTACTTAAAAAAGTGTTGTCCTCAACGCTTGATTAGTTCTAGATGCTTCTGTATAAAATTCTCATCCTCTCATGTGGAATATTCAGTGGGTAAGTTCTTCCACATGATTAGATACTCTGAAATTGATCAATTTCATAGACATCAGGTTCGTGTTTCCATGACTACTTTAGGTTAAAATATGAATTTTCCTTCCTTATCAAGTTCCAGAAATAGTATTTTAACTAGGACCTTGTCAACTATAACTTTCTGTTGACGGTGCTGGACCCACCAACATGTGAGGGGATCTCCCCAGTAATAAGTCCCAATTAGACCTTAGACTGTTTGGTGTAGGATTCCCAACAGTGGGTTGTACAGTATCACCTTGTCCATGGTTTCACACAGAGGTAATTAAGATGTCCTTGTTGGTAGCAAGGGTGTGACATATGCGGCATGTCAAGGAAGGTGCATGAGTGGTTCTAACACGCAGAGGGTGAGGTGAGTGCGCCCCTTTGAAATGTGTGATATCACGGAGTTAAGAAGGGAATACACAAGAAAAGATGCACCACAACATGGAAGGAAAGTTAGCTAGCAATCCAAAGTGATGGTTAAATCAACAACACATTTAAGTAAGATCCATACATACATATACAGAAAATAGTGACACATGCATGCATAAGAAAACAGTTACATATATCATTTAGAGTAAATAGATAGCTGAAATACAATATGACACATACATGAAACATGATGGATTTGTTATATTGAGAAGTGTAAGTTCCAGTCATACAATACATCCATGACCAACCACTATTTTTGATAGTGAAACGTTACAGTCGTTGTCACCTACTTCTCCAAAGAGATATACTAGCTCTACATAGTGGAGAAGCCAAGGCTCATTATAATACTGTCTAAGCTTTCTCTAAGATACTACTATTGGAAGCTTGGTTGACCAAAAGGATCTACAATGAGTTATGAGTGACTATTTATAGCAAAGTGTGGGGTGACCCTTGACATTCCCCTTTGTGACTGTTCATCTATCCTCACAACTCTTCAAGAACTCTATGACTGTTACATTCAACTATCGACACTTGAACTTCCACTTGAAAATACGTTACATTACAATTGAAATGTACCCATGTGAGACAAAATGGCTTGAGCAAGACATGCAAGATATCAATGACACTCGGACAGTTGTCATGATACCAACTCTTTCACATCCTTGTGATGGTCGATGGTGGAAAATTGATGCCAAGCTTGGTCATCTGTGATGGTGTTCGTGCACTCAATGGTGACATCTGGCTGAAAGTGAAGTCTTGACTCCATTGCATCTGGGTACACTGATATAGCCCCTCTATCCAACTCATTTGGCAACATGCGCATGGTTGTCTTGGGTGTGACCAGATTGGAAACATGTTGAGGCATAGTGTCTGCATTGATCTCTAAGCATATGCTTGTGGACGTGCACATCAACTTGTCAAAATACATGTTTAGCTCCAGTTGGACTTGCTTCTTGTCTTCACCTCGATGAGTGTGACAAATGGGTGGGATAGCATGCTTGCGCACAATGACATGCATGCTGTTGAATTCCCTTGCATGTGATCAATAACACTTCTCACCTTGTCTGGTTCGTGGCACCTGCTGCGATGGATCTATAACTTGTATGGGCACAGTTTCATCCATCTGTGCATGTTGCGCCCCTATTATACCCGTTCTTGCGGCAGCTGGTTCTCTCGTCTATGCAGCTCTTGTTCTTAAATGAGTTTCTCCTTCAAAACATACAACTCCTTTGTTCCTTTCTCTACCTTCACACGATGCTTGTGTCAA
This sequence comes from Pinus tabuliformis, assembly GCA_031772625.1. NCBI lineage: Eukaryota > Viridiplantae > Streptophyta > Pinopsida > Pinales > Pinaceae > Pinus > Pinus tabuliformis. Next base: position 1,449,577,774 of record CM062816.1, read on the forward strand.
ACCGTCACCTCATAGCTTCAATCTCCAAAGCTGATTTCATCACGAGTGGATTTTCTTTGAACTCATAGCTTTGCTCCGCCTCTGTGTTGTCAACAAACTTCCTCTTTCATTCATCACGTAGGAGTGTGCCACCTTCTACTGTTGCTAATGGTGAGACTCCCTGTGACACTATTGTCATTTCATCTTCATATCCTTGTCCATGAACAATTTTATGTCTTCATAGATAGGAAATTTCAGAGACACTTGATCGAATGCATCCCCAAGTGTGCTTTGAACGGTGTTTTCGACTTTGCTTTCTTGGAAGCCATTATATTTGTGCTACTGAGAGGAAGATGAACACCTGCGATACATGGAGACATAGAAACCCTCATGACAAGCAATCTATCAGTCGAAAACCAAAACAAAATAGAGGACTGACATGCAACATACATGTGTGATTGTTTGTGAAGATTGCGTAATTTAGAATAGGAGGCTGTGAGACTGAGTGTCAGAACTGTGCAAGGCATAGTTCGGGCTATCAATAGGTTGAGTGATTGCTGGAACTATGTAATGCAGACTCCAGCCTAGCCTGTTGAGGACTCAAACTACGCAATGCGCAATTTCAGTTAGCAGTGACATGCAACCAACAAACTGCATTGCGCAGTTTCTGGGGACAGCGGGACACTGCCTCCCAGAATTGTGCAATGCAAGCATGGAGGTTAGTGTTGGGCCAGTTTGTTATGAAACCAACTCACAAAAATATATAAAATATAGATGAACGCCTTGGAAATAAGCCTCTTCGAGGAGGCAACCTCCTTTACATTACACAAATGAACAATTCTTGGATGATACAAATGAAAAGACCTCCTTTCTTTATATAGGAGACTAAGGGGTCATAATATATTCGGAGCCGACATAAAAATAATAATTTAAGGGCACAATAATAATAATAGTGGGCTTCTATGGGCCACAATAATAACAATATGGGGACTACACAGGCACAAAAATATAATAAGGGGATTGTACTAGTAACAATAAGGGGTTACACTAGTAGTATAGGGACCTAGCATGTCCCTCTCCTTCAAAAAGTGTTGTCCACAACACTTGAGTAGCTATTGATGCTTCTGTATAAATTCTTGTCCTCCCATGTGGAATCTTCAATGGGTAAGTTCTTCCACTTGATGAGATACTCTGAAATTGATCTATTTCATAGCTATCGATTTCTCGATTCTATGGCTGCTTCAGGTTCCAATATTATTTTTCCTTCCTTATCAATTTATCACAATACTGTTTGAACTGGGATCTTCTGCAAATTTTGAATGAGTTCCCACTCCTTTGGGAATATGGATATCTGTAAGGGCTGATGTTTGGAGGAACACTTCCTAGAATAAAATGAATAGCATGATCATGGTAACGATTATGTGGCAGGCCTTTGGGAGTCTCAAATACCTTGGAATGATTGTCCAAAATGTTTTGGAGATCTGGAGAAATACATGATTTTGGTGTGGGACCCTCTAGTGAACATAATTGTGCAATTACACCCCGTTGTTCTTTATTTAAAAGCTTTGTCATGCTGTTAGAGTTGGTTATCTTTCCTGATTTCCCTTCGATACCCCTCAATTCAACTTCCTTTCCTTCCCAAAATAATTTCAAGAAAAGTTCGTGAAAATTAAAAGCTATCATACCCAAAGATTGTAGCCATCGGACTCCTACTAAAACATCAACACCACCCATTGGAATGGAAAGCATTGGGTTATTCAATACATATTCTCCCATGGAGAGCTTGATATTATGGCACTTTCCAGAGCAATTTATGGTTCCTCCACTTGCAACCATCATTTGACACTTTGATTTAGCTTCGGCTTAGCTAAATCGACCTTAGATCCAGGAGCATCTGGCAAGTATTTTTGGAGGATCCCAGACTGAGAGTAAATCAGTTCTAACTGCTGGGCCCTGAAAATGGCTTGCTCCTCACAATAGACCCCAGACATGGAGACATCCTTGGAGATCTCAGGTTGCAAAGACTTCAAAAACCACTCTAGACGGTACTCTGGAGGGATTTCGGCTTTAATGAGCCTCTTTCTCCGTCTCCATTCCTGAAAGTGATCAGAAATGTGGGTTGCCTTATCCTGACGAAAGGTGGCCAGAAGTTCAGTTCCAGCATCATAGCGGACAGGAAACTGGAAGTGATTTAAGAAGATATTGGCTAAGTCAGCGAACGATGTAAAGATGCCCCCTGGCAACTCTATGTACCATTTAGCCGCATTACCAGTCAAGGTGCGCTGAAAGAGTCTCAACCTAATCGAATCCTCGATGAGGGAGTTGGATGAGCACCACAAATGGAATGTGGTTACATGATTGCTCGGATCTTCACCACTCTTCCCTTCGAATTTTGGAATGTCCGAAGGGAGTTTGGTTGGGACCGGAGGCCAGGCCGGATTATACCTGATTGGGTCGTTTGTTAACTTTGTGATATCTGGCAAGTTTAACGTTGCCAGAAATGGAAGCCTAGGAGGACCTAGGTGATTCCACCCAAACTGGGCAGAACTCCCAAAGTTTTGAAAAGATTGTCCTGGGATTTGGGAGGCACCAGGCTGCCCGAAGTGACCAGTAGAACCGGCTAAAACAAAAGGCAAGCCTTGTGGTCCAGCAAAATTCGGAGTTTGACCAACTCCTGCCGTATAACCTCCATAGCCCGCAAAGTTTCCTCCTAAAGAATGGTAAGGAGTTGATAACCCCTGATATGGGTTCCAAGCCGAAGCAAGGGGAGGAATACTTTGAAACGAACTAACTGTGGTGTACGGCCTATTCCCTTTTTGGCCGATAAATGGATTCCCAGTTCCTGCACTACTAACCCCAGGGTTATTCCAACCTTGGAAAGGATTGTTGCTTTGTCCTATAGAAGAAAAAGGCATGGATCCTACCGTCGGGTTGGAATGTGGTATATGACCACTTCTGAAAGGAAAACCCTGGAATGAGGCCGATCCGCCCATCATGGACGTAGCCGCACTAAACGGAACCGATGGAATACCCTGTGATTGGGTGCCAAAAGAGAAGAGTCCAGTACTAAAAGCATTGGTTTGGGCATTTCCACTCGTGGACGGAATGGAGGTAGACCCAAGTAGAGATGTGCTCGCAAAAGATCCAAACAAGGAAGTGGAGGGGATGGAAATGGTTCCTCCCCCTTGCACCGATGTAGGGGTTTGCATAGTCGCAGCACTCGTAGAAGCCATGCTTCCAGTAGTGGTCATGAATGGTAAGCACGTAGCGTAACCTGGACTTGCTGGTCTATGTGACGGAGTCCCAACGTATTGCAATACGTCTGGATGACTAAATGGTAGAGGAGAATTTGGAACCACTAATGATTCTGAAAGTTCTTCTACCTATACATTATTCTCCGCTTGAAAGCGAACACGAGAAAAGACTGGAGTGTCCCTCTCTTGCTCAGAAGTACCAGGCCTTGCTTGGCCGCTAATGTCCCCGAGAGGAGGATCAATCCCTGATGCGCTAACCGGCGTGGGACGAACCCCATCGGTAGTACTGCCTCTGCGCCTTCTAGGAGAAGGCTCTAAACTTGGTGGCGAGAGACCACGAAGTCTTCGAGACCGCCTTGGAGACCGGTCAGCCACTTTGAATTTTTGTTATGATCTAACTAGAGACTCAAAAAATTAAAAGCTAAGCCGACTAGGAGCACAGAGCACACACTATAAAGTCCCTAAAGATACAGCTAGTCAAACAACTTCCAAGTATTTCCGCTCCGGGTGATTAGGACCAGACACCAAAATACGAGAAAGTGAATGAAGGGACCTTCCGAAGATAGTCTGGGATGATGAGGGCCCAGTCCTATCAGCGAAGGTATCAGAGGAAGTTACGCTGACCTCCTAACAACAGCCTGCGCCGGTGCAAGCCCCCAAGCTTCGCAAGGGTGCCCTCCAGTAGTACTGTCGAGAGTGATACAACGTCGACCTCAGGTGCCACGAGATTCCCCTCCGCAGCCACCTATGCAGATCCCTAGGAGAGGCAACTATGGATACCAACTCGTCGCAGAAGCCAGGCGGAACAGTCGTGAGGTAAGTTCAGACAAGTAGGAGAGGGGGTATCTCTCTTCCCTGTTTTCACAGACCCTCGTGCTTAACTCCCAGATCCGGAGCTTTCCTGGTCTTCCTAACGCTATTGGATTTACTCTCGTTAATCAGACTCTTATGTTTGACGTTTTATGTGGCCTTGGAGAGTTAACTCTCCACTTGCCTAATCCAAGGCCCTAAAATCCTAAACTTGTTGGTGTAACTGACTTAAACAAAAAATTTCTAGTGGATTTTAATTTAGCGCTTGATTTTATTAGGCTGTTCTTTAAGTCACAAGGTAATGGAGATGAAACTTGTGGTGTTTTTATGGACGCAAAAGAAATTAATAAAACTTAGCTACATGCACATGAACTTTTTGTTTTCGATGAAGAGCAATTTCTATGAGGTTCAGAGGTACTTCTAATATAAACAAATTTTCTTTTTCTTTTCAGACTCCACACTCACAAAAACTAACAAAACTAAATATGCCTAAAAAGAGATGCAAATCTATCCTAATGCAAGAACTATATGTGGATGCAAGATTTAAAGACTACTTCTAAAAACAAAGAAGGAAAGTTGCTGCTTTACCAAATTTTGTCTTGCCACTAAAATGCTTAGATAGAAGATGATGTGTTACCAATCATTTCGTCCAAACAATAAAAACAAGTTTTAAGATAAAAACAAAGAACTTTCACTTCGCAAAAAGGAAATCAAATGAAAAGCAAGTTTAAGAAAGCGAAACTCAAAACTTTCAAAAGATTTTCTTTCAATCAACAAAGAAGTCTTTTTTCAAGGAATGCTCTCAACAATACTGACACTAATGATTGAAGAAAAGGCAACCGAACACTTTTGCGAATTCACACCTTTGAAATGATGAAAACCCAACAAAAATAAATGTGTTCGAAATCACTCTTGACAATCAAAAGCAGCAATGAAAGTCCAAAAGATCAAAAGACGAGTTTCAAGAAAATGGTAACAAACAACTTTCCCAAAACGAAGGAACAAATGGTCACAAAAATGGTTTCGTTAAGCAAACAAAATGGTCATCAAAACAAAAATGAACACAAAGCTTGAAATCCAATCTTCCTACTCTGCCAAAACAGAGCAGTCAAGATTCTTAACCAGAAATCTTGTGTGTCAAAAATCAATGACGCTTGCAATCAACGAAAACAAGACTAATACTCCTTATAACTAGAGAGAGTTCAGAACAAGATGCCCCCTGTTAAACAGAGGACTGCTACTGGAAAATGACTGCTTGAAACTGACCCAAACCACCAGACAAACATTCAGCAAAAAGAAAATTTATAAATCTTTAAAATTATATGGTATACGCGCCTGCAGTGATTTGCAGAGTGCGTGTACACGCGACTGTAACTGAGGAAACCTGCGTATACGCAGGTTCACTTAGTACAACTTGTGTATATACGCTTCTGTAATCCAGCAAAACAACGTATATGAAGACTTTCAAGAAAAATAAAAAACACAGACTGAAAAAACTGGAAAAGCTTAGAGTTCAAGAACAGGTCAGACAGTCAGAGCCAACAAACAGAGGGGCTGAGCCTTGATTGGCTTGAAGACTACCCAAACTAGGAACAACAAGAGTGTTGTCCCCAGCAGAGTCGCCAATTCTGGTTGAAGGGAAAGCACCCCTAGGGTCCTTTGGGCTAAGACTCTACCAGACTGAAAATTGCTTATTCAAAGAAACACACACACAGCCATTATCTTTACTTTAAGCAAATTCTAATGTTAAGGGTACGTACCTAAGGTCCTACGTTCGAGAAGGCCTTTAGGGTCCAAACCCTTCTTGGAGTTCCCTTCTTCTTCCTTTGACCTGTAAAACAAACAAATCAAAGAACACAACAGCACATGGACCAATACTTATATATAAACCATCTTCATGCTATAAAGTTAGTTATAAAAATCTTTAAGTAACTACTTACATAAGAATTCAAGGCAAGAATCTCATAAGCATAAAGAAAGATTGTTTCGGGAACAAAGACGTGTTTCTTTATATAAAGGCAAGTAAAGTACATATAACGGAAAGATATCACCTGAAACACCTTCAGCAGGCTCCAAGCAAAGCTTCCTCCCGGATTCGTTCCAGCCTCAAGCCTCCAACAAGAGCTCCTTCCAAGTCTTACTCAATGATGACATAGAGGATGAATGATCACCAATACACATGGAAACAAGGGTTTCCTATGCAAAATGGGGGAAGTGCAGAAAGCACCAAGAATTTCAGACCTGGTCTAAGGAGAAAATCTCAGCATAATAATCTTGCTCTCTTTTCTCTCTCCCCTTGGCCTTCCCTTTTATGTCTTTTTATACCATCTCCAAAGTAGTTTTTTAGTTAGGAGTTGGTTGGGAACAGTTGGGCCACGGGCACTAACAGGTGATCCAGCAGGTAAAACCCGCGATCTCCACCCGAAAATAAGGAATTATTTATTTTTTTAAGTGTTTAATACATACACGCGGGTTGGGTATACACAGACCTGCGTGTACACGCATTTAACTCAGGGCAATGTCGCGTATAGGGAATAAAACACTGTTTTTTTAAATTTTAGGACCAGGTCTGGAAGGAGGGGTTTCCCTAGGCCATGAGTGCAGCATCACAAACCATAAGAGTGAGATTTGGAGCTATAATAGATATAGGAAGCAATTCAATTCCTTGGCTATCTTACAATGAATAAAATTATGGGTACTGCCTGAATCAATCAACGGTATTACCTTTTTCTTATTGATATGTCCTTTTATCTTGATAGTTTGAGGAGTTGTAATTTCTTCAAATGCATTAAAAGATATGGTTAGATTCATTTCTTCTTTCTCTCGGGTGGGTTCCTAGTGTATATCTTCTTTTGATGTTTATTGATCCTTTTCTTCCTTCTCTTCACAATGAATGTAAAATTATTTCTTCTTAGCACACTTATGACCTTTAATGTATTTGTTATCACAATTGTAACAAAGCCCTTTTGCTATTTTTTTCTTCCAATTGTTGTGGTGTCAACCTTGTAGGTTCTGGAAGGCTAGGAGAAACAATACTTCCATCTTTATAGTTGTGAGAGGTAGACTTTATTGTTGCCATAATTTTTCTTTCCACTTTTCTTTCCAACCTGAATGCATTCTCCAATGAATCAGGTTCCCAAAGATGAACCTCATGTTGAATGTTATCCTTAATAGTCCCTATGGAGACATCAATCCTCTGCTTCTATGGAATATCATTTTCCATTATATTCAATTTTTGAAAGTCCTCAATGTGCTCTTCCATTGAACACTTTTGTTTGAGATTTATCAATTGGCTAAAGAAGGTGTTTCGCTTTGTATCCTCATAATGTGCTATCATTTCCTCTGTGAAAATTGACCACGTGACAAGTGGTTTATGAGAACAAAGCCCTTTATACCATAAAAATTGATCTTGTTCTAAATAATTAGATGCAATACGTACCTTTTGTAACAATGGTACACCATTTAGATCAAAATATTTCTCCATCTGTAGTATCCAATTTACCGGATCCTTGCCATCAAACTTCCTCATCTCGATTTTTCTTGATTTTAGGAGCTCGATCTTGAAATGACTGTAACTCTATAATTTTGGATCTTCCAGTTTTGAAATCGGGATCTACAGTATCCCTCTGCATCCTCTTTCCAATGCCACCAGTCTCATCGAAGTTGGTTTTTCCAAGAAAGTGTTATATTTTTCATAATCTCCCAAGATGACCTAATTATATACCTTTTCAGAAGATCTAACTTTTATGAAGTGCCACATGTCACTTTTTGACCTTTGGATCTCACAAATATGCACATAAAACTGCAGTCTATCCTATTTTTGTAACTTCTTACGAAATTTCAATATGATTCTCAGAGAGAAATTTATGGTGATTTTCCCAAGGTCACCTATTTAAGATGTAATTCATGAGTCTACAAAAGCCCTAACTTCTCAGATCATAGATCCGAAAATATAGCGAGACAAGATTGGAAATTTAGAACTGAGGTTCAGACTGCTTTGTTCTCAAATGGTTTTTTTTTGTAGCTTCTGAAACTTCGTAGTGAACAAGTTATAGTGAAACTTCCATGATGACCTATTTTCAATGAAATTCTAAAGCTTGCAAAAACCCTAATTTCCTCAGTTCATATCTCCGAAAATAAAGCAAGAGAAGATCTGAAATTCGGACTTGAGGTTCAGTGAGATTTATTCTGAAATGGGTTTTTTTCTAACTTTTGAAACGTCGGCGAAAAATAAGTATAGAGAAAATGCCACAATGACCTGTTTGGAGAAGCGAAACCCTAGAGCTCTGATACCAAATGTTATGAAACCAGCTCACAAAAAGATAGAAAAGATAGATGAATGGCTTGGAAATAAGTCTCTTCAAGGGGGCAACCTCCTTTACATTACACAAATGAACAATTCTTGGATGATACAAATGACAATACCTCCTTTTTATCTATAGGAGTCTAAGGGGTCATAATATAATCAGAGCCGACATAAAATAATAATGTAAGGGCACAATAATAACAATAGTGGGCTTCTATGGGGCACAATAATAACAATGTGGAGACTACATGGGCAAAACAATATAATAAGGGGGTTGTACTAATAACAATAAGGGGTTACACTAGTAGTGTAGGGACCTAACACAATCTTGCGCAAGTTCTAGAGGGAATGAAGAGTCTTTGCTTCTAGAAATTCACAGTGCTAGCTGGGAAAGGCATGGTCCTGGTCAAGGTAGCCCAGACCGACTGATAGAGGACTAAAAACATGAGAGGTCTGAATGCATGATGAGATGAGTGCAAACAATAAGTGCAAGATTCAGAAAACGGGAAGGCATGCATGTGTGCGAAGTGAGTCGCTGCAACAACAACCATCCAAGCAAAAACGATGTCATGCATGTGACAATAGTGGGATGCGAGTGAAAACTAAAACAATGCTTCTACAATATAACATACATTAAAATGAAAACAAGCACTCACTGAAATCAAGCAGACAACATACAAACAAAGCGAAACACAAAAAGTGACAAAAACTCAACACAAGACATGAAAAATGGGCTTACCCAAAAAAAACTGATATGAATGTGCCAACGATTCCCTGATGAAACGTGGAATGTCAGAGCTAGAAGGTCAATTTGAGGAATGAGGTCTACAGCATTTGGTTGATGAGTTTTGAGAAAATCGAGGTTGTGACGCACATGACACAAATCTAGTAAGGTGACATATGGTGGGAGGTTTCTGAAATGATCCTTGCATGCAACCTCCAACCGCTAAAAATAGATCCTCAATCAAGGGATGCCTTTGCATTCTTCCCTGGGAGAAACAATCAATGCATGAACATCAATTTTACGTAGTCCTGGAGGGAACCGGTCAACCTAAAGGCACATGCATCGTTCTATGAGCCCGGGAAGAAAATCTACATAGTTTCTAGGCTGAGCAGAGATGGTTGTCCTAGAGGGATTACACAATTTCTGAGAGGAACAGGTGACTATATCCCAGGATTATGCAATTTCTGGGCTGAGAAGCTATCATGGGTTAGACCTTGCAATTTTCTCAAGGAAGCTTATCTGACTGTATTGTGCAATTTCTGAGCCCAGCAGGCTGCATGGCTGGATTTGCATAGTTTCTGGGAGAAGCAGGTGACTCCTGCCCATAATTGCACAATTTTTGGACTGAGCAACTTTCCTGAGGTGAATTGCATAATTTTTTAGAGGAATACTATCAAGAGGAATTACATAATTCTGGAGCCTAGCTAGGTGTCCAACTGGGTTTACGCAATTTCTGGAGGGAAGGCTGGTTCCCCTCCACAATTGCATAATTTCTAGAGGGAGCTTCTCAACCAGCAACTGAACCTAAGTCCAGAAAGCAATCTGTTAAGGGGGTGGAACAAGCTTGCATGCATAGACTTAGAAGACTCTATGAAACAACTGGAGTTGATGTGCTTGATAGTGAAAGACATGTTGCTGAGGATGGTTGGTAGGGAGGCTCCAAAATGAAGCTAAGTCAAAACTTTAGAGGGTGGTTGTAGCTGCTACAATATTTGGTGACACACTTGTAGAACGACAGCTCTTTGAATGGACCTTGTTCATGAAAAGCAAGTCTAACACCTCCGGAAGTATTGTTCAGTTCTATGGTTGTCTTAGTTTTCACACTTGCTTGATTGTAATATGTAGCATCTGCCAAGCGCTTGGTCGAGTGAAACAAATTCCAAGCCAAGACAACACAATTTTTTCAATTTGGGATGAGGGGTATATTGGTTCAACAATAATATGATCATCAGAGTTTTAGTTTCATCTCTAGTGTTGCTCTGCTGCGAGCAGGCTTGGACAGTACCCCAGTGGAGTCATGCAGGAACAAAAGCATCGCTCTGCTGCTAGGAAGCCTGGTCAGTACCCTAGTGGAGATACTTGCATCGCCTCTCTACGTAGGAAACCTTTCTCTTCTTTCACCTTATTCATTTTCCTTTTTTCAATTTTTTTCACATTTTCATCTTTTTCATTTTTAATTTTCGTAACTGTGCATAACACTTATTCATTTCATAGGTGAAAGAGGGATCCCGAATTATTGAGAACAGAAGAGGTTGTTCCTTTAGAGAAGTAGTTTATATATACCTCTGACGTGCTTGTTAAGGTTTCCCTCCTCACCTTACTCTACTTGACTGAGCTGACAAGGATTAACCCAAAAACAACCAACTAGAGTACGTGATACTAGTTCACGTGCAAGCATTTTGTTTTCACCAAGGTTCACTTCGAATAGTATGTATTTTCCATTGATGTATCATGGATTGAAAGTAACAAGTTCTTTACGAGATAATGAACAACAGATAACCAAATGTGAATAGTTGTACAAGTCCTCTTGTACTTCACCTAGCTTGTTTCAAGAGTCGCACACGGTCCATGCAAAACTAACCTATGACATAAACAAGAAAACAAACCAAAAATCAAAGCGAGAAGCAGAAGAAAATGTGTATGCAAAGCAAGCAAGAAAACAAACAAGAAAGCAAGAAAAAACACAAAGAAAGAATAAAATAGAAATGCAAGCACACAACTCAAAAGAAAAAACTACTTCTACTCCTAAGCTAACATTGCATGGGCTTGATCACATGAAGTGATATTTCCAATGCAGTCACTGGTGCATTGGTCGACCCATGTTGGTGAAGGCATGGTTCATGAACATCCTAGTTGCGCAAACTAGCAAGCATGAATGATATAATGACGAAGGAAAACATAATACGAGCTCAAGTGCATCCACATAAAAGAAGTAAGTGAAAGCACATGAAATACAAATTGTCGACTTTCCATGGTGTTGTGCTACACTCCGTGCAGATGTTGAGTGTATGTATTCTCTTGACTGTGACATGAAAGAAAACATGAGAAAGGTAGACCACTTACATTGTGCAATTATGCTTACTGTGTAAGCTTCCTCCAACACATGAGTGATGGGATCATGTAGTTCGAGTGGAGGAAGTGAAATGTGGGTGTTAGATTGATCTTGAATGCAAAGAAGAGAGTTACCAGGAGCCTTGCATGTGTCAACAATTTCCTGATTAGAAGTGAAAACAACCTCAGGACAGTGAGGTTATAACATAACCATCATCTCAGTCTGAAGTGCCTTGAAAGTCTGGAGGGTTTCAACTTTGTCAAGAGATAGATCTTCGTAGACTAGTGTCATAGACAACTTAACAATTATTGAATCAAAATCATGATCGGATGAAGAAGTGGAGAGATCACGACAACCAAGATTAGAAAATTCAGGATGTTTTTCGGCATCCTCATGATTTGATGAATCATGCAGAGGGGTAGATGAGAAGCAAGGATGTTCACCCTCTATGTTTTCAGAAATGACAGATGACAGATTGGACAAATTTTCAGAGGAAGATGTGCCCTTTCCACAATGTAAGGACAGACAGACATTCAACGTGTCTTGTGAATGATCAAAAGTAGAAACATCCATAAACGATTTTTCACAGGGGAAATCAATAGTGGCAGAATAAAAAGAGATGTCAGGATAGAGCGGGTGAGGCATGGATGGAAGGGATTCATCCTTCACCATAGGTTCTTCTTTAGATTCCCACACACACTCATCATGAACGGTGGTGCAGATTGGTTGCATAACACCAACTCCATCGACAAATTGATCCTTGTTCCTAGCAGGTGAGAAGTCCAGAATGTAAGAACACAAGACAATACAATCTGGAGGATCAAAAAAATAATGGGACGAAGGTTGATGGAATGAATCCACATGAAAACCAATAGGATTGCAAGCCAAATATGCATAGATCTCAAGAGAATGTGTGGTGGGAGGATGTGAAAGTTCAAAAGATGTGTGTACATAATCTCCCATATCACTCTGTGATGGTGGAGCTATTTGATGAGGAGAAGACAAACAATCACTTATGACAACAACTTTGGTTGCCTGTGATTGCATAACTCCATCACTAAAGTGTGTTGAGAGGGATTTGAATGATTTCAAGAATTGTGTATTTTCAGATATGTAAAGAAGATACTCAAATCTCCCATCAAGAAATTCCTAATCAATTTCATCTTCAAGGAATCGATATGCAAGATTAGAAAAGCGTGTGTAAAACTGTTCAATGGATTCATCGGGTGCTTTTCGTAATTTCAGAATTTCTTGATCGAGTGCTTTACAGTTAAAGTGATTGAAAGCATGGTCTATCTGTATGACCAGATGAGAAAGAGAATGAATAGAATTTTCGGGCAGCGTGGCACACCAGTGCATTGGGTGCCCTCGAAGTCTATAGATGAACAATGTGCAAGTCATGTATTCGTCAAAGATTCCATGTCTTTTGCATGAGCCGGCAATGCCGACTGTGTGCCTAACTAAGGCTACATAGCCTCCGCCATTGTATGTTTTATGTGAGAATTTATCCGAGAGATTTTCTGAGATAATGAAGTCGTTTCCATAAGACATACACTTTGGAAGAGCAACTATGTAGTTAGTCATGATAGATATGTAGAGATTCAAAACATATGTGAGGATTTAGCTTGTCATCTGGCCCTCCTTCTAGCCCCAAAATGTTTATGGTGATGGACACGCCAACATGTTATGGGGTCTCCTCAGTGAGAAGTCCCAATTAGACCTCATACAGTTTGGTGTAGGAGTCCCAATAGTGGGTCATATGGTATCGCCTTGACCGCGATTTCGTACAGAGGAAGGTAATGTTTTCCTATTGGTAGGAAGGGCGTGACATATGTGGCAAGTCAAGGAAGGTGCATGAGTGGTTCTAACACACAAAGGGTGAGGTGAGTGTGCCCCTCGGAAACCTATGATAGCATGGAGTTAAGAAGGGAACAATGAGCAAAGATGCACCACAACATGGAAGGAAAGCTAGCTAGCAATCAAAGTGATGGTTAAAACAACAACACATTTTAGTAAGATTCATACATACATATATATAAAATAGCTACACATGCACGCGTAGGAAAAAAGATACATATATCATTTAGAGTAAACAGATAGTTGAAATACAATATGCCATATGCATGAAATGTGATGGCTTTTTTATATTAAGACATGTAAGTTCCAGTCATAAAATACATCCATGACCAACCACTAGTTTCGATAGTGGAACATTACAGTCACCGCTTCCTGATCGTCCAAAGAGATATACTAGCTCTGTGTAGTGGAGTGGCCAAGGCTCGTTACAATAATATCCAAGCTTTCTCTAAGATAATCCCACTAGAAGCTTGGCTGACCAAAGCCTCTACAATGAGTTATGAGGGACTATTTATAGAACAGGCTGGGGTGACCCTTGACATTCCCCTTTTTGACCATTCATCTATCCTCATGACTCTTCAACTACTCTATGACTGTTACATTCAACTATCAACACTTGAACTCCCACTTGACAAGTTGTTACATTACAATGAACATGTACCCATGTGAGACAAAATGGCTTGAAAAAGCATTTCAAGACATCATTGACACTTGAACCGTTGTTGTGAGACCAACTCTTTGACATCCTTGTGATGGTCGATGGTGGTGAGCAGATGCCAAGCTTGGTCGTCCATGATGTTGTTCATGCACTTAATGGTGACATCCTACTGAAAGTGAACTCTTGCCTATGTTACATTCGGATACACTGATATGGCCCCTCTGTCCAACTTGTTTGACAACATGTCAATGGTCATCCTAGGTGCGACTAGACATGTGATATGTGGATGCATAGTGTTTTTGCAGATCTCTAAGCATGTGTTGGTGTTTGTGTGCATCAACTTGTCAAAATACATGTTGAGCTCCAATTGGACTTGCTTCTTATGTTCACCTCGGTGATTGTGCCAAATGGGTGGGATTGCATGCATGCACACAATGACATGCATGTTGTTGAATTCCCTTGCATTGGATCAACAACATTACTCAACTTGTCTGCTCCATGCCAACTACTGGGATGGATCTATAACTTGTAAGGGCGGAGTTTCATCCCTCTATGCATGTTATCCCCCGTGCTGTACCCGTTCCTGCTGCAACTCATTCTCTCATCTATGCAGTTCCTGTTCTTCCTTGAGTTGCTGCTTCAATACATGCAACCCCTTCTTTGTTCCTTTCTCCACCTTCACATGATGCTCGTGTCACACCATCACCTCATAGCTTCAATCTCCAAAGCTGCTTTCATCGCGAGTGGATTTCGTTTGAATTCGCAACTTTGCTCTACCTCTGTGTTTTCAACAACCTTCCTCTTGAATTCGTTGTTTGTGGGTGTGCTACCTTTTGCTGCTTTTAATGGTGCTGCACGATGTGACATTGTTTCTCTTTCATCTTGATATCCTTGTCCATGAACAACTTGATGTCTTCACAGATAGGAGAGTTCATAGACACTTGATCGACTGCATCCCCAAGTGTGCTCTAAACGGTGTCTTTGACCTTGCTCTCCTAGAAGCCATTGTAACTATGCTGCTGAGAGGCAAACAAACACCTATGATACTTGGAGACATAGCAACACTCATGACAAGAAATTTGTCAGTTGAAAACCAAAACAAACTAGAGGACTTACATGCAACATACCTATGTGATTGTGTGTGAATATTGCGTAGTTTTCAAGGGAGGCTGCGAGACTGACTCCAAAAACTATGAAAGGCAAAATTTGGGCTGTCAGGAGGATGAATGATTGTTGGAAATGTGTAGTGAATAGTCTATCATAGACTGTTGAGGACTAAAACTGCGCAATGTGCAATTTCAGTTAGCAGTGACATGCAACTAGCAAACTACATTGCATAGCTACTGGGGACAGGAGGACACTGCCTCTAAGAATTTCACAATGCAAGCCTGGAGGTCAATGCTGGGACAAAATTGCACAATTTCTAGAGGGAAGGTTGAGCCTTTGCTTCGGGAAATGCGCAGCACTAGCTAGGCAAGGCACGGTCTAGGGCAAGGCAGCCCAGACCGACCAACGAGCGATTGAACACATGAGAAGTTTGAACGTCTGATGAGATGAGTGAAAACAAGAATGAATGATCATACATGCAAACAACAAGTGAAGGATTCATAAAATGGGAAAGCATGCATGTGTGTGAAGTGAGTCGCCGCAATGGCGACTGTCCGTGCAAAAATAGTGTCATACATGTGACAACAGTGAGATGTAAACAAAAACTCAAGCAATGCTTATACAAGCTAACATACATCAAAATAACAACAAGTGCTCACTGAAATCAATCATACAACACTTACACAAAGATAAACACAAAGAGCTATAGAAACAAAATGTAAGACATGAAAAATGGACATACCACAAAATAGTTGAGCTAAATGTGCTGATGACTCCTAGATGCAACGTGGTATGTTAGAGCTATAAGGTCGATGTGAGGAATGAGCTCTACAGTTCCCATTTAATGAGTTTGGATAAAATCGAGGTTGTGACACACATGCCACAATTCTAGGAAGGCGATACCTAGTAGGAGGTTTCTGAAATGATCCTTTCATGTAACCACCAACTACTAAAAATAGATTCCTAAATCAAGGTATGCCTTTGCATGCTACCTTGGGAGAAACCGTTCATGCGTGCAAATCATTTTTGCTTAGTCCCGGAGGTAACTAATCAACCTAAACGCACATGCATCGGTCCATAGGCCTAGGATGAAAATATACATAGTTTTTGGGCTTGGCAGAGATAGTTGTCCCAAAGGGATTGCAAAATTTCTAAGAGGAACAAGTGATTGTCTCCAAGGATTGCACAATTTCTGGGCTGAGCAACTGTCCTGGGCGAGACCTCACAATTTTCTCAAGGAATACTGTTTCACTGTATTGCACAATTTCTGAGCCCGACAGGCTACTTGGATGGATTTGCGCAATTTATGATTGATGTTGGGTTGGCTGTCTCAGAGGAATTGTGCAATTTTTGGGAGCACTAAGTGACTGCTCCTAGAATTGCGCAATTTTTGGGCTGAGCAGCTTTCCTAGGATGAATTGCACAATTTTTGAGAGGAAGATTGTCAAGAAGAATTGGGAAATTCTAGATCTGAGATGGGTGTCTAGCTCGGTTTGTGCGATTTCTAGAGGGAAGGCTGCTTCCCCTCCAGAATTATGCAATTCCTAGAGGGATTTTCTCAACCAGCAACTGATACTAAGTCTGGAAAGAAACCTGTGAAGGGGGTGGAACAAAATTACATGCACAGGCTGAAAAGAGTCTATGAAATAGCTGAAGCTGATGTCCTTGACAGTGAAAGACATTTTGTTGAGGATGGTTGGTAGGGAAACTCCAAAATGAAGCTAAGGCAAAATTTTGGAGGGTGGTTGTAGCCGCTACAACACCTTCTTTAAGCATGAAACATGGAAAACTAGGGGCACTCGAGAAGATGCAGGAAGCTCCAATTTGTATGCCATAGTACCAAACTTTTGTAACACCTTGTATGGACCATAATACTTGGTGATAATTTATTATCCTTCTTAGCTTGCTTGAGGGACTTTTGTTTGTATTGTTCTAGTCATAGAAATACCCAGTCATGTACATCAAAACTTTTTTCCCTATGATGTTGATCTGCATTTTGTTTCATTCTATTTTGTGTGAAAGTGAGGTTATCCTTTAAGAGTTTGAGAAATTTTTGTTGATGATCGATGTGATCCTCCACTTCCTTAACCTTAGAATTTTCTTTTAAATATGATGTGATGGATGGTGGATGATATCCATAAAGTGCCATAAATGAGGTCATTTTTGCTGCAGTATGGAAGGAAGTGTTATACCACCATTCAGCCAGAGGAAACCACTTAACCCATTGTGTCTAATTATTAGATACAAAGCAACGAAGATATCCTTCCAAGCATTTTTTCACTATCACAGTTTGCCCATTAGATTCATGATGATAATATGAGTTATGAGCTGACTGAGTACTCAAATATTCAACCTCTTGTACTCCAAAGAAACAATTGGAGCTTTTTGCATATAATTGTTTCTCATCCTATAGTTTGAGCACCTTGTCATCATGTTAAACATGATCCTTCCAAGACTTGATGTAGATTAGTATATCATCAAAAAATACTAACACAAATTTTCTAAGGGTTTGAAAATGGAATTCATCAAACCTTGAAATGTAGAAGATGCATTCGTAAGGCCAAAAGGCATGACAAAAAATTCATAATGACCATCATGGGTTCTAAATGTTGTTTTTGGAATGTCTTCAATATTCATTTGATTTGATGCTATCCTGAACTACGATACAACTTGCTGAAGTAAATTGCTCCATGTCATTCATCCAATAATTCATCAATGACAGGAATCAAAAATTTATCTTTAATATTAAGCTTGTTGAGCTCCCTATAATCTGGACACATGCACCATGATCCATCCTTCTTGTGTACCAATATCACTGGAGCAGAGAAAGAACTTTGACTAGGTTGAATTATATCAACCTCTAGCATTTATGCAACCATACGTTCAATTCCACTCTTTTGGGCATATGGATATCTGTAAGGCTTGATGTTTGGGGGAACACTTCCGGGAATCAAATGAATAGCATGATCATGATCACAGATAGGTGGGAGGCCTTTGGGAGTCTCAAATACCATGGAATGATTGTACAATTTTTTTTGGAGATTTGGAGAAATAAATGATTTCGATGTGGGTACCTCTAGTGAACATAACTGTGCAATTTCACCCCATTTTTATTTCTTTAGAAGATTTTTCATGATGTTAGAGCTTATTATCTTTCTTGGTTTCCCTGTAGTACCCATTAATTCAACTTCATTTCCTTCCCAAAAAGTTTCAAGAAAAGTTCTTGAGAATTAAAAGTTATTGTACGCAAAGATTGTTGCCATTGAACTCCTAGTACAACATCCACGCCACACATTGGAATGGAAAGCATTTGACTATTCAAGACATATTCTCCCATGGATAGCTTAATATTATGGAACTTTCTAGAGAAACTTATGGTTCCTCCATTTGCAACCATTACTTGACACTCTCGTGCTTGATATACGAAGCAATTCAATTCCTTGGATATCTTACAATGAATAAAATTATAGGCACTATGTGAATCAATCAACACTGTTATGTTTTTCTTCTTGATATGCCCTTCTATCCTGAGAGTTTGAGGAGTGGTAATTCTTGTCAATACATTACAAGATATGGTCAGATTCATTTCTTCTTTCTCTGGGATTGGTTCCTGGTGTATATCCTCCTCTTTTGACATTTATTGTTCCTTTTCTTGCTCCTCTTCCCCTTCTATGTAAATTAATTTCTTCTTGGCACACTTATTACATTTTATATTTTTTCTATCACAATTGTAAAAAAACCATTTTCCTCTCTTTTCTTTCAATTATTGTGGTCTCAACGTTGTAGGTGGTGAAAGGATAGGAGCAACAACACTTCCATATTTATAGTTATGGGTGGTAGGCTTCCTTGTTGCCATAATTTGGCTTTCAATTTTTCCTGCCAACCTGTATGCCTTCTCCAATGAATCAGGTTCCCAAAGGTGAACCTCATGTTGAATTTTATCCTTTAAATTCCCTAGGAAGACATCAATCCTCTACTTCTCTGGGATATCATTTAACCTTATATTCAATTTTTGGAAGTCCTCAATGTGCTCTGCCATTGAACCCTTTTGTTTGAGATTTATCAATTGGATCAAAAGGTGTTTCTCTTTGTATCCTCATAATATGCCATCATTTCCTCCGTGAAAATTGACCAGGTGACAAGTGGTTTACGAGCACAAATCCCTTTACACCATAAAAATTGATTCGATTCTAAATATAAAGATGCAATACGTACCTTTTGTAACAATTTCACATCATGTAGATGGAAATATTTCTCCATATGTAGTATCCATGTTATGGGATCCTTGCCATCAAACTTCCTCATATCAATCTTTAGAATATGGTGGATAGTAAAACCAATGTAAGATTCTATGAAATCATGATTAACATTTATTTTTTTCTCATCATGAGTTTTCTCTGCTACATTTTTGTCATTAGGAGGCCTTTCTTGTAGTAGCTTTGTCCCACCTTCCTTCAAATCTTCTATATCTTTCTTCAAATATTCCATGCCTTTCTTAAAATATGCTTCTCTACCATCGATATTAGCTTCCATGGAATAGATAAAACTAGTTATCTTAGCTTCAGTTGCATTCCTCAAATCATCGATCCAATTTTCCTTACTAGGTGTTTCTATTTTCTTGATTCGAGTCATTCATTTTCTTTCTTTTAGAAGGTCGATCTTGAATTTGTTATATCTTTGAAATTTCAGAACTCTAAGGTCTGAAATTGCTACCTGCAGTAGTCCTTTGCATCCTCTTTCAAATTCCATCAGACTGATCGAAATTGGATTATCAAAGAAAGAATTATTCCTAATCTCCCAATACGGCCTGATTATATAATTTTTTAGTAGAGCGAACTTGTACAAAGTGCCACATGTCACTGTTTCGACCTTGGGAACTAAAAACAATACACAGAATGGTACAGTCTATCCTCTTTTTGTAACTTCTTACAAAATTTCAATCTGATGCTTAGAGAGAAAGTTAGCATGATTTTCCCAAGGTGACATGTTTGGGACGTAATTCAGGAGCCTCCAAAATCCCTAAATGTCTTTGACCTTATCTCTGAAACTATAGAAAAAAAATATCTAGAATTGGGGCCCGAGATTCACCAATATTTCGGCTCAGATGGGTTTTAATTTCAGATTTTGATCCTTCGTAGAAAGAAAATTATAGCGAGAATTCTAGAGACTGCAAAAACCATAACTTCCTCAGATCATATCTCTAAAAATATAGCGATAAAAGATCCAAAATTTGGACATGTGGTTCGGAACGATTTAAGCTCAAATGTGTTTTTGTTTTAGATTCTGAAACTTCGTAGATAAAAAGTTATAGTGAAAATTCCAAGATTACCTGTTTGTAGTAGCGAAACCCTAGAATCCAAAGCTCTGATACCAAATGATATGAAAATAGCTCACAAAATATAGAAAAGATATATCAACGACTTAAAAACCAGCCTCTTCAAGGGGGAAACCTCCTTTATATTACAAAAATGAACAATTCTTGGATGATACAAATGACAAGACATCCTTTCTATATATAGAAGTCTAAGGGGTCATAATATAATCAAAGCCGACATAGCAATAATAATGTAAGGGAACAACAATAACAATATTGGGCTTCTATGAGGCACAATAACAACAATATGGGGACTACATGGGCACAACAATATAATAAAGGGGTTGCGCTAATACCAATAAGGGGTTACACTAGTAGTATAGGGACCTAACACATCAATTCCAAAGTTCCAAAACCAAAATAAACATCCCAACATACCATGGTATCTGGAAAAATGCTAGGATGAAAACCAAAATCATAACTTGGTAAGACCATGCCACCGACAACAACAGAACCATACACAACCATGCAAATCCATGCATTTCTAAACCATCTAGGAAATCACACTTGCAAAAGTTTACTTGCAAGTATTCTTGTTGAACCTTCTTGATCCTTTTCCTTGTTCCTTGGTTGCTTTTCCTTTCCTTTGCTTGGTTTTGATTCCCTTGGTCCAAAAACTAGAGTGCTCCAAGAAAACTCTAGGTGACCAAGAAAGTGAGAGAAAGAGAGAGAGAAAATAATGAGAGGGCTCCAAACTTGAACTTTTCAAAAGCCATGAACTGATCCTCAGAAGATTTTTTATGCATGAGGCCTCTAATTTCTTTTTTTTCCATTATTTTCATTCAATTTCCTCCTCACATGCAACATGTGACCTTTTTCCTTCCTTTTCTCATAATTTCCTTTATTTCCATAACTAAATGTGCCAAAAATGTCATTTTCCCTTTTAATGGCTCTACCTTAGCCTCTGCCAATTTTCCTTAGCCAAAACACACATCCAGTGATGCCCACTACGATATATTTTCCAAACATTAATCTTGGAATAAGTGTCCCTTACCCATGGTCTTATTTTTCATTTCTTAACATTTATTACGTGAAATTTTCACGAGGGCTGTTACAAACACCTTCAAAACATTTCTTTAGATGATTTACATGAAAATAGGCATAGATTAGTAATATTAGTACATTCATACAACAATGTTAACATAGAACAATACTATCCCCATCCACAAAACAACATTTTTATTGGGGAATTTCATCAAATAGTTCGTATGCGATGAATCATGATGCAATTTAGGAATTTATACACACACTTCACATCCAGACCAATATTGGAACTTAAAAAGGGAATATAACCTAAACTATATAAATTCAATTTCTGAAATTTAAATTAGATGATTAGTGGGATTTCCCTCACTATGGTCCAAGCTTTAGCTTTTGAAACCTCCTAGATGAAAATCTATAGTAGAAATGGCAACATGACTTGTTCAAAGATGCATTTAGGAATCCAAAATTATGCTAAGTATATTTTCTATAATTTTGTGACATAATATCTAAAAGTTGAATGAGATGATCAACAATATTTGGCCTCACTATTGTCCAATATTTGTCTTCTAGAACCTCCTAGAAGAAAAGTAATAACAACTCAACAAGAATTGTATGATACATGATTTCAAGAGAATTCAGGAATTTTGGCTTCCTCTAATCATATCTCCTAAAATATCATGGCCCAAGATTTGAAAGGTGGACCAGATAATCATTGATATTTCCTCTCGCTATTGTCCAAATTTCAACTTCTAGAACCTCCCAGAAGAAATGTTATAGAAGGAATTCTAGTATGACCTGTTTGAATATGCATTTAGGAGGCAACTCCCTCTAATCGTATTTCCTAAAAAATTTCGACCCAAGATCCAAAAATTGGATGAAAAGACCAGGTGATCTCCCCACATTATTTTCCATGTTTAAGCTTTTGTAACCTACCAGAAGGAAATTTATAGCAGACATTCCAAGACAACCAATTTAAAGAATGGTTTAGGAAGCATATCCTCCTCAACTAGTGTTGTTACAAATATTATTACATAAAAAATGTTGTAACCTAATAGTATAATAGCTACAACTATGGTAATTGTTTGAAGGGTAAATTCATACACGTATGAATTTTCTCAAAATGAAAATTAAATAATCATGTATGTCACTACACCATCTATGCCAGAAATATCATTAACATAGAAATGAGTATTTATGTATTGCAGTGAGAAAAATATTGGACAGTAAAGTAGGGTGAGCCATGATCCACCCAATTATAGGCTTAGTTGTGCTATAATTTGTCTCAAAATTGGCCATCCCTCTTGTTGGGTGCTAGAATTACAGTTCAATAAACTCCTTCAACACTTAATTTTTCAACTTGGGGCTATGTAAACTTAGAGTTGTAGCACAGGAAATGCCAAGAATGCCTTGTTTAAATTTTTTAAACTCTACTTCTATTCTCTGAATAAATTTGCAGAATCAAGAAATGAAATTTCATTGGAAACCTTTCAGAAAAACAACACCAAGCCACTATGGGTAGTGGATTCAATTCAAGGAAATACTCGCAAGAGAATTTGACATAAAAATTAACGCATGCATTGCAATCAATAAAAAAGAATACTTGAAAATAAATATGTTCTTGTGATCAAACTCCAATGCTTAAAAGAACATAAAGAATTGTTTTCTGTTATACTTTTAAATTTGTTCTTTTTACTAAAAATATCTCATTCCTGTACTCGAGCACTCACGTTCTTGTACTGAAATGAATTTCGTTCCTACACTAGGATACTCTGTTCTAGAATACGAAAGCCTTGTTCCTGTAGTAGAACTTGTTTTTCATATACTGGAACGTTCCGTTCATGTACTACAACAGTCAGTTCGTTCATTAGGAACTCACTATTCATGCACTAGAACTTCATTGTTCCTGCACTAGGATGCATTGTTACTGTACTAGGACAGTCTGGTTTCAATCACTTTTCCTTCAGATATTAATGTATTTTATCTAGAAAACTGGAAGTAAATGAAATAGAGAGAAGAAATTCAGCTTGAAGATTGATAAAAAGGCACCCAATCAAGAGAAGCAATTGATATAAATGACTATGAAAACTTCAAAATAAAATCTCACAATGACAGGAAGGAAACATACTTGCGCTGTAAATAAAACTGCTTATCCAAAAGTAAGAAAACTCCATCCCTTTTAGATTTCGGTCATGATAACAAGAACACTTAGTTTTAAAAGATATTCTTCATAAAACTGTTAACTTAGAAAGGCATTGTGACTGATTCCTGCAAATAATGTTTCACTTATAATAAGATGCGAAATTGTCACAACTTAATATTCACAAACAAAGCTATCATTGGATCACAAAATTTTATATTCATGTGAGGGCGTGCTTATGTTGGAAAGAAATGAATTTAACTTAAATCACATAAACCCATAATTTTAACCAATATTCTGGAAACAAACTTAGAAAATGTTTCTTAGAAAAAGGAAAGACCATTCAATGCTTCTGGAAACAAATGGAATGCAAAGACTAGAAATAAAGCTTAACCCAACACATGGAAAAGCCTGAGACCTGAGATCACGTGAAAAACATGGACAAGGGTTTCACAAAATCACAAGCTCGAGCATGTAAAAGGAAACTTCTCTATTTATAACAACATAACTAGATCTAAACACTACGAAAGTAAGGAGAACGAGATGGGTTGATTGGACCCTAGCCAACTCACTTGTTTCATCATGCGAATGTTATGAAATCAACTGTATGAAGGAAACATTACAAATGATAACAGGAACTGCAAATAGAAAACTTGCATTAGCTCCTTTTATTCAAAGTCTTATGCAAATATACATTGTAGAACCATGATCCAATCCAGAGAGATAGGGCAATACAAACTTACAAAATTTACAACAGTAATGTATCAAACATTCTCCACATTATCGCTAGCTAAGTACCCTAGAATCCCTAATTTATACATACAAATTGGCTCAATCGTAATGAAACTTCACACAAAACTATGCTTGAAAAATGACAAACCTCCATCTTTAGTTCATCCATAATGCTCCAAGCTTGTCGTTAGCTCATCCATCTTGCTCCGACCCTAATACAAAGAATGAACCAAATCCTCGATGAGAGATGTGCACTAATATTTAACAGGTATATTATTTTTGGAGTCGATCCGAATTGAATGGGTCGGTTGTGCACCTGGTATAGGAATAGCGGGCGGTAGAGGAACTGTGGATCCTGCACCAACCGAGCTTCACTTTTGATTAACGAAATTTACTCACCATGCCTTTAGGAAATATGAAAAGATAAGTTGTAAAGGAATTTAAATCTATTCAACCTTTTTAATAATGAATAAGCCCCTACGATTCATATCCAACAAAATCACAAAAAGGGACCAAAAATCATGTGTAAAGGTTTAGTATTAATTGTAAAATAGAGGCTTAGGTAGTGGAGTTAGGAAAAAGATAGGGTTAAAAGAATATCAATTGTGGTGACCAACATCCACCCAACCTCATATTGTTGCGTGTCCTCACACAACTACTGACCTTTTGCAAGAAACAAAACTGAAAGCCTTCCTCTATTGTTGGATTTGAATATTGATGCCTGATCCCTCTTCCTTGTACTTCTTAATTCAAGCTCTCCTCAAATGCTTAACCTATTTACTAAGACAATATTTACAGTGAGATGCATGAAATATCCATTTCCTTGTCTATCACTTCCATTCCTACACCATCTTTAACAATTCCTCATTCCTGCTCTTCAATGTAGTATTTTGATCCATTACACAGCGATTTAGAACTTCAAGTTCGTATATCTGTTGTTTCAAATCCTGAATTACACCAAAGGCATCATCTTTCTTCTCATCTTCTTCTTGTACTATCACCCTCTCAGCCATTGACTCATAGAAAGTGTCATCATTTTCTATTTCCTTTTCCAATTCACATGTTCCAAAATCTAGAGGAATAATATCCTCATGTTCTTCCACTGTAGGGTTTTTTGCTACCTCTGGCACCATGTCCTCTTGATGAGTGACTTTATTCTTTTTGGCTTCCTTCATCACTCATGACAGAGGAATGAAATCGCCGTCCCCAATATAACCCACGCTAAATAGCGAAGTACCCAGGACTGCAACTTCCGCTAGTATAGAAAGGTTGTTTTGCACCATCAAATTTTCTGTAGGAACCTCCACAGGAGGGTTTTCTGGAGGAACACACTCCTCAGAGTCCTTGATTACTTCCATTGTAGTAGATGTCACAGCCGGTTCTTTCCAAAAAGAAACATGGAATCTTTTTAATGAACCCTGTATAATCCCTTATGAAGGTCAACATTTCTCAATTTCACTCTATTCCTTACTTTGTTCCTTCTTCTTACTTTTCGGCTTCTTGGACTGGGGTTTATACATTTTCGGTGTTCCTCCTTTACCACATTTTGAAGGTGATCACTTCTTTCCCTGTTTCTGGATAACCCCCATCTTGAAAACGTTCTTATCCCTTTTATGGTTGATATCTACCACGAGGTCACTTCACTGTGCTTTCACCATGAAATGTCTCCAAAAACGCCTCCCATGTAGTGCCTCTATTCTCCAACTCATTTCTAACTAGATTTTTTATCAAGCCATAATGGCATAATTTGTAACCTATATGTTCTTCCCTACTATTTTTCACACTCTGGACATCTTATATAAACTTTTCAATAAGAAATGTGGAAAATTGATCAATTTACCTGAATTGAAATGTTGCATAAGCCAAATGTGGTAGAGATAGGTTAATGAGTACATCCCTTCATGGGTGAGGAAATTATGTAGAATATAAAGAAAATACTTCCATTTCTCAATGATTTCGTTCCTCTGCAACCTGATTTTCTAATTCACATGATCATGGTCTCCTTCAAGAAGAAACTGACGCCTCACACCCTTCTTTAATTCACCCTTTTGGAACAATTTTTCGCCTATGGCTGGCAACTCTGTGGCATGAGAAATGGAATTCTCTATCACTTATAAATGTAAAGAACCAATTGTGATTGTCCTTCCATCGAAGGTGTGTGCAAAATCCAGAGCTACAATGGAGTTGCAACCATCGAATTTAAGCAGGATGGGAAGAAACCCTATTTCTTATAATAAGGGCAGAATGCCCTCATACTCGACAATCAAGTAACACCATTTTCATTAAAAAAATTGATCCACACGCCAACATACTAGTTTTCTGGCACATCCTTCCCTAACGATGTTAGCAAGCTTATTTTCACAGTCATAGGTAAATATTTGTTTCAATTTGTTAATTTTTTGGTTTTTTTATTTCATTTTATTTTGAAAAGAGAAATAAAATTCATAGTTGTTGGGAATCACCACCTACCATCCTTAATTCTAGTTGTTGTTGCACTTGTTGTGTGAAGTCTTCCTTGGTAGCTGGCTAAAAGTATACTTTAAGTCTATGCCCATTCACGAGGAAGATTGATTCCTGTCCATCAATGGTTTTAATCTCTACCACTCCATTTTTGTAGGTTTTAACCCCATACAGAAATTACCTGCATATGAATTCTAAAACAAAGAAAATAAACAATGCAAGAGCATAACTCGTAAAACACATATACACAAAGATTTTCCCATGGATCCCAAAACCGGGACTACCAACTTGATTTTTTTATTATGTTCCTTTCAATGTTACAATAGATATTCACACATGCTTAAACATCTAATATCATGGACCAAAAACCATCACGTCCAAAACCATGGACTGAAAACCATCGCATCCAAAACCATGTGCGAAAATCATGCACAAAACCATAGGTAGGTCTACCCAACCTAATATAGTGTCCAAAAAAAAATTTCCTGGGGTGCTGCCCCAGACCCCGTACAGTGCGGCTACCCAACCCCCTCAAACCCCCTGTGACCCCCCCAATGCGCAACGAAGGGGGGCCTCCACCGCCCCTCTAACCCCCTGGTTCACTACATGGGCTAGTCGTGGAAAGAATAACACAACCCAACATTCTCCCACTTGTTGTTTTCTTTCCACAAGGGCCCACAAGAGAGCTTAGTCATTTATCCAGCCCTCCAACACCCATTGTTTCTCTACACCAAGAGAACTTCTCAGAGCTCACAAATTTTGTCAATGCATCTGTAGTATTCTTTAAAGTGTCCACCTTTACTAGCAACACCTTTTTGTCTTCTCTCATATCCCTCAAAAAGTGATACTGAACATCAATGTGCTTTGTCTTTGAATGGTAAGCAAGGTTCTCTGCCAAGAAAATTGCACTTTGGCTGTCACAGTCTATCCTTATAGCTCCCTATGCTAACCCAATACTTGAACACAATCTTTGCAACCAAACTGCTTCCTTGCTTGCATGAGTGGCTGCCATGTATTTTGCCTTTGTAGTTGATAGTGCCACTATAGATTATTTCTTACTCATCCAACTAATTGCACCTCCAAATAGGTTAAACACATACCCACTTGCAGATCTTCTCTGATCTAGATCTCCAACCCAGTCTTCATCAACAAAACCATGGATATCCAAAACTATGTCCAATCCTAGTCTTTTCCTTCGTAGCACAAACCATAATCACTAGTGCCCCGCAAATACCTCAAAAATCGCTTCACTTCTGTCCAATGCTCCTTCCCTGGTTTTGACATAAACTTGCTAAATACTCCCATTGCATGTGCAATGTTTGGTCTATTACAGACCATCACATACATCAGGCTATCGACTTCATTTGCATATGGAACACGTGACATATCCTCTTCCTATTCTTGTGTCTTGGGACACTATTCAGTAGATAACTTTACACCTACAAGAATAGGAACCTTCACCGGTTTACTATCCTGCATATTAAAAATCTGCAATATTGTCTCGTCATACTTCCTCTGGTTTAACCAGAGCTTCCTCTTTGCCTGATCTCTTTTAATTTCCATGCCCAAAATATAGTTTGTAGCACTAAGATCTTTCATGTCAAATTTGGAGGATAGTTGGGTCTTCAAATCTTGGATAATTTCTTTGTCATTTTTAACCAGCAACATATCATCCCCATACAAGACCAGATAAATAACACGTTCACCAATTAATTTAAAATACACACAGTGATCTTCTTTGATTCTGGTGAAGCCAAGTCCCCGTTTAAATGTATCAAATTTTTGATACCACATCCTTGGTAACTATTTTAACCCATACAAAGACTTCTTTAACTTGCATACCTGTTCCTTCTTACCCTTCACCGCAAAGCCTTCAGGTTGCTTCATGTAGATTTCCTCTTCTAGATCCCTGTGAAGAAATGTTGTCTTCACATCCATCTGTTCTACCTCAAAATCAAAAGCAACATCAATAGATAAAAGTAATCTAATAGAAGTTACCTTGGCAACAGGTGAAAAAATACCACCAAAATCAATTCCCGGAACCTAGGAATAACCTTTTGTTACCAATCGAGATTTGTATTTCTCCACCTTTTTTCTGTATTTATCTTCTTCTTGAACACCCATTTGCTGCCAATGGGTTTCCTTCCAGCCAACAACTCCACCAAATCCCAAGCCTCATTTTTGTGAAAAGATGCCATTTCATCAACCATGGCCTCTTTCCAAAGTTTTCCATCCTCTGAATCTACTGCTTCCTTCATAGTTCTGGGATCATCATTAGTAATAGATAAAGCAAAATTTGAACATAAAGCAAATGGACTATACCTTTCTAGCTACCTTCTTTCTCGAACTGATCTTCTCACACCCAGAGTTTATGGCTCTTCATCTTCTAATTCCTCCTTTATTGTAGAGTCTGATTCTTCCTCCTTTAGCTCAAACTCTATCTTCTTAAGTTCCTTTGGTTGAACTTCATGTTTAATAACATCTTTCACCTCTCTAAACACCACATCTCGGTTGTACACAACCTTCCTTGTTATTGGATTCTAAAGCTTATAACCCTTTAAACCATCCTTATACCCAACAAAGATGCACTTTTCAGATTTACTATCCAACATGGTTCATTTCTCCTTTGGAACATGTACATATGCATCATGTCCAAATACCCTTAGATGTGAAAGAGAGGGTTTCTTACCAGTCCATACCTCTTGTGAAGTCTTATCCTCCAACATTGATGAAGGTGATCTATTGACTAGGTAACATGCTATCTCCATCGCCTCTGCCCAGAATTCCTGTCCTAACCTAGCACCATTGAGCATGCTTCTTGCCCTTTCCATCAACGCCTTATTCATTCTTTCTGCAACTTCATTTTGCTGAGGTGTATATGGAGTAGTATTCTCTCGTGCTATACCACACTTCTTATAGAATTCTTCAAATTCCTTACTACAAAACTCTCCACCGTTATCTATCCTCAGCACCTTTATCTTCTTCTCTATTTGGTTTTCCACTAGAGCCTTAAATTCTTTAAACCTGTCAAAGACTTCAGATTTATTCTTAAGGAAATATATCCACATATTCCTTGAGAATTCATCTGTAAACGATACATAGTACACAGACATATCCGGTGATGGAACCTTCACAGGTCGAAACAAATCACTGTGCACAAGCTCTAATATCTGTTTCACCCTCTTACCACTAGAGGGGAAACTCACCCGATTCTTCTTCCCATATACACAATTTTCACAAAAATCAAAATCCAGAGAGCTACTACTCATACCTTCTACCATACCTTTACCATGAAGTATTCAAAGGCCCTTATCTCCAATATGTCCAAGCCTTTGATGCCATAGCATGGTCTTCTCTCCAGAGACCACTAGATTTTCTGCTCCACTTTCAGGAACCACAGAATTGTTGCACCCATCAACAACAGTGTTACCTTGCAGCTTGTACAGAGTTCCAATCCAAACTCCCTGCATTAATACCAGTGATCCCCGAACCATCTTGCATGTATTCTTCTCAAACACTATTTTTACACTTGCATCATCTCGCTTGCTTACAGAAGTCAGATTTCTAGCCAATGTAGGAATATGTAGAACACTTGGAAGTGTTCTAACCCTTCCACCTTAAAACTTCAACTTTACTTTTCTCTGACAAATGATTCTAGCCTTCTTATCATCCCCTAAGAAGACATCACCACCATCATATTTCTCATACTCGTAGAACCACTCTCTATGGGGATTGAAGTGAAAGGATGCACCTAAGTCAATCAACCATGCCTCATGATCTACATGTGTACTTTAAGAAGCCAAGTACACATCCCCACCTTCATCTGAAGTGGTTTTCACCTCTACAGAAGGAGCATCATCAGATCCCTTTCCTTTGTCAAGAGCTTTAGATTTACAGTCCCTTTTTTAGTGCCCTTCCTTTCCACATTTCCAGCACACCACCTTTATAGGTTCTCCTGGAGATTTAGATCTCCCTCTAGATTTAGATCTCCCAGTCGATGACTTACTTTTGTTTCTGTTCTGGGACTGTCCTCGTACAGAAAAGGAATCACCATTCTGGCTCTCCATATTTTTCCTTCTCATCTCCTCCATCAACAAGGATGAGACTATTTCATCAAACTGCAAGGCAGTTGCATTTCTACCTATATTTCATCAAACTATAAGGCAGTTGCATTTCTACCTATTGTAAAAACCAAACTATCCCACGAATCTGGTAGAGAACAAAATAAACTAATTTACTTATCTTCATATGAAATTTCAATATCAATAGATGATAACTAACTTACCACAATGTTAAACACATTCAGATGTTCTGTCACTGAGTCTTCATCTTCCATCCTCAGGTTATATAGCTTTTTCCGTAGGAATAGTTTATTCACCAAAGAAGTAGATTGGTACAAAGTCCCTAACTTGTCCCACAAAGCCTTCGCCATAGCTTCCCCTGATACATTCATTAATATTGAATCTGAGACACACAATCGTATTGTGCTCTTTTCCTTCCGATCCAACTTCTTCCATTCTTCATCAGACACTCCCATTGGTTTAGTACCCAGATCTACTACGATACACTGATATTTATCCACCAATATATCCTCCATCTTGAGTTTCCACAACTCAAAAATATGACCATTAAATTTCTTGATGTCCATCTTTCCACTACTCGCCATCTTCTTTCACCACTAGAATCGATCCCATAGATCTTTGATTGAACGAGGTCTACACAGGCATGAGCGAAACCCCTCTGCAACAAAGGCATCCCCTTGAAGCCAAAACAGCTTGATACCAAATATAGGTTTCAACCCTGCACAAAAATTACCTACATACAAATTATAAAACACAGAAAATAAACAATGTGAGATAATAACACATAAAACACATATACACAGAGATTTTCCCCTGGATCACAAAACCAAGACTACTAGCTTGATTTTTTTATTATGTTCCATTCAATATTACAATACATATGTATACATGCCGAAGCATCCAATACCATCGATTGAAAACCACGTCAAAAACCATGGACTAAAAACCATCACGTCCAAAACCATGTGTGAGAATCATGCACAAAACCATAGGTAGGTCTGCCCAACCTAATATAGGGTCCAAAAAAAAAATTCCTGGGGTGTTGCCTTGGACCCCTAGAGGGGGGCTACCCGCCCCCCTCAAACCCCCTAGACAGGGGGTATGCCGCCCCCACTGTGACCCCCCCACTGCGCAATCGACGTAATGAGAGGGGGGCTCTACCTGCCCTCTAACCTCACAGTTCACTATATGGGCTAGTCGTGGAAAGAATAACACAACCCAACAATTTTCAAAAGCTTTCACTACTTCATGTGGTCCCATATAGCATGTACAAAATTTCCACTTAAAATGTTTAAATTTGGAATCATAAAGGAGTACCCAATCACCTGGTTGGAACTTCTTTTTCTTTATCAACTTGTCATGCCATTTCCTGTGCTGTTTTTGCATTAATGTATTATGTTGAACAACATCCCTTCTAATTTCATCAAGTTCATTTAATTGTAAGAGTGTTGTGGATGTGCTTTCGAGAGATCCAATCCTAATTGGACATCAGTTCTAAAAGTTTTAATATGGAATTTGATGTGCAATAGGACCTTCTTTCCATACACCATCTCATAAGTTGTGTGACCCATGCTATTCCTCCAAGTAGTTCTATAAGCCCATAAGGCTTCAAGTAATATTTTTGCCCATTTTTTCTTATTAAGATTCACTGTTTTGGTAAGAATGGACTCAATTACCTTGTTATTGGATTCTACCTAGTCATTTGCCTGCAGGTGATACAATGTCGATTTCCAGTGTTAGATTTTATATTGATCCATAATACCTTTCACTAGATTAGAAATAAATTTAGGCCCATTATCAGTAATAATTTCTCTAGGAACACCAAATCTACTAAAGATTTCGCTAAATAAAAAATCAACAACAACTTTTTCAGTGGCAAAATAAACAACTCTAGCTTCTACCTATTTTGTTACAAAAACTGTGGAAACGAATGTATGTCTTTTATTTAAGGATGTGGGGGCTATAGGTCCTACAAAATCAATAGCCCATTTTTCAAAGGGTTCAATCATAACTTGACGACACACATGCATTTCATTGGTTTGAATAAGTTGGCCCATTTGCTGACAGTTATCACAATGCTTTACATACTATTTGGCATCCTTAAACAAGGAAGACCAAAAGTAGTCAGCGCATAGGATCTTATATGTTTTCCTTCTATCAACAAAATGGCCCCCGCAAGGTTCATCATGGCCAACTCTCAAAATATCAAACACTTCTTCCTCTCTTACACATCTATGAATAATGAGGTTGGTCTAGTGTAAAATAGATCTCCCTAAATCCACAAATATGGAGTACTCTTCTAAATAATATTCCACCTATCTTGAGTGGATAGGTGAGGTGGTGTTTTTATTGTAACTAAATAATTAGCTATATTAGCAAACGAAGGAGAGTTTGTTGATATAACAAAAATATGCACATTATGAATATAATCATCTACAAGAATTATTTCACCAGGATTGTTTAATCTACAAAGATAATAAGCTACAACATTGGATTTTCCTACTCTATCGATAATAGTAACATTAACTTCCTGTAGTAAAAGTAGCTACCTAGTCATTCTACCACTAGTCAAAGGCTTATTCATTAAGTATTTTATGGCATAATGATCTATATGTATAAGCACTTCATAACCCACAATGTAGTGTCTGAATTTGTTAATGGAAAATATCACGGCTAAGAACTCTTTCCCAATCATAGTATAATTCAATTCAGTCGGTGAAATGTTTCTACTAATGAAGTAGATAGTCTAGGATTGATGATTTTATTCTTGTCCTAAAGTCATGCCAATAGTGGTATCTTAGGCATCTGAGGAAATATGGAATGGAAGAGACCAATTAGGTCCCCTCAAAACTTGTGCATGTACTAATTTTTCGTTCAACTCATAAAAATCTTGTTGTCAGGATTTAGTCCAAGGGAAATCACTATCCTTCTTTAAAATTCAAAAAAGGGGGGTAGTTATCCTAGAAAAATTTTCAATGAATCTCTGGTAATAGCCTGCATGTCCCAAGAATCCTCTCACTTCCCTTTGTGTTTTGGGTGCACGAAGACATAAAATGAATTCTATTTTGGCTGGGTCTACCTGAATACCTTTTGTCAGAGACAAGGTGACCAAGAACCACCCCCGCTTTTCACATCAGTCTACATTTCTTATCACTCGAAGTGAGGCAAGCTTCCTGGCAACGAAAAAACACTTTTTCTAAATTTTTTAGGGCTTTTGGGAAAGAATCACCAAATACTAAAAAATCATCCATGTAAACCTCTACACACTCAAGGTCAGTAAAAATGGCCAACACAACCCTTTGAAAGGTAGCTGGAGCATTAGAAAGTCCAAAAGGAAGTACTCGATAAGTGAATGTCCCCCATGGACAAGTGAAAGTGTTGTTGTCCTAATCTTCAGGTGCAATTTGTATTTGGTTATAACTGCTAAAGCCATCTAAAAATGAAAAGTACTTTTTATCGACAAGGGCATCAAGCACTTGATCAATAAAGGGAAGGGGAAAGTAATCCTTGAGAGTGGATTTGTTTAATTCTCTATAGTCAATGCAGATACACCATCTCCCATCTTTCTTCGGAACTATCATGAGTGGGGAGACCCACTGACTGTTTGATATAGGATAGATAAAACCAAAATATAAGAGTTTTTGTACTTCTTCCTTAACAATGTCTCTTACTGTGGGATTCATGTGCCTTTGGGGTTGCCGAACAATATGGGCTCGCTCCTGAATATAAATGTGATGAGTGTAAGTTTCAGGAGGGATGCCTTTCATGTCCTCATAGCTCCATGCAAAGGCAAAAAAATCATCTCTTAATAAGCTCACGAGCTTCTCTTGTTGATATTGGTCCAAGTCTGAACTAATATATAAATATTTTCCTGGACTAATTTCAACAAGAGTAGTCTTAGACTCAAGTTTACTAATAGATGTAGTTAAACTATGTATTGGAAAAGGCTTAGAATCATAGTTTTCTTGGAAACTTGGGCTAAAAATATGAGGAAGTGAGTCAAAATTTGGTGTAGTGTCTAAGTTGTTCAAGAAATCACGAATCTCACCCTCCTTGGTTGACTTGGTATATTGATGGATCAAAGAAACAAATTGAGTCTCCTCATCACTACTGTCATAGTCTAGACGTAGGGTATCTCAAAGTTATTGAATGGATCTAGGAGGTAGGTACAGGTGACCTTTTTCATAGCCTCCGCATGAGAAATATACATATCACCAAGGTGACATCTTATGTAAACCTCTGTTGTGGCTAGCCACGGTCATCCCAAAATCAAGGGATGTCCTCCAATAGGATTTTTTGGCTCAAGAAAAATAATATCTATGGGGAATTCCCAAGAATAATTTGAAACAACCACATCATCTGTCTTGATTTTAGATCGGTCAGCCATTTCAAGCACAGTAGGGGTATGACAGATGTTGTTCAACCGAAGTTGTTCCATGGTTTTCCCAGTCATAGCATTGATAACGTCTCTTAGATCTATTAACAAATTGGAGACAAGGACATCACCTATCTAAAAAAAACAACGGTGTATTTTTCCATTTGAGCATTACCTATCATTAGCTTAGCTACTCTTCCAACAAACTCAACGGTATGAGGCTCTACTCACTTCATCCTTGGTTTTTTAAGACAAATATACTTAATTATTTGGGTACAGATTGGGATCTCTTTAATGGCCTGAAGCAAAGGAACGTTTATGCAAAGATTCCTAAGTTCGGTAACCAAGTTAGACTTAGGAGTGGGGTCATATTTCTCCATAACCAACCTCTCTGGAAAGGGAGGTTGGTTTGAAGAAGATGGTAAGGGCTTTGATTGTATGGGAATAAGTCGAATGGTGACATCTCCTTTCGAATGATTGTGAGTTTCCTCGTCACTTTTCTTCTTGATGATCACCATAGGTTGTTTTTGTTTTTTATTTTCTAGATTTACTACCCTTCTTGATTTTAGATTAAGGTCATTAATCCCAACCCACATAGTTTGATAAATGGGGAAAGGAAGTGGTATGATAGAATGGATCATTTGTACCATTTTATTATTTGGGTTTGGTACTAGTTGTGCAGGCAGTTGAGGTGGTTAAATGGGTGGTGGTAATGGTAATGATGGTATGGCTTGAGTTTTCCCAGGCAGAGCTAGTCGCATTGTAGACTGGGCCATGGGATAAGGTGTATAAGTGGTGGGATATGACTATGTTGGTGCAAGATGGGGATAATGATAGTGTGGAAATTCTCTCCATCCTTGTTGCCAAGGTGGAGGTGATTTTCCATACTAAAATTGTTGCCCATGTTGCCAAGGTTGTGAGTAATTTACATTTTGATAGGAATATGGTGGTGCATTATAACCAGAAAAGTTCAAAATATGTTCAAGAGTCATACCTATACCTACCTGAGGCCATGACTTCCATGCTCCTATAACATGCAATGGCTTCGGTTCTTGCTTCTCTCCTTCAATGTTGCTTTCAATCTAGGTATCGAAGGGCACTCCTCAGTAGGATTATTTCCTATACATATTACACATTTGTTAGAACTTTTAATATATATAGGAAATTCACGTAAAATATGATTTTTCTAACATTTAGGACAATAAATGGACAATGCCTCTTGCTCTTCCACTAATTTTTTACTGAAATTTTAAAGAATCTATTTGTTTGCTAACATTGTTCATGATTTCAGTTTTCATATTGCCCATTTTATTTTCCAAGCCAATAATCATAGGATTAGTGGATCCAAATCTTCTATTTTTAGAACTACTTTGAATTCCTCTACCATATCTAGGCTAGATCGATAAGAATTTCCTGCACAAGTCAGAAATCTGATCAATATCCCCTCTTCCTAGCAAGTTCAAATTATTTCTAGCATCATCAATAAGTTCTCACAAAAACAAGGTCCTAATAATACTTGGATCAAATTGATGTTTTGAGCTTTCAAGAATATATAAAATCCTCTCTAAATAGTATTCCAAGGCCTCATCTTCACCTTGTGAAATAGTGAAAATCCCATCTCGCATGTCTCTTGTTTTGCAATATTCTTGATATTTAGTTAAAATTACTCTCTTCGTCCAATCCCAAGTAGCTATAGTACTCCCTCCTAGTCCCATGAACCAACATGAAGCTGAGTCCTTGAGAGTTGCAGGATTTTTTTTAGCTTTTAAGCATTTGAAGAATAATCATAGCTCTTACATAGTATATCAAATTCAAATAAAAAGGTGTTTGGGTCGTCATGTACCTTATCACGGAAATGAGGGAGATCAGATGGTGGAATATTCTTCATTTGAACTACTTTATTAAGCTCCACAATTGCAAATCAAAAAGTGGATTGTTCCTCATTTGGTTGATTCTCACAGATCCCTTCATCATAATCTTCATTAACTGCCATTTTTCTTCTCCCAATTGAACCACTCTCAATAGAGTGTGAAAATTGACTATGGTTTAGATTGATCTTTTGAGTTCCAATGGTCTCTTTTCTTCCCCCTGCTGGCTGCAAAACACCTGAACTACTATCTCTAGAGTCCAGGTGAATAGTGCCTGTGTAGTGGGTCTGCATTTGTTTGGACTTTCTTCCTACACAAGAAGGCAAAAAATTATAATTTTTTTCTAATTTATCAGTATTTTATCAGCTCTTATTGGGCTTCACACCCCTACCTCTTCTAGTCATACATTTTAAAATATATCAACCAAAAAATAACAATTGAAAAATTTGCTGAAAAAAACTCAATCAAATGTTGCAGTAAAAAGACAATAAGCAAACAAAAAATTAAAGCAGACTCACCCCTATTGCAAAAAAATAAAAAAAAGCTTTACACATTTCTTCAACACC
Source organism: Pinus tabuliformis (assembly GCA_031772625.1). NCBI lineage: Eukaryota > Viridiplantae > Streptophyta > Pinopsida > Pinales > Pinaceae > Pinus > Pinus tabuliformis. The sequence goes on from CM062816.1 coordinate 1,449,615,379, forward strand.
TACCCAACAACGTCGCCAAAATGTTGGGTGCTAGAGTTACAGTTTAGTAAACTCCTTCAACACTTAATTTGTAAACCTTGGGCTATGTAAGCTTAGAGGCATAGCATAGGAAATGCCAAGACTGTTTGGTTTAACTTCAATGAATTCTACTTCTATTCTTTGACTAAATTTTCAAAATCAAGAAATGAAATTGAGAAGGAAGCCTTTCAACAAAACAACACCAAGTCACTCTGGGTACTAGATTCAATTCAAGAAAATACTCACCAAAAACTTTGACAGAAAAATTAAAGCATGCCTTGCAATCAATCAAAAGAATACTAGAAAATAAAATATGCTCCTACGATCAAACTTCACTACTTAAAAGAACATAAATAATGATTTTCTATTATAATTTTAAATCTATTATTTCTACTAAAAATATATCATTCTTGTATTGGAGCGCTCGCGTTCCTATATTGAAATGAATTTCGTTCCTATAGTGGTATACTTTGTTCTGGTACAGAAAAGCCCTATTCCTCTACTAGAATGTTTTGTTCCTGTATTGGAACGTTTTGTTCCTGTACTAGAATAGTATGTTCCTACACTAAGAACTCACTATTCACGCACTAGAACTTCACTCTTCCTGTAGTGGGCACACTGTTCCTGTACTAGGAAAATATAGTTTCAATCACTTTTCCTTTAGATATTAATGTGTTTTATCTAGAAAACTAGAAGTAAATGAAACAAAGAGAATAACTTCAACTTGAACATTAATAAAAAGACTCCCAATCAAAACAAGCATTTGATAGAAATGATTGTGAAAAATTCAAAAGGAAATCTTGCAATGACAGGAAGGAAACACACTTGCGTTGTAAATAAAAATTCTTATCCAAAAGTAAGAAAAATCTATCCCTTTTAGATTTCGGTCATGATAACAAGAAAACTCTGTTTTAAAAGATATTCTTCATAAAATCATTAACTCAGAAATATATTGTAATTGATTCCTACAAATAATGTTTCACTTATAATAATATGCGAAATTGTCACAACTTAATCTTCACATACATAGTTATTATTGGATCACCGAAGTTTATATTCATGTGAGGGTGTGCTTATGCTGGAAAGAAATGAATTTAACTTAAATCACCTAAACCCATAACTTTAACCAATCTTCTGGAAATAAACTTAGAAAGCATTTCTCAGAAAAATGAGAGACCATTCAATGCTTCAGGAAAGAAATGAAATGCAAAGACTAGAAATAAAAGTTAACCCAACACACGGGAAAGCCTCAGATCCGCGATCATGTGAAAAACACATACAATGGTTTCACAAAATCACAAGATCAAGCATGTAAAAGGAAACTTCTCTATTCACATCAGCATAACTAGCTGTAAACACTACGAAAATAAGGCGAACGAGCTGGGTTGGTTGGGCCCTAACCAACCAGCTCATTTCCCTCTACGAAAGTTATGAAGTTAACTATACGAATGAAATATTACAAATGATAACAAGAACTACAAATAGAAAATTGGTATTAGCTGCTTTTATTCAAATACTTTTGCAAATATACATTGTAAAACCACAATCCAACCCAGAGACACAGAGAAATATAAACCTACAAAATTCACAACAGTAACGTATCAAAAATTCTCCACAGTATTGCTAGTTAAGTCTACCCTAGAGTCCCTAAGTTATACATAAAATCAGCTCTCAGTCGTAATGAAAATTAACAGGAAAATATGCTTTAATAGTGATCGACCTCCATCTTTAGTTCATCCATAATGCTCCAAGCCTTTATTGAGCTCATCCATAATGGTCCAACCCTAATATAGAGAATGGAACAAACCGTCGACAAGAGGTACGCCAATCTTTAACACGTGTATTATTTTTGGATTTAATCTAAATTGAATGGGTCGGTTGTCCACCTGGTACAAGAACTGCAGATCTTGCGCCAACCAAACTTCACTTTTGATTAATTACATTTACTCACCATGCCTTAATTAAATACGAAAAGATAAGTTATAAAGGAATTTAAATCTATTTAACCTTTTTAATTGAATAATCTACTATGGATATTCCACTGGTCCATTCGACACAACAAATATGATAAAATTATACTTAAAAATCCAAAATCTACGCTATAACAATTTTCTCCCTCTTTAGATTTATAAATGTATAGTTTATTTTTAATATCATATGCATGTGAATGAAAATTATGCAGAAAAATAATGAACAATGAAATAAAATTTCACACACACTTTTGACACAAGATATGACCTAGGAAACCCTTTTGGGAGAAAAACCTAGCAGGAAGATAAGGTCACTCTGCTCTCCTTCTCTAAAAGGAAATTGTTTGTCAGTACAAAGAAGTATAGTCTGTGGCCTATGGGTTACTATAATGCACAAATTGTGTTTATGTGCTCTATCTCCTATCCCTCTCAGCTATTTTTCTCAACTATTGAACAAATGCACTCAAAGAAATGAAACCCCTTTTCCTCTTAATGGCGTGGTCATAACCCAACCCAATAGTCTATTAGTGGATAGGCTTAACTACGTCAACTCTTAACTAGAGTTACAATATAAAATCTTCTAGCATCTTCCTCATCATAATCACATGGCTAGCCCCTTTTTAAGAATAAGGGAGGATGACGTGGCATCCTTATTGTGGTGAAAACAAGAAGGTGAACTTTTGAGTGGCATAAATTTCACATATAGACTCTGATTGACCCAATTATTGCACAATTGGAATGGTATCTATGTGTAGAATAGGAAAAAATGGCCTAGTACTAGAAAATCAAATGTTTACCCCCAATAAATGTAATTTGGTCCCTCAAAATTCTCTTAAAAAGGTTTCAGACCCCAATTTCCCAAATTGGGTCCTGCTGGTAAAATGATCATGTGAGCTTATTTCCCCACTTTTTCCACTCTAAAAGAAACGAGATGGAAAAAAAACAATATAATGATCCAATCTCAATCATAAAACAATAATAGAAGGCCATTCTCCTTCAAACACACACACATGGGAAAAATCATTGATCAAGCTTTCCATATTTGACCAGGCTCATATTCACAAAAATACCATGTAGGTTTGCACAACACAAGGGTGTCCTTCTCTCTTCGCTAGAGTCCCTTGGCCCTCCCCTATTTAGTGCCATATATGCCACACACAACCATGACAATTCTTAGTCCTAATAAACATCTAGCCCAAAGAGCATTGTCACAAATTCATTTCCTATCACCTAAGATATGAACATTTTTATAACATTGCACCCCACATTTACTCGCTTTTACAATATCTCCATGGTAAACATGAGCTGAGAGTTACTATGATTTGACATGAAAACCATTTTCCATTTATGGAAGTGGGGCCTACTAAACTGACAACCTTCTACAACCTCCCAAGGACATTTGGTCACTCAGATGTTAGGCAACACCCATTGGAAATATTTCACTAAGTTGGAACTACCTTTTCAATGACTTTTTATCCCATGCGAACCTATGTAGGTCTATGCATGGATATAGAATGCTTCATTCGCACACACAAATCTCCCTCCCTGCATCCACAACTACACTCATAGGCTATCTTCCATGAATTCTAGGACTTTGACACAAAAATTTAGGGCTAGCCTCTAGGACAACTGCCAAGAACTTCTAGAGCTTCTTATAAGAGTTTTCTTGCATTGTTCTTGACTCAATCCTTGCTCAAACTTGTTAAAAATATATGATAATCATTTACACAAACACTTTGTAAGCATAGTACATGAAGGACGTTAATGCATTTATAATCATTGATTCATTAGATCATCATAGGTTAATCAAGAAGGATCAATTCCCTCTCTTACTAGTTGTACAAACACATGTTAGCTCATGCATTCAAATATATAACCAAGAACCTACCAAACCATGGAATAAATCAATAACAAGAGAACATCACATAATGACAAATATACTATGATTATAAACAACATTTAACTAGGAATAAGCCATGAAAAACTAGTTATATAATCATATACTAAACCAGAACTTATGCTGATTTATCTCATTAAAGAATAAAACAGATTACCATATGCAAATTTCAACCAAGTCAAGGACTTCCATGTACCAACCGACCAAGATTGGAAAGAACCAAGTCTTTCTTTTACCCAATCATCCTTATGTGATATTCCAAGAATGTTTGAGGGATCACATGGGATAAACCAAAACAAAACCAACTAGGATTTTTAGAGGCTAAACCACCTCAAACCTCAACCACAATGATTTCACCTAAACCATTCCAGAAATCATTAATCACCAAAACAAGCTTGGATTCCTCAAACTGTCTTCACCATACCTTGAGGAATTTTCCTGTCTCCATCCACCTATCAATACTTATATGGGAAATCCATCTCCACCCTCAAACCTTGGGAATTTCTGAGACAACCTCAATGAGGATCCAAAATATACCGGCAATCCAAACCTTAAACAAAATAGGGAACCAATTACATCATGGTTATCCAAGAAATGGAAAAGGAAAGATTATAATCATTGTCAATATAAGATAATCCCATGCCTATGATAGAAAAATAACCAAATACCAAATGCATGTACCATGCATTCGAATATCACCTAGGAAATCACACATGCAACTTGTTACCTGCAATGTCATCCTACTATAGATGATTTTGCAACCTTCTTTGTTTCCCAGGAGTTCCTTTGTTTGGTTGCTTGCTTCTTACTTGATTATGTCCATGTGGTATCTTTTTTTCCTTTCTTTTTCTCCCTCTTAAAGTTTGATTTCTTTCTTAGTGAAGCTAATGTTGTTAAAGCTAAAAAATGAGCAATGCTGATACAAAATTGTCATTTGTTTCTCAGGCACCTTTTTATCTTTGATGTATGGTGTCTCTTCATTTCCTTTCCTTTTTTCTTCCATTTTCCTTTATTTTCTCTCTAATTTACCTAGCATGCATATTGTTTTCCCTTCATCTTCATTTCCTCTTATTTTCCTTTATTCTTAAATTAATTTCCATTTATTGGCTTTTTCCTTTTGCCAATTTCCATAGCCATTAATTAACCATACGTGATACCCAATTTAATGTTTTCCCCATCATTAAGCTTGGAATACATGTCCCATTACCTTGGATTTTTTTCTCCTTTTTAATTTCCTTCCATTTACATGGAAAATCAACCCAGGGTTGTTACAAATTCTCATGCCAGTTTGAATTTCTGAGTCAGAGAAAGAGATATATGAGAGAGTAATAGAAGAGAGAATAACTAGAAGCTCAAGAACCATGAAGAATAATCCCTTGTTTTCTCCTTCATCTTATGTTCATAATCACTCCTTCACCTTTCATATTCTGAACCTTTTGGCTTCTTTGGAAGATTAACCATCACATCAAAGAGAAATATTCACCCAAGGTATATTTTTCCTCTCAAGTCAAATTTTTTCCCTCCTTAAGGCATCATAACATGTTGGTTGTTCCCTTTCTTAAGCTCTAGGATTTTAAGTAGTAAAAATAAAAATTACATCATATAATACAATTTGACAGCATAACACCAGTAGTATCACCCCAACATTATATGTTCTTAATTACATTACAAAAGTTGGGGTAATTAAATTGTGTCACAATCCCCTCCCGTTTTATGGAACGTCATCCTGAATGTTCTACTATATGTAGAACCATTCTGTACAAAATAAGGGATATTACACTTTCATATCAGAACCATTTTTCATTTCCTTAGTTTCCATTTCAAGTAATGTAATTTATTTTTCAATGTCAACTCAACTATATATCTCATGGGATTTCACCATGTTCTTGCATGGTTATCCATTGATTGTTATGGCTTCCATAGGGGACAAGCTCAACTATTTTTTTTATTCGACACACCTAATGCTTGAACAATTTCAATTATTATGTACATGAATCATTGAAAACCAAACCATTCAAGGCCCCCCTTCCTTCTAGTTAGACATCTTCAAAGGTCAGGCATCCTGTTCTCTACCTCCCTTGTCGATTAGGAAATCCATTCCTCTGCAAGGCTTCCTCAGACAAGAAATCTTGATACTTATGGTGTCTTATAGCCCAGAAATTCCTTTGTAGTTCTATAAATAACACAACAATTTTTTCATAATATAACTTATGTTGATCAATGTATGTCATAGTGTTCCAGTGTCACTTCAATGGCCTTGTGACTAGGCTTTTTGGCTTCAGATAAATAGTATTTCCTTCCTAGATAGATCATTGTCTCACCCTTATCACAAGCATATAGTTTCCATGAGATTAATCATAATAATTTAATTCCTTTTTATTTTCCTTTCGATGCTAGCTTCATATAGGGATCATATTTCATAAATATGAAATTCTTCTCATTATGTTTGACTCATACATATGGTAGTACTCGTCCTTCATTATCATAACCAAGGGAATTTCATCTACAATCTATAATTCCAATGAACCAAATAGTGGTAACTGTTCATAATAAAATATTTTCATTACAATATTTAGAACATCTCATGAAGTGATCTCATAATTATTATACACACAATAATTCAATCACTTTCAATTTATTAAAAAATATTTTTAAATGAAGTTGTCATTACATTCTTTTTTCATCACAATCATTCCATAATGCATTCAAACATTTATTCCAACAACCACAGTGTCAAAAATAAATGTAAATATGTATACATTCATGAGTTACTAGATTAAACTTTTTTTTGCAGGATGAGGAATTGATGCCACTCATTCCACTACTCAAAAATTCGTCAAAGTTATTAGAACCCACTTCCTTTCATGACATTCAATCATGGAATTGGTTTTCTCATACAAGAATGCACACACTTAATGCACCAAGCACATGTGCCATCATGATTCATAATATGAATTTCATGACCAAATCATGCCATATTAACTCATGGATGCATCACAAAGGTTCTACAAATATTTACACACTAAAGGCTTCTTGCCTTTGTCATAACCCACTCGGTTTTAATCACAAAATTACTTTCATGTTTCAACAATTGAATATAATTTTCACATTAACAAGGAAAAAATAGATTCTTCAATTACATTCTCCTTACCAACAAACTCAAAATTGTATGATACAATCACTTGTCTCAAGATTAGAAACTATCACGCCAACAATCATGGACTCATTGACACAATTGTAGTCCCTACATTTGCTTCATACATCCCATATTTTCATGCATTTTCTCAATGCATTATCGAAGATATTTTATCTCATGAGTGTATTATTCATTCATTTAATCATTGTTTAACATGGAATCTCAATGCAGGCACACATTGTTGATATTTTGCTAATTATTTTTTTTTTGAAAATTTTATGCCTTAACCATAACAGTCCTTGGGAATCCATGCAATACATGCATACATTCGAAAAATAAAATATATCAAATTTAGGTGAAAGTAATTCTTCCCTAATTCCGTTACATTTTTGACCATTTCTCACCACTTTCCCTACCCACTTAGCTACCATCACATGCATTCTCAGCTAATCTATTTTCAAGGATCTTAGCTGGATTCTTAGCATACTTGATGTTGAACCATTAAGTAGCCCCTAAAATTATATCAACCTCACATATTAGTCACAACTCTATCATTTCGTCTGCATACACACAAGTTTCAATGAATATTCATAAAGGGAAATTGCACTGTGTATCTAATTTACAATTCAAAAAATGACTTCAATAATGTACCCAAACATGTACATATACATCTTGTCATGCATGTTCCATATTTGAAAATATTTCATGTTGTTCGTACATATTTATTTTTAAATTTATTTTTTAGCCTTTCTTGTTTTCAATCTTTCACATGACAAGTCACATAAGCATAAGCATAAGAACACTACTTTCTTTCATGTTGTAGTTAACAACAAGAGATCACTCTTACAAACTTGGCAGATGAACACTCCATGTGACATTGAATCCATTAGGTTACGTTATTGTACTACCTAACAAATAGGAAGTAATAGTTTATATTTTCTTAAGATTCACGCATTCATATTATTTTCATAAATAAAATATATCGTCCAAGCAAAATTTTTAGTTAAGAGAAACTGCATTCTTAATTCATTTTCATAGCAGCGACATCATTGTCTATCTAGTTCTTATTGGCCCAAACAATTCCTTATTGATTGGTCCTTTATCCACATATTCCCTCTAATGCAACTTTGCAAGGTAGGCTTCCAATCTCATTAGGAATTTCGTCACATGAATAACATTATAATTTTATTAGATAGAAATAAATTTTCTCAGATTCTTAGTAGGATCAGAACCAAAATTTCTTCCTTGCAATGGCTATGGGGTAGCTCCCACTAGCACTCATGTGCATATCAACTATACCAACACACATTATATCAATACAATTGTTGTAGAACTTGATCAGTCCTTCATGTAATCTCACAAGCATATACTCATATCATGCACTTGATTAGGAATTAAAAAAATGCTTATACCACTTATAATTTCCCTGACCCCGAGCTAAGAAACACCACTCAACCAACACTACTTAAATACTATAAAATTAACTGTGGAAGTGATTATGTTCAAGTATACCATAATTCTCTTATTACCTAGAAATTAAGTTTATTTTGAAATGCAGCAGAAAATTCCATATGTGGAAATCAAAATATTAGTAAATAAATATTCACAACATCATAAATAAATAATATCAATTACATCTATAAATAGTCAAATTCAACAACATCAACATAACAAATTCACATTAATTGAAAACATAAATTTAAAATCAAAAGTACTGAACCATGGTTATGGTTTGTATGCACATAATACAAGTAAATTCATCACATCATACTCAAATATCATGAGAAATGACTAAATTATGGTCTATAACCAAAATACATAAATTTGAATAAAAATACATAGACAAGATATCATAGAATAAAATAATTATCTATATTAACAGAGTTGTCTCGCTATAGGCTCTCCACATTCCTCCTAGCCATAAACCGTGTGGCTCATAATCACAGCCACCGGTCACCCCCAATCTAGGGTAGAAACTCTAGGCAATAGTTGTTCAATAAGCAATATAATCCCAATCCACATCACCAACCCTAACAAATTTCATATCCAAGCACAAACTCATGTCCCCCTGATCAACACCCAACTAGCACATCTCGAAACCCTCAAAGGTTCCTACCTACAACTAGTCTAAATATGTTTCACTTGCAACTATAGTGATAAAAAGGAAATAGTTGGCTTCTTAGTTATTAGTGCCCTCTAGTGCCCACATGGCTAAAGTGAAGTGCCACATGGCCTATTGGAGCCATGCATATAAAATAGATTGTAGGTTCTTGTTATGTGGATTAATTATTATTTCATTCATTTAGCTAGTTATGGTTGGATGAAGAGGAAATTCAGTGTTGATGATAGATGGCTAGTGAGACCTAGAGATGGATTCTCGAACTAGATGGGGTGCGGTAAGTTAATTATATCATATGGATACATCGATATTTTATGTGAGCCCCTATACTAGCTTTGGGATCTTGGTGATATGAGGGTTTGTTGGCCCTTTTAATAGCTATGTTCCATGGAGTTACGGTTATGAACTCGGTGGAACATAATTGGTCAGTAATTGTTGGGACTCTAGAATCAGTAGTGTGGATTTTGGTTTGGCTGTTCGGTACCTGGACACTAGGAAAGTTTGCATACTTTTAAATATTCATAATAAATGATTCTTAGAAAACTTATCTATAGAAAACCACTAACTAGAAGCAAACCGATTATTTCTCTTAACCATAAGGTCTACTACTCCTATATTTGTTCAATAGTGGGTCATTCTTAGGCTGAGCCATGAATCAATAAATACATTGGCTTATGAAGTGCTAATTATGGTACATAACCAATATCAAACAAAAATAAGGTCAAGTTACTAACCCTGATAGCCTCTAACCAACAGTCTCACATCCTTCGATCAGTCCACTTGACCAAAGGTAGTGCACACCCTTCTATGGTCACCAAACTTCCCTCAATATGTAGCCCTATCCTTCCAAGGCATCCATCTTGGGTTGGCCAAGGATATCTCAAAGCATTGTGGCTTATAGGAGTTTCATATGCCTTCAGGGATCTAGGTACTCTCCATACCCCACACACAAATAATAGTCCCTATGCTTCCTCCTCCAAGGCTCCAGCCTTCCATAAGGAAACTCAAGGAGAAGTGCACTCAAAACATTGTCACAATGTGCATTTCAATGTGTATAGGTTCCACTTGTACCATTCTCCCATCAACATCATAGCTTCTATAGCCTCAGATCCATAATACTACATACAACACCTTCATTAGTTTCCTAATCATATTGTTAACTTGTTCCTAGTTAAAAGTTCACGGTTAAACACTATTAGCCATCTGAATCATGTTATGACAACATACCTCTTTGATTCATTATATATGCACATACATTATTGATCCGGATTCAAGCAGGAACGCAATAGATTACAGAGATAACCATAAATACAGAGATGCGATAACCATAAAAACAGAGATGCAGCGGAAATAATACTTCATTTCATTAATGGAGAATACTGAAATATGCTTACAAATATAAATAACCCAGCTAGGGTGATGGTAGCTTATCTCTGAGAAGAGATGTGTCGGCGACATGCCTCTGAACTGTTTCAAACTGTCTTTACAATGAGGCTCGAAGGCCTATTTATTATTTAGAAACAATGGAAAACCCTTAACATTCCAAAACCTAACCCTAGAAGATGAAACACCAAACTATGGGCCCCGTTTGGGTAAATAGGTACATCAACTTCCCAGGGTCGTAACTTTGGCATACGATCTCCGTTTGATGCGCATGATAGCCCATTGGAAATATCTCTCCGAGGATTACGACGAAAAAGTCGGAGGTAGATTTCCCAAAAAACGTTGTTTAGGGCCTCAAAACGGCTCTGGAAGTTTAGGACCCGAAAAACTACTAAAAATAGTAAACTGCGCTATAATTAAGGAAACTGAAAAACTGAAAGAGACAGTTGTGGGGGTCCAAATGGGATAGGTGGGTGGCCACCAACATCCACCTGGATCATTCCTCCCCTTTTAGGAAGCAATGGTCCCCATTGCGTTGAGTTCCTCCTTGAGATGAGCAAGCTTCTGCTGAGCTGGGTCTCCAGTGAGTTGTTCTGCAATCTCTGATGTGTCCAGAAATGGTGGGAAGCATGGCCAGCGATGGTCCACATTGAACAATTGGTGCAAGCAAAGGAATGGAGGAATGTTGTGCTTCAAAGAATTGTTGCCCACAGCGTTGTTACTAGTGTGGACCATGTCGAAGCGGTCTGAGTTTCTGATGGGTTCTGGTAAGGCGTTCTCTCTAGAGATGTAACCAAACTTTTTCGCCCACCTGAAACTTGTGTGGTACCCCTCTGGGTAAGGAGAAGTTGTTCCTGTGTTCTGTCATGACTGTATCCCTATGTTGCTGCTACTGCATGGAGGAACCCTTTGCGGGGGTCATGGATGTAGCAACGATCTTCCCCTTACTTTGGGAGCAAACCAGACAGAAAATAAATTTCCTAGTCTGTGAGATGAGCTTGCTGCCTTTCTTAGCAGTGATCAAAGAGGTGGTGGTAGGTGGAGCTACCTCTGGTATCCTGTATAATGAATTATCCAAAGAAATAATGACAGCACGAGGCCTTGACTCATACACAGCATGTCGCCTCCACAAGTATGGCTGGCCTAATAGTACATCACAAACATCTAGAGGTGTAACATCACACAGTACCTCATCTCTAAAGGGCTTGATGTTGTAGGGAAGGCGGCACTGCTGGTGAACTTTGAGATCTCGTCCTTCGTGAAGCCACCTGATACTATACGGTTGGGGGTGTGGCGTAGTTGGTAGGCCCAACCGCTTCACGAACTCTACAGAAACGAGGTCCTTTTGGCTGCCACTATCGACAATGAATTGCAGCGGCGAACCCTTCACCCACATCTATGAGTGGAAAAGACGTTCCCCTCCTCTGGCTCTTCGGGCTCATTCTTCTGGATCTTGGCAGTGGCAACAGTGGCACTAGGATCCGCATCAATGATTTGCTTCCCTTTGCCATCCCCCTTGCTGGGTTCCGGCTCAGAGTCAGAACATGCATCTGATTCGGAAGCCTTCAACTCGGCCACCAGCGACTGCTTGGTTCGACACTCACTTGTGTTATGAGTGGGACTCTTGTGGAACTCACACCACTTTCTTGTGTCCTTCTTCGGCTTCGTGGTGTTGTTCTTTTCTTGCAGCTTAGAGGGGTTGTGTTGGGTCACCCCGCCTTGGCTTTGTCCTTTGGGCTTCAGATCTGCAGATCCAAAGTCTCGCTTCTTCTGTTTGAACTTTTTCTTGATTTTGACAGTGTATCAGTATGCTGTGCCGAGTGAGGAGATGTTCAAGAACTCCATCTCTTCCTGGATGTATCTGTGTAGGCCGCCACGGTATTTGAGTACCAGATGCAGCTCAGAATCTTTGATACCCAACTGTGTGCGAAGGGTATGAAAAATATTTGTGAACTCTCGTACATCTTGGTCTCGTCCCTGCCGCAGTGTGGTCCATTTGATGTATTTGTCCTCGTAGCTTTTGACAGGGTAGTACTGCTCCTTGATGGCATCCCGGAAGTCATTCCAAGTGGGGGCGGCTGAAAACAGTGAGCCTCTACTTTCATCCTTCTGCTCGCAGTATGTTTCCCACTAGTCCTTGACGTGGGGGGCTTCTTTGAGAAGAGTGAAAACAATCTTTTCCTGACTTGAAAATTCATGAACAAAAAAATACCCATCTAGTAGATTTAACCATTTATCTACGGCATCTGCATCTATTTGACCCTCGAAGATGGGGATTTCAAAATTAACTTGTACCTTAAATGGTGTGGCGTTTCCAGAGTAGCTATTGGAAGCCGATGCGTCGCATCTGGGTAGTCGTTGAAGGATCTATGCAAAGCTATCCATCATCACGTTCCTTTGCTACTCGAGGGCTTCTTCGAGCAAGATTCTGATAGGATCTCCTGCTCCCTCGTCTTTCTTCTCATTCGCCATGGGAGGTTGTCGAGATTTGCGAGGCTGGTCTTGCAAAGGTTCGGCCAATTCAAGCCCTAACTCTTTATATCCCGACCTCGTTGGGGACATGCAAAGAAAAACAGAGAAAAAGCAGACCGCTCTGATACCACTGATCCGGATTTAAGCAGGAACGCAATAGATTACAGAGATAACCATAAATACAGAGATGCGATAACCATAAAAACAGAGATGCAGCGGAAATAATACTTCATTTCATTAATGGAGAATACTGAAACATGCATCCAAATAGAAATAACCCAGCTAGGGCGATGGTAGCTTATCTCTGAGAAGAGATGTGTCGGCTACATGCCTCCGAACTGTTTCGAACTATCTTTACAATGAGGCTCGAAGGCCTATTTATTATTGAGAAACAATGGAAAACCCTTAACATTCCAAAACCTAACCCTAGAAGATGAAACGCCAAACTATGGGCCCCGTTTGGGTAAATTGGTACATCAACTTCCCGGGGTCGTAACATTGGCATACGATCTTCGTTTGACGCGCATGACAGCCCGTTGGAAAGATCTCTCCGAGGAATATGACGGAAAAGACGATTTTTTATATAAAAAATCATGGAGGTAGATTTCCCAAAAAACATCGTTTAGGGCCTCAAAACGGCTCCAGAAGTTTACGACCCGAGAAACTGCTAAAAATAGTAAACTGCGCTATAATTAAGGAAACTGAAAAACTGAAAGAGACAATTGTGGGGGTCCAAATGGGATAGGTGGGTGGCCACCAACATCCACCTGGATCAATTATTGTATTCACCTAACATATCTTAATGCATCTAACAAATCATTATTCAATATCTATTCAATAAACATGCATCTTTGAACTATTTCATGTCTTGCATTTTTATCATGCCTATGCTATTATTCATCAACATATGACACCTTCTAAAAACATTAAACAAAAATATTAAAACTAGAAAGAGATAAATTAAGATATTCCAACTCATAGTTATGGATGCATCACTCAGCCATAAAATTTTGGAATTCTATTGGGCTACTCGAGGTAAACAGTCAACATCCTGCATGTTTATCTTGTCACATCAAACTCAAGTCAATCTTCAAGTTACATTAGTGTATTGATATATACACCAAAATAATTTTACCTAAGTACACATGCATGCATAGATATTAATTTGAAACTGAAATTCTTTCCTATACTTAAGCCCATCTAGGTTTAGTGTTGAACCTTAATTTTGATACCACTTTGTCACACAATATCAAAGCTCCCATTTCATTCGCTCTTGAGCCCATTTAGGTCCAATGTTGAACCATGATCTAATACCATTTTGTCACATACCCCAACTAAATTTATCGTAACCACACTTTCACAAAATTGACTTTCATTTCTCATATATTTTGTCGAACACATTACATGTAAACCTTTCGTCAAGTATTTTGTATACAACCAATTAAGTAGTATTTTTCTTGTACATTTTTTTCAAATGTTTTCGATGAAATCAAATAAGAAACATTTCTTTGATTCCATGTGTAACATAAAATATTGAATATACTATTCTATCATGCAACTTTTGATTTTTATGTTTAAGGAATTTCATCAAATAGTTCGTATTAAAATTGTAATAAAACACACTTAACACATTTCTTCAAATTCTTTGCATGCAAATAGATATAGATCAACTACAACATCACTATTGTACAACAATTCACATACAACAATACTATCTCCATCTGCAAAATAGCATTTTAATTGGGGCATTTCATCAAACAGTGTGTATGCAATGAATAATTAAACCATTTAGGCAATTCTTCAAGAACATTACATGTAAATTAATATAGAATATTCCTTACAGAATATCTCCTAAATTATATCATTCCAAGTTCTAAAAGTTTAACTAGATGATCATCCCCTCACTATGGTCCAACTTTTAACTTCTAGGACCTCCCAAAAGAAAACTTATAGTAGAAATTCGAACATAACCTATTTAAATATGCATTTAGGAAGCCCAACTTCCTTTGATCATATTCCTAAAATATCATGACCCAATATCTAAATGTTTTACAAAATGATCAACGAAATTTGCACTCATTATGGTCCAAGTATCATCTTTTGGAACCTACCAAAAAAGTTAAAGTAGAAATGCCAACATGGTCTATTTGATGCATGATTTTAGGAGCATCCGGGAATATCAAATTCCTATGGTCATATATTCTTGAATAAATTTTGGAATAGTTTCAAGTTACATTTCCACAAGAAATACTAGGTTTTCCACCTAAAAGAGATATATATTTCTTCATATATCTTATGTCACGGTATGTATCAGTGCCCAAAGTACCTCACACAATGAATAATCATGAATTGATATAGTTATTTAGCGGCGGTTGAAGTAAATGTTGGGAAAATAGTATGTCAAACCTACTATATCTCCTTAGGGAGCACCATATTTAGTTGTGAAGAATAAGGATAACACTCTGAGGTTGTGTATAGATTACAAACAACTAAACACGGTAACCATTAAGAAAAAGTATCCTCTATATAGTATCGATGGTCTATTTAACAAGTTGAGAGAAACTACAATGTTTCCCACAATAGACTTAAGATCTAGGTATCACCAAGTTTGAATCAAATATGAAGAAATTCATAAAATAAATTTCTAGACTAGATATGGGAATTATGATTTTGTGGTGGTGCCTTCTTGGTTAACTAATGCACCAGTTGCATTCATGGGTTTGATTAATAGAATATCTAGTAAGTGTTATGAAAAAATTGTTTTTGTTTTCATGGATGGTACCATTATTTATTCAAAGAAAAAAGAAGAGCACGGGGAGAATTTTCAAACAATATTAAAAGGACATGAAATATATGCCAAATTTAGCAAGTGTGATTTCTACCAAAAATAAATCCATTATTTAGGACATATAATTTCAGAGGAAGGAGTTTTTGTGGATCCTAATAAGATAAATTTCATCAAATATTAGAATGCCCTAAGAAATGTCGCAAAATTTAGATCATTCACGGGACTTTCTACTTACTGCCAAAGATTTATAAAACGATTCTCTCAAATTGATCATCCGATTAATTCATTGCAAAGAAATGGGGTGAATCTTGCTCCGTCCAAGTAACGTGAAGAAATTTTTCAACATCTAAAGTAATTAATTACCAATGAACATGTGTCCAAAATTACAGACTCAAACAAAGAACCCTTAGTATGTATTGATGCTTGCAATGAATGACACAGTGAGTTGTCATGAAAAATGCATATGTGATATGTTGTGAGTCCTAGAAAATGAATGAGCATGAGAAGAATTATGTAGCACATGATTCAAAGTTGGAAGAAAATGTTCATGCACACAAAATGTGGTGACATTATCTACTTGGGAGTAGATTTATTTTGATGTCAGATCATAGTGGAGTAAAGTATTTATGTGACAAGCATCACTAGGAAATATAAGTGGCTAGAATTAATCAGTGAATTTGAATTTGAAATCAGGCACATCAAAGGATAGGACAAAAATCTTGTCGATTCTCTAAGTCAAAGTTTGCAAAGAAAAATTTAGTTTCACTAAAACTAGGTTGAAATCTATGATAAAATGTGGATTAGAGCATGGTGAACGCTCTCAAAAAATTAATGAATTCCTAAAGAAAGAAAAATAAGGCTTGGGTTGTGTGGGATATCAACTAATAGAGGATGGACTAGTGATATATAAAAAAATATTGCATTTTTCAAACTCCAAGGAATTAAGGAAGTTGAGCATGGATGAATTGCATAAAGAACAATATTGTAGACACTTGGGATATGAGGAAATGATAGCAACAGTAAGGACGCATTATTATTTATCAGGAATGAAGATAGAGATCAATGATTACATTTCTAGATTCTTGTAATGTCAGAAAGTCAAGACTAAACATAGGCATCCAATAGGTTTGTTGCAACGTATTCCAATTCTAGAGTGGAAATGGGAGACTATAACCATGGTTTTTATCATCATACTACCAAATATAAGTAAACACCATGTTTCTATCATGGTTGTGGCAGACAATTTAAGCAAAGCAACTCATTTTATTCTAGTGAAGTTCATTGACAATGAAATTGATATTGCTAAGATCTTTATGAAATAAATCTTCAAGTTGCATAGCATGCGAAAGGTAAGTGTGTCTAATAGAGATGATAAATTTACTTAAATATTCTAGAAATATTTATGTTGATGGGGTGAAATGCACCACCAAAGGTTAGGGGATATCCATGGTATGAAGTCCTAATTAGACCTCAATTTATGACAGGATTTCCATCTCATATGTGGGTGCAACTACCAACATCTCTATTTGTTTTCCTCTTAGGTTTTGGGTGAATATAAGTGAATGTGATAGAAAGTGTGAAAATTGAGTGTGAATATGGATAATCTCAAAAATGAAAAACTTGAAATACACAACACAATAATATAACAAAACAACAATAAGACCAATTGTATCTCAAGAGGAGTTAGTTAAATAAAACAATCAAAGGCATACAAGAGTAAAAGAGCATTAGAAACTAATTGTAAAGTATTTGACAAGTAATGACGCATGGAATGAAAAGCAAAATATTGACAAGGAAGAATACAAGTTATAAGCCAAAAATTAATTCATCAACATACAAATCATGTGAAAACAGACATGCACACAAAATAAATGCACCAAATAGTTATTATAACCATCATGAAAGTGCATGGTAATGTTGTCAAGGGAGATGAGCTTCTCCTTGATAATGTTATAATCTCATGTACATGTACCACAAACCCTTTAAACTCTAATAGTGGAATGTAGGTTGCTCATACTAGCCCCTAACTAACCCTCGCTAGACTCACTATAGTTAAACCATCAAAATAATTAGAGCAAGAGTGCTAAGAGTCACCTATGTGCTAGCAATGTCTTAAGTGCTAAAATCCATTCCCTTTAGAGGCACGATCATATATTTATACAAATGGGAGGGGAATCTTCACCTTCCCCATGACTATTCAATTTCCTCATGACCTATCGTGTTCATAGTGACTTTTCTTATTCTTCCATTTTGATAATTATGATAAAATCATGTTTACAATATGAAAAAATAAATCTAATGGATTAGTTCCCTAGCTGTATTATTTCTCCCATCCCATGAAACCAACTACATTATTCATGCATGAAAGTTCAAGTACTTTGGTTATGCTTGAATGATTTTTTTGTTGGATGTATTATTCATTATTGGTGTAAGATATTTAATGTTGTCCAAAATACTATCTATTTGAAGTATTAAACGAGACACATAAGCTTGTTGTTGGATGTAATTTAAGGTTGATGACTCTTGTGAGTTTTGGGAGAGATACCCATTTCTTGAAAATGATTCTTTTTTGGAAACACTTATTCCAACTATGTTCTTTTCATAATGTCAAGGATTTCAAAATTTTCACTTGATTTTTTCCTAGGGTAGGATGTAACTCATAAGAATAGATTGCAACCTTAGTGTGTCCTTAAATTAAGTAAGGCCAAAGTATATGTAGCCCAAAATTCATTTTTAAAATGGAATTTTTCTTTAGGTTGAGGCCTATTTATGATTAATCTGATGAGGCTTCAAGTGCTTCTTCCATGTCAGTCATTTATTTATTATAACGAATTTTTCTAAGGAATTCCTAACCATGTGTCTCAGTTTTGGTTTAAGTATTAAATCTTCCATTGACAATTCTCTCAAAGGGATGGATATATGTTCTACCTCATAGCTACTCCAAATATGTAGATGTCATAGATAAATGGTAGTTCAGAGGCCAAGGATGCACTTCCTTCTTCAGATCGTGTCAATACTCATCAACTCTACTGATAATGTAGTCTCTCATGATAGATTAAATAGGGATTCTGAGGCTCATTTCTCAAATTCCTTTTCATCACCAATGAGATGAAAAAATAAAGGAAAAAGGGCCTTTCAATGATTAAAAAGATTCCTAAGATCCTCTCTTGAAATAGTTAGTATTTAGACAATGTGCACTGTTATCAAAGCCTTCCCTTTATTATTGTCTTCATACTTGGGAACTTTCTCACCTGGAAGGTGGTAGTAAAACCTTGAAACATCTCTCCTTATTAGGAAATTAAGCATTCTTCTAATATTTATTCACAAAATTTGAGGCCATATGGAGGGTTGTCACAATTTCAGAGATTATTCTTCTTCTTACCTAACTAGAATGACCACATACTACAACCAGAAGGCAAGAAGATTTTTTAGATAGCTTCTTGTTCCATTCTTTATTGTTTCTTTCAAAAAAAAATTCAACTATATAAGGAAAAGTCGATGTAATATTGATAGAGAAGGCCACCATGTACCAAGTAATTACTTCCTATGCAAGGCCCATGACCTCTACTACTTTATCCATCCATTGAAGGTCAACACTGATTGCATGTTTATATATGAGAAGAATGTAATTTAAAAATAAAATTAGATTTTTCCAACCCTATGAGACTTTTAAAAGTGTTGTCATACTCAACGGATCAATCTTTTCTTTTCCTTTTTTCCTCCCTTTCACTTTCTTTATTTTCATTCTCACTTCTGAATCAATTACTTCCTAGAGTTCTAAAGGCCTTGCAACCCAGTTTTTTGCATCAATAGTAATTATAGATGTTATTTCTATAACCTTTACCTTTGATTGTCTTCTCATAAGGTCCTAATGTAGTGCATTATATGTTTGAACTGACTATCCCATATAGTGAAGGATTTCCTCTACTAACAACAAGAAACTCAATGCACTCCCAACTACTTGATTGATCAAACTAATGATGGCCATGAATCTTTGAAATACCCTCCTTTCGTACAAGTCTGTTGATGCAACATAGAACTTTTCATTGAATTCTTTCAACCATAATATAAATTTCTAAAAAAAATTAATAATTGCTAGAAAGGTACAAAAGCTTAAACACATATTTCACACAATACACATGAGTTGCGACTCTTCTATTGATCAAACAAGAACTTGATTCTTACAATGATCCCGGTGAAGGGTAATTAAAACTTTTCGACTAATATATTTCCTAAAATAACTTGATATGCAACCACACACTAAACTCTTCTATCACTTAACTCAACTTGAATCATCACTAAGTTAAATAACTCTCTAATTTTATCCAACTCCTCATACGGGAGTAATCACAATTTCTAACACTCTCCCTTAATTATGACCATATGACTCAACATGACTCAATTATCACTGAAATATGCCTGCTAGTCTATGTCTCAACTAGGCTTACAATGACTAAATACTTTCAAAAATTTTCATTTTATTTTTCTCTTCTAACAAATTCTAAATCCTCTAAATCGCTTCATTCTCTGTTGTGGGTTATTGTTGCAGGATTCATATTTCTTTACTTGTTGCTTATATAATTTCTTTGAGTTTTCTTGAATTTGTGCTGAAACATAATCTGATCTTGTCTCCTACACATTCCTCTTCAAATATTCATTCAACCATGGACTGATTCCACAACATTGCATCTTCCAATTATCTTCTTTTCTCTTCTTCTTGCACTTCATATTCCTCACTTTCTTTTGCCATATTTATTTATAGCATAATCTTATCTATTTTTAACTCCATTGCTAAAAAATGGTTTCAATGCATTCATATTTGTTTCGAGAAACACCCATATCATTCTTTTCATTTTCATAATTAAGTACTACTAATTTTTTCCTGTAATTTGCACACTCAAGATCATTATTCACCATTTCATTCAATTATTTTATTCTAGCTGCTGCTTTAAGAATCACTTTAGTTTTTTCTATTGGTTTTTGAATCCATTCTTCAATAAGATTCAAGTTTGCATCAAATTTATTAACAACCTTGTTTTCAAGTTTTTTGCCCATGCTATTTTGAACACCTTCACATTAAATAAAAATGTTAAAAACATATTTATTATGCTCTTCAGTGAGAGCTTCTTGCTCTACCTCTTCCTTCTTTGCCTTCTTTTCAACTTCCCTGGAACTATCTTCCACTATTATATGGTCAGTGGATATTCTCATAAAAAACTCTTTAATCACTTTATCATGTTATTGCTCATTAATTGATGCTATATGGCATACTACTTCATGAGCAGTTCCATGTATTTCATATCTTGCTTCTATAGTGGCATATTCAACCTTCAAATATTCATCAAACATGGTGGTTACCATATTTCCACAAGCAATCCTTGTTTCAAGAAAGAAACCACACATATCATCAACATAATGTTCATCCACACTATGGTGGGATATCTGAGCATGGATCAGTGCTCATTGTCAATTTTATTGACAATTTCAACTTCACCAAATCCATCAATTGTGGCTAGATTCACCAATTCATATCTCACTTTGTAGTCATCATCCATAGGTGTTCATCTACACCATCCACGTTACAATGGATTCCTTGAGCATTTATATGTTCTTTTTATGATTCACACATAGCAACTTTATCATCTCCCTTTGCAATCTTTGTTGCATCTTCTTCAGTCGTATGCATGCTTGTATACAGTGGGTTTCAATTTTATGGTATTGACAACCATAATACACTTTTGAGTGGGATTCCCAAAGCTCTATTTTCCTCTCAGAGTCTTGCTCATCTACTCTCAGATATGTGATTGGTTTCTTTCCTTGTGACCTAACCTGTTGTTGCATGTCACTCTCCTTTGTGCCAAATTCTTATTCCAATATTTTCCACCCTACCTTGGAAGTAGAAACTTTTTCTATCTTACACAAATTTCTCATCGAATGTTTGTTTATAAAATTCAATGCCAAAACACCACATACTTCGTCATATCGGTTATTGGACTCATACTCAATTAACTCTTTAGCTCGAAGAAAAGTTAACATCTTGATAACCCAATGATCAAAATATTTAGCTATAAACATAGGTGTTGATAGCAAATCGAAGCTACACTAATCACCCTCGATTTCTTCTTTGTCTTCTATTAGACTTCTCAGTTCCTCGGTTGTAGCCTGAACCTCACTAACCACAGAAATGATCTTTGCCTCTTCTTTTCAATTTATTTTCTTAATATGATTTAATCGTGCGTTGGGACCCATATGATTTTCAATATGTGCCCCTGTAAGGCACAATCTTCAACCAAAACATTGTCATGCTTGACAAAAAACCAAATAATTTTGTAGACTGATGGACTTTACAACACCATAAATTCTCTTGCCAAAAACCCTTTTTTTAAGACGATAAAATTTCTCTTCATAATAAATCCCAAGTTTTATTTTATTTTAAAAAAAATCTTAAAAAAAACCTTTTGCAAAATCTTTTCAAAAACCCGTATTGAAAACTTTAATAGATTAAAAAAAACTTTTATTTTGAAACCCTTTTATAAAATGAATCCACTTTTTAAAAAATTCCAAAACCTTTATAAATTATAAAAATTCAAACCTTCCGTGACCCTTTAAAAATATTTCTCAAACGATTGCTTAAGACCTTCACGTGATTGTTGACCGTACGTGGTCGCCTTCCCATGCACTTTGGACTTGAAATCTTTTCGTGTTTCAATAAAAAACCTTCACATTATATGAAAACTTGCACTTTTTTAAAGCTATGTTCTTTTCTCTATTAACGTGTTTCGACTTATGGTGTGTTGCCTTCTAACGCTATCCACGATAATGAAGGCCCGTGTTAGTCCTATAACACCACCAACAACATAGCTAATCCGCAGTAAGGCTAAAGCTAAAGCACGGTAAGACTGTCACCTGTAACGTGACTCTTTGCTTTGCTCACGAGCATTATAACCCACTGAATACCACTATAAGGTGTGTTATAGCTTTATAGCTCAACCAAGAGGAAAAAAATGTTTCTCTATTATTTCTCGTGGATTTCTGTTGATCCTCTCTTCCTGGCTCTTTGTAACCTCACTCTGATACCAATTTGTTGGAAAGTTAGAGGAGCTTAAACACAAATTTCACACAAACCACATGAGTTGTGGCTCTTCTATTGATCACACAAAAAATTGATTCTTACAATGAACCCAGTGAAGGATAATTAAACCTTTTCAACTAGCGACTCGCCTAAAATAAATTTACATGCAACCAGACACTAAACTTGTCTATCGCTGAACTTGACTTGACTCAACACTCAGACTCTCTAATTTTAGCCAACTCCTCGTGTGAGTAATTACAATTTCTAACAACAGTGCCATGTCAATATGCTCCAAAATAGATACTAAAATAATATTTAGTAGTCTTCTAATGTAAGCATTTTTCTCAAGTTGAAGTAAACACAACTTCCAAACAAAGTTCCTTCTAGTATCTTGTTGAAGCTCCATTGCATAAGTAACTTGTAGAATGCCCAATGTAAAATAATGGAACTCCTCTTTTGGATGAATTCTAAGATAATTTTATATCAGGGGAAATTTCCACCTATTTTCGATTATATATAGAATGTAACTATTGCTTGACGATGCAAGTGCTCAAAATCATTAGGACACTTCACCATACTAGTTGCAAAGGTTTAACACTTTATTTTTTTACCAATAGGGCCCAAACGAGTATCATTTAGACCTCGATCTTGCAATACGTTTGCTAACCTTGACGATAGATTTTGGTTACAAAGATTGAAAGAAAATAGAATTCAAGCTCATTTATATTCCAAGTGAGTAGTAGGAGAACTTGTTTCAAGTCTATAAGTGACATGAGGATACAATCTAGAAACATTATATGATGCTTTTTCCGCTCCTCATCAACAAGGTTTCTGCAAGGGACCACAAAATATCAATGAACGAGGGAATATTTAAACAAATTGACAATAATGCATTTTATCTGTCCTTTTAAAAATTTATGCTAGTTTATTATCTCGTTGTTTTGAAATTGAACCACAACATAATTGATATGGTTGGTGTAACATAGTGCAATAGTTTTTCATTGCATGCGGTCGTGAAGGGATTATTAGTATTGTAGTGCATCTTTACATTTTCCTTCTAATGTGGTGCAAGGAAGACGAATCATTCCTGGTCTTCCATACACTGTGGAGTTGCTCAATTCATAGCTTGCATCTCATGTTCATTGGTCTTTATCCTCTA
Organism: Pinus tabuliformis; assembly: GCA_031772625.1. Classification (NCBI taxonomy): domain Eukaryota; kingdom Viridiplantae; phylum Streptophyta; class Pinopsida; order Pinales; family Pinaceae; genus Pinus; species Pinus tabuliformis. The sequence continues at coordinate 1,449,639,393 of CM062816.1, forward strand.
TTAATTTTTTTTTAGGTGGTCGTCCATTTAGTTGTAACACAATAACAACTGTGATTTCACAGAAAGTTCTAGAAACCATAAATCTCACATCTATTGGAAAAAAATTCGATGGATCTGATTTAGGACAACAAACTTCATGAATTCTCTATAATAATAATGCTCCGCTCTAATACAAACTTCCTTTGATCATATTTTCAATCTTCATAACATGGTTCACCATGGGTGGGTCTGGTATGTTAGGGAATGGTATTAAAATTACAACATTTGTAGGTCAAATATCTTGGATTCTCCATACTCAATATTAACGTATGTTTCCCCACCATAAACTAATGTTCAACAATTAATCCTATCGGGACCAAACTGTCTGTCTCTACAATTTGATTTTTCCACTTCACTAAATCCACACCTATTGCATCAACAATTGGATTAGCAGGAAAAGGCTTGCCATGATCCTTGAATCCTAATAAATTCTCCTTTGAAAGCAAATCCTACTTAATGTTTCAATGTGTCTAGAATTGAAATCCTTTATCTTCTCTGGTCAAAATTTAAACCTATATGAATCTATCATCCTTTTATAGAATTTGAGGATTAATGGTAACTTTTAATTCTAAATTATATAATCCGCCATCACGCTTGATAACCACATTGAACTTCTTAATGTAATGGGGTATATTACAATAGGAAAAGATCCTCTAGATTGGACCACAAGTGGCTACACATCCTCAGCAATAACTTCTTCTTTTCCTTTTGAAGGTTCCGAAAATTGGTTTGTTCCTTTTGAGCCTTGACCAATTACATGTCGAGACCCTTATAAGGAGTTGTAGTAGTTGTGATTCTACAACCTTTTGATTTACTCAAAAACAAATCTAAATCCATTGGTCCACAATTAAAGTTACTTTCAAGCCACCTCCACTACCATATATACTCATATCGCTAAATCCACTTACCATTCTTGTTGAGAAATGATTGTAATGACATTAAGCCTCCTTTATCAAACATGTTCCTATCACTATTTATTTTATCAATGTCACTTTCTTTTTGATTCATAATTATCCTTGGTTTCATTTATCATGCTTTGCGTTATTAGCTTTTGGAGTCATTCTTCATGACTCTCCATCTCACAGTATTGCTTGACTTCTGCAATGGTGACATTCCTTTGTGTCAAGGGAGATGACCTCATCAAATAAAACGATTCACTCAAAGGCCATACTACAAATCCCTTCTTCATCCAATGAAGTTGAGTATTTAGGCACAATTTTGAAAAGTACCCTTAAGAATTCCAGAAAAGCAACAAATATAAAGATTCCATTGGTTGGTATATATAACAACCATTTTCTATCTCTACATATGTATGTTGTTTTACATTGCCAACCAATTTAGGAAAAGTTGCTAAACAATCCTTCAATCTTTATTCTTGACACACCATACTTTCTTACATAGTAATTCCACCTCTCTTTGTCTTGTAACAAATACCAATATACCACTAGGTGGAAATTTTACATGAACAACTAAGATCCTTTTGTAAGCCTTCTCCATGTAAACAACCAAATCTGTCTATGCAAAGAGATGAAGGGTGACAGTAAATTACCTTGTAGACACTTCTACTACAACTAGAATTGTAGGAAATAACTTAGCTATCGAAATAAAATATTCCATCCTCAAATATGCACTTATAAGAATAAGTTTTAATAGGGTAACTAAGTGTGCATGATTGATTATTTGTCCTCTTATAATTCTTGCAAAGATAGCCCTCTGGTAGATGGGTTGCAAGTAGGCTTTTGTATATCAAACATGTCCTTTGGAAAGAAACTATTCACAGAATTGACCAACCCACTTGGTGGTGACTTTGAATCGCTCCATGGTTTTTTCATATAAAAAACACCCTTTATAAGATTTTCCAATATGTAATTATCATGTACATTGAAGGATTCCAGTGATACTCCAATGTCAGAAGATTTCTCTGAAGAATAATTTTCTTACAAGTTCTAAATCCCTTGGATGAATTGCAGGAAATATATCAAAGTCCATGAGAACGTGATATTTAGTAGTTCTACATTTTGGTCTTTGACCCTGATTCCAATGCTAGTTTTGGCATTCAAATGGATTGTTCCATGCTTTTTAAATTTGTAGCAAGAGAATATCCAACTTAATTTCAAAATACAATGCCCATGGTACTTTAAGGTTAGATTAACAATTCAAAAATATGCAATGAAATTGATGTTCAAAAAGAAGTATGAGTTCCATATTTTAGATAAGTCTAAGAAATAGACATGAAGTATTGAAAGATAATGCACCTGATTGGACATACAAAGCCTCCTTTCATAACAATGATGCATTCAACAATGATTAGGAAAATTTCAAGGGTTTGTCTATGTCATGAAATAGGAATGAACATTAAAACTTTGACAAGCAAGGGGGGCACATAAATTTTAGATGTGCATGGTGAAATTTTTAAAGGTTGATGTAGCCACCACAACACTTTGTTTGAAGGAATCAGGATAAAGCTATAATTTATTGGAGCTTACCATCCTCAAATAGATGGAAAAACAGAAAGGACAAAATATATTTTGGAAGACATGCTCTATATGTATGTAAGGAGTAGGCCAAGTAAATGGGAGTACTATTTCCATTATTAGAGTTTGCTTATAATAATGGCATTTATAAACCATTGAAGATGAGTCCCTTTGATGCAATGTATGGCCAAAAATGTGATGCACCCATTTGTTGGGATCATCTAATGGATACAGTTATTCTCGGACTTGACATGTTACAAGAGATGGATCAAGAAATTTTATTGATCAAACAAAAGCTTAAGGAAACCAAAGATCATCATAAGAGCTATGTAGGTAATGACATAGTTCACAATGAGTTTAAATTTGGAGATCATGTGTATCCATGGATTAATCCAAAGAGAATTTCCTTAAGAATGGGAACTTGTATCAAATTAACACCTCGCTATTGTGGACCATTTCAGAATTTGGAAAGTGTTGATCCAATTCCTTATAGGCTTTCCTTACCTCCAAATATTAAATATCATGATGCATTTCATGTATATATTATTAGAATGAATTTTTATGATTTTAATTTTGTTATTTATTGGGATTTAATCCAAGGGGAACCCAAAGGATATTTGAAATTATAACCATAATGTATATTAGGTAGGAGAAAAAAACTACTTCAGAACCAAACCATTGTGTAGGTTAAGGTAGAGTGGAAGCACTATGGATGAAAATAAGCCACTTGGGAATTGGAGGATTCCATTAGAGTGACATATCCTTACCTATTTTCTGAAAAATAACAAAACATTGAGGATGATGTTCCTTAAATGGGGAGGGATTATGACACCCCTTATATTTTCCTAATTTTGTGATGTGACTTACAATTTTTATTGTTGGGGTACCAACATTGATGCTATCAGTTAAAATTCTATGAAGTGATGTAATATTTATTTTTATTAATAAAAATAAATTAATTAAATTTAGATTTGAAGGAAGGGGGATAGCCAACAAATTATGATGCCTTGAGAGGAACAATTGCCTTGATTTAATTTTTTGTTCTGAAGAGATGGTTAATATTCTCGAGAAGCTTCTAATAAGAGGTTGGGAATATTAAGGGTCAAGGTGATATTATAAAGCAAGAGGGTAGATCAATCAAGAGGTTATTCTTCCTTTATCTTTTCATATTATTCCATTTTCTTTCTCATACCATCTTTTCCCTCACACTAAAAAAATTGAATTTGCAAGGGAGATGGTGGAAGAAACTAAAGAGGTTCAATCCTTCTGATTGGTTAAGAGCTATGAGTGACAACTTATGTTATTGATTTTTTTTTCTTTGGACTAGATGGATTTTAGGACATGAAACGATCTTGTTTGTGTGTGGCACATAGATAATTGAAGAGGGGTAGGCCAAGGGATTACAGAGATCAGAGAAGGAATCCCTGTGATTTATAGACCTCTATGATATTTCTAATATTTTTTAGCGCAGTCAAAATGGAAAGGATGAAGACTAAGATTTCCATTTATTTGAAGCAAACTGGACTTAATTTTTTATGTCAAATATAGTCTAAAAATTGTGTGATTAATGTTTGAGTTTAGTTCTCTCAAGGCACCAAGAATCTATCTGAGGGGTGGCTAGGTGTGAGAAATACTACAAAAAAATCTTGCCTATGGTTGGGTGGAGAGTGGCTCACTCTTCCTCAATTCCATATTCATTTTTTTGAATTATATACATACTTGTGTTCTTGGTAAATGAAATTGATTTTTGTAGTAATATGTATTAAATTATAATATTTGAAATTCCTTATTCTCAACAAGTCATATTTTTTTAATGAGACATGTTCATAAAAAATAAAAATGTGAAGTGTAACACTCCTTCCCACTCACATGGATTTCCCAAACATTGCTAAAGGTCTTATCTTCAATTAACCCAAACTCCATTGTATCATTATGAAGATGAGGTTAAAAAATCTATTCCCATCAAAATTGTGTGGAACCTACTTTGGACATTGTGTTCAACTCATCAAGACTTGTCCAATGATATAATATTTTCCTTAATCCAACCTTTTGTTTGAAAGATATGACCATTTAAATTTTGGGCCCCACAAATCTGCCACATCAGAAAGGGTTTGCCACGTGGAAATACTACTTCATGTGATGTCCACTGTGAAACATTACAAATCATGGATACTTAGTGGCACAACACGCCTCGCCAATTCATAATAATGGCACCCATTCTATCCTACAGGGTGCACCATAAATTTTTCCATCAACTAACAAAGAAGAATTTTCATTCCATAGATTTCATCTAACCTACACCCACAATAGGGATGCACCACTTGAATAACATCTATTTAATTAAAGTGATATGGGTAGTTAGATGCATCGAGTAAATATTCATGGATTAAACCTCAATCAACTTTTCACCCAATGAAATCTAAAACTTCTTGTATTGGTGGATGATCGATGTTAGATTGTATCAGGTTGTAATTTATTATTTAATCCTCATGGATGTTCGAACCCGACACATAATCTCAATCATTGGATCAATACGAATGATTCTATACCTCTTCCATGTGTCCTTTAACATCAACCCCCACATTACCCAATTACATAATGTCATGTTATTTTCGTGATGATGTCAGGGTGAGATCACCCATCCAAACCTCTAGCGGTGCCACATGTCATTTAAAAAATGGGCAAGCCATTCAAAAGTTCCATATCCAATTTCCACATGTCATGATGATAACATGCCACATCAATAAACATGTCACATCAAAGATACACATCGTTTATGTGCTACATGCCATTCACCACTTCAGTTGAAGCATTGGGCCCCACCGGGTCTCATACCATTGTGAAAATAGAACTTTTTTGTTTAGCGATGTAAGGAAATTATGTCATGGCCTCTACCAATAGAAAATATGCACATACAAAGCAAAAGGGGTAAATGCTTGTCTTACTATATGGTGCAATGAAAATTTTTGGTAGTAGGTGATGAGCATCTTCCCATCCCAGGCCTCCCGTCGAGCACGAACACTTCTTCCTGAAGTCCCTTAGCAACCTTGGCATGGTGTCACAAGAATATAAATGAAAAATGAAATAAGCCTTCCTATTCCACACCCACATCATTCAACACCTTCTGTTAGTTTACAACTTGATCATTAAACACTAATTTCGTATCCCATGGAGGTACATATCCATTCTCTAGTACAACAATGCATTCGGAACAAATGTCAATCCTTCTACAATGACCAACTTAGAAGTATTGAAGACTTCGATGGTGTTACTATCCATTATAGATGACCAATAATGTTATGCACCATTAATACAATAGGAATAAGTCCCTCATTCCATTTCCAACACTCTAAGCATTAAACTTAGATATAGCAAGGAAATAAAGTTTCAATTTGTATACAACAGGCACTATCAAGTTCTTTGATATAGAGGACCACATATGCATTGACCATAGATTTGCAACAATATATATATATATATATATATATATATATATATCAAGATTTTATTAGAAGTCACTAGGATCTCTAACCCCATCCAAACCATGAGAATAATCACACATGTATCTCATTAAAAGAAACCCAAAATAACCCCATTCCTCCATAAGAAACATTCATACTTTCATTGTTATAATCCCATAGCAATGTCATTCAACATTAAGGATGGAACACAAATACAGGTTGAGACACTTAGATATATAGCTTAATGTGTAGCAACTAAAGGAGAGACTTCCACTCTCAACCCAACCGTAGACTAATTGCACTTCAATATTTCTTATAGCTAACAACCCTTGAGCTAGATTTAGATTCTCAAGAGAGTGTTTGAGGGAATTAAAACTCTTTAAAATCATTTGAGCACATGGGAATCCAAGGGTCACCCTGTATTCATCCACATAGTTCAAGATTACATCCTCTAGTGTCTCCATCTATTCAACTAGGAGTCTAGAGCACACTAAATCTCCATATGTTCACCTCATAGATATTTAAAGCACAAATAAATTTCCCTCATCCTATCAAGACTCAAAAGTACATTGTGTCCCACTTGCTCCACCTCGTAAAAATCCAAAATGCACATTATATTTACTTGGTCAGCCAGAGTTGCTTCAATTATAAATAGATTTTCCCCTTTGCCTATCAAGACTCCAAATTACACTTTGTTCCACCTAATTCATGTCTTAGGACTCCAAAATGCAAAGTGTCTCCACGTGCTTCTTCTCTTCAACCATTCTCCTTAACATCTACTATGTGGGGATCTAGAGCATATAACAATTACAACCACTTAACCAAGTGGGAATCCAAACTGCGTTATTCCTCCATTGACATGCTCCCACTCTTGCTCCAATTCTTATGCTTACATGAACTCCATTATACATTGTGTTCCACATGCTTCACCTTTTAGGACCCTAGAATGCGTGGTGTATCCACCTATTTATTCTTTTCACTTTTACAATCCGAACTCATAAAGCTATGACTCTATAATGCAAGAATCTAGAGCATACAATAGTTCCACCAGCTTAACTTAGAGGGAATCTATAAAACCTTATGTATCGACATTATTTTCTCTTTCCCTAGTATTATGCCATGCACCTTCATGTGCTACCTTTCTCTGAGCTCTCTAACAAAAGCCACATGCCTATCCTAACATGATCTTCACACTCGACACATCCCTTGGTCCTGTATGATCACATTCATACCTTACATTACTACCAAATGTGTCTAGATCATGTCCGAATAAGGAATGCATACCTATTTTCCCATCAGCCCCTATTTTCTTCTGACGACCCTAGTCTCCCCTCTTCTAAGTTGACCAACCAACACATACTTTGAGGGAAAAGGTGGTGTGGGCTTGTAATTCAATCATGAATCCCATAGTCAGCCTCCCTTCCTACCATGTAGGCTATTAAACTTAGTAAAAAAACCACTGGCCATTAAATGAACAACCTAAATTAACCAATTCCCAAGCCCTCCTCCTCATACCTCTGAATCTCTGCCCACTCCTCTCATCTAGTCATTTTTTTACATTTCCACAATATTTACATGAATAAAAAATTCATAGTGATAATTAAAATATGGGTAGCCAAAAGGTTGTCATGAACCCCACCCTCTTATAGGGATACCATCCACAAATTTCTATACCCGAACACAATATTTAGTAGTGTTTTATTTCAAAAAAAAAAATTCAATAGTGTTCTATACCCAAGCACAAAATCTAACAATGAGATTTATGTATACACAACTATTTTAAATTCATTACATAATGAAGATAAATGGGTCATATATCCTCATTCAACTAGCCATTTACCAAGTGACATCATCTGGTTCACAATGTTTCCAATGAACCTTGTCCTATTTGATTACATGGTTCTAGAGTGTGACTCACCTCCAATGTACAAACATTCCATCTAGTTCACTAATTTCTCATTCGGACGGGGGGGGGGGGAGAATTCAACTCATTTCTTATGGGAACACCCCCAATGATTCTCTGATCCAAATTAATATGATCACAATTCTCTGAAAAAACAAATTCATATTTTTTTTTCAACTTTTTGAATTCCCTTCTTGGATACCTTAGTTGCTGAGGAAGTTGGTTCCCTTGCAAGGGTTCCTCACATAGGAATAACCTTCTCAGCTAATGTGTATCCCTTCATTGCTTGAATAACACATCATATGTGTAATGAAATACCTATGGTGAATAAATGCACATTACAGGGTTCCAATGTCACCACAATGGACCAATTATTGAATTATTCAAATCTAGTGTGTTGTTGTTGTGTATGCTGATATTGTTGAACTGATGTTGTTTGCCTTGCAGTCAAAGTCATTCATTATGTTGTAAAATTAAGTATTTATTCTACGTCACAATGATATGAGTCTTATAAGTTCCATCATAATAATCATAAATAAATTCACACATATTTTCATCAATAAATTTATTTATGAAGTTAACCAAAAATATTTTAAATCAATTTAATACAAAAATTTAACAAGGGAAATTTTCAACTATAATTAATACTTATCTTTGGTTACTCTTTTCTTCCTTCACTTTGCAAGCACTAGGTGACGTGTACACTCCATAGTTCCACATAGTCTTTAGCTTCTTCTTTACTGAATGAGATCCATGCAAACCACTTGTAAGCAATATAGGAATCTAAAGTATTTGTACACTTCTTAATTACTTTAGGAATCTAAATCACATTTCCACCTGCAAATATACTACTCAATGTAGTCTTTCATATAGCTCCAAGCAATATCCCTCATGCTCACATTCCAATGATCATGGACATATCATCTACCATCAAGTTACGAATTTGTCGATAAAATATCATCATACCTTCCCTGCCATCCCAACAAATAACATCACAACTCTTCTTCCATCCTGATAGTCTTGTTCATGAGATCCCAACTCTATGCTTACACCTTTGTATCACAACGTTTAAATTTCTATGAGATATACTCAAAATTTCAAACCAAATTTTTTAATTTCTAAATCCTTACCCCATTTAGAAGCATGTTCTCATAGGCATGAGATCGATAGTCATCCCATTAGGCTCCCTTATAGGTATTGTTGATATGTCATGGTGGCTTTAATCTCACACACCATTCCGACATTTTCCTGCAACTTGATTCTTCAATCATCCAACACATGCATTTGCATCATATTTATACCAGCAATTTAATAATGCAATTAACCATTCGCTCTAATAGACTAATAAAACGAATAAATGCATATCCCTAAATTCATTAACATTTTAATTCTCCATTTCTCTGAGTAGACATTGCGAAAGCCTTTGCAATATTTCATATCGAAGTTTCCCTGCCTTCACCATACCAACTTTGAGTATCGATGCGTTAAACTAAAAAATTAGTTTTCAAATTCCACTGAAGGAATTTTTACCCAACTCCATTCCTTCACCCTTTTGCCTTGGCTCACTATTTTCCTTACTTGTTTGGCTATCATTTGAAAACACTTTTGACTCAAACCTTTTGAAGGGTCCAACTGTTTGATGACATTCATGTAGTTGCAATACTCAAGAGTACCTAAAAGGGTCTCAAACTCGCACATTAGTCACAAATTCACCAATTTATCTATTCCTAACCTTTGATGAAAATTTCATAGAAGAATTTTCCTTTGCATTCAATTCCCACATGCCTCATCCATGCTAAGCATGTGCTATCAGTTTTCCAGCCTTTATCATTTTTGTTCATGCTCAAAACACATTTAAGGAGAATACATTTAACCTATTAATAATTATACTTATCAGTAATGGGTCATTCCTATCTACTTGGACAATGGTGTTCCATACAACATGGAATCCATTAAGTGACACCCAAAACATTTCAATTTCCATACCATTCACACAATGATCATATTTCCAAGGATTAATGACCTATATTATAACTATGATGGTTCTCAACCAACGAAATTTTAGACCAAATAGCATTCTCATACCTTTATTTCACTTTCCCATCATTCTCGCATTCATGAAATATAAATTACACATATGTGTATATCAATTACACATATATGTATATGAACCACACATAGTTCTCCAACTACAAGAAGTCTTGTTCTCATGTTATTTTCATAGTTGTCATGTTGTTGTCCATTTTATTCATGTGGACTTAGCCAATCCACCCAACTCTCCTGACATATTATTTTTCCTTCCATTGTCATTTATCTTATATATAATGATTAATTAAGGCCTTATAGTTCTAGTTGAGATTTATTTATCTCCTTCCTAGAGCTCCTCTTCCTTCTTTCCCACACTCATCAACCAACCAAGACCAAACCATAAAATCCAAGAACAAATAAGAAATGAGAAACAATGAAAATACCACAACAACAATGCATATTAACAACACAAGGTAGTGTGGCCATGCTTAAATTCAATCGTAAAAACAAAAAATAAAATATGAAGCCAATACTAATAAAAAAACATATAAGACATTCCCATTATTGATTAGCCCATAAAATCTCAATCCATTGAGATATAGTGTTTAGTGTATCCTTCAACAGCCTGTGCACATCGTGTTGAATGCAATAATTTTTAAGGTTTACAACAACCTCAGAATTCCAATGCCCCTCTAATAATCCATGAAATGACCCTTTAGTATCTTAGAGAGCTTAAGGGGATGCTCCCTCCTCTCCTTTTTTATTTGAGAGTGGTGGTTCATATGCCTAAGGCTTACATGAACTATTCTCCTTCTTATTTCACTATTTGTTAAGACAATCCCTTCTCACACATTCTTCTCCACAATGCCAACATGAAACTTACATTCTTTTCTTTTCAGCAGCACAAGGTTTCTCTCTCGCCTTGTCAACATGACTTTCCTCTATCTTTTCACAGGATGATGCTTGTTGCAAAAACTTGTGCAAGTATGAAAAGTGTTTTAGAAGAATTATATTTGTCCTTGTCTACTCCTTTTGCTTCCTAATGATCCTTTTATTTTTTCCCTTATAGCTCCCCAGTTCAACTCTCATGCTCCTACAGGTTTCTACTTTGTCGAGGTAATTTTCCATTTATTGTTCATGATGGACTTATTAAGTGCTATGTTGCACCTTACTATTGTCCATTATTTTGTATCTTGCTACAAATGGATCTCCTTATGTGAAGTCACACACACATGGCTATTAGTTATATCACCACAAAAAAAATTACTTGTTACATTACCATGCTAGCACCAAGCATGTTAATATGCAATTGTTCACACATCTAAAATTCATGTCAGCCACATATCTAAAAATAACAAGTGCATATTAGTATGTTTATATTCATATCATCACTAGGTTTGAAATCATTCTTTTACCAAGAATAGTAGCTAAAACAACTAGAATCTTGAAATTGAATTAGAATATAAACTAACATATCAAAACAATGTCATTCCTATCCTTTCACAATTCTGATATCAACCACGGGGGATTCACTCAATGAACCTCTCACATAACATGCACGTTCATGGGATACTAAAGAATACCCTTAATTTGACTACATATTGGAAAATACCTCTAAAAATCACATTATTCAACCTCCTACCAATACTCACCCATACACCTTCCCAATTAGAAAAAACCCCTATTTTCACTAGATATTGTAGGTATCCATTTTTTCATTAACATTTTTTATAGCCCTTGATATTTTGCATTAACTTTGAGCTTCATTCTTTATGCCTTCCAATATAAAAACCCTTTACCCCCTATCGTATGCTCAATTTATTATATTAATGTTTACTCAATATATAGCCCCCAATATGAATGCATGTGGTGTGGTATTTCTCCCCCAATGAAGCCCCCATGATATCAACACTAACATGCAAAGGACGCACAATCTACAGTTAACAAATAATCATCAGTCAAAGTGCTACAAGCAACACCCACTTGCACACAACTAAAAATCACTACAAAATACTCTACTCTACAAAAAATGATACTGATAGTATGAGGAATGAGACCAAAGAAAGTGAAAAAATAATAAGAAATAAAAAATTCAAGAAAATGACCTATCCTAGTACTAATTTAGCCCAAGAACACTTAACTGCAAAGTCCTCATCCAATCTGATAAATTAATGTTGGAATGATCCAAGTTATTTAATAAATGAAACTTCATAAGTGACAAATGAATATGTCATAATGTGTGAGATAAATATTGCACAAAATCATTATAAAAATAATTGAGAATAAGGAATAATTCCTAAAATAAATATTGACATTATAAAAATAGATTGGAATATGCCACATCTCTAAGAGAGTTATTTCAGAAAAGAGATAAAAACAAACTCAAATATTTATTGATAATATCCCATGAGACTACATTATGAGACAAAACATGATTTTCTCCCAGTTAATTATTGTATTTATAATGTTTATGGGTGTCTCTCCAACTAGAGTTATCTACTTTGACATTTCAAAATACCATGGTTTACAAAATCCATGGGTAAATACCATGGGTGAGCATCATAATTACGATTGTAAAATTGAAATCGTGGTGCACTTAGATTCTCACTTTAATATTATGATTTTTTATTATTATTATCATGAATTATACACGGTTCTAACAATAATTGATAGAAAATAATTATTAACTGTGGTAATTATTTTCCACCTAGATCAAGCCTCCCCCTTTAAGAAGAAATGGTCCCCAATGCATAAAGTTACCCCTAGGAAGCCTTTGTTGAATAGGAGCATAACTATGGGTTTGTGGATGAACCAAAACTAAGTGTTGTTGAAGACAAGGGTTTTGTGTGCTTAACCCATAACCATTATGAACGAAGATCCAATGATAGATATAACCTGTAATTCTTATGGGTCAACTATGATGCTAACAATGTGTGACCTAACAAATTGAATTTGGTGGCAAGGGTTTTGCATGGTAGATCCATAACCATGCTGAGATAGTTCACTCGTTGAACCACCCGGTAGAGATCTGGTATCTTATATTTATAAATTATAACCATACAATGAGATGTTGTAAAGGCCTCCATCATCTCACTCCTTTGTCGTGTAAATGTTTCCTCAAGCAACAATTTGACATTATCTCTTGCTCTATCATTTTTCTTTTTGTCCTCCATGTGATCTTGTTGGGGTTGCTGAGGATAGTCTTACATAGGTCACAATAGTTTGATTCTGAGTTCCTTATACCTGACCTCATTGGGGACGTGCAAAAAAAATAGAAGAGTAGCCCCGCTCGAATACCCCTCATCTGGATAGTCTGAAGAATGAGACCAAATAAAGTGACAAAATAATAAGAACTAAAATTTTCCTAGCAAGTCACCCATCCCAGTACTATTTTGGCCCGAGCATGCTTTACTACATAGTTCTCATCCAATATAATACATTAATGTTGGCATGATCCAAGTTGTTTAGGAAATGCAACTTCATGAGTGACAAAGGAATATGTCATAATGCATTTGATAGATATTGAAAAAAAATATTATAAAAATAATTGAGAGCAAGGCCCGATGTGTAAAATAAATACTGACATTATGAAGATAACTTATAATATGGAACATGCACAAGAGAGCTATTTCAGAAAAGGAATAAAAACTAACTCAAATATTTATTGATAATATCCCATAAGACTACATTATGAGACAAATCATGATTTGCTCCCAATGAATTCTCGAATTTATAATTTTTATGAGTGCCTTTTGATGAGCGCTAGTATTGTAGCAAGAATGTTATAACTCATGGGGCTACCAAATTTACTTATCAACCCGAGGTTTGTAAAAAGTTGTAGGTGATAGTGCTATATACACAAGCAGATGCGATGGATCCGCTCTTTGTCACTTCTAAGTTGGAGATAGACCACTATGGTTGTTCAAACCAAACTTCTATTGATTCAAAAGAAGCTTGACTACCAATGAGAAAAAGGGAAATTTACACTAAATGAAATCTTGTCTACTATAGTAAGGAAAACGCTGAAATAAAAAGCTTAAAAACACCATTCATCTAACTAACTGCTAAGAGGGTTTGCTTTAAAAGAATGCTAAGTTTACATGTGTGTGATCCTACTGTCCTAGGCATGCAAATTGAAACATCCAAACATTCCACTGTAGTCCAAGTAAATGAACTCAAAAACAATTTTTTCCTTTTTGTCTTTTTTATATGAAAATGTGAATGCTAACTTCTCTTGGTGACCTGGTAGGTGGATTAGGGATGATGATGAATGGTTAGATGGCTTGGGAGGAAAGTAGGGGTCTTTTTCTATCTTCCTATGTGATTTTTCCATAATTCGGCCTCAAAATAGGCCACTATATGTCAACATACAGGATGTCCTAATGCTCCTACAAGATCCCTTGTATTCCTACAGGATCTAGCCGAGAGCAAGAGGAGGGATTTTGAAGGTGGTATAGGGATTAGGGAAGGTGAATGGTGGGAGAAATGACATAAGGGAGTGGCTAGGACTCCTTCAGAGATCAAAACAGAGTTCATGAGATGGTTGGATTTGTTCAACAAGCTTGGAGAAATGTTATTATGGAATGATGAATTTGGTGAGGGATTTAGTGGAAAAAGTGATAACCATGGATGGATGAGGATAGGATGGGGTTGTTGGTCATGAAATATCTCTGCACTGTTGAAACTCTTGCACTGCATAAATCACTGACATTTATCCATGAATCGTCTTAAGCAAGAAAGATTTTCAATTAAGTAAAGAAAAACATAATTTCATTATCTAGTTGCCTATTTCATGCATGGGAAAACTTTTACAATAATGTGAAACCTTTATGAGATCTACAATAACTCAGAAGATATCAGAAATGACAATCATATCATATCCTTGAAAACTAGTAAAATGCTGACCTAAGTAACAGAAAACCCTAAATTCCATGAGAAAGCAGAATTCTGTCTTTTTGGGGTTGCATAGGAGTTATTCCCTCAAACCATGGTCCTTGAAGGGAGGAGTGAGGCCAAACCCACCTATTAACAAATTTTCGATATTCTTTTATCTTCCTTAGCTACTGCTAAAGCAATGCAAAAATGGAAGAAAACTAATAAAATCCACAACTACTTGCAATGAAATAGTACTAAAGACAATTCAACTATTAATATATGAAATCAACTAAGCATAAAAATACAAGAAGAGGATACTTTGCTATTAGGGTTGGGCCCTAACCCAGAGCTTCAACCCTCTTACACAACTCAGTACTAGATCAAGCAAATTCTCATCCTCATTATCATATCGGAAAATTACATAACAATGTCTTCCACAAGTCTTGAACTCGAAAAATGCTTAGTTCTTTTACATCAAAAATTCAAATCCTAATGACGCTCTAGGCCTCCTTATTTATACAACTGAAGACTCCAACGACTTACTTAAATCTAGGGAGGCTCGGCTCCCAAACTCAAGATGAACTGTCACTTGCTCGGTTGCCATTTGATCTTCATGACTTGGCTGCTTGCAACTCTGAGCTAGTGTGATTTGATGGAGGAATATTTGAATGAGTGACGAGTAAATGAGGAGGATATATCTCCTACAATCTCCCCTCCTTGTCTCATTCAAGTTTTTGCCCTTAATTAGTCAAAATTGCCATGATTTTCTATCAAAAACCTGCAATCAATGCACATTAGTCCACTAAGCATAACATCTCACTTTTACTCATCTCATTAAGCAAAATATAATCAAAATATGTAAGGAATTATGAGAAGATTTGGTTTAAATAATATTCGAGTTGTATTAAGGTCCATATAGTTACCCAATGATGAGGTTCATCATCTTTCCACTGAGGGTTATCCCCTTTTACATTTCAAATACCATGGTTTACAAAATCCATGGGTGAATACCATGGGAAAATACAATAAATTACAACACCATGGGTAAATATAATAAATATGATACCATGGGTAAATACCATGGTTTACAAAATCCATTGGTGAATACCATGGGTGAGTATCATAATTACGATGTTAAAATTGAAATCATTGTGGGATTAGATTCTCAAATTACTGTTATGGTTCATTTTGTTTATTATCATGCATTACCCATGGTTTTAACAACCATTTTTTGAAAATAATTGTTAATTGTGGTAATTATTTTCCACCTGGATCTAAAGAGTTCAAAATTTTTATCCCCAAAGGTCTAATTTATAACCTTCACTCCTCCATTTCATTTATTGTGAGCCTATGCAATCCAAGTGTTGAACCTAGATGCTTTGGTACCACTGTACAATGCTCTCGCCCACCCCTGTGGACTTCCTAATCCTAGCAGGAGGTGTTACCTTCAATTAACCCAATCTCGATGGTTTCATTATGAATATGGGGTTATAAAATTACTTCCCACCTTAAGTTTGTGAAATTTATTCTAGATAACTCCATCACATTCAACTCATCAAAAGATTTCAAGCAATTTAAGGTAAACTTTTCCTTAATCTAACTTATGAATTGAAATTTATGTTGATTTGATATTTAGGCCCCAACCTTGCCACATCATCAAGGGTTCACCACATGGAACTACAACTTCATTTGAAGTCCATTGTGGCACCTGCCACATCACAACACCTTAGCATCATCACACCCTACACAAATTCTAAAGAACGACACTCATTTGATCCTCTGCAGTATGTCATACATTCTGGCATCAACTAAGAATGATGAATTGTTATTCCACAACTTCTATCTACCCTACACCCATGGTTGGGATGAATGTCTTGAATATCATCAATCTAGTGAAAGTGATACATACTATTAGGTGCATCAGGTAACACTTCATGGCGTAAACCTCAATTAGTATTGCATGCGATGAAATATATGACCATTGAAACTAGTTGGTGATGATTTTTAAATCATAACAGGTTGTAATATCCTATTTAAAACTCACACAAGTTTGAACCTAATACACAATATCAACCCTTGGATCAATATGCCATACACTCTACCTTTTCCATGCAGGCTTGAATGTCATAATGATGTTAGGGTGACAACACCCATCCACATCATATCCTCCAGTGGTGTCACGTGTGATTTAAAAACCGACCACTTTTCCATTCAGAAGGGCCATATCCTCCTTCCATGTTGCATGTTGACAATGTTCCACATCAGGAACTATTCAACATTGTAAATACTTTTTGTTCATGTACCACGTGGCACTCACCACCTCACTTGATGGCTTGGACCCCACTAGGTCTTGGACCACCATGCAAATGACACTTTTCTATTTAACGCCTAGAAGGACATTCTATTCAAGACTTCATCAACAGTGCCAATGCACTCACACAAGGATTAAACCCCCACCTTCCTCCATGGTGCAACATAAGTCTTGGGTGGTAGATGATGGGGATGTTTCCTTCCCACACACCAACCACTTCTTCCCAAATCCCCTCAACAATATTGGCATGGCACAACATGAATATCTATGACAGATGAAATAAACCTTCCCATTCTATGTCCCTGTCACTTTGTACCTTCTATCAGCGTACAACTTCATCATTATGCCCCATTTTGCTCTCCCACAAAGGTACATATTTTTTCCCCGTGATGTAAACGGTTAGCTTATTACTCACATAAACAAGCATTAAATATTCATGTACCAGCTTTATTCATTTCACATTTTGGGATTTTTTTTTATCCTAAGTATGTTTCTACTAGACACTTGAGTAAACTAAGAGGGGGGTGAATTAGTTTAGTGCATTCAAGGACATCCAAGTTTTGTTTGCTTTTCATTCTAACATATATCTGAACTAATAAATGAGCAACAGTCCTCCATATAAAAAGTATATTTTAACACATACATGAAATTTCATTACATCATAAAATCAACGCATAAAAGAAACACATATGTACACCAAATATAAGTGGAAACTCATAAAGGGAGAAAACCACAAATTTCTTATTATTTTGATGCAAAGTGAAGTTCCTACTTCCTTTCTTACATCATATTTTGGGGGTTGTGACCTCTCTTCTATTTCACAAGCTACAACTTGTTGGGAAGCTCCTAGTCTCACTTACAATAATTTTTTTGCAAGATACAACCTACATGATACTCCTACCTCAAAGCGTTCTGCAAGCTATAACTTTCTTGGAAGCTCCGACTTCCACTTCAATGGGCTCCAACCTATTCTTTTTCAAGCTACAACCTAAAAGGATACTACAATTCCCTCATAAATAAAGAAATAATGTGTTGGTTTAACTGGCCTTTCATTCAACATACCTTCATCTTTGTCTCAGCCTCTCCTCCTCCTCAACTTTTCTTCACATCTACTCTTCTTTGTCTCTCAATTTATGTTAGACAACTCACGAACAAGCTCTCACAACAAATCAAATCTCTCATATACTCTTAAACATTTCATCTTTCCAAAATCACATATTTTATAAAAAAACTTTGCAGCCTATTAGTATTCCACACAAGGATATGAACTGAATGGTATTTCCACTTTTCATTCCACTGATTTATTTCACACCATTTCAGATTTTGAATATTAAAACAAAATTAATTTGATCTTAAATTATTTGAACATTTGAAGTAACATAGGCCACTATTAATGGTTACAAACAACTAACCTGGTTAGTTGCTTCAACAACATGCCTTGAGCATACCTTGTCTTTGCATCATACACCAAATATCTCTTAAAAGCATAACAAACATCCCAACACACCTTAGTAGCATAACACCTCCTCACAAACATATGTTGACAAGCAAGCATAACAACCACCTTTGTCAATCAAGTATAAAATTCATAGCATCACAACATACGAAATAAACCTCTAATATACTCAACTCCTAATTAGTAACACTTCAACACCCTTTACACCATACCTTGTAGCTCCTTTTCCATCAATGACAATTTTTCCAATAGTTTGTAGAGTTTCTATATCCTATTTTCTCTCCTCCTACATTGCATCTTTTGTGAGGTGTCAAGGTGAGAGAAATTGAGGTGGTTCTATAGTTATATTATATATTTTATCATTGAATGATTAATACATATTTTGAATGATTATGTCTCAAGGCCTTTTCCTCAAAATTCATTATCTCTTGTACTCCTTGTCTCTTCATAGAATTAACATTTAAATCTTGTGTGGAGGTGGGTCCGTTGTCCCACAAACAAGAGGGTCTCATACACCAATTTCCTGTCTGGATAGACTGTGACCTTAAAATTTGATAATAATAATAATAATAATAATAATAATAATAATAATAATAATATCCAACCCTCTCCAAAGTTGTTTTTTCATGGCTAGGGTCATAGAAACCCTTCCTACTAAGCTCACTTGATTCAAGCATCCAGTTTCCAAGTTTTACAAATTTTGGATCATCATAAGAGTGAGTTGATATCTGTACTTGAGATCTATAGCTGAGATAAGATCTATATGCAATATTTGTAGCTAAGATCACTACTAGAATCTACCAATACTACCGGTCAAGCTAGGTGTACGAATTCCAAATGGATTAGCATCAATTCTATAACTTGTTAAGAGACCCAGATACACCTATTTAGTGCAAGAGAGAGACATAAATTTAACTTCACCATTGATTAGATACCTTCACATATAGAAAAGTGTTAATTGGTTTCATTGATCCAAAAAAAAACAACATTTTGTATGCCAGAAGAAAATCAACACCTTCGTGTGTCATTTGGGGTGCCATTGTTAGGGCACTATAATACTAGTGATTCTCCCATTACTATTGTTATTGTAGCCCTTATTGTTATTTTTGTGCCCCTATTGTCCCCATATTGTTATTATTGTGCCCCATAGAATCCCACTATTGTTATTTTTGTGCCTTTATATTATTATTGTTAGGTTGGCTTCGTTATATTGTAACCCCTTAGACTCCTATATATAGAAAGGAGGTTTTGTCACTTGAATCATCCAAGAATTGTTCATTTGTGTAATGTAAAGGAGGTTTCCCCCTCGAGGAGGCTTATTTATAAGGCGTTCATCTATCTTTTCTATCCTTTTGTGAGCTGGTTTCATAACATTTGGTATCAGAGCTTTGGATTCTAGGGTTTTGTTGCTCCAAACAGGTCATCGTGGAATTTGCCCTATAAAAAAATTTTCTACAATGTTTCAGAACCTAAACAAAAAACCCATTGAGCTGAAATAGATCTACAATTTGGATCCAAATTTCAAAGCTTTTCTCTCTATATTTGCGGAGATATGATCTGAGGAATTTGGCATTTTTGGAGACTCCCGAATTACATTCCAAACATGTGACCTGGGAAAAGTTGTCATAACTTTTGTCTTGAGCATCATATTAAAATATCATAAGAAGTTTCAGAAACAGGACGGCCTCTAGTTTTCTATGTAGTAGTTTCAGGTAGTAAGGTCGAAACAATGACACATGGCACGTCATACAAGTTCACTATACTAAACTAGTATATAATTAGGTCATCGTGGGAGATTTGGCATAACTCTTCCTTGGAGAATCCAATTTTGATAAGACTACTAGCATTGGAAAGAGGATGCAGAGGGATACTGTAGGCCAAGATTTCATAACTAGGAGATCCAAAATAACAGAGGTACATTATATTAAATATCAAGCTCCTACAGAGTGAAAAACGTGTGTATTTTTTCTAAATTTTTGCATAAGCTTGGTTTGAAAAATTAGTTTGAAGGAATTCAAAGGGCATAGTGAAGCATTATTATCAGTAATTGATGCCCCGAAGAAAGAAATGGAAACATCTAGTAAGCAACCTGAAATCTCTAGCATGATGCATGTATTACAAAGCCAAGTGCAAAAAATTTCACTCGCGCAAAAGGTAATAGAAAATAAGATGGATGGTTTAAAGAAAGACATAGAGGCTAAGATGGATGGTTTAAAGAAAGGGGTAGAATCTAAGATGAATTAATTGGAAGCTAATATGGACAACGTGGAGGCTAAGATGGATGGCATGGAAACTAAGATGGATGATGTGGATGCTAAGATGGACATCGTGGAAGCTAAGATGGATAATTTGAAAATAGATTTGAAGATAGATTTGACAAAGTTTCCACAAGAAATGTTTAGTAATGGCGAAAGGGTAGTAAAGGAAACTCATGATGAGAACAAAATAAGTGTTAATCATGATTTCATAGACTCTAACGTTGGATTGAAGAACCACCATGTTCCAAAGATCGATATGAGGAAGTTTTATGGCAAGGATCCTAGAACATGGATACTACAAATGGAGCAATTTTTCAATCTCCATAATGTGCAAAACACAAAAAAGGTATGCATTGCAACTTTATATTTGGAACAAACTTAGTTTGTATGGTATCGATGGCTTTTCTCTCTTAAACAAATTGTCACTTGGGCTATTTTTATGGATGAAATGATAGCACATTATGAGGATACAAAAAGCAACACTTTCTTTAGCCAATTGATAAATCTCAAACAAAAGGGTTCAATGATGGAGCACATTGAGGACATAAAAAAATTGAATATAAGTGTAAAAGATATTCCAGAGGAGCATAGGATTGATGTGTTCATAGGGACTTTAAAAGATAACATCCAACATGAGGTTTGCCTTTGGGAACCAAATTCATTGGAGAAGCCATTCAGGTTGGCAAGAAGAATGGAAAGTAAAATTATGGAAACAAGGAAGCCTACCACTCACAATCATAAAGATGGAAGTGTTGCTACCCCTAGCCATCCACAACCTACAAGGTTGACACCACAACAATTGGAAGAAAAAAGAGCAAAATGGATTTGTTACAGTGGTGATAGTAAATACACTAAAGGTGATAAGTGTCCCGAGAAGAAATTATTTTACATAGATTTTGAAGAGGAGGAAGAAAAGGAACAAGAAATGTTAAAATAAGAGGATATACACTAGGAACAAACCTTAGAAGAAAGAAGAAATGAATCCAACCATATCTTGTAATGTATTGGCTGGAATTACCACTCCTCAAACTATCAAGATAGAAGGGCATATCAAGAAGAAAAAGGTAATAATGTTGATTGATTTGGGAAGTACCCATAATTTTATTCATTGTAAGATAGCCAAGGAATTGAATTACTTCCTATATCCAGCACCAGAGTGTCAAGTGATGGTTGCAAGTGGAGGAACCATAAATTCCTCAGGAAAGTGCCATAATATCAAGCTATCCATGGGAGAATATGTATTGAATAGCCCAATGCTTTCCATTCCAATGGGTGGTGCTGATGTTGTACTAGGAGTCCAATGGCTACAATCCTTAGGTACAATAGCTTTTAATTTCAAGAACTTTTCATGAAATTCTCTCAAAAGGAAAGGAAGTTGAATTAACGGTTATCATAGGGAAACTAGGAAATATAATTAGCTCTAACATAATGACAAAGCTTCTAAAGGAACAATAATGAGGCATAATTGCACAATTATGTTCACTGGAGGTTCCCACATCAAAATCATCCATTCCTCTAGATCTCCAAAAAGTCTTGGAAAATCATTCCAATGTATTTGAGACTCCCAAAGGCCTCCCACGTGGTCGTGATCATGATCATGCTATCAATTTGATTCCAGGAAGTGTTCCTCCAAACATCAAACCTTACAAATATCCCTATGTCCAAAAGAGTGAAATTGAACGTATGGCTACAGAAATGCTAGAGGCTGGTATAATTCAACCTAGTCAAAGTTGTTTCTCTGCTCAAGTAGTATCGGTTCACAAGACGGATGGGTCATGGCGCATGTGTCCAGATTATAGGGAGCTCAACAAGCTCACTATTAAATATAAATTTCCCATTCTTGTCATTGATGAATTATTGGATGAATTGCATGGATCAATTTACTTCACCAAGTTGGATCTTCATTCAGGATATCAGCAAATCAAAATGAAGACAAAAGACATTCCAAAAATAGCATTTACAACTCATGAGGGTCATTGTGAACTTTTGGTCATGCCTTTTGGCCTTACTAATGCACCTTCTACATTTCAAGGTTTGATGAATTCCATTTTCAAACCCTTCCTTAGAAAATTTGTGTTAGTATTTTTTGATGATATACTAATCTACAACAAATATTTGAAGGATCATGTCCAACATGTTGACATGGTGCTCAAACTATTGGAGGAGAAATAATTATATGCAAAAATATCCAAATTTTTCTTTGTAGTACAAGAGGTGGAATATCTGGGTCATATTGTATCTCATGAAGGTGTTAAGGTATACCCTAGCAAAATTAAAACCATTAAGGAATGGAAAATCCCCACATCCATAAAGCATCTACGAGGATTTCTCGGGTTGACAGGGTATTATCACAAGCTTGTTAAGAATTATGGCAGAATAGCAGCACCTAACAAAATTATTGAAGAAGGATGCATTCTCATGGACTCCAGAAGCAAAGGCCTTTGAATATCTTAAAGAGGAAATGTGCCAGGCACCAGTCTTAGCTACATCGGACTTCACAAAAACCTTTATTGTGGAATGTGATGCCTTAGGAAATGGAATTGGTGCAATTTTAATGCAAGAAGAAAGACCCATTACTTTTGAAAGTCTTCCAATCAAAGGAAAGTATTTACACAAATCTATTTATGAGAAGGAAATGCTGCAATACTACATGCACTTAAAAAATGGTGACCCTACCTAATGGGAAGACACTTCAAGGTAAAAACAGGTCATGATAGTCTTAAATACTTTTTAGAACAAAGATTATCTTCAAAAGAGCAACAAAAATGGGCCACAAAGATGTTGGGCTATGACTTTGAAATCATCTACAAAAAAGGGAAGCAAAATGTTGTGGCAGGTGCACTCTCAAGAAAAGATGAGAATGTGGAAGAATTTCTTTATGCCATTTCTATTATCCAACCAAATTGGATAAATGAAGCAAGGGATAAATGGAAGAATGATGAGGAAGTGTGGGCACTCATTCAAAAGATACAACAAGATTGTAGTACATCTGATACATTTAGCTAGAAAAATGATTCATTGTGGTACTGATATGAAAATAGGGCTCTTAGGCTTCTTGTCTAACTTACAAGAACCTCTCCCACTTCCAAAGCTTTAAATTTTACCAAGTCTTAATGATTAACCAATGTGGAATTAAGAAATGCTTGAAAATATAGGTGTATACTTGTATTTGTTTTTTACTGTTGAGTGCTTATGTTCATTTTCTTATGCTGATGTGAAACACAAATAATAGTAAATAAAGCAGCAATTCAACTAAGCCCATAAGACAACAATATAATGTGGAGTTCACCCTGATATCTTGGGCTACGTCTCCTTGAGCTCTATTCAACTCGATTAGACTCTCTAGGATTATGGCTTCAATTCTTTAATAAGTGCTACACTTAACTCCATTGGTTTATAGCTAGACCAATGGGCTTAGAATGCCATCTTACCCCTGGTTGTCCTTGTTCTACAGATAGGTCTAGGCTTCTCTGGACTTGACTCCTTCAGTCAGTGCTCTAAGCTTCTTGAGCTTCTGACTTCTCTAACTCCCTTAGAATTCTGTTTTGTCTTTGGAACTCCTTCTCCTGTCTTCGACACACTTTAGACAACCAGCCGTAGCTTGATCATTCGATCTCCTGTTGTGCTGCAACTTCACTACAACCTCATGGATCTTTAGAAGTCTATTATAGATCTCTGGCTCTGCAGCTCTACCTATTACAGTGAGCTCAATTTGAGTCTCAAACAACATATACAATCAGTAGGACTGTACTTGGATCCCCTAAGTCTCTCTGGAGTACACAGACTCTCTCCAGTACTCTCTCTATCTTTGTCTTAACCCTGGCTCACTTGCTGCCTTTGCTTCTTCAGGTCAGCTTGGCTTTGGTTTCTTTGCTTCTAGGTCTACTTACTGCTTCCTAGGCTACCCCCCACCTTCTGCTCTCTATTAGTATGTGGCTTTAAAGCCAATCTGCTTTTTGACTGTTCATTTCCGCTTCTTGGCTTCTTGGTTTCCTGCCTCCGTCTGTTTGAATCCCTTCTTTTGGTGGTTATAGTAACTGCATAATGCCTTATATGGAGTTGTCCACCCATTCCTTTAATGGATGAGTGTGTCAGGTTCACCAGAAACACTCGATCATTTGAAACGACCATTATTTCCATTTACGCCAAGAATTCCCATGAAACACGAATCTCTGCCAACTCATCATCCATGTCGGACTTTAGAATCCTGCACAATCTGCTTTATAACATTGTCAAGTTCGGTCATCAATATTGTCGCATCTTTGCCAGTGATCGAGACCGTCTAGATCCTACGGTCTCTGTCCATATCACGTGGGTAAGTTGCTTGACCATTACTCACACGATGTAAGTGGTTTTCTCTCTCATATGTTGGACACGTGTCACCCGGTGTGTGGCATCATTCTGAACTTGGCCAAACCCACTTACCACTTGAAGTGCATGGGATTTCCTGTCGGTTTCTATGGAATCTTGCCTCGAATGGAACCGAAACACTTTCCACTGCATTTCATGACTTTTCGGGTCCAGGCACATGTGGCTCTCCTTCTTCGAGGGGTTTTCCATGCGATAGCTAATCACATATCAGATTCCTCCCCCATTTACCCAAACCATTCATGACTTTGCTAATTCACGATAGCACATGCTACCATGGTCCGCACTTGATCGACGACCCTCATTGATCCGCACTAATCGCAATTAGCGAGTGTCATGAGGATTCCTCTGATAAGCTTGATCTTCACAAGATTTTTAATCTTTGGCATAAATTATAGAGAGTTCATGAAGACTTAGAGAGTTTAAGGATCCATTTTGGATCAGGTACAAGGATCAGTTATACCTATGTAAGAAGTCCCAACTCAAACAATAGATTCTTAGGGAATTGCACACCTCTCCCTTAGGAGGGCACTCAGGATTTCTAAGAACCTACCATAGGGTTAAGAAGGTTTTTTTTTGGGATGGCCTTAAAATGAATATTCAAAAGTTTGTTGCGGAATGTTTGGTTTGCCAACAAAATAAAGTTGAAACAATTAAGACCCCAAGACTATTACAACCTTTATCCATTCCAATCCAACGTTGGGAGGAGGTTCCAATGGATTTTATCACACATTTACCCAAGTCTGAAGGAAAGAGTGTTATCATGGTGGTAGCTGACAGACTTACCAAGTATGCACACTTTTGTGTGTTATCTCATCCATTTAAAGAGAGTACAGTTTCTACTGCAATTATGGAAACAATTCAAAAGCTACATGGAAGCCCAAATATTATTGTAAGCGACAAAGATCCCATTTTCACTAGAAATTTTTGGACAGAATTATTTTCTTGTCTTGGTACTCAGTTAGCCCATAACTCATCTTATCATCCTCAATCTGATGGGCAGACTGAGATAGTGAACAAATGTTTGGAAGGATATCTTCGTTGCTTTATATCTGATAAACAAACACAATGGGTGAAAAGGTTGCTTCTGGCTAAATGGTGGTATAACACTTCCTTCCATACTGCAACAAAAATGATCCCATTTATGGCACTTTATGGATATCATCCACCATCCATCACATCATATTTAGGAGAAAATTCTAAGGTTCAAACAGTAGAAGATCACGTTGAGCATCAACAACAAGTTCTCCAACTCTTAAAGGATAACCTCACCTTGGCACATAATAGAATGAAACAACAGGCATATCAACATCGTCGCAAAAGAAGTTTTGATGTAGGTGATTGGGTATTCCTACGACTACAACCATATAAACAAATGTCCCTCAAGAAAGATGAGAAGGATAGTAAATTATCACCAAAGTATTATGGTGCATACAAGGTGTTGCAAAAGATAGGTACTATGGCATACAAATTGGAGCTTCCTGCAGCTTCCCAAGTCCACCCAATTTTTCATGTTTCATGCTTAAAGAAGGTTATAGGTGACAAGATTCCAGTTCAAACAATATTTCCAAAACTTGATGAGGAAGGAAAAATCATATTGGAACTTGAAGCAATCAAAGAAACAAGAACTCGACAGCTATGAAATTGATCAATTTCAGAGTATCTCATCAAGTGGAAGAACTTACCCATTGAAGATTCCACATGGGAGGATGAGGATTTTATACAGTGGCACCGAAAACTACTGAAGCATTGAGGACAACATTTTTTTGAAGGAGAGAGGTATGTTAGGGCCCTATAATACTAGTAATTCTCCCATTACTATTGTCATTATATCCCTTATTGTTCTTGTTGTGCCCCTATTCTCCCCATATTATTTGTTCCCCATAGAATCCCACTATTGTTATTTTTGTGCTTTATATTATTATTGTTAGGTCGGCTTGGTTATATTGTGTCCCCTTAGAGTCCTATATATAGAAAGGAGGTTTTGTCATTTGAATCATCCAAGAATTGTTCATTTGTGTAATGTAAAGGAGGTTCCCCCTCAAAGAGGCTTATTTCTAAGGTGTTCATCTATATTTTCTATATTTTTGTGAGTTGGTTTCATAATAGCCACATCAACAAAAAATGTGTCCTTGTGCTGCTAGCGTAAAGAATAATATCTACTAGGAAAAAGGAAAGGATTGAACCTTCATTGTATATCAAAAGTTATTGCTACAATGAGGAGTGGGCATGTGACAATTGTTGGAGAGCTCAAAAAACATGAAAAGTGATTCAAGAAAACAATATGAAGGTAGAAAGATATATGACATGCGATTGTTCATTCATGGTAAGAAATTGATTCCAATCCAATCTATCAGTGGCTTATATGGTATTTTGAAGATAGTGCAACTCTAGTTTTAGTTTCTTTTTCCATCAAAGGATCAAACTTTCTTCATATGAAAAGGAGAAATAGCATGGATTCTTTTGGTGAAAAGGAGAACGCTGCTCAAAAATAATTTTTTTTCCTGAGATTGTTGCTATCGCACAAAAGGAACTAGCACATTGTCAAAAATTGTTTGTTGGATTCGGTTCAATATACAAAAGAAATTTCCAATTATTAGAACAAAGCTACTAAAAGCTAGGTGTAACCTGTGCATTGTGAGCATTCTCCTTTCAGCTATTCAAATATTCATTAACGTTTATTCATTGTAAATCTCAAAGAATGAGGACGAGCATTAAATTAGAAATTGTTTGTCTTTTATTTTAAAATTTCTTGTTACATCATTTTGCAATGGCATGGCATAAAGTATTTTGTTTCTCACAAAAGAAAATATATGATACATGGTATCATATAATAAATCAAAAATTTGTTCCATAATTTGTATACTTTGTCATTATTTGTTAAGTAGAATGATGGAGAAAAGTAAATACATTTTCTACGAGGACTTTGGAGAAAGGGAGTTTAGTTTATAGTGTCATTTGTCACAACTTTTTTTTCTCTTTGTAAAAATTGCTCCTTAGTGCTAAAAAGCAGGTTGTAATGTCAATAATCAAATATTTTTTTTCGTGTTGTTGTGTTCTTGATTCAACCCAAAATAAATTTGAATATGGATTCAAAGGCATTTTGTGTTCTTCATTAGACTTGTGATGCATTTTCTTGGCAAATCATTACTTTATATTACACACAGAAAACATTTAAGGATCATTACACCCTTACAACCAAATCAAGTTAATGAAATCATGGCGTGCATTTAATGTTATTCAAACAAAGACAACTAGAGAGCTTTTCATTGAGTAGTTGTCAAGACCATAAAAAAATGTTGAAGCTATTAATCAATCAAACATTCAAGCATCCAATTTTTCATCCACATCAACATTAAATGATAACATCATCAATTTTTTTTTCTAATTTTATTATATTTTCATATGGCAGGTTATATTGTAATCATTTTATAGTCAAAATGCTTTTATTTTGAGAATTTAAAAATATTTTATGAAGTCTATTAAAATTTTGAAAAAAATAACTATTACACTAGATATTTTGAAAATAAAAAATAATATTTGAAATTTGAATTTCTATTTTCTTATTCGTTCATATAGATGAAATAACTAATTTTATGGGGTTATAAATGTAATTTGTCAGAAATAAAAATTATTTTTTAAATAAAATTTTTAAAAAAATCTATATGTCACCAAGTAGCATAATAGTACACACATCAACATTAGGGGAGGATCCGAGATCGACTCCGGAGATGGCCTCGACTGTACGCGTTTCCTGTTCCTTGGGCTCTCTAGAGGGTTTGTTGGTGCATGGAGGAGCTAGAGCCAACGCCGATCATCCGTCTCTGCAACCCCCTGTTCAAACGAACCCAGATCTAAACGAGCCCCCTGTCCGCCAAGATCTGAAAAATAAGGGTAACACCCAGAAGACAAAGATCGTCGACAATCTTTGGGTTGAAATAAGCGGTTCGAACGGTCATTCGTCAGGCTGTCACCAGACCATAGCTGACAATGAGAACACGCTTGGCGGGGAAGCGGCCTACAGCAATAATGGACCTCACAGGATGGAAAATCGTAGACTCTGTCTAAGGTATGGAGGAAAAACTCTTTTCATTGAATATCAGAACGCTGAGCTGTTCATTTTTGGTGTAGATCTGGCTTCCCTCCTACCATGGAGCACTGAATGGGAGTCATTCCCACCGCTCCGCGGCACCCTAGATCAAGCCCTGGACTATCAGATCTAGACCTTTTTATGGTAAATCGACCCTATATTATCCCGATCCAGGGGAATAAGCGTAGATCGAGACCTGGGCTCTTCGAACCAGATCCCCACATGACAGATCGGACCCTTTTGACAAATCGGACTCATCCCATGACAGATCTGGTCCCCCATCCATTGATACGGGACATGAAAAAGCCACAGAACAACATCTCTGCATCAGATCCATCGAATACAAGAGTTGGAACTCCGGCAAGAGGATTTCAAGTATTTATAAAACTACCTGAAGGAAAATTGAAATCTATTTGGGTAAAAGAATCGGATACTGCAAGTGTAGGAAATGATCATGAAACAATTAGGATTCCCCATCAGATCACAAAATCTGATATATGAGGGCAGAGCTCTTCAAGATACAAAATATCTCTGGGAATACCAGATTGAACCCCTGCCAACAATCATACTCAATCTGAGAAAGAGAGGGGGAGAATCTGTCAATGGCAAGAATAATAACAGAGCTTAAGGGAGTGGTACAAGCGCAGGGAAAAAGCCAAGTAACACCTCCTTCAAAGACATCCTACAAGGGAAAAACAAAGAAGGAACAACACCAAATCAAACAGGGATGGTCGCCAGGCCATATATTGTGGAACAGCTGGATCATACCCCAGTATATAACATAGACACACCAAAAACAGAGGAGTACTGTAATAACTATGAAAGGCAAGCAATAATATGCAGATTTAACAGCTTTTGGCCCAAACCAGTGGATTTATTCCACTGGATCTTCACGAACTGGACCATGCAATGCGAAATACACCTCTGTTCCAAAGGATTCTTTATAGTAAATTTTGTATCAGCATCTGACAGGGACACAGTAATAAAAGAAGTACCTTGGTTCTGGGGATCCACAGGAATTTTCATCACACCTTGGTTTCTAGAATTTGACGCAAATACAATGGTTGTTACCAAAATGCCAGTTTGGGTGCGACTACACAACCTCCCAATTCATCTCTGGACTGATCAAATACTAGCTGGAATTGGAAATACCATCGGATGCTTCATCAAATGGGACACACAGCGGTTGGAGGAAAGAATTTACACATATGCTCGGATATGTGTGGAAGTAGACCTCAGCAAAGGCCTGCCAGACCAGATTCAGTTGAAGCATAGACAGAGGAGCTGGACTCAAGGTTTAGACTTCGAAAATACTGCCTTCAGATGTCGAATATGTAGACAAATATGACACCTACAAAGCACATGTCCAGCAGCCAAAAAAGACAATCGAAGAAAGAAGAAAACAGAAAAACAAGTGAAGGGATGGCAATTTCCCCCACCTGATTCAGATGACGAGGAGGAAGAAGAGTTGGAGTTTACAAATCCCAAACAGCCCAGCCAGATGAACAAAGCACCAACAACAGAAGACAAAATACCACAGGAACAATTACAAACAACACAGACAATTCCAACAGATACTATGGACATGGGCAGAAACAAACGACAACACATATACAGGCTGAAGTTGCACTTGCACTGATAAGTCCAACAGAACCACAGGGGGTTTGGAAAAAAGTTGAGAAGAAAAAGGGGCGAAAACTATGATTTTCCCCCACATGTACATAATCATATCTGCATAACATGATATTTTCTTGTATTCGTACACCCTGCGCGGTGTTGACGGATCACTGCATCTTTTAAAAGCACCATTTTTGACATCTGTTTACAGCATATGCCGAAGGCATCTACAACATGTAATTTTTCAATATTAATGAAAGATTACGATTTTTCCAGTGGGAAAAAAAAAGTACACACATCAAATATATATATATATATATATATATATATATATATATATATATATATATATATATATATATATATATATATATACACACACACACACACCACCAAGTGTCATAATAGTACATACATCAAATCTCAATATTTATGAAAAATAGTACAACATCAAATGTTAATACTTATCAAAATTTCATTTCTAAGTAAGTGTGTCAAACTCATGTTTGACTTTTAATTAATGTGTAACTTTTGAAAATAATTTACAGAGTTTGCTCAAGTTTTTGAAATATTTTAACAATAAAATTTGATTTTATTATATTTTTTTGTTTGTGGTTGTGTGTATATGTGTGTGTGTGTCATATTTTAAATGTGAAATTACTTTATATATAAATACACTTTCAAATCTAAAATTAACATAATATAATCTACTTAATATAAGAAAACATCTAAAATTATTATGTATCTACTTAAATAAAATATTCGTAAGTTATATTGGGAAATCTTTAACAAAATATCTTTTAAGCCTTACTGATAAGACTCCAATATTATTGCAACAACTACAAAAATAACCAAGAAACACAATTGTGATTTTCTATTACTTCCTATATCAATATAAAAATATTTTTGAAAATGAAATCTAAGTTATTCCTCTAAACTCTTGTTTCATTTGAGTCTCTTCCTACATCAATACAACTTATTTAAATAGATGATCATCATTTGAGTTGAATTATATATGAGAAAAAATTATCGAAATTATTTTTTACTTTCATAAATTGATTTCTAGTTGGAACTGATATTATAGTCTAAATTTTACATTTATTGGCTATCTAATCTCTTAATAACTTAAAGTCTTCCAATACTTATAAATATTTTTCTATTGTTTTTGTCATAAAAATATAAAATTCCTAAAACATGACTGTTCATTTACTAACAACATATTTCAAAATAATATTATGTATTGATAAGAAAAAACAATGTCCTGTCAATTGTAAATCTTTATAGCTATTTGGTATGTCGCTAAGTCAACATGCATTTTCATAATTAGTTATGCATTCCTTTAATATTATTTAATGTTTTTATTTCAAACATTTTTTACGTACCTTTAATAACTAGGTTGATACTATGGGCAACTTATGTAGGAGTCATATAAGGCGTTGAAATATCAAGTTGTCAAATAATGCAAGGTAAAGAATTATAAGCATTTGTAAATGTATTAGCTATTTAAGAATATAGACAACAAACAAAATCCAATTGATGTCATTGTTATATATTTTTTTGTTATAAATTATTTTAATACAAAATAAAAATTCCATTGTTTTAATTAAACACTCACTAAATATTAACTTTGTGAATTCAACAACTATAAAAATCTCCCTACTTAAAAACTTTAATAATTTTATTTGTTTTAATATTTTGAAAATTTGTTTTAATATTCTAAAATAGAAACCTAAATTTAAACATTGAAGAATATTTAAACTATTATAATGTCACTTACAAAATGGAACTGTGCAAATCATATTTTTTAATAATTAAAAAAAATTGAAATTTTTATGCATGCGCATGAGGGGAATTTTTATACTTCATCTATCATTTACATTTTTCATAAGAATCAGGTACTAAGAAACAACACTACATATTAGACTTGTTTAACTTGAAATAGTCTCTTTGTGAGTGTTTGTATCACAATCAAGTTGAATTGAAATTTTACTAGGTACACTTTTGGTTGAACATGACACCTATTTGAACCGATGTAAGTCAAAGCTGACAAAGTTGAGTAGTTAAAACTCAAACCATCGTAAAATTCACTATTTTGTGTGTATTGTATGGGGTATCTCATACCCTCATATTCCTAAAACCAAATGAAGTGAGCGAGAGAAAATGGAGAAGAGTATGCAATTGTTGGATTTATTGAATACTTTGATAGTCACAGCTTAAAACAAAAAAAAAAATACTATCCACAAAAATAATCTCCAACCAGTGGTAAACTATCTACAAGTAAAGCAAGCTCAAGTTGATAATCTTAAAAATCAAATTCAATTTCTCCAAGATGAACTTCAACGAAATAATATTTAACATTCAAAACTAGTAGTGGTCCATAAAAACCCTTTTATTGAGGATAATGCTTAAGATAATGATGATGGTGCCAATGATGATTCAGTTGAACAAACCACTCATGAGTCACTCATTAATACAAATTCAAGAATAGAATATGATGAAGTTGTACACGTTGAACATCCACTTTCTCTTTCCTAGTCAATCATTAGAGCTTGGGAGGAAATCTAGTGCAACAATAGTCGACATGGTTTATGATATGACGAATATGATAACTACTTGCATATTCCAAATTATTTAAAGCCAATCAAATTAATTGGTAGTTGTTATTGGGATAAAGAAACATCAAGAAACAATGAGGAGAAAGATAAATTCCAACATTGCAATCAGATTGTTGACATGCAAGAGAATTGTTTTCAGCTCCATCCTTATCACCATTGTGGCAAGAAGAATCATTCGCCAAGAAAGTGCTCCAAAATAAACACACCTGCAAGATTAAATATTGACTATGAATATATTGATCCTTTGATCTGAAATTTAATAAGAATGCAACAAATTAAAAGTATAATCATAAACACAAAGATGCAATAGAAAACACTTCATTTCATTAATATAAAAATATTGAACTATGCTTACAAACAAAATGGAAATAAGATAGCTTGGGGTATGGTAGCTTATCTCTGAGAAGAGATATGATGACTACATGCCTTTGAACTGTGTTACAATGAGGCATAAGGGCCTATTTATTATTGGAAAACATGAGAAAGACCTAAACAACCAAAACCCTAACCCGAGGAGAAGTAACACCAAGAATTTGTGGGCCCGTTGGGGTTAGTTGGGCAGCTAACTTCCCGGGGTCATAACTTGATTATATTATCTCCGTTTGGTGTGTACAATACCTAGTTGCAAAGGTCTCACCGAATACTATTGGTTTTGATGCAGGACCTTTCCTATGTTGACACGCCAGTTGTGGACCCCAAAAAAACGTCATTTAGTGGGTTAAAACTGCTTTAGATGTTCAGGAGTCGAAAAAATGATAAAAATAGTAAATGATAAAATGAATAAGGAAACAGATGAAACTGACTAGGGGGTCTAGGTTGAATAGGTGGTTTTCCACCAATATCCACCTAGATCATTCCTCCCACCTTAGGAAGCAATGTTCCCCATTATGTACAGAGCCTCCATGAGGTGAGGAAATTTTTGTTGAGCCTGGTCCCCAGTGAACCACATGCCCTGGTGAAGTAGTTGGCCTGCTTTGACAACTCAATATAGCTATATCCTCTGTTGGTGAGTTTTTTTGATCTATGTGTCCATAATCTGTTAAGTTGTGGCATGCTCCATGTAGTCCGGGTTCAGCTCTGTTGGTGTCAGTTTTTCGGCAATGTTAGATGTATCCAACAATGGTGGAAAGTATGGCCGAAGGTGATCTACATTGAACATTAGGTGGAGACAGAGGAATGGTGGGATGATGAGATCGAAGGCATTCTCACTGATGGCCTTGGTGATGGTGTATGGCCCATATCAGAGCGGGAAAATCTTACGGTGGGGTCCAGTAAGGTGCTCCTTCTACAAATGTAGCCAAAATTTTTCGCCCGCCTGGAACTTGTGCGACACTCAATGCTGATCATGCCACTGCTTGTACTTAGCATGGGCTCTATCCAATATACCATGGGCCTATTGGAAAATTTTTTAAATGTGCTCAATGAAGCTATTATCCCTTTCAGCTTCAGACTGAACATGAGTTGAATCTACCTGAGTGGCTGCAAATGGTATGGCCACAGGGCATAATGGTTGAAATCGTAGCCCTATCTAAAAGGCGTTGTGGCATGTTGAGTTGTGAAGAGCTCTGTTGTATCTATGTTGGATATAGGGGAGAATTTCATCCCACATACATGAATTCTTCGAGTTACACATATGCAGAATGTCTACGACCATCCTATTGACAACCTCTGTTTGACCATCAGTTTGGGGATGGAAAGCCATGGACATAGTAAGTTTTATATCCAGCATCGACCAGATACTTGACCAAAATGCACTCAGGAATCTATTGTCCCAATCTAAGACAATGGACTATGGGATCCCAAAGTGTACCCACACTCAATTAAAGAAGAGCTTAGTAGTGGCCTTTGCTATGGTACTCTTCTCGCACGCCAGCATGATGGCCATCTTAGAGAATTTGTCGATGACCACGAAAATGAAATCGTTGCTGGGCTTAGTAGAAGGAAGGCCCGACATGTAATCCATGGAGACATATTCCCAAGGCTTCATAGGAGTAGGTAGAGGAGTATACAGGCCTTGCTTCTTAATGGTTGGTTTGGCAATATCACAGGCGGTGAAGGATCTAATCTACTTCCCAAAATCTTGACAAATTTTCGGCCAACAAAAATAATTCTGCAATACCGTCATTGTTTTCTCTACTCCCAAATGTCCAACAACCTGACTATAGTGTGCCTTCCAAAGCATCTTGGCATGCTCACTTGAAGGAACACAGATGTGTCCCAGGCAGCATAACAGTGAATCCTCAAGGTGAAAATTTGGAACTTTCTTCCCTTCCCGGAGTGTTTGGTATATGTTGTTGAGTTCTACATCACTCTTGTAAAGATGCGTTCATTCCAATGTTTCATGCCCACAAGAGTCGAGTACAATGATCAACGCCATGACTGTGGTCGGCTAAGGCAATCAACGATGTTATTGGTGTTCCCTTCTTATACTAAATGTTTAAATGGAACTGCTGCAAATAGGTGGACCATTTCTGATGGCGATCATTATGCAACTTCCCTTGTCTTTGTATGAACTCTAGAGGTTGGTGGTCTATGTGGATGACCGTTTCCTTCCCCATAATTTAATTCTTCCATTGACGGTGAGCCTGCATAATGGAATACATTTCTTTATCGTAAGTGGGGTACTTAAGGAATATGTCTGAAAGTGTCTCACTATGGTAACCCACTAGATTCCCATGCTGAGTAAGAACCTTCCCAATAGCATAGTCAGAGGCATTTGTGTCAATCTCAAAAGGTTTTTGCAAGTGTGGTAATGTGAGTACTGGTGTAGAAAAAAGGCGATTCTTCAACTCAGAGAACGCTTTATGTTGGGTTTCCGACCAATTTTTTTCTTTGACTCTGCCCTTCATGACTTGACTTAAAGGCCAAGTGATATGAGAGAACCCCAACACAAACCTAGGGTAGAAATTGGAAAGACCCAAAAATTTGTGGAGCTCTATTAGAGTGCTTGGGGCTTACCAATCCCAAATGACTTGTTTCTTGGATGGGTCCACATGTACACCTTGCTCATCAATGATGTATCCTAGATATTGAACCTTGTTTAGGCCAATGGTGCATTCTCCAAGCTATCACAGAGCTTTTGTTATCGTAGGGTTTAAAGGACCTGTCAAATATGGTGGAGGTGCTCTTCCAAACTATGGCTGAAGATCAAGATGTCATATAAATACACCACCATGAATTCAATGGTGAAGGGTCATAAGATGTCGTCCATTAGTCTCATGAAGGTTGGAGGGGCGTTTGTCAATCGAATGACATGACCAACCACTCGAGAAGGACCTCCTTGGATTTGTAGGTAGTCTTCCACACATAAGAGGGTTTAATAGGCACTTGGTGATAACCTAACTTCAAGTCAATCTTGCTAAAATATTTGGCCCCTTTTATCTAGTCTAGAAGGTCATCAATTTGTAGGATTGGGTACTTGTTCTGGACAGTGATCTTGTTCAGTGCCCGAAAGTCAATACAGAGCCTACAGGTCCTATCCTTCCCTTGTACCAATACAATCGGGCTCCCACAAGGTGATTATTGTGGAGTACTAAAGAAGGTATGTTTTTAGTGATTATTTTGGCATATTTTCATTAAAACTTACAAACCCTTTGCATCAGGAACTAGGTGGATAATAGGAATCATGATAAAGTTTGTAAGATTAATGTGCAAAATGAAAACACTAACAATTGTCATTTCTTATGCGGGAAGAGGGAAAAACGAAAGACTGCCATCCCAAAGAAAAAGATAAGGCCAAGTTAACTGTTGTCCCTTTGGCGGGGAACCACATGGAAACAAGACAAACCAAACCAAAGCATATCAGCCAGGGAAAGGAAATGGAGATATCAGCTTGGCGCAAGAAAGTAAAGGGATAATCGAGAGTCAACAGTTTGGCGAATCCCTCTGGATCCTTTGATCCTGAGGGATCGCTGCTTTAAATATTTTTGCACCTAGATATCTTTGCCTTCGCCATTATAAAAGGGGTAGCACCGTTAGCCTGGGCATAGTCAGTGATACTTCTATGTAACTTTTCTTAAATTTAAGACTTTGATCATTGACTCTCGTGGAGAAGTGATTTGCTGTAATTCTATTTAATGCATTAATACAAACTTGGTTGCTATTTCATCTTTGATCCTGGAATAACTTCAAGCGGCATGTCCCTGGAGGCTAAGGGCCCGGCCCTAGTGGAACACTTGCTCCTGTACTATTACTTTTGGTTTATGTGTGGTTTTGCTTATCATCTCTATTCCGTAATCTAATATGTTCTGTTATTTTACATCGCAGCTCTTTTACGTTTGATTTACTGAGTAATATCATTTCTGAGACAGAACCATTATATTAACTTTGCAACGTATTACTGTTCCTTTAAGTTCTGATATAATATTGCCAGTCTTTACATAATACTATTGTTGTTCAATTACAAAGTATCTGTGTTGTACACTTATCCATTGGTATTACTGAATTCATCTTAGAGATTATATGTCCTTGCGATTGTTGAATCTATTAACGTTACCGTTCCATTACACAATACAGTCGTATTATTTATAACTAATATTTATAACTGGATTACCAAGATCAGATTACTATTAAGGTGTGTCGTGTGCATGTATGTGTGGCTTTCAAGCGCTGTTCAATAGTCCATTATTAATCAGTGTTGTTCTCTTTTGTGTGCTGCTCGATTCATCCTTAAAATTAGGGGATTTCCATTTGATTTCTGTAGGACATGATTGTTGCATTTATTCTTGTAGACTACGGTGTTGTTGCTTATTAAATTCATCTGCTGTTACAATTCCTTAGTCATTGTTCCATTCCTTATATGTTGTTCCATTTCCTGTCATTCGCATTATTATTGCTTCGGTGTGTAGAATGATCTGAGACTGTAGTGAGCATTGACATTTATTGTCTAGCTCCCAGATCGATGATTTGTTCCCTGATTTCCTTTTGTTCCATCAGTTTACAAAGGGATGAGTTGCCGCTACTGAACCCTTGAATGATAAATTGCTTAGTTTTATGAATGTATGGTTTAGTCTTTAAAAGTAGTTTGCTGTAAACAAGCATCCGGTTTACTCTTGTATTTTTGAGCACTATACTACTAGCATTACTCTGGAAAATGATAGCCTCAAACTGAGACACTCTTTGGAATAACAAAACGTTCCTGGATTGACAAACTAACATGAGGTAATTAGAGGTGAAAGAGACCCTTTTTACAGCTCGACATTTTGGCGCCGTTGTTGGGGAAAGAGTGTAGCCATTTGTTTCTTTTCAGAGTAGTGTAAGAACCTGCTAGGGAAGAATTTGGTTTTAAAAACAAAAGATAAGACCTACGTGTGGAGCATGTAACAGCCCTGCTCCCCTGCCTGCTTTCCTACAGATTTGTTGTTGTTTTGTTTGGGTAGAACCTAGCAGTTGATTTGTGTGCATGACTAAGCAGAAAAAGCCAGAAAAGAATTCCAAACCTCTACCCAAGCCCAAAAAAGCTAAGGGGCCGATGACCCTTGGTTGATCAACCTTCATAGATGAAATCCTCAAGAAAGCAGAATCTCAAACTTCAGTAGGACCTAGAAAAGTTATTTCTAGACAGCCTACTAGTTCCCTTCAGGCCACAGGATCACCATCTATAGCCTTTGCTGAGGTGCATAGTCAAACCGAAGAGCAGGATTTTCAAGAAATCGAAAATTCTAGCCCAGAAATATTGAAAGAAGGGAATTCTAGCAACCTTTGTGAAGGAAGAGGAGAGACAGGAGAAACTGAGGAACCAAGACCTCCTCTTGGGGAAATTCAGCTATTAAGTAGCTCATATAGGGGAAGTGCTGCAAAAATCATTTATAAAGAGGTTGAAGAAACTCAATCTCCTCAGACATTAGGCACTCTCATTATCCCAGATAAGGGAAGCGTTATTAAAACCATTCCTGTTAAAACCATTCCCTCTCAACCTGGGAATACCCTCCTAGATATCCCAGAAGGTTATTGGCATATATTTGACCAAATGGCCCAAAACCAGCCAAACACCCAAACCTTTACATTGAAATACCCCATCGTGGATACTGCAGCGAATGCACCTATGAAACAAATTCCTCTTCAGCATATCCCTACATTTCATGGTCCTACATCAGAGGATCCAGATGCATTCTTATTTGAATTCGATGTGCTGTGTAGGGGATATGATTACACCACGGACCCCCAAAAACTAAAATTATTTCCATCTACATTAAAAGGGGTTGTTTTAAGATGGTTTATGGGATTAGGTGGCGGAGTTATAAGTAACTGGGATCAAATGAAAGAACATTTTCTAGAAAAATATCAAGACTATTGCAGGTCTAGAGAACTAAAAGACGAAATATTCCAAATGGTAGCTAGACCAAATGAAACACTAGAGGAGTATGTGGAACGTTTTCAGTATAATCTTCAAAGAACTCCTTATGCATCACTACCTTTACCTGATAATGTGTTAAAAACAACAGTAATTAGGGGTATGAAGGAACAATGGATTGAAACATTAAACATTATGGGAAAAGGAGATATTTATCAGGAAAAATTTGCCGACATTATTGATTTATGTATCAGGAGCTCGAGAGGTAGCACAAGACTAAAACTGGCAGAATACAATCGGTTTGCAAGAGATAATAAAATTTCAGTAGAAGGAGTAACGCATGGAGAAATTGGAAATTTATTGGAAAATTTTAAAACTGATATACTAGGGACACTAACAACACAACTTGATATTATGTAGGCCAAACAAAAGCAAGTGGAGGCAGAACAGAATTTGGCAATCTTCTGTCCCCGATGCAGGAAGAAACATAGCCATAAGGAGTGTCCACTTGATGCAATCCAAAGTTGCGCCATTTGCAAAAAAGACCACCTTAAGGAAAGCTGTCCCTCACTTCCCGAATTAAAAGCAGTATACAAGGAAGCAGAAGAAGAGCTAGAATCGGTGTATATGCTCAATCAGTGCCGTTAGTGGCAGTCGTGACAATCCGGTATGTTTTTAGACCCAACTTCTTCTTTTCAGCCTCCACCGTATCATTCTCAACAATATAATATGTGGCAAAATCAACCCCCCTTCCTGAATTGGTCACATCAGTCATTCCCTTCATCAACCCCGTGGCCGAATCAAGCAAGCCAATCCAATTGGCCGAATTTTCCCTATGCCCCACCATATTGGTAAAGTAATGCATACCCAGCAAAATGGACCCCTCCTACTTCACAAAGTCAAGCCTGGCAAACAAACTGGCAAAGACCGATGCATCAGCCAGTAGGAACCATTCCGCTCCCTCAACCTACACTGCCAGCCTTACAACAAAACCCCTAGTCTAACCTGAGACCGCAACTCCCTACCCAACCCAACCCTAAACCAAATAACAGACCGATCGAATCTGTCCACATAGTAGAAACACCTGAAATAGGAGCCGATCTGAGGGAGTGTAATGATCTCCAACTAAGATTTGGGTGTGTTATTGAAACCAAGGGAGATAAGATAGTCCATGTTGAAAATCAGTTACCTAGAGAACAACCGTCACAAGAAGAGGATGTGAAAAAACAACAAATTCATAATCAAGCAACCACACCCTCTCTTGCATTCCCAGAATGATTAATAATACCTTGACCTACACAATATCTTGATTTTGACATTCTGGGAGAATTAAAAAACTTGTACATAAAAATTCCATTCCTCCAAGCCATTCAAGACATCCCGATATATGCAAAGACTATCAAAGAATTGTGTGTAAAGAAACCAAGGAGGAATATAACAAACAATCCAAGAGTCCAAGTAGTTGGCGCTCTATCTAACTTATTATCAGCAAAAGAAACACCCATTAAATATGAAGACCCAGGAAATCCAATAGTAATCGTAAAAATTTATGATCAAACCTTCCCCAATGCCTTAGTTGATCTAGGAGCTGCAATCAATATCTTAACAACCACTACTTGCCAAAAGCTAGGCATTACATCTGTAGAACCCACCTCTACTTTACTAGAATTGGCTGACCGATCTTTGGTTAAGCCAGAAGGCACACTACATGATTTCATGGTATCTGTTGACTCCTGGGAATATCCGACTGATTTTCTGATAATAAATCCCAAAAACCGACTTGATGGACATCCATTGATTTTAGGTATACCTTGGCTTGCAACTCTTGATGCTTATATTGGCTGCCAACAAGGAAATATGACCATAACCAGAGGAGCGAATATCTAGAACTTAGCTTTATATCCTCCAGCACAGCCAAGTGTCACAATAATCAAAACTAATAAGCGACCTGCATCATACCTTACTGATAACATTATATCTCCATTAGCTATACAAGAGGCACCTGATTTCAAAGACCAAACAGAAGACAATGCCATATATAATTTTATTAGTCAAGCTGAACTCAAATCCTGCACACAATGTCACATGATAGAGGCAGCATTCGATAACGAATTAGAAGAAGATGCTCTTAAAGAAACACATGACCAAACAATACCTATTACCTCTGTTGCAAATAGTAAAATTGTGGAAATTGAACCGGGAAAGACCTTAAACATTAATTCCAACCTCACCTCCGAACAAGAAAGGAAGCTCATTCAATTATTGAGGAGATATAAAGAAGAATTTGCATGGGACTACCTTGATATGAAAGGAATTGATCCCCAATTATGTACACACCACATTTACATAGAAAAACATGCGAGACCTGTTCGCCAGCCCCAAAGGAGACTTAATCCTCATCTAAAAGATGTGGTAAAAGCTCTCTGCACTGATCCAACAACAGCGAGCTAAATGGCATGATGCTCTCATTAAAAACAAAGATTTCCGTGAAGGAGACTAGGCACTTTTGTACAATTCCAGGTTTCAGGACTTTCCCAGGAAACTTTAGACTCATTGGTTGGGACCATACGAAATCCAGAAGATACATGACAATGGTACTCTTACTCTAATCACTATTGATGGTTCTGGATATGCCTTCAAGGCAAATGGCCACCGAGTCTGACTTTATCGCAAACCACTCACTCGGGAGTCCTTCTACTAGCAGCTACGTGAAGACTCTGATATGGAAATTTTGGGGGAGGGAGAGAAGTCTTCCTCACTTGTGATTCATTAAGTTATTTATCTCTTTTTACACTTTGTACATAATTTCTTTGTTTTGGTGAATCATTTTCGTACATATTTTTGTATCAACACTTTGCTGTTACTTTTCGGAGCAGAAGCAATTTTATTATTTTCTATTGTTCCTTTTCTCAAAGGGATAACATTTTCGTTCTGTTGTTCCTTTTTCATACGAACAACACCTTTTGGATCAGTCGTCCATTTTTCTTTAACTTTGCTGTTATTTTTTTACCTTGTGCTTTTGATGTTCATTTTCCAAAGGAATAACACTTTTGATTTCTGCTATTCCTTTTCCAAAGGAACAACACTTTTGATTTTTGCTATTCCTTTTCCAAATAAACGACATTTTTGTTTTCTACTATTCCATTTCCAAAGGAACAACACTTTTGATTTTTTGTTGTTCCCTTTCCAAAGGAACGACATTTGTATTTCTACTGTTTCTTTTCCAAAGGAACATCATTTTTTATTTTTGTTGTTCCCTTTCCAAAGGAACGACATTTGTGTTTTTTGTTGTTCCTTTTCCAAAGGAACAACACTTTTGATTTTTTGTTGTTCCCTTTCCAAAGGAACGTCATTTGTGTTTTCTGTTGTTCATTTTCCAAAGGAACGACATTTGTGTTTTCTACTGTTCCTTTGGAAAAGGAACAACACTTTTGATTTTTGTTGTTCCTTTTCCAAAGGAACGACATTTGTGTTTTCTGTTGTTCCTTTTCCAAAGGAACAACATTTTTGATCTTTGTTGTTCCTTTTTCAAAAGGAGCAGCACTTGTATTCTTTTTCTCTGCCTTTTTGAAATAACAACATCCTCGTATTCCTTTTACTTATGCTTGCTCCCCTTTTTGTTCTAAATTAAGGATTCCTACTGTTCCTGTTCTTTCAAGTCTTTTGGAACACAGCTATGCACTTATGCAATGGATACAAAATGACAGCATACTGAACTTAGTGAATTATAAAATCGCTATTTTTATAAGAAATTGCTCTGAATTGGTAAGAGGACAGAGGGAAGGACACACTTGCCCATTATCTTTTGTTGTCATTGTTCCACTAATTCTGCTCTGATTGGTTACCTTTATCATGTTGGTTCCTTTTAAATTTTCACAATTCTTTTCGATTATTATTTAGGAATAAGAGCAAAGGGTTTACATGTTCCTATTGAGATGTTAAGACTTCTTCCACCATTCCTACTCTTAAGGAGTGTTGAACCACCCTTTGTGTATAAATGGGAAAGTAATTTATGAAAGAGAAAGAAAAAAGAGCGAAAATTGATGTTTAAATGACTTGTTTATATAAGTTGTCAAACGCAGGATAGGGGGTCTCATCAAGAGCCAGCCTACCATGATCATGAGGAAGAAAGTGAAGTGGCATTCCCACTATGGCCACCACACCAGGGATATGGTCCAAAAGGTATATCAAATAAAGAACCCTTGGAACAGGAGGTCTCATCACGAGCCAGCCTGCCCACCTTTCGTTCCTTCCTCGTCAATGGCATTATGGCTAACTGGTCACCAAGCCAGCATAATGGCCTACATTTTGACATCACACAACATTTCCTAATCATACAAAAAGGATAATGGTTCCATGGGTGAAAAAAACAACTCCGCAAAGGTTATGGACACCTGTCGATAGTAGATCTCTGTTAATGGTATTGAAGTCACGTTACTTATACACCAATAGGTAATTGTTAACATCCTTCTATCTCTTATACCTTTGTAATAAGTCACATAAGAGTATGTATATTATTTCCCGACCCATTAAACACATGTAAATCTATTTTCACCAATCATGACAGAAAAGTTGACAATGACCGCATGAGACTCTATATGCACAACAGCTGTCTTATCTTCCCAGCCTCACATCATATCACAACAATCTCTTACTTGTTAAGTGATCCGACTTTACACCTTGATTTCGGTAACCTGCTACTTTTGTAAACATGGCATATTGCCATACGTTGTTCCTTTATGACTCTGTTCCAAGGCAGATCGGCATGCCGCTCCTTTATTTGACGGCCGGGATGGCCTATCACATTGTGGGGGGGAGGTTAACCTCATTATTCGCTGGTTTACGTGTCAAACCGCTATTCGGGAAAGTGTGTACTTAAGAATAGTAGGGCTTAACGGTATGCTTTTTTTTTCTTTATTTTTGCATGGCTTGCTGTTCCTAAGCCATTTCCATAGTATGCTCTGTGGAAATGTAGTAAAATTTTTTAGAATTTGAGCAAGTCCTATGCTTTGTTAGTTTCGGTGTGTTTTAATAGTTTGAACAGCTTGCTGT
Source organism: Pinus tabuliformis (assembly GCA_031772625.1). Taxonomy (NCBI): domain Eukaryota; kingdom Viridiplantae; phylum Streptophyta; class Pinopsida; order Pinales; family Pinaceae; genus Pinus; species Pinus tabuliformis. Next base: position 1,449,684,232 of record CM062816.1, read on the forward strand.
TCCATTACCATTTCTGAGATTTTATAGGGAAACCAAAAACATGGGAGGAAGATCAATTTAGAGAGAACCACAGCTGTTGACAGTCTCTGATGCTACACAGGAAATCCTGGCAAAGCAGGATGGTTAACTTATCTCAATCGTTTACGGGAATCCAATGAGACTGTAGCAATGGAATTATTGTAGAACTTGCAAGAAGATCACTCCACAGTAAGGGGGAGACATATAGCAGTCACTGATGGCATAATCACAGAGGTCTTGGGACTGCCAGCCACTGGACCTGTATGGACATTAAAGAAGGAGAGATTGCAGAAGATCATAGAAACCTTCCAGGAGGAAGGCCAGAACCTGACAATTATAGGAAAGGGGGTTCTACCAGCAGCATTAGGAGAGCTGTGGGCGGAATTGGCGAAGACTATTCAGAGCTAAATCACCTGTGGAGGAAGGAAAGACATGGTAAGTCCATGACACCTTCAACTTTTAGCCATATTAAAGCAAAAATGCTCTGTAAACTTACCTGCATTTTTAAATTCATTAGTTCATGATGTTGCACGCAGCATGAAAAAGGCACAACATGTAGAATCAGTCGTAAGTCACCATGGGATGATACAGTTGATAGTTAGTCATAGCCTTGCCCAGCAGCAGAGCAGCTGGGAAGAGCTAATTTCCATGATAGATAGGGGATTCACTATGCCATCCCAAAAACATAAGCATGCCACCAGTACACCATATCGCCCATTAAAATGAAAGAAATCAGTCTGATTAGCACGGATTAAAGGGAGGTTAGAAAACTCCTGAGGGGATACCAGCTAGCCAGTAGAGGTAGACGATATAGGGGATGAGCAACCCCCATGATTATAAGGAGAAAAAAAAGAGAAAGGAATGCAAGGAAATGAGGAAGGAGAAATGGAGGAAGAAACTGAGCAACCTCAGCAGGAGGAGGAAACAAAACAGCGTGAAGACAGCCCATTAGAGGATGAATTGGCCAAAATTTTGGCCAATATGGGTGAATATGGCCAACCTCTTAGTCCACCAGACCTCCATGTTGAAGAGGAACCAAAAGAACACTCTGCTCAGGATAAAAATGCACTCGAACAATTACATGACGAGGAGGTAGAAAAGGAGAGTCAGCATGTTCATGATGATAATATGACAGGAGAGGAAAGTGATACAGACGAAGAAGAATCGGTTCCTAGCCAGACTACACCAGAAGAAATTCTGGAAGAAGAGGAGGCGGAAAAAGAAGTCAACCATGAAATAACAGAACCAGCTAGGGTTCTTACCTCTGAGCAACCCAAGCAGAGCAACGGAGAAGCACCCCAAGAAGAAAACCAGGGAACTGATCGAAATAATAGTCTAGGCCCGAATAAACAAGCAGTTGTTCCTTCCAAGGAAATAGAAGAAATTAAGAGATTACAGAAAGAACAAAAAAGACTACTGAATGAGATAGTTCGACTTCTACAATGGATCAGGATTTTGAAAACAAGGAAAAGGGTAAAAAGGACTTCGGGAGGGAAACATGCCACCACTCCAGCAAAATCCCTCAAGACAAAGGTTCGGAGGACCCGAGTCCATCCTACTATTCAAAACCCTGTTGAGAAGCAGTCTGCTGTTCGAAACCTCGTTGAGGAATAGTCTGTTGTTCAAAATCAAAAGGAACAACATTTAACTGTTACCCATGTTGAAGTACAAACGGATGATATATTGACCTGTGATAAAGAAATTCAGACAAAGGCACAACCTTCAGGGGAAATACGGGCCATGAACACAAGACAACGCAATAGGAAGATTCAAGTAAACCTCCCAGTCTCCACTACCATGTGGGATAGTGATCCGAGGATGGTAACCCTACGAGAGGGTTTGATGCAAGCATAGCAAGCAACAGAAAAACTCAAAAACAAACGGTTCCTCGAGAATGGTATGAATACTTACAACAACAACAAAGGAATGTAAATTTATCCGAAAGTCAGGCCTTTGAAGGGTGGCGAAAGAAAGAAAAAAAAGTCGCAAAGGTAACTCATAGGTTAGATATAGTTATCAAATAGATGGATACCTTATGCTCCTTGTACATTTACGTCTTAGCATGTAGAGCCCCTACTAAGAATTATGCCTTGTTTTTAATGGAACGATATTTGCAATTGAAAATAAAAGCTGTAAAAGTAGGCGCCCCTATACAAATTAATACCATTGATGATTTCATAAATTGTTCTAAGCACTATGGGGTAAAGGTTCAAAGACTACTGTGTGAATTCTATTTGCATAACCTTGTGTTAGACCAGGAGACTAAGGAGAACCCCGGCCCTTTTGTTGGGGATATTCAATTGCAGGCATTTATTTCATTTGGGGTTAATCAAATTAAATTGCTTAAAGCCTATAATTCTTTCCAAAGACAAGAAAACAGATTAGACTTGTCGGTAAGAGCCGAGCCTAGGAATCCAGTACAATTGTGGAGGGAACATAGGAACCTCATGAGGACTCCAGGCATAATTGAAGCATTAGGACTCATTCATACATAAATCAATCAGTAGGGAATAGAATACTTTCTCACTGTTAAAGACCCTGCCATTGATGTGGGTAAATTTTGATATCAGATCTCTAATTCGAATATCCAACTCAGGAAACCATTTAATTATGAAAATTTTAAGTTGGTCACTAACCGCTTGCACCTCTATGGTGAAATCATTTTGAGGGCAGGGCCATCCTGGTTAGGATATAGGTTCTGAAGTCCAATTATTTGGCAACCTGCACCTGGATACCAAGCCCTGTATGAGATGCCTGAGGGTCAGACAAGCCATTTCTTTGAACATCTAGTTATGCATCATGCTTGTAGACCACCACATGAGATCCCATCTCAAGCCTACTGTCTTACTACCTTACATGTCAACTACAATGTTTTCATGACGGCATGAAAAAGCGTAAGCAGGGGGGTGTGTGGAGTACTAAAGAAGGTATCTTTTTAGTGATTATTTTGGCATCTTTTCATTAAAACTTACAAACCCTTTGCATCAGGAACTAGGTGGATAATAGGAAATTATTTTATAAAGTTTGTAAGATTAATGTGCAAAATGAAAACACTGGCAATTGTCATTTCTTATGGAGGAAGAGGGAAAAAGGAAAGAATTTCGTCCCAAAGAAAAAGATAAGGCCAAGTTAACCACTATCCCTTTGGCGGGGAACCACATGCAAACAAGGTGAACCAAATCAAAGCATATCAGCCAAGGAAAGGAAATGGAGATATCAGCTCGGTGCAAGAAAGTAAAGGGATAATCGAGAGATAATAGTTTTGCGAATCCCTCAGGATCCTTTGATCCTGAGGGATCGCTTCTTTAACTATTTTTGCACCTAGATATCTTTGCCTTCGCCATTATAAAAAGGGGCAGCACCGTTAGCCTGGGGGATAGTCTGTGATACTTCTATGTAACTTTTCTTAAATTTAAGACTTTGATCATTGACTCTCGTGGAGAAGTGATTCACTGTAATTCTGTTTAATGCATTAATACAAACTTGGCTGCTATTTCATCTTTGATCCTAGAATAACTTCAAGCGGTGTGTTCCTGGAGGCTAAGGGCCCGACCCTGGTGCAACACTTGCTCCTGTACTATTACTTTTGGTTTATGCGTAGTTTTTCTTATCAGCTCTATTGGTAATCTGATATGTTCTGTTATTTTACATCAAAGCTCTATTACGTTTGATTTACCGAGTAATATCATTTCTAAGACAGAACCATTATATTAACTTTGCAACGTATTACTGTTCCTTTAAGTGCTAATATAATATTGCCGGTCTTTACATAATACTATTGCTGTTCAATTACAGAGTATCTGTGTTGTACACTTATCCATTGGTATTACTGAATTCATCTTAGAGATTATATTTCCTTGCGATTGTTGAATCTATTAACATTACCGTTCCATTACAAAATACAATGGTATTCTTTATAACTAAGATTGATAACTGGATAACCAAGATCATATTACTATTAAGGTGTGCCATGTGCATGTATGTGTGGCTTTCAACCGTTGTTCTATAGTCCATTATTAATCAGTGTTGTTCTATTTCGTGTGCTGCCCGATTCATCCTTAAATGTAGGGGATTGCCATTTGATTTCTCTAGGACATGATTGTTGCATTTATCCTTGTAGACTAAGGTTTTGTTGCTTATTAAATTCAGCTGTTGTTACAATTCCCTAGTTTTTGTTCCATTCCTTATCTGTTGTTCCATTTCCTATCATTCACATTATTATTGCTTCGATGTGTAGAACGATCTGAGACTGTAGTGGGCATTGACATTTACTGTCTGGCTCCCAGATCGACGATTTGTTCCCTGATTTCCTTTGGTTCCATCAGTTTACAGAGGGATGATTTAGTGCTACTAAACCCTTGATTGATAAATTGCTTAGTTTTCTGAATGTATGGTTCAGTCTTTAAAAGTAGTTTGCTGTAAACAAGCATCTGTTTACTCTTGTATTTTTGAGCACTATACTACTAGCATTACTTTGGCAAATGATAGCCTCAAACTGAGACACTCTTTGGAATAACAAAACGTTCTTGGATTGAAAAACTAATGTGAGGTAATTAGAGGTGAAAGAGACCCTTTTTATAGCTCGACAATGATCTTGGCCTGATGTGCCCTTTCTACAATAGTTTATGAATCAAATTCTTGATCTCATCATTCTCCAAAATAAAGCATTGATAGATCGGTCCATTGGGCAATGACGCGCCCGGGGTTATTTCGATGGAGTGATTGACCTGATAGTGCAGAGGTACCCCTATGGGTGGGGTGAAAATATCCCTATACTCCTCCATCACCTTGTCCATTTGTTGTTTTTTGTGTAGAGGAGCCCTACCTAGAAGACATGGCCATAACCTTCTTCTTTCCCTGGGGGCAAACCATAATGAAAACAAATTTCCTAGTTTGGGAAATGATCATACTACATTTATTTGCAGTGATCAAAGAGATGGCAGTAGGTGTAACTACCTTTGGTATCCTTTACAACTTATTAGACAAAGTAATAATGACAGAGTGAGGTCTAGACTCATATACAACATGTTACTTCCACAAGTATGGTTGTCCTAACAATACATCACAAAATTCAAGAGGAGAAACGTCACAGAGTACCTCATTTGTGAAGGGCTTGATGCTATAGTGAAGGCGACACTTCTCGCTAACGTGAATATCTTTTCCTTGGTGAAGCCACCCGATGGTGTATAGCTATGGATGTGTTGTAATCTTTAGTCCCAGCCACTTCACAACCTCTGTTGAAATGAGGTTCTTTTGGCCCCCATTGTCGACAATGAACTGTAGCGAAGTACCCTTCATCCACATTTGTGAGTGGAAGAGGCATTCCCCCTCCTCTTAATCTTGAGGCTCAATTTTCTAGATCTTGGTGGTGGCCACAGTGGCACTAGGCTCTGCATCAATGATATGCTTCCCTTTGTCAGTTCCCTTATCGAGCTCTGATTTAGAGTCAGAACCCACGTCCGATTAAGAAGCCTTCAGCTCGACCACCACTAATTTTAACTTAAATAGGAACGAAACAACTTAAAGGTATAATCATAAACACAAATATGCAACATGAAAGCACTCCTTTTCATTAATAGAAAAATATTGAACTATGCTTACAAACAAAATGGAAATAAGATAACTCAGGCAATCGTAGCTTTTCTTTGAGAAGAGATGTGGAGGGTACATGCCTCTGAACTATGTTACAATGAGGCTCAAGGGCCTATTTATTATCGGAAAACATAAGAAAACCATAAACAACCAAAACCCTAACCCCAGGAGATGTAACACCAAGAGTTTGTGGGCTCTGTTGGGGTTAGTTGGGCAACCAAATTCCCTGGGTTGTAACTTGGTCATATTATCTTCGTTTGGTCTGTACGATACCTTGTTGGAAAGGTCTTGCTGATTACTATAGGTTTTTCTTTAGGCCCTTGCTATAGGCATGGATTTTCCAAAGGCAAGGGTCTGTCATGGACCCTAAAAAAACACCATTTAGGGGGTCAAAACTACTCTGAAAGTTCAGGACCGAAAAACTGCTAAAAATAGTAAATTATGAAGTGAAAAAGGAAACAGATGAAACTAATAGGAATGATCCAGGCAAATATTGGTGGCCACCTGCCTATTCCACCTAGACCTGATCAAGGTGGATCATCCTTGGGAGTGGTCGTCAACATCCAAACAATTATGTACGCCTTATCAAAGAAATAGATCTCGTGTAAAGACATGGTGTAGCTAAAAGTTAAATGAATATGACAGTCTCATGAGCCTAGAAGGGGGAGTAAAATGCCTAGTTGGTCAAACAAAAACTACATGTGGTATCTCTTTTTAGCTGAAAAATGGGGGAATTGGTAATGAAATTGAAGAAATTGTCAAACTAAATGTTTTGAAAACAAGTTGAAATTGTAAGATTCACATCAATAGATCTTCCAAAAGGGTATCAAAATTTGCTAAATATGTAAGCAAACTTTGCAAGAGTTATGGTTGAATATTTTTTAGTTGAATCATACATAGGATATAAGATTAGAATGTTGATTGAGAGAAAATTGTGGATATTTTTGTTCACTTGGATGGTAATTTGACCTAGAAAATGATATACGATCATTTTTTATCTCAACCTGGCATTAGATTGATTTTTCCAACATTAAAAGGGATGTGTCATAATTGTAGTTAATTCACTTCTCTTGGTTCTCTCTCTTTATATTGAATTTTTAAACATATATTTTTGGCACTTTTTCAAGCAATTCCTCATTGATACTTGGATCAAGAGTTTCATCATGAAGACTTGGAGATGGTATGAGTTTATGTTGCAATATTGGTATTATTTCTTAGACATATGATTGAGGGGGGGAATTTTAGCCTCTTACTCACATAAACAATCATTAAGTCCTAATGTACCACATTTATTTGTTTCAGATCTTGGAATCTTAAGTATGTTTCTAGATCTTCTAGATCTTATTCTATCATTCTTCATTACTTCTTTTATTAGGTGTCAAGGTAAGAGAAATTGAGGTTGCTTCATAATTGTATTATATATTTGTACCATTAGAAGATGAATACATATTATGAGCGATTTCACTTAAGGAATTTTCTGCCAAATTCCTTTACTCTTGTATTATTATTGTTGTTTGGAGACTTCTGTGGTTGAGATTTGAAGAGTGGTATTTCGGATTTGAAGACCTCTTGTATATTTTTTTTTTGGATTTTACCATAAATGTATCTAGCAACAAAAATACATCCTTCTATGGATACCATGTTAGAATTCTTGAAGACTTCAACAACATTCAAATCCATTCTAGATGATCAACAATTTTCTACACCATTAATACAACATGGATAAGTCTATTATTCCCATGCCAACTCTCAAGCATTAAACATAGCTATAACAGGGAATTAAAATTTTAATGTGTCTAAACTAGGAACTATCAAATGTTCTTATATAGAGGGCCGCATATGCATCCACCCTATACTTTCACCTATCTATCTATATATATATATATATATATAATATAAATATCCACAGTATTCATAACATAACCACAATAGAAGTCACAAACAAAGACATTCAATGAAACTCAACAAATATTCATTGATATTAGGTAAGTAATCATGCATTCATGAGTTTATTAGTAGGCATAGGGATCAGCAACCCCTTTCGAAACATGAGATAAATCACACATGTATCTCATTAAAAGAAACGAGGAATAAGTTCATTCCTCCATAAGAAACATCCATACATTCATTGTTATATTCACATAACAATATGATTCAACATTAATAATGCAATGAAAATAAAAATAGATACACTTATCTATATAATTTAATGAATAACAAGTGAGGGAGTGACTTTGACTCTCCATCCAACCATAGGCTTGCTACACTACAATATTTCTTGTAATTGACCACACATGAGTTGGATTCAAAGTTTGAGGAGTAAGTGATTAAGGGAATTAAAATGATTCCCATCGATTGATCACATGGGAATCTAGAGATCACCTAATCTCCATCCACTTAGTTCAATATTACATACTCCAGTGTCTCCAATTACTCAATGATGAATCCATATCATAATAAATCTACATGTTCTTATCCATCAAACATATGAACCAAATAGAGCCTTCCCTCTGGTTATCATGACTCTAGAGTACACTACACCTGTTCCACCTCCCAGGGATCTAGAATGCATAGTGTCTCCACTTGCTCACCTTAAAGTGTTTCAAACATACATAGAGTTCCCCTTTACCTAGTAGGGATCCATAATACACTATGTTCCACTTGCTCCACCTCGCAAGGCTCTAGAATGCTAAGTGTCTCCACCAACTTCTTATGTTCAACCACGCTACTTTGCATCTACTACGTAGGAATCCAGAGCACATAGCCATTCCACCCACTTAACCTAGTGAGAATTTAGACTACAATGTGCCTCCACCTACATGCTCCTTCTCTTGTGCCAATTCTTCAGCTTACTAGGACTCTGGAGTACATTGTGTTCCATCTACTCCACCTCCCATGACTTCATAATGCATAGTATCTCCACAAATTTCATCTCTACACTCCCATGATCCAAACTCATAGAAAAACCACTCTACAATATAGGAATCAAGAGCACACAAAAGTTCCACCCACTTAACCAAGAGGATATCTAGACTACCTTGTGTCTCCACCTTCGTTTATCTTTCCTTTTTGTCAAGTCATGCACCCCTGCATGCTTCCTTTCCAACAAGTGCTTATACAATTACAACATGCCTATCCGGGCATGATATCCATACTCAACACATCCCTCGTTCCTGTATTCCTCTTGCATACCTTGCATTATTGCTGAATGATCCCAAATCATATATGAAATATGAATGCATGCCTCTTTTCCTATTGGCTCCTCTTTATTTCTAGAGACCTTGATGTTCCCTCATGCATGTTGACCACCCAACATTCCCTTCAAGGGTAGAGATGGTATGGGCTTGTCCTTCAATTAAGAAGTCCATAATCACCCTCCATACCTACCATGAAGGCCATTCAACCCAGTCAAAAAACTAGTGTCCATTAAATGAGTAGCATAAATTAACCAATTCCCAAGAAAATCGTCCTCATACCTCTAAATCCATGTCCATTCTTCTAAGCCAACCATTGTGTTAACATTTCTAGAATATTTACATCAACTACAAATTGATAGTGATAATTACAAGAGGGGTAGTCAACAAGGCTGTCACAAGGAGGATATGAATCTTGTTGCTAGTAAACTTATTAATTGTTTTCTTAACCTCTAAGTAAATAAATTGAATTCGTTTGGACAATATTTTCTTCCTGGTAGAGATTGTATTAATAAATTTTCAAATTCATTGGTAAATTATGCGCATTTATACCTTCCTTATAAATTTCATGTTACTTTTTATTTCATTTTATCTATGGATGATAACTCCAAAGTTTGTCCCCTGGTTGAAAGAAATATGAGGTGTGAAAAAGAAGTCGAGGAAGGGTTTTGGGGTCATTCTTGGATTTTAAAGTTAGAAGCCAAAATGTGATGTATGAATGGGGAAAATCGTTCATCTTGAGATTTTATCTCCAATTTTTTGTCTTGGAGGTGTCAGAGGTTGGAACTTGGACCATAGTGAGGTTAAATCTTGTTGAACATCTGGTTCAGTTTTCAAATCTTGGTTTTATATATTTTCATATATCTGATATGAGGAACCTAAATTCTTCTTTAAATAGGTCATCTTAGGATTTTCCTTATAACTTATATTTTAAGAGGTTTCAAATTTTGAAACTCCAAACATAATGAGGGAAAATCTCACTAAAGACGGTTCAACATTCATATCTTTGTTATTTATAATTTCATAGACACGCTCTCTAGAAGTCTACTATCATGAATACTCATGAAAGTAGGTCACCATTGTATTTTCACTATAAATTTATTTCTTTAAAGTTGCATATTGCGAAGCTTGAAGGAAATAAAGATAGTATCTCATGTTATATGTGGTAGAAGTTTTAAATATTTCTTTGTTATAGTTTTGGAGACATTCCCTAAGAGATTTGGGTCTCATGAATAACCCTAAAATCAAAACTAATTATTATATTAGAAAAGAAAAAAAGGAATATGAAAAAATTGATACCCCCTTAAACAAACTTTAAGAGACTTGGTTTGCGAAGAAATCAATACCCATAGCACTAATGAAGGATCAGGTGGATGGGCTTCTGACACAAAATGTCCTTAGCAATTTGGGGTAGAAAGGATCGCCTTAATTAATATTTCAACAATTAATTAGGAATATTGGCCAAAAATAAATAATTTACATCACGTCTACTCATCAATGTAACTAGATATTGGAGAAGAGGTTTCCCTCTTAAACTTGGATAGGAGATCAATTTGAGTTGCTTATCAAGAAGGTAATTGGAAATTATTCAAAAAATTCCTTGTTAAAGTATATAGTCATGATAGGATGCTCGATCAATTTTGGAATATCATTTTGAAAAATCATAATTTAGGGTACATTGTAAGTGATGCAAAAATGTTATCGTCTTCTAAAATGTTAGTTGAACACAAAAAATGGTAAGAGATGATATATGTCATAACGTTCTCTCCCTAACTTACATCAAACTTTGGAATGTTAGAGTATAGTTTGACAAGCATAGGTGGTCATTGTGGGTTGTCATATTGTATTATTTGTAAATTTTTCCAAATATGGAATGCCAAAAGATGTGATAAATGGAAGCTAATTCTAATCAAATATATCTTGGGGAATTGATGGCACATCAAGCGAGAGACATGATCTTTCCGTAGAATAGTTTTTAGATGTTGAAAGGTTTTTAAAGGGTTTATTACTCATAGGGTTTTGAGCCCCTAAAGAAAGGTACTAATAAAAACATTATTGTTCTGTTGAGGCCTCAGAAATCTATGGCAACAACAAGGGGGATAAAAAATTGGTTTCGACCTTAGAGTAGCTCCTTTTCCATTTAGGATAGTGGCTATGGCTGGATATGGTGGGACTAGTTTCCCAATGTTTTGGGTTTACATGATTTGTGGGATTTTTTCTAATGATTTGCAAAAGAATAACTAGAAATTAACACAACTTTATTATAAGATGCCAAACTTTGAATTAAATCTATTTTAATCTAACCTGGGGGTATTGCTAGTTTGATGCGATATAAAAAGATGTCTATGTAATCTATGGTGATATAGATCAATCACAGACTATATAGAGTTAATATATTGTAAGATAATTATTTTGAGAAAATAGTTAATCAAAAGAATTGTGTAAAAACATATCGCATATTCTAATGATCACATATAAAACAGACCATTCTCTATTTTGATATCATAAAATAGTGCAAGTGATACTTCAAACAGAAATGAAAGATTTCATACACAATTATTGAAAGATAAAATTATCACTAATACTAGAACAAAGATTTATCAAACATGATAATAGTACTAGATGTGTACCGTTCTTCTCATTTGACTAGTGACAATAGGCCGTAATCAATCTTCTACCAATAAGGATCCCAAAGAATATAATAGTGCATGAAAAATGATCAACAAAAAGATATTTTATTGAAAAGACCATGTTCCATGATTTCATCAAGGCATCTACAAACATACGATAATGCATTCTTTGTAAATGTTCTTAATAAAATTATGGACCCTTCTCTAAATGCATGAGAAGGGTTTAAATAATATTGTTAATTAACTAAAAATAGCTTATACAAAATATCTATGAGGTGGTTTCAAACAACCTTCCTCATTCGTAGTATCCAACTTTCCAAAAATAAAATTGCTCAAAAATGACTCAGGTCTTCCTTGATTGATCACCACTGCCAGCTTTGCCTCTTAGCTCACAAATGTTGGAAATTGGCCTGACTTGTGGTGGCATCCTGAATTGTGTTCTCAACTGCCCTGCAAATATAACATCATGTAAAGGTGGTAGCATTCTCTCTACTGAATCCAAGGAGCAATTCAAGGTCATGATCTGACTGTGTGGTTTGACCAGAAGATATCATACTCCCTCCCAGTCGATTTTTGATAGACCCTCAATTGTTTCCTTCTGTAGTTGATTCTTATTCTTAGAATTCTCGTCTAATACTTTAAGATCAGGAAGTGTTTTTGGATCACTCTCCTTTATGAGGTTGGATGTGTGCAACATGCGATTTATTGTTTTGACAATGCTTTTTGAAACACCCGATGCTCTGGCTATTGTTAGTTCGGCCTATTTCACCTGTGAGTCCCAATCAGTGAATAGAATATCCTTATGTCTTTCATTGATCTTCGGGAGACTTGACCTTTTCCCTTCCTCTAAATCATGCCATTCAACATAATCAGAGATCTTAGAATTGAGTTCATTGAACTCAATTCTTTGATCAATAATGATGTTTGTTAATTGTTCACTAGTAGAATGATATTTGATATATGTTGGAGGAAGAGCTTCTTTTTCTTTGTCAGTAAAGTATTCAGTTTTAAAGCCTCATTAATGAATTCCTCTATAGTATGAATATCCTTATACTTTGCTAGGTCACTCTTTAGCTCCTGGATTTGTTTGTTTTTAGTAGATAAGTCATTTTCATGACTTATTTTCAGTACTTCCATATCTTATACCATTTGAAACGGGTCTTCATTTTCCTTTACAAACTTTGCAACAAATTGTTTGTTATAGATGTCCTGGGCATTAGGTAGCTTGTACATTTGTTGTAAATCTTCGCTCTGAAAGAGCCCAAGACTGTATTTTTCGCTGTCTTCATCAGTCTATCTTCGATTTCTGTATTCTCTACTACCCATATTATCATATCTGTGTATGGCAACAGCCTAGCCCTTGCTGTTGTTCGGTGAAGGAAAGAGCACGCAACATCTCTGAATTGCACTCCTAACAGTTATGTGCTGTCAGCAGTTGGTCGAATGTTTGTTTCTTTAGGGTTTTCATTCTCCAGTGTAGTATAGATAGTCTGACATGTAGTGGCACCTCCATCTACAACGCATATTGTATCTGTAAATATGGACGACATCTCTATTCTTTCAATTTCTGCAATATATTGCTTGGTATACTTCTGCATCACCTTTCGAATGGACATCGCTTGAGCAGAGTTCCTAGTAAAACCAACAGCAATTAATTTTTGCGTAAAATAAAATATTTGATGAAATGACTTCACTTTGAAAAAAGATTCGGGGGCAAGTTCAACATTAATCAACCATAACGAACACCATGATTACATGCATAGGGATGATAACCATATTAATCATTTTGACCTAACTCGTGTCCAACTTAAAAACACTCTTAAAAATATGTCAAATCCATCATGTTGGATATTTAACTTATGGTTCAAATAAAAATTTGTTTGATGTATCTTGTTATCTGCAATATGCGATATCACAAAATCGCAAGATCACAATATCGAGGTTTTGATAGGTAAGAATCAAACTCTTGACATAATATCCTCTGATGTGCGATATGCGATTGGGATATCGCATACAAAGTTCAATTGCAAGTCGCATACCGGTATTTTTTGAATGTGCTTAACTTTGCTACTAAGGAATCATGTGATTTGTGATTTGCAATGAGGACTTTAATATGTTTTAAGCTAGTTTAAAAGGGGTTTTTTGAAAAGTGACAATTTTCTAAAAGTTGGCAATTTTTTCACAAAGAGGGGAAAATTTTAATTTAAAAAGGGTCCATATTTGTATTATACATAATAAAAATGGGGGGTTGTTGCATAGCACAACAATTGGCAATTCACTTGGGAGAACTAACTATCTCTGATTAGTTTCTTTGACATTTCTCAAACTTTCAGAACAAGAAAAGTTGTAAAAAAATAAGAATTGTATGATTCATAAATTAAACAATGTTTCTATGGAATATAAAGTATTCACCTATCTCACTTCTTTTCTTACTCAACCCTTTAGGTGACAAAACATAAATGTCTATATCATTCAATACTTAGATTTATAAAGGTAAAGTAGGTATTCTCTTAAAATTGGCTTTATATATTTTTAATCATTTATCATAGATAGAGCCTCTGCTCCCAGCAAGGGTTCATAGCCTCGACAGGGTTATCTTTTAACCAACAATGAGTCATAGTCCCATCTGAAATTGATTCCTAACTTCAAAATTTAATCAAAATTTTATTCAGTTTTCTCTTACTTGGAGCTTGTTTCTTTTTTATGGTACTTTTTACTTTAAATATCCTTAAAAGCCATTGTCCAAGCATAGTGACCTGATGGTAACAATGTCATTCACTAGTTGTAATTTAAACTGAACAAGCTGGCTTGTGATGAGACCCCTTGTCTTTTGATTGTTTTAATCAATAGTTATTATCTTGTTATGATATGCAGTATTGGTAATATCAGTCTAAATTATTTTCTTGTGTTCATGATAAACAAGCTCATGATGGGACTTATTATCTTTTAAGTGTTTTAATACTTTTAATTACATTGTGAGAAATGAAAAGTTTATCATATGGGGTGAATCATTGACTCATTTAAGAGTTTTGGATGATAATTATAGAGTTGGCAAATACCTTTTTGCAGAGAACCCTTTCTAAGTTACTGGTTCTTTTCTTGAATGGTACAAAAATGTCTATACTTTATAAAATTAAGAGTATTTTTAGAAACTAAATGTCTTTAGTAAATTCAAAATTTTCCCAAAGAAATCAGGTTTATTTAAATCTCATATTTATAATTATCCTTTTGTTGAGGGACAAAGTCCCCTAGGGTTTTGGGTCAATACCCTAGCAGAGCGGGGGTTATCTACAATGAAAAACATGCATTCCACATAGCCATGATATTAAAATAAGAAAACTACGTGAAGAGAGGTGTACCTGGGGGTCCTTCGTTCGGGTAGATCGAGCTAGGGTCCAAACCCTCTTGGAGTTCCTTTCAATCCTTAAACCTCTGAAACAATCAATTCAAAGAATAATAGCAGTATATGGACGAAGCATCATATAGAAATCAACTTCACAACATACTGAAAGTTAGTTAGTTATACAATTGAAACAACTATTCATATGCAAATCATAACAACAATATCATAAGCATGAAGAAGATTGACTTTAGGAACAAGAGAAATGTTTCTTTATTGCAGATAACTAAAAAAATGTAAGGAATGATATCACCTGAATCTTCCTCTCATTGGCTCCAAGCGGAACCGTCCCCCGCATCCGTCCAATCCCAAGTCTTCAAAAGGCTCCTTCCATGACTCACACAAGGATACCTCAACTAGTGAAAAGACATCATAACTCAAGGAAACAAGGGTTTCCTGTAATGGGGAAAGTGCTAGAAGCACAATGATCTTCAGACCTGATCAAGGATAATATCAGTAGAGTGATTTTTCTCTCTATTCTCTCCTCCCTTAGGCCTTCCCATTGAAGCCTTTTTATACTTCTCCCAAAGTAGTTTTTTAGTTGGTATTTGTTGGGAACAGTTGGGCCATGGGCACTAATAGGTAATCAAGAGACAAAACCTGTGATATCCACCCAAAATTAAAAAGATTTAATTTTTTTAAGTGTTTTAA
Organism: Pinus tabuliformis; assembly: GCA_031772625.1. Classification (NCBI taxonomy): domain Eukaryota; kingdom Viridiplantae; phylum Streptophyta; class Pinopsida; order Pinales; family Pinaceae; genus Pinus; species Pinus tabuliformis. Next base: position 1,449,699,717 of record CM062816.1, read on the forward strand.
GACATATAAGTGAGTTGGGTATACACAGACCCGCGTACACATGCGTTTACCTCAGGGAAATGTCACGTATAGGGAGTAAAACATTGCTTTTTCAGTATTTGAACCAGGTCTAGAAGGAGGGGTTGCCCTAGGCCATGAGTGCAGCATCGAAAACATCAAGAGTGAGATTTGGAGCTATAACAGATGCCCCTAATATATGAGGTTAGAAGGGGTACATTATGCCTGATATGTATTAAGTAAGTACATGGAAAGGAAACCTGTCAAAAACTGAGAAGGACTTCACTAGAGTTTAGCTTGCCAAGCCACAAAAGGAGATCAGAAAGAAACACTGCCTGAGGCGAGCATACCCATGCTTAGAGAAAGTAAAGCATGTTTGTATATCAAGTACAAGCGGATCCACTAAGTATACGAGTATAGAAGACTGGAAAATAAATAATGGATCATCTAATCACGATCGAACAAGTACATGTCTAAATATCACATAGAAGAATGTCAATGATGCTGAAGGATGAATCTGATCACTGATATCAAAGATTGATCCGAAAAGTACCAAATGAACATGATGGAGTAAGATGGTACTACACTGCAAACTCAAGTGCCAACATATAGAATGTCGCCATGAATGACTGCAACATATAAGGTGGAGCAGTATCAACGAGCAAGAATAGAAGAAACTGTCAAGTGAACCAATGAATGTTGATGCAACTTGAGGTCTTCACCGAACGCGATGATACATTTATATACCATGGGAATAAATGATCTGAAGTCTACTATGTGAGAAATTGTTTTATTACTGGTTGTTGATGTATACCGTTAACAAACAGAAGACTACTCACCAATAATGATAATGAGCATCAAGGTACCCAGTACAATCTAACAAGTGTGAATAGATGAGCTGGAGTCGAACACCTGTAAGAATCTATCAATCAGGAGACAATGATGGTTTTCCACTGTCGATTGAGAAGGATCTACCACTATTGACTGCAAACCCCAAGGTATTTCCAAGTGGACTCTAGATCTTTGCCCCAAAGAAATGAGTCGTAGTTGATGGGGAAAGACCCACTAGAAGGAAGACATTAAGGCATCCTTTATCAATCTAGCACGAGTGTAACTCGTAGGCCAATAATGTGGAAGGAACCGAACGAAAAAAGATGTAGTAACCCAACCAAAGCACATTTCTGGTGTACACAAGATGTGGCTAGCACATGACAGAAACCCTCTGAACCAACCAATAATGAAAGCTGACACAGAGGCGAGGTATCCAGCAATAGGGTCAAATGGAAACCAAGGTACTACATGAATCCCAATGTGTGATAGTGTAAGCTGATGTCAAACACAAGGGAAACCACTTAGTCAAAGACCCGTGATATTGATCAATGTTGAGCACAAGGTGACCTATCAATAATGAAAATAGGGCCAAGGTGCAGCTCTAGGCCTGTCCTTAGAGCAAGATGCCATCGTCGATAAGGACAAGACCTGCCAGAAAAAGTCAATGGGGACCTTCTCAAGCCGATGAGAGTAAAGGACCAATATAACTGATGTGATGATAGACAAGACACTGACAACCAGGGATGGCCGACTAAAAATTAAGTCAAGAGACACTGCAGAGAGGCCGCCTCAGGCTAACTTCCCTTGAAAAAGAACTCAAAACAAAGTCTCCTCCATTTGGGTGGGATTTAGTTTGAATTATGTACCCTTAACCTTGTTATTGAGTCAGTTCTCCCCTAATTGGTTATCTCCTCTTATTTATAAAAGCAAGAAAAATCAAGTAAATTATTAGAAATCAAAAATTTTGAACAACGAAAAGAGATATTATTCAATCTTTATTTTCCTAACACTTAAAATTTTAAAACTAATGTTTAACTTCTAAGAAAAATATTTTTTAAGAATTTGCCCATTTACTAGTAAAGAGTCTTTTCTACATGTCAAATCTTATGACAAAAAGGTGGATGGGCCTAATTTCTCTATGGTTTGAAATGGACCATGCCGCAGTCTTTGGAATTTGGTATGTTTACCTTTTTCCTCATGTGCCTTGTCCCATTTCAAAACAATATCTCCAATTTCAAAAGTTCTTTGGCTAGTGGACGTTGTACCAAATGAAGCTTTAACTATTTGTTGATGATGAACAAGTGTTTCTTTGTCTTTCTCCCTCTGTTATTCTAATTTAAGGATTTGGCCATGTCTAAGTTGAAGAGAAGAAGAAGGGTTTTCATCAATAAACTGAACTAAAGTAAGAGATGGTATTGTTATGTTTGTGGGTAGAATTGCTTCTTTCCCATAAACTAATACAAATTGAGAAGTACCTATTGAGGCCTTCTGTGTGATTATATCTACCCATAGAGAAAATATTAGTGCTTTATGCCAATTCTTATGATTTTTCTCTACAACATGTTTGATAATTCTAATTAGGTTCTTGTTTGTAGATTCAGCTAATCCATTACCTTGCGAATAATATTTAGCTGAGTATTTAAGTTTAAAACCTATTTTCAAAGGAAACTCTACCATAGCATTTCCGAAAAAGTAAGATGCATTATCAAACATTAAAGCTGATGGGAGACCAAACTAGTAATTCTAAACTGATCAAATGAAATCTGTAATGTTTTGGGTGTTAACTACCTTTAATGAGATAGCTTCTACCCACTTTGTAAAATAATCAATTGCAGTTAGAATATACTTATGATTTTTGGAGGAGGTTGGAGTTATTTCACCAATAATATATAACCCCCATTGTTCAAATCATTGTTGTATGTTTACTAGCTGCAACGGGAGTGCTACTTTCCCTTCTCTTCCTACTACGGTTTGACATACTTTTCATTTCCTTGCATATTCATGTGCATCTTTGAAAAGTGTTAGCCAATATTACCCGGCATGCAGAATTTTATGTGCTGTGGTATTTCCTCCGAAATGACCTCCGACTGGCCCATCGTGTAATTCCTGCATTACCTTTTAAGCTTCAGGTTTCTCTAAACATCTTAATAATACAACATCATAGTTTCTTCTAAAGAACACATTATCAATTAATTGATACTCATTTGCTTTAGGCCTTAGAGCACGCTTATCTATATAATTGACATATAATGGATCATGTCCATTTTTCAAGAAAAATTTCAGATCAACATATTGTGATTCAGAATCATTGAGGATTACCTCAGATAATTGTACTTCATTAAATTGATTGTCCTCTGCTGTTAAATGAGAGGCCTCAGTTAGCATTCTGCAAAAGCCTTGACCTCTAATAATTTTAGTAGGATGTATTTCTACATCATATTCCTGAATTGTAGTAACTTAATTTGCTCTCTTCCCTCCTACTTCTTGTTGGATTAACAACTACCTTACAGTGGGGTAAGGTGCTATTATCTTAGTGTGTGTTTTTAGTAGGAAAGGTCTAAAATGTTTTAAAGTTTTAAATACATCAAAGGCCTATTTCTTCATAGCTGAATATTTTAACTCAACACCTTGTAAGTTAGAACTAAAGAATGAAATAGGTGCTTGAACGTTATGATCATTTAGTTGTGTCAAAACTCCCGCATAAGAGGTATAAGAAGAGAATGCGATAATACAAATGGTTTTAGGAAATTGGGAGTTGCTAAGGAATGAGCCTCAATGATGGCTTTCTCTATCAACTCAAAAGAATATTTCTCGCCTTTTGCCCATTTAAAAGTTGTATTTTTTTGGATCATTGTCTGTAGGGGTAAAATGATTTGAGAAAAATCAGGAATAAATATTTTTACAAAATTAATTTGTCCTAAAAATGATTGAATCGTTTTTTGTTATGTGGCAGGGGAATCTTTTCAATTTCTTGAATCCTATCGGGATTGATATAGATTCCTTTCTTAGATACCACAAATCCTAATAATTTACCTTCTACCAAGGTGAAATAAGATTTTTTAGGATTCAAAGAAATGCCAAATTTCTCACATCTCTCAAAGATTTTTTTTAGGTGACTGATATGGTTGTTTCTATTTTTAGAATAGACAGTGATTTCATCTAAATATATTACAACTGAATTGTTGATTAGTCCTCTAAAATCTATGTCCATAGCACGTTGAAATGTAGCACCAACATTAATCAATCAAAATGGCATCTTTTGATATGCATATTTTCCCCACTTTGTTCTAAATGTAGTCTTTAATATATCATCTAGATGAACCATAATCTGATTGTAACCTGAAAATCCATCAAGAAAAGAAATCAATTCAAAACCTGCAACTGATTGCGGAATCTGCTCCATAGTAGGCAAAGGAAAATTATCTTTTTGGAAAGCTTTATTCAAATTTCTAAAATCTATGCAAATCCTAATGTCTCCATTATTTTTTCTCATAGGAACCATGTTTGACACCCATTTTGAATGTCTAACAGGGAAAATGATTTTGGCTTTGAGCATTTTATTGAGTTCAGACTTAATTTTACTTTCTAAGTTTGGGTGGATCTTCCTAAGCTGTTGTTGGACAGATTTTTCATTTGAAATCATGGGTATAGTATGTTGCATGATAGAAGTGTCATGTGTTTTGAGATCTGAATAATCCCAAGGAAAGAAACTTTTATATTTTCTTAGCACTTTAATGAATGAAATCCTTTCATCGGGTGTTATGCCCAAACCTAGGTTTATGTTTTGAGGTTTATCGGGTACCAAGATTAATTAACTCAAATCTTAGAGTAGAACTCTGTTTTTTTAAATTGGTAGTCTTTTTAAACCTATAGTTTAAATCATAGAGATCTTCCATCCTGAATACAGATTTGGGAATTGGATTTGCATCATGTTTATTTTCAATCTATAGGTCGTGTTCATGTTTGTCTACGATTTGACCTTCATAAGATCCATCTGATGAAAGAAAGTCGATTATATATGTACCATCATTAAACACTCTCCAATTTGTTATGTTATTAGGAATGGAAAGCCTAAAAGACAACTCAATCGAAAATTTATCTAGGCTAAATTCTTCTGACGGTATCAATTTAGATGCTACATTGGCAACTAAATCATCACTTGTGTTTTGTAACCTAGGGATTGTTGAAATATTAAATGTAGTGAAATGAGAAGTGAGGTTCTGAGCTAATGCTTGATAATGTTTCATGTGTTTAGAAATAAAATGGATTGTGTTCCTGACTTGCTTAACAATTATTTCAGAGTTCCCATATACCTGTAAATATTTAACTTTTAACCCAATGGCTTTTTACAGGCCTTGAATCAATGCTTCATATTCGGTAGTATTATTCGTGCATTGAAATTCGAGTCTGCAAGTTAGCATTGTTTTCGCTTCTTGCAGATTGATTAAAATACAACTTGCTCCTGCACCATCTTCTGATTTTGAACCATCAAAATATAGAGTCCAGAACAAAGAATGATCTAAAGTTTTATTACTAAGATTAATACATTTAGAAGTGTCTGATTGGGAAAAAACTTCAACCTGAGATTTGAGCATTGAATGAGCCAAGGAATGATTCATCATAATAATTTCCAATAATATTATTAGTAAAAATCACAGGCTCATTCAGTCCTTCTAATTCAGTGACTGTATGTTTCATAATTTTTTCACGATCAACTATAATTTGATTTGATTTACCATTATATGGTAACCACATGTGTGACCAATCAGTTGCGAAATATCCATGTAGTTTCTCATACCAATCCCTGCTTAAAATAAGACCATAAAATTCAGGGATGTCTGCCACTAAGATATCAATCACTTGCATCACCTTTGGGTTGGATGATAATGTAATTGATACTGATAAAATTTCTCCATTAACCTCGAATTTTGTTCTGTTCAATTGTACTATATGTACAACATATGTTTGAGGGGTAACGTTAATTCTAGCACACACAGATCTTGGCATGATATTCAAATAAGCTCCTGAATCGATGAGACAATTATGAACATTTTTATTAAAAATTTCATAAGTCAAAAGGAAAGGAGGAGTGTGAGACTTGGATCTATCACCAATCAACACAGGATCATTTGGTTTTACCTTGTCTAAAGGTGACGGGGTTTTCCCCATATCTTTGTCAACTTGGGCTATAACCGGTGGTGGTATGGAATCTACAGGAACTGCCTTGAGTTTTCTCAGTAAAATTTTATGCCGTTGTTTGAGTTTGGTCATTTCATATAATGAAATGTTTGCTTTATTCTTTTTCATGTCTTCAACTATATTGTATTCCACTGTATTGAAACTATTAAGGTTTTATAATTATCTACGGAAATATGTTCAGTTTGAACAGTCTTAGATTTTTTATTCACTACTTTCTCCTTTGTGGGAGGAGATTTCTGTTTCTGAATTGGCACAGTTGAATCTACAAATGTTTTTCTTCTTGTAGATGCGGGCATAGCATCTATTTATTGTTCGTTGGGGAGAATAAAGTCCCATAACCCATTTAATTTGACTTCTTATTTAGGCTCTATTTCTTCTTCACTTGTTGAGGCGTCTTCACCATCTTGATCTGATTCGGCACTTGAAATCATATTCAGAAGCTGAGATGGTGAGGTAGGACTTCTATTGTATGGGCGATATAGTTTCGTAGGAACTGATGATTCAGGTACTTGTTTCTTTATTTCAATCATATCATTTGACATAGTTTTCAAGACTTTTTGAAGACCTTCAAGATTGAATGAATCCTTTGGGGGTTTCCTCTTTGATTCTTGACTAAAAGTCACTTTTTTAGATTTCTTATCTTCCATCTCAGATCATTTTTCTAAGGCTAAAATTCGTTTTTCATGTTTTCTGAGAGAGTAGCCTTACTGGCTCTATCTACAAAAATGGCTATATTAGAAGGTAAAGAAGAAATGTACCACTCTATTTGTAAATCAACAACAGGTTTAGAAGCAGTTAGAATTTTGTTTAATAACTTGTTAAATATGGAGTTGAAATCTTTGATCCTTTCACCCAAATTTGTTTTCAGGTTAGAGAGAGCAATGATTAAATATACCACAGTTCTATCATATCCAAATTTTGAAAGAAACAGTTGTTCAAAAGTAACCCAGTCTGTTATAATTCCTAATGGAATAGAAAAGTACCAAGATGCTTTAGATCCTTTAAGAGTATAGGGAAACAACCTTACTACAATATCTTCATGCGCAACCCCATTCAAACTCATGGCCAACACAAAATTGTTGATGTGTTCTTCAGCAGGAAGACCATCATCTGGATTGTATTTGGGTAACCATTTCTCTGGATGATTAGGAAGAGGATGTGGGTTTGCAAAATATACGGCACTAGAATTAGTCCAAGGCTGATTAGCCATAACTTGAGTTAGTATTTGAGAAGATATAGAAGAAGATCCACATGTAGTGGGTATGGATGTAGAACTTACAACTAGACTAGTACGACTTGTTGTAGCACTAATTGTTTAAGCAGAAGAAATGGAAAGATGAGAGGATGTGAATGGAGGTGTAGTGAATGAAGGAGTAAATGGATTGGAATTTGATGTGACCTCACTTGTATCTAACTTAGATCTAGACACAGGAACTTTATTACGTTTAGAATGTATTGGAAACTCAAAGGGAGGTAATTTGAGTTTATCACTTTTTTATCACATTAGGATACCTGTTTCTCTGAATAGAGAAGTAATAATTTCTTTAGAAGCTTTGGGTTTCTCAGGCTTCTCAGCATAAATAGATATTCGTTCTAGTTTATGAAGTACAGTCTGAACTACAAGACATTCTGGAGTATATTCTAAAGAAGGTAAGTGTTGTTGGGTGTGGAGCCTGATTATCTTCTATATTCAAAGGTATCGCCACATTGGACACCAGTTCGTTGCCGCCCGTAAAATATTCGCTGCAGGGGGGGTCCGGGGGGGGGGTTGCTGCGACCTTTGGGAGGCCCCCCTGGCGGGGGGTTTCAGGGGCAGCGCCCCCGAAGCTAAAAACAACTACAAAATTGCCTTGTAAAAGTATAGTGATTTCTAGTCAATCTAGGTCGTTCATTAGGCGGATGATCTGATGATAGAACTTGTGTTTAGTTTAGGGTTTTTTGCCCTAGAAGGCAACCCCTCTCTTTATATGAGGGCATTGTATTTGAGGCTGTGTAATAGATGTGTATTGTGTGAGTGGGAAATAGAGAGGAGAGACGTGAGAGAAAACAGAGGATATTATAGCGGATCTACTGTAGGTTGTTTCTCTTCATTTTGCTGGATAATAGAAAGGAAGGACTGGCTGTTTGGGGTGAATGTAGCCCAAACTGGGCGAACCACGTATATCTGTGTCTCTCTTGTTTTATGCATTTTCTGTGTTTATATTTCTGTAATATTTTATGTGTTCCATTGCTCCATAATATATAATTTCTAACAACTGGTATCCGAGCCGAAGGTCTATTTGGCTGATAAACTCGCAGGAAAGAAGGGTTCCTAGTTCGAGTGGGAGCAATGGCGGAAGATGGTAAGTTTAGGTTCGAGAAATTTAATGGCCAAAACTTCTCACTCTGGAAGATGTAGATGGAAGATTATCTATATCAGAAAGATCTATACCTACCATTGGGCGGAAAATCAAAGATGTCGACGGGTATGACAGACGAAGAATGGAACCTTCTCGATAGAGAGGCACTCGGAACAATATGGTTGTGCCTTGTTGTGTTAGTCGCCTTCAATATTTCTAAGGAAACCACAACAAAGGGTTTGATTCAGGCGTTTTCGAAACTATATGAAAAACCATCGGCCTCAAACAAGGTATTTCTTATGAAACGGTTATTTAATATGAAGATGTCGGAAGGTGGATCTGTTGCAGACCATTTAAATGATTTTAATACAGTTACAAGTCAGTTAAGTTCTGTAGGGGTAAACTTTGATGATGAAGTTAGAGCTCTGTTATTCTTGTGCTCATTACCAGAAAGTTGGAATGGTTTGGTTATGGCCATTAGTAACTCTGTTTCTGGATCTGGTACTTTAAAGTTTGATGATGTTGTCAGTGCTATCCTTAGCGAGGAAATGCGACGGAAAAGCTCTGGTGATACATCGGGAAATGCTTTGAATGCAGAGTCTAGAGGAAGAAAAATGGAAAGAGGAAAGAGCTCAGGATATCGCAGTAATCTAGGAAAGGCAGATCCAAGTCGAGATCGGGGATAGTGTGCTGGAAATGTGGAAATAAAGGACACCTAAATAAAGACTGTAGATCTCGGAAGGGAAAAGAAGGAGATGCACAACAAGAAAACAATCATGAAGCAAATGTGATAGGTGAGGTGTTACAAGATGCTTTAATTCTTTCTTTCCAAAATATTACTGATTCTTGGGTGGTAGATTTAGCGGCTTCATTCCATGCCACACCTGATAAGAAATATTTTCATGACTATGTTCAAGGAGATTTTGGACAAGTTCATCTGGGTGATGATAAAAATCATTGGAATGGGTAAGGTTCTTGTAAAACAGCAGAATGGAAACCAATGGCTATTAAAGGAGGTAAGGCATGTTCCAGATCTACAGAAAAATCTGATTTCAACAGGGCAGTTAGGCGGTGAAGTTTGTGTGACAACCTTCACAGATAAAGCTTGGAAGGTCACTAAAGGAGCCCTGGTAACAGCAAAAGGTGAAAAGGTTGGTACATTGTATTTATGCAATGGTATTTCTAACTCTGTTAAAGCTTTAACTTCCAAAGGAGCAGATGCAACATTATGGCATCATAGGCTCGGACACATGAGTGAAAAGGGGATGAAGATTCTTCACTCAAGGAATTTTTTGCTGGGTTTGAAGAATATTGATTTGGACTTCTGTGAGAATTGCATTTATGGAAAACAGAGGAGAGTCAGATTTCTCGGAGTTGGGAAAGAAAATAAGAGCAAAAAACTAGAGCTTGTGCATACAGATGTATGGGGACCTGCTCAGGTATCATCTCTTGGTGGCTCTCGTTATTATGTTACTTTTATTGATGATGCAACTAGAAAAACTTGGATTTATTGTATTAAGAATAAATATGATGTATTTGATACTTTCAAGAAATGGAAAGCCTTGGTTGAGATTGAGTCAGGAAAGAAATTGAAGTGTCTTAGATCAGACAATGGAGGTGAATATTTCAGTAAAGAGTTTGATAGGTACTGTTCAGAGCATGGAATTTATAGAGAGAAGATAGTTCCAAGAACACCAGAAGAAAATGGTGTGTCAGAAAGGATGAACAAAACAATCATGGACCGTGCAAGGTGCATGAGATTGCATGCAGGATTGCCTTTGCAGTTTTGCGCAGATGCTGTAGATACTGTTGTTTATCTAATCAATAGAGGGCCTTCAAGTTCCTTGGATGGTGGTGTTCCAGAGGAAGCATGGAGAGGTAAAAAGGTAAACTACTCTATTTTAAAGCCTTTTGGTTGTGAGGCCTTTGTCCATATTGATAAAGAAAATAGAACAAAGCTTGAGGCAAAGTCAAAGAAATGTACGTTTATTGGATATGGTGTTAATGATTTTGGTTATCGCTTATATGATTATGAAAATCACAAAATCATTAGGAGCAGAGATGTAATATTCAATGAAAAGGTCTTGTATAAGAATCATTTTCAGGAAAAGAAACAGGAAAAGAAAAATAAGGAATACGCAGTACTTGATGAAATCACTGAAAAAGTAAAGGTGCCTGAAAATAATAATAATCAACAACCACAACAACAGGCACCACAAACACCTGAAAGTGGTGTTAGAAGATCTACCAGGATAAGTAGGCCCCCTGAACGATACTCCCCTTCATTATATTATTTATTGTTGACTGATTCTGGTGAACCCGAATGTTATGAAGAAGCAATGCAGGTTGAAAGTAGGAAGAAGTGGGAGGTAGCCATGGAAGAAGAGATGGACTCCTTAATGCATAACCAGACTTGGGATTTAGTCAGGTTGCCTGCAGGAAAAACTACATTGAAGAATAAATGGGTTTACAGGCTGAAGGAAGAAGATGGAGGAAAACAGAGGTATAAAGCTAGACTTGTGGTGAAGGGGTTTGCACAGAAGAAAGGTATTGATTTTGATGAAATATTTTCTCCTGTTGTTAAAATGACTTCAATCAGAACTATTTTAAGTCTTGTAGCAGCTGAAGATTTGCATCTTGAGCAGTTAGATGTAAAGACAACCTTTCTCCATGGGGATTTTGAGGAAGAGATAGATATGCAGCAGCCACAAGGATATGAGGTGAAAGGGAAGGAGAAACTAGTGTGCAGGTTGAAGAAGAGCTTTTATGGCTTAAAACAGGCTCCAAGGCAGTGGTATCTAAAATTTGACAAGTTTATGTCTGAACAAGGTTATACTAGATGTCACTTTGATCATTGTGTTTATTTGAAAAAGCAAAATGATGGCAGCTATATTATATTGTTATTGTATGTAGATGACATGCTTGTTACAGGATCTAACATGCAGGAAATAAATGTGCTCAAAAGAAAATTGGCAAATTCATTTGCAATGAAGGATTTGGGAGCTGCAAAACAAATCCTTGGTATGAGAATAACTAGAGACAGGAAAAATCGTAAATTAACATTGTCTCAGAATGAGTACATACAAAAGGTGTTGAAAAGATTTAACATGCACAATACAAAACCAATTAGTACACCTTTTGCTAGCCATTTCAAACTTAGCAAGGAAATGTGCCCAAAGACCCAAGAAGACATGGATTATATGTCTAAAGTTCCATATGCATCAACAGTTGGAAGCTTAATCTATGCAAAGGTTTGCAAAAGGCCTGATATTGCACATGCAGTGGGAGTTGTAAGCAGGTACATGAACAATCTAGGAAAGGAACATTGGATGGCAGTGAAATGGATTCTCAGATATTTGAAAGGTACCACAAATCAAGCATTATGCTTTGGTGGTTCAAACATTTCCCTACAAGGATATGTTGATGAAGATATGGCAAGTGACAGAGATAACAGGAGGAGCACTACAGGATATGTATTTACTGTTGGAGGAACAACTGTCAGTTGGGTTTCAAAAATCCAAAGTGTTGTTGCACTTTCAACAACAGAAGCAGAGTATGTTGCTGCTACAGAGGCTAGTAAAGAAATGATTTGGTTACAAAGGTTTATGGGTGAATTGGGTAAGAAGCATGATAAGGGCACGTTATACAGTGATAGCCAAAGTGCCCTTCATCTTGCAAAGAACTCATCATTTCATTCCAGGACTAAACACATACAGCTCAAGTACCATTTCATACGATCAGTGTTGGAAGATGGAGAGTTGAAGCTGGAAAATATACGCACTAGCCAGAATCCTGCAGATATGCTAACAAAAGTTGTAACCAGGGAGAAACTGAGAATATGCTCAGTTTCAATTGGTCTTCAAGGATGACGATGAAGATGAGAAACAGCCAGGTCTAAAGAGGAGTCATTGTATAGCATATGGAGTAGCGGTGGAGTTGCTACAATCAGCCTCCAAGTGGGGGATTGTTGGGTGTGGAGCCTGATTATCTTCTATATTCAAAGGTATCGCCACATTGGACCCCAGTTCGAAATGGGGGCGGCAACGCCGCCCATAAAATATTCGTTGCAGGGGGGGTCCAGGGGGGGCGGCTGCGCCCCCGAAGCTAAAAGCAACTATAAAATTGCCTTGTAAAAGTATAGTAATTTCTAGTCAATCTGGGTCATTCATTAGGCAGATGATCTGACGGTAGAACTTGTTTTTATTTTAGGGTTTTTTGCCCTAGAAGGCAACCCCTCTCTTTGTATGAGGGGATTGTATTTGAGGCTGTGTAATAGATGTTTATTGCGTGAGCGGGAAATAGAGAGGAGAGACTGTGAGATAAAACAGAGGATATTACAGCGGATCTGCTGTAGGTTGTTTCTCTTCATTTTATTGGATAATAGAAAGGAAGGACTGGCTGTTCAGGGTGGACGTAGCCCAAACTGGGTGAACCACGTATATCTGTGTCTCTCTTGTTTTATGCGTTTTTTGTGTTTATATTTCTACAATATTTTATGTGTTCCATTGCTCCATAATATATAATTTCTAACAAGTGTCGAGGTACTTTAGGTGATGAGGGGGAAGTTTCTACAACTTCTGATTTCTGAGTGCGTGACTTAGAATGAGATCGAGGAGCTGTAGGATTTTTTGAGGGGGATTGACTCTTGCGAAGGCTTTGATTTTGAGATTTAGATTTATATGCTATTCATAGTCAGGGCCCTCCTTCTAGTCCAAAAAATGTTGAGGCCTCAAAAATCAGTGGCAACAACAAAGGGGGATAACCACCCGGTCTGGACCTTAGAGCAGCTCATTTTCCATTTGGGATAGTGGCTCTGACTGGAAATGATGGGGCCAGTTTCCCAATGTTTTGGATTTATATGATTTGTGGGATTTTTTCTGATGATTTGCAAAACAATAACTAGAAATTAACATAGTTGTATTCTAACATGCAAAATTTTGAATTAAATCTATTTTATTCTAACCCGGGGGTATTGTTGGTTTTATGCGATATAAAATATTTCTATGTAACCTATGATGATATAGATCAATCGCAGACTATATAGAGTTAATATATTGTAAGATAATTATTTTGAGAAAATAGTTAATCAAAAGAATTGTGTAAAAGCATATCGCATTCTAATCATTCACATATAAAACAAACCATTCTCTATTTTGAAATCGTACAATAGTGCAACTGATACTTCAAACAAAAATGACAAATTTCATACATAATTCATGAAAGATAAACTTATCACTAATACTAGAACAAAGATTTAGAAAACATGATAATAGTACCAGATGTGTACCGTTCTACTCATTTGACTAGTGACAATAGGCTATAATCAATCTTCTACCAATAAGCATCCCAAAGAATACAATAGTGCATGAACAATTATCAACAAAAAGATATTTGATTGAAAAGACCATGTTCCATGATTTCATCAAGGCATCTACAAACTTACAATAGCGCATTCTTTGTAAATGTTATTAATAAAATTCTAGACCCTTCTCTCAATGCATGAGAAGGGTTTAAATACTATTCTTAATTAACTAAAAATAACTCATACAAAGTATCTATGAGGTGGCTTCAAACAACATTCCCCGTTCCTAGTATCCAACTTTCCAGAAATAAAATTTCTCAAAAATGACTCATGTCTTCATTGATTAATCATCGCTTCCATCTTTGCCTCTCAGCTCACAAATGTTGGACATTGGCTTGACTTGTGGTGGCATCTCGAATTGTGTTCTCAACTAGCCTACAAATATAGCATCATGTAAATGTGGCAGCATTCTCTGTACTGAATCCAAGTAATTCAAGGTCATGATCTGACTGTGTGGTTTGACCAAAAGTTTCCATACTACCTCCCAATCGATTTTTGATAGACCCTCAATTGTTTCCTTCTGTAGCTAATTCTTATTCATTGAATTTCCGTCTAATGCTGTAAGATCAGGAAGTGTTTTTGAATCACTCTCCTGTATGAGGTTGGATGTGTGCAACATGTGATTTATTATTTTGACAATGCTTTTTGAAATACCTGATGCTCTAGCTATTGCTAGTTTGGCCTATTTCACCTGTGATTCCCAATCAGTGAATAGAATACCCTTGTGTCTTTCATTGATCTTCAAGATACTTGACTTTTTCCCTTCCTCTGAATCATGTCATTCAATATAATTAGAGATCTTATAATTGATTTCATTGAACTCAATTCTTTGATCAATAATGATGTTTGTTAATTGTTCACTAGTACTTAGAGGTGGAATGATATTTGATATATGTTAGAGGAAGAGTTTTTTTTGCTTTGTCAGTAAAGTATTCAGTGTTAAAGCCTCATTAATGAATTCCTATATAGTAGGAATATCATTATACTTTTCTAGGTCACTCTTTAGCTCATGGATTTGTTTCTGTTTTGTAGATAAGTCATTTTCATGACGTATTTTCAGTACTTCCATATCCTGTATCATTTGAAACGAGTCTTTGTTTTCCTTTACAAACTTTGCAACAAATTGTTTGTCATAGATGTCCTGGGCATCGGGTAGCTTGTACATTTGTTGTAAATCTTTGGCTCTTAAAGAACCCAAGACTGTATTTTTAGCTGCCTTGATAAGTCTATCTTTGACTTCTGTATTCTCTACTGCCCATCTTATCATATCTATGTATGGAAAGAGCCTAGCCCTTGATGCTATTTGGTGAAGGAAAGAGCACGTAGTGTCTCTGAACTGCACTCCTGACAGTTTTTTGCTATTCGTAGTTGGTCGAATGTTTGTATCTTCAGGGTTTTCATTCTCTAGCATAGTATAGATAGTCTGCCATGTAGTGGCACCTCCATCTACAGGGCATATTGTATCTGTAAATATGGACAACATCTATGTGATTTCAGTTTTTGCAATAGATTGCTTGGTATGCTTTTGCATCACCTTTCGAATGGACATCGCTTGAGTGGAGTTCCTAGTATTGTTACGTAAAATAAAATATTTGATGAAATGATTGAACTTTGAAAGAAAAGATCCGAGGGTGAGTTGAACATTAATCAACCACAACGAACACCATGATTACATGCATAGGGATGATAACGTATTAAATCATTCCGACCCAACTCGTGTCTAGCTTAAAAACACTATTAAAGATCTGTCATGTTGGATATTTAAGCTATGCGCAATTAAAGCATTGATTGATGGATCTTGCAATTTGTGATAGGTGATATCACAAAATCACCAGATTGCAATCTCGAGATATCACAATATCGAGGTTTTGATAGGTAACAATTAAGCTCTTGACAATATATCCTCCAATGAGCGATATGCGATTGGGATATCGCATACAAAGTTCAATTGCAAGTCACAAATAGGTATTTTTTTTAATATTCTTAACTTTGATACTAAGGAATCATGCGATTTTCAATTTGCGATGAGGACTTTAATATTTTTTAAGTTAGGTTAAAAGGGTTTTTTTGAAAAGTGACAATTTTCTAAAAGTTGGCATTTTATTCACAAAGAGGGGAAAATTTTAATTTAAAAAGGGTCCCTATTTGTATTATACATAATAAAAATGGGGGGTTTGTTGCATAGCACAACATGTCCCCATCAAGAAATGAACAATAAAAGACATGAATACTAATGGGACCATATCCAACTACAATATGGAAATCTTCTTAAGCAAAAGAACCCCTATATGTAGGAACACTTCTAGGAGAAATGATACTAATAAGGGAATTTCCCTAAATGATTGGTTATTCCACCTGAAATTACAACCTCTAGGGATTGAACTCTTTCTGATGACAAATTCTTCCATGAATTATTAAATCTTCCAAAAATTCTATGGAATTAATTCTTTCTAATGACAAATTCTTTCATGGATTATTAAATCTTCCAAAAAAATAATTGTCCCCAACATTGCTCATAACATCCATATAACCCCCTATAGGTACCTTGTAGATGATTGTCTAGCACTTAACAAAGGTACATCAGCTATAGGTATAATAGGTCTTTGTGGAAAGCACCCAAATCCAAGTTTAAAGCTTTTGTTTTTCTCTATACCAAATACAAATTGAAAGGGTGATAACGGAACTAAGGGACTAGGGAGACTAACATGGGTTATTGGCACAATCATTGGTATGTACCAAAGAGATAATGTAGATAAATTAGATTGAGAGGGAATAAATTCTATCACACTTATTGGTAGTAATGAGGACATCATGGTGGAAATCCCTAGGACACTCGGTGAACAAGATCTTGTCACTCCTACTGTAGAGGCTCTACTCTCAGCAACCATTTTATGAGAAACATAAAAGTGTAACAAATGCTTTCAATCAATATAAGGGGTACATGGTCAAAATCACTGGTCAAAGGATTATTGGCATTTGCCATTGGACTTTCATCTACCACTTCAAGAATAATGTGCTCCTTCCCTTCTAAAATGATAAAAAATCCTCTTGAGATCTTCTATGTCTATGTATTCCACTAAAAGTCATCCCATGTCACTATAATCGCAAACACTAGTTTTATGGAGGAAGGTTATGAACTCATTAAGAGTGATGAATATTTTGTTGAAAACAATGATTAAATGCCTTTTTCAATGAAACAAGACACCTTTATGGAAAAACAGACTCATACCAAAGAGCACACCCTTGTTAAACATAAATTTACATAATAGGAAATCCAAAGGATGTAAGGGCCTTCCAAAAAGAATCCCAAGAATATGAGGGCCTAAGTGAAACCAATGAAAGTGATAGAAATAATTATGCTTTCCTCCCTATAGTAGTATTTAATACATAAGTAACCCCACATGTAGCATAAGGACTCATGCCATAGGCTCATTTATCTGGTCATGTGACGTTTGTCTCAAGTACGTCAATTATTTTCCACCTACAATCACTTAGGAAGGTTGATGTAAAAAATGGCTACATTGAAAACACCTCACAATCGAATAGGTAGGGGGACATTAATGATTCAAGGTCACATGCACAAGCATGGAAACTAAATGGATTTTTTATAGAGAACCATGCCCGTAGAATATTCCCATATGCATACTAGTCCAACATATACTAGAAACACGTGGAGATGGGATATCTCTCCACATGTCCCCAACATAGCCTTGTGTTCGATTTATAGTGACACATAGGTTTTGCTTTATGGCCTCGAAGAGTTTAATCCAAATCCAAATCCAAGGCCTTACACTGTGGTTTAGTGTTGGTTTTCCACAAATGTATAATGTCTAGATACATTTTATTAGTTCTTGATTTTAGGGTTGTTGTTACTTAATGATCTGAAGAGAAGCTTTAATTTTATGTAAATGACTCTTTACCAATACAATTGTATGCAATCAAAAATTATAGATGTAATATTTCAATTCAATCAAAGAAATCTATGGAAGGGTAAGAGAGAACTATTTCTTCTTCAACAAATATCTAGAAACTTGATAATATTTCAATTAACATTCAAAATCAATGAAGTGTTTGAGAAGAAAATATAATATAGCATTCATTTATTAAAAAAAACACCAATGAATTTGAAACTAATAGCACCAAAAGAAATAACCAAACCCATTTTTGTTTCTTATATGAAATGAAAATATTTACCTATCTAATCATAGAAACATAGATACATACATAACCAAAAAAGAAATTCTAGGGTTGTAGGATAATGGTAATATTCAAGAAGAAGAAAAACCCCATTGTCACTAGGAGGTAACACACTCAAACTAAAGATGCATGATCTAGTGAAGTGCACTGATTTTAATAATTCCTCTTTAATAACATAAGAGAATAATATTTATCACTTACCCAAATCAAACATCAAACAATCAAGACCCTTTTCAATTTCTTTTACCAAATAGTTCTGAGCTTGATCATAGAGGAGTTAGGTCCTTAAGGGCGTGATGTATATAAGGTATAGCTAGAGAAAAGAAGAAAATACTCAGATTTCATCATAAAATTCCTTTTATAGGAACCATAGTTATGTCATAGGGTATATTGATTGATGGTTAGGCCTCCATTTCTTGTCGCGTTCGTACAATAAGTGATAGAGAGGGTAATATCACTTTTTCAATGAAGATATAGAGAAGCAAATGATTAGACTGAAGTTTTGTCACTCAAATTAAGCCTGGATCTAACATTGGATAAATGGTGGATCTAACTCAAAAGTAATGTAACCAAGATAGAAAAAAATAGTAAAGACTCAAGTAGAAAAAATAACCAATGATTAACAAGAATTTAAGGACAAATCCAAAGTATTTATCCCCAATTCCTATTGATTAAAATTTACTCCTATAGCTGAGAATCCAACTGCATAGATTTTCCAAGATAGAAAAAAATAGTAAAGACTCAAGTAGAAAAAATAACCAATGATTAACAAGAATTTAAGGACAAATACAAAGTATTTATCCCCAATTCCTATTGATCAAAATTTACTCCTATAGCTGAGAATCCAACTCCATAGATTTGCCCAAGATTTGTGGAAGTGGAGGGGTTCCCATTCACTAAAGTTCCTTAGAAATAAATTCTAACATGATTTGATAAATTAAGTGGGAGGAAATGATGTTGCATACCTTTTACCCCTGAAGCTTCCATGTGATCTCAACTAATGTAGTAGTTGTGAATCCTTCTCCAGTACCTAAAGGTTGTGCCTCTCCTACTAGCACATGTATCTTGCACACATGATAAACAAAAATCCATTTATATCCTCCTACAAATGTACTATTAAAGTTAAATGCTATATCTAAATAATATTATCCAAATTAATCTAGATCTAATGGAATACTTACAGCAAATGACCAAAATTAGGATAGAATAATGGATCCCTCATTAAGAAGGGTAGAATAACTAACAATGATATGATGGGTGTAAGAAATCCTTTCTAATATCTTGGCCTCAACTCGTCCTTGGTCAATATTAAGGTTTCATATAGCATGCAAGGAGTATCCCTGATAAATTACCCAACTTTTCATTTCATGTCTTGCACTATTCTTCTCCCCTTAGGAATTGCCTCATTATGTAGGCATTGACAAGGAGATGGGAGGATGAATTTTCACATCTAGGTCATAAAGAAGTTAGTACTTTAAAAAAATTCTCAAGTCATGTAACAAGGTATCACATCCTCTTCAAGTTGATCTCCTTAGAATTTAGCAATTTTAGAAGGTAGGGACTTCCATTTATCTTTCTTACTGCATTTGGACTTATGGTGACACTTTCATCATTCATGGAAATCTACAAATTGATGATGCATCACCTTATGTAGGATCACCTAGAGTAGTAAAGCTCTTGACATTTCCATTCCAAAGTCAGAAGTAGGGTGTCTCATCATGCTAACATAGGTAAGTTTCTCCTTCAACTCAAGGATGTCAAATAGGGTTATAATACTATGTATGGACCCCCACTTCCATCCTTGAAGGATAATTTTTGTTAATTATTGGCATTTAATTTATTTTTTGGAAACATAAATGGATATGACTTGTAAGGCACTATAATTTTGTAGACACACACCTCAAACTTACAATTATAATAAATCTTTATTAAATTTCTATTAAATTTTAGAGATGAAAAAGAACAAAACATATACAAGTTAGATAACTTGTTAAAAGGTAACATACGTACCAATTTAGATTATATCCTTATTTGAACCAAACAAGAAGTGGCGGAAGAGGTTGGTTTAGCCATTTTTACCCTAATCCCAATCTAGCTTATGGTGTGAATGCGTAAAAGGATGTTTTAGTGTCAAACTTGTTCATTTTGTGAGTTGACCAATTTTGTATGAGACCCATTGATATTATACAATCCAACCAAGGACCCTTCGAAAGAAAAATTTTTAAAGGAAAAAAATTAGGATGTGGCAACCTAATATTCAATGCTAGGGCCCTACTAATGATATGTAATTAATTGTAATGTTAATCCTTTATGAAAATTAAAGAATTGTTAACATTACCATTAGTTGTTTCACGATGTTTGTGAGTGGTTTCTGTTAGCCTTGTGGGAAAATGGCCCAAAAATGGATCCCAATATGCTCTTGAAGGTCTCCATAAACTAGCAAAATCATGCCAATGGATCCAAATTTGCTCTTAAAGTCTTTAAAATGTTCACTAAAATCATCCAAAGAGCAGAGTCATCAAATGTCGAGAGCCCTTGGAAGGGCGGAAAAACACTATCGGGAGGCTAAAACACTCCAAAACAGTGAAAAAACAAAGTATTGCAAGCATAAACATGGCAACGCACAACTGCCGTTAGATCTAGCCGATCAACGGCCCATATCTAAGTGGCAATATTGCTACTGGTGGGGAGCATATTCCATGTTATATGAAGGACCAGGGGAGTGAGCGACACGCGATTGCTATTTATCGCATCGCTATATCGCATCAGCACTATACCATGGGTAGGGCCTATGCACAGGCATATGTGCGACCCAATGACCGGACCCGATGATGTTATATATGAGAGTTCATAAATTTTGAGATATGTGGGAAGGCCTATCTTAAACGCATTTTAGTGTATGTGATTGTATAACGAAATAGAAAGGGGAACAGGGCAGCGCCAATTGTGATGAAGCCTGGACCCAAAAGGGTTCTGGAAGCAAAATATATATATTTTCAAATCCACTAAACCCCATATTTTAATGTTTTTGTGTATTTCAGTGCTTCAACAAAATACAAAGGAAGCCTTGGGGCCTTGCGATAACAATGAATCTCGGACTCGATGGGTTTCTGGAATAAAAATATATATATTTTCAAGTCCGCCACGACCGTTTCTTGATGAATTTTAGTGTTTTTCACCTTATTGCAAGATACAAAGGGAAGCTAGGTACAGGCCATCAGTGACTTGCGATAGCGACCCAGAGGGCAGACCTGATGGGAGAATAGGCCATATCTAAGGACTTTTGAAGTCCAAAATGAACAGTTATGGGCGGGATTTATTAGTGTTGCAGCATTTTCGCTGTTTATAACAAAAAAAGTCACTCTTTGTAGTTTAAAGGGAAAAGCACAGGCTCGGACCCATTCCACCATATAACAGAGCCCAAGAGACAGGTTGCCGAGAAACAGAGGTCGGAAAAGGAAAGAGAAGGGCTACAACACGTTGCAGCCTAAAACATATACATCATGGTGCATCAACAGTGCGACAAAGCTGAAAACAATAGAAGTGATTGTGGGCATCTCTGGCGAGAGAGAGCTCCCTGCCAGCGCAACCAAAATATTAGAAAGTGATTACTCTTATGTCAGAAGAAAAAACCTTGGAATCCATGCTTGCCTAGAGGGCATCAAAGTTGTTGAGGAGAGAGGGAAGATGGATTAAGATAGTCCGAGCCTCTGAGAGCTCAAGAGCATTGTAAAAGCCTATAAAAGGCTGAAAACTAGATGTAACAGGGGTTCAACTTTTGGAGATTATTAATACTCTGTTCCTTCAAGCTTCTCATCTTCGTTCTAGCAATATAAGCTTATTTTTTTGTTACATGTTCAATTCCATTTGCTCTGTTGTTCTATGCTTGCACATGAATAGGTTATTCATGTTTTGTATTGTGTCTAATGCCAGATAACTTTCATCTTATCTCTGCATTGATAAACTAGATTTTCAAATTTCATTTGCTTCCTGTAGCTAGCCATTCATATATGTTTATGTATGCATCTGTTGTTACAGTCAATATTCCCCATCTTTCCATTGAATCTATAAACTATTGAGCATTAGTAGTTTAAAGCCTTGTATTGTTGAGGGTTTTCATGCATGTCTTGAGTGAGAATAGAGCTGAAATGATTATCTGATTTGATCCAAACCATCACTCATTCCAATAGTTCAGAGAAAAATATTGAAGATTATATATTACCATGCATCTTCGATCTGCAACTGAGGAGAGTTTCTTGGAGGTATAACATAATTGACGTCATTTTCGAGGACAAGAAACTGAAGCTCAACTTCCCTGGGGAATGACACAGATCTAGCTTTGATGATAGACAAAGTTTGGGCACATTTTTGGTTGTAATCATCTATCTAGCGACTCTACTGGAGGCCGAACCTCTTGGCAACTCCACATCATAGTTCTGGCTGAGTTTGTGAGGCATACTCGGAGAAATCCTCAGAAGCTACAAACTGACCTAGTACCTGACCCTGAAAAAATCATCAAAGAGAGAAAGGTATTGTAGAAAGGAGCATCAAGTTCAAGTAAACCTAAACAATCTCCTCTATCTCTTCAAGAAAGTCTTGTAATATAACAAATACAAGTTGAAAGTATAGCATCTAGTACTAGCAGTGAAGAAAAACTCTCAGAGATTCATAAAGCTCCTTATTCTTTAGGTTCTCCTTTTGATTTAAGCCCAAAGGAAACTTCACCTCCTATCCATCATACTCCTTTAGCCTTATCATTCACTCCTCAGCACTCTATCATTAAGACTACCAGTACTCTTTTAGTCACCACGGTTATGGCAGGTCCACAACACCTACCAAAATGGAAAGAATCATAGCTACTAGGTATGGCCCTCTAATACTTCCCACTCCTTTGAATGCCATGCCTACTGGAGAATATCAGAAATATAGGCCTAAGTTCACTGGGACTGAAGTTGTTACCACTAAAGAACATCTTGAGTCATTCTATAGCTATGCCAAAAATCTGGACATTAATGAAGATGATGTGTGGATGAGAGTCTTTGTCCAAAGCCTAGATGGAGAGGCTAGAAAATGGTTCAGAGAACTATCACCAAGATATATAGCAGATATTGAAGCTTTAGATGATGCATTCCTAAAGAATTGGGGGATAATAAGGATCTCCTCTAATACCACACTGAGTTTGGGAACTTAAAGAGGGAAAATGGTGAGTTGTTGTCTGATTTTAATAAGAGGTTTAACCATATGTACAACAAGATACTAGCTGAAGTAAAACCCGCAACTACCTCTGCTAAACTCACCTATGCCAGTGCTTTTGATTCTAACTTCTGCCTACTATTGAGGGAGAGGAGATGTGATACTTTGGCTGACATGCAAGATGCAGCCTTGGAAGTGGAATCAAACATTATGGCTACAGAGAAGCTCAAGGGAAATGTTGATAGAAGAAGATAGAGGGGTGAGTCTTCATCATCCTCTGATCCTAAGATAGATAAAATGACCAAAATGATCGAGTCATTAGCCTTCGAAATCTCGAAATTGAAGGTTGAGCAGCACCTAGGGAAAGAAAGAGCTCCTAATACCTTTGCTCCTAGAAATCCAAATCCAAATCCATATAGAATAACTAATGAGAAATTGCAGATTTTGAAAAGAAACAAATATGCTAATGAAGACCGAAGGGTGAAGGCTCCTTTTCAAAATGCAGTCATGGAAGAAGAGTATTTTGAAGAAGATGATGAGATCCATTGTTTAGAATACAAAGGCAGTGCTTCCTTTTTGACCCCAACTACCCATGAAAAGACATTATTCAATGACCAGATCAGCCAAGAATGGGATGGTGAAGCTATTCTACAAACTGTAGATCAACAAAGATATAATTTGAGGTCAAAGATAAATAATGCCAAGGAAAATTCTGTTCAAAGAGCTGTTGTCCCTACAGTACAATAAGATAATGAGCAAAAACAACTGGCAATTGATCTTATCATCATCAAAGCTCTAGCTCATGAGGTAAGAGGCCTTCACAAGCCTCCTTCTCCTTTCAGCTTTCAATCAGAAATTCATAAGCTAAGAATACCTATGCCTCTGATTTAACTAGTGAAGAATGAGTCCTTCAAAAGATCCATCCTTGAATCCCTTCAGCCTAAAGCCATCCAAGCCTCCACCGACTATGTAAATTTGCAAGATGACAAGCTAGATGTTATTCTCAACCCAATGATTGAAAATTGTGAAGACAACTCCCCATAATTCTATGTCTCTCTGACTAGTCATGAAAAAATCCTTCACAGTTGCCTTTTCGACACTGGAGCTAGCCATAATCTAATGCCCAAGGCTGTCATGGATGAGTTGGGTCTTGACGTTAACAAACCTTATCATGACATGTTCTCTTCTGACTCTAGAAAAGTGAAATGTTTAGGATTAATCAAGGACCTATCCATCACTTTGTCTCAATTGCCTATGAAAAGCATGATTATGGATATTGTGGTGGTAGATGTACCCCCCAAGTTTGGCATGTTACTTTCCAGAGGTTGGATCAAGAGATTAAGTGGATCATTAAAAAATAATCTGTCCTATGCTAGTGTCCCAGTTTTTGGAGGTGAGAGCAAGAGATTATATAGAGAAGCTCAATTGGCTTATGTAATCAGCGATGAAAATAATCCCACCAATCATCCCATATATGCAATCGACACTGATTTTGGAGCTTGTATTCTTCGTATTGAAGAATCCCAATTGGCCTCCACGCAGCTTTAAAGACCAGTTTTCCAGATCGCTGAGGAAGAAGGCCCATAGATTTACGACATGTTCTTTGATGGGGCTTGCTCTAAGGAAGCTACAGGGGTAGGTGTAGTCCCTGTGTCCCCAGCATAGGAATGTATTCATTTATCTTTAAAATTAACCTTTCAGGTCACAAACAACATAGCAGAGTACAAAGCTTTGATTTTGGGCTTAAACACTGCTAAAGAAATGGGTATCAAAGGCATAAAAGTGTTTGGATATGTAGACCTCATTATTCAGCACGTCAATAAAACTTTCCAAGCTAAGCATCCAAGGCTAAAAGCATATAGAGATGAGGTATGGAGGTTCAAGGATTCTTTTAATAATTTCAGCTTTTCTTACATTCCAAGAATGAAGAATCAGCTTGTCGACTCCCTTTCTGTGTCTGCTAGCATGTTTATTCCTCCTAAATTGACGTATGAAGTTCAGGTGAAATATAGACCATCTCTGCCCGACAACATCAAATACTGGAAAGTTTTTTAAGCCGATGATGAAATTGACAGGTTTTTTCAAGTCGTTGAGGAATTTTCCAAAACGCACATCAATCAGGAAAATGAAGCCATGGGAGAATGTGGCCAGCCCAAGTTAAAAAACAAGATCGGTCGAGGAAGCATCGTCCAACTACCTAGTAACCATATACCGAAGGGATTAGTGCCTCTAGAGAAGATGTTTGATCAAAACGATGTGCCATATAAGCCCGCCGAAATAGAAAATGTGTCTGTTGTTCGTAAACACAATATAGGGAGCCCAGCCCATCCGAAATACATAAATCTATCCACTCAATTGTCCTCTGCCCAGAATTCCAGGTATTGCACCCTCATGAAGCAATTCACTAATATTTTTTCCTGGGAATACAATGATCTTAAAACCTATGACGCAGGCATCATTCAACATAAGATTCCACTGGAAAAGAACACCATCCCCTTTAAGTAGAAAGTAAGATCTATAACCCCTCTCTTATTTCCTTTGATTGAGAAAGAAATCAAGAAGCTTTTGGATGCCAAAATCATAGTTCCCGTAAGGTATTCAAAGTGGATAGCTAACCTTGTGGTAGTAAGAAAGAAAAATGGAGAAATCAGGCTTTGTGTTGACTTCAGAAATCTGAACAAGTGCTCTAAGAAAGATAACTATCCCCTGCCTAAGATAGAACACTTGCTGCAAAGACTTTCAGGGGCTAGAGTCATGTCTTTCTTAGATGGATTTTTAGGTTACAATCAGATTGTTGTACATCCTGAAGATCAAGAAAAGACCACCTTCACTACTCCTTGGGGCACTTTCATGTACTCCAAGATGCCTTTCGGAGTGATGAATGCTAGAGCTACTTTTCAGAGGGCCATGGAAATAGCTTTTATGGGAGAGAAGGACAATTTTGTCCTTATTTATCTTGATGACATAACAGTGTTATCCACCAACCACAAAGACCATTTACAACATTTGAATAAGGTCTTCCTAAAATCCAAATAGTTTGGAACTTTAGTGAACCCAAAGAAGTCACAGTTTGCTCTAGAAGAAGGCAAACTTCTGGGACATATTGTTTTTGCTGAAGGTGTGAAGATTGATCCAGCAAGGGTTTAATCCATTCAGACATTGTCCATCCCAAGGTCAAAAGGGGAAATTCAATCCTTCCTGGGTAAGATTAATTTTTTAAGGAGGTTGATTCCAAACTTTGCAGATTTAGTAAAGCACATCACTTCCATGCTGAAGAAAGGATCATAAATAAGATGGAATAATTCTTCAAGAAGCTCTTTTGAAGCCATCAAGCAAGCTATCATGGAAGCTCCCACTCTAGTCAACCCAGATTATAGTAAGGAGATTTTTATCTTCTCTTTTGCCTCTTATGATACACTTGTTGTAGTTCTGTTGTAGAAAAATAATGAAGGCATAGACCACCCTGTGGCCTTTTTTAGCAAAACTCTAAGGGATGCTGAACTAAGGTATGACCTTATTGAAAAACAAGCTTAAGCTCTGATGAAATCTTTAAAGGCATTCAAAATTTATATTCTACATTCCAAAGTAGTTGCATATGTACCTTCAGCTTCAGTAAAAGATGTCTTAACTCAGCCAGATATTGATGGAAAGAGAGCTAAATGGATTGCAAAATTCATAGAGTTTAATATAGATGTGAAGCCCACTAAGCTTATCAAGGGCCAGGGCTTGGATAAACTTATGGCTGAAGAAAATTGTAGCTTCTTAGACATAAATTACATGGGTCTAAATTCAGATGAAGAGTAGACAGAGGGAACAGCAGAAGAGCAAAAGCATAATCAATCTCTGGCTAAAAATCTAGCCACCTGTGAATGGTATTCCAGCATAGTTCATCTTTGTAGAAGCTAGAAGTCCCTCCATGACTTAGCTCAAGTCAAGCCTAGGCCATTAAAATCAGATCAGCCAAATTCTGCATTAATAAAAATCTACTTTATTGGAAAGACCCATCAGGAATCCTCTTGAGATGTATAGATAAACAACAATCTGTGGAAGTTATACACTAGTTCCATTCTAGCATCTGTGGAAGGCATCATTATTGGAAAACCATAGCCCACAAAATCTTGAGGGCTGGATATTATTGGCCTACTCTATTCTCTGATGTGTTTTCTTTTGTGAAAGCTTGTGACAAGTGTCAAAGATTTGCAAGAAGACAACAACTAAAATCTCTGCCCTTGAATCCATTACATGTCAATGATCCCTTCCAGTAGTGGGGCTTCGACTTTATAGGTGAGATCAACCCACATTCCAGTGGCCAACACAAATGGATTTTAGTAGCAATTAATTATTTCACCATGTGGATTGAGGCTATACCCACTAAGAATTCCAATCATCAAGTTGTCATAAAGTTCTTGAATGAGAGTATTTTCACTAGATTTGGTTGCCAACCAAACGAGTCACTGATAATGCAACAGCTTTCAAGGCAAAAGAATTGATGGACATGACTGAATCCATGGGCATTCAAGTGGTGCATTCTATCTAATATTATCCTCAAGGCAATGGCCTGGTAGAATCATCTAATAAGAGTCTGGTAAGGGTAATCAAAAAACTGTTATAGGACAACAAAAAGAGTCGGGATTCCAAGTTGATGTTTGCATTATGGGCTGACAGAGTTACCATCAAAAAATCCATAGGGAATTCTCCATTTAAACTGATTTGTGGCACTAATGTTGTTTTCCATATCCAGGTGATTTTCCCTGTGGCTAAATTCTTGCAAGAAGAACAAGATGAAGAGAATGACATGGTAAGAAGAATGAATAACCTGGATGAACTATAACAGATCAGAGAGGAGCTGGTTGAGAAGTCAAAGTTTCATGAGAAGAAAATCAAAGAAACCGTTGAAATGAAGGCAAGAGTGGACAATTTCCAAGTTGGTGACTGGGTGCTTAAATGGGATGAATTTAAGGAAAATAAAGGTAATCATGGCAAGTTTGACTCCTTATGGATAGGTCCATTTGTCATCACTCAAATTTAGCAGAACAATACATTCATTTTGCGCAGTCTGGAAGGAGGAGATACTTTTGGTAGCCCAGTAAATTGGCAGTTCTTGAAACTTTATTTCATTTAAGGATTTAAAGCCTTGTCATTGTAAATATGTTTTTCCAGTTTTTATTTCATTACAAAATAGACTCCATGCCCAATGGAACACTAGAAGGAAGATTAGATTTTTGTTTTACAGGAAAAGCATCGATTTGTGATCCTTGAAACCTCACACGGAGGATTTCATCCCCAGAAGGAGCCAATGTTAGCCTTGTGGGCAAATGGCCCAAAAATGGATCCAAATATGCTCTTGAAGGTCTCCATAAACCAACAAAATCATGCCAATGGATCCAAATTTGCTCTTAAAGTCTTCAAAATCTTCACTAAAATCATCCAAAGAGCAGAACCATCACATGCCGAGAGCCCTTTGAAGGACAGAAAAACACTATCGCGAGGCTAAAACACTCCAAAACAGTGAAAAAACAAAGTATTGCAAGCATAAACATAGCAACGCACAACTACCATTAGATATAGCCGATCAATGGCCCAGATATAAGCGACTAATCACATCGACGGTCGCCATCAGAGGTAGTCAGAGTAAAGTCATGATGAGATTGGACCGAGCAATATGTCGATCACTGATATCAGTGATATCGCTATTAGCGGGGAGCATATGCCATGTTATATGAAGGACCCAGGGAGTGAGCGACGCACAATTGCAATTTATCGTATCGCTATATCATATCGGCACTATACCATGGGCGGGGCCTATGCACAGGCATATGTGCAACCCCATGACTGGACTTGACGATGTTATATGTGAGAATTCATAAATTTTTAGGTCTTTCGGAAGGCCTGTATTAATTGCATTCTAATGTATTTCGTTGTATAACAAAATACAAAGGGGAACAAGGCAGCATTGATTGCGATGAAGCCCAGACCCAAACGGGTTTAGGAAGCAAAATATATATTTTTTCAAATCCACTAAAGCCCATATCTTAACTTTTTTGGGTATTTTCGTTGTTTCAACGAAATACAAAGGAAGCCTTGGGACCTTGTGATAGCAATGAATCCCAAACCCAATGGGTTTCCGGAATAAAAATATATATATTTTCAAGTCCGCCACAACCATTTTTCATGACTTTTAGTGTTTCTCACCTTATTATAAAATACAAAAGGAAGCTGGGAAGAGGAAATCAACGACTTGTGATAGCGACCTAGAGGGCGGACCCGATGGGAGAATAGGCCATATCTGAAGACTTTTGAAGTCTGAAATGAACAGTGATGGGCAAGATTTATCAGTGTTGTAGTGTTTTCTCTATTTATAACAAAAACAGTCACTGTTTGTAGTTTAAAGAGAAAAACAAAGGCCCAAAGACCCATTCCACCATATAACAAAGCCTAGGAGATAGCTTCCCAGGAAATAAAGGTTGGAAAAGGAAAGAGAAGGGCCACAGCACGGTGCAACCCGAAACAGATACATCATGATGCATCAACAGTGCGACACCGCCAAAAGCAACAGAAGTGATTGTGGGCATCTCTGGCGCGAGAGAGCAAAATATCAGAAAGCAGTTACTCTTATGTTATAAGAAAAAACCTCCGAAGCCATGCTTGCCTAGAGGGCATCAAAGTTGTTGAAGAGACAGGGAGGATGGATTAAGATGCTCCAAGCCTTTGAGAGCTCAAGAGCATTGTAAAGGCCTATAAAAGGCTGAAAACTAGATGTAACAGAGGTTCAAATTTTGGAGATTATTACTACTCTATTCCTTAAAGCTTCTCATCTTCATTCTAGCAATATAAGCTTCTTTTGCTATTACATGTTCAATTCCATTTTCTCTATTGTTCTTTGCTTGCACATGAATAGGTTATTCATGTTTTCTGTTGTGTCTAATGCCAGATAAATGTCATCTTATCTCTGCATTGATAAACTAGATTTTAAAGTTTCATTTGCTTCCTGTAACTGGCCATTCATATATGTTTATGTATGCATCTACTGTTATAGGCAGTGTTCTCCATCTTTCCATTAAATCTATAAACTATTGAGCATTAGTAGTTTAAAGCCTTGTATTGTTGAGGGTGTTCATGCATGTCTTGAGTGAGAATAGAGCTGAAATGATTATCTGACTTGATCCACACCATTATTCATTCCAATAGTTCAGAGAACAATATTGAAGATTATATGTTACCAAGCATGTCTGATCTGCAACCTAGGAGAGTTCACTGGAGTGATAACAGTTTCAACCATAATGAATTTCATAAGGAGAAGGTAAATTTTTAGATCTCACTTAAAATCTATTCACTATTAGGGAGATTGAATGTTTCCATTGGATCCTTCATGTATGAGAGTATGAAACTAGCATTTAATCAAGAGCACCAAGCCTTCTATATATGTTGATGTTAGTGGCATTGGTTGTTTAACTTCTCTCTCATCGCCCTAGTAAAATGTACCTATAGCTGAAACAAAATTTCAAGTTGACATGTTAAGCTTTCCCATCTTATTTTAATGTTTAGAGAGTGGCCATATCGATAATGAGAATTACAATATAGACAATTTTCTTGATATATAGATTTTTTTTGTAACAACATTTTTTCGGCCTTAAGCCATCTACCACTTCAAAAATGTATTCTGTTCAATCTTATTTTTTTTTATATACAATCATACTTGAAATTTAAAATATTTCTATATATAGGGTTTGAATATATTTATTTGAATACAAATAAATATATAAATTCTTCTTTAAAATGTAAATATTTTTTTGGTATAACAATTACTGGAAAAATAAAAAGATTTCCAGGATTAACGTTTTAAAAATAGGCTTGGAATCAATCAATTATCAGCGAAAGTTTTATTATTTCAACCATTCAACCTCAGGTGGATGCAGGTTTGTTGACCTTTTAAATCGACAATGAGATTGATGGAGAAGATTGATTATCCGCTGAATATCCTTCGTCTTAACACCTATCCACAGTTGCAATTTCTGGAAGTGTTTTGTTTACCCGTCCTCGTGGAGGAGCCATATCGACAGACAGGCGGCGTGTTGCTTGCAGAAGGTGGCCACGTTATGAACGTTACATTTGTTTCAGATCGCTTCGATTTAGTTTTAACATCAGCGAGGAGGCTAAAGGAGATCATCGTCCATAGAAGAATAGGCGACGAATATCCCCGATGGGTAGATCGCTTTGCTGCTCGTAACAAGGGCTCAACCGAGGAACCTGGACTAAAAATGAGGACATGATTTTCTCGGAGAATATTCGACTCCATGGAAATGGCGGATGGAGAAGTCTCCCACAAAAAGCAGGTGAAACCCAGTGCAACTCTAATGATAATTTATTAATGCATACGTGAAATACGCACACAGAATTTATTTTGCAGGTCTTATACGGTGTGGAAATAGTTGTTTGGCTGAGAGTTGGTTGGAATTGAAAAAAATATTGTCTCCCGACTCTAATCTGCTCTCGCCTCACACCAAATGTACAATGAATTTTGAATTGGACGAGTTCTAGAAGGAACCGACAACTTTGGTCTCCGCGACAAGCGATCCTGTGTAAATCATTTCAACCTGAAAGATTTGGAAACAGTCTGAAAGTGAAATTTATTTATTTTATTGTAAGCTACTTTAAGTAAATTGTTTTTATTTTTATTTTTATTATGTTCTGTTTTGTCTTTTCATCTGGTTTTGATAATGAATGATATTTATTGGTTCGAAATTGTCTCCAAATTGTCCTCAAAATATTTTTTTCTGTAAAACTTTACTTAATCCAATCCTAGACTTCACTTAATCCAATCCTCTTGATAATGCTTAGACCATTAAAATATAGATTAATCATCAACCTATTTTAATTTTTAAATGAGGTCATAGTCTCTTTCTCCCTCATAAACTCTGACCACATAGTTCATGAAGTCATAGTTGCTGTGTTAGTCGAGATCTTTGATTGACATGAATTCTTTAACTGTCAAAAAAACTATCTATGACTTTGCTTAATCCAATCCTCTTCTCTACCACTTCCTTTCGCCAATGTCGTCTCACACAAAACTAGTTTTCAAATCAGCTTCTACTGCAACTTGGGTTCTGCGATTTGATGGGCTTCTATTTTCTCGCTGATTGAATTTCTGTGGTGTTTTATAATGGCGATGATTAAGAGAAAAGGCCCTCTGGCATCGTGAATTCACCTATTTCAATAATATTATATCCTCATATCTTCTTCCTTGTCTGGCAGGACGATTTTCTTCTATGTCAATTGTTGAGGCGTCTACAAGCGAATCTTCTTTCTTCCCTCGCGACACAATTTGCTTTTACTTCTATTGTATAGATAGGTTCCTTTCTCTACAATGGATTTCGGCAAGAGAAGAATTAACATGGCCAATCTCAATTAGATATGGCGATTGGGGAATTCGTTTCGGTGTACAACCAACGTGACGCAGAAGTAGGGGAAAAAGGCTAAATGCACTAGAGAAGTCCATAACGCAACTTAAAAAGATCTCTACACATTCCCTCTCTTCCTCTCCCTCTACAGATACAACAGCAAGCCTAGCTGCATCTACACTAGTTCCTCAAGTTTTAATTTTTTAAAATTGATGACGAATATGGGCAGCTTCCCAACCCATTGCGGGAAGCTTGTGCATCAGCATTGGCATTTTGTGTGGGAGGAGTTGAACCTTTACTTGAAGAATTTATTGAATATGGGCAGCTTCCCAACCCATTGCGGGAAGCTTGTGCATCAGCGTTGGCATTTTGTGTGGGAGGAGTTGCACCTTTACTTGAAGAATTTATTTCCGTTTATGTTATCAGAGTTGTTATGATGGAAGCAACGCCTGGCGTAGCACTAGCGTTGCTTGGCGCAGTGGGCGCGTACTATGGGCGGAAACCCATGGTGAAGGGATGTATGAGAGCGTTGATAGGATGATGGATGGCCATATTGGTAACCTACGAATTACTTGAGCTCTTTGGCGCATCTACTGCATGACATATATACGTGTCTTGAAATACCATGGTAATTAATTACTTCATATCGATCTCATCGTTATGATCATATTTTGGCACTTTAATATGCTTTTAAAAATCTTGGCCCATCTTTTCCTTTTAATTATGGGATGACATCTGTGTGGGATTACCTTGATTTGTGTTCTGTAGAGATGAATTATATAGGTGGGACTGGAATGATTTGCGCCGAATATTAGGACGCTATCTGTAACGCCCTGGCAGATCGGGCAGGGCATGCACGACACGACGGAGGCACGACCCGCGGGCGAGCCGGGCTGGGCGACCCGTGCACGGTGACCCGGCGGGCGGTTGAGCGAGGTTGCGGTTAGGTGAAACGGCAGACAGGGCGACGAGTTGGGCGCGGGCACACCCACCCAACGGGCAAACAGGCGCACGGAGATATGGTGGACGGGCGGGCGACCCGTGTGAGCGACCCGCGGGCGACCTGTGCACGACGGGCCGGCGCCCCGGGCGCACGACCCGTGCACGACACGATCAGGAAGCAGATTCGGGCAGGCAGAAACCGGTGAACAGGAAGAGCTGCGGACGGGCGAGACGAGCCGCGGGCGAACTATACACGGGTGTGGCTACCCGGACCAGCGAACAGATGCAGTTAAGGCTCGGGTGAGCGAACCGGCGAGTCGACCCGAGGACGACCCGCACCAAACGGGCGGGCGACCCAAGGGCGACTCACACCCGGACATGGACGAGCCAGACGTGGACGCGAACAGAACATGGACGAGCAGAGCGTGGACGCGAGTTGGAACATGGGCACGAGATGAACATGGACGGGGCAGTAGTTGGGCGTGTGAACGTAGGCGAACGAAGGGCGACCCGGGTGGGTGCCCCTCTATACAGCAACGGGCGAGGCACGACAGAGAACAAGGTGCAGCACGAACAGCAATGCGAGCGAAAGGAACAGCAAGGCGGCGTTCAAGGAGGCACTACGAATTATACATGAAAGAATGCGAGAGAGTTGCGAAAGTTTATAAGGGGTAGAGGTCGACCTTGTCTTAGGCAAGGGCCGACCTGCCCATAAACTAAAAAGGGGCTTCGAACGTATTCTCTTGGGGGTCGGCTTGTAAAGTCGACGCCCCTCAACAAATGAGATGAGATGGCTATAAGTAGAAGGCTCATTCGAACGAAGAAGAAAAGCAAGTCTTGGAGTTCGATCTTCCTACATTCGCATAAGGTAAAGGCACTGGTTAATGCGCACATCTCTTGCGCAGCAAGAGAAGGTGCGAAGCTTTACCGAACTGTTGGTGTAGGCGGTGTGAAGTATTACACGGTATTCTAGCAGGCCGGGTTGGTGCGGTTTGGCACGGTGGTACAACGTTGTGCGCAGGCCGAGTTGGCTGCGGTTTGGCACACGGTGATTCAGATTGTGCGCAGGTCATATTTACAGTGGTTTGGAGTAACGGGTAGTGCGTTAAGGTGCGCAGGCCGAGTTGGGGAGTCGTGGCTCGGGTGAGAACGCTCCGCCATAAGTGCAGGTGCACGATTGTAAGGGCGTTGGCCCATTCTTTGTATTTGGCTAAGTGCTGGCCGTGGTTAAGCCCGGCGCACTGATTGTATAACTTTTGAAAACAGTTCATAATAAAATTGGTTGGGCGAAATCGCTTGGGAGTTGCCCCTCCCATATTACATTGGTGTGATTGTTAATATTGTTGCGGTTTTATCATATGATTATTATCGGTTATGAATGTTGATGAACGATTATAATTATTGATGAATGGTCAATGCACTTTATATAATCAAGGAATTAAAGTTAAGTGTTTTATGGTTAAGGCGTAGTCCATAAACGTGCATTCGGTCAAGAGTGGGCGTTCGGTGGTGCCGCGCTCCGCCCAATAAAGAAAAAAAAGATTGGGGGCGTGACAGGTGGTATCAGAGCTCGGTCGAAGAGCTGGTGTTGAAACATTTGAAACTTGGACAGGGTTGTCTCGGTTGAAATTGAAGGTGAATCTGCTTGTTCTAAAGCAGGTGATCCGGTAAAATGTCTCTCTTGGAACAATTGGGTTATGCGACTATGGAAGAATTCGAGAAGGAGGTACTTGAAGAAACAGAGAAGCTAAGGCAAGAGTACATGAGTTGTGGCAAGAGGTTGTCAGAAACGAAGGGCGCTCTCCGTGCCTTGGTGGAAAAAGGAGCTTCGAACTTGGATGAGGACGAAGCCCTTCGACTTACACATGAAGGAATTTTGATAGAAGAAGAATTCAAAGAACTAAGGATAAGGCATGCGATGAACAAGAAAAAGAGGGATTGCTTAGTCCTTGAAAGGCATCTCGAAGTATTGAAAGAAGAAATCAACCTTAGAGAGAAACAAAAGGAAGGGATCCAAGAGAAGATCTCAGAAGTTGAAAAAGATTCGGTAATAGAAATCTCTTCTGCCGACGACCTTCACGATGGGACTACAAACGAGGCAGACCTAAGTGCTACCTCCAAGGTAGGAATTGAAGTGGAAGACGAAGGGAGAGATTCAGAAATACATGGGTTGGAGTACGTTCAGATGAAGCTCGGTGAAGCTGATGTTTTTGCTATGATCGATAGCGGGGCTTCACACAATTTCATGAGTAGAAGTACTGCAAGGAGACTTGGACTGAAAATTGTACCTATAAAGGCACAAATGAAGACAGTTAATTCTCCTCCGACAAACATTTTTGGTATGGTTGAAAGAGTGGAAACCACTCTTGGTGCGTGGACCGGGAAGGTGGACTTTACCATAGTAAGAATTGACGATTATGAGGCCGTATTAGGGATGGAGTTCATAAAACAATATGAGGTCATGATCGTACCACATTTAAGGAAGCTTTTTATTTATGACGGTCAGGAAGACATACCCATTGGTGTTCCAACCATTGATATGATGGAGCCTGGCCGCAAAGAGGACAAGCAGTTGCTTACTGATGATGCAAAGCTTGTGGAACAACCCTTTGAAGCACTTTCGGATAGTGACTTAGACTTGCCAAGAAGACTAGAGGAAGTGGAGAACGACATCGATGGAGCGCCGAGTATCGAGAAGGAAGATCGGGAGACATGTCGACAAAGAATAAGGGATAAGGATCCTGATAAAGAGATGGAGCTGGTTGATAAGGGAGAGCCCCCAGGCTCTCCCCACACATCTTCTTAGGGGACAAAGAAGATGGGCTCATTGTTGGCTGCTCAAGGCAGTGAGCCCTCACATGGTGATTGAGCAGGTATGAGGTCATGCTGCAGAAAGATGGGGTTTCCATAGACCTGGGCATGGGACCGTGGAGTGTTGATATGCGGTTGACACTTGTTTATGTGCGTGGGCACATGGAGCTGACTTGACGGAGGCAGACTTTACATAGGTTGATGGTTACCTTGTATAAGGGAGCCTACATCATAGTGGAGATCAGCCATGGTGGTGGTCGATGTGTTGTCGGGACGACAATGTCTTCGGGTGGAGGAGAATGTAACGCCCTCACAGATCGGGCAGGGCGTGCACGACAATTCTGCACGACGGAGGCACGACCCACGGGCGAGCCGGGCTGGGCGACCTGTGCACGGTGACCCGGCGGGCGGTTGAGCGAGGTTGCGGTTGGGTGAAACGGCGGACAGGGCGACGAGTTGGGCGCGGGCGCACCCACCCAACGGGCAAACAGGCGCACAGAGATATGGTGGACGGGCGGGCGACCCGGGTGAGCGACCCGCAGGCGATCCGTGCACGACGGGCGGGCGCCTCGGGCGCACGACCCGTGCATGACACGATCAGGAAGCAGATTCGGGCAAGCAGAAACCGATGAACAGGAAGAGCTGCGGACGGGCGAGACGAGCCGCGGGCGGACTGTACACGGGTGTGGCTACCCGGACCAGCGAACAGATGCGGTTAAGGCTCGGGTGAGCGAACCGGCGAGTCGACCCGAGGACGACCTGCACCAAAAGGGCGGGCGACCCAAGGGCGACTCACACCCGGACATGGACGAGCCGGACATGGACGAGCCGGACGTGGACGCGAACGGAACATGGACGAGCTGGACATGGACGAGCAGAGCGTGGACGCGAGTTGGAACATGGGCAGGAGCTGAACATGGACGGGGCAGTAGTTGGGCGTGTGAACGTAGGCGAATGAAGGGCGACCCGGGCGGGCGCACCTCTATACAGCAACGGGCGAGGCACGACAGCGAACAAGGTGCAGCACGAACAACAATGCGAGCGAAAGGAACAGCAAGGCGGTGTTCAAGGAGGCACTACGAATTATACATGAAAGAATGCGAGAGAGTTGCGAAAGTTTATAAGGGGTAGAGGTCGACCTTGTCTTAGGCAAGGGCCGACCTGCCCATAAAATAAAAAGGGGCTTCGAACGTATTCTCTTGGGGGTCGGCTTGTAAAGTCGATGCCCCTCAACAAATGAGATGAGATGGCTATAAGTAGAAGGCTCATTCGAACGAAGAAGAAAAGCAAGTCTTGCAGTTCAATCTTCCTACATTCGCATAAGGTAAAGGTGCTGGTTAATGCGCACATCTCTTGCGCAGCAAGAGAAGGTGCGAAGCTTTACCGAACTGTTGGTGTAGGCGGTGCGAAGTATTACACGGTATTCTAGCAGGCCGGGTTGGTGCGGTTTGGCACGGTGGTATAGCGTTGTGCACAGGCCGAGTTGGTTGCGGTTTGGCACACGGTGATTCAGATTGTGCGCAGGTCGTATTTATAGCGGTTTGGGGTAACGGGTAGTGCGTTAAGGTGCGCAGGCCGAGTTGGGGAGTCGTGGCTCGGGTGAGCACGCTCTGCCATAAGTGCAGGTGCACGATTGTAAGGGCGTTGGCCCATTCTTTGTATTTGGCTAAGTGCTGGCCGTGGTTAAGCCCGACGCACTGATTGTATAACTTTTGAAAACAGTTCATAATAAAATTGGTTGGGCGAACTCGCTTGGGAGTTGCCCCTCCCATATTACATTGGTGTGATTGTTAATATTGTTGTGGTTTTATCATATGATTATTATCGGTTATGAATGTTGATGAACGATTATAATTATTGATGAATGGTCAATGCACTTTATATAATCAAGGAATTAAAGTTAAGTGTTTTATGGTTAAGGCGTAGTCCATAAACGTGCATTCGGTCAAGAGTGGGCGTTCGGTGGTGCCGCGCTCCGCCCAATAAAGAAAAAAAAGATTGGGGGCGTGACACTATCCATGTGACTCCAAGATTTATAGCTAAAATTTGGGAGAAAATAATAGTTTTCTATCATTATACTTTGATTCTATTCAGGTAAATCCAAGGTTTATAGAAAGAAAAACGGGAGCAAATATTCCCTTTTTATTCCATTTTGTTTTCATTTTAGTTTTTCTATGCGTATTTGTTTGGTTTTTTTAGCAATTAAATATAATTTAGATGGTGAAACTAAATGTTATCATTTTTTTAATCTAATTTAATTAGTTTTATTGTCTAAATATCTTTTACTATATATTAAAGATAAAATTAGTTGTTATGGAAAAAAAATTATAATGTTATAATCTATTACCAGAAGCACATTATTAAATTATAAACTAATTTTAAATTTAATTTTAATTAGTGATAATTGGGGTTGTTAAACCATAGTATTCAAATAATTTTGATAAAAATACTTTATAAATTTATAAGCTATTTTCAAAAGAATATTATTATTCTTTTGAATATCACGGGGGTGACCCATATAAGGAATGCTTTATTGATGTATCTAAATATTTAATAAAATTATGGAGGTTATCTATATAAAGAATGCTTTATCAATGTAATATGGGGTTTAAATGGTATGTTTGGTCGCATTAATATTTAAAGATTTAATAAAATTATGGAGGTGATCTATATAAAAGTGCTTTATCAATGTAATATGGGAGTTTAAATACATATGCTTTATCAATGTAATATGGAGTTTAAATAGTATATTTATATATAATCAAGCATATTTTCAATTAAATTTTTTAAACATAGTGAAATAAAGTGAACTTCTATAGTCAATGATTAGAGAGTTAACCACGTTCAAACTTGGTTAACCATGGTCTAATGTCGTATTGTGACAAAGATTGTCTCAATATGAAAATCAACCATGGTTGACTATGTTTACTTTAGGCTTCATAATATTTATCGTAGGGTTTATATACCTTGGGTTTATAATATTAATCTCTTGGCTTTAATATTATTCCCTTATAAATCCCTTAGATTTATTATCTCCTTGGTTTATTAATGTAAGGCTTCATAATCCTAAGGTATAATATTATTCATAGGGTTTATAATATTAATCTGATGGTTTAGTATGAATCCGTTCGGTTTATAATCATGGTCAACCATGGTCTAACATCACATTATGACAAAGATTCTCCCAACATGAAAATCAAAC
Organism: Pinus tabuliformis; assembly: GCA_031772625.1. Classification (NCBI taxonomy): domain Eukaryota; kingdom Viridiplantae; phylum Streptophyta; class Pinopsida; order Pinales; family Pinaceae; genus Pinus; species Pinus tabuliformis. The sequence continues at coordinate 1,449,739,188 of CM062816.1, forward strand.
ATGGTCAACCATTTTCAACCTTAATTAACCATGGTCAACCATATTTATTTTAAGGTTTATAATATTTATTAGCTAATAGGTGATTATATTTCAACTTTAGGTGGGTTTAGGGTGATTGATCTTTTAAATCAATGACAAAGATTTAAGGACTTGCAAATATGCTTCGTCTTAGAGCTTGACTTAGAGCTTATTAAATTTAAAGGTGTTTTATTATGATGTTATTCCTCATAACACTGTAGTAGATTCATCGTTCTAAAAGGAATATACCAAATCAACAATGGTCATGTCACCGGGGATAATGGATGCTCTGTTTTTCATTTCTCCACTGTCAATTGATGTCGCCTTTGGTTTGTATTCTTCTTTCTGCAGAAAATTTTATTTGCCCGTATCTAACAGATGGGCACCAATAGGCCGCGACTCCATCTTCACATTTTACTATCCTCAGTCAAGGTTTGGAATGGTCGACTGTGGGATTCATTGATGTAGATTGGATTAAATCTGCAACCTTTGCCCAATTAAATCTAAAATTCAAATTCCGCAAGCTTCAAGACAATTCATAATATAAAAGCAACTTTGTAATATAAGACTTGGTCTTAGTCTCGAGGGCTATGTAATGAATTAAATAAAAGTTTGGGATGGTCAACTATGGGATTCATTGATGTAGATCGGATTAATCATGCCAAATTTGCCCAATCAAATCTACATTTCAAATTCCAAAAGCTGCATTCCCCTTTGTGAAAGTTTGGGGCGTTGAATTTCTTCTTACTGGTTGATTTTTAGGGAGTTGTCGTTGTGCTAGCCTACATGTATGATGTTGATTTTTAAATGTGCCTTCCTCTCCATCACCAAAAGCCTTCATGTTTTATTCTCAACGTCATGTTTCTACTTGCCTTCACTCAAGGAATTCAATGCTCAGTGCGAATTTGGAGCAGGCCAGAACTTCATATTTTCCAAAACCAACTCAGAATTTTTTTAATTTTCATCACGACTGTTGTAAATGGGGTGAAATTCAGACACTGGAACAAAAACATATGCCCCTCTCATCAAAAGTTTCTAATCAAAGAATTAACATGAGAGTTGTGATATTTCACACTTCCGATATGGCCTATAGCTCTTGGTGCTCAGCCACAGCTTTGAACCTTTGGTTATTTGAGTCTTAATGACCTATTTGTGCCCCAAAACCATATAAATCATGACTTCTAAAATTTATACAACAACGACCCATAGGAGGTGAGGAGTGGTAGATGTTAGCAGGTATTGGAGAAATGGATATTGTAACTTTTAATAATGGAAATAATATAAAACTTGCAATGTAAAGAAGTCCCAATGAGGAACCGATGCGATATCAACATTAAACCATTGCTTATATGCTCATTGAATCCATAGGAATATAAGAAATTGGAGGTTTAAGATATCAGAGGTTTTATGACTGTTACAATATAAAAAGTTCTGATGTAGGGGGCGGATGAGATGTTATAATTAGACCATCGTTAATACGCATATTAGGTATAGATATCAGAGCCTGGAAGATATCAGAAGTGAGAGGGGCAAGTGCATTCGAATATCAGTGATCGAGAGATTATTGAAGATCAGAGCAGGAGGTTATATCGCTATCGAAGATTGGAGGGATATGTTGTATCGTCATATCGGCGAGATTCGAATATCGCTCTGAAAGATTAGAGGGAGTGTTGTTGGAGTTTTTTAAATGTGTCTCGAAAGCAAATATCTAATATGCACTCCTTCCAATATGCAGGAGCGGAAAGAATGACGTGGAATGTAGGTCCTCCAATAACCACTTTATTATATAGTTTCAGAAGTTATATGGTCACTTAATATATTCATTTGATTATCGAAAAGAGTCGGTTTATGGATTGGACTTTGAATATTGGGGATTTTATTTGAATTCCTCTGATATCAAAACTCCGATATTAGATTTGATATATGCATTCTTTTCATTAGGTCTTTCTCTACTTTCATCAATAAGACAATTCATAATATGAAAGCCAATTTGTAATATAAGACTTGGTCTTGGTCTCGGGGGCTATGTAATGAGTTAAATAAATATTTAAAAAATAAAAAATATTTACAAAGAACTACAACTTATAAAACAAAAAGGTAATATACATTTTAATAGGCCAAGGCAATGAAAAATATCCAATCTTCAATTAGGTGCCATTTAAAACCAAACAACCAAATGAGATCAAAAAGTTATGATAGGAAAATAGGAACAACTTGATCTCGTTGAAGTAATCTAAATTCTCATAATCATGACTAACCATTCAATCAAAGGGTCGCCATAGTGATAATTAAGTGAATAATGTAGGGGCTATGCTTTTACCACAACACGACACATTATGCATATCACAACCTTTTTAAGGTTGTCACCTTAAGAAGTTCTGATTTTGTGATGCGCCGATACGCCTGATGCTCCGATATTGCGACCTCAGATATGTAGGACCTTCAATATGTGATTGTTGTCGACATCCTCAACCTCCAATATGTTGACCTTTGATATGACGTCATCACTCCATGTGGTGCCTCATGAGTGGTCACATGTGTCACCCAGATTTGTCCCCTTAGGGCCCTAAAAATGCCAAAACTATCTTCCATGTGTCTTGTCATACCACCACATCATGCCGATGTCACATGCCACTATAGCTTTGAGTCCTTCTGCTGCTTGGAAAATGTCTGCAAACTTCTCTGCTCATTTACTCTTTGGACAGCTGAAAACACATTTTGCAGTAAGTAACAACATATTTTCTGTCTTTTTTTTCAAGCATTTTTAGAGTATTTGAATTGAATGAGAGTTCTAAAAATATTGGTCACATCGACTACTGAAATTTGAACTTGTAAATATTGTTTATTGTTTTTACTTTTAAACATATTAGACTGTAAATGATGATTTTTTAAATATATTTGACCATAAATGAAAATTTTTGTAGACCTTATGAGGGGGCTCTATTTGTGCATATAATCTTTCGAAATCTATTATTCCTTCGGTGTATTTGCACATAGAGGTGCAAAGGAATACGAATAGGGGCGCTACTACATGTAGGGGGGTTTTAAGACAATATTTGAGTCAATTGTCTTAACTTAAGACAAAAAGAAACTCAAATATTGTCTTAAATATTGTCTCTAAGCGGGTATCTCAAAATATAATGTCTCAAAAATTTGTCTCTATAAAGACAATATAGAACACATATTATTATTATCTCTATAAAGACAATTTGATTTGTCTCTCTAGAGACAATTTCATTTGTGTCTCTTTAGAGACAATTACATTTTTGTCTTTTTAGAGACAATTCCATAATTCAAACTATTGTCTCTCTAGAGAAAATATAAAAATTATTTAAAAAAAAATAAATGTCCATAATTCAAACTATTGTCTCTCTAGAGACAATATAAAAAATTATTAAAAAAAAATAAATGTCCATAATTCAAATTATTGTCTCTCTAGAGACAATATAAAAAATTATTTAAAAAAAATAAATGTCCATAATTCAAACTATTGAGTTAAAGATGTTTCGAACGCATGAAGTTATGAAACCAAATTCAAACCGAGAGATTTTTTTAAACTGAATGACATGGGAGAAGGTCAGTTATTTCCTATGGCACTTACTTTTTCTCTTGCTAGGGGGATTGTTAGGACACTATATAACGCATGGACAGTTGCCAATGTAAAGATGAAGTAGTGGAGCTGGTTCATGCCAGTGAGGGAGACCAGAGGATACTTACCCTTGAATCAAGAGGGAATGAATAATTATCAGACTATCATAAATATCTTGAATCATATCAAATGGACTAACACGATCTAAGTAACATCTAATAGCGTTGAGAAATTCGAATATGCAACATAGAGTTTGGTGTCCACCTCAGAACAATGATCGATAACAGGAGCCATTGATTATTCCTTTTGACATGGAAGCATACTATAAGCCATTCCTTTTGGTATAAAAATCTTAGAAATGGGCTTCTCTCCAATGGTCAGTAGAAACAAGATGAATCCCATAAGCATCAGTTCTGCAATCCAGAAAAGACCATTTAAAATGTATTATGTCAGACGATGTCATGTGATGCAATCTCATTCTGAAATTCTGAGAGTTGCTAAGAGATAGACTTGCTACAACGATCTGAATACTTCTTATGAACAACTCTCAGCTTATTTCCTCCCGTATTTAGGTGAAAATCAACCATGAAATACGCACATTCCCTGGAACAATGTACATAAATGTTATTACCTCAATGTACAGAGTTAACAAAATGTGTGTACCCCTCCAGACGCTTAGTATGCACATTAGTATTAGATAAAGGTTCAATTCAAATAGGGTGTTAGTAGCTGAGTTCCAACATATAGTTGATCAAGACACAATGTTCTGGCCATAGCTGATCAACAATGCCTGCCTGTAATTGATGAAGAAATCTAAAATGTCTAGGAGTAGGATTTCTTTAGAAGGGTAAAATCAGTAAAAGAATGATGCTTTAAAAATTTTAAGGCTTACTTCAGGTCTACTTCAGAGTAGCCTGTATGAAGGGTAAGTGTTTTGTTCCAACATGGATCCTTCCTCAAAGCGCATCGAGCAGTGTAGACAGCAGTAGCAGCAAGCATTGATGGACTGTAGATAGTCCATGCACTTGATGGACATATCTTGCCATGCCAAGAACTTAATGTCCAAGATGCTTATAAATGGATAAGAGGCAAAAAGAAGAAACAGGCATATTCAACAATAAAATAATAGAACGAACGAGAAGTGAAACACAACCAAACCACATAGCCTCCAATTCAAATATAAGTAGACAATACTGGCATCCGTTGTATGATTGCAAACAACATAAATGTTTTCATGTCATTGTTAATAAAGTTGAATGTAGGCTAAGAGCATCATGCTTTGAATTCCTCGAGACTCTAACCAGATATTTTTGTTGAATTTACAATTTCTTTCATCCATTAGGACATCAGAACATGCTGGAATAAGAACACAGGACATACTATTCATGTTCTTGAATATAACTTTAACACCATGTATAATCATAATTCCACAAGGCTTGGTAAGCAATAAGAAGCACTATTTCTATACAGTTAAAAAGTGGCCATCAAAAGATTTGACACAAGTTAGCAAGACTAATGGTCCCAATGCACAATTATTTTGCCAAATCAGAAAATACACATCTTTGGGGATGCACACTACTGCAAATCTAGAAATATTTACATTACTCTAGGTGAAGATAGCAATTCTCCTAGTTAAGCAGATAACTAGCTCTCGAAATTCTTCTCTGGCATCTCTGTCACTGTCTTTAAAATTTGAGAATTGTCGTCAGTAATACTTCCTTGTGTCCAGTGTTTTAACATCTCCAAGGCTGCTTTTGGCTGATCCATTGGGACCATATGACCTGCATCATGAACCTGGTGCAGCAAAATAGAAGATTCCATAAGGAAGAAATTATCTACTTGTACAAAGAAATCAAAGATGATCATTGAGTGCCTTTTACCTTGAGAAAACTGAGTGGTCCATAACTGGTTATTAAACCTGCTTCCTTATCGTCTACAAGGAAGGATTTTGTAGGTGCCTTCTTGAAATTCTCACTTCTAGACCAATCCATGGAATTCACCCATTTTGAATTGCCTGAAAGACACATAATTTGAACAATTAACTTTTCAATTTTGAAGATTAGACTGACAAGCCTGAAAAACACAACTACAAATAAGTTAATAACAGACTTAACACCTAAATGATAAAGTCATTCTCGAAAACAAAAACAATATGTTATATGTATACAGTATCATTACCTAAGCAATTACAAATGAGATCATATTCTCTTGCATAAACTAGCAACTTAACACCATCCTCCAAGAGTGTTGGAATGCCAACTTCCATATTCCGCATCCAGTCAGTAAGCATAGCTTCATAAACCAAGGGGCTACAGGAGACAAATTTTCGGCTGCCAACCCCCAGGGTGTCCCTAACGGAACCCTAGTTTAAGTAATTCTCCATATTTGAAAATTCATAGCACAGGCCACCATTTCACTCCTTCCGAACATCATAGTACTGCAAAATAGAAAACAAAATAATGAAAACTAATATCGTAAGATATATAAAACAACAATGACAAACTACATTTTAAGCTACAAAATGCTGATAAAATAAACATTATGTCTGGCTATCGAGTATTTAGAATTTAAGTCTTACATTGATATTCCTAGCTAATGCCATAATGGAATTGAAAATTGAGGTGCACACCAAGTATGATGCAAAGCATGTGACAGTCCCTTCGGTATTTGGCAAGTTATCACACCGGCTATAATCAGAACCTACATTAAGAACCTTTGATAAAGGATCCAGCATAATATCAGCCATAACCAGTTACTTAAAACACTTCACAAATGGTAACTGAGGATCATAAAGCAAACAACATTTATCCATCAAGCTTCTCGCAATTTAAAACATAGTAACAAGATTTCAATATGAACACATACAAATCTAGTTCAGTAAACAAAGTATACATCTCATAAACATGAAAATATGCATTTTGTTCCAAATTTTAATAGGATTTCAGCCCCATGAAAAAATATTCCTTGAAATTTGATGACTAGTTTATATTTATAGGTGTCTATTTCTAAGATTTTTGGGCTTTTTTTTATGGATTAAAGGTCTACAAGTATCAAATACATGAGATATATGATCAAAAACGATAAAAAGTGGACCATACTGCAAAATGTTTGTAAAAACACATAATAAACAAGAATGAACTAACTAGAGGAGGGAAAAGCATCACCTATGCACAGTATTTTGAGATCCAGATAAGCCTTCACTACTGTTATAGAAAATACTTGCACAAACAACTTAAAAAATACATTGAATATTTCAAAAACCACATCAACAAACAAGCCTTCCATAGCGGATAAGTGTTCAAAGCCCTTAACATAAATTTTATGGATTGTACTTGCTCATTATGTACTGAAGCAAACACAGTTCAACCAAGAAGAATGCTAGATTTTCCATCTGAATAATAGATAGTACAACTTGTCAGTACAGCTAGGTATTATTAGTAATACAATAAAGAAAAGTAATTTAAAACATGAATGCTACATTTTATGAGGCATTTTCGAAAGTAGATTTGATCAATGCCACAAAGGTTACTTTCAACAATATAAAAAGTGGTGTCATTCAAAACTTTACCACTTTGTTGGAATCAGCTGCCTTTAGAAACCTGAGGAGGAATACATATGGCCGAGTGGGAACTGTAAGCTTGAAGTTCAATTGCTTTAAACTCCTACGAAGAGTTATTATCAATTGATCAGTCAATCTAAATGTTTGGAGACTATGTTGCAATCAATGACAAAGAATTATCAGTTAGAGCTAATTACCATGGCCACTATCTGTTCTGACGTGCATTCATTTGGGAAGATGCGGATGAAGTCATTGACCTGTAGCCAAGTATAAACCATCTCTTATGAATATTGTGTTACCTATTATAATATATTTTTTGTGTCGATTCTAGCATAAAGCGTAATCTTCTGTAGGAGTAGATATTGCTGGTGTATGTACTTTTATACAGCCAACAAAGTGTTCTTTTAATTAGATATATACACATCCTTTCTTACAGATGTCAGCAAGTCATCGTACCTGTGGAGGACAGACTTCTTCATATTTTCTAGTTATAAACATTGCAGTGATAGCAAGTAATGGCAAATTCTTCCTTGAAATACTCTAAATAGAAAGGTATCTGTCAATGATGTTCACAGTGAGATACAACGTCTCTGGCATTAATTCCAATTCCAAATGCACCTGAAAATTTTAAGATTTTGATGTCAGGCCTAAGAGATAGACCATATAAATCTCTTTTAGATCTAAGTTTGATAGCAAATGGAAGTTGGAACTAGCATAGGAACAAAGTTGTACCTCCACGAACCAACCAATCTTTAGCCTCCTAAACAAGATTACAGGAAGTTAAAAACTGAGATGCTAAGTGGAAAAAATACAAGCATGTAACATGAACATAGGAAGCACTTACTTCACCACCTTTAGGTCTGCCTTGGCTCTTTTCCTGGCAGCCAGTAACTCTTCTAGGATCTCTGGTAATATGCCCTAGGAAACAGGAAAAAGAGCATTCAATTTAGCATCATCAAAAATGGTCAGCATATGATGGTTAAAAAGTAAATAATGAAATAAGTATGAGCATAGTGTTTGACATGCAAAGACATTAAGGTCTTAGCATCCTAATTTACTTTTAATCCTTTCTAGTAGCATAGCTTCTGGTGCCTATGTTAGTGTTACAACGGTACAACTGTTCATTATACAGCTGGGATGACTAGGACAGTGTATTGGGATCTCATCCACATAGCAATTTGACTGCTAAAGTCTACCATACATGTTAGGGAACCTATCTACCTTTTTTACATTGACGAATCAACCAAATCTGAATCTGAATCTACTGAAAACTTCAAAATATGTATCATAAAAGTAGCCTAGGTTTTATTGTCCATTATCCCAAACTTCTTCAGAATCTCAATTGCTTACTTACCCGTGTTCGAGGACCAGCTCACCTCAACTCAGCCAAACCTCCAAGACCAAGAAATAATACATGTCAACTTCACTTGCCAGTTTCTTATTGCACCATGGGATAGAGTCTTTTAAACTAACTGTTAGGACCAGGTAATCTACATACAACACAAATATAAGCATATCAAATTTATCATAATCAAACAAATAATAAAATTTAGGACCTGCAATGGTCTTAGTGATGCCCATAATCTATAAGTACTCATAAATCCATGAGTACCAAGCACAAGAGGCTACTTTAGCCCAGAATGGGACTTCTTCAACTTGCAAACATGGGTATCCCATCCTAACAAAGATATTATATTTGAACCCAAGCTGGAAAAAAACCATGAATCACTCTTCCTGCCACTTGCATCTCTGGCCCTGTCAAAATCCACTAAAGCATGAAGCAGCTCAAAGCACTGTGCCAGTGTGCCCTTTAAGTACCTTGCATGCCTCAGACCATGGAGCATATTTGCAGCAACCTCAGCTCAACCATATATTAGCAGCCAAGCTGGACAATAAATTGGTGTCTGCGCCCCCCTTGTTTGTGAGACAAGGGATCTCATGCACACAACAATTTGACTGCTAAATTCTACCAAATATGTTAGGGAATCTATATACTTTTTGTACGCTGACGAATCAACCAAATTTGAATCTTAATCTACTGATAAATTCAAAATATGTATCATAAAAGTAGCCTATGGTTTATTGTCCATTATCCGAAACTTCTTCAGAATCTCAATTGCTTACTTACCCCTATTCGAGGACCACCTCACCTCAACTCAGCCAAACCTCCAAGACCAAGAAATAACACATGAGGTGTATATCCTTCATGTCAACTTCACTTGCCAGTTTCTTCTTGCACCATGGGATAGAATTTTTTTAACTAACTAGAATTTTTTTAACTAACTTTTAGGACCAGGTCATCTACATACAACACAAATATAAGCATATCAAATTGATCATAATCAAACAAATAATACAAGTTAGGACCTGAAACAGTCTTAGTGATGCCCTTAATATGTAAGTACTCATCAAAAAACAAAGTATCTTCAAAATTTGTTTTGTTGCACACATAATTAGTTTATGTTTGGACCCTCACAACCTAGTGCGCTCCTTAGAAGCTAGAGCGATGCACGTTCAAGTTATTAAAATTTAACACACATCAATCCTTTTTGTCCTCTTTTTGGGAGGCGCTACATTAATTGTGGGTGTGGAATGCTCATCACATTGAACACCCTCCTCATTATTTCTGTCTCCCATTCGCTAAAATTCAACAAGCTGCCAAGGTTCAAGAATGACTATTGGATGATTTTGTGCAACAAGCAAATCATCATGTGCTTGTATCTCGTCCCCATGCTCACTCCCAGATGTTTCACCTGATTCCTATACACAACACACTTTAACTTGTTATAATAACATTAAAAACTCCAATTGATTTATTGCATTATTCATATAATATTATAAACAACTAACCTCAGATCCATAACCAGTAATTATTTTTTCCCCTCGATTTATCATCTATTGGCGAAGACCTTGGGAACCATGTAATACAACATATTTTAGGTCTTCATCTCAAGCTTCCTTTTGAAACTGGTGAACCTACATTAAAAAAGATAATCATATCTATAAGGTAAAATAACTAATAAGACATAATTAACTCAATGTGACCATGGTTACTTTGCCTAAAATAGAAAATATAATAGATGGAAATATCACTTACCATACCACCACGAATACTATTTGTGAGATCCAATTTTTGACACCCTAGCTTGGGTTGCTTTTCTTGTATCTCGTAGGCGTCTCTTAGCTCCTCCTTGTGTAGATGGCGTATAGTTTGGATTTCTGAGGACTTTCCTCTTAAACTTCACATCTTTCATAAGTTCATCCCATGTCACTTGGTCTCTGATCCAAGCTGGACGTGGATACATAAAGTTTTTTGTCAACTTTGTCCTTAAATTGGACCTCTTTGAGTGCATGTATTTACTTGCAATTTGTAAAATAAGTTCCTTATCAAATCTAGGATTACCAAATGCTATTACTACATCTTTAAATAGTTCCTCATTTTTGGCATTGGCTTGTTTCCTCCAATCCATTTCGATGGTATTTCCAAATAATTCTTCTGCACGACAAAAAATAAAGTGATAAAATTTCATCCCTTTTTCATCCTTCAAAACTTTCCTTCTGAAGTGAGCAAGATTGTAACTTCTTGCATTCCTTTTGTGGTCACTGATGATATTGTTGTAGTCTTGGGGATTGAGGAAGGTTCCCTTATAGATACATTAGGCACTGTGTCACTTACTTCCTGCATTTACAATGAAATTGTGGAACTATTAAGAACCCAACCAAAATATGAAACTATTTTTCATATCTAAAATAATGATCCTAAACATAACAAATGAAATTATAAAAAAAATAAAATAATTTTACCTGTTGATCTGTTGCAGGAGCTACACTCTCCAACAATGACATTTCCCATAACTGAATTTGTTCAATTATTTCTTGTCTGATTTGAACATTTGCAGGAATATCTGGTAGGAGCCTTAACATTCTTGTTTGTGAGTCTATAAGACTCCTCAAGGAAACTTGTTCTGGTCCTGGTGGGAGAATGCTGACTAGACCCACATTTGATGTAGAGGGAATGTTATGGGGTTCTAGTCTAGGTGTAGATGGCATAACATGACCCTCTATACCAACAGATTGTGTAAAGGGCATGTTATGGGGTTCTAGTCTATGTGTAGATAGCATAACATTACCCTCTATACCAACAGATTGTGTAAAGGGCATGTTATGGGGTTCTGGTCTAGGTGTAGATGGCATAACATGACCCTCTATACCAACAGATTGTGTAAAGGGCATGTTATGGGGTTCTGGTCTAGGTGTAGATGGCATAACATGACCCTCTATACCAACAGATTGTGTAAAGGGCATGTTATGGGGTTCTGGTCTAGGTGTAGATGGCATAACATGACCCTCTATACCAACAGATTGTATACTTGTTGGAGTCACCCTAGAACATCCTGCAAGGCACAAATATAAGTAATAAGATGGAAGAACCGATGAATAATGTTGAAATATGTAACTAGGTTCGGTCTTCATAATGACATATCTAATCACAATTCTATGTAATTTATGTAAAAAACGGAAAAAGAAGATTATTTTTGTTATGACTGAGGCATGGGTTTCATGAGCACATGAAGAAGCAAGTCCCATTATAGAATGAAAATATCTCGGAAGACTCATTAAAAGAAGCTCATGAAGGTGGCAAATGATCAATGAAATGTAGTGTAAAGTTGCAAATAATCATGGCAACCAAAATACTAATCAGTACAGATAGGTGTCCATGAGGTATGTATAATAATTTTCTTTTAAAGGGTCCATCATAAGATGTAGTAGGGTTGAATTTATGGGTTTATATTTTAAGAAATACCCTAGTATTTAGAAACCTTAATCTTAAGGTATTTGTTCCCTATGATTTGATTTCTAGGGCATGGGATAAACTCTAGAATGACATAAAGGGAAAATAGTATGATCTAATGTTTGAATTTAAGAAACCCTAAAAAGGCCTCTTAATTACATAAAAACCCTAAAAAAGTAACTTGACATCATGTTTTGGAATAACATATTGCTTGGGTTACTTGTTAAAATAGTATTGTTTGTACAAGAAGAAAAAAATAGATGGGGTGATCCATTTGAAGGCATGATGTAGATCTTCGTAACACCTCATAAATCATGGATTCGTTGTGCAAAAACTTTATTAAATATATGCCCTAGATTTCTCAACAAATAACATAATAAAACTCACATAAATAAATGGTTGAATCTTACATCTTGCATAACATTAGATGTATATGGGGGCATTAACGATCCCTGCATGCCAACATTGGTTGTATTGAGGGGCATAAATGAATCCTACATGCCAACAAAATGCACGCTTAGTAAAAACACAAATATTAATAAATATATATAGTGAAATAAGTTAACTAAATGCACAAAAATATTGAACAAGTTTTACCACTATCATTACCTTAGATGTTTTATAAGGTGTTATAGGGGTTGGAATCACTTTAGCAATTGTCTGCATTCCACAAACATAAGTTATCATAATATAATAAGGAATATAAGATAATTGAAAATATAAAAGACAATATTCAAGCTTACCTCATGCATCATCATAGCGGTGTCTTTCCCTCATGCATTTGTTGACATTTCCATGAAAGTAGTGAATATCATTGGACCCCCCATGGTAGCATCAGTAACATTCATGGGTACATTCATAAAAAAACACGCAATAACATAAAAATAAGAAAAGCTTGATCAAAAAACCGATAAGAAAATAGAATTGGTAACACCAAATATGTGTTGAGTGAGCATTGAAGATCTGTCCAACACTTTGAGGCAAGCTTATTAGAGTGTTTTGACAAGCATTTAACTAGTCACAAACAAACTTTTGAAGTATCATTTTGAAGTTAATTTCTAAAAGCAAATCCAACCTCTAACTAAATCAACAACATAAATAATACAGATACCAAAAGCAACATAAGCAACATAAATACCTGGTTTGCCATTTTGTATAGAATAATGTAATAGAAATCTACGAAGAAAAGTTTGTGGACACTCGTTAGGATCATTACATAAATAAATGTTGAAATATATGACAACGTGTAAAACCATAAAATTATTCTAAAATATGTTGGTTTAAACTTCTATGCATGTAATACTAATTTCATTGAGGAGTTCTCTGGATTATATTACAAAGGGTAATGCACTGTCTTAAATTGTTGTCGCATAATGCAAAGTAATCTCTGTAGAATATCTCCTTGATACCTATAAACATTACTTCACTATCTCATTGCAGCCACAATCAACTCCAAACCAGACCTTTCTTGCCTCAAAACCCCAGACCATACCTCAAGATGATTTGTTGTCACATAAAAATCTTAGGGGTGATTCGTTGCCACAAACAATCTGTGAAATCAACATTTGAAAAGCAATGCATATGAAGCACATTACGCATTCATGGAAACTACTAATCGGAGTCCAAAGGATTAGTATGGTAGATGAAGCGATATGGTGTGTTGCCTTAGAAGAGCACCAATATGCAATAAAGAACCCTGAAATATGCTTGGAAAATGAAAACACATAAAATAATGTAGAGCACTGGTGGCAGAGAGGGTATAAAAACTGAGAATTATGTTTAACCCTCCAATATAGTTAACCACACATAGAATAAGTGAATTCAAATGAATGACAATGCAGTGAATTCCCATGAGCTCTGGTTTCATCAATTCATGAGTAAATGTTGGTGTGGGATTAAACCAAATAATACCAATTTCATGCCTCATACTTCTCAAAGACCCAAGCTACAAATATCATGGCTTGGTATTATAGCTATGCGTAGATTTATGCAGATTTGAGATGTTCAGAGGAGAATCAATCATATTTCCATAACACCCCTCTCGAACCTATTTCATGCTAACGAATTAAAGTCTAGTGCCAAACACATGATCACATATCCAAGAAAAATATCATCCCAGTGCATCTCCTAGAATGGTGGATATCAAGTGACTCAAACTAATGAAGAGAAGCCACGATTTGACTCCAAGACTATTGAATATTGGAGAAATTCACTTTTTCGTGTTGCAGACATTAGTGGTTTTGAGCTGGAGGCGTGAAATACTGGGTGAAAACTCAACCTTCACTATCAGTGATAGTATTTTATGTTTGATAAATAGACATAGATGTTTGTTTCTCACTGTTATATTTATTTTCTTCTAAATAACTAGCAAGGAGCTCGAGATGGAGCTGCTAGATAAGGTGGTTAAATGTCTGTCGGAAATAGTGAAAAAGCCAGAGTTGCCCATTGCTGACTATCCAACAGGCTTTAATTTTAAGCTTCAAGATTTTGAAGAGACAGTGCTATTGTAGCAACAACAAAGGGGGAAATCTCAGATATTGGGGATAGTGGGGTTAGGTGGCGTAGGAAAGACAACTTTTGCAAAACATTGAAAAAAGATGAGATTTTAACCTTGTTTTTCATGTGGCCCCATACCTTTTAAAATTGACAAATATATTTGGTGTAAACATGTTGAAACCTTTTCACTACTCTACTAGGAATGGAAAAGAGTATATATCAAGACTATTACATACAAAACAACTAGTACCAAAATGATAATGTTGATGTCACTAAGTTCTAGACATTGAAAATAGATACAATGAAAAGACAAGCGCCTAACTCAATCAATATTTCCATACTATTGAAATATATGTCCCCCAAATCTAGACTAGATGACCTAAATTCACTACCGAGTGATAGATAGAGAAATAGGTACTTTGAGGCCAAATGTTTTAAGAAAAAACTAGATGATAACATGGGTAAAAGTATGGAGAATATTGTGAACCCATATGTTAGAAAAATGAGATAGGGAAACTTGTAGTAGAATTAGTGTTGGTAATCTTCCAGTATGAATGCCACTAATAAATTTAGCTCTGATTCTACTCAAATGTTTTTATAAATATCCTCCATAATATTCCAAGCAATTTAATAAAAGTTTTGAGATCAGAACCGGTTTCAGAAATCAATTTCAAGAGACAAAATCCAATAGTCCTAAGAATAAAAAAGACATTCCAATTCCTTTCTTGTATTTGGGGATTGACAGTATCTTCAAGTTGAAATAAATTTACATTTTTCCAAGTCCCAAGTGAAATTTCATATCCATGTTAGAAAATTTGTAAACTCAGATACATCTAACCAGTATGATGTTTGCACCAAAAGAGCCTAGGTTCCTTATACAACATTCATGGAAATGAGATGAGCCATCATCTCTTTCATGGCACATTAAATAAGGAAACCAACACAATCTCATGTAAATCAAGATCTAGAATGCACCTAGACATAGGAAACTCGAGGATGAATATCTATCTTGAGTTCACACAAATGGTCGATGTATGCATTATTGTAACTCTAAATATCCAACCTAAATTTAAATAGATTTGGCTAATGTATATGTTAATTTAGAGAAATGTACTTCAAATAAAACCCAAGTGCCTAGAGAGGGGTTGATGACATAAAATTGAAAACCCAAATCATGGTTACAGTACTTAAATATAAAATGCTATGTTGTTTAGTTTGAAAATATAAAGGAACTTACAAGCATATCTTGCATGAGAAGTGTGGGAAGAGGTTTGAAAGAGGGAAATATGGCATCATTTAAAACAATTATGTTCTCAGAAACCACTGCGTGCAGATTGTTGCATCTTTGAAGCTCTCCTCCTTTCCATTGTCCAGAAAACTTCATAAATCATTTTTTCCATCTATACATAACCATACTTAGAGACAACAATAAAGATGGGAATAGACCTTCCATGTACTACCAATTTCAATTCTGCCCATCTTGTGTTGAACTCATGGAAGACCGAGAGGCCACAAAATTGGTGCAACCTAAATTTTTAAAATGGGTTTATGAGAAAACTATAGAAAAACCCACAACAGATTGAGAATGAGTAGTTATGTAAGTATAAAGGTCCCCAGAATACAAGGTTCCCATTGATAAACAAAACGAAACCTCAATACCCTTTGAGGGGCCAATAATAATGCAGAAAAGCCAGAAAAAATTTAGATTGAGATTGAAAAACCAAATCATGGTTACAATAATTAAATATAAAATGCTATGTTGTTTAGTTTGAACATATAAAGGAACTTACAAGCATATCTTGCATGAGAAGTGTGGGAAGAGGTTTGAAAGAGTGAAATATGGCATCATTTAAAACAATTCTTTTCTCAGAAACAACTGTGTGTAGATTGTTGCATCTTTGAAGCTCTCCTCCTTTCCATTGTCCAGAAAACTTCATAAACCATTTTTTCCATCTATACATAACCATCCTGAGAGACGACAATAAAGATGGGAATAGACCTTCCATGTACTACCAACTTCAATTCTGCCCATTTTGTGTTGAACTCGTGGAAGACCGAGAGGCCACAAAATTTGTGCAACCTAAATTTTTAAAATGGGTTTATGAGCAAACTACAGAAAAACCCACAACAGATTGAGAATGAGTAGTTATGTAAGTATAAAGGTCCCTAGAATACAAGGTTCCCATTGATAAACAAAACGAAACCTCAATACCCTTCGAGGGGCCAATAATAATGCAGAAAAGCCACCAAAAATTTAGATTGAGATTGAAAACCCAAATCATGGTGACAATACTTAAATATAAAATGCTATGTTGTTTAGTTTGAACATATATAGGAACTTACAAGCATATCTCGCATGAGAAGTGTGGGAAGAGGTTTGAAAGAGGGAAATATGGCATCATTTAAAACAATTCTTTTCTCAGAAACCATTGCGTGTAGATTGTTGCATCTTTGAAGCTCTCCTCCTTTCCATTGTCCAGAAAACTTCATAAACCATTTTTTCCATCTATACATAACCATCCTGAGAGACAACAATAAAGATGGGAATAGACCTTCCATGTACTACCAACTTCAATTCTGCCCATTTTGTGTTGAACTCATGGAAGACTGAGAGGCCACAAAATTGGTGCAACCTAAATTTTTAAAATGGGTTTGTGAGCAAACTACAGAAAAACCCACAACAGATTGAGAATGAGTAGTTATGTAAGTATAAAGGTCCCCAGAATACAAGGTTCCCATTGATAAACAAAATGAAACCTCAATACCCTTTGAGGGGCCAATAATAATGCAGAAAGCCACCAAAAATGTAGATTGAGATAGTAAACTGGATTATCACAAATTTGTCTCGTAATCCATGATTCAACTGTAGCAAATTATAAGTTTTTTCCATGGAAATAAATCGAGTACTACTGGAAACACGAGAAAGAACTTGTTGACTCAACAATAAGGTAAGATGAACAAAACACATCCAAAAACAACCAACTCCATCGAAACCTTTCGAGAGGGCACACGTGATTCTGAGTGGTGCTGTTGGTCTGTAGTAGAATATGTAGGAGGATCAGCCTCGTGACATTTTTCTAACATTTCCCTGAAACATTTCATAACCTCCTCATACTTATTAGGTGGATCAAAGCCATGGAATTTCTCTAACATTTACCTGAAAATCATCATGATCTCTTTATACCTATTGAGCGTAAAATGGGCCATCATTAAATGATTAAAAGTCAATGTACTCAGTGTCATCTCAACCACGTAGATGGTTCTCAGCATATCGAACCAGGCTTCCATGTCCAACCTAACAATGAGTGCTCAAAACTATGTTATATGTAACGAGATTCCATATAAAACCAGGTTATTTAATAAATTTACAAATAGAAACAACATTATGACGTAATAAACATTATTGCCCTAAATTTACACTCAAATTCAGGACGAAAGGGTTAAATGTCTGTCGGAAATAGTGAAAAAGCCAGAGTTGCCCGTGGCCGACTATCCAACAGGCTTGAATTTTAAGCTTCAAGATTTTGAAGAGACAGTCCTTTTGCAGCAACAACAAAGGGGGAAATCTTAGATATTGGGGATAGTGGGGTTAGGTAGCGTAGGAAAGACAACTTTTGCAAAACATTTCTTCAATATGAAGAAATCAGATTATCACAAATCTTGCTTTTTATTTGAAGTTAGAGATAGTGTAGCTAAAAACTCTTTAAATTCGTGGCAGAGAATACTTCTTAAGGCCAACATCTTTGCAAGGGAAATACATCAAATTGAATGGAAAATACCTATGGAAAATAAACCCTTTGATGTCTTCCTTGAAACTTCTAGCTCAGCTTTGAGTTCCTTTGCAAAATAACAGTGAAAGCCCCAACATATAAAAACTAAAACAATTTAGCGCCAAAAAGATTTTCAGCCTCTACACCAAACAAGTTTCGGTGGTTTCAGCGGTCTTGTTTCCATTTTAAGATGGCCTAGCCCACTGTTTCCTGCTATTTCCCGCGTATGTCTCCCACTTTTAATAAGAATGAGGGTCTTAATATCTATCTCCCGCCATCCACGAATGAATGAATGAGTATGTACTCTGCGGCCGTTGGGCCTCGTGCCCTTAATGCCCATCACAAAAACCCTAGTCTCGTGGCTTTAATAGATCAATAACTTAACACAAGCGCATTCTTGGCAACAAGACTACAATTTCATTACCAAAACCAAAAGTCTGAAAATGAGGAATTATTCCTCTGAGTTCG
Organism: Pinus tabuliformis; assembly: GCA_031772625.1. Classification (NCBI taxonomy): domain Eukaryota; kingdom Viridiplantae; phylum Streptophyta; class Pinopsida; order Pinales; family Pinaceae; genus Pinus; species Pinus tabuliformis. Next base: position 1,449,757,880 of record CM062816.1, read on the forward strand.
GCCCAGTCCCTCTGAGTTATTATAACAAAACCCTCAACCTTATTCCAGAGAAACCTTATAAAAATACATTACAGGGATAATATTCCATCCAGTTCACAGATGAAGGATGTTAACTAGTATCCCTAGCCTAGTTCGACAAACAAACACATACCTGGTAGTGGGCGCCAAGAAACTGGTAGACCCAACCGCAATTCGACATGACTCCGAAGACCCACACCATAGCCAACCAGGGCTGCACATTCAAGTAGAAAACGAGATGAGTATGTGATGACAAAACAAGAGAAAAGCTATAAAACTCAGAAACTATTTAAGTTTAACACCTAAAACAAATATGCGCTTACCTGAAGAGACTATCCAAGCTGGAAACCCTTTCTGAAAACAGAGACTGTGTCTCAACGCACATCGTGTTGTACCACTGAAAAGAACCAATTTCGAGGGCAACCAGAAGTGGGAAACTTGATCAAAGGAAAACTGTGGCGAGGTAAAGCAGCGAGTAGAGAACCATAACAGAGAAAGACAGAAGTGAACCATTTGAGGACTCAACAGACTAACCCTCCCGGCTCGACAACCCTAGGAGATCACCTCAAGACACATAATCTACCAGGATATAACACCACGACCATTGCATTTGGAAGAGGCATCTCCACCATACAACCGATCCATATTCCCACGGAATGATTCCAACTGGAGGCTGCTTGCAGGCAGTCGAACCATGCATAACCCTAGGCATACGACAACCAGGGTACCAAGTGGAGGCTCCTTGGCAGTCGAACCATGCATAACCCAGGGCTCTTAATACTTAATATATTTTAATTTAAATCTTTTATGTTAAATTTATTAATAACAAACATATATTTAACTTAATTTGATTTCTTATATGTTTAAGAATGTTAAATTCCATAAGAATTTTAAAATGTTATGTTATTTTACATAGGTTAAGGTTCTGTTTGAAGTTGCTTTTTTGAATTGACTTATTATTGATCTACTAATTGTTGTACTATAGGTAGTGTATCTATTTTATAGTAAGTAATCATTGTATTATAGGTAGTGTCTAGTAATTTTTTAAGCAGCATTCATCAAAACAAAGAAATCTAATGAACCATAATAAATATCATATTTATTGAAGGGATTTTATCATCATAAATTACCAAAATGTAATTTGAGTGACTAATAAAATTCTACTATTACAAATAGATAAAAAAAAATTCATCCCACATTCATAAACACTTCAAGGTGGAATGTGCTATTCTTTAGTAATTACACCTTATTATCTTGACATCTTTACTTATGTAATGACTATCAATCCTTCACTCTTTATTTGATTATTGTGATTTATTGTAATTGTTTTGCGTGTAGGTAAATTATTTAAATAGAAATTCCTCCAAAAAGGAAGGGTCAATCAACTAAAAATTTTTTATGTATATTTTAAAACATCAAAGACTTATAATTTCAAAGATATTCCATATATACCTCATTTGAATGATGATGCTAATGAATATATGAATGAAGAGTATTTTGTTGATATAGAAATTCTTGGCAATAAAAAGGAAGGATACGATGGTGGATCTAGTAGTTCGAGGAGCCTGCCCATATAAATGAGCGAGCCAAAAGAACCCAAGAGGTAAAATGGAACTAATTGATGTTCTTTTACAACTGTATTACAAAAATTAAAGGTAACCCCCACCGGTAGTGAGCAAGCTTGGAGAAGATAACCAAGAAGAGGAAAAGAAAATAAAAACGAAACCCTCCAGGTCCAAAACTGAAGAAACCCTCTTAAAAGGCAGGGTAAGGCAAAAGCACTGTTAACAAGCAAACCCAAATATCTCTCCACAGCTCAGTCTGTACAAGGGACAACATACCCGGAGAGACTCCTTGCTCCATATGCGACTGGAATGCAGCCCCACCTATATAATCGATAGCAGTTTCCGGTCTCACTGCTTCCAAAACCTGCGTGAACCATTTACCGAAGTTATGCGGCCAATTCCATAGCAAGAAAGGAAAACGAACTTCAAAGAAGAAGTTCCAGAAAATAGAAAGGGTAAAGTTTATCCACCTGAAAGCGAGCAAAGTAGACCAAAATCTAAGGTTGAGGCAGCACCTGACTTCCTCAGTATATGCAGACAGCGGTAGGCCTCCAAGCTTCGACCCGAGTAACCCACATCCAAAACAGGAACCCCAAACCAAGCTCTGACGTCAAGGGGCGACAAATGAACCCCCATTCCTTTCCTAGGAGATTGATAACCCACCAGGAGCGCCTCCAGCCGTTCGATGGAAGGGCATGGTTCCTTGCCATCGATGAGTGAGAGTATCCCGAGGAAGACAGACACGTCTGCATTGCCCATTAAACAAATTCGCAAAGAGGATTATTCCCATGGGACAGTTGGGGTAAAGATCGAAGAGGAGAGTTGTGTTGTCACAATCTGAATAAGTGAGGATGCAATAGATTTCCTAGTGTTCACAAATATGTATGTTTATTACTTCATCTCATAACTGAAATCTCACAAGAAAATGTGACACATATGTATCTAAGTTGGGGCAAGAGGAAATAAAGAAATTGAATTAGCCAAGAGTAGAAAAATTGAGATGATATAGTAGTAATAAAGGTTATTTTAGCGAACAATATAGTACCAATACCAACATCGTTCGACAACCTAGTAATTGGGTCTTTTGGCTGAAGTCTGAAAGAAGGAACCAGTGAAGTACATTGGTCAACTGGAGGAGCACCAAGGACCACACTTTTTGTCAATGGCACCAAAATTACCATTGAAAGTACATCCAAGAGAAACCAACATACCATGGGGAAATAAAATATCCATCTTGCATATAAATAATATGTCCAGTAAAGACAAATAATATAGTGTGGAAGACAAATATACACACAATCAAGTTAATATATTATGATAATTTGATAGTCATCCATATAGTCATCCAATATAGTTCATAGACTTGTGAGTAGAAATTGCATTAAAGGAGTCGAGAGGGGTCTCCCTTTGTAAAAAAGCATCCGTAAAACAAGTCATGACCCAATGTCTAGTGTGATTGAGTGGGTCATCGAGACACAATTTTCTTACATGACGAAGTGGAGATAAGTTCTTATTAGTTAGAGGAAATTATAAGCATGCAAATATAAGACAAATAAATACACAAGCTTCCACTTGACTAAAGGATTTATATTATTTAACGCCCTCCTCCCACATTTCCCCGAGATAATAGGTCCACCGGGGTAAACATGTGATGAAGAGTTACTATGATATGATTAAACTCCCTAAGTGCAGTTAAGGAAGTGGAACCGACTAACCAACTCTTTATAGACCTCCCTCAGGTGCTACAAGACCCCCAGGAACCAATCCACTAGTCTCGGTGCCCAACCCTTGAGTTAACCTAGCCTTTCAACCCTATCCTACATCACTTGGTCTATGTGACACTATACCATACATCACTACATAAATGACACTTCAAGTGATACCTGTAGCAATTATTGCAGGGAAGTTAACTTTTAAAGTGATAATATCTCTCTCTCTTTGTGTGTTTTGAGATAAGTTGATCGTATCACTTCGATAACACTCAAGGTGTTGGGTTCATCTCAAGTGATACCCATAGCCGTTATCATAAGGACGTTAACTTTTAAAGTGATAATATCTCTCTCTCCCTTTGTTTGTTTCCAAAGAAGTTGACCCCATCGCTTGGATAACACTCAAGGTGTTGGGTTTGTTACAGATGATATTAGAGCAAATTACAACATTATCCTAGTGTTGGAAATAATTAGGCTTAAAGGTTAAGAGTTGCTATGGTTTTTTTTATGGTGATGACTTGTAACTAAACACTAAATTGATTGCATTACAACAATGAAGAAAAGACATAAGCATGTGATAAGAGTACAAATGAAGTTATAAGATTGACAAGGTTGACATGGAAATGTTTATTTTGATTATTTGAAGGTTAGTGTTTCATTTCATTAAAATGATACTGCAAGTACCAAAAACAACAACATGAAATAGGATTGGTGCATGGAATCCACCATCCAAGACACCTTCATTTCAACATTTGCATGAGCTCTAGTATATTCTAATTCACTTGCATGAGGATAAGTTCGATATATCAGTGGACTAATCAATATGCGAGCTAGTCTTGAGTCCAGTAGATGCATGTAATCAGGATTGACACCTCCAATGGGGTGGGTTTAGAGATTCCCATATAGGCTATGATGCCTTATGGGAGTGGATTAGGTCTAGCTTTGTTTTAAATGTTGATTGCATGAAGACAAGATTGAAGGGTTAATAAAACTGGAGAGTTGATAAGTGTGAAAAAGCTTTTGTTTTCTCTATTTGGACAGTTCCACATCATATAGCTTGTTGAACTAGAATGGAATATCCACATAATGGTATTTTGTTCCAGTAAGTGCTCTACTTAATGGATAAGTGTTACAAGAATCAAAATATGACATTTTCTCAGCAAACTTGGTTGAAGTTGGGTTTTCAAGCTAATGTAGAGGAGAGGTTGTGCACCCTGCAAAGAAGTCTGAAGTTGCAACTAAATCTAAAGGTAGTCGCTGATTTTTCTCAGGAGAAGAATAAGAAGACTAACAAGTGTCTTGTTCCTTATACACCACACCAACATGCACACAACCATCTGGCCCTCTTCAGTGTTTCCATGGTTATGGTCAGTGTTTTCATGGTTATAGGTAGCATTTAATGTTTATAAACTAATGCTAGCATTAGTTTCAAATCTTGTAAAAAATATATTGTATGAATCAAATAAATGAATGGAAAAAATATATTGTATGAATAATATCAATGATATGGTTTGTCTACCTTGGGAAGAGGCCAAATAAGACCATCAATTATCTTATTGGTCCTCAAAGTTAAATTGATAAATTGATAGGTTGAGAACAACAATCATTTTATGAACATGGTAAAGTTCATAAGAACTTTGGATTAATATGCACAAATACAATCTATGTTGCACTACATTCTTTAGAATCGGTCAGTTTAGTAGAGAACTAGTCACTTTGGTGTTTTAAGGTCAGTTCAATACAAGACCAACCTTAGCCAATCTGAACCACCAAATTAGACCAGTACAACTCTAAAACCATTGGGACCAACCAATTCCACTAGTTCTAGGTTGGTTACAATAAGAGTGTGCCCTTATCATCTTCCTCTCAAGTCGTTTTGTTGGATCCTTCCAAGAATGGTGATTTGGAGAGTGCCATAAACTGTCGCACTGTTCTGAGCACCTGAGATCAAAAGTAGTTAAGCCTTGGCAAACAGGAATTTTCAAGGAACTAGTATAGACATCCCAAAACATATTTAGTGAAGACGTTCATGCAAGGAACCATTACAGACCTCCCAAGATAGTTAGTGAGGATGTGCATGACCAAAAAGTAATACTCTTCATCTTCTAAGTTATGAAATAAACAAGTGAAAGGGAGCAAGACATGAAGAGGAAACACATGGAATGACTTTCAGTTCTTGCAACCATGCATGTAATTGAAGACAGAATGATTCGAAAATGATAAGAAATATTTTAAGCTACAATAAAACATCCTTGGGTGTATAGTATAAATGTTGAATATCACAAGACTCATATGAAGTGTAAAATTTGTGAGAAATACAAGGCTGAAGGTCCATGGGGTATTGGAGATGTATTTAATACGATTCAATATGATGTTGTGAGAACTCATGCAAAATCCATTATTCATCAAACATCAACTCAGAGAAATTTGTATGACACTGAAAGGTTTGAAAATCCCATTAAAGAACACATAGTGGCTATAAGTGAGGCTAATAAGGAAATGGTCAGAACTACCATTTAGTTAGCATATTTTATTGCAAAAAAAGATATTTCAATTTTTACTTATGAATATCTTTGTCATATTAAAATGCATCTACAGACTCCTAATATGCCTTCTCGAGTGGAGTATTCTTCCCACATAAATAGAAAAGAAGCTACTAAATTCATTCACTCTATATCAAATTATATTGAAGAGGTGCAAACTAGAAATGTGTTAGAAAATCCCTTTTTCTCTATAATGTTAGATGAAAGTATAGACAATGGTTTGGAACAACACCTTGTTGTGTGTTCTACATATCTAGATTTAAAAGGTTTGGGCCCTCTAGTCACACAATTTATGAAAATGATTATTGTTCCTAGTGGAAATGGAAAGACTATATATGATACCATCGTTAATTTAAAGGAAACAAGGTAGTTTGAAATGAGAAACTAATAGCGGTTTCGACTGATGGTGCTTCATCTATGGTTGGATATGAAAATGGATTTGTCACACTGCTAAAGAATGATTTAGCAAATTTGATTGGCACTCATTGCATTTCACATATTGAAGCACTTGTAGCATCATATGCTTTGAAAAAGATACCTGAGTATTTGTATGTTGAGACAATAACAAACAAGGTATACTCATGGGTTGGATATTTAGCAAAGAGAAATAATAAGCTCATTTCCTTATTAGAGATAATGGAATTAGAATCCTTGCAGGTTCTTCAAATCCATGGGATTCTATGGCTCTCTATTTTGCGTGTAGAAGAGAGAAAGAAAGAATTCATTGTATCATAAGGAAAGGATTTTTTAATTCAATTTTGTTTAAAAATGCTTGCTGATGTTTTGAAGGAGTTGAATAATCTAAACGAAAAATTTCAAGAAGATAATGTGGATGTCACATTTCTTGGAATACCTATTAACCATGCACTAAATACTCTTAAAAGATATTTTTGTATACTAAATTCTTTTGTAGAAGGTGTTTTACATCTTACTAAATTTTTGAAAGACTCCAAAGATGGTTTCCTTGAAAATGTTGACAAAGAGGGGAATACACATAGACATGATTTTTTGTATATTTCAATCCATGATGAACAATTGTCACAACCAATGGTAGCTTGCACTGAGGGCTCCCTTTAGAGTTGCATACAACTTACAAGAAATTATGTCCAAGCATTGATTGAGAGTTTCGATTCAAGATTTCCAGATCTTCATATTTTTAATCCAACAAGTTTGTTTAGTCCTTGTCATTACCCGTCAGATATTTATGTCAGAGAAAATAGTGTAAAGCATTGGCTTGAAATACTTTTTTCACATTTGCAACATAAAACATGTAATGAAGGTGAAAATGTACTAATGTTTGATATTACAACTTGTAAAAGAGAATTATATCAATTTATTGACGTGGTTTATTTGAATAGAGAAAGATTCTTAATGGAAGATGCATGGAAAGTATTTTCTCAAACAAAGATTGGCACTTTAGGTATCCAAATATGCTAAAATTATGGCAAGAAATGCTTGTCATACCAATGAGCACCATCGCATGTGAATGAGGGTTCTGTAAGAAAAATATGATCAAAGATATAAGGATAATAAGACTATCAATTAACACACTTGATGCATTGATACATATATCATTAATAGGTCCTAACACGACAGAGGTGAAATGGGAACAAATTTATGAGATTTGGCAAGTTGCAAAGGAAAGAAGGCTTTTTGACATGTGAGGATTATTAAGTTATATGTTTTTTTACTTTGCACAAAGTTTATATATATATATATATATATATATATATATATATATATGACTTTTGTTGTCCTTTACTATATGTATATTTTTGATGAAGTGAATAAGAAGTTTATAATATCTAGAGATGTGATCTTTCTTGAGTCTTCCAATATTGACAATGTTGTTGAGTGGCAACTTAATTGTTTGAATAGGTTCAAACATGAAAATTATTTTCAAGAGTTTGATAGTGATATTCCACATCTCCTTCTCTTAGCTCTATACTTTCTATGAAGAGCCCTGAAGAAATCAGGTTGAAGGAAATTCCTACCCTTGCTTTGTCAGGAAAGAGCTAAGAGACTACTAGCAGCAGGTAGCCAAATTTGATAAGTAGTGAGGGTACATGCCAGATACAAAGCAAGGATTAATGCAAAGGAGTGTACTAACTATATACATATCATTAAACATATTTCATCCCACATAAGATGCCTTGCATCGTGCCTGGTTAGTCGTAAGATCATGTTGGTCACAACCTCTGTAGCTTAAATAAACAAGTGGTATTTCTCTTCATCTTCTAAGCTATGTAATAAACAAGTGAAAGGGAGCAAGACACGTACAGGAAACAATGGAATGAATTTCAGTTCTTGCAACCATGCATTTCATTGAAGACATAATGATACAACAATGATAAGCAAACTTGTAAGCTACAATAAGAGGTGTATTTCAAAACATGTGCTTTGTTTTCCATACCTAGCCTCTAAAGGGTTATGCATTAGACGGAGTCTTCATCCGGTCCTGATATTCTATCATACCTTGGGTTCCTTGGTCTACTTATTTTTATCCTCAGCTCCTTGAGAGTCATCTATCATGTCATCTTTCTTCGTGGCCACTGAGAGACATAATTGTGTATTTTCAGCGAGAAGTGACCATTGCGGAATGAGGCCCTGGGAGGAAACATTTACAAATTTTTAGCTGGATGAAAGGCACTACTATTGGATGAGGTTGTGGGAGGACACATCTATGCAATTTCAGGATGCAAGGCAGACTGGGTAGTCAAGGGAAAAAACTGCACAGTTTCTGGAGACATTGGGTTCGGGTTGAGGGAAGGACATTGGAGGAAAACACTCCACAGTTTTGAATGCTAAGGGAGGTTGGGATTTGTGTGCGTTGCACAAATCCAATAGGCAAGGGAGAATCTTGAGGGTTACGTATGTGAAGTGTGCAGTTCAGGAAAGTTGGTTGAGGCTAGGTTAATAAGGATACTCTGAAATTTGGCTAAGTGTGGGAGCAGTGGAACTGATGTGAACAATGATAAAACTTGACTACGATCACACACTTGAAAACTTAGCGATACAACATAAACCATCTAGAACATATAGCACATACTTCGCTTAATGAAACAACGTTTGTGGCATCTTACGACAAGTGTGGCTCCGATGATAGACTTTGGGATGATGATAGATTGTGTGAAATGAGTTTGAAACATGTCTATGTGGTGAGGACAACCCATTCTCATAAATATTTCCGCTTGAATCAAAACAAACCTCCCTTTGCATGACAAGCGATAACCCACATGCCCAAAGATGACAGATTCTATGTAAAAATAAAAGCATGAATGACTCTTAAGATCAAAAAGGGGAGATTGAGATCATGATCAACTTACAAATAAGTTACTAAGGAATGATTGATCACAATATCCATATTAGGCTCCAAAATTTAAGTGCAGGACAAAATTTTTGAGGGTGCTGCAACCGCTACAATTGAGACTTCACCTTCTTGATAGCTTCTTTTTCAACCAGTGCCTTGAGTTCTACGAACTTGGAGAATGTCTCATCTTTCTTCCACATGAAAAATATCCAACACTTAGTGAGAAGTCATCAATAAAAATGACAAAATATTTGTGTCTAATAGTGTAGACTGTCGAGAAAGGTCCATAAACATCATAGTGGATCCTTTCTAGGACTGCATGTGCTTTTTTGTCCTCATCATGGAATGTGGATTTTATGTACTTTTGTAATGTACATCCTTTGCATATATCCTATTTCTTAAGTTCTCCTTTACATATATCCTATTTCTTAAGTGCTGCTACCCACTTTATGTGTTGGAGTTCCTTGTAAGATCTGGTTGATCATGTTAATTAAGATCTGAGAGTCCCCTTCAATTATGAGTGGGAAGAATCTATTGTTCTGAGCCAGGAGAAGTCCTTGCCAAATTCCTTCTAATTCGACTGAGTTGTTTGTATCCCAACCTATTGACCCCATGAATGTTTGGAGAACATTGCCCTTGTGATTTCTAAATATTCCCCCAAATCCTGCTTTACCTAGATTTCCCTTTGATGCTCCATCAAAGTTGAGCAGTACCATGTGTGGTGGGGGTGGAGTCCATTTTTCAGGTGTATCTCCAGAGGGAGGGATTTTCCTTTGGTGTACCTGCTCATGGTTCCACTGAAGGTTCCAGTTCAGCCATATATTTTGTTCCTGTGGTGTGGATGGGAAATCATCATCAAGCCATATTTGGAGCATCAAGGTTTCTCGTATGTTTTGACATATATTGATCCATAGAACTTCTATGGGAGAGGAATGGTCTTTGATGATGCAGCTATTTCTCTCTTTCCAGACTGTCCACATGAGGAAACCTGGTATTAGCTTCCATAAGGCATTTAATATTTTTCTTTTATAAGGGTGAGGTGCCCAAGAATGAATAGTGCTGGCTGAATTCTCATTATTTCGTCCATCTCTTTGACATCTGAAGCTACCCTTCTCCCAAATTGCTAACAGACATGAGTTTAGGAGATGTCTGGGTTAAAGCGCTCGATCCATCCTCTTAGGTATAGCCCTGTTGCGTTGAAGAAATATGGTCCTCCATCTAATACCCTGTTTCGGTCCTCCAGACAATTGAAAATGGCAGTAAAGAAGCCCTTAGGCCCTAACTGCAATGTTATGTGCCCTTTTGGCTTTCATTTGGCTACGATCCAGCCGTGCAAAGCTTTCTTCGTTGGCCAAAGGCCTATGAACTTTCCTATCAAAGCATGATCCCTCATAAACTGGATCTGAGTGTTGATGCACTGACTTGGGAGCTTCATTTTGGGTCTTTCAACTGCTACCAGCTTGCAGGTGTTTGATGTCACTCATGGTTCTTCATTTGTGTTGTTATTCGTTGGCGTATTTTCATTCTATGTTGCTCAAAGGAGCAGAGGCCCAGACAACTCCAAAATTAAGGAATGTTGTAGTCCGATTCAACATAATTTACTAACAGAGATCTCCTGCTCCTGAGAGAGCCTAGGTTGGCTGCCAAGTCCGCCTGTGAGTTTAACTTCCTCAGAACATGATAGAAGGAGATTTTATGGAACTTGGGCAACAGTAGTCTGATTTTTTTGAGGATGGGGGCTAACTGCACCTGAGGAGGGATCTTTTTTTTGAGAGACAGAACGGGGATAACTTGGCCCAATTTCTTAGCAGGTCCTGAATATTTCCTAGAAGCTCTATTTTTTCAGATCATAACATTAGGACACCCTTCCAAACTGCTTGAGAAAAGGGGCATAATAAGAACAGGTGGTTAGCCTTTTCTTCATCCAATGCACAAAGAGGGCACCTGGAGGGACCTTCCATTCCACGCTTCCTTAGGTTATCTCTAGTGAGGATACTTTTATGCGCCAGAGTCTAGCAAAAGAAGTCAATTTTGGGGAGAGCAGGAAAAGACCAAATAAATTTCCATTGAGTTGGCTCTGGGGGGGACGCTTGGGACAACCATCATACTTTTGTAACCTTCTTCTGCTGAGTAAGAGCCTGAAAGAGAACCTCACCCTCTTTTGTCCTTAGAAGAGGCCTTTAAGGGAGATTTTCCTTGGGGAAAATCCAACAATAAATTGGCTTCACCATCCAGCCAATGAGGGACCTCCCCCAAATTCAAACCATCCCATAGACTTTCTGCATCATTTGTCCAATTGGAGATGTCCCAAAGGGTTTCCAGATTGCTGGCATGAAGCCAAGCTCTGATATTTTCCAGTTCTGCCATCTGATTCAAGGGCTGGTCTCCAAGAATAGGTGTCCATCTCATGCTATCAGAAACAGGGCTCCCTATGAAATGTGGTATGGACACATTCCTGCAGTGAGGCATCTCAGGGTTTTTGATTCCTCTTGTTATGCCTTGATACCTAAGGAACAGATAAAAAACTTAGTGCAAGGAGTCACAAATGTATCTTCTTTGGATACTTATACCTCCAAAGAATACCATCTCTATGATAAAGTGAGTAAGAAGTTTATAATATCTAGAGATGTGATCTTTCTTGAGTCTTCCAAGATTGACAATGTTGTTGAGTGGCAGTGTAATTGTTTGGATAGATTTGAACATGCAAAGTATTTTCAAGAGTTTTATAGTGAGATTCTACATATCCTTCTCTTAGCTCTATACTTTCTATGAAGAGCCTTGAATAAATCAAGTTGAAGGATATTCCTTCCCCTGCTTTGTCAGGAAAGAGCTAAGAGACTGCTGGTAGCAGGTAGCCAAATCTGACAAGTAGTGAGGGTACATGTAAGATACAAAGCAAGGATTAATGTGAAGGAGTGTACTGACTATATACATATCATCAAACATATTTTATCCCACTTAGGATTCCTTGCATTATGTTTGGTTAGTCATAAGATCATGTTGGTCACAACCTCCGTAGCTTAAATAAACAAATGGTAATACTCTTCATCTTCTAAGTTATGTAATAAACAAGTGAAAGGGAGCAAGACATTAAGAGGAAACACATCGAATGACTTTCGGTTATTTCAACCATGCATGTCATTGAAGACGGAATGATTCGACAATGACAAGAAACATTTTAAGCTACACTAAGAGGTGTATTTCAAAAGATGTGCTTTGTTTTCCATACCTAGCCTCCAAAGGGTTATGCATCAGATGAATTCTTCATGCGGTACTGATATCCTCTCATACCTTCGGTTTCTCGGTCTTCTTATTTTTCTCCTTAGCTCCTTGAGAGTCATCTATCATGTCATCATTCTTCATGGCCCCTGAGAGACATAATTGTGTAGTTTCAGCGGGCAATGACAGTTGCAGGAGTAGCATCATTAATATAGTTGGTTTACATTTGGCACCACTGCACTAGGTGTTTGCTTGCTATTTTTTGCTCTTTTTCTCCTATCATCACTATTTAGTCCTTAAGGTCATCATTGTCTTGACATCATTGTGCCCCCTAGGCATTTTTCACAGAGAATTTGAGGTCTTCACCCTCAGTTTCTATTAGGACATATTACTCCTCCTCGTCAAGTTAAAGTACATCTTTTGAGTCCTCATTTTGACTCTAGTTCTACTGATTCTTCCAATTCTTCCTTTCATTCTGCATCTTCTCAATGTTATACCATCACCATGTCAAGCACCAATGCGGGTGTGGGAAACCAAGGTGGTAATTCAAGTACTAACTAGGGTAACCCCATGAGCGTAACCTTCACTAATATGGGCACTCCTACTCCATTTCCTCCTTTTATGGCTAGTTTGAGTATCCCTAATTCAGCCAACTCATCAACGACCCCCTTATTCATGACCCAAATTGGCCAATTATGCCTACCAAGATTCCTTCCGACATCCCCAATTTTGAAGGTAATCCTAGAGAAGATCCCACAAATCATGTTCACTCATTCCATATGTGGTGTTCATCCAATTCTATCATATAGGAGTCCATTTGTCTTCACCTTTTCTACTGCACTCTTACTGGAGCTACTGCTAAGTGGTATGTCAATCAAACCAGATCCACTCATTCCACTTTTGTGACTCTTGCCAAATATTTTATAGCCTATTTCAAGTTACCTTTCTATTATGACACTAGTAACAAAATTTTCACTTATTTTCGTCAAACTTTTTCCATTGGCCTGTCTGATCATGTTCAAGAATGACATAGAAGGAGGAGCATATGTAAAGCTCCTGAATTCTAAGACTTCCCTTAATCTGAGGAATATTCAAACCTTTTCTATAAAGAAATAAGTTTTTTTTCTTTAGAAAACATACAGTTTGAGGTTAAAAAACTTGTAAAGGGAAAATTTAAGAACATCAAAAGCTACCAAACAAAAATCTTAAAAATTGCTTTGCATGTCCTTTTTTATTTAACAATCAAGCAAGACTTCCCTAAACCTTGGACTCAAAGCTTTATTGTACCTACTTTTAAAAGTGGGGATTATAGAAATTAATGTGCAAATTCTAATTGCTCATGAAATTTTCTAAATCACAGGACTAGAAGCTACTCTACTGATCTGCCGAAGTAAATTCACGATCGAGAACTCATATCATCAACACGCATCAATATTCAACACACATACACAAAGATTTTTCTAAGGAAAAGAAACTTGCCCTGAGAGACAAACACTTCCCCATATCCTTTCCATACTTCCAACCCAAGGAGAGTACACACAATAGTTGTGAGTTGTGTCTCTGTACCTGTTGAAGGCTCGAAATTCTCTGCCTCAACATTATAAGGGAGACCACCTAGCCGGGAACTTAAAGCAGCTCATTTTCCGTTGAAATGATGGTTCTAACTAGTTAAACTAGGTCCAATTACCTTCTTTCTATCGCTAATGGCTTAAAGTATGCCTTTTACTTACCAATAGAGAAGAGACGTCAGATCAACGCTCTTACTGATCACACAGGAAAGTGATCCTTAAGCTGATTTGGGGCTCAGCCAAGCCACAACTAAATTTTTCCCCTTTGATAAGAGGACTTCTAGGAATGTAGAATTAAATCTAAATGCAAGAAAAATGAAAGAAATCCTAAGCCTATCTATAGCAAGTCCCGATAATGATCTGTAACAACTCTTCAAATGGCTTCCTGAGTCCTTTGTCTATCACCTTCTGCATCTAGGATGGAGCTAACATTATTCCTTATCTTTTTGGCCGTTGTTTGCTTGTGAAAAAAATTGAGTTCTTGTCACCCCCTTGTCACCATAATTGTCTCGACTTGAGCCTCCATTTTGTTTCCTCTTCTTTGTTAACTCAGTATAGCTGTAAGTAGAGTTCATCTTCTTGTTGTTTGTTCTCTTGGGAAAGGTCATTATCCTCTATTGGTCTTTGGATACTCTCCAGATTGTTCTTAATTTCTTTTTTTACCTTCTCTGGTTGTTGATATTTTGTTTTAGCCCATTCTTTGATGGCCTGTTTTGTTTTCCGTATTTTTGTTTCCCAAACGAAACTGGGAGAGCCTTCCACGTGTTGGATCTAAGAGCTGTAAACAATTCCTGCAACTGCTGGTATATCATTCCAAAGAGAACTGTATCTGAATGAAATGGTCCCAAGTGGCCTATGATTTTCCAGCATTAGAGTTATTGGGAGGTGGTCGAAGGCAGAGCACGTTAGAATGTTAGCATATCTGATGGAGAAAGCAGAGAGAAGTGTAATATTGATGAGAATTCTATCCAACTGCTCCATGATGTTACCAACACCCATCCTGTGGTTTTTCTAGGTGTATCTACGATTTTTTGGAGGGACATCCATAAGATCATGCTCCTGCATGATATTTTCCAGCTGTATTCTATATGGATCAGGCATAAAACTGCCTCCCCTTTTCTCATTGGCGTGGAGGATTAGATTAAAGTCACCTCCTGGAATAATGTTAGTGTTCTCTTCTGCGTCCAGACTATCTTTTAGATCATGCCAACAACTATCCTTATCTCTGCAGTGATTCAGCACATAGATGTTGTAGATGATAATGGCTTGGTGATCTGCCTTATTTTCCAGAGTTTTTTTGATCCAGTGTTGATTTATTGTTTCCAAAATACAGTTTCATATACCTTGATTCCAAATTGTTGCTATTCCTCCTGAGGCTCGTCTTGCCTCACTAATGCTTCCTCTATACTGTCTCTGCTGCTCAATGACTTTATTCATTTCCTTGTGGTTTTTTTTTGTTTCTGGTAACAAAATAATTCCTGACGTCTCAGAAATGATAAGATCCCTTAGGGCTGCTACCTTAGAGGGGTGCCCAAGTCCCCTCATGTTCCAAGATCATATTTTCATCATTGGATATGCGGTATGCGGGCAGGTGCTCACCCCCCTTGGTCCTTGCTGATTGCTTTTTTGTCATGCTGCCCTAGGATATAAGTTTCTATGGGTGTCTGCGTTCCCATTGCTATGTCCTTTTGTGCGTTCTCATCCCTGTGCTGCTTAGCAGATTTCTTGCCTGGGCCAGGTTTCTTGGAGGGTTCACTAGAACCCCCGTGATCTTTATATTAGCTTCTGGTGATTCTGTTGAGGGGAGGATCAAGAAGAGGCTGAGAGGAAATAGTAATAGGCAATGAAGATTCGATAGTGTCTTAGCGTTGGCTTTTAGGGAGAGGGGGCTCCTGGGGATCAGGAGGAGAGTGGGGGGATGAGGGGTCTTCTTCCTCTAAAGATTCGAAGGGGTTTGATGTAGAGGGTAATGGCTGAGTCAAGATGGGAGGGGAGGAGAAGGATGCAGCTTGGATTTCTGGGGGAGGCTTAGGTTTTGGGCCATACTGTTTGGGGTTTGTTTTCTTTTTTTTGACTTGTTCCCATGTGTCTTCACTGGCTTCAACATTTTCATTCATTTCATTTTCTTTTAGTTTACTACACCTATTAGAAAAATGACCATATTCATGGCATACCCTACATTTGAACGGGATTTGTTCGTAGTCCAGCTGCTGAATATGGGTCCATTGGTCCACTTTGATCTTGATTGCTTCCGGAAGGCCCTTTCCTAAGTTGGATGGATTGTTTATCTCAGATACATTGAGATTGGTTAAATTCAGCTTATCGGGTTCATGAGGGTCGGAGAGGGAGGCGAAATAGAGATGGGAAGCTTAACAGTCATCCAGAAGGAAAATATATGCCTGCATGTAAAGGTAAAGGGAATTCTAGGGGGGTAATTTGATTCAAACAAAGGGTGAATTATGCTTCCCTGAATGGACATCATGAGACTGTGTTTAAGATTCACCATTCCGAAGCTACGAGAAGACTAGAGTGTAAGCAAAAGAGAGAAGCTAAAGATATTGTGGGTTGTGAAGAGGGCCAAGAAGGCCCTTTCTGGTTCTTCCTCTTTTATATTGGAGACACAAGATTTAAGAGTGTTTATAAGATAGCAATAAAGATGAGATGGATTGTCAAGCATATGCTTGCAGGGGTGTTTTTGGACTGTCACAGTGAAAGAAATGATCTAATGGATAAAATGAATGTCTACTGAAAAAGAGAATTTCAATGTTGAGGTGCAACTTGGGAGGGGTAGCTGATGGTTCCCTAAGCTAGGTCAAGTGCTTGCAATGGATTAAAGATCAACTTCTGCTGCAAAGTCTCATGAGGAATATGATTATGCAATAACTGCACCTAAAAAATTGGAAGTCAAAGTCTAGGACTCATTATAAAGAAGTAGTTCAATTAATAACCACTAAGTTTTGAATGGGATCTAAAATTTGACTTTCTCAAAATTGAATGAAGTTGGAACCACTCTGAAACAACTCGAAAAAATTAATGTTAATATTAAAAATTTAAGTAAAAGCTGACATTATCCTTATCTTTCCTTTTCAAAAAGGAAAGATAAGGAGAATGTCAACTTTTACTTTAACTTTAAAAATTAAATATTACCATTAATTACTAGGGTTAGGTTTTGTAGGGCCCTCGAGTTAATAATTTTTTTTCCTTTTTAGTATTTTTTATTAAAAAATTATTATTTGGTGGTCATTAGCTATGTTGCACTACATTCTTTAGAATTGGTCAGTTTATTAAAGAACTAGTGAATTTGGTGTTTTAAGGTCAGTTCAATACAATACCAACCTTAGCCAATCTGAACCGCCAAACTAGACTAGTACAACTCTAAAACCATTGGGACCAACCAATTCCACTAGTTCTAGGCTAGTTCCAATAAGAGTTTTCCCTTCTAATCGTCCTCTGAAGTCGTTTTGTTGGATCCTTTTAGGAATGGTGATTTGGAAAGTGCCATAAACTGTCGAATTGTTGTGAGCACCTAAGATCATAAGTAGTTAAGCATTGGCAAACAGAAATTTACAAGGACCTAGTATAGGCATCCCAAAAGATATTTAGTGAGGATGTGCATGCAAGGAACTATTACTGACCTCCCAAGATACTTAGTGAGGACGTGCATGACCAAAAAGCATAATAAAAGAATATCAACCCTCAAAAACCATGCCCAAAACATTAAAGTGTGGTGCAAAACAAATTGTTGGTAGGCTATTAATGCAATCAACAATCATTCTCTCTCTAATTTCACAAGAATCTCCTAATCAAGCTACCTCCTCCACTATGGTTATAGTAAGTTCTTGCAACTGTGTGAGCTACAAGAAATTAAAACTACCTTAGAATCTCCACCAATTTTAGAGGACTTGACTTCTCTTCATGCCCCAACTATTTTGGGTTGATTGATTAGTGAACTAGATGATCACCGAGTTTGACTGAAGTCCCACTGCTTAAATGACCTTCCACTAGTTCCTCCAAAAGTTAGAACTAGTTTAACTAACAACAACCTGAGATAATTGACCTTTATTGCCACAAGTTAGCAATTGAATATGCAGAACTGAACTCTAACTCCTCCAACTCGAATTTATTGAGTAAACTAGGTGACACAAGCCATGTCACACAAGTTAATATCATCCAAGTTGTCTGTTGATGTGGAAATTTGAATTTTTTCAATTTAATCAAGGAAAAATCAAATTGAGAATTTCTTGCTGCATTTTTCAAAACATAGTTCATTGGAATGTATTACTTTCACTATGAACTTGGCATAGTTCACATGTTAAGTTCATAAGGTTTTGGGCTGATGTGGTTCTATGTGTTGTGTATATAAATAATAGGTGTCCAACTCTTGCTATTAGAAACAAGACTCCCTATGAAATGTGTTATGGCCACATTCCTTCACTGAGGCATCTCATGGTTTTTGGTTCCTCATATTATGCCTTCATACCTAAGGAATAGGTAAAAGAACTCAGTGCAAGGAGTCACAAATGTATCTTCTTTGGGTACTCATACCTCCAAAGCATACCATCTCTATGATGAAGTGAATAATAAGTTTATAATATCTAGAGATGTGATCTTTCTTGAGTCTTCCAAGATTGACAATGTTGTTGAGTGGTAGCTTAATTGTTTGGATATATTCGAACATGCAAAGTATTTTCAAGAGTTTGATAGTGAGATTTCACATCTCCTTCTCTTAGCTCTATAATTTCTATGAAGAGCCTCAAAGAAATCAGGTTGAAGGAAATTCCTTCACCTACTTTGTCAGGAAAGAGCTAAGAGACTATTGGCAGCAGGTAGCCAAATTTGACAAGCGGTGAGGGTATATGCAATATACAAAGCAAGGATTAATGCGAAGGAGTAATGCAGAGGAGTGTACTAAATACATACATATCATCAAACATCTTTCATCCCACTTAGGATGCCTTGCATCGTGACTGGTTAGTCATAAAATCATGTTGGTCACAACCTCAATAGCTTAAATAAACAAGTGGTAATACTCTTCATCTTCTAAGCTATGTAATAAACAAGTGAAAGGGAGCAAGAGACGCAGATCAAACACATGAAATGACTTTTAGTTCTTGCAACCATGAATGTCATTGAAGACGGAATGATACGACAATGATAAGCAAACTTTTAAGCTACATTAAGAGGTGTATTTCAAAAGACGTGCTTTGTTTTCCATACCTAGCCTCCAAAAGGTTATGCATCAGATGGAGTCTTCATGCGGTCCTAATATTCTATCATACCTTGGGTTTCCTAGTCTGCTTATTTTTCTCCTCAGCTCCTTGAGAGTCATCTATCATGTCATCTTTCTTCGTGGCCCGTGAGAGACATAATTGTGTAGTTTCAATGGGCAGTGACTGTTACGGGATGAGGCCTTGGGAGGACACATTTACACAGTTTTAGGATGTAAGGCACTACTTGGGACGAGGCCCTGGGAGGACACATCTATGTAATTTCAGGATGCAAGGTAGACTGGGTAGTCAAGGGACAAAACTACACAGTTTTTGGAGACAGTGGGTTCCGGCTGAGGGAAGGACACGGGAGGAAACCACCGCGCATCTTTTAATGGTAAGGGAGGTTGGGATTTCTACGCATTGCACGGTTTGAACAAGCAACTGAAAAGCTTGGGGGTTACATATGTGAATTATGTAGTTCAGGAAAGTTGGATGAAGCTAGGTTTCTAAGGAAACTCCGAAATTTAGCTAAGTGTGGGATCAGTGGAACTTATGTGAATAGTGATAAAACTTCACTACGATCACACACTTGAAAACTTATTGATACAACATAGACCATCTAGAACATATAACACATACTTCACTTAATGCAACAACCTTTGTGGCAGCTTACGGCAATTGCGGCTTCGATTATAGACTTCGGGAGGATAAAGTCGACACTTGTGTAAGAGTGTGTGAAATGAGTGTTAAACATGTATCATTCTCATAAATATTTCCCCTTGAAGCAAAATAAACCTCCCTTTTCATGATAAGCGATTACCCCCATGCCCAAAGATGACGCATTCTATGTAAAGATAAAAGCATAAACATAGGTTTGATCTAAAGTGGTCATTGTATTAAATATAAAGTTTTGTCTTAAAATATTTTTGTCTCAAAATGCCTTTGTCTTAAATATAAGGTTTTGTCTTAAACTAATTTTTTCTTAAATTGTTTTTGTCTTAAAATAATTTTATCTTAAATTGTTTTTGTCTTAAAATAATTTTGTCTTAAACTATTTTTGTCTTTAAATTTTTACCTCAAACTACTTGTCTTAAATATAAAGTTTTGTCTCAAAATATTTTCGTCTTAAATTATTTTTGTCTTAAATATAAAGTTTTGTCTTAAAATATTTTTGTCTCAAACTACTTTTGTCTTAAAATATTTTTGTCTTAAATTATTTTTGTTTTAAACATAAAGTTTTGTCTTAAAATATTTTTGTCTTAACCTATTTTTGTCTTAAACCTTATATTCGAGACAAATCAATTGATATTAATTTTTAATGTAAAATAAAAAATGAGTTTTTGAGACAAAAGACTTTTTTTGAGACAAAAGGTTTGTTTTGTCTCAAAAAATGTCTCAAAAGTGCCCTTGGTGTAGTAGTGGGGAAATTGGCTAATGTGGAAGGCAATAATCCTAAAACTCAGATGTTCCACTCTAGAAAGAAATCAGTGGATGCAAGAACTCCTAAGAGAATTACTCTGTTATTTTCAGGAAAGATAGTTGTTCAAGTTAATTTCAGTTTTTTTTATAGAAATTAAATTAGATAGTTATAAGATAACTTAAATGTAAAGTCATATGGAATGCAAGGTAACATGGGCTCTTAGATATGTCAAATTCATGTCCCCTCAAATAAATACAAAGTCTTACCAAAATGCTATTTGAGAAGAAAAATATAACAATTATATTATATCAATGTTTGTAAGCAATTAAAATGTTTGCTTCAATATTGGAGTTATTTAGGAGGCATCTTGTTAGAAAGTTCTTGGAACTTTGTGATGTATGGAATTGTTGAGAATCTGGGTTGTCACTAGCCAACCTCTCAGTCCACTATACCATTCGACCCCACTCTTCAATAAAATATTAAAAACCCTTCTATTTCAAATGTTTTATATATATAAAAGGATGAAAAAGCTAAAACACTTTCAGGGTGTCTTTGCTCCTCTACCTGCAAACTCTACTCTATAGTTGGGGTTTGGATTTGTGTTAATTTGTGCATGGTAGCTAGTGGACTGCGAAGCCTTTGAAGTTCCATGTTACATGTTATGTTTTTACCTAAAATTAAGTGAGGTCGGTCCTTCGAATTTGAATCGACAAGCCTCTCCTCTTACCTAATAACCACGTTACCGAATATCTGCCTTTGTATATCCTGCTTTCAGTCAAATTGACTCAGTATAGTCTCTTGCTCTATATGTAGTTTATAGTGTTAAAAATGCATCTCTGACTCGCGACTATAACAAGTTGTTTTTGATATCTTGAGAGCTATTCTTACTAGCTCTGTAGCATGTATAAATGCATCCAAAAGATGATCTATGTAATTTTTTACTCATATAATATATACATCTGGCTTTTTTCTTACTGGGAAAAAATGTTAGATCAAGCACCCATTCTCTCCCAGTTAATCAGAGGGCGCTATTTTGAATGAGGATCTGAATTAGCAATAGACAATACGTTACGTATTGGGTATTGATCAAGCGAGTTGTGAAATTAACTACAGGGGACCTCGTCCGAATCCCACAATCATGGTTCCATGCCTTCACTGCGCGCGCTGCATCCAAACACAATATACGGGAGTGATTGCACCGCTCCAGAATTGGAAGCAAATGTGAATGAGATAATTCCAACTTCCAAACACAATATATGGGATTGATTTCTCCGTTCCTGCTTGCTCTCGTGGCCGTAGGATCACAAAACAACATTGGCTACCGTTGATCATTGCGGCAAATCCCAATTGCTGGCATCCGTATCCCAGTTGGGCCAGCTGCGATATTCTGGAAGGTTTGATAACCATATTAATCCAACCACCAAACTTTATGACGTTCAGATACTTATGTTAATGTCTGAAGCCATAAGTTAGGAGCAAGTATGCCGAAAAGAAAGAAATCTAACTTTCAATACAATTGAGCAATGTAGGTAACCGATGTGAAAGGGGCTGCAATTTCGATGATAAAACCCTCGAGAACTATCACACATGGCAATATAATGCATCTTCGTGCACGGTCAAATGTAACATGAATGTTCCGGAACATTGCTTATTAATGTTGAAAGTAATAAGAGAAAAGGGGCTTAAATATTTGTATAGTGTACCAATTTTTATTGATATATATGTCGGGAATTTCTGGTTATTCCAAACAAAATACAGTGGAAAAATCCTCTGTTTCCACTGTTGAGAATTTTCTGATAAATTCTGAAACAAAGAAATATGAACAGAGAGTAATACTCTATTTTTGGGATTTCTGATAATTCAAAAACACGAGAACAGAGCATAAAATAATACTCTACTTTGCCTCAGGATCAAAAACTAATCAAAATAATACTTTGTTTTAATATAGCGAAAACAGAAAAAAAAATCGCTTTGTTGTAACTGGTGTTGCAGCAACGCTGTTCGTGGTGTTGCAGCAACGTAAATTTTTGACGTCAAGTATTTTTTGAGTTACGGTGTAACAACAACGGTGATTTTTGACGTCAAGTATTTTTCGACTTACGGTGTAACAGCAACACGCAAGAAGAAACTTCTATTTATGAACGATAAAGTAATTGATAAAATAAGTCTTCCTCACGTAGAGGGATCTTCACAAAATATTATGCTAAAGAGCATCTTCCTCTTGACAGAGGGATTACAACAGGAATGCTTCAGTTCCACAAAACAACTATCTCAGAAAATTTCAGCACTGCTGTGCAATACAAAAAAAAACTCTCTTGTTCTACACTGCTGTGTGTTATAAAAGGACTTTCAATCTATGTTTTTCTACACTGCTGTGTCTGCATTTTATAGTGCGGGAAAGGGTCTTCACCGCCTTAACTTGCTGATGAAGTTTTTGCTACTCATAATGAACAGATCTGATCTTTTGCTGTATTTTTTTTGAGTCGGTGGTGATGAAATCTATGGCTGATAAATGCTACGTCGGCTCGAGGCTAGTTCTTTTCTCTTTCAGTCATTCTGCTCATTAATACGGTTGTTGAGAAGTAATGGTGTAGCGCTGGATCTGATCTTCTTCTTTCTGAAACAAAAAAATAATTAAAGAGTGAAAAGATGGTAATGGCGGTGACTTAAAAGATCGAGAAAAAATGTGGGGCGCCGAATCACGACAAATGAATAAAGTAGCTGCTGTTGTTCTGTTCACTGCAGTTGAAATTATAATTTCAACACTCCCCTTTAATTTCAACTGCTGGGTTATCAGTCATACCCAGAAGTTTCCTTAAAAACTCAAAACTTTTCTGATTCAATGGCTTTGTCAGAATATCCGCAACCTGTTCCTGAGTCCTGCAATGTTGTAAAATGATTTCTCCATTGTTCACCAATTCTCTGATGTAGTGAAACTTTGTGTCTATGTGTTTCGTTCTCTTGTGGAATATAGAGTTCTTAGATAATGCAATAGCTGAGCTATTGTCACAAAAAATAACGGTTGCTGTTGCCTGCTCCTGGCATAGACTTCTCAACATTCTCCTCATCCAAACTGCTTGACACGCTGCTGCTGTAGCTGCCACATACTCTGCATCTGCCGTGGACAATGCCACAATTGGCTATTTCTTGGAAGCCCGTGAAATGGCTCCTGAACCTATGTGAAAAACGTAACCTGATGTGCTTTTCCGGTCATCTACACTTCCAGCCCAATCACTATCTGTGTATCCAACTAAATATGAACATTCTGAAACAGTATAAAATATACAATACCTTTTTGTACCTTTAACATATCTCAGAATTCTCTTTGCTTCCTTCCAATGTGTTTCTTTTGGCTTCTCCATGAATCTGGAAATTAAACTAACATCATACATTATGTCTGGCCTAGTTGTAGTTAAATACATAAGGCTGCCAACTATGCTCTTGTACACACTAGGGTCAAAATCTTTGCTGATGTCCTCTTTGCTGAGTTTTAATCCCATCACTATGGGAGTGTTTGCTTCCTTGCTGTCCTGCATGTTAAATCTGCTCAACACTTCATTTACATATTTTGCCTGTGAAATAAAAATTCCATTTTTATTTTGATTTACTTCTATTCCTAAGAAGTATCTCAGCAAACCCATGTCAGTCATCTCAAATTATTCTTTCATGACTGATTTGAAATTTTCAATGAGGTAGTCATCATTACTTGTAAAAATCACATCATCAACATATAACACAACAATTAAAATTTTACAGTCCTTTTCTTTGATGTAAACAGTGGGTTCTCCCTCACACTTCTCAAATATGTTCTCTAGTAGATAGGAATCTATCCTACTGTACCACGCTCTTGGTGCTTGCTTCAGCCCATAAAGAGCTTTCTTCAATCTGCAAACTTTGTGCTCTTGGCCTTTCTTGTCATAGCCTGGAGGTTGCTCAATGTAAACCTCTTCCATTAATACTCCATTCAAGAATGCCGACTTCACGTCCATTTGGTAAACTTTCCATTTGTTTTGTGCTACTATGGACATCACTACTCTTACTATTTCCATTCTTGCAACCGGTGCGAAAGTATCCTCATAATCTCTCCCATACTACTGCTTGTATCCCTTGACAACAAGTCTTGCCTTATGCCTTTCTATCTTTCCTTCAGCATTACTCTTGGTCTTGTAGACCCATTTAACTCCAATGACTTCTTTACCTTTTGGTAGATCAACTAAATCCCATGTCTTATTTCTTTCTATGGCATTCATCTCCTCATCCATAGCTTCTATCCATTTCTTATCTTTAATTGCATCTTCGAAATGAACAGGGTCATCAACGTGACAATACAAAGCAAACAGGGAATTTATTCCTTCATCATAAATATCACTTAAATTTCTGAATTTCTTACCTCTTTCATTCAGTGTGCAAGTGCTTGTAGATGCACTTGAATTTCCTCCTTGTGGTGTGCTTGGAGAAGCACTCTCATTTCTCCTCAAGGGTGTCTCTTGCTGTTCTATTGTTGGCGCTGCTGTTTGGGGATGCGTTTCAGCCAACTCCTCATCATCATCATCATGAGACAAACAGTTTTTAACATTAACTGTTTTCTCTATGCTTCCATCCCAAGCTTCCTCTTCAATAAATTGAACATCTCTGCTCACAAAAAACTTCTTGGTGGATGGGATATATAACTTGTAAGCTTTGGATTCTTCACTGTATCCAATGAAAATACATTTCTCCCCTTTGCTGTCCAATTTCTTCCTTAGCTGATCTGGAATGTGTGCATAAGCCACACAACCAAAAACTTTCATGTGGGTGACTCCTTGCTTTCTCCTACTCCATGCTTCTTCTGGCACTTTGTTCATCACTGCTTTTGTAGGACATCTATTCAAAATATATACTGCACAGTGTACAGCTTCAGCCCAATAATCATTTGGCAAATGCTTTGCCTTCAACATGCTCCTCGCCATATCCATGATTGTTCTGTTTTTCCTTTCAGCAACTCCATTTTGTTGCGGGGTGTACCTTGCTGTAAATTGCTTATGAATTCCATTTTCTATGCAAAAACGTAAAAATTCTTTGGAGATATACTCACCTCCTCTGTTAGTTCTCAAAATCTTGATACGCAGCCCACTCTGATTTTCTACAAGTGCTTTGAAATTTTGAAATTTTTCAAACACTTCACTCTTATTCTTCAGAAAATAAACCCAAGTCTTTCTGGTAAAGTCATCCATAAATGTTAGAAAATATTGGCTTCCTGCAAGTGATGGATCTTGCATCGATCCACATAAATCTGAGTAGAGAATTTCTAAGGGTGCTTTTGCCCTTATGCTTTTTCCGGTTGGAAAACTTTCTTTGTGTTGTTTCCCCAATATACAACCTTCACAAAGGCTGTCTGGCTTTTCTATCAATGGTAATCCTCTTACCATTCCTTTTCTACTCAACAAATTAAGACTTCCAAAGTTGAGATGTCCAAATCTCAAATGCCACAACCAATTTTCATCCTTTGGTATGCTTTGGAGAGCCTCTTGTGTCACTGCTGCAATTACTTCTTTATTTTTCAGATCTGCCCTTATTATGAGAGGGAACATCCTGTTCCTTGTCATCTTCACTTCAAAAATACAACGTTTGCTGGGTAATCTATCCATGATGGTGCATACATCATTCTTAAAGAAAACATTATAACCCTTCTGAACAAGCTGTCCAATACTCAAGAGATTACACTTCATTCCAGGAACATAATAAACATCTGCTATGGTTTTCTTTTCACCTTTCTTTGTAAATATTTTAACTTCTCCTTTTCCCATAACAGAAATTTTACTATCAGTCCCAAGTGTGACTTGTGATTGCACACTCTGATCTAAAACAGAAAACAGGCCTATGTTTCCTGTCATATGGTTGCTGCAACCAGAATCTAGAAACCATATATCTTCACTGTTTGTTTCAGCCATATTACAAACTAACAACACATTATCTTCACTGGTATTTTCTCTAGTGATATTTGCACTAGATCTATTACTCATATCATGCTGCTTCTTCCTACATTCATTTGCATAGTGCCCATATTTTTTACAATAATAACATTGGACATTGGATTTTTCATACCTTTGTCCTTGAGCATGATGTTGTCCACTTTGTTGACTGTTGCCATGGCCTTGGTTCTGATTTGGATTGTTGCCTCTTCCTTGAACGTTTGTTGGACTGTTTCTTCCGCCTCTGTATTGGGTTCTGCCTCTTCCTCTCTTGTTTCCTCTGCCTTGACCTCTTCCTCTTCCAAATGACATCTGGGTCTTGAAGGCTTGCTCTAGAGATGAGTTTTCATTTCTACTCAACCTCTGCTCATGTGTTATCAGTGATGCATGAAGTTCATCAACTGAAAAATTTGAAAGATCCTTTGTCTCTTCTATGGTGGTGACAATCACATCAAACTTTGAGGGTAGGCACCTCAATAGTTTCTCCACAATCCTCCTTTCTTCAAGAGTTTCTCCATGAGACCTTATCTGTGTGACCAAACCAATTGCTTGTGTGAAGAATGAGTCAATATTGTCTGACTCCTTCATATGTAGGTTCTCAAAATCTTTCCTCAGCAACTGTAGTTTTGCTGTCTTCACTTTCTCCATGCCTTGATAGGCTGTCTTGAGAGTTTGCCATGCTTCTCTGGATGTCTTCGCTACTGCTATCCTCGGAAACACACTCTTATGCACTGCTTGATATAAAAGTACAAAGGCTTTTGAGTCCTTCTTCTTATTGCTCTTCAACAGCTCTTTCTCTGCCTGAGTTAATCCAATAAATTCTTCTTCATTTGCTGGTTCTTCAAATCCATATTCAACAAGTTCCCATAAATCTTGGGAGGCAAACATAGCTCTCATGGTTATTGCCCAGCAGTCATAATTTTTCCCATTGAACTGTGGGAGCTGGGTATTAAACATACCCACGCTGGTGCTGGCCATTCTTGCAATACTTGACTGTAAAAAAAATCACTTAATTGTCTTCCGTAGCTACACAAAAAACTAATATGAAAAATACCTTGACAACGTTTTCGCTCTGCTGGATAATTTGTTGCAGCAACAAATCTTCTTTCAGCTTCTTTGATGTTTTCAAAGAGCCTGGACAAGCTCTGGTACCATGTCGGGAATTTCTAGTTATTCCAAACAAAATACAGTGGAAAAATCCTCTGTTTCCACTGTTGAGAATTTTTTGATAAATTCCGAAGCAAAGAAATATGAACAGAGAGTAATACTTTGTTTTCAGGATTTCTGATAATTCAAAAACACAAGAACAGAGCATAAAATAATACTCTACTTTGCCTCAGGATCAAAAACTAATCAAAATAATACTTTGTTTTAATATAGCGAAAACAGAAAAAAAAAATTGCTTTGTTGTAACTGGTGTTGCAGCAACATAAATTTTTTACGTCAAGTATTTTTTGAGTTACGGTGTAACAACAACGGTGATTTTTGACGTCAAGTATTTTTCGACTTACGGTGTAACAACAACAGGCAAAAAGAAACTTCTATTTATGAACGATAAACTAACTGATAAAATAATTCTTCCTCACGTAGAGGGATCTTCACAAAATATTATGCTAAAGAGCATCTTCCTCTTGACATAGGGATTACAACAGGAACGCTTCAGTTCCAAAAAACAACTATCTCAGAAAATTTCAGCACTGCTGTGCAATACAAAAAAAAACTCTCTTGTTCTACACTGTTGTGTGTTACAAAAGGACTTTCAATCTATGTTTTTCTACACTGTTGTGTCTGCATTTTATAGTGCGGGAAAGGGTCTTCACCGCCTTAACTTGCTGATGAAGTTTCTGCTGCTCATAATGAACAGATCTAATCTTTTACTGTATTTTTTGAGTCGGTGGTGATGAAATCTATGGCTGATAAATGCTGCGTCGGCTCGAGGCTGGTTCTTTTCTCTTTCAGCCGTTCTGCTCATTAATACGGTTGTTGAGAAGTAATGGTGTAGCGTTGGATCTGATCTTCTTCTTTCTGAAACACAAAAATAATTAAAGAGTGAAAAGATGGTAATGGCGGTGACTTAAAAGATCGGGAAAAAATGTGGGGCGCCGGATCATGACAAATGAATAAAGTAGCTGCTGTTGTTCTGTTCACTGCAGTTGAAATTATAATTTCAACAATATATAGATTTAGATATAATTGATTTCTTTTTTGAGGTAATTGTATGTATAACGTTGAGATATGTTTCAAGCGGTCGACTTGTGTTAGTTGTGGAATTCTTTTTTGTATATGAATGAGTTTAAACATTTTCCTCATTTAATGAATCTTCAAAAGAAACAAGTCGAGAAAATGGTGCGTAGGATTGAGGTGAAAATGGAAAAACCTGCATTACGATATGGTTTGTGGATCAGGAAAAGAGGACTGGATAGCCAGGGCAAACCCAACAGCAGATGTGTTCGTTTTCGAGTGGGGTCAAAGTGTGTGGCTGTTTGATCTAACAAATTATTTGAATGCTGTTGATCCATGTCTGAACCTCATCTGCAAATTTTATAATAATCCTTCGTATTTTCTTCAATTTCAACAAAGCAACACGCTATAAAAAAAAAAGTCGTTTATTGACTTTCTCATCTCATAAAGCCTATCCATCCTATATTTTTCAATGTCCCCAAAGCCACTTCTATCGACTTATGAAGCCATCATGTACATCCCATTTGTTAACTAAAAAAAAAATATTTATTGACTCATCTCATAATGCTTTAAATGTAATTTATAATACAATGTCAAAACCATTATTACTCCCTGCTTGGGACTATTAGCGATCGATCGATCGTTAACCGAGCATTAGTTTATACTTTGACTGATTTTTTTTCAGTGATTTGGCATTTTAACCTAAGTTTAATGCTCCCAATTTCATTCAACGAACTTTTAAGCAAAGTTTTTGGTTTGGAAAACAATTGAGGTCTTATTGCAGCTTTCACGTCGCCCGATGCAAAAATATTGACGCAATATCATTTTATCCAAAGTAGGTTGTGGAGGAAAAGTTTGCAATATGATGTTATCCTAAGTAGGCTGGTTGAAGCAGAAAGTTATTTTATCCAAACTTTGGTTGCCGAATTCCACAACACATCATATAGGAAAGCCACAAAACGTCGGGCAATAACACGAATTTTGCATGGCAGTAGCCACTTGTCTTAAGTTGGCCACTTGTCTTCAGTTCTTCTTCAATTCTAAATGCTATATGGCAGCGTGCTCGCCCTTTTGTAGATTTAACACCAGCTATTACAAGAACAAGACAAAGTTCATTCAGGTTTGAAGCCTGTTGTTCCAATTCTGCGCTGGTTGTTCCAATTCTACGAACTAAATCAACCTGTTGTTCCAATTCTGCGCTGGTTGTTCCAATTCTGTGAATGACATGAGACAAAGTTCAGGACATCAAGAAGGGAAAAATAGCTGGGTAAGTTTATGCTTTATTATTTAATACTAACTATACATTTTTTCTCCCTAAATTATATCAACTATACATTTTGTCCCTAAATTTCTGAATATTTCTGTTTGCCCAAAAATCACGGTATAACACCGACTATTCCAAGCACAAGACAAAGTTCAAGTTTGAAGCCTGTTGTTCCAATTCTGCGAACTACATCAACTTGTTGTTCCAATTCTGCGCTGGTTGTTCCAATTCTGTGAACGACATCAGACAAAGTTCAGGACATCAAGAAGGGAAAAACAGGTGGGTAAGTTTATGCTTTATTATTTAATATTAACTATACATTTTTTCTCCCTAAATTATATCAACTGTACATTTTGTCCCTAAATTTCTGAATATTTCTGTTTACATTTCTGAATTTGTCTGTGCATTAGTGGTGAACAAGCAAATTGAAAGCACATTTCGAATTTCTGCTATAGTGGTTTGACTATGCCAAGAATATTTGCACTGGACCTGATTGCACTCACTACACTCAGGTTGTATGGAGGACCACGGCCAAAGTTGGATGCGCCAAGATTATATGCAACTCAGGTGATACTTTCATAACGTGCAATTATTATCCACCAGGGAACTACGTAGCAGCCAGGCCATACTGAAATGAAATGAAATTAAAGGAATCCTGTAAATATATAAGATATGAACACCAAACCTTCAACGCTACTATCGCGATTTCTCTCAATATTCATTCATTCTCTGTTCATGTACGTACAAGTACAGTGAAACATTTCATATTATCTCAATATAAATATTCTTTGATAAGTAAATTTCACAGTATTTCCACGTATTTATTTCTTGTTCTTTAGAAGTCCTGGCTTTAAACACCGTTGCCATTAATACAATTTCTGATATTTCAATTCATACCGGCTTAAAATTGGAATTGGGTATTTATTCTAATACAATTTTTCTCATATTTCAATTCATATCGGCTTAAAATTGGAATTCATACCTCAATTTATCGTACCCAAGTATTGCAGATGAAAATCGATTTCCAGGACCCAAATTATGTGAGCAATATTTTTATATTGCCACAGAAAGAATAAATCTCATCTGGAGTTTTATTTGCACAACTATGTTCTACAGCAGAGGCTGAGTCTCCAACAACTACGTTCTACAGATGAGAGCATTTATGTCTTGGTTGCAGAACAGCAGGGGCCAAGTCTCCAACAGTTGAGAGCATTTATGTCTTGGTTGTAGAACAGCAGAGGCCGAGTCTCCCAACAGTTGAGAGCATTTATGTCTTGGTTGCAGAACGAGGAGAAGAGGGTTTGCACAACTACTTTCTACAGCAGAGGTTGAGCCTCCAACATCTACATTCTACAGCAGAGGCAGTCTTCTGCTGGGTCTCCAACAGCTACGTTCTACAACAGAGGCCGAGTCTCCAATAGCTGAGAGCATTTATGTCTTGGCTGCAGAATAGCAGTGGCCGAGTCTCAACCAGCTGAGAGCATTTATGTCTTCATTGCAGAACAAGGAGAAGAGGGTTTTTTTTGGTACTAGTTTTCCATGCGTAGATGGAAGGGAGAATAGACTAGCTTCTGTCGGCCCCATGACCTCCGAGGATTGATTCATGAGGATATCAACATCTAATCCTAATCTAGCATTACATCCAAGACAAAGCCCATGACGAAGGTGGCTCCATTGAAATAATGGCATCCTTTTTGTTGTTTGTACATGAACATTTGGAATCACTGGAAGCCTTTCATGACAGCCACAACCACGTGGAGTGCACGCAAAAGTTTCTTGAATTGTCGGCTTTGACGAAGGTGGCTCAATTGAAATAATGGCATCCTTTTTGTTGTTTGTACATGAACATTTGGAATTACTGGGAGCCTTTCATGACAGCCACAACCACGTGGAGTGTATGCAAAAGTTTCTGTATCTGGCGTTTGTTTATTCCAATGTCGTGCAATGTAATTCAGAATTAATGGTTGAATATTAATATTATTATATATTGTTTTCCATCTTCTTCCTCGGAACTTGGGCCATCTTTCCGTAGTGAATTTAACTGATACCAAGGTGTAGCTTTTATTGCAAATTGGTTGTGTTAAATGTACCCCAGTGTTCATAATTGAAGCTTTGAATCGCTTAGAGAGAACCCCATGAGATTAGCAAAGTACTAACCCAAAGTGTGGGATGTGTGAGGTGATATTGGCACTTTCACTTAAGATATCCGATCAATGGATCTTTTATTCAAGTTATTTCCTGGTAATAACAATAAGCGAGCTTAATTCTTAAAGAAACAACATATGATGGTTCTTTCACATCTTCTATTACTTCAAATTAATCGTATAAATTTTCATGAAAATATTTATGTTAAGATGCCTAAAGCGGGTTTTAAGGTACACTAGGATATGGATAAATTAATTGAAATAGTAAAAAAAGTTACACTACTTTTACTTAACAGAGTGAACCGAAAATCCTATTTCGCTTTTTATTTTGGATTGTGGATTCTTAAAAAATCTACTTTAGGAAAGCTACTATAATCTACAGTTTCAGAAAAGATAGCCTTGCTATTTTGTGTGAAATGAATGAAACCTCACCTTTGCCTCTGCTAAAACACTCTTGTCATGATTGAGCTCTGCCTATAGGGAAATGAACATTTTAAACGTAAAACAGAGAGAAGTTAAGTGATTGAAGAAGGGAAGATGTGAAATATAAAGAAAAAGACGGCTAAATTTGGCGGAATTTCAACAGTGAAGTAGGGACTTCAAAAAAAGCATTAAACTTGAGCTGGAAAATTGAATTGACATAAAATAATTAACACAAAGATTATAAAACACTAATATTTGAATAAAAATATTAAAATTACTTAAGCTGAAACTCCAAATTAGCAAGATAATTGTTGATTTTGAGTTTGCAATTTCTCAGGCTTGGAGCTCTATACAAGTTGGTTATGAATTTTGGGATGGGGGCATTCATATATGAGACTGCTTAATCATACTGCCCACAAGGGCTTGTCCATTTATGTTGCATGCAATTGTCGATTTTCACATATTACAGTCAATATAAAGTTTCTTATAATTTCATGTTTGGTTGGTTACATCAATATGTCAACTATTTTATCAGAGGCAATTAAGTGCTAAAATGCAACGAAAAGAATGAATAACCCAACTTTTGGTTACAAAAGGGATGCTACATTCCTTCCCCCCTACAATTGCCACAACTGGTTGTGTTTTCCTTGACATTATAGATTTGCACTTTTGTCAGTTTTTGAAGTTTAGACTTTGAGCAATAACTGGAAATTCTAATGGGGTCTTTCTCAATTACTGGAATTCTTAAAGGCAAGACCCCGACAGGGACTACCGCTAGGATAATGCCATTTTTGCAATCCATTGTATATATGATTGGCCCTTTTCTCCATAAGGTTTCTCCACGTTACCATATTCATTCTCAATCTGCATAAACTTATGGGTCAGACCAGAAAGCCATACTTCAGACTCAACACTGAAGACAAGTATCATAACAAGACAGGGTACCTGTGTTAATATAATGGGTCCACCTTACCATGCGAAGAGCTTTTCTTCCTTCATCAATTCTGCTATCTTTGTAGTGAAATTTTGCATCTCATTCTTAAGAAAACAAATCAAATCTGTAATTAGTAACCGT
This sequence comes from Pinus tabuliformis, assembly GCA_031772625.1. NCBI lineage: Eukaryota > Viridiplantae > Streptophyta > Pinopsida > Pinales > Pinaceae > Pinus > Pinus tabuliformis. The sequence goes on from CM062816.1 coordinate 1,449,791,480, forward strand.
GACCAAAATACTAAAACAAGCATTTAACTTGAAATTAAAGCTTTATAATCATCAATTATGAAAAGTATGCAAATACATTTTGGGTTGTCCCTAAATTTCTAAATATTTCTGTTTACATTTCTGAATTTGGCTGTGCATTAGTGGTGAACAAGCAAATTGAAAGCACATTTCGAATTTCTGCTATAGTGGTTTGACTATGCCAATAATATTTTCACTGGCCCTGATTGCACTCACTACACTCAGGTTGTATGGAGGACCACGGCCAAAGTTGGATGCGCCAAGATTATATGCAACTCAGGTGATACTTTCATAACGTGCAATTATTATCCACCAGGGAACTACGTAGCAGCCAGGCCATATTGAAATGAAATGAAATTAAAGGAATCCTGTAAATATATAAGATATGAACACCAAACCTTCAACGCTACTATTGCGATTTCTCTCAATATTCATTCATTCTCTGTTCATGTACGTACAAGTACTGTGAAACATTTCATATTATCTCAATATAAATATTCTTTGATAAGTAAATTTCACAGTATTTGCACGTATTTATTTCTTATTCTTTAAAAGACCTGGCTTTTGACACCGTTGCCATTAATACAATTTCTGATATTTCAATTCATACCGGCTTAAAATTGGAATTGGGTATTTATTCTAATACAATTTTTCTCATATTTCAATTCATATCGGCTTAAAATTGGAATTCATACCTCAATTTATCGTACCCAAGTATTGCAGATGAAAATTGATTTCCAGGACCCAAATTATGTGAGCAATATTTTTATATTGCCACAGAAAGAATAAATCTCATCTGGAGTTTTATTTGCACAACTATGTTCTACAGCAGAGGCTGAGTCTGCAACGACTATGTTCTATAGATGAGAGCATTTATGTCTTGGTTGCAGAACAGCAGGGACCGAGTCTCCAACAGTTGAGAGCATTTATGTCTTGGTTGTAGAACAACAGAGGCCAAGTCTCCCAACAGTTGAGAGCATTTATGTCTTGGTTACAGAATGAGGAGAAGAGGGTTTGCACAACTACTTTCTACAACAGAGGTTGAGCCTCCAACATGTACATTCTACAGCAGAGGCAGTCTTCTACTAGGTCTCCAACAGCTACGTTCTACAACAGAGGCCGAGTCTCCTATAGCTGAGAGCATTTATGTCTTGGCTGCAGAATAGCAGTGGCCAAGTCTCAACTAGCTGAGAGCATTTATGTCTTCATTGAAGAACAAGGAGAAGAGGGTTTTTTTTGGTACTAGTTATCCATGCATAGATGGAAGGGAGAATAGACTAGTTTCTGTGGGCCCCATGACCTCCAAGGATTGATTCATGAGGATATCAACATCTAATCCTGATCTAGCATTACATCCAAGACAAAGCCCATGACGAAGGTGGCTCCATTGAAATAATGGCATCCTTTTTGTTGTTTGTACATGAACATTTGGAATCACTGGAGCCACAACCACGTGGAGTGCATGCAAAAGTTTCTGGATCTGTCGGCTTTGACGAAGGTGGCTCCATTGAAATAATGGCATCCTTTTTGTTGTTTGTACATGAACATTTGGAATTACTGGGAGCCTTTCATGACAGCCACAACCACGTGGAGTGCATGCAAAAGTTTCTGGATCTGTCGTTTGTTTATTCCAATGTCGTGCAGAGTAATTCAGAATTAATGGTTGAATATTAATATTATTATATATTGTTTTCCATCTTCTTCCTCAGAACTTGGGCCATCTTTCCGTAGTGAATTTAACTGATACCAATGCGTAGCTTTTATTGCAAATTTGAGGTGTTAAATGTCCCCCAGTGTTCATAATTGAAGCTTTGAATCGCTTAGAGAGAACCCCATGAGATTAGCAAAGCACTAACCCAAAGTGTGGGATGTGTGAGGTGATATTGGCACTTTCACTTAAGATATCCGATCAATGGATCTTTTATTCAAGTTATTTCCTGGTAATAACAAGAAGCAAGCTTAATTCTTAAAGAAACAACATATGATGGTTCTTTCACGTCTTCTGTTACTTCAGATTAATCGTATAAATTTTCATGAAAATATTTATGTTAAGATGCCTAAAGTGGGTTTTAAGGTACACTAGGATATGGATAACTTAACCGAAACAGTAAAAAAAGTTACACTACTTTTACTTAACAGAGTGAACCGAAAATCCTATTCCACTTTTTATTTTGGATTGTGGATTCTTAAAAAATCTACTTCAGGAAAGCTACTATAATCTACAGTTTTAGAAAAGATAGCCTCCCTATTTTGCGTGAAATGAATGAAACCTCACCTTTGCCTCTGCTAAAACACTCTTATCATGATTGAGCTTTGCCTGTAGGGAAATGAACATTTTGAATGTAAAACAAAGAGAAGATAAGCGATTGAAGAAGGGAATATGTGAAATATAAAGGAAAAGACGACTAAATTTGGCGGAATTTCAACAGTGAAGTAGGGACTTCAAAAAAAGCATTAAACTTGAGCTGGAAAATTGAATTGACATAAAATAATTAACACAAAGATTATAAAACAATAATATTTGAATAAAAATATTAAAATTACTTAAGCTGAAACTCCAAATTAGCAAGATAATTGTTGATTTTAGGTTTGCAATTTCTCAGGCTTCGAGCTCTATACAAGTTGGTAATGAATTTTGGGATGGGGGCATTCATATATGAGACTGCTTAATCATGCATCCCACAAGGGCTTGTCCATTTATGTTGCATGCAATTGTCGATTTTCACATATTATAGTCAATATAAAGTTTCTTATAATTTCATGTTTAGTTGGTTACATCGATATGTCAACTATTTTATCAGAGGCAATTAAGTGCTAAAATGCAACTAAAAGAATGTATAACCCAACTTTTGGTTACAAGAGGGATGCTACATTCCTCCCCCCCTACAATTGCCACAACTGGTTGTGTTTTCCTTGACATTATATATTTGCACTTTGGTCAGTTTTTGAAGTTCAGACTTTGAGCAATAACTGAAAATTCTAATGGGGTCTTTCTCAATTACTGGAATTCTTAAAAGCAAGACCCCGGCAGGGACTACCGCTACGGAATTGGACGAACTCCGTTATCAAGCCTTGATGTCTTCTTTTGTGCCTTTTATGTGTTTACTTCTTCTTTTCTTATGTGTATATTTCTGTGTTAAGCTACAATTTTGCATGTGATTCTTTCCATACATCTATAAGCGAAAACATCCTGGATCAACCAAGGCTGCCAGGGCATTGGAATATTCCTCATATGATTCTGAGTATAAGGAACTTGATAGTGCGATTGGGACATACCTGTAGCATGCGGTTGCCATGGTCTTTGAGGTGCCATTACATAAAGTGCATTGGCAGCCCCCTGATCTGCTAGATATGCTACTTTAATTTCAGGATGTGAAGGACATTGATCTGTGGAATGCTCAACTTCACAGATCTGGCATACCTCTATACTATCTGTAGGACATTCCCTCAAGGCATTCTTCTTCCTACATTTCGAACAGAACATAGCCAGGGCTTTATCCAGTTCCTCCTGTTTCTCTTGTTTCTTCTTAGGTTTCAAAACATCTAATTGTGAAGATAAAGTGCTAAGAATATCGGTTTTAAAATTTTCAAATAGATTACCCATTTCAGCTTTGGTTACTCCATCTCTAGCAACTAACATAACAAACCTAGAAGAAGTATCTCTTGTTCCTTCTACAACTTTAGAATTTCCTCTTGAATATTGCTGACATAGCTCACATACCTCATCATAACTTAACTTTGATATGTCACCTCCTCCCATTAAGTTCAAAATTTCCAGAGATTCTGGTCTGATTTCTCTGAGCAAAATTGTTCTTTTGGTGTCCTTTCTTAGTTGATTCATCTTGGATCTCTGCAGATTATACTGAAATCTTTCCACCAAATCCTCAAGACTCTCCCCCTCCTTCTGAGTCATGCCAAAAAATTCTTCTTTGAGGTCCCTAGTCTTGCAATAATCTTGATATTTCTTCAAGAATACCTTTTTCATTTCATCCCAGGTGTAATGGAGTTTGAAGCCAACCCCATAAACCACCTGAGAGTTGCATCCTTCAGTGTTGCAGGAAACAACTTTAGTTTCTGAGAATTGGAAGAATAGTCATAGCTCTTGCATAACACGTTGAACTCGAAAAAAAAGGAATCAAGATCTTCACTAGAGACTCCACCGAAGTTAGGCAAGGATGAGGGAGGAATTTTCTTCATTTAAGTTGCCCCACCAGTCTCCCTGATAGGGAATTCAAATGTGACCATTTCCTCTTCCTTCTCATCATATCCTCCATCTGTATTGCCAATTCCTTCTTCATGAGCCATTCTGGACCAAAAATAAGTAGGACCTTTGTAAACTACAAATTCTGCAGAATCAATGGTTTGAAATTCTGGTTCTTGAATAGGATTAACGAAGAATTCCTTTTCAGGTTGACCACTGAGCAGAGATGTTGTCTTCCTTGTGAGGGGAGATTTGAAATGGGAAGCAACAAAATATTTTCCTGCAGAAGTTGCTACTGTGGAAGTAGGAATATGTTCTGGGCTCTTTTTAGGACAACAGACATCACTCTTCTTCCCTTGCTTCCTTGTTTCCTATAGACTTCTTTTTCCTTGCCAATGTATAAGTAAGTGAAGTGGTGCTCACACCACCACAAAATATATTTGTAAATATTAGACCCTACCATCTACTATGCAAACAAATTCAAAGAAAACTACTTACCAAACAATCAGGACATGACTTTGGCGAATTTCTGACCTCTACAGGTGCGTAGGCTTTGCCCTTCATCTTACCACTTCGACTCCCCCAGTCCTGAAAATTTCAAACAATATACATAATACTAAAACAATTTAGTATTATCCCTTAGCACCTCCCCGACAACGATGCCAAAATGTTGAGTCAAATTATAGACTTATAATTTGTCAACATAAATCATCAACCGAGGGTAGGTAAGCTTGTGAGATGCTGCGAAAAATATATGCAGGCTTAATACCTTGAGTGCTTACTAATCTAACCAGTCAACCATACACAAAACTAATGCCTCTTTTCTGCATCAACATTTAGCAACAAAAGGCTATGGAGTGGATTGAAACATCCCTCTACAACTCTAGTATTGCTAATGTTGATTAGAAAATATAAGAAATCAAACTTACAACAATTAAAGAAATCACTCAACAATGTAAATCAAATCTTGATTAAATGAAATCAACACATTAACATGAAACTTAATCATTCAATCATTTGCTGCTGATATATCAGAAAGAGTACATTAGCTGTGTAAACAAATTATTACTACATAACAGAATTTAAAATACACACACACTACACTAAGGGAGTTGTGAGCAAAGGGGGCCCTCCCTCACTCACAACCCCTTCAAAATTAGAAGAGCTTGCTCAATAAGATAGACAAAACATATAATATTATATTAATATGAAAATGTTATAGTCGAGTACAATTTGATATATACTATCAGTGAAGCCAACCCAACAACCCCTTACAATATAAAATAGAGTCGAATTTATACAAGTGCAAAAGCCCATATGTGGCTCGAAATAAGGAAAACTACTAATCTTAGCAATTGCCATATAGTACTAGTACAAAGTGTCAAAATTACCCATACTGAGTCAAATCCATGACTGTAATGATGGATTAGGCGAAATTCGTTACATAGCTGGAGTTTTCCTTCATACGACCAACGAGAAGAGGTTTGCAAATCTGGGTAGTTTTGTTGGTGGATTCGAAACAACCAATAGGACAACATCCATGTAGGATGAATTCCCCACAAAACCCATGTTCTCGTTTGATCTGGAAATAAGTGGAACATAGCTAACCACCAATTTTGTTGCAGGAAATCTGGGCGGTTGTAGGAAATCCGCGTCTGTGGGAATTTCAGAGCGTTTGGAGGAAATGTGATTGCACGAGCTGACTGTAGGAAATTACGGAACTGTTTCGAACCAAAACAAATATGCATAAGAACTTTAGATTAGTTGGCATGATAATTCAATAAGGAGACAACTAGCTTAAGGAATGCTTAAGATTAAGGTAAAAGACATTTTTTTATGTTAATTTGCATACCTCAAACATATAGCACCCTTTTGGCCAAAACCTAGATGTTATAACCGAAATAAGCATAATAGGGGTCAAGGATAGTTCAAAATGGGAGAGGTAAAGTCTAGAAAAGGTGTCAAAATTGGGCAAAACCGAGCCTCAACAGCCTTGTTACAACACTTGGTGATGTTTGCTTAGCACACAATAAGATTCATAAGAATGTTTGGTCTATGTTCTTTATATCGACACCCCAATTATTCAGGTGTCAATCTCTCTCATTTTCCAAAATATATGGCTAGCTTGGAAATATTTTGCAAGTTTGGTTTGTTGACATTGGGATTATAGTAGGGTATGATGGGGTTTAGCTTGTCAATCTATCTAGAGTTGGAAGGTCTAGGTTTTTGTGTTGTGAGGTAATCTCACTAACAAGTATATTGATGGCCATGAGCCTCCCTTGGGTGATGTGCCAGCAAAGAACAGCTCCAGACCCAATTGTGAGTTTTCTTTCTGTTTTTCTGGTTTGTGCCAAACAAAAATATATTCTAGATCCACTTGAGAGTGTTTTCAGTTTTGTTATGTTTTCTCTTCTTGCATTCATAACAATGGAAGTCCTTGCTTCCAACATAACTTTTCTATCTCTTCAACAATATACTATATTCCTAGGCTTGTCCTGACATGAATAATTTCTTTATAGATCAATACCTGTAATGGCTACTACTGTGACAGTTTCAAACCTAATTCTCCTAAAAAGCCAAAGATGTGGACTGATAATTAGGGAGGATGGTAATGTTTTCTTTGCCTCATGATAAATATAAAGCATATTTACAGGCGCTTCCGAATTTTGATTTTCACTACATCACAGAATTTACATATACTTAGGAACATTATTATGTTCGAAACAAAGCTGCAATCTATTGCCTGGGTAGAGCTTGAGTATTAGAAATGCGGGGGCTTCCTGTTCACCCTGCTAAAATATCGTTTTCATTACAAGTTTACAGCATTTGGATCGAGCATCCCTGATAGGCCTACAGAGGATGTTGCTTTTGCAGTAGCCCGATTTTACGAGAGAGGAGGAACATTCTAGAACTATTACATGGTGGGGTTTATTCTTATCTTGTATTAAGCTCAAGGCCATATGTATTAATATTTATGCTACTAAGCTCATGCAATTATATTTATGTTTTTATTTGCATGATAATCCTGCATTTATTAAGCAACATACATCTCCCTGACCCTTAAACACATCCCAACCCTTAAGCACAAACTTTGGCCGGACAACTAGAGGTCCATTCATTGCCAGCAGTTATGACTATGATGCACCAATTGACGAATATGGTATGCAAGAGTTCCCAGTGAAAATTATGTTCCGCAGTGAAAGTGTATTTAGATATAATTAAAATTTATTTCATTGATTGAATGTTTTCTGGTTCATTACCTTAATTCCACAATGGGAATTTAGAACCATTGTTAGGTCAAAGGGGGCATCTGAAAGAGCTGCACAAAGCTATAAAACTAAGTGAACCTGCTCTGACTCGAGGGCACGTGAATACCACTGCACTTGAGAAACACCTTGAGGTTTGTTCTTCTGTTGACATTTTTTTTTGTGTAAGATGACTATTTATATTGATATTCCTCTTATGGTGTTAGGGCATAATTCTATTGATTATCATCCATGGGAGGCCTCGAGATAAAGTGGCACTCAAATTGTTCTCATGTCTGGGGATTTTTTTTATTATTATTATTTAAATTTGATTAATGTTATGATGACAAAAAAGTTCCTCTGTAGTCCTAGTTTTGTCAAGGAAGGAACTCTGTCCCTAGCATTTTACTTCTCACTGAATTGATCCAAAATCCTTAAAACCTAAAAAATTTAATGGAGAGAACAGAACATCTTGACTGACTTTAAGGCATCAAATACTATGGATATGTAGGCAAGAATATATTCTAAAGGTAGTAGCTTATGTGGTACCTTTCGCAGAAACAAGGGCCTTAAGCATGCAATAACCATGCAATTCAATGGAAACTCTTATCAACTACCTGCTTGGTCTCTCAGTGCCTTCCCTGACTGCAAAATAATAAGGTTCGGGCAACTCAAAGAACTTGAGTTTCTCCACCCCGGCACGGACTACCACTAGGATATTTTACCGTAAGTTTTATGTTCAAGGTGTGCATGTTCTTCTCTGTGCCCTGCATGAGCACCTTGCATGCAGCTAGTGCTAGATGTCTCTCACTCGGGCTATCAATTCTCCGTAGAAGGCAGCTACCAGCAACTTGGGAGAGTAGTTCAACATCAATCCCCCGCACCGCAGATTTCAAGATAACCGGTTTGCCATAGATCTTGAACCGAAGCTCCTCCAGAAAAGTTGAGCAGTCGCTGTTTCGGAGGCCTCTGAACAATGAAACGCCTAACGAACGCGGCGACGTGGAGACCAGAAATGAGCCTTTGCAAGCTGAGAGTTCAAAATCGCAGAGTACCGAGAAGAAGATTTCCCCTGCACAGGTGCAAAATGATCCCGTTTTTACGCATACTGACACTGAGAATCCTCTTATTTCGTTAGAATGCTTCATCTTTTTGTAGAAAATAAGGGGGATTCGGGGATTCGTGTGTTTTTTAAAGGAAAATAAACAGTTTGAAGGGAAAAACAGGGAACGGGAAATATTTGGAGCTGAATGTCTGGTATTATGTATTCTTCCCTTGCAAGCCGTTGATACTGGGACTGATCCGATTGTTCCTGTCCATCATGTGGTAGCCGAGGTTCCGTCCATGGCAGCCTAGGATGTTCCGCGTAATGTCATCATGGTGGGCGAAGGGAAGCCCATGTTCCATGACTTTCTTGGCATGAGCTTCCTCAGCAGCGAATCATGGGGTGCTACTGCTACAACTAGACATGAGGAGGCCTCCAGGAGCACAGGCATCGTAGACGGAATCGACCATGGATCCTCATTAGCGGGCAACAGGCTTCTCTCAAGGAATCTTGGTTTAGCAGTAGCAACAGCTGCTCCTTGTTCTTCAGATCCAGGATCAGGTTAATCTTTACTTCTCATCTTAGCGAGAGGTTTTCTTTTGGTTTCTTGTTTTTATCTGATTAAAGAATGTAAAATGATGGTGTGTTTCGCAGAGAGGATGTCGTGTGGAAAGTGGGAAGGCATACATGGCGGCATGGGTGCTTTGGACAGCAACAGATTGGTAGCAGGAGGGAAGAAGAGGGAAACTTCCACTTTGAGCCTTAAACAGTCCTTGCAGGATACTTCAGAGAGTTCGCGTGGAATTAAGGTAGTGAAAACCCTTATCTCTCAGCGCTACTAATGGCTAGGAACAGAGTTAGAGATTTTGTTTATTTTACATGTAATAGAAACTTTGCCAATCTAGAAACTGTCTTTGTGGTGTAAGCCCCCTTTGTTGATGCCGTAGCATCTCTGTAGTGCAGTACTAACATCACCTTTTGTGACCCCAAGTTGATGCAATTGATCTTCTTTCACTCCAATACTAACATCACCTTTGGTGTTTCCAGGTTGATTCTATGGTATTTTCTCACTTTAGTACCAAAGGCCACTCCACTACTAAGATTACCTTGCCTTTGATGTTTTCCAGGTTGATTCTATGGTATCCTCCTCACTTTAGTTTAGTACTAAAGACCACTCCATTACTAAGATTACCTTTTACGTTTGGTATTTTAGGTTGATTCTATGGCATTCTCCTGCATTATAGTACAAAAGACCCTTTTGTTGTTATGCTTCATGGATTACTTTGGCTTGTGGTTATTATCTTTTATAATCTGTTCACAATTGTTATTATTACAGTGGTATATATTTATCATGGAATTTCATATCCTATTAACTGTTACTTAGGTCAATTTGGCTGGTCGAACATGTATTCGGCCTCTTTGATGATGGAGAGAAACCAACTAATAAAGGTCAAACAACTCCCCTAACATTTAAATACAGAGGCTCTACACCTGTTGATGTTTGGACCTGGGCTGTTTACATGGACCAACAGCCCACTAAATCTCAACCACTAAATCACAACACTGGTATTGTTATGAATAAATATACTGCAACATGGTTATTTTATAAATGCGGCATTGGTTAACTAACAGGGTTCCATTCTTTATGTCATCCGCCCCGTTTTAAAGGAACAAGGCCCAAGTGTAAGTCCTGCACTGTTTTGTTAGAATAGTTAACTCTCAGCTCTAGCACTTGAATAATATGATGAAAAAAAAGAAGAAAAAAGAAAATACCACCACCATCCACCTTTTTCTATTTTTTGTGACTTGTGCAATTCCTTCTAGATTGCTCTATGTTTCCCTTATTGTTCGTTATTTGAAAATCCCTGCTAGATGTCAAGGTTTGAGTCCAAAGATGACAGAAGAGGAAGGCACCATGATGATGATGTTCTTCTAGGCATGCAGCCACCAAGGCCAACAACCACATGCCAAACATCAACGAGGCCATCAATGGGTGTGAATGCTGATTTTATGGCTTCAAAGAAATGGGAACGCCCTGCCTTTATGAATTCAGGATCAGCTGTATATAGTCCTTCACGTCTCACTCATATTGGAAGCTATCAGAACAAGATCTCTACAAATTTGTCCAGGGAAAATACATTAGTGTCTGCTCTCATTTCTCAGACCCTAGCAGATGAAGGTTCTCGAACAGGTCTTAAAGGTTCCAGTTTGACAAACCTCATGAACAATGGTCCAAGTGCACCAGCTGCTAGAAACACAAGTGGGCAAAGTCTTTCTGCTGGTAGTTCAAAATTCTTGCCTGGGAATGGTGTTCAAGAATCCAGCATTCCAGCTAGGTAAGTGCATACTAGTAATTTAGACAACTTAATGTGCATATAGGGGGATGGTAAACGTTGGATATTTTCTCTACAGAAGTTAAGCTTGACAAGATTTAGCTTAGATCATGGCAATATATTTAACTGTGGCTGCATCTTGACTGCTTGTTTCATTTTTTCAGCCCAAAATGTGTAACATCAGCGAGTCACCAGTTGACAATATTCTATGTTGGGCAAGCTCATGTTTTTGATGATATCCATCCTACGAAGGTAAGCAAGCTATGTTGATTAGTACTTTTTATTTTTGATTCTTCAGGTTTGTTTCCAAAGAACTAGGCCTTGACATATTTTCGTTATCCATACTTTGTTTGCTCGTGTTTGTTGCATCTTTCTAATTTGATACTGTTTTTGTTAAGGAAAAGCTCTGTTTTCTCTCTGGATTTAAAGGACCTTAAAGGCGTACTGCGCAACAACCACATGAATTGATGTCAGCTAGATTCTTTGCTGAAAGCACGAGAAATGGTGCACAAATCAGAAAAGGGCTTCATTTGTGCTTGACGACAGGGACTACCGGCTGCATGCAGCACTGGTTAAATGTTAAAACAGTTGCTTATTAGAAAATGAAACATTCGGAAGTCCCTGCCATAAGTGAATGGCCTTGGTGTAGATCAAAAGAACTCACCAGAGTTAGGAACGAGTACACAAAGCTGAAAGGCTCCTCGTATAGAGTATTATGAGTTTTTTTATTTTTGGACCTTTGCCAATTTAATCCATTAATGCAACATTGATAGAAATGAGTGACAATATTTCTTGAATTGTAAAGCACCTCTAAACACACACCAAAAATAAAAATGATTGAGTTCAAAGTTTCTTTTGGATATTTAAATTTTTGTTTTTAATATGGTTAAAACCAATTTTAACCCTATTTTTATGATTTTTTTTTTTGGACCCTTGTCGATTTAATCCATTAACGCAACATTGATAGAAATGAGTGACAATATTTCTTGAATTGTAAAGCACCTCTAAACACACACCAAAAATAAAAATGATTGAGTTCAGAGTTTCTTTTGGATATTTAAATTTTTATTTTTAACATGGTTAAAACCAAATTTATCCCTATTTTTATGAGTTTTTTTTGTTTTTTTGGACCCTTACCAATTTAATCCATTAACACAACATTGATAGAAATGAGTGACAATATTTCTTGAATTGTAAAGCACCTCTAAACACACCAAAAATAAAAATGATTGAGTTCAAAGTTTCTTTTGGATATTTAAATTTTTGTTTTTAATATGTTCATTTATCCCTATTTTTATAAGTTTTTTTTTTTTTTTTGACCTTTGCCGATTTAATCCATTAACCCAACACTGTTAGAAATGAGTGACCACAATATTTCTTGAATTGTAAAGCACCTCTAAACACACACCAAAAATAAAAATAATTGATTTCAATTCAAAGTTTCCTTTGGATGTTTAATTTTTTGTTTTTAATATGGTTAATAAGAATGTTAGAGAAACGTAAGTTAAGTTTAGGAGCAAAGAAAGCATCATAACCGCAATCATATTCTTCATTGATTTAAAAGGGTTAAATGGTTGAATTGAGAAGTTATCAAAGATGGGCCTTGTGGCCAACAAAGTCATAAGTCATTGTTGTGACACTGGACAACAAAGTCATACGTCATTGTGGTGACACTGCACAAGAATATCTGCAAGAAAGTAGGTTTTAACATTCCATAAACAATCTTTTTAGGTCATCCCATTTCTTACAACCGAACAATTTCAATATATATAACATGGTCAGAAAACACGCAAAATTTTTAATACATACAAGGAGATTCCACCATCCTGTGCTTTTGAATCTATGGACATTACACCATCAGGTAATCCTGAATATATGGATTATGGGCAAGCATTCTCGACTGCACAACCTTTGCACAGTTCCCGACACATTTGAGGCTTTTTATCACCTTCAGATACTTCTGTTCTTTACAGAACATTTGAGGTTGCTTGTCACCTTCAGATGCTTCTGTTTCTGTACAAACTATTCCATGTTCAAAGATGATCTAAGTAGTTCTTCTTCCCGAAGGAAATTTGACAATGAAAATGATCAGTTAAATTACCACAAATCTAAGTAGTTCTTCTTCCCGAAGGAAATTTGACAATGAAAATGATCAATTAAATTACCACATATTGTACCCTTGGCATATAATAGGATATTTTTTAGTCCATTTGGAATTATAGTTTGACCAACAAACTTTTTGCAACTTTTTATAAAAGTTCAGGAACGACCAATACAGTTTCAACGCATTCATGGATCTATTAAATATTTTCCAAAATAATCAGGGTGGTCTAGATTCTTCGGGAGTTATGACTTGTTTTTCGTGAGGATGATTTGTGTGCTTAAATAAATTAAATTCAATAACTTTTTGACTGAGGTTAGGTTAATTGTACATTTCCAGATATATATCGACGTTAAATATGTATATATTTAATAATATTTCTTGGGTTTATTATATTTTTGAGTTTATTAATGTAAAATATTTTTTAATTTTAGATGGTTAATATAAATAATAATTCAGTATGACTAGGGTTGATTAAATGGCGATGGCCATGGAATGAAGTCTCACCGAACCAGAGATTTTGGGTTCGAATCTTGTGCTACCCTGCCCCATAGCGGGGTGAATAATGAACATGTAAACTCGAAAATCAGAGAGTCCTACCAAGCTTACAAAAAAATATTAATAATAATTTAGAATAAAGTTATAACTTAGTCATTATTTTTAGCCCTAAGGAATAGCTCAATTGGTCAAGTTCTCAGTGCTAAGTACTTTGCCAATTTGGAGGTCACCGGATCAAATCTCCTTGACATCCTTGGGGTTAGGTCCTACTAGATAAGCCGACGGGTAGATCCCTTCAGATTGATCTACTAGGATGATTACCCATGGAAGTAGTGGTAGCTCACTGACCATTAATCATAGTTGGAAAAAACTTAGTTATTTTTTATGAATTTTTTAATCTTTACAATATAAAATGTATTATGAGTTAAAAGTTTTGATACATAGTCATTTAGTTTATATGGTTGTGCTAGCCTATGTACATAGTTAGAGAAGAAGTACTATAACAAAATACCACATACATTATCGTAACAAAATTATTTTACTAATATTGTTTTCATATTAATAAAATTCGGTGTTTTTTTTTAATTTATTGTTAAATATAATTTAGTTTATTAATTAAGATGAAATAAAATTTTGTTGGATTTATTTATATTTTCAAAATTTTAATTAAAATTTCAATATAAAATTTATAAGTAAATTCAGATAAATTTTCCTATAGATATAAAATAAAATTTTAATTTGACGAATCTATATTGTTTTTTTTAACTTAAATATAAGTTTTTGAAAAATAAAATTATATAATAAAAACTAAAAAAATAAATCAACTTTGTTTTTTTTAACTTAAATATAATTTTTTGTAAAAATAAAATTATATAATAAAAATTAAATCATCTTAATTTTAAATAAAATAAAGTTTGATTTAATATATTTATGTTTTTTAAATTTTAATTTAGTTTAAATTTATTTATTTTTAAATATAATTATATAATCAAAATTTATAAACTAATGTTTTTTTTGTTCGAGTGAGAATAGGTCTTTCCATTAATCTGTAAAAAAGTGCATCATATAAAAAAGGCAGCACACGCTACAATGGAGTTGTGGCCCACACTACCGCTTATCCAAGCGAGCAAAGAAACAAAGGGATAAGCTGCCCTTAATGCGCCAAGCGGGACAAACGGTGAGATAGAAACCGTCTATCCACACTACTGAGCCACACAAAACCTTTGTTGATAGGGCCACCGTGTCGAAGGCCCCCAAAACAAAGCCATGTAACTACTCTAAACCTCCGAAGAATATGAAATGCCTAAGATTGTGCGATCAGCCTTCAAAGATCGAATGGCCAAGAGGCGTTGTCGGGTTGCCAACAAGTTAAACCTTTATCCATTCAAATGGACCCGAAAAGAAAAATGTGCCAACTCTCTAATCCATTTTGGGTCTGGATGGAGAGATAAACGACGAGTAGTTTATCTGCCGGAAATCCACTGGATGCAAGTGATCCGAAACGGTCTGTGCAACTAGTTTTTAACATTAACTTCCCTTACAGACCCGAAGCAAAATAAGACACCACTTAAATGAATTTCAGGTCCGTTTGGAAAATTAACGATCTTGCAAGTTAACGCCCGAAATCCCGGGATGATTGCGATCCCATCAACATGCCCACCCATTAACTAAGCTAACGCCCAAAGAATTAATAGGCCACATTCAGTGTAATTTAGGTCCATACCTAGACTTAACCTTTATGTAGTTTCCCTCCCGAAAACCCTAGGATTATAGAGATCCCGACCGAAAACCCTAAGTTTATGAAGTTTCTCACCTGAAAACCAAAGGCAAACTTTAGTCAGGCGCTTGACATCCTCCTTGCACATAACCATATCCTGCTTCCCTATGTGGACCAAAACTCTTCTGGTTCTATCAGTCTTCACATTTCTTATTTCTCATGCTCTAAAAGTACTCCCTGTCTAATGTTGCTTGTCTGTGTCAGTCTTCCTGCAATTGTCCTTGTGGAATCCCCATCTAGTCATATCTTTTATTGGTTTTGGAGCAGAGTACTCCTTCGTTTGCTAAAATATCTGGTAACCTGTTGGTTGTTCGAAGCATGTGAAAAAATCTGAGGGTTCTCATGGTTCGCAGGTGGGATTGAATACATTGATAGACCTACAGTAACCTCCATTGTTTCGACACTTTCTCTAGTGCAAAACCATTGCATATTTTCTTGACCGAATTAATTATCAATTCATAATCAACTTCTATGATGGTGTTATGTAAATTTGATTCCATCAAGATTTCTAAGCATTGCTCAAGGGCCATGAGCTCTGCCATATTATTAGTGACCTTCCCCAAATGATTATGAAAGATGGCTTTTATGAAGCCCTTTTCATCTCTTAATACTCCACCATATCCAGCCATACCAGGGTTGCCTTTAGAGTCACCATCTATAATGCATTTCATAAAACCAAGAGGGGGATGTTGCCAGAAGTCATTTTCACATGTTATATAACTTATATTCTTGTTTGTGCCTTGGAGGAAAAGCCCCTGTAGGCCCAAATGAAGAAGAATCTGTGCACCCTGGTGTTGAGGTTGGTTCTTAGGGGGTTTCTTTAGACAGGTTCCTACAGTCTCTTTGAGTTGTCTTATGATCTGAGCCATGATGCTCTGGGACGATCCAATTCTATTCTTGAATATCCTATTGTTGCATTCTTTCCAGACATTCCAGATTAGAAAGCCTGGAACCATATCCCAAGCTTTGTTGATTATTTCATTTTCAGAGAAGTTTCTCCTCTAATTCCTCAAAGTGTTGGTGATGCTGCAAATGTCCCTGTCCATTTGTCTAACGATTGAAGCCACCCAATTCCATAAGGTGTAGGTGAATGGGCAGAGGTTGAGTAGGTTTCCCATTGTTTCTTCTTGTAATTCACATAGTTGGAGTCTATATGGACCGGCTACACCACTTTTCTGAAGGTTTTCCTAAGTCAGAAATCTTTTATGTTGTACCAACCACATGAACAGTTTGATTTTCATCCAGTTTTGGTTCTGCCATAGGTGCCTCCATACCTTATCAGGGTTTGAAAATTCAAGCCCTAGGGCTATTCTCTTGGCTTCTCTGAGGTTAAAGTTGCCTTCATTGTTTTCCCCATCTTACTTGGTCTGAAGATGCTGATGAAAAAATCTTTCTTTGTTCCAAGATAACTGCAATAGCTTCTACCTGGGGCTTCAAAGGGGATTCATCACTGTATATCAGGTTCTTCCATATTCTCCATTTTCCATCGCTTCTATCCTGATCCCAGAAGTCCTTTAGCCCATGTAAAACTTTGTTGTCAGTATCATTCTTGAGATTGGAAAATTCTTCTCTTAACAAGTTAGGTCCTCGTTGCCATTGTCCTCCCAAAACCGAGCTAGGTTTCCATCTCTAATTTCCCAAACACTATCTTTCTGAACAATGGCTCTATTCTCCCAAGATTTGTTTCAAATGTGGGAGCCTTTGATGAGCCCAGACATTCAAATGTGCTCCCTTTCTTGCCGATTATTTGCATATTTCTATTTCCATACCTTGGCCCAAGGGGTAACCAATTCCTTTAGCCATCTCCACCATAGTTTTGCCCCTAAAACCTTGCTTAGGGTTTCAGGGTCATCATGTCCCAAACCTCCATGTGTCGTAGGTTTACAGATCTTTTCCCAAGCTACCAAAGCCCATTTATTTTTCTCTTCCCCTTTGCCCCAAAGAAAATCTCTTTGGATATTCCTGATTTGTTGTACAACTCCTTTAGGAGATGGAAGGGCTGAAAAAACGAAGATGGGGACAATTCGTAGGGCATCTTTGTTAATCACTAGTCGTCCTGCTAAATTCAAAGACCTGTTTGTCCATTTCCAGATTTTGTCCTGGAGTTTATTAATAACAAGCTCCCAAACTGCCTTTCTTAGGGGTTTATCTGTTAGAGGTATTCCCAAATATTTGGAGGCTGGCTGATCTCTTTGAAAACCTAGAATTTTAGTGAGGTTTCTCTGAATAGCAATGTCAGTATTAAAAAAGAAAATATTTGATTTGGAAAGGCTTACCTCTCTACCCGCAGCCATAACAAAGTCATTCAAGATTTTCTTAAAGGCAAGAGCTTCCTTAACCGTGGGTGTACCCTGCAACATGGTGTCATCAACAAATTGTTGATGAGTCAAGGCCTCCCCATTCAGGGTGAGTTTAAGACCTTGGATTTTTCCTTCTGCTTTGGAAGATTTGATTGCATTGCCTAAACCTTCCATCATGAGAATAAAGAGGAAGGGTGAGAGTGTATATCGTTGTCTGAGTCCTCTCGAAGGCTTAAAGATTTTGGATGGTGAGCCATTTAGGAGGATTGAAAAACTTCAGGTGGTAAGGGCCATTACCCATCTAATCCAGTTATGGTCAAAGCCATATGCTATTAGAACTGCGCTAATGTAAGCCCAACTTAGCTTATCATAAGCCTTCTATAGGTCAAGTTTTATGATCATACCTGCTTGCTTATTTCTCTTGAGTGAGTGAACCACCTTGTGAGCTTGAATGATGTTATTTAGAATTTGCCCTCCTTCCACATATCCAGTTTTCTCCTCAGACACAAGAGTTGGAAGAAGGGGCTTGAACCTATTTTCAATTATTTTGGAAATAATTTTGTACACCAAATTTCATACTGCTGTGGGTCTAAATCTATCTGGTGTCATAGAATTTTCTTGCTTTGGAATCAAAGATACGAAAGAGGTATTCAGCACCTTCAAAATAGTTTTATTTTCCCTCGAGTCCTTCACCACATCGAGGATATCTTGCTTGACTATTTCCCAACATGCTTTGAAGAAGTCAACATTCAAACCATCTGGACCTAGAGCTTTCCCATTTTTCATCTCTTTGATGACTTCGATGGATTCCTCTTCAGTCACTAGTCTATTAAGATTATAATTGTCTTCTCTTGTCACAAGCTTAGGAATGTGCTTTGTGAAGTCATTGATGAATTATGATATGTCTATGAGAGGCTCCTCTGTTATTCTTTGGAAATGTTGAACAAGAGCAGATTCTATTTCTTTGTGGGTGTTGAGCTGATTTCCTTGAGTACATTTGAGTTTTGAAATCCTGTTATGAGACCTATGATCCATGGTAGAATTATGAAAGAACATTGTATTTATTTCTCCTTCTTTTATCCATTGTACCCTCAGTTTCTGTCTCCAAAAGATCTCCTCTTGCTTAGATAAGCCTTCCCATTCTTGTTGAAGAGAGTCAGCTTGTATTTTACTTTCCTCGGTGAAGCCATCAGAGATGTGGACCTGGTTAATTCCCTGTAGTTTTTGTTCAACTACTTTTTTGGCTTCGAAGATATTTCCAAACTCATTCTTATTCCAATCTTTTAGATTGATTTTGATGTGTTTCAATCTCTGATGTAGAAGGAACATTTTAGTTCCTTGAACGTGCATATATTCTATCCACCATTTTTCAATATTGCTGATGAAGTCAGGAAGAGTAAGCCAAATGTTTTCAAACCTAAACGGTCTGTTTCTTGGAGTGCCTATAAAGGAAGCTTCTAGTTGAATAAGCCAATGATCTGAGCCTTCAAAAGGGAGGATTATAACCGACAATTCAAGGCCTGTGAGGATGAGGTCCTCAAAGATAATGAATCTATAGTTTAGAGGCAACTTGAGAAACCCCTCCCCTCTTATTATTCCAAGTGAAGGTTCCATTTCTAGTCTCTATATCCACTAGCCTCATGTTGATTATGAAGTCTTGAAATGCTATGGAATCACTGCCTAGTGATCTGGTCCCACCTTTTTTTCTGATAAAGATCTGATCATATTAAAGTCCCCTCCTAGAATCCAGTGGATAACCAGATGTCTTTGTCTTAGATCCTCCAGTGAGGTCAAAAGCCTGAGTTTATCTTCAAGTTTTTGTGGACCATAGACATTTGTGATCAAATAAACTTCCTTATCACCCAAAGGTTGGATAACCACTGATAGGTAGTTCCGGGATGCTTCAGCATCTAGGATTCCAAGTTCCTTGGGGTTCCAAAGTGTGAGAATTCCTCCTGTTGTGTTATATGCTTTCACTTATTCATATTTAATAAGCCATTTACTATATATCTCTCTTATTTTATCTATTAAACATTTTGTTTCCCGGATAAAAACCATATCTGGCTTTTATTCTTTCATTCTGTTGCTGAGATTTCTTTGTTTCCTTTTACTTCCTAGACCCCTAATATTCCATGTTCCCCTCTTCCTCTTCTAATGTCTTGAATCTATTCTGACTAGGCATCTTTTCCTCATTGCTTTTCTTCTGGTTCTTTCTCCCTCCTTTCCCTCTGTTGCCCACTTTGGTAAAACCTTTAGTATCTTTCCCTGAGGCAGCTTTAATACTGCTCTCTGTTTTGTTTAAAGGGAAGTATATGAAGAGGTGACCGTGTTCATGGCATTTGCGACATTTGAAAGGGACATGCTCGTAATCCATCGCCTACACCCATTCTTCATCATAAACTTCTAGAATGATTTCATCCGGTAGAGCTCTAGAATGGTCCATTTCTATGCATATTTAGGCAAAGGAGGTGTATTTTCCACAGAGTGTAGCATATGATATTTTTAAGAAATACCCTAGTTTATTACCTAGGGCTTTTAAGGATTCTGGCTGCCAATAATATAAACGAAGGGAGAAGAGTCTTATCCATAGTTGCACTGAAGTGAATGTCTGTCACTCTGGGACAAAATTCATCACCCATGGTCGCATATAGAGGCCTATAGTAGCATAGAAGTATGGTCCTCCTTCAAACACTTTGTCTTTATCTTCTAAGTTTGTGAACACTACAGTGAAGAAACCCTCGATCCAAGGTACAGAGTTATTTCTCCCTTAGGTTTCCAATGGTTCTTAATCCATGCATGCAAAGCCTTCTACGTTGGCAATAACCCCACAAATTTACATATTACGGCATAAGTCACCATGCGATCCCTATGAACCTATAGTGCTGCATCACTTAACACCACTCAAGGTGTGATGATTGACCTAGGTTTACATGGTCCTGTCAGATTCCTTTGGTCAGTATTCTAACTGCGTCCTCCTATGTTCTTCTCTATTCTGTCTTCCCCTTGATTTTTTGCCTACCCCTGTGATCTATTGTTTCACTGTTTTTCTCTGTCTATACTCCCGGTTTCTGCTTCCATTGGCTTCTTGAAGCAGTTTGGGACTACATGACTGTAGGAGGGAGTGGAACTCCCCCCCTATTTCCCCTCCATGGTGTCCAACATTGATCCCCTACTTAAAACCTTAGTCCTGTGCATTTCCCAGTTTTCGTCGGCTCTTGAGCATAATTTTTTTTTTATAAACTAATGTTATTATAAACAATCAATCGAATAAATAATTATTAATAATTAATCATTATTATAATTATTGTTCGTAAAGGTATAAATATTATAAACTAAATGGATTGACACTGTAATCTCAAGGGATTGGCTTTATAATATAAATTCCTCGGGTTTATAATACAAATCCCTTGGGTATATTAATCACATTGTGACAAGGATTGTCTCAACATGAAAATCAATCATGGTCAACAATGGTCAACCATGTTTATTTGAGGGTTTATAATATTTATCGTAGATTTATATACCTTGGTTTTATTATATTAATCCCTTGGGTTTTAATATAATTCCCTTGGGATTATAATCTTTTAGGGTTGTAGTATTAATCCCTTGGGTTGATTATTCCCTTGGGTTTATAATATCAACCCCTTGGGTTTATTAATCTAAGGGTTCATATTCCTAGAATACAATATTGTTCATGTGGTTTATAATATCAATCCTAAGGTTTAATATAAATCGCTTAGGTTTATAATTATGGTCAATCATAGTCAACCATGGTCCAACATCACATTGTGACAAATATTTTCTCAATATGAAAATCAATTATGGTCAACCATTGTCAATCATGGTGCAATGTTACAATGTGATAAATATTGTATCAATGTGAAAATCAACCATGGTCCAACATCGCATTGTGACAAATATTGTCTCAATATGAAAATCAATGATGGTCAACCATGGTCATCCATGGTCGAACACCACACTTTGACAAAGATTGCCTCATTATGAAAATCAACCATGGTCAACTATGTTTACTTATCCATTTATAATATTTATCATAGGGTTTATATACCTTTGTTTAAAATATTTATCTTAGGGTTTATCATAGGATTTTCTCAATATGAAATAAATCATGGTTAACCATGGTCAGCCATGATCAACCATTGTCAACACTCATGAAACATGGTCGACCATGGTCAATATGGCTAATCATGGTTAACTGTGCTCAAGAATGGTGCAACGTCACATTATGACAACCATGGTCATCCATGGTCAACCATGGTCCAACGTTGCATTGTGAAAGAGATTGTCTCATTCCGAAAATCAATTATGGTCAACCATGGTCCAATGTCACACTGTGACAAAGATTGTATCAATACTAAAATCAATCATGGTCAACCATGGTCCAATGTGGCATTGTGAAAAAGATTGTGTCAATATGAAAATCAATCATGGTCAACAATGGTCAACCATATTTCTTTTAGGGTTTATAATATTTACCTT
Source organism: Pinus tabuliformis (assembly GCA_031772625.1). Classification (NCBI taxonomy): domain Eukaryota; kingdom Viridiplantae; phylum Streptophyta; class Pinopsida; order Pinales; family Pinaceae; genus Pinus; species Pinus tabuliformis. Next base: position 1,449,813,498 of record CM062816.1, read on the forward strand.
ATGGTTTATATACCTTGGATTTATAATATTAAACCCTTCGGTTTAATATTATTCCATTGGGCTTTCAATATCAATCCCTTCTGTTTATTAGTCCCTTAGGTTTGTAATATCAATCTCTTGGGTTTATTATTTTAAGGTTTCATATTCCTAGGGTATAATTTTATTCATAGGCTTTAGAATATTGATCCTAGGATTTCATATAAATCCATTGGGTTTATAATTATGGTCAACCATGGTCTAATGTGACATTGTGACAAAGATTGTCTCAATATGAAAATCAACCATGGTGAACCATGCTCAAACATGGTCATCATGGTCAACCATGATAAAACATCACATTGTAACAAAGATTGTCTCAATATGAAAATCAATGATGGTCAACCATGGTCAATCAAGGTCAATGTGAAAATAAACCATGGTTAATAATGGTCATCTATGGTCCAATTTCAAATTATGACAAATATTGTCTCAATATGGAAATCAATCATGGACAATCATCATCGACCATGGTCAACCATGGTCAACCATCTTCCAACGTTGCATTTTGACAAAGATTGTTTCAATATGAATGTCGACCATGGTCAACCATGGTTAATAATCATGGTCAAATTGTGACATACATTGTCTCTTCGTCCAACGTCACATTATGACAACGATGGTCATCCATGGTAAACCATGGTCCAATGTCGAATTGTGACATATATTGTCTTAATATGATAATCAACCATGGTCCAACATTGCTTTGTAACAAAGATTTTCTTAATATTTAAATAAATCATGGCCAACTAGGGTCCAATGTCGCATTGTGACAAAGATTGTGTCAATATTAAAATCAACGATTGTCAACAATTGTCAAGCATGTTTATTTTAGGGTTTATAATATTTATCTTATAGTTTATATACCTTGGGTTTATAATCCCCTGCTTTTTTAGGAGTAATCCCTTGAATTTATTAGTCCCTTGGGTTTACAATATCAATCCCTTAGGATTATTAATCTAAGGGTTCATATTCCTAGGGTATAATATTATTCATAGCATTTATAACATTAATCCTATGGTTTAATATAAATCCCTTGGGTTTATAATCATGGTCAACCATAATCCAATGTCACATTGTGACAAAGATTGTCTCAGTATGAAAATAAAAAATGTTCAAGCATCATCAACCATGGCCTAACGTCATGTTGGGACATAGATTTCCTCAATATGGAAGACAATCATGATCAACCACGGTCATTCATGGTCAAGCATGGTCCAACGTCACATTGTGACAAATATTATCTCAATATGAAAATCAACCATGGTCAACCATGGCCAATCATTGTCAACGATGGTTAACCGTGTTCCAACACCACATTGTGATATCGATTGTCTCAATATGAAAAGAAACCATGGTCAATCATGGTCGATGATCATTAATAACCATGGTCACATTGTGAAAAAGGTTGGGTCATGGTCCAATGTCACATTGTGGCAACCATGATCATCCATTGTCAACCATGGTCCAATGTCACATTGTGCCAAATATTGTCTCAATATGAAAATCAACCATGGTCAATCATGGTCAATCATGGTTAACCATGGTCCAATGTCACATTGTGACAAATATCCTCTCAATATGAGAATCAATAATGGTCAACCATTGTCCAATGTTTCATTGTGACAAAGATTGTCTCAATATGAGAATCAACCATGGTCAATCATGGTTAACGATGTTCCAATGTCGCATTGTGACAAAGTTTGTCTCAATATGAGAATTAATCACAGTAACCTATCGTCCAACATCACATTGTGACAAATATTGTCTCAATATGAAAATCAACCATGGGTAACCATGTCTATTTTTGGACTTATAATATTTATCCTAGGGTTTATATGCCTTGTGTTTACAATATTGATCCTTTAGTTTTTGGTGTTTTTCATATTAATCTCTTGCATTTATCAGTGCCTTCGGTTTATAATAACAAACCCTTAGGTTCATATTCCCAGGGTATAATATTATTGATAGAGTTTGTAATATTAATCATAGGGCTTGATATAAATCCCTTAGGTTTATAATCCATTAGGTTTATAATATATTTTCTTTCGTTTTGCAATATTAATCATTGGGTTCATATTCCTAGGGTTTAATATTAAGCCTAGGGTTTACAATATTGATCCCTTGGATTTAGTGGTTTTAGGGTTTATATTCCTAGGATTGAATATTCATCCTAGGCTTTAATGGTGTTCCCTTGGGTTTTTAATATGTATCCCTTGGTTTTATGATATTATTCGTAAGGTTCATGATATTAATATTAGGGTTTAATGTTTATTTTAGGGTTATAATATGTATCTTAGGGTTTATATTCCTTGGGTTTAATATTATTCCCTTGGGTTTATAATCCCTTAGTTTTATGTACTAATTTCCTTGGTTTATTAGTCCCTTGGGTTTATAGTATCAAGGGTTTAATAGTGTAACATTGGAATATTTCAAAAATGTATCCAACATCACATTGCGACAAATATTGTCTAAATATGAAAATCAGTCTAAGAATGATTGTCGCATTGCTACATTACATAAATTGGATTTAATAGAGGGTGTATAATATTATGCCTTTTAATATTCAATTTATAATATTAAAGTGCAATATTGGGTTAATAATTTGTAGTATTACTATTTATAATATTAGTCTTAGTGTTTAATATTAATCCCTTACGTTTATCAATCCCTTTGATTTATAATATTAATCCATTGAGGTTAATATTAATCATAGGGTTTCATGTATATTTTAGGGTTCATAATATTTACCTTAGGGTCTATACCCCTTGGGTTTGTACTATTATTTCCTTCTACTTAATATTATTCCCCTCGATTTATAATCCCTTGGGTTTATTATTCCCTTGTGCTTATGCTATCAACCCCTTGAGTTTATAAATATAAAGGTTCATATTCCTGGGGTATAATATTATTCATAAGGTTTATAATATTACTCCTAGGGTTTAGTTTAAATCTCTTGGGTTTAGAATATTAATATCTTAGGTTTATAACATCAACCCATTTGGTTTATAATATTTATCCCTTTACGAAGAATAATTAAAATTATTATTAATTCTTAAAGATTATAATTAATAATAATTAAAATCTTATTATTATTATTATTATTATGAAGATATCAATTGATTTGATTTATGTCAATCCATCTGGGATGGGTGACCTCCCGGAAAGTCCTGGTTACCGGGTGTGATCCTGGAAGTGATGATTGACACTATTTGATTCATTTCACTAGTTTCAATCCCACTACTTCACCGCAGTGAGCATCATCCAATGCAATGAGTGTAAGTGAACTATTCAAAAATCATGAGAAATTAGTCAGTTACGACTACCTCTCATGGAAATGGTCATACGTGAATGACTTACTCATTGCAGTTGAATCCCAAACATGATATCTAATATAATGCATTGTGTAAACCCCCTAATACTTAAATTCAAAAAGAGTGAAGGGGTCTCTACTTGAATGGTTCATGAGGCACAATACTTGCTAAGGTTTTGCAAATGGGGTAGCAAGCTAAGTGGGCTTGATTGTGGGAAAAAAACTCCACAGTTAAGCATGCTTGAGCCAAAGGCGATCTGGGATGGGTGACCTCCCGGGAAGTCTTGGCTACCGGGTGCAAGCCCCAGAAGTGATGATTGATGTTATGTGATTCATTTCACTAGTTTCAATCTCCTTTCTTCGCACCTGTGAGCATCACTTGATGCAATGAGTGCTAAGTGAAATACTCAAAAATCATGAGAAATTAGTCAGTCATGACTACCTCTCATGGAAATGGTCATACATGAATGACTTACTTAATGCAGTTGAATCCCACAAATGATATCTAATAGCTATAACTATTAATAATTAATAATAATTAAGAATATTAGTAATTAATAATTATTTATTATTAATTATTAAATACTAATAATTTATAATGTTTAATAATTAGTCTTTACTATAATTAATAGTTAATAACTATTAATATTGTAATTATTATTAATTACTAATTACCAATAATTAATCTTTGTTATAATTAATAATTAATAATATGATTAACATTGTAATTAATAATCTTTAAGAGTTGTTAATTAATAATTATTTATTATTAACTATTAATTACTAATAATTTATAATTATTATTATAATTAATAAAATAATAATATGATTAACATTGTAATTATTAATTTCTAATATTTGTTAATTAATAATTATTTATTATTAATTAATAATTACTAATAATTGATACTTACTATTAATTAACCTTTATTATAATTATTAATTATTAATATATTTGATCTCATAGTTTTGTGATCCATATTCATTTTTGAAGCAAGATTTCAGATAAATCACACAGCGTTGTTTGATGGTCAATGTTTCGAAGCTACTGACGAAGTTCATCCTCCGGACCAAGATGAAAAAATTGATCTATCAATATGATTAAATAGCAGAGAGATGCATCAAGTTCCAAAATTAGCCTTTAAGAGTATAATATTATCTAATGAAAACTAACATTAACATCTAGTATAATTTTTAACAATAATAGTATTGATTTTTATTATCATTTATATTTTTAATTTTTAAAAATATTAATATTGATTATTAATATTTAATAATATTAATATTATTTTTTAATATGATATTCACCTATCATCATATATCAACGACATTTATTAATGTGGTTGTGCTAGTCTTAATGTTTATATACCTTGGGTTTATGATATTATTCCCTTGGGTTTAATAACATCCTCTTGGGTTTATAATCCCTTGGATTTATTATTCCCTTGGATTTATTAATCAAAAGGTTCATATTCCTAGGTTATAATAATATTGATAGGGTTTATAATATTAACCCTTGGGTTTAATATAAATCTCTTGCGTTTATAATCATGGCTAGCCATGGTCTAATGTCACATTGTGACACTGATTTTATCAATATGGAAATCAACCATGGCCCAATGTTTCATTGTGATAAATATTGTCTTGATATGAAAATCAATCATGGTCAACCATGGCCAACCATGGTCCAATGTTGCATGTAACAAAGATTTTTTCAATATGAAAATCAAACATGGTCAACCATGTTTATTTTAGGGTTTATAATATTTATTTTATGGTTTATATACATTGGTTTATAATATTATTCCCTTGGGTTTAATATTTTTCTCTTTAGTTTGTAATCCCTTCAAGTTTTAGAATTAATCCCTTGGCTTTATAGTATCAAGGCCTTCAGTTTATTAATCTAATGGCTCATATCGCTAGGGTATAATATTATTCATAGGGGCTTAAATTTAGGGTTTAACCATGGTCAACTATAATTCCCTACTTGATCCTATCATGCTCATTTTGATTAGTCTTTAATTAACTTGAAAATATTGACATATAATTATCGATTAATCTTGGTATATACCTACACTTGTGAATCTCCAATTTTATTTTAGAAATATGACTTTTTTATTTAACAAGCTATCTTCTCAAATTTACTTTTTGGTAAGGTACATTATTCTCCAATTTATTTCTAAATTAAATATCCTTAATTCAATTTCCAAGGTGTCTTCTCAAATTTACTCTTGGATAAGATATGGTCTTCTCCCATTTATTTCTAATTTAAATATTCATATTTCAATTCCCAAGGTGTCTTATATAATTTACTCTTGGATAAGATCTGGTCTTCTCCAATTTATTTCTAATTTAAATACAATATTTCACTTCCTAAGGTTTTCCAAGTTGTATTCTCCAATTTAACTCTAGATTAAACATTAATATTTCCATTCCCAAGGTGTCTTCTCAAATTTATTCTGGGATAAGATATTGAAAGGAAATTCAAGGTTATTAAATTAAAAGGATGGAGGGGTATTCATGGCATTGATCATAGTTGGTTGAGGTGTATGAGAGAAGAATGGGGAACCCTTGTTCCCTTTTTTTTGTATTTGAGGAAATTTTGGGAGGCTTAGGGAACTTGTAGAGGTTATCTGGGCTAGGAAGTAGAGAATTGAGGAGATTGATTTTGGTTGTAAGCTTGATTTTGATTTTGGACACATTATAGTAGCTGCTATTGGACTTGGGCTCGGAGGGCTAGGGAACCTATGGAGGTTTCTTGGGCTAGGAAGTCATATAGACATTACTAGTTGGCAAGGTGGTAAATTTAGTTTGGTAGTTCCAACAAGAGAACCCAACCGAGCCACCGGATTAAGTATCCTTTTGTTTATTGTTTTATTTTTGTTATAAATATGATATTTTTCTCCATGTGATTAAATTAGGGTTTAAATATAGTTTTAGTTAAGGGACCCTAGGTTAGGACCTCACCTATGTTATGAGAGCCATATTCAAAATATGGACCTTAAACCCTCCAAAATAAACCTTAGTCACTTAGACTTACCTGTAGAAAATCCTTTCAAAGAATGAAAGGAAAAAAAAAAAGTAGTGATACAATTTGTTTTTAGAAATATCTACACCCTATAATTAACTAGAACACTGTAAAAGTTATTACCCCCCTACGAGAGGTAAATGGCAGGGGTGGATGAATGAGCCTATGCATTCAATGTCTTCAATTCATACTTTTGCAAAGCTTGACTCCTAAAGCCGTAAGGTTTGAATCTTGGAGTTTGTATGGTCTAGGCCAATACGTTCCTTTTCTAATTGACATGCTTCATATATTCTAAAACATTATATTCACATCCTTAATAATAAAATTTAGGCCTTTGTTATGCTCGCTAGGGTTTTGGATGGATTTGTATACCAAGTTTGAAGTTACATTTCATGTAGGTTTGTTGTACTTCTTGACTTTTCTTTCTTGTACATGGAAGACATGATCAATTACAATTATCTATTAAACATCCAGTACAAGAAAAATAGGTGTGGCATATTTTGTAACCACTATTATGTTCACTAGTCTTAGTAAACATTATAATTTTTTTTGGTGAAGAAAAACAAATTCCTATTAAATTTACTTGTTAGGTTCTACCCCTTTTATAACTAGAGTCAACTTAGATTAAAAGACTTGTACAAATTTTGAGGGAGTCATTGAGATATAAACCTTGTTATTTATTGCATTACTTCTATAGGTCTCTTTTCTAAGACCCTGAAGTTGTTATCTTAATGCAATGAATTTCTTTATTTACCAACATGGATAAACTTTCTTGAGTTATTTTTTCCTCAGCTGCATAATTTTACCATATAAAATAAACTATGGATAAGAAATACATCCTCACACAATTTTTATAATAATTGTTAGGCTGAAAACTTGAGGTCAGTAGGAGATCATAGTTCTTCCATGGAAACCTTGAAGACGGTATTCCAAAATCAACTATTGCCTCACTACTTAACCTTTGGCTATGTACAGATACATGATTGATCTCAAATCTTCCGATATGCTATTAAAAAAATTGTTCAAGTCTCAAACCAAATTATGCATCTTATCTTTGGATTCGAATCCTAATGAATGCCTCTTAGCACAAACATTTTCGTATGAACCCCGAGATGCTACTAGGACTAGCTGAAATTGTACAGTTCCACACCTCTTGAGCACATGAACAACCTATGACATTGGTTGTTTTACTTTCTGCAAGTCACTATAAGGAATTATAAAGAGTATCACATTACATCAAAACCCTTTACAGGTCAATGCCTTTATAGTATATACTTGTGTTCTCGAATGCTAGCGTTTTCTTGGTCATGCCCAAGTGTCGGTGTAGTAAAGGAAATTTGTCATTTGATTTCTCCTTTGATATTCAGTATTATCGAGTCTTCTCTCATCCAAAACTTAAAATTGGATATATATTCGAGTTTGTACAGCTCCTATCTATTTGTAATCAATGGATACAAACTCATAATGGTCAAAATTTTATCTAAAACAAAGACAAGAACAAACCCAAAGGGAGAGTAGGAGAGTAGAATGGAACATCCATAATTTAGTGGTGCACCGAGTGGACCATCATATAACTCACAAGGTTTCTTTCCAGGTGAAATATTACAGTGGAAGGGTTTGTAGTTTCATTTCATGTAAACTTGTATAAATAATTTGAAAATGCTAAGAAAGGGTTCAAGATCCCTAATCCCAGTTGAAAACCCATGCTTTACCAATTTAGTGGCAGTAATAAAAGTATGGGATATCTTAGATCAAGTCATAATTATATCAAATTGACTGTAATTCAATAGGATCTGCATTATAATTCAGTAGGTCACACATGGTTAGTTCAATAGTAGTTTCATACTCTAGGATCACCCTCGCTTAATAGAATAAAATGCTCAAAATGAGAAAGACACATTAGAATATCAGTGATCAAGAGATTATTGGAGATCGGAGTAGGAGGTTATATCATTATCGAAGATTGGAGGGATATGTTGTATCGTCATATCGACGGGATTGGAATATCGCTCTCAAAGATCAGAGGGAGTGTTGTTGGAGTTTTTTAAATGTGTCTCGAAAGGAAATCTCTAATATGCATTGCCTCCAATATGCGAGAGCGGAAAGAATGACGTGGAATGTGGGTCCTCCGATAACCACTTTAATATATAGTTTCAGAAGTTATATGGCCACTTTATATATTCATTTGATTATTGAAAAGAGTCGCTTTATGGATTGGACTTTGAATATCGGGGATTTCAATAGAATTCTTTTGATATCAAAGCTCCGATATTTGATTTGATATATGCTTTCTTTTCATTAGGTCTTTCTCTACTTTCATCAATAAGACAATTCATAATATAAAAAAAAAATTGTAATATAAGACTTGGTCTTGGTCTCGGGGGCTATGTAATGAATAAAATAAATATTTAAAAAATTAAATAAAAATAAAAATATTTACAAATAACTACAACTTATAAAACAAAAAGGTAATATACATTTTAATAGGCCAAGGCAATGAAAAATATCCAATCTTCAATTAGGTGCCATTTACAAACCAAACAACCAAATGAGATCAAAAAGTTATGATAGGAAAATAGAAACAACTTGATCTCATTGAAGCAATCTAAATTCTCACAATCATGACTAACCATTTAATAAAAGGGTCCCCATAGTGATAATTAAGTGAATAATGCAGGGGTTATGTTTTTACCACAACATGACACATTATGCATATCACAGCTTTTGTAAGGTTGTCACCTTATGAAGTTCTGATGTTGTGATGCGCCGATATGCCTGACGCTCCGATATTGTGACCGCCGATATGTAGGACCTCCAATATGCGATTGTTGTCGACATCCTCAACCTCCAATATGTCGACCTCTGATATGACTTCATCACTCCATGTGGTGCATGATGAGTGGTGACATGTGTCACCCAGATTTTGTCCACTCAGGCCCCTAAAAGTGCCAAAACTATCTTCCATGTGTCTTGTCATACCACCACATCATGTTGATGTCACATGCCACTATAGCTTTGAGTCATTCTTCTGCTTGGAAAATGTATGCAAACTTCTCTGCTCATTTACTCTTTGGACAACTGAAAACACATTTTGCAATAAGAAACAACATATTTTCAGTTTTTTTTTCAAGAATTTTTAGAGTATAATTGAATGAGAGTTCTAAAAATGTTGGTCACATCGACTACTGAAATTTGAACTTCTAAATATTGTTTATTGTTTTTATTTTTAAACATATTAGACCTTAAATGAAGATTTTTTAAATATATTTGACCATAAATGAGAATTTTTGCAAACCTTATGAGGGGGCTCTATTTGTGCATATAATCTTTTGAAATCTATTATTCCTTCGGTGTATTTGCACACAGAGGTGCAAAGGAAAGTGGATAGGGGAAATTGGCTAACGTGGAAGGAAATAATCCTAAAACTCGGATGTTCCACTTTAGAAAGAAATCAATGGACACAAGAACTCCTAAGAGAATTACTCTATTATTTTCAGGAAAGGTAGTTGTTCAAGTTAATTTCATTTTTGTTTTATAGAAATTAAATTAGATTGTTGTAACATAACTTAAATGTAAAGTCATATGGAATGCAAGGTAACATGGGCTCTTAGATATGTCAAATTCATGTCCCCTCAAATAAATACAAAGTCTTACCAAAATGCTATTTGAGAAGAAAAATATAACAATTATATTAAATCGAAGTTTGTAAGCAATTAAAATGTTTGCTTCAATATTGGGGTTATTTAGGAGGTATCTTGTTAGAAAGTTCTTGGAACTTTGTGGTGTATGGAATTGTTGAGAATTCGTGTTGTCACTAGCCAACCTCCTAGTCCATTATACCAATCGACCCCTCTCTCCAATAAAATATTAGAAACCCTTCTATTTCGAACGTTATATATATATATATATATATATATATATATATAAGGGTCAAAAAGCCAAAACACTTTCGCCCTGTCTTTGCTCCTCTAGCTACAAATTCTACTCTATAGTTGGGGTTTGGGTTTGTGTTAATTCGTGAAATGTAGCTGATGGACTGTGAAGCCTTTCAAGTTCCATGTTACATGTTATGTTTTTAACTAAATTACGTGAGGTCGGTCCTTCGAATTTGAATCGACAGGCCTCTCCTCCTACCCAATCGCCACGTTACTGAATACTTGCCTTTGTATATGTTGCTTTTAGTCAAATCTACTAAGTATAATATCTTGCTCTATATGTAGTCTATATTACTCAAAGTGCGTCTCTGGCTCTCGGCTGTAACAAGTTGTTTTTGATATCTTGAAAACTGTTCTTACTAGCTCTGTAGCATGTATAAATGCATCCGAAAGATGATCTATATAATTTTCTACTCATATAATATATACATCTAGCTTTTTTCTTACCTAAAAAAGAGTTAGACCAAGCACTCCCATTATCTCCTAGTTAATCAGAGGACTCTATTTTGAATGAGGATCTGAATTGGCAATAGACTGTACGTTACATATTGGGTATTGATCAAGTGAGTTGTGACATTAACTACATGTTGGAATGTAATTTCAACTGCAGCAACAGTTGAAAAGAAATCACACTTTCACCTGCAAACAATCCCAGCAGTCCATCTGTCTTTATTCCAACGGGTATTATTTGTTTCGGCTTATTCACGCCACCGCCATAAGTGTCCTTTCACCCTTTGCCTGTTTGTGTTCCCAAAGGAGGAGGAAGATCAGATCTGGGCTCTGCGCAATAACTGCTCACCTACAGCATTAAAGAAGAAGCATGGCCGAGAAGGAAAGTACCAGCCTCGAGCCAGCCACAGCATTTATCAGTCTTGGGTTTCAGCACAACCGACTCAAGAAATATAGCAAAAGATCAGATTTGTTCATTATGTGCAGCAGAGAATCTGTCAGAGAGTTGAGGCGGTTGATGGATAAGTTATGACCGTTTCCTGCACTATATATGTGTAGACACAGAAGTGTAGAAAACAGAGAAATAGAGAGCAAAGGGGAGCACGCAGCAGCATGAAGTTTTGCAGGGCAATACGCTGCAGCGCGTATGTGCTAAATGAATGCAGACACAGATTGAAGTGCCTCTGAAGAAGGCATGTTGGTGAATCCCTCTCTTAGAAGGAGGATGCTATTTGTGTGGAACTGAAGCGTTCCTGATGTAATCCCTCTATCAAGAGGAAGGTGCTTTTCAGCATAGTTTGGTGAATCCCTCTGTCAAGAGGAAGATGCTCTTTGGAGAAAGTGAAGACAGTAAAACCTCAGTTCATTGAGGAGGAAGCTTGTGATAAAAGCTTAGAGAAAACAGTGAATGATAAAAACTGTTTGTCTCCTGGTAAAGGTGATGAGAGATGACTGAAGTACATCCCCAAATAGCGGCACCAACACAAGGGCAGCAAGTCGCACCCTTGAGAAGAAATGAATGTGCTTCTCTAAGCACACCACAAGAAGCAACAAATGAAGGTACAAATTCTTTGTTTGCTTTATCTAGTCACGTTGATGACCCTGTTTATTTAGAAGATGGAGTTCAAGATAGGAAATGGACAGAACCCATGAATGGGAGAAAGGAATTGAAGTTCCTTGAAGATCTATTTAAAGAATATGGAGTTCGATATGTAACTCTTGCCAAGATGGCTGAGATGGGCTTCACTGCCAAAACCCTTGTCAATATGACAAAGGAAGAGATTGAAGATTTGATGATGACCCTGGAAGAACTCTATCATATGAATCTTCCTATAGGGGAGATATATGGAATTAAATCTGTCATAAGAGCAGAGAAGGAGCAAGTCACTGATATTCTGACCAAAGCATTGGATCCGAAAAATTTCGAATTTTTGATGAAGTGTCTAGGTATGACTGATAACCCAGCAGTTGAAATTAAAGGGGAGTGTTGGAATGTAATTTCAACTGCAGCAACAGTTGAAAAGAAATCACACTTTCACCTACAAACAATCCCAGCAGTCCATCTGTCTTTATTCCAATGGGTATTATTTGATTCGGCTTATTCACGCCACCGCCATAAGTGTCCTTTCACCCTTTGCCTGTTTGTGTTCCCAAAGGAGGAGGAAAATCAGATCTAGGCTCTGCGCAATAACTGCTCACCTACAACATTAAAGAAGAAGCATGGACGAGAAGGAAAGTACCAGCCTCGAGCGAGCCGCAACATTTATCAGTCTTAGGTTTGAGCACAACCGACTCAAGAAATACATCAAAAGATCAGATTTGTTCATTATGTGCAACAGAGACTCTGTCAGAGAGTTGAGGCGGTTGATGGATAAGTTATGACCGCTTTCTGCACTATATATGTGTAGACACAGCAGTGTAGAAAACAGAGAGATAGAGAGCAAAGGGGAACACGCAGCAGCGTGAAGTTTTGCAGGGCAATACGCTGCAGTGCGTATGTGCTAAATGAATGCAGACACAGATTGAAGTGCCTCTGAAGAAGGCATGTTGGTGAATCCCTCTGTTAGAAGGAGGATGCTATTTGTGTGGAACTGAAGCGTTCCTGATGTAATCCCTCTGTCAAGAGGAAGATGCTTTTCAGCATAGTTTGGTGAATCCCTCTGTCAAGAGGAAGATGCTCTTTAGCATAGATCGGTGAATCCCTCTGTTGAGAGGAAGATGCTCTTTAGCATAGATTGGTGAATCCCTCTGTTAAGAGGAAGATGTTTTGTAACAGCAGTTGAGAAATCTCTCTGTGTGAGAGGAAGACAAATTTGTATCAGTTGATTTACTGTTTATAAATAGAAGTTCATTTTTGTGCGTTGCTGTTACACCGTAAGTTGAAAAATAATTGACATCAAAAATCTCCGTTGCTGTTACACGGTAACTCAAAAAATACTTGACGTCAAAAGGTTACGTTGCTGCAACCTCAAAAATTTACGTTGCTGCAACACCAGTTACAACAACTGAAAAAAAAACTGCGTTGCTGCAAACAGTAGAAACAGAGGATTTTTCCCACTGTATTTTGTTTGGAATAACCAGAAATTCCCGACACTACAGGGGACCTCGTCCGAATCCCACAATCATGGCTCCATGCCTTCAGTGCGCGCTGCATCCAAACACAATATACGGGAGTGACTGCACCGCTCCAGAATTGGAAGCAAATGTGAATGAGATAATTCCAGCTTCCAAACACAATATATGGGATTGATTTCTCCGCTCCTGCTTGCTCTCGTGGCCGTAGGATCGCAAAACAACATTGGCTACCGTTGATCATTGCGGCAAATATCAAATGCTGGCATCCCTATCCCAGTTGGGCCAGCTGTGATATTCTGGAAGGTTCGATAATCACATTAATCCAACCACCAAACCTTATGACGTTCAGATAATTATGTTAATGTCTGAAGCCATAAGTTAGGAGCAAGTATGCCGAAAAGAAAGAAATCCAACTTTCAATACAATTGAGCAATGTAGGTAACCGATGTGAAAGGGGCTGCAATTTCGATCATAAAACCCTCGAGAACTATGACACATGGCAATAGAATGCATCTCCGTGCACGGTCAAATGTAACATGAATGTTTCGGAACATTGCTTATTAGTGCTGAAAGTAATAAGAGAAAAGGGGCTTAAATATTTGTATAGTGTACCATTTTTTATTGATATATATAGATTTAGATATAATTGATTTCTTTTTTTTAGGTAATTGTATGTATAACGTTGAGATATGTTTCAAGCGGTCGACTTGTGTTAGTTGTGGAATTCTTTTTTGTATATGAATGAGTTTAAGCATTTTCCTCATTTAATGAATATTCAAAAGAAACAAGCCGAGAAAATGGTGGGTAGGATTGAGGTGAAAGTGGAGAAACCTGCGTTACGATATGGTTTGTGGATCAGGGAAAGAAGACTGGATAGCCAGGGCAAAGCCAATAGCAGATGTGTTCGTTTTTGAGTGGGGTCAAAGTGTTTGGCCGTTTGATCTAACAAATTATTTGAACGCTGTCGATCCATGTCTGAACCTCATCTGCAAATTTTATAATAATCCTTCGTATTTTCTTCAATGTCAACAAAGCTACATGCTATAAAAAAAATCGTTTATTGACTTTCTCATCTCATAAAGCCTATCCATCCTATATTTTTCAATGTCCCCAAAGCCACTTCTATTGACTTATGAAACCATCATATACTTTCCAATTTGTTAACTAAAAAAATTATTTATTTACTCATCTCATAATGCTTTAAATGTAATTTATAATACAATGTCAAAACCATTATTCAAAGATGATCTAAGTAGTTTTTCTTCCCGAAGGAAATTTGACAATGAAAATGATAAGTTAAATTACCACATATTGTACCCTTGGCATATAATAGGATATTTTTTAGTTCATCTGGAATTGTAGTTTGACCAACAAACTTTTTGCAACTTTGTTTAATTATAATAGTTCAGGAAGGACCAATACAGTTTCAGCGCATTCATGGATCTATCAAATATTTTCCAAAATAATGAGGGTGGTCTAGATTCTTCGGGAGTTATGACACTTTCTCTGAAATAATTTACTCATGAGCATGGTATTTGTTTTCCGTGAGGTCGATTTGTGTGCTTAAATAAATTAAATTCAATAACGTTTTGACTGAGGTGAGGTTAGGTTAATTGTACATTTCCAGATATATATCGACGTTAAATATGTATATATTTAAAAATATTTCGGGGGTTTATTATATTTTTGAGTTTATTAATATAAAATATTTTTTAATTTTAGATGGTTAATATAAATAATAATTTAGTATCTTTTGGGTGGATTAAGTGGCGATGGCCATGGAATGAAGTCTCATCGAACTAGAGATTTTGGGTTCGAATCTTGTGCTACCCTGCCCCATAGCGGGGTGAATAATGAGCATGTAAACTCGAAAATCAAAGAGTCCTACTGAGCTTAAAAAAAATATTAATAATAATTTAGAATAAAGTTATAACTTAGTTATTTTTTTTTAGCCCTAAGGAATAGCTTAATTGGTCAAGTTCTCGGTGCTAAGTACTTTTCTAATTCAGAGGTCACCAGATCAAATCTCCTCAACACCCTTCAAGTTAGGTCCTACTAGATATGTTGACGGGTAGATCCCTTCAGATTGATCTACTCAGATTATTTCCCATGGATGTAGTGGTAGCTCACTCACCATTAATCATAGTTGGAAAAAACTTAGTTATTTTTTATGAATTTTTTAATCTTTACAATATAAAATATATTATGAGTTAAAAGTTTTGATGCATAATCATTTAGTTTATATGGTTGTGATAGCCTATGTGCATACTTAGAGAAGAAGTACTATAACAAAATACCACATACATTATCGTAACAAAATTATTTTACTAATATCGTTTTGGTATTAATAAAATTCGGTGTTTTTTTAATTTATTGTTAAATATAATTTAATTTATGAATTAAGATGAAATAAAATTTTGTTGGATTTATTTAATTTTCAAAATTTTAATTAAAATTTCAATATAAAAGTTATAAGTAAATTCAGATAAATTTGCCTATAGAAATAAAATAAAATTTTAATTTGATCAATCTATATTGTTTTTTTTAACTTAAATATACATTTTTGTAAAAATAAAATTATATAATAAAAATTAAAAAAATTAAATCAACTTAATTTTAAATAAAATAAAGTTTGATTTAATATATTTATGTTTTTTAAATTTGAATTTAGTTTAAATTTATTTATTTTTAAATATAATTATATAATCAAAATTTATAAACTAATGTTATTTTTTGTTCAAGTGAGAGTAGGGCCTTCCGTTAATCTGTAAAAAAGTACATAATATACAAAAGGCAGCACAAGCTACAAAGGAGCCGTGGCCCACACTACCACTTATCTAAGAGAGCAGAGAAACAAAGGGACAAGCCGCCCTTAAGGCGCCAAGCGGGACAAACGGTGAAATAGAAACCATATATCCACACTACCGAGCCACACAAAACCTTTGTTGACGGGGCCCACTGTGCCGAAGGCCCACAAAACAAAGCCAAGCAACCACTCTAAACCTCCGAAGAATATGAAATCCCGAAGACCATGCGATCAACCTTCAAAGGTCCAATGGCCAAGAGGCGATATCGGGTTGCCAACAAGCTAAACCTTTATCCATTCAAATAGACCCAAAAAGAAAAATGTGCCAACTCTCTAATCCATTTCGGGTCCGGATGGAGAGATAAACGACGAGCAGTTTATCCACCCGAAATCCACCAGATGCAAGTGATCCCAAATGGTCTGTGCAACTAGCCCGAACATTAAATACCCTTATAGACCCGAAGCAAAATAAGACACCGCCTAAATGAATTTTGGGTCCATTTGGAAAAATAACAATCTTGCAAGTTAATGCCCTAAATCCCTGGGATGACTGTGATCCCGTCAACATGCCCACACATTAACTAAGCCAACGCCCAAAGAATTAATAGGCCACATTCAATGTAATTCGGGTCCATACCTAGACTTAACCTTTATGTAGTTTCCCTCCCCAAAACCCTAGGATGATAGAGATCCCGACTAAAAACCCTAAGTTTATGAAGTTTCTCACCTGAAAACCAAAGGTAAACTTTAGTGGGGCTCCTAACATCCTGCTTCCACTTAACCATATGTTGCTTCCCCGTGTAGACCAAAACTCTTCTGATTCTATCAGTCTTGACTCTGCTTATTTCTCATGCTCTAAAAGTATCCATTGTCTAATGTTTCCTGTCTGTGTCAATATTCCTGCAATCGTCCTTAGGGAATCCCCATCTAGTCATATCTTTTATTGCTTTTGGAGCAGAGTACTCCTTCATTTGCTAAAATATCTGCTAACCTATTGGTTGTTCGGTGCACGTGAAAAGAACTAAAGGTTCTCATGGTTCGGAGGTGGGATTGAATACATTGATAGACCTGTAGTAACCTCCATTGCTTCGACACTTTCTCTGGTGCAGAGCCATTGTATATTTTCTTAACCGAATTAATTATCAATTCAGAATCAACTTCTATGATGGTATTATGTGAATTTGATTCCATAAAGATTTCTAGGCATTGCTCAAGGGCCATGAGCTATGCCATATTATTAGTGGCCTTCCCAAAATGACTATGAAAGATGACTTTTATGAAACCCTTTTCATCTCTTAATACTCCATCATATCCAGCCATACCAGGGTTGCCTTTAGAGTCACCATCTATATTGCATTTCATAAAACCAAGAGGGGGAGGTTTCCAAAAGTCCTTTTCAGCTATTATCTAACTTATAGTCTGGTTTGTGCCCTGGATGAAAAGCCCCTATAGGCCCAAATGAAGAAGAATCTATGCACCCTGGTGTTGAGGTTTGTTCTTAGGGGGTTTCTTTAGACAAGTTCTTACAATCTCTTTGAGCTGTATTATGATCTGAGCCATGATGCTCTAGGATGATCCCATTCTGCTCTTGAATATCCTATTGTTGCCTTCTTTCCAGACATTCCAGATTAGAAAGCCTGGAACCATAGCCCAAGCTTTGTTGATTATTTCATTTTTAGAGAAGTTTCTCCTCCAATTCTTCAAAGTGTTGGTGATGCTGCAAATGTCCCTGTCCATTTGTCTGAAGATTGAAGCCACCCAATTCCATAAGGTGGAGGTGAATGGGCAGAGGTTGAGTAGGTGTTCCATTGTTCCTTCTTGTAATTCACATAACTGGCATCTAGATGGACCGCTACACCACTTTTCTGAATGTTTTCCTAAGTAAGAATTCTTTTATGTTGTACCAACCACATGAACAGTTTGACTTTCATCCAGTTTTGGTTTTGCCATAGGTCCCTCCATACCTTATCACGGTTTGAAAAGTCAAGCCCTAGGGCTATTCTCTTGGCTTCTCTGAGGTTAAGGTTGCCTTGATTGTTTTTTCCCCATCTTAGTTGGTCTGAAGATGTTGATGTCAAAATCTTTCTTTGTTCCAAGATAACTGTAAGAGCTTCTGCCTCGGGCTTCAAAGGGGAGTCACCACTATATACTAGGTTTTTCCATATTCTACATTTTCCATCGCTTCTATCCTTATCCCAGAAGTCCTTTACCCCATGTAAAACTTTGTTGTCAGTATCATTCTTGAGATTGGAAAATTCTTCTCTTAACAGGTTAGGTTCATGTTGCCAATTGTCCTCCCAAAACCGAGCTAGGTTTCCATCTCTAATTTCCTAGAAACTGTGTTTCTGAACAATGGCTCTGTTCTCCCAAGCTCTGTTCCAAATGTGGGAGCCTTTGATGAGCCCAGACATTCAAATGTGCTCCCTTTCTTGCCAATTATTTGCATATTTCTATTTCCATACCTTGGCCCAAGGGGGTAACCGATTCCTTTAGCCATCTCCACCATAGTTTTGCCCCTAAAACCTTGCTTAGGGTTTTAGGGTCATCATGTCCCAAACCTCCATGTGTCTTAGGTTTACAGATCCTTTCCCAAGCTACCAAAGCCCATTCATTTTTCTCTTCCCCTTTGCCCCAAAGAAAATCTATTTGGATATTCATGATTTGTTGCACAACTCCTTTAGGAGCTAGAAGGGCTGAAAACATGAAGATGGGGACATTTTGTAGGACAGCTTTTGTAATCACTAGTCATCATGCTAAATTCAAAGATCTGTTTGTCCATTTCCAGATTTTGTCCTGGATTTTATTAATAACAAGCTCCCAAACTGCCTCGCTTAGGGGTTTATCTGTTAGAGGTATTCCCAAATATTTGTAGGGTAGCCGATCTCTTTGAAAACGTAGAATTCTGGTGAGGTTTCTCTGAATAGCAATGTCAATATTAAAAAAGAAAATATTTGATTTGGAAAGCCTTACCTCTGTACCCACAGCCATAGAAAATTCGTTCAAGATTTTCTTGAAGGCAAGAGCTTCCTTAACCGTCGGTGTACCCTGCAGCATGGTTTCATCAACAAATTGTTGATGATTCAAGGCCTCCCCATTCAGGGTGAGTTTAAGACCTTGGATTTTGCCTTCTGCTTTGGTAGATTTGATTGCATTGCCTAAACCTTCCATCATGAGAATAAAGAGGAAGGGTGAGAGCAGATCTCCTTGTCCGAGTCATCTCGAAGGCTTAAAGGTTTTGGATGGTGAGCCATTTAGGAGGATTGAAAAACTTGAGATGGTAAGAGCCATTACCCATCTAATCCAGTTATGGTCAAAGCCATATGCTATTAGAATTGCCCTGATGTAAGCCCATCTTAGCTTATCATAAGCCTTCTCTAGGTAAAGTTGTATGATCATACCGCCTTGTGAGCTTGAATAATGCTATTTAGAATTTGCCTTCCTTCCCCATATCCAATTTTCTCCTTAGACACAAGAGTTGGAAGAAGGGTCTTGAGCCTGTTTGCAATTATTTTGGAAATAATTTTGTACACCACATTGCATAATGCTATGGGTCTAAATCTATCTGGTGTCATAGGATTTTCCTACTTTGGAATCAAAGATACGAAAGAGGTATCAAGCACCTTCAAAATAGTTTTATTTTTCCTCGAGTCCTCCACCATATCGAGGATATCTTGCTTGAATATTTTCCAACATGCTTTGAAGAAGTCAACATTGAAACCATCTAGACCTAGAGCTTTCCCATTTTGCATCTCTTTGATGACTTCACTGACTTCCTCTTCAGCCACTGGTCTGTTAAGATTATAATTGTCCTCTCTTGTCACAAGCGTAGGAATGTGCTTTGTGAAGTCATTGATGAATTGTGATATGTATATGAGAGGCTCCTCTGCTATTCTTTGGAAATGTTGAACCAGAGCAGATTCTATTTCTTTTTGGGTGTTGAGCTAATTTATTTGAGTATCTTTGAGTTTTGAAATCCTGTTATGAGACCTATGATCCATGGTAGACTTATGAAAGAACCTTTTATTTCTCTCTCCTTCTTTTATGAATTGTATCCTCAATTGCTATCTGTAGAAGCTCTCCTCTTGCTTACATAAGCCTTCCCATTCTTGTTGAAGAGAGTTAGCTTGTATTTTACTTTCCTCGGTGAAGCCATCTGAGATGAAGACCTGGTTAATTCCAATATTTCAGCTTGATTTTAATGTGTTTCAATCTCTGATGCAGAAGGAACATTTTAGTTCCCTAAACATGCATATCTTCTATCCACTATTTTTCAATATTGCTGATGAAGTCGGGATGAGTAAGCCATTTTTTTTCAAACTTGAAAGCTCTGTTTCATGAAGTGCCTATAAAGGAAGCTTCTAGTTGAATAAGCCAGTGATCCGAGCCTCCAAAAGGGAGGATTATGGCCGACAAGTCAAGGCCTGTGAGGATGAGGTCCTCAAAGATAATAAATCTATATAGTTTAGAGGCAAATTGAGAAGCCCCTCCCCTCTTACTATTCCAAGTGAAGGTTCCATTTCTAGTCTCTGTATCCACTAGCCTCATGTTGTTTATGAAGTCCTAAAATTCTATGTAATCTCTACCTAGTGATCTGGTCCCACATTTTTTCTCAAGAGATTCGATCATATTAATGTCCCCTCCCAAAATCCAGTGGATAACCAGATGTCTTTCTCTTAGCTCCTCCAGTGAGGTCAGAATCCTGATTTTATCTCCAAGTTTTTGTGGACCATAGACATTTGTGATCAAATAAACTTCCTTATCACCCAAAGGTTGGATAACCAATGATAGGTAGTTTTTGGATGCTTCAGCATCTAGGATTCCATGTTTCTTGGGGTTCCAAAGTGTGAGAATTCCTCTTGCTGTGTACCTCTCTTGTTTTATCTATTGAACATTTTGTTTCCTAGATAAACACCATATCTGGTTTTCCTTCTTTCATTCTGTTGCGGAGATTTATTTGTTTCATTTTACTTCCTAGACCCCTAATATTCCATGTTGTAAGCTTCATTAAGAAAGATTTGTAAATGAGTAACTGGTAAGGTCTTTCATCTTACCTGAGTTGATCATGAGTTTTCCACACTTTATCAGCAGCTCATTTTGTCTTTTTCTTCCTCCTTTTCTACCTAGGTTCATGGGAGCTTGTCCCCTCATCGCCTCCATCATTTTTACCCCTCCATTGTCCTGACTATCATGGTTTCTTTTGACCGCAAAACCCTTAGCCTGAGGTCTCCAGGGGAAGAGATGTTGTTCTCTGTTACAATCCTCTTGAGGTAAAGAATCCACTCGTTTGGCAGTTCCTTGCTCCAGGAACTTTTCTAGATCGAGATGCTCCCTTTCAAGAAATTCCCGCAACTCATGATCCTCCGTTCCCACTTTTATTAGGGTCATCTCATGGTCCCTATCAAGTTCCATAGTTCTTGGCAGATCGTCCTTTTGTTGGTTGCTTTCTGGTCTATCCTCCATGCTATCATCCTTTTCCTTCTCTATCGGACTATCCTCCAATACTTGGTTCGCTCCCTTGTTCCCCTCTTCCTCTTCTAATATCTTGAATCTATTCTGACTAGGCTGCTTTTCCTCGTTGCTTTTCTTCTAGTTCTTTCTCCCTCCTTTCCCTCCACCTCCCACTTTGGTAAAACCTTTAGTATCTTTCCCTGAGGCGACTTTAATACTGCTCTCCATTTTGTTTAAACGACAGTCTATGAAGAGGTGCTCGTGTTCATGGAATTTGTGACATCTGAAAGGGACATGCTCGTAATCCATCGCCTGCACCCATTCTTCAGCATAAACTTCTAGAATGATTTCATCTGGTAGAGCTCCATAACGGTCCATTTTTACTCATATTCGGGCAAAGGAGGTGTATTTTCCGCACAGTGTATCATATGATATTTTTAAGAAATGCCCTAGTTTATTGCCTAGGGCTTTTAAGGATTCTGGCTGCCAATAATATAAAGGTAGGGAGTAGAGTCTTATCCATACCGGCACTAATGTGAATGCTTGTCGGTCCACGACAAAATTCATCACCCATGGCTGCATATAGAGGCTTGCAGTAGCATAGAAGTATGGTCCTCCTTCAAACACTCTGTCTTTATCTTCTAAGTTTATGAACACTACAGTGAGGAAACCCTTGGATCTAGGGTGTAAAGTTATTTCTCCCTTAGGTTTCCAATGGTTCTTAATCCATGCATGCAATGCCTTCTATGTTGGCCATAACCCCATAAATTTACATATTACGGCATAAGTCGCCATGTGATCCCTATGCGCCTATAGCACTGCATCACTTAGCACCACTCAAGGTGTGATGGTTGACCTAGCTTTGCATGGTCCTGTCAAATTCCTTTGGTCAGTATTATAATTGCCTCCTCCTATTCTCTTCTCTCTTTTGTCTTGCACTTGCTTTTTTGCCTACTCCTGTGATCTACTGTTTCCGTGTTTTTCTTTATCTATACTCTCGGTTTCTACTTCCATTTGCTTCTTGAAGTGGTTTCAGACTACATGACTGTAGGAAGGAGTGAAATTCCCCCCATCTCGCCCCTCCATGGTGCCCAACACTGATCCCCCGCTTCAAACCCTACTAGGAATTTCCTAGTTTTCATCGGCTCACGAGCATAAAAAAAAAATTATAAACTAATGTTATTATAAACAATCAATCGAATAAATAACTATTAATAATTAATCACTATTATAATTATTGCTTGTAAAGGGATAAATATTATAAACTAAATGGATTGAAGCTGTAATCTCAAGGGATTGGATTTATAATATAAATTCCTCGGGTTTATAATACAAATCCCCTGGGTTTATTAATCACATTGTGACAAAGATTGTCTCAATATGAAAATCAATCATGGTCAACGATGGCCAGCCCTATTTATTTTAGGGTTTATAACATTTATCGTAGATTTATATACCTTGGTTTTCAAATATTAATCCCTTGGGTTTTAATATTATTCCCTTGGGTTTACAATTTTTTAGGGTTTTAGTATTAATCCCTTGGGTTGATTATTCCCCTATGTTTATAATATCAACCCCTTAGGTTTATTAATCTAAGGGTTCATATTCCTAGGGTACAATATTGTTCATGTGGTTTATAATATCAATCCTAGGGTTTAATATAAATCGCTTTAGTTTATAATTATGGTCAATCACAGTCAACCATGGTCCAACGTCACATTGTGACAAATATTTTCTCAATATGCAAATCAATTATGGTCAACCATTATCAATCATGCTGCAATGTTACAATGTGACAAATATTGTATCAATGTGAAAATCAACCATGGTCCAGCATCACATTGTGACAAATATTGTCTCAATATGAAAATCAATGTGGTCAACCATGGTCATCCATGGTCGAACACCACATTTTGACAAAGATTGACTCATTATGAAAATCAACATGGTCAACTATGTTTACTTATCCATTTATAATATTTATCATAGGGTTTATATACCTTTGTGTATAATATTTATCTTAGGGTTTATCATAGGATTTTCTCAATATGAAAATAAATCATGGTCAACCATGATCAACCATTGTCAACACTCATGAAACATGGTTGACCATGGTCAATATGGCTAATCATGGTTAACGATGCTCAACAATGGTGCAATGTCACATTATGACAACCATGGTCCAACGTTGCATTGTGAAAGAGATTGTCTCATTCTGAAAATCAATTATGGCCAACCATGGTCCAATGTGTCATTGTGAAAAAGATTCTGTCAATATGAAAATCAATCATGGTCAACAATGGTCAACCATGTTTCTTTTAGGGTTTATAATATTTAACTTATGGTTTATATACCTTGGATTTATAATATTAAACCCTTCGGTTTAATATTATTCCCTTAGGCTTTCAATATTAATCCCTTCTGTTTATTAGTCCCTTAGGTTTCTAATATCAATCTCTTGGGTTTGTTATTATAAGGTTTCATATTCCTAGGGTATAATTTTATTAATAGGCTCTAGAATATTAATCCTAGGGTTTCATATAAATCCATTAGGTTTATAATTTTGGTCAACCATGGTCCAATGTGACATTGTGACAAAGATTGTCTCAATATGAAAATCAACCATAGTGAACCATGTTCAAACATGGTCAATCATGGTCAACCATCATAAAACATCGCATTGTGACAAAGATTGTCTCAATATGAAATTCAATGATGGTCTACCATGGCCAATCAAGGTCAATATGAAAATAAACCATGGTTAATAATGGTCATCTATCGTCCAATTTCAAATTATGACAAATATTGTCTCAATATGGAAATCAATCATGGACAATCATCATCGACCATGGTCAACCATGGTCAACCATCTTCTAATGTCACATTTTGACAAAGATTGTTTCAATATGAAAATCAACCATGGTCAACCATGGTTAATAATCATGGTCAAATTGTGACATACATTGTCTCTTCATCCAACATCACATTATGACAATGATGGTCATCCATGGTGAACCATGGTCCAATGTCATTTTGTGACATATATTGTCTCAATATGACAATCAACCATGGTCCAACGTCGCTTTGTAACAAATATTTTCTTAATATGGAAATAAATCATGGCCAACTAGGGTCCAATGTCGCATTGTGACAAAGATTGTATCAATATTAAAATCAACGATTGTCAACAATTGTCAACCATGTTTATTTTAGGGTTTATAATATTTATCTTATAGTTTATATACCTTGGGTTTATAATCACCTACTTTTTTAGGAGTAATCCCTTGCATTTATTAGTCCCTTGGGTTTACAATATCAATCCCTTAGGATGATTAATCTAAGGGTTCATATTCCTAGGGTATAATATTATTCATAGCGTTTATAATATTAATCCTAGGGTTTAATATAAATCCCTTGGGTTTATAATCATCGTCAACCATGATCCAATGTCACATTGTGACAAAGATTGTCTTAGTGTGAAAATAAAAAATGTTCAACCATCATCAACCATGGCCTAACGTCATATTGTGACATATATTGCCTCAATATGGAAGACAATCATGATCAACCATGGTCATTCATTGTCAAGCATGGTCAAAAGTCACATTGTGACAAATATTATCTCAATATGACAATAAACCATGGTCAACCATGGCCAATCATTGTCAACCATGGTTAACCATGTTCCAACGTCACATTGTGATATTGATTGACTCAATATGAAAAGAAACCATGTTCAACCATGGTCAATCATGATCGATGATCATTAGTAACCGTGGTCATATTGTGACAAAGGTTGGGTCATGGTCCAAGTCACATTGTGGCAACCATGATCATCGATTGTCAACCATGGTCCAACGTCACATTGTGCCAAATATTGTCTCAATATGAAAATCAACCATGGCCAATCATGGTCAATCATGGTTAACCATGGTCCAATGTCACATTGTGACAAATATCCTCTCAATATGAGAATCAATCATGGTCAACCATCATCCAATGTTGCATTGTGACAAAGATTGTCTCAATATGAGAATCAACCATGTTCAATCATGGTTAACAATGGTCCAATGTCGCATTGTGACAAAGTTTGTCTCAATATGAGAATCAATCACAGTCAACTATTGTCCAACATCACATTGTGACAAAGATTTTCTCAATATGAAAATCAACCATGGTTAACTATGTTTATTTCCAGGTTTATAATATTTGTCCTAAAGTTTATATACCTTGTGTTTACAATATTGATCCTTTAGTTATTTGGTGTTTTTCATATTAATCTCTTGCATTTATCAGTGCCTTGCGTTTATAATATCAAACCCTTAGGTTCATATTCCTAGGGTATAATATTATTGATAGAGTTTATAATATTAATCCTAGGGCTTGATATAAATCCCTTGGGTTTATAATATATTTTCTTTTCTTTTGTAATATTAATCATTGGGTTCATATTCCTAGGGTTTAATATTAAGCCTAGGGTTTACAATATTGATCCCTTGCATTTAATGGTTTTAGGGTTTATATTCCTAGGATTGATGCTATGTGATTCATTTCACTAGTTTCAATCCCACTTCTTCACACCTATGAGTATCACCCGATGCAATGAGTGCTAAGTGAACTATTCAAAAATAATGAGAAAGTAGTCAATTATGACTACCTCTCATGGAAATGGTGATATGTGAATGACTTACTTAATGCAGTTGAATCCCACAAATGATATCTAATAACTATAACTATTAATAATTATTAATAGTTAAGAATATTAGTAATTAATAATTATTTATTATTAATTATTAAATACTAATAATTTATAATGTTTAATAATTAGTCTTTATTATAATTAATAATTAATAATATGATTAACATTGTAATTAATAATCTTTAATAATTGTTAATTAATAATTATTTATTATTAACTATTAATTATTAATAATTTATAATAATTATTAATAATTAATATTTATTATAATTAATAAAATAATAATATGATTAACATTGTAATTATTAATTTCTAATATTTGTTAATTAATAATTATTTATTATTAATTAATAATTACTAATAATTTATACTTATTATTAATTAACTTTTATTATAATTATTAATTATTAATATATTTGATCTCAGAGTTTTGTCAATGTTTCGAAGCTACTAATGAGGTTCATCCTCAAGACCAAGGTGAAAAAATTGATCTATCAATACGATTAAATAGCAGAGAGATGCATCAAGTTCCAAAATTAGCCTTTAAGATTATAATATTATTTAATGAAAACTAACATTAACGTCTAGTATAAATTTTTAATAATACTAATATTGATTTTTATTATCATTTATACTTTTAATTTTTAAGAATATTAATATTGATTATTGATAATTAATAATATTAATATTATTTTTTAATATGATATTCACCTATCGACATATATCAACAACATTTGTTAATGTGTTTGTGTTAGTCTTAATGTTTATATACCTTGGGTTTATGATATTATTCCCTTGGGTTTAATAGTATTCCCTTCGGTTTATAATCCCTTGGATTTATTAATCAAAGGGTTCATATTCCTAGGGTATAATAATATTGATAGGGCTTATAATATTAATCCTTCGGTTTAATATAAATCTCTTGTGTTTATAATCATGGCCAGCCATGGTCTCATGTCACATTGTGACAATGATTTTGTCAATATGGAAATCAACCCTGGCCCAATGTTGCATTGTGACAAAGATTGTCTTGATATGAAAATCAATCATGGTCAACCATGGCCAACCATGGTCCAACGTTGCGTGTAACAAATATTTTCTCAATATGAAAATCAAACATGGTCAACCATTTTTATTTTAGTGTTTATAATATTTATTTTGTGGTTTATATACATTGGTTTATAATATTATTCCCTTGGGTTTAATATTTTTCTCTTTAGTTTATAATACCTTCGAGTTTTAGAATTAATCCCTTCGCTTTATAGTATCAAGGCCTTCGGTTTATTAATCTAATGGCTCATATCCCTAGGGTATAATATTATTCATAGGGGCTTAAGCTTAGGGTTTAACCATGGTCAACAGTAATTCCCTACTTGATCCTATCATGCTCATTTTGATTAGTGTTTAATTAACTTGAAAATATTGACATATAATTATTGATTAATATTGGTATATACCTACACTTGTGAATCTCTAATTTTATTTTACAGATATGACTTTTTTTATTTAACAAGGTGTCTTGTCAAATTTACTCTTGGATAAGATATGGTCTTCTCTCATTTATTTCTAACTTAAATATTCATATTTCAATTCCCAAGGTGTCTTCTATAATTTACTCTTGGATAAGATATGGGCTTCTCAAATTTATTTCTAATTTAAACAATATTTCATTTCCTAAGGTTTTCCAAGTTGTATTCTCCAATTTAATTCTAGATTAAACATTAATATTTCCATTCCCAAGGTGTCTTCTCAACTTTATTTTGGGATAAGATATTGAAAGGAAATTCAAGAATTAAAAATATGGAGGTGTATTCATGTCATTGATCATAGGTGGTTGAGGTGTATGAGAGGAGAAGGGGAAACCATTATTCCCTTTTTTTGTATTTGAGGAAATTTTGGGAGGATTAGGGAACTTGTAGCAGTTATTTGGGCTAGGAAGTAGAGAATTGAGGAGATTGATTTTGGTTGTAAGCTTGATTTTTATTTTGGACACATTATAGTAGTTGCTATTGGACTTGGGCTTGGTGGGCTAGGGAACCTATGGAGGTTTCTTGGGCTACGAAGTCATATAGACATTACTAGTTGGCAGAGTGGTAAATTCAGTTGGGTAGTTCCAACAAGAGAACCCAACCGAGCCACCAAATTAAGTATCCTTTTGTTTGTTGTTTTATTTTTGTTATAAATATGATATTTTTCTTCATGTGACTAAATTAAGGGTTAAATATAGTTTTAGTTAAGGGACCCTAGGTTAGGACCTCACATGTGCTATGAGAGCCCTATTCAAAATTTGGACCTTAAACCCACCAAAATAAACCTTAGTCAGTTAGACTTACCAGTAGAAAATCCTTTCAAATAATGAAAAGAAAACAAAATAGTGATACGATTTGTTTTTAGAAATGTGTATGCTCTAAAATTAACTAGAACACTATAAAAGTTATTACCCCACTACGAGAGGTAAATGGTAGGGGTGGATGAATGAGCCTATGCATTCAAGGTCTTCAATTCGTACTTTTGCAAAGCTTGACTCCTAAAGCCACAATGTTTGACTCTTGGAGTTGGTATGGTTTAGGCCAATACATTTCTTTTCTAATTGACATGCTTCATATATTCTAAAACATTATATTCACATCGTTAATAATAAAATTTAGTTCTTTGTTATTCTCACTAGGGTTTTGGATACATTTGTATACAAAGTTTGAAATTACATTTCATGTAGGTTTGTTGTACTTCTTGACTTTTCTTTCTTGTACATGGAAGATCTGATCAATTAAAATTATCCATTAAACATCTAGTACAAGAATAAATTGGTGCGGAATATTTTGTAACTACTATTATGTTCAATGTCTTAGTAAACATTATATTTTTTTTGGGTGAACAAAAACAAATTCCTATTAAACTTACTTGTTAGGTTCTACCCATTTTATAACTAGAGTCAACAAATATTAGAAGACTCGTACAAATTTTGAGGAAGTCATTGAGATCTAAACCTTGTTATTTATTGAATTACTTCTATAGGTCTCTTTTTTAAGACCCTGAAGTTGTTATCTTAATGCAATTAATTTCTTTATTTACCAACTTGGATAAACTTTGTTGAAGTATTTATTCCTCAGCTGCATAATTTTACCATATACAATAAACTATGTATAAGAAATACATCCTCACACAATTTTTATAATATTTGTTAGGCTGAAAACTTGAGGTCAGTAGGAGATCGTAGTTCTTCCATGGAAACCTTGCAGAGGGTATTACAAAATCAATTATTTCTCACTGCTTAACCTTTGGCTATGTACAGATACACGAAAGATCTCAAATCTTCCGATATGTTATAAAAAAAATTGTTCAAGTCTCAAACCAAATTATGCATCTTCTCTTTGGATTCGAATCCTAAAGATTGCCTCTTAGAACCAACATTGTCGTATGAACCCCGAGATGATACTAGGACCAGTTGAAGTTGTACAGGTCCACACCCCTTGAGCGCATGAACAACCTATGACATTGGTTGTTTTACTTTCTGCGAGTCACTATAAGGAATTATAAAGACTATCACCATACATCACAATCCTTTACAGGTTGATGCCTTTATAGTATATACTTGTGTTCTCGAATGCTAGGGTTTTCTTGGTCATTTCCTAAGTGTCGGTGTAGTAAAGGAAATTTGTCGTTCGATTTCTCCTTTGATATTCAGTATTATCCAGTCTTCTCTCATCCAAAACTTAAAATTGGATATATATTCGAGTTTGTATAGCTCCTATCTATTTGTAATGAACGAATACAAACTCATAATGGTCAAAATATTATCTAAAACAAAGACAAGAACAAACCCAAAGGGTGAGTAGGAGAGTAGAATGGAATGTCCATAATTTAGAGGTGCACCGAGTGAACCACCATATAACTCACAAAGTTTCTTTCTGGGTGAATATTACAGTCGAAGGGTTTGTAGTTTCATTTCATGTAAACTTGTATATATAATTTGAAAATGCTAAGAAAGGGTTCAAGATCCCTAATCCCAGTTGAAAACCCATGCTTTACAAATTTAGTGGCAGTAATAAAAATATGGAATATCTTAGATAAACTTATAATTGTATCAAAGTGACTGTAATTCAATAGGATCTGCATTATAGTTCAATAGGTCACACATGGTTAATTCAATAGCAGTTTCATACTCGAGGATCACCCTCACTTAATAGAATAAAATGCTAAAAACGAGAAAGACACATTAGAATATGCTTCGAAGCTTCTTATAGGTAGTTTCAATATTAAATATAAATAGTGATAATGGCCTTTACAACATGGATATTCTTCTACTTGATGTCCACTGCGAAGTGGAGAGATGTAAATTTTCCACAGAGGTTACAAAAGCATCCAACTATTTGTGCACACACATGACAATAGTAACAAAAATGACATAATGGAAGCCCTCGGGACAATGAATGTGAAATATTCATCATCATTTTCAAAGAGTAACATTGAATGTTGTAGCATTGGAGCCCAACAAGCATCCAACATGAATTTCAAAATTTCCACATTTATTGCAACATAATAGGTTGACTAAGATTTTGCAGCCTTTGCTTTAAATTTATCTTGCATATGTCGAATGATATCATCACTTTTCTCCGGAACCCTTTCTTCCCCTCTCTTCCGAGTTACTAGATTAAGTATACTATCTAAACTTAAAATCATGTTTCCATTATTAGTTTTTTTACTCGATAGAACCAAAGTATCATATTTCATCTCAATGTCATTTATTTATTTTTCTATACAATCATACTTCTGATAAATCCTTTATATTATCTATTCATTGATTGTTTCACAAGAAATCAACTTTTCACATCTCATTTTTGACAATTGTATTGTGTGCATCTATGTTGAGTATTGTCATAAAATAATCAAGCATAAATGATTTTGGGTTGCATACTAAATATCATTCAACAAATTTTTCCATGATTGGTTCATTTTTCTTTTGTTTTTGTGCCTCTCGAGATCTGAAGCCTTGCAAAAACAACATGGTTGCTTCATCTAATTCTAATTCCATTGATTGATTAATATTTTAGGACAAGGTGAGGATGAACCACATTAGTTGGTTCGAAACGTTAACCAAATCCTAAAAATGTGATTAATCCGAAAGACATTTCTACAATATGGATCACAAAAGTCTCAGATATAACATGATTAATATTGTGATTATTATTTTTTAATAATTATTAATTAATAATTATTTACTATTAATTACTAATTATTAATAATTTATAACAATTATTAATAACTAATCTTTATCATAATTAATAATTAATAATATGATTAACATTGTAATTATTAATTTTTAATATTTGTTAATTAATAATTATTTATTATAATTATTTATTCTTACTATTTGTTAATTAATAATTATTTATTCTTACTATTTGTTAATTATTAATTATTTATTATTAATTACTAGTTACTAATAATTTATACTCTATTAGTAATTAACTTTTATTATAATTATTAATTATTAATATATTTGATGTTAGACTTTTGTGATCCACATTGATTTTTGAAGTAAGCTTCCAGATAAATCACACAAGTTTTTTTGATGGTCGATGTTTCATAGCTACTAATGAGGTTCATCTTGAGGACCAAGGTGAAAAAATTGATCTATCAATAGGATTAAATAATAGCAGAGAGATGCATGAAGTTCCATAATTAGCCTTTAAAATTGTAATATTATTTAATCAAAGCTAACATTAACATCTAATATACATTTTTAATAATATTAGTATTGACTTATGTTATTATTTATGTTTTTATTTTTTAATAATATTAATATTGGTTATTAATATTTAATAATATTCATATTAATTTTTAATATGATATCACTTATCGACATATATCAACAACATTTATTAATGTGGTTGTGCTAGTCTAAATGTTCATATACCTTGGGTTTATGATATTAATCCATTGGGTTTATAATCCCTTGAATTTATTATTTCTTTGGGTTTATTAATCAAAGGGTTAATATTCCTAGGGTCTAATATTGATAGGGTTTATAATGTTAATCCTTGGGTTTAATATAAATCAGTTGTGTTTATAATAATGGTCAACCATGGTCCAATGTCACATTGTGACAAAGATTTCCTCAATATAAAAATCAACCATAGCCCAAAGTTGCATTGTGACAAAGATTGTCTTGATAAAAAAATCAATCATGGTCAACCATAGACAACAATGGTTCAACGTTGCATTGTGACAAAGATTTTCTCAATATGCAAATCAAGCATGGTCCACCATGTTTATTTTAGTGTTTATAATATTTATTTTATGGTTTCTATACCTTTAGATCATAATATTATTCCCTTGGGTTTAATATTACACTCTTTGGTTTATAATCCCTTTGAGTTTTAGAATTAATCCCTTGGCTTTATAGTATCAATCCCTTGGGATGATTAATCTAAGGGCTCATATTCCTAGGGTATAATATTATTCATAGGGGCTTAAACTTAGGGTTTAACCATGGTCAACTGTAACTCCCTACTTGATCTTATCATGCTAAATTTGATCAGTGTTTAACTAACCTGAAAATATTGACATATAATTATTGATTAATATTGGTATATCCCTACACTTGTGAATATGTAATTTTATTTTACAGATACAAATTTTTTTATTTAACAACTTGTCTTCTCAGATTTACTTTTGGGTAAGATACAATTTTCTCCATTTTATTTCTAAATTAAATATCTATATTTCAATTCCCAAGGCATCTTCTCAAATTTACTCTTGGATAAGATATGGTCTTCTCCTATTTATTTCTAATTTAAATATTCATATTTCAATTCCCAACGTGTCTTGTATAATTTACTCTTGGATAAGATATGGTCTTATCCAATTCATTTGTAATTTAAATACAATATTTCACTTCCTAAGGTTTTCAAAGTTGTCTTCTCTAATTTAATTATGGATTAAACATTAATATTTCCATTCCCAAGGTGTCTTCTCAAATCTACTTGAGGAAAAGATATTGAAAGGAAAGTCAAGGTTATTAAATTAAAAGTATTGAGGTGTACTCATGGCATTGATGGTAGGTGGTTAAGGTGTATGAGAGGAGTAGGGGGTAACCCTTGCTCCTTTTTTTTATTATTGAGGAAATTTTTGGAGGCTTAGGGAACTTGTAGAGGTTCTCTGGCTTAGGAAGTAGAGGATTAAGGAGATTGATTTTGGTTGTAAGATTGATTTTGATTTTGGACACATTATAGTAGTTGCTATTGGACTTGGGCTCAAAGAGCTACGGAACCTGTGGAGGTTTTCTAGGCCAGGAAGTCTTGTAGACATTCCTAGTTGGCAGGGTGGTAAATTCAGTTGGGTAGTCCGAGTAAGAGCACCGCAACCGAGCCACATGATTAAGTATCCTTTTGGTTGTTTTTTCATTTATGTGAATTGCTACAACTGAATTTCCTTACCTGTTAATATGCTGAAAATCAATTTTTATGTTATTGTCAAATAATTATTGTCATAAATATGATATTTTTCTTCATGTGATTAAATTAGGGGTTAAATAAAGTTTTAGTTAGGGGACCCTAGGTTAGGACCTCAAATGTGGTATGAGAGCCTGATTCAAAATGTAGACCTTAAACCCACCAAAATAACCCTTAGTCACTTAGACTTACCAGTAGAAAATCCTTACAAAGAAAGAAAAAATAAAAAACAACGAGTGATACAATTTTTTTAGAAAACTCTATACTCTATAATTAACTAGAACACTGTAAAAATTATTACCCTCGTGCGAGAGGTAAATGGAAGGGGTGGATGAAAGAACCTATGCATTCAAGTTCTTCAATGCTTACTTTTGCAAAGTTTGACTCCCAAAGACACAAGGTTTGACTCTTGGAGTTGATAAGGTCTAAGCTAATAAGTTTCTTTCTTAATTGACATGCTTCATATATTCTAAAACATTGTATTCACATCCTTAATAATAAAATTTAGGCCTTTGTTTTGCTAGCTAGGGTTTTGGGTAGATTTGAATATAGAATTTGAAGTTACATTTCTTGTAGGTTTGTTTTTGCTTCCTGTCTTTTCCTTCTTGTCCATGGAATATGTGGTCAATTACAATTATCGATTAAACATCTAGTACAAGAATAACTAGGTGTGGGATATTTTGTAACTACTATCATGTTCACTAGTCTTAGTAAATGTTATAATTTTTTTTGGTTAACAAAAAAAAATTCTTATTAAATTTACTTGTGAGTTTCTACTCCTATTATACCTAGAGTTGACAAAGATTAAAAGAATCATACAAATGTTGAGGAAGTCATTGAGATCTAAACCTTGTATTTATTGCATTAATTCTATAGCTCTTTTTTTCAAGACCCTGAAGTTGTTATCTTAATGCAATGAATTTCTTTATTTACCAACTTGTCTAAATTTTGTTGAAGTATTTATTCCTCGGATGCATAACTTTACCATATAAAAGAAACTATGTATAATAAATAAATCCTTTCACAATTTCTATAATATTTGTTAGGTTGAAAACTTGAGGTCAGTAGGAAAGCGTAGTTATTCCATTGAAACCTTGTTGAGGGCATTACAAAATCAACTATTGCCCCACTGCTTAACCTTTGGCTATGTAAAAATACATGATTGATCTGAAATCTTATGATATGTTATAAAAATTTTGTTGAAGTCTCAAACCAAATTATGCATCTACTCTGTGGATTTGAATCCTAAAGAATGCCCCTCAACACCAACATTGTCGTATGAACACTGAGTTGTTGCTACGGCTTATTAAAGTTGTACAACTCCATTTCTCTTGAGGGCATAAACAACCGATGAAATTTGTTGTTTTACTTTTGTTGAGTCGCTATAAGGCATTATAAAGAATATCGCCATACATCCCAACCCTTTACAAGTTGATGCCTTTATAGCATATACGTGTGTTATCAAATTCAAGGGTTTTCTTTGTCATTGCCTAAGTGTCGGTACACTAAAGGAAATTTGTTGTTTGATTGCTCCTCGGATATTCAATATTATTCCATATTCTCTCATCCAAAACTTAAAACTAGAGATATACTTGAGCTTGTTTGGCTCCTATATATTTGTAATGAATCAATACAAAGTCATAATGGTAAAAAAATTATCTAAAAAAAAGACAGTAACAAACCCAAAGGGATAGTAGGAGAGTAGAATGGAACATCTAGAGCCCTACAGGAATCCCTGCTTAGCCATCGACCCACAATTTCCAGGGTCCCAATGTGAGATAGTAAAATTTCAAAATATACGGAAATTGAAGCAATACCAGGCTGATGTAGAATAAAAATGTAGGACCAAGAAAAAAATACAAGGTGTCACCCCCAGTATCTCCATCATTTATGGAATTCACAATTTTCACCCCTAATTCTCCCCCTCTCCCTCCAGCGAAAACCAAAACAGGTCAACATTGTTATGGAAGAGAGATATCACAATACATACCCGAGAAAACGTGTAGGTGGTCTAAAATCTTGGAGCTGAGGATGGTATCATAGGACCTATCTGATGCACCAGCTTCCTCGTCTACAAACAGACCCAATTGCAATGTCCACTTGACTACCCTCTCTCCTGCTTAAGCCTTCACCACCACCACCCTTGTTGCCAGCTTTCCCACCTTCCCTTCATGAAATCATGTAAAGGACCACTTCACCCATTACATCGAGGGTGTGGGGGGCAGTGGTACAGTACTCAGAGGTACCCAACATTAGCCCTCATTTGATGTCCCAACCACCAGCTCACACCTTGATTTGGGTAATAGGATCTGCATTTTAATTCAGTAGGTCACACATGGTCAATTAAATAGAAGTTTCATGCTTGAGGAGCACCCTTGCCCAATAGAAGAAAATTCTCGAAATGAGAAAGACACATTAGAATATGCTTCCAAGCTTCTTGTAGGTAGTTTCAATCTTAACTATCAATAGTGACAATGGCCTTTACAACATGGATATTATTCTACCTAAAGTCCATTGTAGAGTGGAGAGATGTAAATTTTCGACAGAGGTTACAAGAGAATCAAGTTGTTTTTGCATACACATGACAACAGTAACACAGATGACATAACGGAAGCCCTCGGGATAATGGAATGTGAAATCTTCATCATCATTTTAAAAGAGTAACATTGAATGTTGCTAACATTGGATCCCAACAAGCGTCCAACATGAATCTCAAAATTTCCACATTTGTTTCGACATAATAGGTTGACTAAGATTTTGCAGCCTTCACTTTGAATTTATCTTGCATATGTCGAATGGTATCATTAGTTTTCTCCACAACCATTTCTTCCGCTCTCTTTAGAATTACTAGATTAAGTATACCATCTAAACCTAAAATCATGTCTCCATTAGTAGGTTTTTTACTTGATGGAATCAAAGTATCATCTTTCATCTCAATCTCATTTCTTTTTTTTGCTATACAATCATATAGGGATCCAAGGTAAACTTTTGGTAAATCCTTTATATTATCTATTCATTGATTATTACGAAAGAAATCAACTTTTCACATCTCATTTTTTACAATTGTATTGTGTGCATTTGTGTTGATAATTATCACAGAATAATCAAGCATAAATGATTTTGGGTTGCATAGTGAATATCATTCAACAAGTATTTCCATGATTCGTTTTGTTTTTTATTGTTTTTGTGCCTCTCGAGGCAATCTGAATCCTTTTTTTTCCAATGGAAAAATCATAATATTTCATTATGTGGAAAATTTACATGTAGTAGATGCCCGAGGCATATGCGAGTACTGTTGGTCCATGACCATTTCAAAACCAGCTGTGTCAAAAAATATAAATGGACAAGCCATTTCCTGTAGGATTGTTTAGAGATCCCTGTACATATTCAGACTGTTTGTCTATATATTAGCAAAAATAAATATATACATGTTTTGGATAAAACTATGATAAAACAGCTTATATATACATCTATATATATATATATATATATATATATATATATATATATATATATATATATATAGGGCCTTTTTACCCTATGGTAATCCTGGTCTATATACGGCCTATGATGGTATTGGTAGAATTCTGCTTTCGTCTGTTCAGATATTTTCCACAAGCCTCGGGGTAGTAGCATGCCATCCTTGGAAAGCCTGTCAGCATCTTCATTATATTCCTCATATATATGATGACAAGAGGTTGTGTTAAACACTACTTTCAAATTGTAGACTTCATCCAAAATATTTTGAATTGAAATAGCATGACAATGATTTTTATTTTTGAACTACTTGATAATAATTTTTGAATCCCCATAGATCTGAATGGTATAGAAATCATGAGCTAGTGCAAAGTCGAGCAGATGTCTAAGGGTGATAAGCTCGACAAAATATGTATAGAATGAATGAAACCCCCTAGTCCTATCTAGACCTTATAGAAGTGTTGATCAGAGATGTATTAAATGAAACCCCCTCCGCAACCTTGAGGTTGGGTTGCTCCATTGAAGAAATCCCATGGCTTAGTTTGATCAATCCAACGGGGGCCCGAGGTTCTACAGATGTGGGAATTTGCCTATTCTAGAATGTCATGATAGGTTGCCACACCCTTGGAAATGATAAGAGGCCATCAGACAGTTTCATTCTTGAAAATTATATGATTCCAGTTAAGCCATATATTCCAACAAAGGATAAGAAGAAGGCATTGTTCCTTAGCACCCTGGTGTGTTGTGATCCAATTATTCCATGCTTGGAGAATAGTAGGGCCTTTCCATGCATTCTGCATGGAGAGATGTTATGTTGTAGGTTGCTAAAATTGGACGATAGTCGGACAGAGCAGAAACAGGTGCTCGTTGGTTTGAGAGTCTTGCTTGCATAGAATGTACTAGATCAAGCCATGAATAGAACTATGCAAAAGGGCCTTGCCTGTGGGAGTTTTTTTTGCATAAAACACTCCACATGAAGAGGTGTACCTTGGGAGGAGTTTTCATTTTCTAGATTTGTTGTCACCATTCTTTTGTATGTGCAGGTTTGTGATCCGAGAGGAGGTGGGTGTAGCCTAGCTTTGGGGTGTATTTCCCATGCTTAGCTAGTATCCATACTAGCTCATCTGGGTCATTATTTAAATTCACATGACCTTCAAACAATGCTGATAGATAAGATTCCTAGGATTGATGCCAGTGTATAGAGATATCCATTTTAGGTCTTGACCTCCAATGCTACCTGAAAATAGTGTTGCGCTTCCGATGAGTAATATGTGCAACCACCATGGTATTTCTAAGATGAAGGTATTGAATGAGATCAGGTGACAACCGATACCTGTTTCCCCCTCCTATACATGGGTCAATACCAATGCGTACAAATGCACCATTGTTTATGTGCCATGCCAAGCTGGATCTGATGAAAGGCATCATTTGTTGGATTGCTTTCCATACTATAGAAATGCCCAAACGAGGCCAATCTAGTAGATGAACCCAGTCCAGTAATTGTTGCAGCCAAATGTATTTGTGGTATGACATAGTCGTCCAT
This sequence comes from Pinus tabuliformis, assembly GCA_031772625.1. NCBI lineage: Eukaryota > Viridiplantae > Streptophyta > Pinopsida > Pinales > Pinaceae > Pinus > Pinus tabuliformis. Next base: position 1,449,852,261 of record CM062816.1, read on the forward strand.
AGATTTTGTGAAGCGAGAAGGGACCAGCTCATATTTGCTGCAAGAGTTTGAGAAAAAACAGACATGTCTTTTAACCCCCCCCCCCCCATTTTTTTAGCATAGCAATTTTCTTCTAGCTCACCCAAGAATTTTTTTTCCTTATTTCTGTCCATTCCATAGATATCTGTAGCATATTTGTTGGATGCGTCCGAGTATTCCCCAAGGAATCGAGGCGAGAGACATCCAATATACAGGGGTGGCTTCCAGTACTCATTTTATAAGGACAAGGCACCCAACTCTTGATAAAAATCTTTGATTCCAAATTTTCAATCTCTTCTCAATTTTAATCACTAACCAGATCCAGTCAGCAATTCGGTAACTGTGGGGTTTCATCCTGAAACCCAAGTATTTCAACCCATCCGAGAGATTATGCAATTGATAATGGAAGAAATGGAGAGCTGCTCTATCCTCCTGAGGGGAGGTGTGAGACAAAGTAATAGTAGATTTGGTCTGATTTGCAACCATACTAGTGGCTTTTTCGAATAGTATGATTATGTCATGGAAAGAGGTAGAATCCCTGATGCTACCATCTAGGAAGATCATCACATCATCAATGAAAAGGAGATGTTTATGATGGTAGAGTTTGTTCATTTTCAGTCCTTTGAGTCTGCCTTCCCTTTTTGCAGTGCCAGTGAGCCTGCTGAGACCCTCCATCACTATAAGGAACATAAGGGGAGACAAAGGTCATCCTTACAGGAGTCCATGTTTCGCATGAAACTAGTGGGATGTAGAACCATTAATTAGTACACTAAAAGATGTCGATTTTATGCAGTAGATAATCCAATCTGTGAAAGGAAGAGGGTATCCTAAATGGATCAGGATCATCTTAATGAAGAGCCAACTGACATGATCAAAAGCCTTAGTGAGATCAATCTTGAGTATAATTCTTTTCAGGTTTCTTGTTTGATAGAGTGAATGGCCTCTTGGGCAGTGCCAATGGCCTCATGGATTTTTCTATTTTGAAGGAAAATTTCTCTGGAGAAATGTGATGGGAGAGTATAAGGCAGAGCTAGTTTCCAATGACCTTTGTAATGATTTTGTATAGGGTGTTACAAAGGGAGATAGGTCGGAAGTCATTGAAGGATGCAGGAGAGTCAAATTTTGGTAGAAGAGCAATGAAAGTGGCATTGATAGCCTCATATATCTTACCAAAGGTCCTGCACTCTTCAACGACATTGAGAAGATCATTCCCAATGATCTTCTCAATGGACCAACCATTTGGGCTAGGGCTTTTATCTTTCTTGAACAATTTTATTGTCCCCTCGAGTTCGTCTCTAGTAATGGGAGAATTTAGCTCAGCTGCCACATCCATATCTACAATGATTTGGAAGTTTTGTGCTACTTGAATGATATCAACAAGATTTGAGGTAGGGGGCTACTTATAGAGATGTTTGAAATGTGAGATACCCAACTGAGATAATTGATTGAAATTTTTTACAATACCTCCATCCAGAGTGGGCATCTGAAAAATGGTGTTGGAAGCTTTTTTCCCTTGGAAATTTTCTGAAAGTACCTTGTGTTCTCATCCCCTACTTTGAGCCAAATTTCTCTACTCTTGAGTCTCTAGGTTTCCTCTATTTCCTTCAGAATTCTGGCTCCTTCATTTTCTAGCTCAATCAATTTTGACTTGGCTTCTGTGCTTAAGGAACCCCTGTTATGGTCATCCATAAGATGAGCCAAGGATGATTCAACAGAGGTGAGGGTATGGGCATCCCTTTGGAGTTTTTCCTTTGCCCACTTGATAGTGAGTTTCTTGAGTTGCAGAAGGTTGTGATAGAATCCCTCAGGCCCTGTGAGTCCTTGAGTGGGAGGGTTTTGTAGCTAGAATTCTGAAACCCTATTTGTGTTGGAGGGGTCCAGAAGCCAAGATGAATTGAATTTGAACGAGGCTTTAGGCTTAATAGGAGGACCAGATATTTCTAGGTAGATGGGTGAGTGGTCAGAGATGCCTCTAGTTCTGACCCACTACCTATAATGAGATAATCTCTATATCATCAGGGTTTTGAGGATGAAACGGTCCAATCTTTTAGCTAGGTCTGCCTCACCAACTCTTCTATTCCTCCATGTTGGAAGGGGACTGTTCATAGGAATATCTGAGAGGTGAGCTTGATCAGGAAGGTTTTCCATGGTATCAAAGTGCACGTCAATTTGTGTCAATGATCCCCAAGATTCATTGTATCCAGTAAAAGAATTTAGATGCCCGCCCATGATGAGATTGTCAGGTGAGGTAAGAGAGAGGTTTAGGAGTTGATTCCAGAAAGTCTCCCATCCCTGACAAGGCCCATAAAAATTCATAGCATGGAGATCCATTCCCAGTTCAGCAGAAAAAAATTCGATACCAATGAACTCATTTCCTCCCCAAGCCGAGTTTAGAATTATGGTTTGAGGATTGTATCCCTTAGCCAATCCACCTGAATGCACAACAACATCTAGTGCAAGGAATTCCCATCTCAGGCTTAGATTCTATAGAATTCAGATGATGTGTTGAGCTTCACTGAGGGTTTCTTAGAGGAGGATAATGTCTACAGGCTCACAGTCAAATAGCCTGCGGAGGGCTATCTTTTTGGGCAAGCTAGCCATGACCGTGCAATTAAATGACAGGCATTTCATGGGGGAACCATGTCATGCGTATTATTCACTCGAAAAAGCTGATCTAATGAAGATTTCCTTCCCAAGACCACCTCAGCACCAACCTGAAGTATATCATGCGAAAGGTAAGATTTGTGCCCACGAAGGGGTTTAATAGTCATCGAGGGGAGGGACAGGCCAAGACCAGAGTGAGTTGAATGAGAACCCACAGAGGGAGGGTGAGATCGCAGGTTATAAGGATGAGGGGGAGCCATGGGAGGTGGTGATGGGGAGGAGGTGGCCTCTGGGATTAGGGAAGGGGAGGTGGTGGAGTAAACTAGGTGATGGGAGAGAAGGGGGCAGGGAATAGATGAGGGAGAGGTGGGTCGATCCTGTATAGATGCATTATGCTGATGATGTGCAGAAAATGTATAAGTAGAAGATAAAACAGGGGTAGAGGAGAGAGTAGTACCCGAAGTACGAGCCGCATCAGTTGCTGCCTTGGCTCGAGCCAGAGGTGGAGATGGGGGATGTGAGGAGTTGCCTGTAGATTGCTGGACTGGCTGAGTTGGGGTCGCCTTTCGAGATGGGTTGGGTACTGTAGATGGTGCCTTCCTGGAAATGTCAGGGATAACCCTTCCACTGCCTTCCTTCTTTTCCATAGTGGCTTCTAGGGGTTTCAAGACTAGAGGACATTCCTTATACAGACGCCCGACCTCTCAGCATATAAATGGAACCCCCTCACAATCAAGGATTTGAACCCTAGTGAAGTTACGTCATTGCAGAGTAATTTTTTCCTCTAGACCCTCCCGAGTGTCCAGATGCAGTAGAATGCGAGCTAGGGTTCAATTCTTTAACTGTAATATGGATTTGTCATAATCCAGGAAGGTACCGAGGGTATTCCCAATTCACACGAACACTTCTTCACGCTAGTACTGGAGTGTTAAACCTAGTAGCCGAACCCATAAAGGTTCAGCTCCTATCTGCTCTCTTTCCGGATTCAAGAGAGGGCTCCATATTTTGAGAAGCACCAGAGCCATTTCGATATGCCAATATCATGCGAGAGTTAGGTTCGTGTATTCTTCAAGAAAAAAATGAAGTGCAAGCCATCCACGAGGAAGTATTTGAACATCCGGGAGCTATATGAAATTATGTCCCCTGATCTCTTTAACCCAAGGCCCCAATCACTCTGCCGTGTAGGTCCTTCCACGAACCCTACCCACCACGACTTTCCCTGTTGTGTCATCCACTTCACCCATGGTAAGTCCTTCCCTAAATTTTATGGTGTAACACTTGTCGGGTGCCTTGATGCACCTTGCTTTCCTCTTCCCTGTACATGGCAGAGTAGGGTGATCTTGTAACAGATTTGAGGGACTACTTTCTTGTAGGTGTGGCTCCACCGACCTAGCTCCGATTACTAGGGTATCAAAACAACTGGAAGGAGGGATTGAGACATGTATTGCCTCACAATAGCTGGGAGTATTGTGGGTCTTCTATGTCTCTACGACTGCATCAGGGTCAATTCCTAGATGAGATGGAGGATTTTTGGAAAAATAATGATCTGCAAGGGGCGCAGGGTCAAATAGAGGGGAAGAGCAGGTATCCAGAAGTTATAGGGTAGGGGCGGGTAGTCCACGACGGGTGAGTCAATGGAGAGGGTCCCAATGTGAAGGGTGGAGGCTGTAAGCCTGAGGAGGGAGACAACCAGCGTTAGATTCGAGCTGGACGACACAGAGGAATTGGGAACAAATCTAGTGTTAGGGTTACAAAAGATAGCCTGCTGCGGGTAAGGATCTGATGAATAATCCAGGGCGTCCAAAGCCATTCCCTCCATGCTGAACCTAGGAATGGTAGACCGTTGTCATCAACAGTTGGAAGTAGGTGCAAGAGAGGACAGTGGGTTGCGGAGGTAACCTTGGAGGTTACGATGAATCCAACTAACTATAATCAGTATTATGGTTAGGGTATGAGAAGAGAGAGCTGCAACGTGCCATCCAATATGAATCCTTGTAGAAAAATCATGATTGATTCATCAAATTCCATTCCTTCGAAGTTGAAAGAATCAAAAGAGGTACACATAACATTCAAAGAAAAATATCCTATTTCTTCTAATTATTCCCCAATAATGGTTAGATCCAAGGCATAAGCCTTTCAAAAAATAAATGTTTTTATATCCTCAGGAGATTCCCCAACTTTTTTTTTGTATTGATAAGAAATTAGATACCTTTAGAAGGATTTTCATTGAAAATAAAACTCTCTTTCTAAATTTGTAGTTTGTAGAAATGTCGTTGCTCAAACATGCAGGCTTCAGATATATCTTTACTAATGTCAGCATGGAATGACATTCCATTGATGGATTCTTTCCAAAATTCTTTTGACGAAGGTATTGTATTACCAAAGTCCACATTCACATCATCTGTATGAAAATTTCTTGGCAATGAAGAATCTGAAATGTGCAACTGCTTGTTCATCCAAACTCCCATAGATCTACATATCTCTACCAAACATTTAATAGCTTCTAGTTTAGATATTTCATTGTTTGAACTCCTGAAAAATCAAGTTTCTTGAGCATCTTCAGCAAACTCATGACCAATTGGTTATCATTTGTTATGGAATCGGGGAAACTGTGCTACCAAAATCAATCCCTCCTTGCACATCTCTAATCTCATATCCAAAATGAAAATTGATTTCACGATATCTTTACTCTTTCACTCTACCATTGTCGGTAAGAAATTCATACTTTATATGATTGGTTTTGACATTTTCTTTAGTAGATATGTTTGCATCTAGCCACCCACAAAAAAAAAAAACAACAAATATTAGTCCTGCTCCTAATATAGGGAATTGTTTGGTTTCTTATGTAATTTTTGGTGCATTATTTCAGTTTGCTTTCGAAATTCGATGGAATAATTTTTTTAGGTATTTTTTTTGCAAATCCATTTTCTTTGATCTAGTTGTCCATGGAGTCAAGAGATTAACACTTTAAAAAAACTTAATAATGATAAAATAGAGAAAGTACGGTTGTGAGACATCCTTGAGAGAAAAAATAACTAAGTCTATGGGATCTCAAACTGTGTTTGATTTAGGAACATTCCAGTGCTAAATTTTTTATTCGTTATGTCACATGTTCACTTTTAGGGTTTTAATTAATTGGAAATTTCCAATTTATCTATCATGCTTGGAATTATAATTTTTTTATTTTTTGCATTTTACTATTCAAAAAAATTATATTTATATTTACTATTTAGAAAAATTATGTTTATATAAGAATATGAGTGTTTTCAACCCTGAAATTTGGCCTAATTAAATGCAAGATGTATGGAAGCATTGTACAATCATAAACGAAATAACATGAAATTTAGTTGCATTTTCCCGGGATGCTAGTAGAAATAGATTGAGAATGTAATTTTTCACTTTACCTATAGTTTCTGATTTTCATGTACCACTATTTAAAAACATATATCACTCTAATTTTTCACATTACATGTAGATTCTAGTTTTCATGGTGTATGTACCAGTATTTAGAAACATACATCACTTTTATACATATAAACAAGCCTGTAATAAAATGAACCGATAATTATGGGAACATAACGTAATTATGGAATCAGGTGTTAAGTACATAATTTAAGAGAGTAGAAATTTAGGTTTCCTTTATTTGAAGGTCAATCCTGAATTTTGAGAAGAAATAGAGATTCAACTTTATTCCAAAGGTTTTCTTGTAAATATGTGCATTAATGAAACCCAAGTTATTGGAAGCAACTATACACACAATTGTTAATGCCCAACATGAAAGGAGTTTTTAGCCTAGCCATAGAGCAACAATCAGGAAGGTCATGGGTTCATTGGTTCAATTTTAATACAAGTTTATCCTTTACATCTTACTAGAATTATTAAAACATATTGATTTATGTACACTTGCATTTCCTATGGCAATAGATCCATATATATAAGTAACATGAAAAGAGAAAGAACAAAAAAAGAGGAAAAAAATAATTAAATTAATGATGATCATAATGTAAAACTAGCTCATCCATGAGAATTAATTAGTTGGAATGCTATCTTCATCAATACAAGAGTTTTTGGGGGTATTCTTTACACTAAGATAAATATATATGTTTACCAAGAGTTACTTCTCACCCTAATTTATGCAACTCTTTCCATATGTGTGTGTGTGTGTGAATAAATATGGAAGTATGCAGATTTACTGAGTTTCGTTCCCACTAAAATTTATGCAAGTTGTGGAAAATATGTTAAATTAAATAATTAAATTTGTGCCCAAGTTGTGTCTAACAAATTTATAATCTTCTATAGGGTTAAGTCACTATTAAAGAAATAAAGCAAAAAAAGATAAAATAAATAAATAAATGAAATTTTTTGAAACAAGATCTATCTGTTGGGTGAAACTATATTCGTTTAATTCTGTTGTATTACTTACCCAACTATTCAATTTGTCAATCCAAGGTTCGTAAACTTACAAGGCATATGCACTATATATGCAGGACCGAAGTGGAACAAATTTAATCTAAATTACTGAAATCAAATTAATATTGTAAGGCATTGAAACATTAACTATGAAAGCAAGAAATTGTATAAAGGAAAAGCAATACAACATGTGAAGAATTGAATGAAAAACAACATATGTGAGCTCACAACAATAAAAATATCTTAAATTATATTACAAGAACCAAATTACAAATCATGAAAGCATAACAATAAAATAATGTGAATCAAAGTTAATCTCCATTCTCTATTATTCATTATCCATTCTTCCTTATTAAAATGAAGAGAGAGCACTCTCTTATATACATGAGGAAGATAACCTTCTCATAATTACATATCCAATATTCTCTCAAGCACTCTCAACTAATTTCCCATTATTACAAGATATGATCCCACAAATCTCTCAAGCATTTTTAACTACTTTCCCATTATTACAAAATATGATCCCTTTGAATCCTCCATAAATCTCTCACATATCTTGGATAAGATATGCCAACCAAATCCTCCATGATTTTCTCCTTAGGAATAGGCTTGCATAATTATCTCCTTAATATGGTGGAGGAGATATTAATTCTTCACATATTTCCTACACATCACAAAACTCACATATTCTTGAGATATATATAAAAATATGTATATTTTCTAATATTTAATCATAAATTGACTTGTAATACAAAAATGAATAAAAAGGAAAATAAGAAGGTGAAACTGTTGGGGGGAAAAGTATCTAATGCAGAATGCCTCTATCCCACTCTGAAGGTGATAGTACTTCAGCAACAACTGAATGCAAAGCTATTCAAAGTTTCTTCTTTATGAGATGAGAGAGGGAAGAAAAGGATGATATACTAACTGTTATCTTGCGCTAATAGTCGATCCAGTCTTCACTCCTTGCTGCTTGCTCCTAGCTCCCTGCCCTTTCACCGGCCCAGCTACACACAGATCCTGTAAAAGCACAAGAAAAGGAAACTACAAGAAGCATACATCCATAATCGATTATAGGATTAGCATAAATCAAATATACAAGCATCTATTCATCATAAAAACACATGCATATAGTAGAACCTCAAATACTTTATTGATAATAGAAGTAAAGTTCTGAGAGACTTACAACCACAATGGGCCCAATCCAGCAACACCTCCCAGCTGAAAGAAATCTCCTCTTCACCTCCTTCAAGCAAAACACCCAATAGCTCTATACACAAACCAACAGCACTTCCTTTCTTGCACAAAATTCCAGCCTCCCTAGACCTCATGAGAGAGCTCTATATATAGGAGATTTGGAGAAAGGATGAGTCAGCTTGAGACTGACATGAAGCTGACTAGTGTCCTCTCCCACTTTAGTTAATCTTTAGTTCTTGAGTCCACTTGGAGAATCTTGCTTCCACTTGGAGATCAAGACCCTCTTACTCATCATAGGGCGAATTCCTTGAACCAAGTGTCAGTTTGGAAGCTTCCTGGGAAGTTGACACCTTGCAGAATGACTGTGCCACTTGGCCAATCTCGCCCAGCGCAGGTAGCCTTCATTGATTTTGACCTTCAGTGCAGGTACAAGGAGGAGCAGTTGACATTCAGCGCAGATGTTCAGTGGAGCAGCTGACATGATCCAGAAATAGCTTGTTTTTGAGTGTATTCAGGTGGAGAACTGATTTTTAGTGCTGTGGTTTGCTCACCTTGTTCCTCTAAGGGTAAGAACAACATGTTTAGTGACTTTGGATCCCTCAGATTATTGACATTTCATGCTTCATGCTGTTAGGCACAAAAATGTCTATAACAGTTGCCCCCTAAAGTATGAGGTCGTTTATCGGGTGAAATTCTTTAGGATCCGAAGTTCATTCAATCGCTGAGAGGTGCCTTGTAACAAAATACAATACAATACATTATTTTTCATTCTGCTTTCATGATCTAGTTGAGGCGGGCATTCCCATGCTCAGCTTTATAAATTCATTTTGGTACATAGAACAGACGATCGTCTGATGGTAGACTGATAATTCTCTGCTGAAATTATCATCCTTTGAGTAGGATGATCATCTGCTGCAATGATGTACATAACAAATGTCTTTATATTTCCTGAATATATATCGCAGCCCGGATGGATGAAACTAGATCCGGGGTCTTCAATCTCGTTCGATCTTCACTCTAAGTACAAGTCGATCCATGTGAGAATTACGCTGAAGTCGAACATGGAAAGACATCGCTTGATTACCGGTCAATAATGTAAACCGTTAACAAGCGCGAGAGGAATCACCAATAATGACAATGACCCTCAAGGTACTACAGTACAATTCACGTGGTGTGAATAAAGGACTTGGCGTCGAACACCACGCAAAATCTTCTGGTCGAAGGTCATTGATGTATACCTGTCGCCAGAAGTGAGAAACTTGCCATTGAGGCATGCAAGCTTCAAAGTACTGGGGGGGTGTTCCTAGATCAACTTCTTGGATAATGAGCTGAAGTCGACAAGAAGCGATCCGTCAAAGGAGGGCCTTAATGAATCCCACATCAGTGACACGGAACGGAGCTAATGACTTTAGTGGAGGTGAAAACAATCTATGAAATATGATTCAGGGTGGCGATCATGGGTGGATGAAGGATAATGTATGGCAGTGGATGGGACACGGTTGACTTTTTCTGAACACATCTCTTGAACATATAACGACACTGACGTGATGGATCGGTAGCATTACCCCAAATACGGATGGTTTGGCGAAGACCATGGTGATGAGACCGGTGAATGAAACAACCCAACCCGATGTGATACGGAGGACAAAGTGTCATGTTCAAGAGCGACTTGCTACCATCAAAGCTTTGAGGTTCTCCCAATTTTTCCCCAGTCATTTCTGACCAGTACCTCTTTATTTTTGTCAAGCTTGAGGAGGATAACATATGCTTGTTCTATAACCTGCCCTTCGGGCAAGCCCATCGCTATGTTTTAACGGGCCTAGCGATAGGGAAACTCGTTCTCTTCTAAAGACAAGTTTGTCGCTATTTAATCATTTTAATGAGTCTAACGACAAGGAAAACTCGGTCCTTTTCATTTTTAGAGAGTCTGAAAAGGTACAGAAAGTTAACTCCAAAATTCCTTTTTCGTCATCTAATCCCTTAAGTCCGAAAAAGTATAAAACAATACAAAAGGGATGAATTTTCGATAACTTTAACGAGCCGAATAAAACAAGCACTCGACCTTTTTGTGCAATAATCCCTCAGGTCCAAAAAGATTAAAATCTAGAAGAGGGATAGCTCTTCCGGTCGTTTAACGAGCTGGAAGGCCAAAACTCGGCAAACTTTTCATATTTTACGAGTCAGATGAAAAGAGCTCAAAGAAGACTCGTCTTTTGAGGAACGAGTGATAAATAGGGATAGCAGCAGATTCCAGGTACAGGTTGGAATTCTCCAATCACGGCAGTGTCACAAGGATGGCTAAGTGAAATCACTCTTCACAGCTGTTCTTCAAAATGGGTAAACAATCATATGGAGGTGAACGATTGGCCAAATGAAATGGAGGTGGCAAGTGCAAACACGACCAAGGCTTTTATGGCTAATAAATTTACGATCACAATGGTTATTTACCGAGATAGGTTCACTTTTTAATGAGCTTGAACTCTGGAGGAAACTCTTTGCTCAAAAGCTTATGTTTATTTTTTAACGAGCATGAACTATGACGCTAAAACTGCTCGGATCTTGCTTTTCTATTTTTTAACGAGCATAAATTCCGCGGTAAAACTGCTCGAATTGTGGTCAAATTTTTTATTTTTTACCATTACTAGCTTTTCTCTTTTCAAATGTAGCACTGTATTTTTCAATTGCTGCAACAAACTATGTTAGAAATGGATAATATTTGCATGAAAATGAGATTATAACCCTAATATTTCACTTTGTACTATGTAAAAAGCCATTAAAAGGTGTTTTTACCTCTCATTTACCATTTCATTTGCATTTGGTTTGTTGGAGCTCTGGAGGTGCCTCTTCCCCCTTGATTTTCACCAGTTGATTCCGGGAGATTCTGCGGACGATTTTCGGCGCCGTCTAGACCAGGTAGGAGCTGGACCCTAGCTCTTTCTTTTCATGGTTTCCTTTTCCTGTTTTTTGCCTGTTTTCCAGTCTTTCTGAGCCCCTGGGGTTTTGCCAGGGCGCCCTAGGATCAGCGCAGGTTTCCCTTTCGAAACCTGCGCTGAAGGTCAAGCTGCCTTAAGGCAGCCTGACCCTCAGCGCAAGTGGGAGACTTCCTGCCTACGCTGGGCTCAAAAGGACTGAGTTTTAAGGTTATTTTTGATGAATTTTTCGCCAGTTTTTCATCAAATCAGGAACTCATTCTCTCTCTTGTTTGCTTTGCAGGGTGACTTGAGCAAAATTTCCCTTACATGGCGAGAACGAGAACATGAAGAGGAGGGCATGATTGCCCTCCATGACCCGGTCACGGTGAACGCGCTGCGGAACTGTGGCCTGCTGAAGTTCTTCCGGATCTCTAGTATGAGAGCACAGATTTCTTTACTGCAGTATATGCTTGATGCTTGGGATCCTGTTAACCAAGTATTCCAGATTAGGGGGAAGACCATCCCCTTGACCATAGAGGATATGTACTTCTCGACTGGGTTGTCAAGACGTGGTGCCTTCGTTTCCTTATCAGGTACGGCCCGGGGGACTGATTCCACCAGAGATTATGTCCGTCAGTATTGCAGGGAAGGTTCTCAGCCGAGCAGAGACGGCAAGATTGTTATCCGTGAGATTACTGATCGGGCTCTCAGGTCCATTCTGTTTACCATTGGTAGGATGGCCGGTAGCGCAGCTTTACATGTTGCCAACAGGTCCTATATGCAGCATGCCTTGGAGTGTCTCCAACCGAAAGTATCCAATTGGTGTGATGCAGTACTTGTTCAGATGACAAGTCAATTGACCAAGATAAAGGATGGGAAGCTGAAGAACTTTGGATTTGGTTCTATTCTGACTGCCTTTGCCTTGGAGAAAATCCCACTGATGCAGCCTCAGTACATCATACTTGATTTGCCTTCCCCGACCGAGCCACGCATGCAGAGGTGGGTTGACCACATGTCTAGGCATGCAGGTCAACCTCAGATTACTTTTACTGAGGCCTTCTTTAGGTGGTTCGAGCGCCAGGAGATGGCGTTTTCTGAGTATCCATATGTGGGCATGGATTTCCGAGGTGATCCGGATTTGGTGTTACCGGATGGCGAGCAGTGGGGTGCCATTGGTAAACTCTTTGACCATATTACTGTTTATTGTTCTTACTCATAATGTTGCTGTGCTTTATTCTGTCAAGACTTTTAATTGTACTCTTGGGTGCATGCAGATATTGGTCCTGTTCGTCCAGCAGTTCGTCCGAGATCGCCAGCTGCTGCCCCAGCAGGGGAGCCTGCTAGGAGAGTTGTTATTCGCGATCTTGACGACACTGAGACCCTTACAGCTGTGCAGGAGCAGGTTGAGAGCCTTACTCGTGGCCTTCCGGATGTACAGATTGACGAGTTACCTTTACAGATGCAGCGGCATACCATTGGTGTGCCTAGACGATGGACTCGTCTCTTGCGCATGATTGCACAGGCCGTGACGTACTATCATGAGCACCACTAGGCTAGGGTGCCCCCTAGCATCTTTTTGAGTTCTTAGGTCATATGACCAATTTTGTCTTGGTTACAGAACATTATGTATGAACTTATGTAAATAGCTTATATATTTTGATTTTCGGATTTTATTCTGGTTGATTTATGTGATCCATATGTACAATTTTTGATGATGTGCCCTTTTTATAAATGTTGCAAATGTCTATCTAACACATAGTTTGCTAATGAGTCGGTTAATGTGTTTAAATTTCTTGAAATATGTTGATATTGAATCGAATCAAATCGCCTTTCCAAGATCTTAACCCTTAGGAACATGCGATAAATAGCTGGATTACGAACAGAATATATACCATTGAGTTGAAGTATTACGAGCTGTGAGTCTAGCCTAACAATTAGTCGGCGTATGCCATGTGTGATGGCATCAGAGAGTAGTTCTATCAACGCGCTATACTCAGCGATGTTATTCGTTGATTGCCCAATACATACACCTCTGAAACTTACTAACTCGCCGCTTGGATCAAAAATGGCCCAGGCTGCGGAGGACAGGTTCCGCGAACTACGACTCGCTCCGTCGGCATACCCAACACATGTCTCCAGAAAGTTCGACATCTGCAACGGAAAAAGGGAGATCACTCGACCAGAACAAATACTTTAGCGAAAACAAAATACAACAAAAGCATGCAGGTTACTATTTAAGCATAGTAATGCTTGAGGTACAACCCGTTGCGGGGCTGCGCCAGTGGAATTCCATCATAATCCATTAACTCGTAGGCTCCTTTTGCTAACACCCTTTTAACAATATAGGGGCCCATCCATAAGGACTTGAATTTACCTGCTCCCAATTTATCGGATTCTTGGTCATAAAGCAAGACCAAATCACCTTCTGAGAAGACACGGGGTTTGACATTTTTGTCAAACTGAGCCTTGACTCGTTTCTTATGAGCTTCGTTAGCCAAAGCGGTGTCACGACGGGTTTCATCCAACTGGATTAATTCCAAGAAACGAGCCTCTTCTTCTGAAGTTCCGGGGAGGAGGTCGATTGCGAGTTTAAGCGACGAAATTTCGCACTGGATTGGTAAGACTGCTTCCAGGCCATACACCAATTGAAAAGGTGTGAACCCGGTTGCGTTCTTTACCGAGGTTCGGTAAGCCCACAAAGCCGAGTACAGGATTAGGTGCCATCTTCTTTTATGAATCCCGATCATCCTTTGCAACATACGCTTCAGGACCTTTTTGATTGCCTCAACTTGTCCGTTGGCTTGTGGATAATATGGGGTAGAGCTGTCGTGAGATAGCCCTAGCTTAGCAGCTAATTCGACCATCATGTGATTGCGAAAATGCGACCCATGATCTGTAACTATAGCCTGTGGTACGCCGAACTTGGTGACTACATGATTGAAAAAGAAAAGGGCAGCTGTTTCACCAGTGTTATCCAATGTAGGCATCGCCTCGGCCCATTTGGTAAAATAGTCAACAGCGACTATAATATACCCATGCCCCCCGGTCGAGGTGGGGTTACATTGCATGAAATCGATGCCCCACTTGGCGAAGGGCCCAACAGCAACTACTGGCTGTAAAGGTGCGGGTGGTCGTCTGGTCTTGCTATCAAAGATTTGACAAGCATGGCAACTTCTGACTGCAGTTATGCAATCTTTGAACATGGTTGGCCAGAAGTATCCTGCTCGTAGGATTCTTTGTGCTGTTGCATATCCAGATTGATGCCCCCCACATGCGCCTAAATGACAATCATTCAGGGCTTTTTCGGCCTCCTCATGGGTAAGGCTCCTCCTCAGAACTGTATCGATACCGCGACGATAAAGTGTATCACCGACGATCATGTAGTCTTTTGCTTGGTATCGTATACGTTTTTGTTCGGAGCGAGAGGTGTTAGGCCTGAACTTTTGGGTTTGGAGATAAACTATGATATCTCCATACCACTCATCGCTTACAGATATCAGAAACAAACTTTCGTCCATGATTGACTCTTCCGATGTTTTATCGTTGGACAATGATGGGAGATCGCATAACAATTCTCCGAAAACTAGAGCATTCTTTGATTTGGATTTTACAAATTCCAGATCAAACTCTTGAAGGATCGCTATCCATTTTGAATATTTGCCCCCCAGCAACTGTCGCGACAGTATATAAGTCATGGGGTTGCAATCTGAGAGGATGGTAGTTTTCCGAAAGAGGACATAATGTCGAAACCTTTGAATCGCTTGAACAGCTGCAAGCGCTAGTTTTTCAACATAAGAATATTTACTTTCTGTATCGTTTAAGTTTTTACTTAAATAATAGATAGGATGTTCAATTCCATCGACTTCTTGTACTAAAACCATCGCAATGGTTATATTTGCTGCAGCTAGATACAGGCTAAAATCTCTTTGATAGTCCGGGGTGTACATTAATGATGCTTTTACTAGACAATCTTTCAGAGCATCAAAAGAAGCTTGCGCTACTTGGTCCCAGACAAAAGGTACATCCTTTTTCAATAAACGAGTACAACCTTTAGCAAGTTCTGCGTATTTTGGAATGAACCTCCTAAGAAAGTTTGCTTTCCCTTGGAGTTTCTGAATCTGAAGCAAATTTGAAAGTGGAGGCAAATCAATGATTGCCTGAACCTTACAGGGGTCGAGACGAATCCCATCTTTAGAGACTACAAAGCCAAGTAAACGACCAGAACCGACGCAAAACACACATTTGTGCGGATTGAGTCTTATCTTGTAGTGTCGGCAACGTAGAAATATCACTCTTAAATGCTGCGGATGATCAGTCCGCTTTCGCGAATGAGCCGGAAGATCATCGAGATAAGGTTGAACGATGTTCTTGATGTCATGGAAGGCATAATTCATCGCCCTCTGAAACGTTGCCCCTGCGTTCTTTAAACCAAAGGGTAATTTTCGATAAGCGAATGTGCCCCACGGACAAATAAATGCAGTCTTTGACTGGTCCTGTGGGCGGATATTTATTTGATTATACCCGGAAAATCCATCCATAAATGAAAAGATTTCACATCCGGCGCATTCATCAATTATCTGGTCGATGAAGGGTGTAGGGTAGTTGTCCTTAGGACACGCTTGGTTTACATCCCTATAATCGACATACACTCTAATCGTCCCTTCTTTTTTCATAACAGGGACAATATTCGATACCCAATCGGTTAGAGGAACTGGGTAGATGAACCCAGCATGGAGGAGTTTTTCAACTTCCGCCTTAATGGCAGCGGCTTTCTTCGAGTGCACTTGCCGAAGTCGTTGCCTTACTGGTTTGACATCAGGATACATTTTAATTTCATGTGCAACGATACTTGAGTCGATGCCTGGCATTTCATCATATGACCATGCAAAGACATCTCTAAATTCGCGAAAAAGAGCGTTATATATTTCCAGTTCTGAAGGGGAACAACCTTTGCCGACATAAATATTCTCTACAACATCTGTTTACAGTATTCGTTAGGAATTCAAATACTGAAGGGTGATAAAGGTCACTTTGAGTATCTTCTTCACATTCCGGAAGAAGGGAACGATGGTGGTGATCATTCCATGGTGCCCCCTCAATCATCATTGATTGTAAGATTCCTTCGTCAGTCCCATGTACTTTCGACCAAGGATCTAATGGGGTTCCATATTCTCTAGAACTATCTACCCAAACGCTTGACGAGCATTGATTTGGGCTCGCCTCCCATGCTTGAAACATTGATTGCTACAATATTTCTAAAGGGCTTGGGGGCAAAACCATTGAATGATCCATGTTGACCTTCGTGGAAGATATCATGTTGCAGGTCGCTACAAACGGTACATTTCCTATATAAATAGGAGGTGGTAGCGCGAAAGTTACCATCAATGTGGGGTCTTTCAATAATCCTACTCCGATATCTTGAATTGAATGGTTATTCTCATGGATCATGGGAATGCTTCCTGTAACTTGTGAACCATTAGGGAGGAAATTCTGTTGGTCGACGATCGTAATCCCTCCTTCAAACGGGAATGCGATCTTCCTAAAATAAGTCGACACGACAGCCGCCATGGCATAAATCCATGGTCTACCCAGTAGGACGTTATAGTCAAGATTTCCATCAATGACTTCTACATCAATTTCCACTGTTTTTCCTCCTAGTTCAACTTTCAAGTTATTAAGGATACCGTAAGGGGTATAAGTCCTTCCGTCGAAGGCTTTTAATGTCGTCGAAGATCGCGACAAGGTTGGAGATCTTAAAGTTTTCCAGCAACTCATTGACATAATACATGTCGAGGCTCCCTCATCAATTATCGTTCTGTGAACAGTTTTGTTGAGTGCTTTCACTTGTATAAGGAAAGCTAGCTGAGCTGGTAACTGACGATCATATCCCTTGTGATCAAAGGATACTAGATTGGAATCCTTAGGATCAACCCCACCAATTGCCGATAACAATGCCTGCCTTTGGGTTGGACAATTTTGTAGCACTTCAAGTGTCGACATAGCGGATGGCGATTGGGCCAAATCTTCCACTATGTTATAATGTTGCGCCGCTCTGGCGCGAGGATTAAATGTCGACTTGTGTACTACACCCTTTGGCGGTTTTATCGTTAATTCAGGGGTGGTGGGTGTTACAACTTCTGTCGAAGTTGTTGTCGAACTACTTGGTTGATCTTTACCTTTTTCGTTCGACACCTGAGGATTCCCATAATCTTTGTTCCTTGTCGAAATCAAAGCATCATTCTACTGTTTCGAAACCGACAACATTAGGACTTGCGACGGGGAAGCATTTCCACTATCAACCAGATTTTGACCTGGGTTGGGAAATGGATCAGTTAACACAGCTGAGGTTTGGGAACTTTTAAAGAACCTCTTTAACTCAGCTTTGAATGGGCAATTCTTTGTGTTATGATCCTTATCATCACATATTAGACATGGATAATTTTGTTTCCCTTTGCCAGGAGGGTTTGAAGAATCTTTTCCAGGGGATGACTCACCCTGTTTCTTCTTCTTCCCTTTGTTTTGTTTCTTCTTGCTTCCTGGTTGATTGGTTTCTTTGCCCTTATCTTCCGATACGGCATTTACTTCCGAAGCAAGAATTTCTTCTTTTGCATTTTGATCGGAATTCTTATGGGCTTTCTTTGACGAAGCCTTTATCGATTTCGCGTTTGATGTGCCAATCACGCCGTCACCGGCATGAGAGTCACTATTTGATTTAGGAGGGGGAGGAATTGAAAACTCTGGTCTAGGGGCGTCAGGTATTTTGTCATAGAGCGTGCCGGACTGAGTATAAACTAAGTCCAAATATTGTGCACGAGCAATAACTTGCTCCTCTGTTACGACTCCCCCCTTGGCCACATCTTCCGTAATAACCGGAAGTAACGACTTTATAAACCATTCAGCTAATAGTTGATCGGGAACATATGTTTTCACCATCCTACGACGACGACGCCATTCATGTATATGATCAGATATATGGGTAGCAGTTGTCTGTTTGAAGTTAGTTAATATTTCTGTTCCCGTTTCATACCTTATCGGTAATTGAAAGTGGGTTAAGAAAGTCGTGGCTAGGGAACTAAAGTTGTCGAAAGAGGCTCTTGGCAATTCAATATACCATTTAGCCGCTGGACCTGTCAATGTCCTCTGAAAAAGGCGAAGTCTTATCGAATCGTCGTTAAGGGTGTTCGACGAACACCACAGATGAAAAGTCATAACGTGATTCGACGGGTCTTCACCTGGATTTCCATTGAATTTAGGAATGTCAGATGGAAGTTTATGAGGAATCGCTGGCGACCAAGGGGCATAAGCAATCGAATCGTTGGTTAAACGGTGTAAATTAGGTAACTCTAAAGTTGCCACGAATGGTAACTGCTGATTCAGGTTAGGCGAAGCGTAACGAGGGTACGATGGAATCGCTTGAGAAGTAGGTCTTTGCATACCAACATAATGTAATTGATGTTGGTATGATTGATACGGTTGGTGGACTTGACCACTGTAAAGTGGTTGGTTTTGACCGTTTTGGATATACGGTTGTCCACTATTCGCAAAGATCTGCTGTTCAGAACCTTGGTACACTTGCTGGAATTGCGGTTGTTGGTATTGTTCAAGCCATGGTTGTGACGCCACGTTCTGTTGTGCCATGCTAACCATTGGACCAAGGTGTGGGGTAATTGTACCCGTTTGTACTTGTGTCATCCCACCAGTTGGCGATTGTGGTTGCGACCCATGGTCAAGCGACTGTTGCATTACAACCTGAGGTTGACATGTAACAGGCATCGCTTGAATTTGTGACACGGTTACCATAGCCGGGGTGGTTGGGATGTTTGTCACAGGTACACACTGTTGCATAGAATATACAATCCTTGGTTGTTGAGGTAGCATAGGTACCCAACTACTTGATGCAATTCCAGTATAACCAGAATACTGTTGAGAACTGCCATATGGATATCCTCCCGGAGGAGGTAATGAAAGGGCGTACTGCCCCCCATATGGTAGCAATCCGGAACCCAGAGGGATTGTTAATCTTTGAGGACTAGATGGCCCAAATTGACCTCCATGAGGATCAATCTGTCGAGTTTCAACATAAGAATTACCGGGTATTACTCCGGATGAACAAACTGGAACAGACCATACTGTCGAAATAGTCCCTTGGTGGACTCCTTCTAGCTGTTGGGAGCTAGTTGGGACAGCTAGTATGCTGACAAACATCGTTGGAGTGACGGCAGGGGCTTCTGCTGTCGCTGTGTCATTTGACACAGTCCTAGATGATGACGGTTGTTCAGACATTTTAAGTCTATCCAATAGATTGCCTAGCGATTCTACAGGGACTTCCACTTGTGGTGTATTAACTTCTGATGAAGGAAAGAGAGTGACCCCTACTCCAAAATGAGTTGGAGTACTTGCTTGCGGATCCTCTGCAATTTCCTCTATCGCAATCAAACCCGGTGGAAGAGGAAGACCGTCAGGTCCGTAAAATATTTCTGGTGCCGAAGAAGTGGTTGTTTCGACAGCGACAGTTGTTTGGGGAACAAAACTTTCTGGACCGGTTACAGATGGAACTGGTTCAGTTACACAAGTATTTGCCCCCAGACCAGGATCAGTATTACTGTCCTTCTGTGGCTGTTGAACTTCTTCTATAGAGGCAGGGTTTCCAGAAATGTTAGGAGTAACCGGAACCTCGGATGCAGTTGGAACACTTGTTTTAACTTTCAAAGGAGATTTTGAACCGGTTAAACGAGTTCACTTTGCCCGTACTGTTTTCGATTCCGGGGACAAAGACAGTTGACTCACAAGCCTCCGCGAACGACGGATTTTCAATTGAATTTCTTCCACGATTGCGGATTACTCGATCAACTAAAATATTAAAAGGGGAAATTTGTGTTTCCGAATTGAATGAATTTTATTAAACGCTTTTAGACACAACTTGCTTTTTCACTTTTTAAGAGTCGAGAAAAAGCTAAAGATGACTCTAGTCCCCTTCGATGTATTAACGAGACCGAAGTGACAAATGCTCGGTTGGACTTTTTCAGTTATAGAGTTTGAAAAAGGCCAAAAGAAACTGCTCTGGAGATCTAGGCAGAGGGTGTGCCAAACCTTTCGCAAAACCACAGAATACGTTTTACGATACGGGTGGTCGATCTTCGTGAATGCTGTGTTCACTGCATTGCGATCAGTAGGGCGGCCAACACGGTTTCCTATTGGATAAAGGCTTTATTCCTATAGGGGTCTCCCAATATATACGTGACGGTACGTGGGAGCACAAGTCCGTATTAGTGCCACCGACTCTCAGGAGGAATCACCCACCTTCGTCGAGATCGACAGTCACTATGTTTAATGACGCCGGAACACGTCTCTAGCTTAGACCTCTAGATGTTTGCGTTATGTTTCAAAGCGTTGTTAGGTTCATTCAATATATTTTAAGTTGATCTTTTTAAAGTTTGCCTTTCAAGGTTCACCACGAGATGTATTGATACAAATTCCTAAATGCAGTCTAAGATGAGAAGCAAGCTTTTCAAATCTTTTCGACTTATGAAAATCTTAACTACTGAGGGAAAAGAGAGACAAAATCTTTTCACACAGATCAAAGAGCACTCACTAATGCACCTTTTCCCTAAATCAACATACAAACTTAATGCAAAATGCAAATATGCAAGTATTTCTTTTCTCTTCCTTAATGTTTGATGAAATACAAAAAGAAAGCTGTTGTATAATTTCGAATTCAATTTCAAGCGAAAGTAAACAAGTTTGTCCAAAATCAAAAGACACCTTACGATTCACTTGTTTCGACACTTAGAAATATATAAATTCAAACCATATAACGAAAGCGACAAACTCAATCAGCTATGAACAGCAAATAAACTAACTCTTAAGATCAGAACGACACTTAATCACAGGTCTAGATCTAAGAGGTCAATGCAAGACTGGTTCACTTTCGTTATGGGAAACTGTAAATGACACAAGAAATACAAAAGAACAAATACAGTTTCTTTATACAACTGAGGCGGAATAATGACAAAGGAAGATGGTTTCAGATAGGCCCACTGACTGGCAACAAAAAGCAAAAAACAATAGTGAAAAAAAGGCAAGACACAGCAGGAAACCCCAGTAACTCAAGCCAAGACTGGTCCAGCGCAGGTGTAACACTGCCTGTTTGACCTTCAGCGCAGGTAGCCCCTTCGGGAACTGCGCTGAAATGCAGACTGCCTTTGTACAGCCTGCAATGAAGAACGAGACTTTCGTCCGTCTTGGTTTCCGGGTCACAGATTGCTCAAATATTCACAGTTTTTGCTCAAATCAGAAGCTATCAGTCAAGGACACACTAAGGGATGTAAAGGAGGATGAAAATCTATCACTAAGAGCTTATTAGAGTCCTTGTGGATCAACTCTTCAAATCATAAACTTGCCCAGAAACTGAGCTAGAGTAGCTGCCCTCTACTTTGTGTTTGATGGATTCAAACACAGTTCGATTCGGTACTCCCTTTGTTTATGAAATGAATAGCAAAAAACCACAAACAACCAACAAGATACGATCCCTAGCGGAGTCGCCAATTTGTTGGGGGGAAATGTATCTAATGCAGAATGCCTCTATCCCACTCTGAAGGTGATAGTACTTCAGCAACAACTGAATGCAAAGTTATTCAAAGTTTCTTCTTTATGAGATGAGAGAGGGAAGAAAAGGATGATCTACTAACCGTTATCTTGCACTAATAGTCGATCCAGTCTTCACTCCTTGCTGCTTGCTCCTAGCTCCTTGCCCTTTCACCGGCCCAGCTACACACAGATCCTGTAAAAGCACAAGAAAAGGAAACTACAAGAAGCATACATCCATAATCGATTATAGGATTAGCATAAATCAAATATACAAGCATCTATTCATCATAAAAACACATGCATTTAGAAGAACCTCAAATACTTTATTGATAATAGAAGTAAAGTTCTGAGAGAGTTACAACCACAATGGGCCCAATCCAGCAACACCTCCCAGCTGAAAGAAATCTCCTCTTCACCTCCTTCAAGCAAAACACCCAATAGCTTTATACACAAACCAACAGCACTTCCTTGCTTTCACAAAATTCCAGCCTCCCTAGACCTCATGAGAGAGCTCTATATATAGGAGATTTGGAGAAAGGATGAGTCAGCTTGAGACTGACATGAAGCTGACTAGTGTCCTCTCCCACTAGTTAATCTTCAGTTCTTGAGTCCACTTGGAGAATCTTGCTTCCACTTGGAGATCAAGACCCTCTTACTCATCATAGGGCGAATTCCTTGAACCAAGTGTCAGTTTGGAAGCTTCCTGGGCAGTTGACACCTTGCAGAATGACTGTGCCACTTGGCCAATCTCGCCCAGCGCAGGTAGCCTTCATTGATTTTGACCTTCAGCGCAGGTACAAGGAGGAGCAGTTGACATTCAGCGCAGATGTTCAGTGGAGCAGCTGACATGATCCAGAAATAGCTTGTTTTTGAGTGTATTCAGGTGGAGAACTGATTTTTAGTGCTGTGGTTTGCTGACCTTGTTCCTCTAAGGGTAAGAACAACATGTTTAGGGACTTTGGATCCCTCAGATTATTGACATTTCATGCTTCATGCTGTTAGGCACAAAAATGTCTATAACAGAAACCCAAATGTATGTATGAAAATGATATGATAAAAGGTTAATGGAATGATGAAATGTAAGGAATAGTGAAGAAAAAGGTGGATGAAAATATGACATTTCTGAGTCCCAACATCCTCCCCAACTGAACGTGTTGCATGTCCACATGCAACCATGCATGGGTCTCCTTAAGAACATTTGGCATTTTGAACTTTGGCTTTACAATATGATGTCTTTTAATAATGAATGTTTCCAGGATATGTGAAAGACATGAGTAACAATTTACATTTTCTTATGGTTGGTTGTTGTGTGACAACCATGAATACAAAGAATGTTGGTTCTTGTGTTAACAACATTCATTTCATTTTTTGTTCTCTTTTCTTCAATAATAATGTAAACACTCACTGGAAATCATAATGTGCATAAGAAAGCCCTTTTGTAATATTAATGAAGCATGCCAATATTGTGTATGAAGCAAAGTGCAACAAAGTATCATTGGAAAATAAATGTTGGTGAATGGTAAATGGAGTGATAGTGGTGAAGAAATGGAATCATGGAAGTGAATATGTAGTGAATATAGTTCTCCCCCCCTCAACTGAATTGGTTGCATGTCCTCATGCAACTTGACATGGCTCATGAAAGGAAATGTAGCATGGTGAGGGAATTTTCCAAAATATTCAAGTTAGCATATAAGGAATTGCATGATTAAAGATTAGAAAACAACATACCTCTACTTACCCAAGAATGATGAATTATGCAATAGGAATGTAACTGCTGCTGCTGCTGGATCAAGAAAATGTGACTGATGTTGTTGTAATTGGATCCTGGGAATTTGAACTGCTGATGCTGAATCATGGAAAAGATAAACGCTGAAAGTGGAACTGTAGTACTCTCATAGATCAGAATTCATGCTGCTGTAACTGCTAAGGGAGTCGTGAAAAAGTGTATAGTCTTCACTCACTACAAACTCGATGGTACAATTCTAAACATGCGAATGAATATGTCAATGTCGAGCATGAATAGAAATCATTGGATTACCGACCATTGATGGATGTCGTTAACCAATGTGAGGCAACTCACCATTGATGTCAATGAGTGGCAAGGTACCAGAGTACATCTTGAAAAGTGCGAATGGATGTGTCGAGGTCGAGCCACTTTCAAGATTTTAAGATCAAGGGACATTGATGTATTCCCATGATCTTCAGCGAGAGAACTTTCCATTAAGGCATGCAAGCCTCTAGGTACTCAAAAGGAATTCTAGTCTATTTCCCAGATAAGGTGTTGATGTCGATGGGGCAAGACTTGTTGAAAGGTGCGCCTTAAGGAATCCCACATTAGCCAACGCGAGTTTGTACAAAAAGATTTGGTAGGACTATAAATGGAAAGAACTCACAGACAAGCAGTGTGGATTAGCATGGCAAGGAAAACAAGGCAATGTAATCATGGAAAGGGAATGAGTTTTATTTAGAAGGAAAACTAGAAGGAAAAAATAAATTGAAAAGGATAAAGGACTGTATGCGATTCAGAAAAATAGGCGTGCATGAATTCGTGAAAGACAAGGAAATGGAAGATGGGCTGCAACACAAGGATGGTCTAGGTGTTTGGAATGAAAAAGGCAAGTAATCATGATGCAAAAAGATTTTTGTGTAGTGGAAAATGTCATGATATGTGCAGTAAAGAAATAGTTCCTTCAAGCATCCAATGATGCATGTTTCAATGTGATTTCGAAAAATCACTTTTGCATTAGATTGTCTTCAATGCTTAGCACCATTCCTGCATAAAAATTGTCACCTTTGTGTGCCATCTCCATCGATCATTCATGTATGAAGTGACTCAAAAAAAAATTAGCTCATTTTCAAGAATTTATGAAATGTCCATTTTTTTTTAGTTATTTTTCGAAGTTACACTAATCATGGATGAAAAAGGGTGTCGTATTGTAATGTTGAGGTTTCTGCATAATCTTCTCATTGACCTACACATAACACCAATGTCATTTCACTTGTTAGTATATGCATACTAACTTTTGCCCACAAATTCACAAAAATATCCAACATACTTTTATTTCCCCCAAACTTAGAAATATTGCATGTCCCCATGCAATGTACTCATTGGTTGTGCAATAGTTTTTCAAAATGTTTTTATTGGTTTGCAGGAAAAGTGATTTAAAACATTTGAAAAGGCGTTGCATTTGTTAGGGAACAAGTAGTCAGTATATGAATGAATCAGGGCAATTTTTTATTTTTTATTTTAATAATTTTTTTGAATAAATAACAAATTAAAGGAGACAAAATTTGTTAAGTTATTATTGATGTCGATTTTTTTTATTTTATTTTTTTATTTTATTTTTTTTTAAAACAAAACTGTACAATTTAATTCAACACTCACCATAAATCTTCTGATATAAAACCGATTGCATACGTATGTGAAAACGCAGATGTGTATTACCTGTGGGTTCCATCTATCCATGCACCAAATGTGCATTACCAAAAGCATTTTGTGGGTTCCGCTATAATTCATGGCACGGGCAAGTTGTAGTTATTGATGACAGAAAGGGTGTCAATGTGATCCAGCAATTCAAGCATGGAGGTGAGCGAGTAATTTAGCTACAGTTTGGATGCACACAACGACTGCATAAATTCGTGAGCTCAAGCTCCCATCGTTGTTTTGCCAGCATTGGGCGTGCTAAGGTCGTCGGAATGGTGTTGCTGAATCGGCAGTCTCGGGCCTGCAAGAGGCAGTGCGTTGTGGTCTCTCGGGCCTGCAACCTATCAACTTTCATAACAACTATTTAAAAAATAGATATTAAATCGAGGGAGGGCAGAGGTTGATGGCCCATAGTGAAGAAGCAGTTCCATTACAAAATTAGAAAAATGCAGCAAACAAGAGTGAATTATCAGAGTGCAAACCCAATTACTCCCACCGCCTCATAGTGGATGCCAACATCTTCATAATGCAACCCCTTAAAAACGTCAGTTTTGAAAAGCAGTTTGTGATCAAACCAGGACAAATCTAGACAAACAAAGACATGGGTTTTTTCCACAACAGAATAAATTACATAACCCAAAAATCGTTTGCCTAAATTCCTAACGGTCTAAGAGGGAATCATGGTTCTTCGAGACCCTGTTTAGATGACTCCGTGAAAAAAAAATTGGTTTTTACAATTAATGTGCAGAGAATTACGGGTTTTGCTGGCCACTTGCCACGTATCAAGTGAACTGCACCTGTACATGTGGAAATGTTGTTATAGAGGGGAAGGTATATACTTGCCCAGAAGCCTAGACCAGCGGATGATAAGAGAGATTATATCAGAATCCAAATCAAACTTATCAGTCGAATCATTTGCTGCTGCCCCTGCTTCGTCTCCATGTGGGCAAGTTAGTTATCAAGAACAAGACACGAGATTGTGAATTAGATTGCATGGAGTTGCGATGGCGGACTTGAGGTCGAAGAGCTTTGGGGATCTGAATAAGGAGGTTGTGCAGTCTCAGCCTTATTTTTCTGCTTTTGCTCACAGCCACTCGTACTCTGAGCCCGGGCCAAATCACATGCCGAATCCAAATCAGAGTGCCAACAGTGCAGGAAATTTCAATGGTATGAAGAATTCAAAAAGAAAATCTGCAAAATCTTGGAGTTTAAGTGACCCTGAAGTGAAGCGAAGGAAGAGGGTTGCAAGCTACAAGGTGTATGCGGTGGAGGGCAGAGTGAAGGCCTCGTTCCTTAAGAGCTTTCATTGGTAGTAGGTTGAACACTCAACCTTATGCATTTGCCTTTGTGCGTAATTTTTTATTTTTTATTTTATGATTGGTTTTGTTGTTGGTCGTGAAATTTATTTATTAATATTTTTATTTTTTTAAATGAAAAACTAAAATTTAGAAAGAAACTAAACTTTCTCTTGATTTAGTTTTTTTTTTGTTTTTTTTTAACAAATGGACACAATGATTTGCATATTGAAAGATGTTTTGATCAAGCATATTGCAAAAAATTTATTTATTCTTGAAATTAGTCTAAATCATCTATATTTTCTGATCCTCGTGATTGCACTAAGCGCGGAGGAGAGCATACTTATTCTAAGAAAAACTGAAAATGAAAGCAAAAACTACAAATGAAAGCCTACCTACTCTATACTAATTAGAAAAAAATTAGTTACGTGTAATTAAACTTCCAATGAAGCCATTCACGTAGCAGTAACAACAATATATCCAGTAGCAATTTTTTACATGATGGATGAAAATATTCGAAAGTGAATGAGTCTAGTTGCTGTAACTGCAAATCAACTAAAAATAAATAAAAAGACGAATCTAATCTAATACTTACCTGGAACCATTGTTCGATAAAGCTTTGATAAGCACAATTTCTCTCACTTAGATCATGTTGTAACTCCTGTTCTTCTACTCTGATCTGTTGTTCTTCTTCCTCGATCTCCTGTTCGAATGATTGTTCGCCATCAGATATGCAGGATTCTTCATATGTTGAATCTTCGTTTATTTCTTGGGGAGTAGTTGAACTGTCAATTCTTGTCAAGATCTCTTTTTCCAGGGAAGAAGAGATTCCGACTTCTGCAAGGATCTGAGTGAGTAGTTCCAAGCTGACACTCATTATAAAACCATGTGGAAAGAGATTCTAAAAACAAAAAAAATCAGCACACAAAAAAAAATTGAATTAAAAACAAAAGGACCACAGAAATAATCTTGAATTCAATACTCAATTAAACCCTCTTACAAGGACTGCTCATTAATTGAGTAATTGAATTCTTCAATTACAACCATGAACCATGAATTCATCCAACACTATTCATAGTTGCGAAAATCAAACACACTTGCAGAAATTGAAATTCACACTTGCATAAATGTAAACACACCCTAAATGCCTTGATCAATAAGAGTTCGAGCCCATTATGGTATCTCGAATGCAATGCGTAGGCTGTTCCCCACGTCTTACCGCCTTAACACCTCGGAGTTAGGAACATGTCTAAACACACTTGCATGAAAAATCAAACTAAACTTCAATCCATCGTGCCTCCCCAGCAATGGCGCCAAAATGTTGGGTGAAACTATGTTCGTTTAATTTTGTTGTAGTACTTACCCAACTATTTAATTTGTCAATCCAAGGTTCATAAAATTACAAGGCACATGCACTATATATGCATGACCGAAGTGGAACTAATTTAATCTAAATTACTGAAATCAAATTAATCTAGGAAGGCATTGAAACATTAACTATGAAAGAAAGAAATTGCATAAAGGAAAAGCAATACAACATGTGAAGAATTGAATGACAAACAACATATGTGAGCTCACAACAATAAAAATATCTTAAATTATATTACAAGAACCAAATTACAAATCATGAAAGCATAACAATAAAAGAATATGAATCAAAGTTAATCTCCATTCTCTATTATTCATTATCCATTCTTCCTTATTAAAATGAAGAGAGAGCACTCTCTTATATACATGAGGAAGATAACCTTCTCATAATTACATATCCAATATTCTCTCAAGCACTCTCAACTAATTTCCCATTATTACAAGATATGATCCCACAAATCTCTCAAGCATTTTTAACTACTTTCCCATTATTACAAAATATGATCCCTTTGAATCCTCCATAAATCTCTCACATATCTTGGATAAGATATGCCAACCAAATCCTCCATGATTTTCTCCTTAGGAATAGGCTTGCATAATTATCTCCTTAACATGGTGGAGGAGATATTAATTCTTCACATATTTCCTACACATCACAAAAATCACATATTCTTGAGATATATATAAAAATATGTATATTTTCTAATATTTAATCATAAATTGACTTGTAATAAAAAAATGAATAAAATGGAAAATAAGAAGGTGAAACCCAAATGTATGTATGAAAATGATATGATAAAAGGTTAATGGGATGATGAAATGTAAGGAATAGTGAAGAAAAAGGTGGATGAAAATATGACATTTCTAAGTCCCAACACTATCAATACTCAAAAAATTTACACTAACCTTCCTGATTGTCCAAATTTTGATTTTATTGTTTCATGATAACAAACTTTAGTAATTACATGTTCAAGAAGATTTTATTTATGTCATGGACACTACAAAATCTACATAAATATGGGTATATATATTACCATATGTATGTGTATAGTGTGTGAAAATGGGTTATTCATATTTATGTCATGGACACTACAAAATTTATAGAAATATGGGTATATATATTACCATATGTATGTATATAGTGTGCGAAGATGGGTTATTCATACTTACCTAGACAAATGCTTATAATGGAAAATAAATTGAAAATGAATAATATGATACTTCAAATGTAAAAGCTATGAATAATTTAAACAAATTATATTGTCAACAATATTACGTTATCAATAAATGATAAGTTTAGATAAAAGGGGTCTTATTACTAAATTCAAATGGATATGATGGTTTACATGAACACTGATAATAAAACCATTCCATTATAATATTACAATGGTATCATGAGAGTTACATTGTCCATATATATCAATGAGATTAACTTGGAAATGAGTAGGCTCATTCACTACAATTGTTTTAATATTATGAAGAAATAAATGTCCTTCATTTTTGTTTTACCCTAGTAAGAAGTAGGGAATTGAGAAACATATAGCAAGTTATGAAAAAGTAATATGATATATTAATCTATACATCCTTTGGGTGATGACAACTTATATTGTAGTTGCAATGAAGAAAATTAATTTCCGAGGAGAATCTATGTCAGAACAAACAAGTTAGGGAAGGAACCATGCATGTCCTATTATGGATTGAAAGCTTTCATTGATCGTTAGATGGAAATTGCCCCTTTATTTGAAACATGATGACCTTAGGAAGTCTAAAATGGAATAAAATTCATGATTGATTAATGCATGATTAGAGATATTGGAAAAATGACAGATTAATATCATTAATGAATGCGAATTTGTAGACATGAAAGCACAAATTTAAGTTGGAATTTTAGTTTAGATGCATATAATTTATTTGACCATAGGGTTCAATCTAGCATAAATGATATCAATAAAGTATACAAACTTTTGAAGATAACTATTTGTATCTTATAACAATAAGCATCATTATGACAATTATGTGGCATATTCTAGGATAACAATAATCACTTTAAATAAGAAGGAACTTGGTGCAATAAAGTGTACCAATGAGAGAAATTAAAAGACATTACAATATGAATAAGTATGAGGATCATGAATAAAGATTTGGTACTTATTGAAATGGAAATAAAAGTTGAATTTTATACTATTGATTAAATAAGGTTGAGAAAAAAAACCGTGTGTGAAACTAATACATATTATGTTATTTAAGTACAAGAATGTGGGTAAAATTTCTACAAAATGGAAAATCTAAAAGAAATAGTGATAAAATGAACTAGAGAGATACTATTTATAATAATGGATTGAATATGTGATCATAAGTTCATTGGTGAATTATATAATCTATGGAAGGAAACATGACATAGAGCAAGAGAATCATGACCTTTTCATGATAACATTAATGAGGAGAAATATTACAAATGAAATGAAATAAAACAAGATAATTGAATAAAATAAAAGTCCTAGAAGATAAAGGAAGGAAAACACAGAGTGTACGTACCATTCTTAGTAGCAAGTGGAATAAATTTCTAAAGTCTAGTGAGTTTATTAGATGTGAGAAATAGTAACATCCACCTCAACTATGAAACAAAACTAAATAAGGCCAGAATGTACCTATGTACATTCTATATACATATATTTCACTGGAATCTTTGACAAATCGTGTTTTAGGGGTGATAGACACATGCTTTAAATTGCACTAAGTTATACATTACATTTTTGCCAAAATGATACCAATACAATGTTAAAAGACCTAGAGGAGAAAATTTTACTGTAAAAATGAAATAAAATGATGAGCTAATTGGTCAACTTAGATGGAGTGAAAAGTTATGACAATCCATCTAGAGTGTTTGTTTTTACTATTATGACAAGATCCAAAAGATTCCAATTATTGTAGCCATCAGTGCAAATGATTGATGATTGAAGCAAATGATTTATAGAATGTACATTTCAATGAAAACTCTATAAAAGCCAAAAATTAAAATACTAAAAAAGGGAATTCACAAAATCTTATAATCATGTAAGTTCATGAATATTATTTTCATTTTGTTTCATTTATGAACACCATGTAATATTGATAAATTTCAGTTGGACTTATGAACTTACTTCTATAAACACTTAACGGATTATGTTCTATTTTAAATATTTGATATATGACTATTCTGATGTATGATTTGCCTAATTTATGGCTTACTTGGCTATAATTTATCTTGTATATGACTTATCAGAATTAAATTTGCTTGATGTATGTCTTAAGGGAATATGGTTTAGCTAATGAATGAATTATCTCAATTATGATTTATCTAATGTAAGATTTATTTCCAGTAGGTTGTTATGAAGTACAAAATTGGCACATGGATACTAGACTTAATAACATGATGATTAGTATCACTTATCTATATATATATATATATATATATATATATATATATATATATATATATATATATATATATATATATATATATATATATATGTATATGCTTAAATGAGAACTAACCCGAAGATTGGAAAGAACTATATGATAAGAAAGATCTATGCTTCCAATGGGGGAATGTTGAAACATCAAATGAGGAATGGTATGATGTACATTGTTCTATTATAATTTGTATCTACTTGTTATGCAATATTATGACATGGGTAAAGTGCCAATGTCATGTGAAAAGAATACATGACTGGATTATTTGAAGACAAGTATCCAACCAACATCATAATGTGTTCCATATTAAGGTGTTGACGCTAGTTTTGAGGAGGAGTGGAGGCATTTCCAACAGTGTAACCTCCAAGCCTAGAATCAATGAAGGGAAGTGATGGACACACTCTCCTAGGCATGTGATGGTAATTTCTGGTTGCCTGCTAGGGATGTTAGTTTGATATAGCCAACGCTTCTATCATATTGGTTTTATTAGTGGCTAGATCAGTATAATCGATGCCAAGTATATTGCAACAGAGGACGGATAGGATGGGAGTGGAAGTAGGTTAGGTTGGATATGAGGCTATAGGTTAGTTGGAGACTCTTGACGGCAAGTGGTATCATTCCTTGACTTATTGATTTTTACTACGATATTTATCTATATTTTGGTATGCCTTATTGTCAAATTTCTTTTGAAATCTTTATATCCTTTTCACAATATCTTTGGGACAAAGTTTTTGGAAGGAGGGGTGTATGTAATACCCTAGCTGATCCTATCATGCTAATTTTAATTAGTGTCTAATTAACGTAAAAATATTGAATTATAATTATTAAATAATATTGGTATTTACCTACATTTGTGAATCTGTAATTATACTTTACTCATATGACTTTTATTATTTCCCAAGGTGTCTTCTCAAATTTGCTTTTGGTTAAGATATCGCCTTATCCCAATTATTTCTAAATTAAATATCCATATTTCAATTCCTAAGGTGTCTTATCAAATTTACTCTTGGATAATATATGGACGTCTGCAATTTATTTCTAATTTAAATATCCATATTTCAATTCCTAAGGTGTCCTTTGAAATTTATTCTTGTATAATATATGGTCTTCTCCAGTTTATTTCTAATTTAAATATCAATATTTCACTTTTCAAGGTTTTCCAAGTTGTCTTCTCAAATTTGATTTTGAAGTAAATATTAATATTTCCATTTCGAAGGTGTCTTCTCAAATTTATTTTAGGATAAGATATGGAAAGGAAAGTCAAGGTTATTAAATTAAAATGGTATAGGGGTATTCATAGCATTGATGGTAGGTGGTTGAGGTGGATGAGAGGAAGATAAATAAAGGGAAGGAGGATGATAGGAGAAGGGGGAACCCTTGGTCCTTAGTTTTTTTTGTATTTGAGGAAATTATGGGAGGTTTAGGGGACATGTGGAAGCTCTCTCGACTAGGAAGTAGAGAACTATGGAGATTGATTTTAGTTGTAAGCTTTATTTTAATTTTGGACACACTATGGTAGCTTCTATTGGACTTGGGCTCAGAGGGCTACAAAACCTGTGGAAGTTTCTTGAACTGGGAAGTTAGATAAAAATTCCTAGTTGGAAGGGTGGTAAATTCAGTCGAGAAGTCCCAACAAGGGCACCCCAACTGATCCACTGGATCAGGTATTCTTTTGTTTGTTGTTTTATTTATGGAAATTTGTACAAATCAAATTACTTACATGTTAATATGTTGAAAAAAAAATTATGCTATTGTCAAACAATTGTTGTGTGATAAATATGATAATGTTATTCATGTGATTAAATTAGGGGTTAAATCTAGTTTTGGTTAGAGGACAGTAGGCTAAGACCTCACATCAACCATGGTAGACCATTATTGAATGTCACATTGTGATAAATAGTCTCAATATGAAAATCAACCATGGTCAAACATGGTCCAATGCCTCATTATGGCAAATATTTCTAAATATGAAAATCATTCATTATCAACGATGGGCCAATGTCGCATTGTGACAAATATTGTATTAAAATGAAAACTAGTCCTGGTAAACCATGGTTAACAATGGTCATAGATGATTAACCATGGTCAATCATGCTAAACCATGTTTATTAGGGTTTATAATATTCATCTTAGAGCTTATAAAACCTTAGGTTTATAATCTTAATACCTTTGGTCTAATACTATTCCCTTGGGTTTATAATATCAATCCCTGGGGCTTATTAATCTAAGGATTCATATTCCTAAGGTATAGTATTATTCATAGGGTTTAATCATGGTCAACCTGCTCCAATGTCAGATTGTGACAAAGATTGTCTCAATATGAAAATAAACCATGGTCAACCGTGACCCAATGCCACATTGTCAGAAATATTTTCTCAATATGAAAATTGATCATGGTCAACCAAGGTCCAACATTGCATTGTGGCAAAGATTGTATGAATATGAAAATCAACCATGGTCAATCATGCCAAACCATGTTTGTTTTAGGGTTTATATATCTTAGGTTTATAATATTATCCCGTGGGGTTTAATTTTATTCCTTTGAGTTTATAATCTCTTGGGATTTTAATATTAATCCCTTAGGTTTATTATTGGCTTGGGTTTATAATATCGATGCCTTGGGTTTATTAATCTAGGGGTTCGTACTCCTAGGGAATAATATTATTCATAGAGTTTATAATATTAAAGCTTGGGTTTAATATAAATCCCCTTGGTGTATAATCATGGTCAACCATGGTCCAATGTCACATTGTGACAAATATTTTCTTACTATGAAATCAACCATGGCCCAACATCCCATTATGACAAAGATTGTCTTGACATGAAAATCAATCATGGTCAACCATGGTCTAATGTCACATTGTGAAAAATATTTTCTCAATATGAAATCAACCATGGTTCAACGTCGCATTATGATAAAGATTGTCTTGATATGAAAATCAATCATGGTCAACCATCGCCAACCATTGTCAAACGTCGGATTTTGACAAATATTGTCTCAATATGAAAATCAACCATTGTCAACCATGCTTATTTGAGGGTTTATAATACTTATTTTAGGGTTTATAATTGCTTTAGATTTTACAATTAATCCCTTGGGTTTATAATATCAATCCCTTAGATTTATTAATTGAAGTGTTGATATTCATAGAGTATAATATTATTCATAGGCGCTTAATCTTAGGATTTAATGATGGTCAATCATGGTCCAATGTCACATTGTGGTAAAGATTGTTTCAATATGAAAATCAACCATGGTCCAACATTGCATTGTCAGAAAGATTGTCTCAATATGAAAATCGATCATGGTCAACCATCGTCCAACGTCACATCGTGACAAATATTTTATCAATATGAGAATAAATCATGGTCAATCATGGTCAACCATTTTTGCTTTAGGATTCGTAATATTTATCTTAGGGTTTATGTACCTTCGGTTTATAATATTATTCCCTTGGGTATATTATTATTCCCTTGGGTTTATAATCTATGGGGTCATATTCCTAGGGTATAATATTATCATTAGGGTTTATATTATTAATCCTTGGGCTTAATATAAATCCCTTGAGTTTATAACGACGACAAACCACGGTCCAATGTCATAATGTGACAAACATTTTCTCAATATGAAAATCAACCATGATCCAATGTCGCATTGTGACAAAGATTGTCTCGACATGAAAATCAATCATATTCAACCATTGTCCAATGTCACATTGTGACAAAGATTATCTCAATATGAAAATCAACAAGGGTCAAGCATAGTCAATTATGTTTATTTTTGGGTTTCTAATATTTATCTTAGGGTTTATATATGTTAGGTTTATAATATTAATCCGTTGGGTTTAATATTATTCCCTTAAGTTTATAATCCCTTAAGGTTCTAAAATTAATATTTTTTAATTAATAATTAATCTAAGAATTGATATTCCTAAAACATAATATTTTATTTATTTGATATTTAATTTTAAATTAATTAATACTATTTAATTATTTAATAATAATAGTAATTGATAATAATAGTAATATAATAATAATCTTGTCCGCATGGGGTAGCTCAAGTGGCAATGGCCGTGGAAATGAAGTCTCACCGAACCGGAGATCTTGGGTTCGATTCTTGTGCTACCCTCCCTGGAAATGGGGTGAATAACGGACATGTAAAAACTCGAAAATGAGAAGGTCCCACCTAAGCTTACAAAAAAAAAATATAATAATAATCTTAATAACAATAATTATATTGTAATAACAATAATTATTTTAAACTAATTATAATAAATTTTAATTAATAATTATTAGGTTAATTAACAATAATATTTAATATTTAAATATTACTAATTAAAAATTATTATATTATTTTTAGATATTACTAATAATTAATTAATATTACTATTATTATTAATTAATATTATTTATTATGAATATTACATCATTTAAAATTAAATATTAATTAATAATTAATATATATATTAATAATTATTATTAATTATAATAATAATAATTTTATTTCAATAAATTTTTTAATATTATTTTCATTATTATATATTTATTAACAAATAAAGTTTTAAGCTTATATAAAATACATTAAAGCGTTTTACTTAATATGAATTCCTCATTTTTAATATTTTTTTCTTCAATGTTCCCATGAATCTTTCAGAAAGATTCTTGGTGTGCCATATTATAAAAAATTGTCAAACTTTTTTCTGGTGAAATTTCGCTTTCCATGTTTCCTTCCACACTGGTGGTACTTCATTTTCGTATCATATTTAATGTACCCCATTTCATGTACCACTAACTCTTCAAAACGTGTTGATCTAAATATAATCCGAAGATGAGTGAACATCGGAATCTGGAGCATTGACATGAACGGTCTCAACAAAATTATACCATGCCCGCACACATACGATTCTGTCGAGATACTTTATTATCAATCAAACGCCATTTTAATAGTAGTCAATTTCAGGCAAATAATACACGAGAGCCCCAGATTCATCCAAATTTCCACTTTGATGTAACATAAAGCTTGAAATTGAAATCGTCTGTGACATATGTGCAAATGAGACTGGCATAGTTGAATTTGTTTTCACAACCTCTCAAATACAATATTAAATCGATTATATTTTATAAGGGATTAGGATGGGGTCTTCCAGAGTAGATTGGCCTCTAGCATTTTCCTCGCATACATCTGGCATCAAAGTCGGTGGCCATCAGCTGATTTATCTAAATACAATATTAAATCGATTATATTTTATAAGGGATTAGGATGGGGTCTTCCAGAGTAGATTGGCCTCTAGCATTTTCCTCGCATACATCTGGCATCAAAGTCGGTGGCCATCAGCTGATTTATCTAAACAATAGAGTTCATGAATCATATTTGCGTATTGTTAGTTATGGTGGATTTCATCCATTATTTGATCATCAGAGAGAATAAAGTTGTTGATGCTCTGGATATGGCTTGCATCAGAAAGAATATATTCAAACACATTCGTCTCTGCCGCCAATGCTGATTCCCTGTTGAACTCTCCAAGCCCAAAATAGGTCAGACAGTCGGAGAGGAAAAGAGACTGCAGTCGGGAGACGATACATCGTTCAGATTCGACAAACACTCGGATAAAGTAGCCGAGTCTCCTCCAAAATAATGTGAATCTAGGGATCTCTGGTCTGCTAAATTCCACATAGAGCAGATAGAGTTTCCGGCTTCTGTTTCAAGAGGATTGACATCTGCTTTCGCCAAAGCAGTGCGCTTCGAACAATCATGTGTAATGGAATCATTCACAAGTAACTCAGAGCATGACAGTGAGGAATTTGTAGTTTCTTTACTGTTACATAATTTGAAGGCTTCGTTTGAGCTAGATTTACTCCGGCCATAACCGTTGCAACGATTTGGCCTTACCATTTCCGAGTATCGCACCGCCGTTGTTTTGACGGTGATGGTTTTGAGCACATGATCTTGTAGGGCAGAAGGAGATCTCGAGCTTTTCTTCAGATTTTGCTCGTTTGTTGGCAGCAGCGTTATGCTCAGAGGACTGTTCCAGTAGTTCTTGATCTCGTTATCTGTTCGCCCAGGCAGTCGTCCGGCTATCAGTGACCACCTGCAGGAAACCATTTATATATTTATTTACATAGCGCTCATCGTTTGAATTTTTATAGCAAACATTCAAATCCTTCCCATGAGAAATAGATTTAGATTATCAACGTCCACGTTCACGATACTAACTCTCCCAATTTCAGACACCTTCCAGTTCTATACTTATCAGAACTTAAGCCTCCAAGCTTAACCCTATCTCTTAAAAACCCATAAATCGTTTTCACTGCTGTTCCATATACCGATTGCCAAGAAGGCGATGCCGCTGAACAATGAGATCCTCTTCATCGGGACAGAGATAGTTCGTCCAACGTAATCTACAACTCTTTCCACACCACTTAGGACCTGCAAAACACTTCAGTGATTTAACCATTCAATATGTTAAGTGTGAAGTTAAATTCATAATCACAGGCATGATTCTAAATTCTTCTCCACCGCCATAAGTTTCTTAAGTTTCTAGATCTGCAGGATTCTAGAACTTTCTACATCACCATTAGAAATTTCTACACCACCATTAGTTTCTAGATCATCCTAGATCTCCATCTGAATCACATACACGATTCTGAATCCTTCTTCAGCCTCTATAAATTTGTAATTTCTCTGGCCAAAGAATGCAAGCCAAGGCTCAAGCTTGTTATTCTCCAGTGATTGTTTTATCCATTCCACTGTTTCTGATTGAGTAATCTTGTTGTTTCTCCATTTGTCTATCTCTTAGATTATTCTTTGCTATTTTCGTCTAAGTCTTTGAATATAAATCCGTATGCTCTGATTTAACAATTGGTATTGGAGCTAGGGTCGAATATCCACTGTGCAAGCCCGCTTAGTGCCATCGCCTTACTCTGGCAGCATTCGTTAAAACGTTGGTTGCTACCCCTGATGTTGTTGAAGGATCTGTCCATGAAATAACTAAGGAATGTTGGAACTAAAAGGCAGTCGTGGATCTATGTTGAAACATGTTGCTGGAGTTTGAAACGTGGAGATCCATGGAATTTGGAGTTGAAACATGGTGTTCGTAAGTTTTTTTTTACATCAAGCTTGCACGTATATGTCAAGTTTTTTCTCAAACCAACATATGTATGTGTGAAATGTGAAAATGTTAAAATGTTATATATGTTTTTATATGTATTATGAAAATATATAATTATATGTTGGAATTTTGAAAAGTATATTTTAAGAGCATGAATTTTGAAAAGGGTATTTTAAAAGGAGAAAGAGTAATAATTAAATTTTTATTTTTAAGTGGAGTTTTTGTGTTTCGGAGCGTGAATTTGATTGAAAATGGAGACAACAGTTACAGATATGGAGAAGTTGAGCGGAGCTAATTTTTCCCTATGTAAATCAGAGATGGAGGATATACTGATTTTAAAGAATCAGTGTTTGCTGATTGAGGGTGCAACAAAGAAACCGTCATCGATGACAAATGAAGAATGGAATAAGCTAGATAGAAAGGCAATTACAACAATTCGTCAATATTTAGCAAAGAATGTTTATTTCAATGTGTCTGGAGAAAAGACGAAAGAAGGATTATGGAAGAAGCTCCATGATTTATATGAGAAGAACACGACATCAAACAAAGTGTTCTTGGTGAAGAAGCTTTATAATCTCAAAATGAAGGATGGTGCTTCAGTTGCTGAGCACTTGAATTCATTTAATATTATTACTAATCAACTTGCCTCTGTTAAAATCATTTTAGATGATGAAATTAGAGCCATATTGCTCATGTGTTCTATGCCAGATAGTTGGGAAAATTTAATTGTAGCTATGAGCACTACAGCAACTATAGGGGCCCTAAAGTTTGATGATTTCAGGAGCAGTTTAATGAATGAGGAGCTGCGAGGCAAGTCAATTACGGAAAACCAGGGAGGAGAGGTTCTAGCTCTAGCTGATCGTGGTAGGAGAATGGATCGAGGCCGGCAAGGGCGATCAAGATCGAGAGCCGATCAAAATCAAGGAGAGGTAGAATCATCTGCTTTCATTGTGGCAAACCCGGGCACATGAAGAAAGAATGTCGATTCTGGAAGAAAGGACAAAAGGATCAAAGACCAACTAATACAAATCACAAGTCATCCAACACAAATAAAGGTGAGACTACTGCTATAGCCACAGATGGTGATGTGTTGTTTACTGTTTCAGTAGAGGATGCATGTGTATATACATCTAGCAATAGCTTTGATTGGATCCTTGACTCTACGGCATCTCACCATGTAACCCCATGCAAAGATAGTTTTGTTTCATATAATCTTGGTGATTATGGTAGAGTGCATTTGGGGAATAATCATTTTTGCAGTATTGTTGGAGTGGGAGATGTCCAGATCAAGATGAAAGATGGACAACATATATTGTTGAAACAGGTCAGACATGTACCAGAAATGCGCATGAGTTTAATCTCTATGGGACGACTGGATGATGAAGGATATTCGACAAGCTTTGGAAAAGGAGACTGAAAAATTAGCAAAGGTGCATTGGTCGTAGCCAAAGGACCCAAGACAGGAACATTATATACATTGAAGACACTGATAGGAAAATTAGATTTGGCTACTGTCACAAAAGAAGGAAATTCAGCAGATCTGTGGCATAAGCATTTGGGTCACATAAGAGAGAAGGGCTTAAAAATCATTTTTGGTAAAAATTTATTACCAAGTTTGAAATCCTACAATCTTGATCTTTGTGAGCATTGCATATATGGTAAACAAAGAAGGGTTTCATTCCTTAGAGGTGGCCATGACAGAAAGAAAAATTTGTTAGAATTTGTACACTCGATGTGTTTGGGCTTGTTAACATCAAATCATTACGAGGATCATCATATTTTGTAACATTTATAGATGGTGCATCGAGGAAGGTTTGGACATATCCTATGAAAAATAAAAGTGAAGTGTTTGGAATATTTCAAAAATTCCATGTTGCTGTTGAAAGAGAGACTAACAAATTGCTGAAGTGTTTAAGAACAGATAATGGTGGAGACTATTGCTCAAATGCATTTAAGGAATATTGTAATAGGTTTGGCATAAAGCATGAGAAGACTGTGCCTAGTACTCCTCAATAGAATGGTGTCACAGAAATGATGATTCACACCATTATGGAAAAGGTGTGAAGTATGTTGTCCAATTCTAGATTGGAGAAGAATTTTTGGGCTGAAGCAGTCAGGACCACTTGCTACCTCGTAAATAGATCTCCAACTACAGCCTCAGATGGTGGTATCCCTGAAGAAGTTTGGACTGGTATGAATTTGAATTATTCTCACTTGAAAATCTTTGGATGTGAAGCATTCATACATATTTCCAAAGAAAATAGAACTAAGCTAGATGATAAATCTATGAAATCCATTTTTTGGGATACGCAGATGAAGATTTTGGTTATTGTCTCTGGGATCTAGTCAAACATAAAATTATTAGAAGCAGGGATGTTATATCTAATGAGTTAGAAATGTTCAAGAGCACTGTAAGTGAGTTGGAAGTCAAGAAGGTTATTAACAGGTTTGCAGAGTAGGAAAACATACCACCAATATAGGAAAATAAATAGCAAATTTAGGAGCATGAAGAACAACAAGTGGAAAATGATGAACAACAAGAAATCTTGTAGGAACCTTTATAGGAGATTCAACCTAATAATGCACCACCAAAGTTGGTTCGCAGATCTTCTAGGCCTCATAAGCCTTCACAAATGTATCCTCCTTCAAACTATATTTTGTTGACTGATGAAGGTGAACCTAATTGTTTTCAAGAAGCTTGTAAAGTCGAGCACAATAAAGAATTGAAGAAAGCAATGGAAGATAAAACTTGGGAGTTGGTAAACCTCCCAAAAGGTAGAAAGGCTCTACAAAACAAATGGGTTTACAGGATTAAGCATGAAGGTGACAAAAATAAGGAGAGGTATAAAGAAAGGCTGGTGGTGAAAGGTTTTGCCCGAAAAGAAGGTATTGACTTCACTGAAATTTTCTCACCTGTTGTTTAAATGTCATCCATTAGAGTCATTCTTGGTCTAGTTGCTGCTTTAGACCTAGAATGTGAACAGTTAGATGTAAAAAATGCTTTCCTTCATGGTGAATTGGAGGAAGAAATCTATATAAAGCAGCCAAAAGGCTTCATAGAAAAAGGCAAAGAAGGCCTTGTTTGTAGGTTGAAGAAGAGTCTCTATGGGTTGAAACAAGCACTTCAACAATGGTACACGAAATTTGATTCATTCATGTTGGAACATGGTTTTCAGAGGTTGGAAGCTGACCATTGTGTCTATATCAAGAGATATGATCAAGGAAAGTATATCATATTATTGTTATACGTGGATGACATGTTGATTGTTGGGCATGATAAGAATAAAATCAATAGGTTGAAGAAAGATTTGGGTAGCAAATTTGCAATGAAGGATTTGGGATCAGCACAACAGATATTGGGCATGCGGACTATGTGTGACAGGAAAAACAAAAGGTTGTGGCTGTCCCAAGAAAAATATATCAAGAAGGTGCTTGACAGGTTTAATATGAAGGATGCCAAGCTAGTTGGTACACCCCTTGCAGCCCACTTCACGCTGAGTACTAAATTATGTCCTACTGATGATAAGGAGAAAGAAGAGATGAGCAAGATTCCTTATGCTTCAGTAGTTGGCAGTTTGATGTATGCCATGGTATGCACATGAACAGACATTGCATATTCAGTGGGAGTAGTGAGTAGGTTCCTTGTCAATCCAGGCAAACAACATTGGCAAGCAGTAAAATAGATTTTGAGGTATCTCAAGGGTACTAGTCATTATTGTTTATGTTTTGGTCATGATGAGACTGTACTTGAAGGATTTATAGATGCGGATATGGTTGGAGATATGGATACCAGAAATTCCACTACAGGTTATTTGTATACATTTACAGGTGCAGCAGTATCTTGGGTGTCAAGGCTACAAAGAATAGTAGCCCTCTCTACAACAGAAGCAGAGTACATAACTGCAGCAGAAGCTTGTAAAGAGATGTTGTGGATGGAGCTATTCCTAGGAGAGATAGGCATAAAGCAGGACAAGCATGTGTTATATTGTGATAGTCAGAGTGCCATTCACTTGGCAAAAAGACCCAACATTTCATTCAAAAACTAAACACATTGACTTAAGGTACCATTGGATTTGGCATGTGTTGGAGGAAGAACAATTATCCTTGGAAAAGACCCATACATATAGGAACCCTGTTGATATGCTCACTAAAATTATACCACGAAATAAACATGAGTTATGTAGAGGCATGATAAGACTTGGTGTGACTTGATGACACTTATTTGGCTTCAAGTGGGAGAATGTTAAGTGTGAAGCTAAATTTATGAATCACATGCAGGATTCTAGATTCTTCTTCACTGCCATTAGTCTTTAGATCTCCAGGATTCTAGATCTTTCTACACCGCCATTAGTTTCTAGATCATTCCAGATCTCCATTTGAATCACATATAGGATTTTAGATCCTTCTTCAACCTCTATAAATTTGTAATTTCTCTAGCCAAGGAATGCAAGCCAAGGCTCAATCCTTTTATGTAAAGTTAAGTGATTTCTATTTTCTAGTGATTGTTTTATCCATTCTATTGTTTTTGATTGAGTAATCTTGTTGTTTCTCCATTTGTCTGTCTCTGAGATTATTCTTTGCTATTTTCATCTAAGTCTCTGAGTATAAATCTGTTGTGTGTTATGTATGCTCTGATCTAACACAATACACATTTACATCTATGTTCATAAAGTACTATTATATTCACCTGCTTTTTGAGGAAGAAGTCTCCATTCACCATCTCCATGATTTCGGATGTAGTTTGA
This sequence comes from Pinus tabuliformis, assembly GCA_031772625.1. Lineage (NCBI taxonomy): Eukaryota > Viridiplantae > Streptophyta > Pinopsida > Pinales > Pinaceae > Pinus > Pinus tabuliformis. The sequence continues at coordinate 1,449,895,383 of CM062816.1, forward strand.
GAGAATCATATCCTCCGTTTTCATCCATGCGCCACGGTTCAGGCCTTGTTTTGAACAGCAAGGAGATCTATCCATCTTGAATATTCTTCACCTATAATTGCACACAGCTGATGATCTCCTATTGCCTCCCCGCTTCAATGGCAGTTGAGTGTATATATAGAAAGCACAATTTAGATTCTCTCGACCCAAAATGCCAATGATGACCATGTGATCGCTTCAAGGTTCTAGCCTATGACTTTGACAGGCACCCTTGTGCCTGTAATTCTGTAATTCCAGGTGCAATATTATGAAGGTACCTTTCCAAAGGTTCAGATTTTCTGATAATATTGGAAATCTCATGGGTATCTACTATCGTGGTAGATTTTCAAGCATATCTGACATTGTCCCAAATTTGGAAAATACAAAACAATGATTTTAGGATTTAATTCGCATGGTTGCATTGGAAAATACAATACCATCGTTTTTGGATATTAAATGACCTGTTGAAAAAAAAACAACTATCATCAAATCAAAATCATAGCGAGTGATAATGCCCAAGTCATTGGTAACAAATTATTAACAGAAATGTTTATATTATTGATGATAACATTTTGGCCAACAAATCTAATAAAATTTAATGTGAACATGTATACATCAGTAGCGCACACACGGAAAGGCAGTGAGAGGCAAGTATTTGAGGGACGTGACCATTTAATAACTAACAAAATGTTAATATCTATTTACTAATTGAAGCATCATAATAGGATGAATGAATATTCCTCAACTAGGGTTCTGGCGACCCGCTTGGAATTTGACTGTCCACATAAAGATGTATTTTAAATTGTAAATTTGAAAGGTATAGATTTAAATTAAGAGTTAAGTTTGAATAATTAGGTTGGATGATTATGGATAAACTAATCTCCTCTCTAGGAGAGTAGAGTATTGTTTTTCCCTAAGATAAGGAGAATATACTAAGTTGAGGTTAGGTTTAAAGATAAATATTGTTTTTATACTTCTTTTTTTTAATGAAATTTGAACCAATAATTTGGAGGATACTAAATTATACACAAATCAATTACGAGTTACTATTGGTCCAAGCTCATATATATATATATATATTTATAAACGCTCTTATCCATCAAAATATTTATGTATTATTTAATTACGTCGTAATATGAAACTTTATTAAGAACTCTCCTTCATACCATTTTGTCTCCATTGTGCATTTTGTCTCCTTCACACTCAATTGCAGAGCGCGAGTGCATTGCCAAGAAAACCTGTAAACTCTACAACTGTTAATGACCTAAGGAAGTTAGAAAATATTACTGTAATCTTTAAAAATGGATAGCATTAGCCTGAGCACTTTTGTGGAAGCTGCAAGACGACCCACCCAGAACAACCTCAAATTTACCTCGATTTGAGAGCTCAAAGAAATTCTCGATGGTAATAAGAAGAAGTAACATGAAAAAATTATGGTTAAAGATGGAGTCGTTTATGTTATAACTCAACATCTTATAAGATCTTCCACATCTAAAATCCTCCCACTGGTTATCAAGATTATGGACGCATGTACTCTAGGTCTCTTGAAATGTCTTATGAAACAAAACAAGTCGACTGGAAGAACCATCATTGACGAAGATGTGATTGACAACCTGCTTCTCCTAATAAGATGACAACATCTTCATGCAGACGATGAGATGACTTCTGGCATACAACTCGCGAGTATCCAAGATTTCCGAGAGATGTTGCTATCTTCAGTAGAGGAAATAGTGTGCATTCTCCTAGATCTAAACGAAAATGGAGCGAGTTTAATATTAGCATTGTTCTCCCCTATCTTCGAGTGTAGGTTTTGGCTCTTCGTGTAATAAGAGTTTTGGTATCAATAGATGATGAATATCGGGATAGTATTGGCGACCGGCCCCTCGTTTCTTAGCCCACGCTCCTGCTCTCTTTCCATAATTTCAAGGTCTGTAGAGGCACTGCGCGTGTCCTCTTGAGCATTTTCAAAATCTCAAACAATCTTATTCTGTGAGACCTTTTCAAGTCAGAGGGAATCACGTTTTCTTCCATGGGCATGCTACATAGTTGTAACTACTTGTGTAGGTATGAATTGGTAGGATATAATGGATGTAAATCATTTTCATGAGAAAGAGTCGAAATTAATTTTAGAGAATCATCAAATCACTGAAATGTGACTTGTGGCCAACATTGATGCGAGTCGAGTGTCAGATTTATAGGAAAGGCTTGATGTTTACGTGGGATCACTACTACATGAAAAGTATTTTTAAGATATTTTTTTTGGACAAAAGAAATATTTTGTTTTAAAAAGTGGTTATTTATTTTAGTTATTCTACATTAAAATTTAATATCAATTGCATTGTCTTAAATATAAAATTTAAGACAAAAATAGTTTGAGACAAAAATATTTTAAGACAAAACTTTATATTTAAGACAAAATTTTCAATTTAAGACAAAAACAATTTGATACAGAAATATTTTAAGACAAAATTTTATATTGAAGACAAAAATAGTTTAAGACAAAAATATTTTAAGACAAAAATTTATATTCAAGACAAAAATATTTTAAGACAAAACTTTATATTTTAGGCAAAAACAGTGAAAGAAAAAATTATTTTAAGACAAAACTTTATATTTTAGACAAAAATAGTTTGGACAAAAATATTTTAAGAAAAAACTTTATATTTAAGAAAATGGCCACTTGAGATGAAACCCATTTAAGACAATTAACAATTAAGACAAAAACCTATCAATTTAAGAAAATATTATCTAACAACTGTAAAATTGACTTTGACGGTGTAGCTTAAGTCCTCCATCTTACAAGCTACTACTGTATCGTGCTTATATTGAAGCTGCTATTTCACTTACCATTCGTGCTATCTTATATAAAGACAATGATTTGTTGGGCTCTTTGTTTTGTGGGGGTAACCGATTCTGAAGAATGCGACAACTTTTCTTAGCAACATTTCCTAGACATCAATTCCTCTTATGTCCCTTCGATCTTTTGTTGATATGATTAGAGACAAGTTGTCTCTTGTTGCATTCAACACTACTACACGGAGGGGTCTTTTAAGGAAATCTTTTAAGAGAAAAGGTCTTAAAAGAAATCTTTTGTCTTAAAAATTAATGTCTTAAAATTTTCAATATGAGGCGCTAGTAAGAAAGGTAAAGGGAAAGGATTTGAAGTTCATATTTACGTTATTGATGGGTTCTTCAGGGAGCAAAGTGATGGAGGCTAACAACAAAGGTGCACTTGGTGAGAGGTGTGATGGGTGTACTTTCGTTGAACGTGGATAGACAGTAACATAGTTGGAGTACTTTTCTGGGTCTCCATCAACTTTTGCTTTAATGTGTTTTTTGACTATTTCATTTATTTTGAATGCTACTTCTATCCACTCATTGTTGTTATCAGTACATTGTTGTGCTGGAACTCTTGACTATAATCGACAACATGGATTAGATTCACTTGAAGGATTGATGAAAAAAACGAAAGCAAATTCTCAATTTGATTTTGCTTTGATTAAATTGATAAAATTTGAATTTCCACATCAACAAAAAACTTCGATGCAATTAACTTGTATGACATGGCTTGTGTCACCCAATTTACTCAATAAATTCGAGTTGGAGGAGTTACAGTTTATTTAAGCATATGTGATTGCTAATTTGTATCAACCAAAGTTAGTTATCTCACGTTGTTTTTAGTTAAACTAGTTCTTATTGTTAGAGGAACTAGTTGAAGGTCAATTTTGCAATGAGACTTCAGTCAAACTCAATGATCATCCATTTAACTAATCAATCAACCAAAAATAGCACTATAGCTAGTGCATGCAATTAATTTGATTTCCCCAACTGTGGTGGATATTCCAAGGTAGTTTAATGTCAGTTCTAGATTAGTATTGAGTGTACAAGTGTTGCATGCAGTTAGATGATAAACCTTGGGAATTGCATAATTCATTTTGGAAAAATTCATAAATAATAGGGGTCTAATTTTTCAAGGAATTGCACAAGGAAATAGGGGTTCAAGTAGAGGTAGAAATTGACTAAGTCTAAGTCAGAGCTTCTCAGTGCACAGAGAGATAGGTTATTCAATTGTAGGTTGTGCTCAGTTGAGCAAAGAAATTATAATACATCTCTATTCATTAAATTAATGCAAGAAGGCATTGGGTTTTTTAACAAGTTGTTGCCCCAAGAAAAATATTGTATCCATGTGTGTTATTTCTTATTACCTGTTTGAAATTTTTTTTCTAAATTGTGAATTAACTTTTGCGGAGTAGTAGAGTAGGTTTGTGTCTTATGATTTTGAAAAAACTTAAGGAGCAGTTGCAAATCTACACCATAATTTCTACATGGTACAAAGCAAGATTCACAACAGATAAGGGATTCAAAGTTGTTTCTTGGGAAGCTTGAATTATCTGTTTAATGTAGCAGTATCTCTTCATAGTTGAGAAGATAGCCTTCAACATGATGAGGCTATAGTATGCCTTGGAAGGAATCTCTAATTTCATTGCATGGAAAGATCACATGGAGGAGGTTTTCGGTGACAATGGATTACTAGAATGCATTAAAAGAGATGTTGCAAAACCAATAGAATCTGATGCCCCAAACCTTCCTCAGTGGAAGAAAGATGTAGCCAGGGTGAGGAGAATAATATTGGAGGGAGTGCGAGACCACATTTTCACCAATATCCATGGGACAAAAAATCCTTATGTAATGTGGTAGGAATTGATAGACTTGTTCCAGAATAGTATTGACCATAGGAAGCTGGTGCTCAAGGATAAACTTTGAAATGTCAAGATGCAGATGAATGACACTATCCCGCAATATCTCAGCAGGTTCACAAAAGTTCATGATGAGACTATAGGAGTTGTTGTTATTGTTTCAAAGGATGACATAATAATCCTAGCCCTTCTGGGTCTTCTCAAGAACTAGCATAATTATCAAGATTCAGCGAATCGAAGGGAGAAGCTACTAAATTGGGAACACTTATGGTCTAGTTTGGTATAGGAGGAAATAAGGTAGAATACCAAATATGGGACCTCATCCAAGGGCTAGGAGGAATAAAGCTTTGCATTGGTTGGAAAGGGAAAGAAGGGAAAATGGAATAAATCTCAAACAAAACCAATATACAACCAAGTGGGAAAGAAGAAATATTTGTTAGAAATTAAATGGTTCCATTGTCATGAATACGATCCCTATGCGACGAGGTTTCCACATAAGAAGGAAAGCAAGAATACCTTAGGAGGAGCAGCAAGTAAAGCCTTGGCTTCATAGTTTGAGCTTGACTTTACCCTTATCACATACATGTCCAACATAGTGATGGGGAGTGTGTGGTACTTGGACTCAGGTGCATCATTCCACATGAAAGGGTGTAGATATTTTTTCAATGACCTGGAGGAGAAATATCTCTAGATGCACATTAAGCTATGGGACAATGGAAGGCACAATGTGACCAAAATTTTTCAAAGTAATGAGAAAACATAAGAGCAAAGAAAAATTGATATTTGTTATTTTTTACCAGTAAATGGCCATTAGCTAAGTTGGTTGTAACTACTCATCAGTCTTGTGAATAACCACACCATGATCAGTTCAAACTCTATACACCAAACCAATTGTTCCAATATCAAACCAACCCCCAATCTAGTTTGAAGGTCGACTTGGTATTCGAGATGGTCATCTCAGTCAACTTGGCCAAGTTTGTCTGATTACGTGTCAGGTGAGTTTTAAAATAACGAGTTTAAACTCTTATAATACCAAGTTAAAATAATATTTGATAGTGTTTACCACGTCAATGAAATACAACTCAAACTCTATTGCTCTGATGCAATTACCCAATGCCTTCTTTGTAAAATAAGTAGGAAGAAAAACTTAGAAAGAATCAATTTATTGTAAAATGGTTTGTCCTTGTTTGAAATACATATTCAAATATTTGAATTATGTATAGCACCTACAAATTTCTATATATTTACAAGGAGTACTTCTCACTTGCATACATGGAGAAGGTGCCTCCAATCAGAAGCACCTAAAAGATTGCAAGCTTGAATTAAATTTCTAGTCACGGATAACAAATTTACTACTATTAAAATAGGAATGAGGCTTTAATCTTGTAATCAGAACACACCAGCCTTGGAATCTCACGAAGACCCTTTATAGTTCACTCTCTCTGAACTACAAATAATGCCAAGGGAATTCACAGAAAGCTTGATACATGTGTATGCCACGGTAGATTTCTAGTCAGAGTTAGTATAGAAGTTTTCCATGGCCTTCAAACCCCTTGGTCTCTGCATCCACCCACATATTGAAGAATTAAAGCTTAGTAGGTAAAAAAATTAATAAGAAAATCACAATATCTATGAAACAAATCACAAAAAAGTCCAGATGATAAGCTTGATTTGCAATACAAACTTTTCTTTGTGCTTTTCTTTTCTCATACTTCGTATCGATCTTGTGACAACTCACAAATCCATAAACCAAGACTGAGTAGCTAAATAATCAAATAAAAAGCTCTTATCAAACTAAAAATATATTCACGCAAAAAAAAAAAATGAAGTAGTTATGAAGCAGTCAAAGATAGAGAGATAGATAAGTAGATTTTTATTAAACTAAACATGAGACTATAGGCCATATAAGATGAAAACAAAGCGGTTACAACTTGTATGACTTGTAAATTGGGCACTAGAAAATGGTAAAAGAGATAAAATCATGCATATAACCACCAACAGTTACCTCAAATGACAGAAAATAACAGTGAAAACAATAAGGAAATGGTGTTGGCTAGTGCCCAGTATTAATGATAGAAAATAACAGTGAAAACAATAAGGAAACAGTGTTGGCCAGTGCCCAATATTAATAGAAACTTATAAGAAAATTATTATAAAATGGGGATCCATTGTAGGTGTTGATTGCCCCATTAGACTCTTCTTTAAAAACCCTCATCTTTCCAATGACCGTAAAAATCATGAACATTTTCAACTAGATTTTCTAATTTTGGCTTTTGAATGAGAATAGGAAAATCTTATCCAAATTACTCAAGTAACATTAGATAATATTTATAATGCAAAAGAAATTGAAATAAAAAGGGTGAATCCAACCACCACAATAGGGAAGCTTAGTATTGATTCAATGGTGAGATTGACAACTTATTAAGTTGTCTACAAGGCTTGTGGTTTACCTTATCCAAATGGCATGTCTTAAAGAGAGATAAGGGTAGGGCCAATTTTCATAGAATAGATATCCATTGGACCTGGTATGTTAGGCCAAGGATGTTTCTTTTGTTTATTGCAACCCTCACCTTTGGAGTATTTTTTTCAAATGAGCTTAAAATTCAAAAATAAATAATATGACCTATCTAATAAAAAATATTGGTTTAAAGTGAAATTTGGAAATGATTCATCCACTCTAACCAAGTATAGTATTTTGAGATTTGGCTAGACTAAGAAGAGCAATATGAATGCTAGAGATTACTCACATGTAAGGCTTGCTGGATAAATTTTGCCTGTTTCTTAGGCCTCAAGGGCAACCTAGAACCCTTGATAGCCATGTAATCCTCTTCTTTATCCTTGTTGGATAGGGCTATGATAAATTTGGACCACGGAAATACCCCCAAGTTGGAGACCTTATTATCTTGCATTGTATCTGCATTGGTGGAAATCTTGTTGATATCATTAGTGGAAGAACACCCATTATTCCCTTGTAAAGGAAACCTTTCATTCTTTTCCGAGGATGAATGACCATTGTTATGAACATTGATACCCATATGACCTTACAATTAGATGTGGCCCTCTGAAGGCCATGCCATTCAATCGGGGCAGATATCATACGAAGAATGAACCATGATAGACAGTTTAATGTTACATTAGATTCAACATTGCATTTTATCTACATCGGTGGAAAACTTAGTGGTATCATCAGTGGAAGAACACCCATTATTCCCTCGTGGAGTAAATCTATCATTATTTTCTGAGGATGAATGGCCATTTTTATGTACTTTGATGCCCATAGGACATTACAATTAGACTCGACCCTTTGAAAGCCATGCCATTGAATCGGGGAAAATATCACAGTAAGAAAGAACCCTAATAGATGATATAATACTACATAAAATTCAATGTAGCAACACCTCCAATTGGAAATGAAACTGAACTTGATGAAGCATATGGAAAGTAAAAGAGAGTTTGAAATTTTGATGAGAAGACAAATTCCAACCTGAATTTCTAGCCTATGCTTGAAGGTTGAACCAAACTTGTGGGCATTGATAACCCTCAAACACTTGGGAAGAGAGATCAATTTTCTTGGAACATTGGTCTACCTTATACTTCTCTTGCTCATTGGCAACATCTCATTAGTTCCTTCCACTTAACTCTACCAGGAAGACCTTGTGGTCTGATTCTACCAAGCCCCCATAAAATCTTCATATTCTTTATAACGCCCATGAATAGTTTTGCTAGTGTCATGACTGGTACTGGAATATTTCCTATAAGCCTTTCTCCTAGTTGATAATTCTACGGTGCTCAATGCATCATTAGAGTCCAAAGGTGGTCTGAACAAATAAGAATGCAACAAATTACAGATATAACTATAAATATAGAGATACAACATAAATAACACTTCATTTCATTAATATCAAAATACTGAGATATGCTTACAAACTGAACAGAAATAAACTAGCTCAGGCAATGATAGCTTATCTTCAAGAAGAGAAGTGATGGCTACAGGCCTTTTAACTGTGTTACAAGGAGGCTCAAGGGTCTATTTATTATTGAAAACCAAGGGAAAATACTAAAAAAACCAAAACCCTACCCTTAGGAGATGGAATGCCAAGAGTTTGTGGGGCCCGTTGAGGTTAGTTGGGCAGCCAACTTCCCTGGTCGTAGCTTGGTCATATTATCTCTGTTTGGCACATATGATACCTTGTTGCAAAGGTCACTCCAAGTACTATAGGATTTGTGGCAAGCTCCTGCCTGGGTCTACGGGCCTGCTGTAGACCTCAAAAAAATGTTATTTATGGGGTCAAAACTCCTCCAGAAGTTCAAGACCCAAAAAACTGCTAAAAATAGTAAATGCTGAAATAAATAAGGAAACAGATCAAATCAATTGAATGTTTAGGTGCAATAGGTGGGTGGCCACCAATATCCACCTAAAGCGCAAGGTTTTAGCCTTTCACCCATGCCACAATGCTTTCACAAACTCCTTTTCCCTCCCCCTCGTCCATAATTTTACTGGATTTAGCACTGCACTCTTGGAATACACTGCTCTTCATGCTGAAAACTGTTTCAAAGTGGAAATTTGTAGATTCCACATAAATTTATTAAAGAAAAGTTTCCCCATATTTTCCTCACTCATGCCATTTCAGATATAAATGATCCCTAAGACGTTGACTCTTTGTTTTTCCCCTTTCATCCACCTGTTTTGGGAGCTTCCTAGAGTTTCAATGGTATATATGTTGTTTTGCACTGTGAAGGTTTGAAGAGGAAAACGTTATGAACATTAGTGCCAAGAGGAAAAAGGATGACTAAGGGGAGGCATAATACATATGCATAACAGGTCAGACTTTACCATGTGTAAAGTTCTTATTAGCGAGAACAAAAAAAATAGACTTTCTTGATTGTCTGGGGTGAACACTATCCACTCACCCCCAGCCCAGAAAGAAACTACCTTTTGGCGTAATTATTATAAAAAATGATTTATTTAGAAAATAGAATATATTAAACTATATAATGAATTATTAAATTGATAACTATTTAATATGGGTTGACTTTTAGTGATCTTTCTATGGATCATCTTATGATGTTGTAGACTATTCAGAAGACCCATGAGTAGTAAGTCAAGTTTTTATGTCTCTTTCTCATGTTTATACAAAATAAAGTAGAGAATGGATGGGAATGTTTAATTCATGTACTAAAGATGGGGTAAACAATTATTTTAAGTTTACACACAATATCTTGACAACGTATCCATGTGAGAAGTCCTAGAGTAGAGGGATCAGATCAACCAAGCCTTTTCAATATATACAAATATTAGGCTTCAAGAGTTCATGTGTTGTAGTGATGGATGCATTAAAGAGGGACAATTAAATTAACTCAAACTAGTAGAATGGGATAATGGTGGGTGGAGGTTAAGTTGAACCTATTACGGGAGCCTCGTCTTTAGTTTCTGCTTGGTCTATATCTTATCCTTAGGTGATGGAGTTTTTTCTCAAAAATATTTTGAGTGTTAACATTTTTTTATTACATATTCATCTTGTTTCATTAATAGAATTATATTTCTTGATGAAACAAGTAGAAAAAATCCTATTAGTGTGTTAGGATTCAAAGTAATTTTTCCTCCTAATATTATTTTGTAACTTGAGGAGGTGGAGGATTTTGAGGATGGCATATTATGTTCTTCTAAGCAATGTGAGTAGGTCTTTTACTTAGATGTTCTAGGTAAAGCAAATTTTTCATATGTTTTTAGATACAATCCAAGTGGAAGTTCTGTAAAGTATAAATAATTGTGGTTGGATCAATATGTTATTTTTCAGCCATATTGCAGAGCGGAATATTTGGAGGAATCAACTTCATGTGTAATTTTTACTACTTCTCACACCTTGAAAAATTCTGGAGAAAAGCTTTAGGATCCATATTGAGGCCTTAAATGACCACATTTTTTTGTTTCAACCTATTTATGGACCTTGATTCCATAATTCACATACCTATCGATAAGGAAAAATTTTCCAGCAATAGTTTGTGACTCCTTCTAGTATGAGGTCCCAACTAGACCTCAGAAATTTTGGTATGAGAGGACCATTCAAATTTTGTCTCAAATCCCATGCTTAGTTTTGTGTAAGTACTATGAGATGTGTGTGACAATTACAATGACGGGTGCACCTATTGGGCTAGTAGCTATACTGAATGCAAGAATTCTAACTTATTTAACGGAGGAAATTCATGAGAAAATTTGAGGTGATGAACTCGTAGAAAATTACATATATCCACATTTAAGGATGGTTTATTATAAACCTGGAAGGTGTTGCGTGCGTATATTATCAAAACAAGACATAAAGTAGTCATTGACCAAAACAATAAGTACCCAATGTAGAAGGCAACCAAACTAAAACCAAGTCAATCGATGATACTTCCCAAGGATCAAACATGCAATTATTCTTATCTAACATGTCCTTATTAAATACCTTTTGAATATGAAATCCTTTGTAAGTAGCTATCAAATTCGTCAACTAGTAATTGAGAAAATGTTAAGAGCATCTAGCATATCCATTGGTTCTCATAGTATATTCTTTACCTCTTTGAATGTGGAAATTTCCTACTCAAGTATAGAGGATAACTCATATATGTTTTGTTTATTATTATGTTGTTATGACTACTCTACCTATTCTCTCATTTGGACATTTTTAGCAACAAGCTGATGAACTAGTTGTTGCATTGACTCCAATCAGTCCTCACTTTTTCTAAGTAAATCTTGTTGTATTTTATCCATAACTAAACTTATCCAATTAGTCTAGACAGCGTCCTTTTATTTCTTTTTTCATAGCATGATAATATTCTTCCTCATTCTCTTCCACCTGATAGAAGCTTCTTTGGAGACAACATAAACTAATTGAAATACCTAAATATCCAATACATCTTTTGGATCATATGATAATTGAGTCTGTTTAAGTTATTGTGTTGAGGTAATATGACCCTTCAATTTCAGGGAGTAATAATTGTGTATTTTATTATGTGTTATTATGTTATCCTTCAAAGTGGACTTTTTAAGATGTCCTGACACCTATGGAACACCATTCAATTAACCTTTGTGACTACTGTTGTTGCCACCATCATTTTTGTTGATGAGGTAGGTACTTTATTGCATCTGAATCATGTAGTTATTATTTATCTCTTATATATTTTCTATGTCGAATGAATTTGTATATTTGAATGAAACATCCTAGGTTTGAATCCCCCATCCATTACTGCACTATTTTTACTAATTTTTTTATTCTATTCTTATTCATTCAATTAGTGGGGAGTTAGCTTTCAAGTCAACTACTACATGTCATTGTCATGTCCTTCTTTTCTCTATTTGACTTGTCTACCCTTTATAAGTTATTGTTGGGGATGTTCCTATAAGATTTAGTGGTCAAACCATGCCTTAATCCTATTGAGTTTTTCACTTTACCTTTTCATGTTCTCCAAACATCTTCTACATGGCAATCTCAATAAAAATTCCCTTGCTTTCCCAACTACTTCTAAAATTTGAGAATTGTTGGATGAGTCCACGGAATCCATTGTCTTAGTTTGTGTTGGGTCGAATTACCTTTCATGACTAATTTTTATAAATCTTTTTTGGTTATTTCTTACAATTCTTTCTAAAGCTTGGGCTCCTCTAAGATGATATCTTGCAGTACTTTTATCTAGTTTATTAAAAAAATTTGTGCTTTATCGATGGTTAGATATCTTGATTGACCTGCCAGCTTCTTTTTAGTTAGTCTCACTAAAACTAAAAATTCCAATTTGAAATGTGTAGTATACAATTCTCACTCCCTTTCATCTTCCCACTCACCATTATTTTTTGGGGAAAATTGTCTCGATCAATGCTAGGAGGATTAGATCTAGAATAAAAAATACTATGTTGTTTTGTCGATTCATCTCATTAGAAATTTCAAGTGCATATGGTAGATATGATAAGTATTTTGGATGGATGTCAACTAAGTTGACACAATATATTTATGTTGAGTCCAAAAAAAAATAGATGTGTGATTAGTTGAGAAGGATTTGGTTGACCTACTATGGAACTCACTATATCTATGATACTTTTTCCATATTTTATAACTCAATTTCTAAAAATTTCACGAAGGGATGGAGACTATGTCTTGGCCAACTAATCACTAGCAAAGAACTTAAAATTCCTCATGAATGATATGACATTTCAAGTAAAATAGGTCTCTCCCGCTAGAGTGATCTACGATATCGCTAACTAAATAAGAAGATATGGGAACCATATCACCTTCATATAATTTTGACATTTTTTTTTAGTTATTCTTTAGGATGTTCGTGACATGATCCACCTAGTTGTACTCCTTTTTCATCCTAACTATCTTCCCAATGACATCCAAGATCTTTAGTTTCACATCCAATGCCCCACCCATCAAGGAAATACTAAGGGAGTCTATAATGAATGTCCACTTTATCTTAGGTTTTTTCACAATAGAAAATAATTAGTCCCTTTTAGTTCTATTTTGTTTTTCCTCCTATAAATTCCCTCAATCAAGCATTGGAGTCTATTTTCATAGGAATTTCTAAATTATAAATGTAGGAGCCTTCTTTGGAGATGAGAATTCTTCTGAAATGCCTAAAAGGAATTTCATTTGCATTTTTTTCATACAAATACATTTCCAAAGGTGTTAGACTCCTTGCGGACATTGCCACCAAATCTTAGCCCCCAAAAATGCATCTAAAGTTGAAGTATGTCTTAGTTTTACTCTTATTATTTGATATTTTATCTCCTTTGGAACCAATCTATGATTTTTAAAATCCAAATAAAGACAAAAAACATTTGTTAAAATATAAATGAAGATGTTGAAAATTTCCAAAAAACCTAATTGGGACTTGGATAGGTGACCCATAAATTCTATTATACTCCTAACATTAGATCATATCTAAGAACATCCTTTTGTTATGACCCCATTCTTTTAAAATTTTTCTCTTTGAAGATCTTTTGTGATAGAGTTTAGCTTACAAAACATCAATGCGTTTTTTCACAAAGTGTCCAATTTTGCAAGACCATGACTCAAGGTATTTTAGATAGTGTCCTCATATTTGGTTAAACACATTATTTTTATATTTTGGAACTCATTTATACCACTTGGTTCAGCTTTTCCATCCATGTATCAAATTTACAATATGTTTTTGAATGTAGTGATTTGCAGCTTTCCATAAAAGTATGCCTAGGGAGTTAGATGGGAAAACCCAACATTTTTTTGGACTCCTAGAGTTCTTCTACTATGATTCAATTATCCATAAATTTATTTATTTGAGGATCTCTACAGCTATATTTTTTCTTGGTAAGGATCAATGTATTTTTTGTTGAAAGGGTCCATTTTCGAAAAAGTTGGCTTGAATAATTGTGGCTTGAACATGCTAACATTGGCATTTTCCCAAAAACACTTACCAAACCTTATAGAAATTATGTATTCTATTGCTTTTAGTTTTAATATCCTTAAAATAAATTCATAATGTGTCTATGCATGGCTCCAGATGCTAATTACAACTTTTCATAAAAATATAACCTGGACAAAGATTGGAAACACATTGATTTTTTGACTTTGGTAATATGTTTTTGAGTTTGAGTAGGGTTTGGAGGTGTGATGTTGATCGGTCGGCCTCGAGTTTAATCATGGGAATATGGAATGAGGGAGAAGTCTAGCGTGGTTTGGGGATGGCAGTCGTTCATATGTATTCACAATTTTGGAGGATTTTATTTTCTCCATTCTCTGTCTGTTACGTTGAGGGAAGCAAGGTCTTTGTGGTAACATTTTCCCCATTGTGTCTATCCACCTTTGATGAACGAATACTGGAAAGATAAATCCATCCATTTCTGGAAGGTATATACACCTCACCTACATCACGACATGTAGAAATTCCCACTGTAGATCAACTGATAATGCAATATACTAAAGCAAAATACTAGATCTACTTCTACAATCAAACTTTGCCGAAGCTTAATCAATTTGACCTAGATCAATCAGAACACATATAACAGAGAATGAGAAATCAATCACACATAACATAGAAGAAATAACCCAAGGAAAGCCTCAACCTAAAACCCCAATCTCTATATTATCATACAAGTGGAAATCTTGTTCAAGTTACGAAAGAATTAGCTCTCAAGCTATCCTACTCTCTCTACAATCAAACAATACTACTCATAGGCAGTCAAAGGCTCTCATAACCTTCTCCTCTACCCTCCAAGCCTCCCATTTTCTTGCACAGTTTTTCCTGGGATCCAGTGATTCCACTTGTGTGAATTCCCACCTCACACTGCTCACTTGGCTCAGAAATAACTGCACAAACCTGAAGGAGATAATTCCTTCTGCATGGATGAGTTTCCTATATAGGGAAAATCCTCCAACTGATAGTACATTGTCCCATCATCTGATCTCAACTGGGTCTCTGACTGAACTGACATGCATGAGTTATTGATTAGAGAATATTCAGTTATCTGGAGAGCAACAGTTACATGCATGCAAGCATTAACTAATTGAACTCACAATTAATTCAACAAACTATTTGAACTAATCTAATTGGACTTAACTCAGTAACTGGGCTAACTAATTATAACTCAAATTAAAACTCATCCTTATCTCTTTAATTGATGGATAAATTTCTCAATCAATGGAGAAACTATTGCATGTCTTCACATAGACTTCATGTTTGATTTTCTACAACTAATTAACTCAAGATGAATTAATTAATTATTTTACAAACAACTGCTAAGATCAAATTCGCATTTTACTTCTCAATTTTAGTTCACGGACTAACTAAAATTGGAATCCATCCCGAAATGATATTTACAGAAATTCTTTTTTTAGCACTTTGATTTTTCATTCCTTGTTACTATGTCCAACACTCGTACCCGAACTGCTATTTATAGTAGTGCTATTTTTAACACTTCTATTTTTGGCATTTCTTGTTGCCATTTTCAACACTCCCTCTGAACAAGAAAGGCATTCAACTCGAACCCAATCCTAAACCTTTGGAATGTTTTGCATGCAACACTTCTTCCAAGTGTTATTGCTCCAGGAACTCTAGAAACAAAAAAAACTCCCAACTCACCTCTCTGTTGGGCTAGAAACATCCTCTGATGCAGAAGCTTCCTCTGCCACTAACAAGTGCTCCCTATATGACCTCTGAGTTGCTGCAACACTCCATGCATCTTTCACCATTGCACACCTCTTTGTGCCATCCTACACTGGTGCAACACTCCTGTGCCCCTCGCATTGTTGTAGCTTGCTACCTCTGCACTATCTTGGGATTCTTGCACTATAGCTCTCTCTGCCGCTCCATCCACATCTGCCTCTACCCACTCAACTAGTCCTGCTACTCCTCTTAGGGATCCTGTAGCAAATTCGAATCCAAAAGGTTAGGTACTTCAAGGATCCAACCCCTATTTCAGCCTTCATGAGACTATCACTTCACATCGCCCCACCTCTCACCTGGAGGTATGGCTGCATATGATCCCTCAGCCCACTTGGCTCAAAATTTCCCCCTACTGGAGGTCTCTGCATGTGTGGATGCCTCCATTCTGTCTCATCTTAGCTTCCCAAGTTATGGTTGCTCCACAACCTCCTGAAGCTACTTCACCAATTGTGGCTCCTCCATAATTGTCTAAGACTTCGTCTGGTGTTGCATGTTGAGAGGTAATGTAATCTCCCTCTCAACCACCTAGTATCTAACCTTTGCCTTGCTCCTCAAGGCTTTGCATGCATCTTGTACCTCAAGTGCATATAGGTTCTTGGCTAGCACACCAATCTGTTTCATCTTTCTCGCCGTCACAAAATTTTCTACAAAAAGAGTTGATTTTAAATCAGCGATATCTCCCTCATCCGAACTCTGATTCAGCCATTTTGTTTTTTGAATTTGGGCATTTTTCTGCAAGGAATCCAGATCTACTATTTTTTTTTGAAAATTTTGCACAAAAATTTTCAAATCTGCTCTCAAAACTCAATTCCCGATCTTTTTTTTTACTTAAAATTTTCTTCTTCATATACTATTCACTACTTTGATCACCTTTGCTCTGATACCATGTAGAAATTCCCACTCTAGATCACTTGAAAATGCAATATATTAAATAAAAATAGTAAATCTACTTCTAGAATCAAACTTTACGGAAGCTTAATCAATCTGAGCTAGATCAATCCCAACACATATAACAGAGAATGAGAAATCAGTGACACACAACATAGAAGAAATAACCCGAGGAAAGCCTCAGCCTAAAACCCCAATCTATGTATTATCATACAAGTGGAAACCTTATTCAATTTACAAAAGAATCAGCTCTCAAGCTATCCTACTCTCTCTGCAAACAAACAATACTACTCATAGACAGTCAAAGGCTCTCACAACATTCTCCTATACCCTCCAAGCCTCCTATTTCCTTGCGCAGTTTTTCCTGGGGTCCAGTGCTTCCACTTGTGTGAATTCCCACCTCACACTACTCACTTGGCTCAGAAATAACTACACAAACCTGAAGGATATAATTCATTCTACATGGATGAGATTCCTATATAGGGAAAATCCTCCAAATAATAGTACATTGTCCCATCATCTGATCTCAACTGGGTCTCTGACTAAACTTTCATGCATGAGTTATTTATGAGAGAATATTTAGATATCTGGAGAGCAACAGTTACATGAATGCAAGCATTAACTAACTGAACTCACAATTAATTCAACAAACTGTTTGAACTAATCTAACTGGACTTAACTCAGTTAACTAAGCTAACTAATTACAACTCAAATTACAACTCATCCTTATCTCTTTAACTGATGGATAAATTCCTCAATCAATGGAGAAACTGTTGCATGTCTTCACATAGACTTCATGTTTGATTTTCTACAACTAATTAACTTAAGATGAATTAATTAATTATTTTACAAACAACTGCTAAGATCAAATTCAAATTTTACTTCTCAATTTTAGTTCAAGACTAAGTAAAATTGGAATCCATCCCAAAATGCTATTTATAAAAATGTTATTTTTAGCACTTCCATTTTTCATTCCTTGTTGCTATGTCAAACACTGGTACCCGAACTACTATTTATAGCATTTCTATTTTAAGAACTTCTATTTTTAGCATTTCTTGTTGCCATTTTCAGCATGGTGATCGAGCTGGTTCAAAATGAATGCTCAGGGAATGCTGCAGTGTCCTGGTTCTAAACGAATTCTCAGTGGATAATGCACTATCCAGTAGTTGCGAGGTCTGGTGTGTATGGAATGCAGAAGCACCTTGAACAACATTCCTATTATGGGTTTCCTTCTATGAGTGTATGATGACAGGTGTGATTTAGTTAGGGCTAACCCTAACCAATGGTGAAACCTAACTAACAAAACATTATGGAGAACAATGCGAGAGCAGGGAAGAGGTGGGGGATAAGAAGAGGTGGCAGTGGGAATACTAGGGCAGAGGGAATTGTGAGGAATAGGAAAATAAAGAAGAGTGCACGGAGAAGAGAAGGAGGCACTAGAAAGAGGGCACGGTGAGGAGGAAAAAAATCTTTTATAAAAAAGGAATAAGTTGGCATTATCAGTTACACAAGAATAGGCATGGTCTTGCTAAAACAACATCAGAAATGATATCACTAAGCCTGTAGTATCACAAGTTAGTGCTAGAAATTATAGGTGATTTTATGCTAATAAAGCCTCACAATATTCATCTTCCTTGTTGAATACCTAGTTTGAGAGTTAAACATGTAATTGTTTACCTTGTTATATTTTTTCTGTATATGCATTCTTTGGTTGATTTTTGTGTTTACTGCATCTGTCAATTCCTAAGATTCTACATCAATAAGGTTCTTTTATATTTTAGTATTGGGATTTTGTTGCTTTAAGGATTTTGGTGTTGAAAAATTTGGTTAATTTTTCATTTTGGGTGCTCCTAGAAATCTTCTACGTCACGAAGGTGCTTCTATGTTTTACGATTGTGTCTAGGATTTGGGTGTTGACATATTTCACTATTTATTCATTTGAACACAACTATATTTTTAGTTTGGCAATTGTTTAGATTTAGGATTGTTGGGTTTGGCCTTTTACTATGTGGGGGTTACCATAAATTTATAATGGAAGAGTGACCTGGTTCGACATCATGAGGGTGTTTCTATATTTTGCATTTGGGTTGATTCTTTTCAGATTTTGGGTGTTAATATATTTCCTTGTTTTTACATTTGGGCACTCGTAAATTATTAGTGTGACAAAGACTTTGTATTGGTCATTGTGTTTTACTATATTTTATTTTAGGAGAGTCATTGGGGTTCTAGCTGTATGATTTGGCCTTTTTTCACAAAAATTTGGAGTGAGATACTTATTGTTTTTTAGTAATTGATGTTGGTGTGGTGGAAATGTTTTGATACGAGAAATTTGGAGTGAGTTAATTATTGTTTTTCAACAAGTTATGTTGGCATTGTGGCACTATTTTGATATGAGAACTTTTTACGGGAGGGGTGAATACGTTTTAGCATCCTTGGGTTGAAGTTTTAGCATTATATTGTTTGTACAATTTGTGTTTCATGGGTGATTGTGTTTTTTGAACTATATTCATTTGGGTCCTTGCACTATTTTGGTATGAGAACTTTGTACAAGAAGGATGGTTGTGTTTTAGCATCCTTGGATTGATATTTTAACATTATATTTGTAGAATTTGTTCTTCACGGGTGATTTGTGTATTTTGTATTGTTTACATTTGGCTCCTTGTCCTAGATATGAGAAAGGGGTTTGCATGATTGGTGGTTTCACGTCCCATGATTAGGATCCATATATGTGCTTTTGTGCAAGTTTTCCATGGTATATAGGGAACTATATTTCATCGTTCAACAGTTGGTTGTCCCATGAATTATATAGACCCAAGAATCATTGGTACCTTTTGTTTATGCTTTGTTTACCTCCATTATGCTGCACTACCATTTCCCATAAGGTTAGTTGTACGGTTTTTAGTTGTGTTTCAGATAGGAAGAGGACGTTAGAAGATATAATCAACGATCGACTTTTTGTTGTGGGGATTCTAGAATTGTGTTTTGTGGCTTTTTAGAAATATTTGGAAAGTTGGCTTGGATCATCACCTTTGTGGTTGGCTGTAAGGAATACAATCAAAATTTTATTTCAAAAAATATATGTTAGTGCTTTTCATAGAATTTAATTTGTTTCCTCACCTCACTTATAAGTTATGAGTAAGGGAGGGCTTATTTTTCATTTAAAATTCTTTTGGTGTGAGAATTTTCATGTGCTACAAACATTGTCACCAATGGCTATGTGCTTACAATCCCCTACTGTTTGCATTTTTGTTAATGTGGGGAGTAAATAGTCTCATGTTAAGGGCTAGGGACATACTAACAGTTTTAAGCTAGAAGACAATTCAAAATACAAACAGTTTCAGCCTAAGTCCCAAATCAGCTGACTAATTTTATGGTTAATCTCATTACAGAGGATAAATACATCTACACTTCTACTCAAAAACATCCAAGGGCCACAACACGGGGTAACCCTATTGAGAGACGAACTCATGATTCTAGGGGTCATGACCAAGCTTGAGGGTGGAGAACATCCATCTCTGGAAACCCTCCTTGATATGCCTGTAGGATTTATGTGTTGGAAACTTCCTATAGTAATCAACTTTGAGAACAAAGGTCCTTAAAATCTTTCCTAATCAGAGAATATCTTAATGTTGTGGGGTTCAAAACTCAGCAATAGACAGATTTTGTGTGTAGCCACTACCCTTGATTGTAACCATGAATAATAAACAATGTTGTACATTAGTTGACTTCTTGTCCATCTATTAAAATATTTGGTGACCAAGGACATTGTGGTATGCCATGATCACAGATAAGATGCATAAAAATGATAGAGACATGATGCTTAGTCATATCTGTGTATATGTGGATGTGCAACTTTACACATGTTGTCATTATATTAATTATTCCTAAATGATTATGAATGGATATGTTAGGTCCCTCTAATACTAGTGATTCCTCCATTACTATTGTCATTGTATCCCTTATTGTTATTATTATGCCCCTATTGTCCCCATATTGTTATTAGTGTGCCCCATCGAAGCCCAGTATTATTATTATTGTGCCATTATATTATTATTGTTATGTTGGCTTCGATTATATTGTGACCCATTAGACTCCTATATATAGAATGAAAGTTTAGTCATTTGTATCATCCAATAATTATTCATTTGTGTAATGTAAAGGAGGTTTCCCCCTTGAAGAGGCTGATTTTGAAGTTGTTGATCTATCTTTTCTTCTATTTTGTGAGTTAGTTACATAACATTTGGTATCAAAGCTTTGGATTCAACGGTTTTGTTGCTCGAAACAGGTCATCATGTCATTTTCACTATATCTTGTTTTCTATGATGTTTCAGAAGCTAAACAAAATCCCCATTTGATCCGAAATCATGAAGCCTTGAGTCCAAATTTCAGATCTTGTCTCGCTACATTTTCAAAGATATGACCTAAGGAAGTTAGGGTTTTTGCAGGCTCCTGAATTACATCCCAAAAATGTGACATTCAGAAAATCATCATAACTTTATCTCTTAGATTAATATTGAAATTTCATAAGAAGTGACAGAAAGAGCATGCACTGTAGTTTTGTATGCATCATTTTCAGGTCCGAAGGTTGAAACAATGACATGTGTCACTTCGTACAAGTCTGCCCTATTGAAAAAGTGTATAATCCGATCATCTTGGGAGATTGGGTAGAACTCTTTCTTGGAGAATCCAATTTTGATAAAACTAGTGGCATTGGAAAGAGGACTCAGAGGGCTACCATATTTTGCAATTTTAGACCTTGTAGATCCAAAATTTCAGAGATACATCAGATTCAATATCGAGTTTCTACAATGTGAAAAAAGTGTGTAGTTTTTTTTAAATTGTACATAATTTGGTTTGAAATTTTAGTTTGAAGGAATTCAAAGGGCATATTGAAGCATAATTATGATTAATTGATTCCCGGAATAAAGATAATAGAAACACCTAGTAAGGAACCTAAAATCTCTAGCACGACTCATGGAGAAGAGGAAGAAATGCAACATGATATATCAAAATTACGAGACCAAGTGCAACAAAATTCACTCTCACAGAAGTAACAGAAGCTAAGATGGATGGTTCAAAGAAAGGCGAGGAAGCTAAGATGGATGGCATGGAGGATAAGATGAATGGTTTAAGGAAAGGCATGGAAGCTAAGATGAGTGATATGGAAGCTAAGATGGATAGTTTAAAGAAAGGCGTGGAAGCTAAGATGAATGACGTGGAAGCTAAGATGGAAGGAAAAATCATATTGGAACCTGAAGTAGTCACAGAAACAAGAACTTGACAACAATGAAATCGATCAATTTTGGAGTATCTCATCAAGTGGAAGAACTTACCTGTTGAATATTCCACATGGGACGATGAGAATTTTATACGAAAGCATCTAAAACTACTCAAGCATTGAGGATAACACATTTTTTGAAGGAGAGGGTCATGTTAGTTCCCTATAATACTAGTGATTCCCCCATTGCTATTGTCATTGTAGCCCTTGTTGTTATTATTGTGCCCCTATTGTCCCCATATTGTTATTAGTGTGTCCCATATAAGCCCACTATTGTTATTGTTGTGCCCTTATATTGTTATTGTTATGTCGGCTTTGATTATATTGTGACCCCTTAGACTCCTATATACAGAAAGGAGGTTTAATCATTTGTATCCTCCAAGAATTATTCATTTGTGTAATGTAAAGGAGGTTTCCCCCTCGAACAAGTGGATTTTGAATTCGTTGATCTATCTTTTCTTCTATTTTGTGAGTTGGCTACATAACAGGTGAAGTAAAGCCAATCCTCGATCGATGCAATCCATGTTTTTCTTCCATGTACTTTTGCTCCAAATATTTTATGGATATTAATTATACACATCACCGGTCTCTCATGAGTTTTAGCAGGCCTTGTAATTTTTGAACAAGCGCTCAATGACATTCTTCACTATTTCCCCAATACGAATTGGTGTGCATTTTATCTGCCTTAGCGTGGATTTCCCTTCATGGTAATGAATCTGTACAAAATCCTTTCTGAAGGGTATCACATTAGTTTCCTACCTCTTCTATTGAGGAAATATTTTATTCAATGGATCTCCACATAAGTTAATTGTTACATCAAAGAAAATAGATAAGGAGTAATTGGCCAAATTTCTGGGAGTAGAAAGTTAACCATATTTTACAATAAGGCTCGCAGCCTATCATGTTACAACTTATTTTCCTCTCTTCATATGATTTGATCATGGTGTGAACTCCCAAATAGGCTAATAACTACCTTACCAACACTTCAGATAAATGATCGACAACCTATACTATTTTTTATGTTGTTTCTTATAGCACCATTGGCAGGAGGTTGTGATTTGGTGCATTTTAGATTGTATTTGGAAGCTTGGGAATTCTACATTGTATATTGTGGATTTTAGTTTCTATGGTGTCCAATGGAGGTCCTAAAGAAATCACACAACTAATTACCCAACCTAATCAGGTGTGAGATGGAAGACTGTGTTATTTCGAAATTTTTCTCTTCTTGTCGGTTCCATAGAACTTAATAGTAAGGACTCTGCATTATAGGTATACTTATGGTTGCTTCCTTTCGTTGAATCAAAGAAAATAAGACCTACATATTCCTACTAAATAATGTATCTTTTTCTAACTATATGAGGCTTATGTATACAATAGTATATATCTTTCTTCATGTCTAGTTCATTTATATGAGCATACATAGATGTAGAGTAGGTTCCTCTTTTCTTTGGAGTAGACTCCACAAACTCGATAGTTTTTCTTGAGACTATGCAAATAGGTATGCCATTTATGCTTCCTTCAGTCTCACTGATGACATGTTTGCTTAGGATGGTACAAAATCATTCAATAAATGGATGTCCAAACATTTTTTATGCATAGGGCAATAAAGACAAATAAAAAAAGTATTCTAACAGTCTACAAAAACTTTGTAATTCCTTTATCAACCAAGGGGTCTACTTTAGCCCTTGATGATAGTTCCCCTTGTCATTTTAAATTTTGGTTCTAGTGGAGAATTCTAAGTTGGGTGTCACCACATAATTGGTCTATGAAACATGTATCTTCTCAAAGGATTCAGACACACATATTTGTTATGTACTTTCATCACCCTCTTTTCATGGGGTTGCCTCATTTTCATTTACTTTCTTCTTGAAAGGGTTATACCATTTTGATCTTTACAACATTTTCAATCTTAGGGGAAACATAGAAGGCAATTATATTTGGATGTTTAAAATTTGTCCAAATTCATATTCCAAGAGATGTTATTGTCAAACATGCCATTGATTTCAATGTAACGATTTTATATTTTGGTCCTAAAAAAATCACCAAGATCCTCTGAATTGCATGCTTGTTCCACATCCTTGTTTCTTGTGCATTCTGGGTGTTCTGCTATTATAGCAACCACTTTATGTTCTTGATATATTTTGTTGAAATTACCAAGGCCATTCTCTATTTCGATTGCAATAGTACTTTTATGCTCAAATTTCAAATAACAAACAACTGTCTCTATATGTTTCTGATTCTGAAAAACATATTTCAAGTCACCAATATTTATAACCTCTTGGTTAATGGATTGTTTACTTATGAAAAAATCATCTCCTTATGCATATTGTGTGTCATCTAGGATAGGGGATCTCATTGCATCTAGTTCTACATTGTTTCCATAGTCATCATCAACCCCCGTATCAATATTTTCACCATGACTCTCATCATCCATGTCATAACAAGGGTTTTCATCAATGTCTTTGGAATTCATTTTTTCTTCACTTTTAATTCACATAATTTTCCCTCAATGGTATTAATTATGGGGACCTAGGGGAAATAGTCATTTGTTTATCTATTTACTAGTTTCTCCTCTCTATTCACATCACTTTCCTTGCCCATTGTTCAGCATGGAGATATGTTACTGGAACTCTTGTTACTAATAGGAAGGGGGAGGATAGGTTTATCCCTGGAGTGAACAACATTGATCAATCCAAATTGTGGGCATAAGTTCTCCTTCAAAGCAATAAATTCATTATTAGAACCTGAAGTATTAATCTAGGGAGTGTCATGTTTCTTTTCCTGACTTGAAGCATCAATGCTCTCATCTGTGTGGAAATCAACATTACCTTCTTTAAAAATGCGATCATCTTTATAGTGGAACTCATGAACACCTACAATTATATCATGCCCAATTTTTTTCGATAAATAATTGGTACTCACCTGAGGAGGGAACACACGAACAAAGTTGCATCACAAGGTGGAAAGTAGATCATTTGGCAATCCAAAGTGATGGTTAAACCAACAAAACCTCTACAACATGACTCATATAATCACATATGAAGCAGTTCATACAAAACTACGTAAGTTAAACATCATACATTGCTAAGCAATCAGAACAGTCCAACTACAATAACAACATATGCATGAAAATGTGTTGGATCATATTATATAAATAAGTGTAAGTCACAATCATACAATACATTGATCTAAACCTGTTAGTCCCAATAGTGGAATGTTGTAGCCACATCCCCATGCTCATCCAAAGAGACGAACTAGCTTCGTGTAGTGGAGAAGCTAAGGAGAATTACAATATTGTCCAAGCTATCTCCAAGATAGTCTTATCAGATGATCGGCTGACCAAAAGCCTATACAATGAGTTATGAGGGACTATTTATAGAAAAGGGTGGGGTGATCCTTGACATTCCCCTTTGCGACAATTCATCTACC
Source organism: Pinus tabuliformis (assembly GCA_031772625.1). Taxonomy (NCBI): domain Eukaryota; kingdom Viridiplantae; phylum Streptophyta; class Pinopsida; order Pinales; family Pinaceae; genus Pinus; species Pinus tabuliformis. The sequence continues at coordinate 1,449,920,865 of CM062816.1, forward strand.
CTCATGACTCTTCATCTACTCTATGACTATTACATCTAACTATTGACACTTGTCTTACACTTAACATGACATTACATTGCAATGCACAAGTACTCATGTGAGACAACATGGCTTGAGAAAGCCATGCAAGACATCACTGACACTTGGTCCATTGTGATGAGACCAACTCTTTGGCATGCTTGTGATGGTGAAGGTGGTGAGATGATGCCAAGCTTGGTCATCCATAATGGTGTGCATGCACCTCATGGTGACATCTTGATGAAGCAAACTCTTGCCTTCATTGCACCCGGTGCATTGGTTCGACTCCTTCATCCAACTCTTTTGTTAACATGCGCATGATCTTCTTGAGTGCGGCAGAACTGAAAACACACTGATGCATAGTGTCCATGTTGATATTCAAGTGTGTGCTAGTGGTCATGTGCATCAACTTGCCGAAGTACATGTTCAGATCTAGTTGGACTTGCTTCTTGTCTTCGCCTTGGTCAGTGTGTTGAATGGGTTGGATTGCATGCATGCGCAAAATGACATGCATGTTGTTGAATCCCTTGCATGTGATCAACAACACTTCTCACCATGTCTTCTCCATGCCAGCTGCTGGGATGGATCTTTAACTTGTACGTGCATAGTTTCATTCACGAGTGCATGTTGCACCCACTGTTGTTCCTATTCCTGTTGCAACTCATTCATCTACCTATGCAGCTTCATGTTCTTCCTTGAGTTTCCTCTTCAGCACATGCAACTCCTTCTTTGTTCCATTATTTGTCTTCATGTGATCTTCATGTCACGTCGTCACCTCATAGCCTGAGTCTCCAAAGTTTCTTTCATCATTAGTGGATCTGCTTGATCTTGCAACTTTGTTCTGCCTCTGTGCTGTCATCAACCTTCCTGTTGCATTCACTGCATTTGTTGCATTCCTTGCATTTACTGCATTTTTTGTGTTCGCTGTATTCGCTACATTCATTGTGTTTGTTGCATTGGCTGTGTTTGGTATGTTGTCTTCAACTACTTTTCATGATGTTCCTCGTTGTGATATCTTGATGTTCTTGTCTATGAACAACTTGATATCTTCGTGAGTAGTCAATCTCATAGATATTTGATTGACTGCATCTCTAAGTGTGCTCTGAATGGTGTCTTTCAATCTGCCCTGTTGGAAACCATTATACCTACACTACTAAGAGGCAGACGAACACCTACAATACCTGGAGACATGGCAACACTTATGACAAGAAATTTTTTAGTCGAAATCCAAGATGAACTTGAGCACTGACTTTTAACATACTTGTGTGATTGATCATGAAGGTTGCGCAATTTCGACTGAGAGGTTGAGAGACTAGCTGCCAATACTACAAGAGTCACAGTCTAGGCTACCGGGAGATTGGATGACTGCTGGAATTGCGAAATACATAGTCCAGTATGGCGGTTAACTACTGGAATTTTTGTAATGCGTAATCTCAGCTGGCAATAGATGTAGGCTTAGTGACTGCATTACGTAATTTTATAGGCGAGGTGTCACTGTCCCTTAGAAATGCACGAAACAGTCCTAAAGGATAGTGACGCAGAAAAAATGCGCATTTATGGAGAGGAACATAGAGCCTTCCTTCCCCAAATTACGTAATGTTGTCCCAGTGAAGGTAGAGTCTAGACCAAGGTTGGTTTGACTCGCTGATGGGAAACTAAAAGCAAATATGACAGTGGATGCATGGCAACAGTTAGTGAAAGTAGAAGTTATTGACAGTGCATGTAAACATGAATGAAATATTTAGTAGATAGATCAACATGCATTTGGGTGAGGCGAGTCACCAAATCACCGACCGTTCGTAAAAAATAGTTTCATGCATGCTACAGCAGTGAGATAACAACGAAAACAGAAACAGTGTTAGGAAAAGCTAGTATACATGTAATCGACAGCAAGCATTCAAATAAATCAAGCAAACAATATTCATACAAGTGAAAACACAAAAGCGATAGAAATGCAACACAAGGCATGAAAAGCGGGCTTACCCCAAAATAGTTGAGCTGAATGTGCCGATAATTCCTAGATGTGATTTGGGATGTTAGAGCTGTAAGGTTGATGTGAGGAATGAGATTTGCATTGTCCAATTGACGAGTTTTTGATAACATCTAAGTTCTAACGCAGATGCCATAAATCTAGCGAAAGCGACACTTGGTGGGAGGTTTCTGAAGTGATCCTTGCATGTAACCTTCGGATGCTAAAAATAGTTCCCTGAACCATGGGATGCCTTTTACATGTTTCCTTTTGTTATTCTGGGAAAAAGTAAGTCATGCATGCATGCAAGTCAAGTTTCCTTGGTCCCGGGTGGAACTGGTCAACTAGACTGCTCATGCATGCAGCTGCTCAACTACTAGAGAAAAATGCACATTTCTAGCTGGGAGCTGGGCTGACTTCCAGGGAGGTTTGTACAATTTCTGGGTAGAGCAGCTGACTGCTACCCAGATTTGCGCAAATTATGGGCTGAGAAACCCTGCTAGGGAAATTTGTGCAATTTCTACTTGCAATGTTGGCTGACAGAATTGCGCATTTCTGGAGCCCAGTAAGTTGCCAGACAAAAATTGCTAAATTTCTGGAGGGAAGGCTGCTTCCCCCCCCAGAAATGCGCAATTTTCTTAGGGAAGATTCTCAACTTGCAGCTAGACCAAGTCCAGGTGAATAGCCTGTCAGGGGAATGCATCAAGTTGTGCTCGACAAGCTGCCTTTGTGCATGAAAAATGCTAAAGCTTTTGTACTTAATGAAGAAAGACAATGTGCTGTGAAAGGTTGGTAGGGAGTCTCCAAAATGGGCTAAGGAAAAATTTTCGAGGGTGGTTGTAGCTGGTACAACAAGACGCTAACTATCTCATTTTACATTTGTAGAAAAAGAGTCTTTTAATTGCTAAATTGAGAAATATAAATGCTATGTTACTCTATCTGATCTTGTAGGAGGAAAGTGAATGGGAAGGCTATCCTAGGTAGCACCAATGGGCATGGAATCCAAGATGAGGACCTAACCTACTCTTATCCTAATATATCCTACTATTTCTAGTCAGAACATGGTCAAACAGTCTGCTGCAGGAGATTGTGTAGTTGCTACAAGGAACTGCTACAGGATGTCCTAATCTGCTATAGGGTGTCCTGGATTTCTATAGGAGGGTAGCTGAAGGGTTTTAGAGGGCAAGAATAATGAAATGAGGTTTTGGTAAGGTGTGTGATAATGGTAAAAGGTGTAGGGAAGGTGCACATTGCCAAGGCTAATCTCAGCACTCCAAGGAGGTTGGATTTGCCCAAGGTGGCTGCAAAATAGGGGTTCAGACTATGGGCTAGTATGCCTCAACAGAAGGTGGTGAGGACCTAGGTGAAGCTGGTTGGATGAGTCCCTTCCTGCAAATCAACAATCCCTGCAACAAAAACCATTTTTCTTTTCATTTATGCATCATTACATGTCAACATGGGAAATACGAATTGAATTTGAGAAAGTTGATCTATCTATTCTTAAGGACTAGATCTATGAAATGGAATGCCTTTTAAGATATAACAAAAATAAGTAAACAAGATAACAACTACAGGTTATTCCAAGAAATCACAAACAATGATCTAGCTAAGAATGAACCCTAGGCTATGCAATGACCAAAAGACAGACTCTATTTTTTTGGTTGTGAGAGTGGGGACCTCTAATAATGATCCCATGAGGGAGATGAGATAGAGGCAATTGTCAAAGTGTTTTTTAAAGTACTTTTCTTCACTACTACACCACCAATCTACCTCTTCAAACTAATGGAAACTAGGTTAAGAAATAATTCAAATACTTGTTAAGCTAAACAAAACATAAATAAACTTGAACAACTAACTATCATTCTAATATAAGAATACATATACAAAAAGAGAAAATTTTGATGCTAGGGACAGGCCCTAACCAAAGAGCTTCATCTCTCTAAGTCAACTCAGTGATGGATCAAAACATAATTTCTCATTATCATAAAAATTTCAAGTACATCACAACAATAACAATCAAAGTGTTTTAGCTCAAAATGGCCTCTTGGCTACAACAAAAAATCAAATCCTAATGAGTACCTTGACTCTCCTATTTATACAAAAATAGAGCTCCCAACAACTCCCTAGAAAATAGGGAGACTTGGCCCCCTAATTCGAGAATGACTCTTTCTTAATTGTCATTGCCTTGGCTAACACGACGTACTTGGCTGCTAGTAACTTTGAGCCAATGAGGAATGGTGGAGGAATCTTCGAATGATTTGAGGAGTTAAGGAGGGATACCAATCTCCTAAAATCTCTCTTGCTTGCCCACTTCAAGTTCCTGCACTTAAGTCAATCCACAACTACTCCAACTCCTGCATTTAATACATATTAAGCCATATGACATAGTAACTCACCTTCACCCTTCTCACTAAGCAAAATATAACAAAATATGTAAATAAATGTGAGAAAACTCAATTCAATAAGTTGGAGAGTGGCATTGTGACCCATATAGTTTACCTATTGATGATCCTCATTAGTGTTCTTAAAATATTGTATTATTACTTCACTTGACCTTTATTGCATGGTAGACTCAAGTGAGATGATCAATTAGAGGGAGTTGGCAATCTATATTTTATGATAAATATAAGAAACCTCCAATCTTAATACCCTTGAATGAGTTTGTTTTCTTTGCCTCCAATAAAGGCCTACTCAAACCTTCAGCCATAGTGAGGAAGAGTAGCAATGACAAGGGGCACTTCTGTCTTAGCCCCTTGCCAGACCTAAAGAAAGAAATTGTTGAATCATTTATCAAGACAAAAAAAAACATGTGATGAGAAAAAATTTGCTTCAAGGATAAGAAAACCTTGATATAGGGAAATTGCTTCAGCATTTTTTTTTTGATATGCCTAACCCTTGAGCATAATTAAGTTCACAGTTTCACTTGTTGTTTAAGACAATCCACTCCCCCCTACCTCTTGTACCTGTATCTATACGTATCTGAAATATGTATAGGTATTGGAACATGCATTTCGAAAACTTTAGAACAAAAACTAAGAGTGACAACTGGATGGTCAATCTTAGATATTACAGATCCATGTTAGTGCATAAAATTTGGATAAGCTTTAACACCACTGAAACACTAACCTACAAAATTTAGGTCACTAATTTGAGTTGAATTTGAGACCTGATATCTATCTACCATCCATATGACTATCAAATTTGAGAAACTATAGTCCATTAAGTTTTGAAGGCTGTGATATTGACCACTTAGAAGAAGAGTAATCACCTTTGATGGCATTTTCATTTCAGAATCTTCCACCGGATTTGTTAATGTTTGATTCTGAAAAAGGCATGGGATGTGATTTCTATCTTGCATTTGAAGATGAATTTTTTCTTTGAGTTGAATTCATTCAACACATTTCTTTAAAGGGTGCTATCTCAATGGAAGAGAAACTGCTTTGCAAGAAGGAGGTTGGTGGTTCAATTCCATCGTGCCCTAACATGAATTAATCACTGAAGAAATAAAAAGATTCATATTCTATATTTTGTTTCTAAAGAGATTTTTTTATTTTCTCTGTAGAGAGAATAACTGGGATTAAAGACATATTGTATCTATAAATACAATAATTGGGATTTAAGACATATTGTCTCCATAGAGACAACATATTTTTAATCATAGTTATTGTCTCTTGAAAGTAAATTATCTTAACTTGAGACAAAAAAAAAATTGGAAATTGTCTTTAAGTGGGTGTCTCAAATTACTGTCTTAAAAATTTGTCTCTATAAAGACAATATAGAACACAAGCAATATTGTATTTATAGAGACAATTTTTTAAGACAACAATTTGAGGCACCCACTTTAAGACTATTTAAAACAACTTCCAGTTTATTTTTTGTCTCAAGTTAAGACAATTTACTTAGAAATTGTTTTAAATATTGTCTTAAAAACCCCCTTGTATGTAGTGGTGCATAGATAAAATATAACTTTAAACTTTTACGAAGGCAATCCGCTTCCAGAATTATGATCCATGCCAATGTCCCTTCCTTATAATCAATGAACTTGTCATAATAGCTCTGAACATGCCAATCATATTTGTTAAACTTCTTCACAATGAGTAACGAAAAGTTAACTGATCTGTTCTTTATCTTCATAAATCTATAGCGATGCATCTTACAAAAGCCACACCCTCCATGGGAACTGTAGTAGAAACGTACGCCTCCCAATTATCTGCCATTAAACTCTTTGTGCATGTGAAACACCAACATGCACGACTCTTTCACCTTATCCTCCTATTCCTTCCTTCTCTATTACATCAAGAGATTCACTAACTTGAATAAGCAGACTACCCTCATCATGTTTTTTGGTCAAAGAAAAGGAGACACACATGGAAGGAAGATTATGTTAGTTTCATCGTTTTACTTTTTGCATTTTACCCTAAAATTTGATTAATACAATTTTTGTTTAAATTTTTTATTTCAACTTTTTAAAATATACACATTCAAAATTTTGAAAAAATTTGTCAAGTTTTGATTGGCCTTATAATATGGAGTTCATTTACTGGGTGTTTATTAATAGGATGCGGAGTTCATTAAGTATGTGGTTATAAATAGTTAAGGGGTGTTGGGTCATTAATCATTCATATCCGCCGAACTTATTATGATTGTAGGTTCATCGAGTCCATCCAAGTGGTTAATTGGGCGTTGTTTCCATCTACAATCTATGTTAATGATTTGCAAGGAAAATTTTCATAATTCGAAGAACTATGTAAGTGGAGGTCAAATTAATACACCGTTGGTCCCTCCCCTTCCAACTTCCCAAGAAATGAATTCAACCTCCTATTTCTAACTCTTTTGTCTCAATTCCACTCTACCTTGGGTTCCCTTGTCTCACTACTAGTGGATAATCTATTGCAATTCTGTAGAACACACTTACATTAATAAACATGATATCAATAATTCCCTAAATGAAGCCATTGTTGCTTTGAATTCTATGTAGAACTAGCAAAGAGATTCATACCCTATGAAGCTAAACCAATAGAATGTCAAAAGATCAACCGATGATACTTCACAAGTTTAGCCATTTTCTCCAAGGTAATGTCACATGAAATGTAATTTAAGACTATCCAATGACTCTGTTATGCCCGATTCACACCCTTTTCTATTAGGCATATTCAAAATATCATGACATAACTCGATGTCGCAGCTGATCAGTTCGGGTAGTATTGATTCACATATTTTCTATGGTATTGTTGAAACTCGAGCACGAGTTGATGACAGTGAGGAGAAGAGAGAATTGGTCACTCTAAAGATAATTAGGGAAACAATTTCTTCATAGTATACATTTTCCACACATTAATATATATTGGTAACAATAAAATATCTATGTATATCAACATAATTTAATATTAAAAATCTATTTATTGCCAATATATTTTCTCAGTAAAGATAATATAAAAAATACCCAAGTTACATTTTTATCTAGCACATCTTTTCGCTTGATGGAAGCTTCCCATCTAGATTTTCCTTCGCATTTGACAAATATGGTAGGTGAAAATACCTACATATTAACATAAATCAAAGAAAGTATCACTTCCTTACTACTTTACACAATCTGTTCCCATGATAATGTAGATCAACCCTTCATTCCTTTGGGTAATTAATCCTTGCAAACATCATACATCATGTTATTGTACCACTTTGGTATCTCTTGTTGGCCTTCCCAATTAGAGAAGAATGGTATTTTTCTATCTACGACGACATCTCTTATCATTGTAGCGAAGACATCTAGTAGTCAATATACTATAGTAACCAAACATATACACCTTGCTTTTTCATAAAAAAATACCTCTCTTTTTCTTAGGAATATTTTTGAAAGAAATGCAAATATAATCATGAAAATGACTACCAAAGATTTTCTACCTTACTAGAACTCCTTAAGAATGATATTTTTCAAATCTTTACAAGGAAATTTGTTATCAATGTAGGCCACGATATTTACTTCTCCTTACATAGTATTGATATGGTACATCCTACCTTTAGGACATTCACATTTTTATCTCCATAATTATCTTATTACTCCTTTCTATAACTCCATTTTGTTATTAAGTGAAAGGAGTGGTATAGTTCTTGTTTACCAATTCCAAATATAAGAGGTATTTCCATAATCACTTGAAGCCATCCAAGCTTACCTGGACTTTAATGTATCACAAACAACACAAGTCGATAATTTGTGAGAGATTGGTCATTAAATTTGATAGTAACAATGAAAAGCATCCAATTACATTTTTAAGCAACAATATTTTTTTTTTAAATTAATGTTGAGATGTTGTAATCTTTAGTTGTTGTTATGGACCTTAAATATTGTATTAGCATACTTTCAAGACACTTTCAAGAGTAAATATTTCAAATTCATGTTCAGATGTTACAATGTTTGGATGTTGTTATGGACCTTAAATATTGTATTCCCATACTTCCAAGAGACTTTCAAGATTGTATTCACATTGTGACAAAGATTTTCTCAATATGTGGGCAACCATGGTCAACCATGGTCCAACATCACATTGTGACAAAGATTGTATCAATATAAAAATCAACTATGGTCAACCATAGCCAACCATCATCAACCATTTTTATTTTAGGATTTACAATATTTATCATAGGTTTTATATACCTTGGGTTTATAATATTAGTCCCTTGCATTTATTAATCTAAGGGTTCATATTCATAGGTTATAATATTATTAATAGGGTTTATAATATTAATCATTGTGTTTAATTTAAATCTATTGGGTTTATAATCATGGTCAACAATGGTCCAACATCAAATTTTGATCAATATTTTCTCAATATGAAAATCAACCATGGTCGAAAATTTTAAAACCCCAAGGGATTATAAACCCAAGATAATAATATTTTCATATTGAGAAAATCAACCATGCTCAACCATCTTTATTTTAGAGTTTATATACCTTGGGTTTATAATGTTAATCCCTTGGGTTTAATATTATTCCTTTATGTTTATAATCCTTTAAGGTTTTAGAATTAATATTTTTTAATTAATTATTAATCTAAGGATTCGTATACCTAAAGTATAATATTTTAATTATTTAATATTTAATTTTAATTAATATTATTTAATTTTAATTTAATTATATAATAATAATATTAATTGATAATAATAGTAATATAAGGTAATAATAATAATAATCCTAAGAACCATAATTATGTATTAATAATAATAAATATTTAAAATGATTATAATAATTTTTAATTAACAATAGGTATCTTTAACTAACAATAATAATTAATCTTTAAATATTGTTAACTAAAAATTATTGTAATCATTTTTAAATAATTATTATTAAATTTATTATTAATATTAAATCTAAGACTTTTGTGATCTATAATGTAGATATAAATTTTTGTGGTAGAAGTTTCGAACCAACCAATGATTAATCTAAAACACTGATATATTTATTATTAATAATTAATATTACTCTAATTATTCATTAATATTAATTATCATTAACATTAAACAATTTAAAATTAAATAATATTAAATATTAATTAATAATAAATATAAATTAATAATTATTATTAATTATAATAATTATTATTATTATTATTATTATTATTTTATTCTAATAATATTTTTTAATTATTATATAGTTATTAATAGTGAATATGAAGCTGTCTGTGTATATGGATTGTGCTAGTTTTTTACTTAATAAGAATCACTCAATTTTGTTTTACTTCAATATTCTAGAAAGATTAAACAATGTTCTAGAAAGATTCATGATTCATGGTTTACCATACTATGAAAAATTGTCAAACTTTTTCTGGTGAAATTTCGCTTTCCATGTTTCGTATCATATTTAATGTACCACTAACCCTTCAAAACGTGTTTGATTTAAATAATATGGTAATCCGAAGATGAGTGAACATCGGAATTTGGAGCATTGATTCGAATTTACTTATTTTTAGTCTGATTTTTTGAATTTTTTTTTTATGGGTTTTTGTTGTCTGATTTTTTTAAAACTGGGCAACAATTTATTAAAATCACAAATTTAGTGCATAATTCTTGCATAATGTAAATACCCTAAAATTTGTTTAGGATAGTGAATTCATATTTACAATCAAATTCCAACACCAAAAAAATCCCCCTAAATACAACTCCAAAGCATAGTTACCAAGTTCGAATTTGAATTCGGATTCGAATTCGATACGATACGATAAAAATTCGGATGGAAAAATTTCAATTCGGAAAAAATTCGAGAGTATATATCTTAAGCATTTAAATATACATACTCTTTTTCTTATAACAATAATGTCTTGTCATTTTCTTCCCATTCATTTTGATATTTAAATAATTTTAGTCAATATAAACAATTTTAAAATTAGTCTTTACCTACCAAAACTAAACCACACTTATCTTCAATCCAAAATCTATCTCTGTTTTAAAATTCAAAATTCCCTCCTAATTTCAAATCCGATCTAAAATCTTTTTATAATTAATATTTATTTAAAAAAATAATATTTAAAACTCAAAGCTATCATTCTTTAATTTCAAATTTCATCTAAAATCTTTTATAATTAATACATATTTAAAAATGAAATATTGAAAACTTATTTTTATAATATCTAAAAAACAATTAATTATTATAAAATTTACTCTTCACTTACTCTTCAAGATTTTCTCAAATTATTTCTTTTTCTATTATCTCAACGTTTTAAACTCTTTAAGATAACACTAAAATTTAAAATTCCATTTCCTACGTGCAATCGGGCTGCTATCTCTTCAAGATTTTGCTCCTAAATTTTTTTCATAATATTTAAAATATCAATTATTATTTTTTTCATAATATTTAAAATATCAATTATTTTTTATAAAAATTACTGTTCAAAATTTTCTCAAATTATTTCTTACTTTTATGATCTCGGTTTTTTAACATCTTTAACACAACACTGAAATTTAAAACTCGAAATTTTCTCAATCGGATAACCTTTCCATTTCCTACCTGCCCACAGCTATATTTTCAAGATTTTGCTCAAATTATTTCTTTCCTTATTTCGTTTTTTCAGCTTTTTAAACTCTTTAAAACCATACTGAAATTTACAACTCTTTTCTCAATCTTGCAAACTTTCCATTTCCTGCCTCCGATCCCGCAGCTATCTATTTTGTACTATTTTAAATTCTCAGACACCAAATTAATCTTGCAAACTTTCCATTTCCTGCCTCCGATCCCGCAGCTATCTATTTTGTACTATTTTAAATTCTCAGACACCAAATTAATAAATCCTTGAGATAAACTCAAAACCATAAAGCTACGCAAACTAACTCTAAACGAAGCTACACGAACCGAATCGAATTTTCATCGAATTATTCGATGTACGAATCGAATTCCCGAATTTCCGTATTTTTTTGTCCGATACGGACGAATTTGGTAGCTATGCTCCAAAGTATACCATGCGCTCGAACATACGATTCTGTCGAGGTACTTTATTATCGCTGAATGGTCGTTTTAATAGGACTAATTTCAGGCCAATAATCCAGCAGAGCCCCTCATTCATCCGAATTTCCACTGTGATGTGACATAAAAGCTTGAAATTGAAAGCGTCTGTGACATGTGTGCAAGCTAGACTGGCATGTGTGCAAGTTAGACTGGCATAGTTGTATTTATTTTCATAACCTTTCAAATAAAATATTAAATCCATTATATTTCATAAGGGATGAGGATGGGGTCTTCCAGAGCAAATTGGCCTGTACCTTTTCTGGCGTACATCTTGCATCTTTGGATTCCAACGGATCAAACTCGGCGGCCGTCAGCTGATTTCTCTAAACAATAGAGTTCATGAATCATATTTGCGGATTGTTAGTTATGCTCGATTTTATCCATTATTTGATCATCAGAGACCATAAAGTTGTTAATGCTCTGCATATGGCTTGGATCAGAGAGCATATATTCAAACTTGTTCGTCTCTGCAGCTAATGCTGATTCCCCGTTGAACTCTTGAAGCCCAAAATAGGTCAGGCAGTCAGATGGAGAGGAGAAAAAGACTGCAGTCGGGAGAGGATAGATCGTTCAGATTCGACAAACACTCGGATAAAGTAGCCGAGTCTCCTCCAAAATAATGTGAATCTAGGGATATCTGATCTGCTACATTCCACATAGAACAGATGGAGTTTCCGGATTCTATTTCAAGAGGTTTGACATCTGCCCTCCCGAAGGCAGTGCGCGCCGAACAATCATGTGTAATGGAATCATTCACCGGTAACTCGAAGCATGACAGTGAGCAAATTGTACTTTCTTTAGCGTTGCATAATTTGAAGACTTCGTTTGAATTAGAATTACTCCGGCCATAACCGTTGCAACGATTTGGTCTTACCATGTCAGAGTATCGCACCGCCGTTGTTTTGACGGGGATGGTTTTGAGCAAATGATCATGTAGGGCAGAAGGAGGTTCTGAGCTTTTCTTCAGATTTAGCGTTCTCAAATTGGGTTGAGACTCGTTTGTTGGCAGCTGCTTCTTGCTCAGACGAGTGTTCCAGTAGTTCTTGATCTCGTTATCTGTTCGCCCAGGCAGTCGTCCAGCTATCAGTGACCACCTGCAGGCATCCATTTATATATTTACTTACATCGCACTCATCGTTTGAAATTCTATGTAAACATTCCAATCCTCCTACTTGAGGAATCAATTACCAAGGTCCACCTTCACGATACTAAGTTTCCAAGTTCAAACAACTCGCAGTTCTATATCTATGAAAACATGATCCTTCATGTTCTATATTTACCAAAATTTGAACCTATACCCTCTCCCAACTGAAAAACCCATAAATCATTGTTCACCGATTTTCCCCATACCGATTGCCCAGAAGGCGATGCAGCGGAACAATGAGGTCCTCTTCATCGGCGGAAATGTTCCCGCGTTTAATGTTGGGACGGAGATAGTTTGTCCAACGTAATCTACAACTCTTTCCACACCGCTTAAGACCTGCAAAACAAAATATCTTCAGTTGTTTAAACTTTCAATACACATTTGCATCTACATTCATAAAGTACTGTTATATATTTGTTGAGATTCACCTGCTTTTTGAGGAAGAAGTCTCCATTCACCATCTCCATGATTTCGGATGTAGTCTGAGAGAATCATATCCTCCGTTTTCATCCAGGCGCCTCGGTTGAGGCCTTCTTTTGAGCAGCGGGGAGATCTACCCATCTTGAATATTCTTCGCCTGTAATTCCACAGAGCTGATGATCTCCTCTGGCCTCCTCGCTTGGATGGCGGTTGAATGTATATATAGAAAGCACAATTCTCTCGGCTCAAAATGCCAGTGATGACCATGTGACTACTTCGGGGTTCCAGCCTATGACTTGGACAGGCACCCCTGTCCCTATAAGTCCACGCGCAATATTATTAAGGCACCTTTCCAAAAGATCAGATTTTCTAATAATATTGGAAATCATATGGGTATCTACTATCGTGGCATATTTTCAAACATATCTGGCATCGTCGTAAATTCGGAAAATACAAAACCATCGTTTTAGATTTTAATTCTCATGGTTGCATTGAAAAATACAAAACCATCGTTTTAAGATTTTAATTCTCATGGTTGCATTGAAAAATACAAAACCATCGTTTTAAGATTTTAAATGACTGGTTGAAAAGCCATGGAAAAAGAAACAACTATCATCAAAATCAAAATCATAAACAGATTATTAATAGAAATGTTTATATTATTGATGATAACATTTTGGCCATCAAATTTAATGTGAACATGAATCCATCACTAATATTTTGTGTGGGCAGTGAGAGAGGCTAGTATTCGAGGGACGTGACTATTTAATAACCAACCAAATGCGTTCCTATGTCAACTTATGATAGGGAGTAGGTTGAACATATGCTTCGTGTGAATCGTTATCAACGACTGTAGTACTCTGAGGGCAAAGAGTTGATTTGAATAACATAGATTTGAATATAAATTTTTTTAATATATATATATATTTATATTGTGTTTATATTGTTATAAAAAAAGTTAATATAAAGTTTTCATTACATGTTTTAATAATAAATTAACCAGCACAAAAAATCTAGCAACAAGTTGTATAACTATATATAAAAAGGGGACTTATAATGTGATAAATTTACATAGAGATCCATTGTTGTATAACTATATATAAAAAGGAGACTTATAATATGATCAAAATTTACATAGAGATCCATTGATGCTGGTATATAAATGTTATTTAATTTAAATATATTAGCTAGTTATTTGAGTAAACATGGTAATGGAACTTATCTGATGTATAAGAGTTGAGTAGTGTTAAGATGAGTACATATTCTGTGTTTAGAACAAATGGAATTGATTACATTGAAGTTGTGTAAATTTAGCAAATAAGTTACATATATATATTTAATCCACATGTAATTAAAAGATAAATTACTTACTGAATTTATGGTTTATATCCTTAAACATTATAAAATACTTAAATATAAAGAAATAAAATATAAATTATTATGTTTTTGTTAATATTAACTTATTATTAATATATAAATTTATTTTATTTTATTTATATATCTATTATATATTTAGTTTTGATAATGAAATATTGGATTTCAAGTTTTTTTCTTAAATATGGTATCTAAAGTATTATCGATGAATGATAATGTGTTTTATTTTTATTAATTCTCACAAAGATTATTTTAATATGGAAATCAACCATCATCGACCATGTTCCAACACTGCATTGTGACAAAGATTGTCTCAATATGAAAATTAACAATCATCAATCATGGTTAATCATGGTCAGCCATGGTCAATAACCATGGTCTCATTTTGAAAAAGATTGTCTCGATATGAAAATAAACCATGGTCAAACATTGTCCAATGTTGCACTGTCATAAAGGATGTCTCAATATCAAAATCAATTATGGTCAAGCATAGTCCAACATCGCATTGTGATAAAGATTGTGTCAATATGAAAATCAATCGTGGTCGACCATGGTCAACCACATTTATTTTAGGCTTTATAATATTTATCACTTGGGTTTAATATTATTCCCTTAGGTTTATAATCCCTTGGGTTTTTAGAATTAATCCCTTGTGTTTATAATATTAATATGTTGGGTTTAATATTATTTTGTTCGGATTATAATACCTTGGAGTTTTATAATTAATCCCTTCAGTTTATAATAGCAATCCCTTGGGTTTATCAATCTAAGGGTTCATATTCCTATGGTATTATATTATTGATATGGTTTATAATATTGATCCTAGGGTTTAATATAAACCCCTTGGGTTTATAATCATAACCAACCACGATCCAACGTTACTTTGTAACAAATATTCTCTCAATATGAAAAACAAGCAATGTCACATTGTTATAAGGATTCTCTCAATATAAAAATCAACTATGTTCAATCATGTTCCAACGTCGCATTATTTTAAAGATTGTCTCAATATGTAAATCAACCATGGTCAACTATGGTCACATTGTGACAAAGATTGTCTCTTGGTCCAACGTCACATTATGACAATCATGGTCATTCATGGTCAACCATGGTCCAATGTCACATTCTAACAAAGATTTTCTCAATATGAAAATCAACCATCGTCAACCATGTGCAACCATTATCCAACATCGCATTTTTCCAAAGGTTTCCTCAATATGAAAATCAATCATGGTCAACCATAGTCCAATGTCGCATTATGACAAAGATTATGTCAATATGAAAATCAACCGTGGTCAACCATGGTCACATTATGACAAATATTGTCTCTTGGTCCAATGTCACATTGTTACAACCATGCTCTAACGTCACATTGTGACAACCATGCTCTAATGTCACACTATGACAACCATGGTCAACCACGCTCTAATGTCACATTGTGACGAAGATTGTCTCAATATGAAAATCAACCATGGACAACCATGACCAACTATTGTCGAACCTCACATGTGCTAAAGGTTGCCTCAATATGAAAATCAATCATGGCCCACCATAGTCCAACGTAGCATTGTGACAAATATTGTGTCAATCTAGAAATCAGTCATGGTCAACCATGGTCAACCATGTTTATTTTAGGGTTTATAATATGTATCTTAGGGTTTATATACCTTTGGTTTATAATATTTATACCTTCGGTTTAATATTAATCCCTTAGGTTTTTAGTATTAATCCCTGTGTTTTATTATTCCCTTGGGTTTATAATATTTATATTAGGGTTTATATATCTTGGATTTATAATATTAATCATTTTGGTTTAATATTATTCCCTTAGGTTTATAATACCTTGCAGTTTTAAATTAATCCCGTGGGTTTATATTATCAATCCCTTGGATTTATTAATCTAAGGGTTCATATCCCTTGGGTTTATCAATCCCATGGTTGACCATGCTCAATGAGGTCAACCATGGTCACATTGTGACAAAGATTGTCTCTTGGTCCAACGTCACATTGTGACAACCATGGTCATCCATCGTCAACCATGGTCCAATGTCACATTGTGAAAAAGATTCTCCTAATATGAAAAGCAACCATGGTCAACCGTGCCCAACCATTTTCCAACATTGCATTGTGTCATAGGTTGTTTTAATATCAAAATCAATCATGGTCAACCATAGTCCAACGTTGCATTGTGACAAAAATTGTGTAAATATGAGAATGAATCATGGTCAACCATGGTCAATCATCTTTATTTTAGGGTTTATAATATTTATCTTAGGGTTTATACACTTTGGGTTTAAAATATTTATCTCTTGGGTTTAATATTATTCCCTTTGGTTTATGTTATCAATCGATCAGATTTATCAATCTAAGGGTTCTTATCCCTTGGATTTATCAATCACATGGTTTACCATGCTCAACCATGGTCAACCATGGTTAATAACCATGGTCACATTGTGACAAAGATTGTCTCTTGGTCCAATGTCACATTGTGACAACCTTAGTCACCCTTGGTCAACCATGGTCCAACATCACATTCTGACAAAAGCTATCTCAATATGAAAAGAAACCATGGTCAACCATGTCCAACCATTATCCAACATTACATTTAGCGAAAGGTTGTCTCAATATGAAAACTAATTACAGTCAACCATAGTCCAATGTCACATTGTGACAGTGATTGTGTCAAGCATGATCAACCATGTTTATTTTAGGGTTTTAATATTTATCTTAGGGTTTTATACCTCAATTTATAATATTTATTACTTCAGTTTAATATTATTCCCTTAGGTTTTTAGTATTAATCCCTTGCGTTTATTACTCCCTTGGGTTTATAATATTTACATTAGTGTTTATATACCTTGGGTTTATAATATTAATCCCTTGGGTTTAATATTGTTCACTTGGGTTTATAATACCTTGGGTTTTAGAATTAATCCTGTGGGCTTATATTATCAATCCCTTGGATTTATCAATCTAAGTGTTCATATCCCTTGGGTTTATCAATCCCATGGTTGACCATGCTCAATGATGGTCAGCCATGGTCAATAACCATGGTCATATTGTGATAAGGATTGTCTCTTAGTGTAGAATCACATTGTGACAACCATGTTGATCCATGGTCAACTATGGTCCAATGTTGCATTGTGACAATGATTGTCACAAAATGAAAATCTACCATGGCCAATCATTGTCCAACATCACATTCTGACAAACCTTGTATCAATATCAAAATCAACCATGGTCAACCATTGACCAACGTCTCATTGTGAGAAAGATTTTGTCAATATGAAAATAAGCCATGGTCAACCATGTTTATTTTAGTGTTTATAACATTTATCTTAGGGTTTATATACCTTATGTTTATAATATCTATTGCTTGGGTTTAATATTATTCCCTATTTTTGTAATCCTTTGGGTTTATATTCCCTTGGTTTTTTAGTATCAATTTATTAGGTTTTTTATATTTATCTTAGGGTCTAAATACCTTAGGTTTATAATATTTTTCCATTTGGTTTAATATTATTCCCTTGGGTTTATAATACCTTCGGATTTTAGAATAAATATCACAGGTTTGTATTATCAATCCCTTGGATTTATCAATCTAAGGGTTCATATCCCTTGGGTTTATCAATCCCATGGTTGACCATGCTCAATCATGGTCAGCCATGGTCAATATCCATGGTCACGTTGTTACAGAGATTATCTCTTGCTCCAACATCACATTGTGACAACCATTGTCAATCATGGTCAACCATGGTCAATATCCATGGTCACGTTATTACAAAGATTGTCTCTTGGTCCAACGTCACATTATGACAACCATGGTCTAATGTTGCATTGTGAAAATGTTTGTCTCAATACGAAAACTAACCATGGTGAACCATGCCCAACCATTTTCGAACGTCACATTGTGCCAAAGGTTGTCTCAATACGAAAATAAATCATGGTCAACCATAGTCCAATGTTGCATTACAACAAATATTGTGTCAATATGAAAATCATTCGTGGTAGACCATGCTTATTTTAGGTTTTATAATATTTATCTTAGGGTTTATACACCTTGGGTTTATAGTATTTATCCCTTGGGTTTAATATTATTCCCTAGGGTTTATAATCTCGTGGGTTTATATTATTAAACCATTGGATTTATCAATCTAAGGGTCCATATTGCTTGGGTTTATCCATCCCATATTTGACCATTCTCAATCATGGTCAACCATGGTCAATAAAGATAGTCACATTGTGACAAAGATTGTCTCTTGGTCCAACGTCACATTGTGAAAACCTTAGTCATCCATGGTTAACCATGGTCCAACGTTGGTCATCCCTTGATTTTATAGTACCATGGGTTTTAGTATAAATCCCTTTGGTTTATAATATTAATCCCTTAAGTTTATAATATTATACAGTTTGAGTGGTCCTAATGGTTAAGAGCATGTGTTTTCTCCTAAGAGGTGCTAGGTTCAAAACTAGAGGAGGGTAGAATATGTATATCTTCGTAGACTTGGCAGTCAAATCACTGCATGGAGGTGGGTCCCTTCTTCCAAAATCAAGAGGGTCTCATACACCAATGTGTTGTATGGCTTGGTTGTGACCTTAAAATTGGAAAATAATAATAATAATTAATGTAAGGGTTCATATTCGTAAGATATAATCTTTTTCATAGGGTTTTTAATATTAGTCTTTGGGTTAAATATTATTTAAAAAATAATATATGTATTAATAAATATTTTTATTATAAATTATTTATAAAAACAATATTTATATTACTAAAACAATATAAATATAAAAATATTATTTATATTAATCAAATTTAGTTATTTGTTATTATTATTTATTAATTAACTATGAGTGAATTAATTATTAATAATGAATGGACTAATTATTTAATAAATTCATTAATACAAAAATAATTTATCAAAAATTTATTAACTAAATTAATTAATTATTTAATGAAATAGTTAAAAATGAATGAGATAAAAGTTCATGGATGAATTATTATTAATATTTATTAATTAGTAATGCCATTAAATTAAATTAAATTAATAAAGTTATTTAATTTAATTTAATAATGTTATTAAATAATAATTTTAATTAGTAATAGTAGTAATATTAATTAATAATAATAATCAAATTATAAACATTCGGTGATGTAAACCACATTTATTAATATTGTTGTGCATGTGATTAATAAACGCCTTTGACGTATATCAACCACATTTACTAATGTGGTTGTGCTAGTATCTGTTTATTGATTGAAGCATCATAATAGGATGAATGGATATTCCATCCACTAATGTTCTAGTGATAGGCCTGGAATTTGATGTTCAACATGTTCTAGCTCCTAGAGACAGCCCCTGGGTTGAGGAGAGACTAGTGTGTAGGACATCTTGATAAGTGTCTATAGGATTTCCTAACATTGTTATTTTGCACTCCATATTTAACACATTTAAGGAAAAATTGGTTTAGAACCTTATTTAAGAGGAGAAATACAAGAATCGCAACAAGATAATACTCATAGAAGGATTAGGGTCCAACTGTAGTGGTCAACATCATGGGAACATGTAGTTTATCATTTGTTGTAGTGAATGGGAGAGAAGAAATATAAATGGATGAAACTAAATACACATGGCTTAAATTAAGAATCCAATGCATTAGATTTAAACATGAAACAAATGAAAGAAACTTTTAAATGACATGTTAAACTACATGGAGCGCATATTAAGGAAGTCAAGTTTTATTAGTCATAGGAATATTAAATCAACATGAGACATAGATGATTATGTCATTTAACAAAAATACATCCAACACATTCCATTACATTTATTCTAAAAGAAGATTGAAGTTATATCAAATAACACAATAAAATACACACTACAGTAACATGTGACCCGAAATCATCGAAAGATTTCATTAATATTCAACATGGCATACATGTCATTGAAAATTTCAAAGCTTTGCTTATTGAAACAAACTTAGGAACCCTTGTTCTGTATCATAAACTATTTTTTATAGGGCCTCAGGAAGATAACCCCTTATAAAATATCCTTTCTTGATTTTACAGTGAATCATCATATTAAAAATATCAACGTGCACTAGTGACACAACTGTACTGGTTGAATCTTGACTAAATAGCATTGATTCTTTGAAAATAAAATATTTACATAAAACATAGAATAGCAAAGTGTCATGATTGACATAATCAGCAATATTTTCACTTGTGGCCGTTTGGCCTGGTGATAAGCACTAGTATTGCAGCAAGAATGTTGCAACTCTAGGGGCTACCAACTTTACTTTATCAACCCAGGATTCATACAAAATTGGAGGTGACAGTGTTGTATACACAAGTGAATGTGATGGGTTCACTCTTTGTCACTGCTAAGCTAGCAATAGACCACTATGTTTTTTCAAACTAGAATTCTATTGATTCAGAAGAAGCTTGATTACGAATGAGGAAAAAGTGAAATCTACACTAAAAAAAATCTTGTCTACTGCAGTAAGGAAAAAGACTTAAATCAAATGCTTAAACACACCATTCATGTAATCTAACTTCTAGGAGCCCTTGTTTTAAGAGAATTCTAAATTATCATATGTGAAATACTACTATCCTAGGCATGAAATTTGAAACATCAAACATTCTACTGTTGTGCATGTAAATGAAAAAAATGACTCTTTTCTTCTTTTTGTCTTTTTTGTGTGAATGTGTGAAAGCTAACTTCTTTTGGTGATGTGGCAGGTGGATTAGGGACGATGGTGGATTGTCAAATGGCTTGGGAGGCAAGTAAGGGTCCTTTTCTCGCTTCCTAAGAGCTTTTTCCACAATTTGTCCTCAAAACAGGCCATTACAGGTCAACCTACAGGATGTCCTAATTCATCATATAGGATGTGCTAATGCTCCTATAGGATCCCCTGTATTCCTATTGGATACACTGAGAGCAAGAGAAGGGATTTGGAAGGTCATGTAAGGCTTATGGAAGGTGAATAGTGGGTGAAATGAAGCAAGGAAGTGCCTAGGACTCCTTCAAAACTCAAAAAAAGAGTTGTGAGATGGTTGGATTTGCTCAACAAGCTTGGACAAGTATTCTTGTGGAATGATGAATTTAGTGAGGGATTTAGTGAAGGAAAGTGATAACCATGGATGGATGAGGTTAGGATGGGGTTGTTGATCATGAAATATGTATGTACTACTGAAAATCCTGCACTAAATCAATCATTGACATTTATCCATAAATCATGTAAACAAGAAGGATTTCAATTAACTAAGGAAAATAAAATTTCATGAGATAGTTGCCTACTTCATGCATGGGAAAACTTGCAGGGTAATATGAAACCTTGATGAAATCTAATGTAAGACTGAAGATTGTAGAAATGATAACTAAATCCTATTCTTGAAAACTAGTAAAATGCTGGCCTAAGTAACATAAAA
Source organism: Pinus tabuliformis (assembly GCA_031772625.1). NCBI lineage: Eukaryota > Viridiplantae > Streptophyta > Pinopsida > Pinales > Pinaceae > Pinus > Pinus tabuliformis. Next base: position 1,449,942,709 of record CM062816.1, read on the forward strand.
CCCTAAATTCCATGAGAAACTAGAATTCTGTCTTTTTGGGTTGCATAGGAGTTCTTTCCTCAAACCATGGTCCCTGAAGGGAGGATTGAGACCCAATCCACCTACTAACATACGTGTGTTATTCCTTTATATTCCTAAGCTAATAGTGAAGCAATGCCCAAATGGAAGCAAACTAATCAAATCCACAACTACTTGTAATGAAATAATGCTAAAGACAATTCAACCATTAATCTGTGAAATCAACTAAGAATACAAGTACAAGAATATGAGCCTTTGCTCATAGGCTTAGGCCCTAACCCAAGAGGTTCAGGCCTCTGAGTCAACTCAGTGTTGGATCAAGGAAATGCTCATTCTCATTATCAGATTAGAAAATTACATAACAATGTCTTCCACAAGTCTTGAACTAAGAAATGCCTAGTGTTTTTACATCCAAAATTTGAATCCTAATGAGGCTCTAGACCTCCTTATTTATACAAATAAAGTCTCCAATGACTTCCTTAAATATAATTAGGCTTAGCTCCTAAACGCAAGATGAATTGGCTCTCTAACGATCACTGGCTCGACTGCCTTTTGATCTTCATGACTTGACTGCTTGTATCTACGAGTTAATGTAATTTGATGGAGGAATCTTCAAATGAGTGAGGAGTAAATGAGGAAGATCTATCTCCTACAATCTCTCCTCCTTGTCTCATTCGAGTTTTAGCCATTAATTAGCCAAAATTTTCATGATTTTCTCTCAAAAACCTGCAATCAATGGAAATTAGTCCACTAGGTATAATATCTCACCTTGACTCTTCTCATTAACCAAAATATAATCAAAATATGTAAGAAATTATGAGAAGAGTTTATTTGAATAAGCTAGGAGGTGTAATAAGGTCCATATAGTTAACCAATGATGAGGCTCATCATCAACCCCCTATTGAAAGTGTTTATCATCCTCTGAGCAACTCAATCTATATCCATGTCTTTCATTGCTCTAGTGGCCTCCATGACATCCCATGCTTCTGTTGTAGTTTCCTCTTCTTGTGCATAGAATCCTACCATCCTCTCTATATCCTCCCACTGCTTTCGTTCTTCCTCTTCCTTCCTTCCTTCCAAAATTCCTAAGAGCAATGGTGGACTGAGTCTCAAACCAATCTAATTGACTTTGAGTCTTTGGAGAGCTTTATTGTACATGGGTGTTCTGTGCAGTGCCTCTCTTATTCTCTAAGGAGAATGAGACTCTCTGGTTTTCAAGCTATAGGGAAAAATGTTCCATATCCTTTGGCAAGCTTGCATGATCTCATCCCTTAACAGCCTGAACATGTCGTCAAAGCGTGTGATTGCCTGCTCTTGGGCAACAAGGTACCAAGGTGCAAGTTGAAGATCATTTGCAATCAATTTATGGGTGTTTATGACAACCATTGGATTTGATTGCTCAACTCTTATCATGAGGGGTTCTATTTCTTCTCTTGTCATTACTTTCCTCATTTCTACAGCCCTTTCTTCCTCATTATTCATCCATGATGCCAAAGCCATCAGTTGTAAGTCCCCTAGTTTTGAATTTGGATCCCACACGTTCATATAAGTCGAGGCCAAGTTATGGAGGTAAAACTAAGACATTTTAGCTCTATCCTCCAAGGTGCTTTGATCACAGAGATCAATGAATTGTCTATAATCTTGGAAGCACATAATGCCTCTTTGTGCTAAAGTTTTGATTTTGAACTACAACCATTGTTCCTTAAGATACAATGCATAGGACTTTGCTGGCATCCTACACTGGATTGCCTCTAAGGATAGACTGACCATGGATGCCAATTGATTCTCTCATTCTTGTAGCTATCCCCTTAACCATGAATTCTCTTCCTCCAACTGAGCTTTCATCATTGCCTCTCTATTCTTTAGGCTACTCAGTTCTCTGCCGATCTCCTTTACTTTCTCCTCCATGTGACCTATGTCCTCCAGTCCTTTAGATTTGGAAATTTACATCCACCTATGTGTTCTTGCCTTTTCTTTCTAAAGCTCAAAGAATAATGGGATTGCAAATTTCTATGGAATGATCCTACCCCCTTGGTTCCCTCAGTTCTGGATCCTCCTTCTTTGTTTCTTGCTACATGATCCCTTCTTTGTCCAATTTTTAAGTTTCGTATAGGTTTAGCAGAGTTTCCTGTAGGATGGTCTCTGCTTCCAGTAGGTCCTTTTGTGTCTCCTATAGGAGACATTTTCCTTTGGATGAGGCAGATCTGGTAACAAAACTCCTAACATAAGTGATAGGAGACTTGGGAGAGGCTTGTCCCGATGATCCTTCCCCTTAATTTCTCTGAGGTTTTCCTTGCTTGATCCCTGTACTTTTTATTGTACTAAAGTACAATGGATTTTGTCTCATTCTCTTCCCTCTTTGCTTGATAGGGTTACTTAGGGCAGTGAAGGAAGCTGCTGCCTCTTTCTCAGTGGGTTCTAGAGATACCCTAGGTGAGTCCTCCCCTTATTTTCCTTGCATTGTAGACATTTGTTCTTTCTTGTATTTCATCTCCCCTTTTCCATTCTCCTTCTCACTCTTGTCTTTCTCCTCTTCTTCTCCCTCTAGTTCCTCACTATGTCCATTAGTTTCTTCCTTTGCATCTTCTTCTGTCTGTTCACCAATTTCCATTTCCTTTTCATCCTCTTCTTCCTCCTCTATTTCCTTTTCATCCTTCCTATTTTCTTCTTCATCCCTCTCTGTTTCTTCTTCATCCCTTTCAATGGTAGTGGGGCTTTTGTCATATTCAAGGGATTTTATGTCTTCCTCTATATGCATGTCTCTAAAAGTTTCCCATGTGATAGGGAGTCTTAGGTTTTGGAGGGAATCTTCTATTATAAGTCTAATTAACCCATGATGGGCTAGTTGTTCATAGGTTCCTCCATGCACCTTAATGCTCATATCTATCACTGATTGAAGAAGAAAGTAGGGTATGCTTAGTCTGTTTTGAGGAGGTATGTCTGCTCCAAACCTTAGCTCTTGGAGAAGCCTAAAATGGTACCCATATATGACACTATACTTACCTTCACATGATATATACTTAATGAGGTTGTAGCTAATTTCATTCCAAGGATATGGAAGGCTTTCTCTTCTTATCCCATTTTTTTCTTCCATTGCCTCCTCTCCTTCCAAAAGGAATTTCTTCTTTGCAATTTGGTTATTACGCTTATCTTCATTTCTTAAAGGCAACCCTAAAGGAAGTTTGGTGATTTTGCCTATGATTTCAGGGGTGAGTTCTACAGAGAGGCCTTTCACCACAATAGTGGCATGGGTCCTAGTTAGTGGTATGAGGGAGAGAGCAAAGTCTCTGGCCACTTCATCATGATATCCCCTCAATTTTTCAAAGAAACACATCCAATTGTGCCTTGTGAATATTTCTAGTACAAGAGGGTGCTAATGAATTCTCACTGTGTTGGTGGGCTCCCTCTTGTTAAATACCCTTATCCTTTTTCTCTGATGGATGTGGAGGGTTGTACATGTCTGATAAACTCTAATGGATGAAGAATTTTAAATGAAAATGATATGTATAATTCCCCTAGACTACAATCTTTTCAACAAAATAGAGGGCTTTTTAATATATTTTTTTACTTGGAAAAGGTGGGAAGGTATAGCTCCTACGTCCTTGTCACTGCCTAATGAAGCCAACCTTTGGTTTTTACCTTTAAAAATGGTCACTTCTAATCCTGTAGGTGATTGTTTTCTATCCTGTAGCATCTTGTAGATTTTCCTGTAGGATCTTGTAGGTACTCCTGCGCTAGAAAAAACTGTTCATTGTCTTTCCTATGGACTGCTTTAGGGGTCGAGAGCAAATTTTCTTTGATTTATCCTTGAGATTGTGAATGCCTCTATGCATGGGAATCAACATTTCATTTCCTCATATGGGTCATTTGATTGGGATGGTGTGCTAGCAACCAAGGTACAAGTATCCATTTTTGGACCATTGGTCCCACTATCACATCATCATTCTCCTTACCTCGTAATCAACTCCCACTTCAGGCATCTGTAACTTAACTACTTTTGACCCCATCTCTCCTTTCTCCTGACTTGACTGCTACCACGTGTGTAATGAACTAACTTTATTGTCCTCGTTGACTGACCGAACGTGGCCAAGTTAACTGGCCACCTTTTTCTTATAAAAAAACTCTTTCACAAATCTACATGTTTGATCATATTATGCTAACGAGAGAGTTGAAGCAAGAGACATACCTGTGGTGATATGCATTGATGTTGTTTTGTTGGAGAGTGAGGTCCTTGCTATGTATTTACTGCATGTGTTTTCCAACTTTTATTTTTTTTAATTGTCCTCCTTTGATGTTTTTCTTTGATGTGCATGTACTGGATGGTGATGCTGATGATCCTGCTTGATGCAGGAGCATTCAACATAGGAAAAATAATTGTATTTTAGTAGACATAGGGGGTCTTGTGTTTTAAGGAAGTTCGTTTCCTAAGTGTTAAATTAATGTAATTATTTCGGTTTTTGAGTGATTTTAATGAGAATATAAATTAAGTAAGTGTTGTATGGCATATTGTAAATATCCTTGAATGTTGGAGAACATGAGAGATTTAGGATAGTTAAAAGATTTAGGAATCAATTGTAAATCTTCAATTAGAAATGGGTTTCATGATTTTTTGGATTAAAGAGGATCCTTAGGGATAAAGAAGAGACTTTAGGATTCTACTGGGAAGGTTATGGATCTAAACCAGAAATTGGTTGTAGAATCCTTTTGTATAAATGTAAGCCTAAAAGGCATAGAAAGGGGTTAGCTAGTTAGTTGGTTTGCTAGTTAGATGATTAGCTAGTTAGGGGTTAGCTAGCTAGGAATTAGCTCGAGAGTTAGATAGGTTTTATTTTAAGCCTACGGACAGATAGGAAAGGAAAATGCCATTGGTAAGAAAATCAGGCCAGAGAGAGACAGAGACTCCTGATGTAATTATTTGTTTATATATACAAAGAGATTTCAATTCCTAAGTGTGTGATGTGTATAATTAATGGAATTATAGTTATGTGCGAATTAGAGTGATTTTGCATAGTATGTGTAGCAGGTGGAATTAACCAGAATGGAGAGATGAAGTGCAGGAAAGAGTGTATCAGGCTACACATAGACAGTGTTGGAGGAAAATTTAACATTACAGTGAAGGTATACTGTAAGGTTCTTAAAACCTAAGGAGTTACACAACGAAAGCGTAAAAGAGGGAAGGAATAAAGAACGAAGCTGAAGATCAGACCAGAATAGTTGAAGACTCGAAGGCAAGAACAAAGACACAGGCAGAAACCCAAACAATGGACTATTACAGAGTATAGTCAAAAGAATTTAATAATGAAGCATAGTCATTGGATCAATTGGATCAACGATCGAAAGTGATGGAAATAGATGGCCAAGATTAAGTCACATTGAATAAAGTAACGAAGTAGAGATGCAGAGATTAAGCCACATGTTAGCAGAAGAACAGAGCAGTTTTTGTAAGCGGAAAGTGGTTTCGCGCGCGGCCTCAAAGCCATAAGTGGTAATTAAAAAACGGATCTGAGAAAATTATGAACTGTGACTAAATCCAGTTAAAGTCCAAAGGTGATTGGACCTTTTGTTCAAAGGCGATCGAACACATATCATGTCGGAATAAGCACGATACTTAATTAAAAATTTGGATGTGGTGGTTTTATACAACAAGGTTTAACCCTCGTTGAGTTCTAATATTCGAGACCATTCATTTAGTGGTTAATTTGACGACAACTGCGTGAAAAAGTGCATGCAGGTTAATATTTCGGGCAGACCCGATGATTTATTCAACAAATTTTAACTTCTTTAAGTTTTGGCAGATGAATGGGTTAAGCTTGGAGATCCCACGATAATTATTGATCTGGTGGAGTGAAATCAACAGTGCAGATTTGAAGTGGAAGGTTGAGCATCGAAATATGTGCCAAGGCTGAAGAAAGGAAGAAACGTAAAGTTAAGTGAGTTTATGTGTATTTCTTTTATCCGAGGTTATGATATAAATAAATCAGAGTTAAAGTTATTATGGTTTAAGTCGGGTTTTACAAAAATCTATCCAAGGTATAGTTAAGAAGAGCAGATGTTAAGAATTAACCAAAGTTTATAATGTTGAATAAGATCCTGCTGGAAAGGTTAATTAAGGGTCAAACTATGGATAGTTAATGAAACGTTTCTGCATCAGGTATAATGAAGAAGCCATATTTGTGAAGGTTTGACTAGGAAAGAAATTAAAATTCCTAGGACATAAAAGATTATGCATTTTATATGCATACTGTGGGTAAAGTCAGCTTAGGTTGGCGTCATTTTGGTATCAAAGTTGAACAAAGAAATTTTGTTCGTAAAATTTCTTTGAGAAAACTTAGAACAAAATTATGTTTTAAGGTGTGTATGCAGGCAAGAGGAGATCAGATTTTAATCTGACAAGCAGTAGGCAAAAAGAGACAAATGAAGGAAACAAAGGCAGATGCAAGAAACAAAGAACAATCCATTCAAAGTGCAGGATAATTGTAGAACAATATCATGCATAGGTCTTGAAGCACAAGAAGGTGAGAGGATTGCAGCAACCTAGAGCAAGGAGTTCTCAATTGGTTCCAGAGAAAAGAACCAGAGAGATGCAAAAATACTAAGATCAGAGGAAAGAAGCTTAGTGAGGCATATGTAGCAAGAAGGATACTTGTTACTGCAGAGGTATTGTTGTAGCTCACAAAGGCAATTCCACAAAGAATGTGGTTAGAATTGCTAGGGGATGAAGAAAACTAGTAAAAGTTTCTGAATGAAAGCAGAATGTCGCAAAACCTTGAAGAATTCTAAGAGGTTGGATAAAGAGGAAAGTTGTGTTCTTAAAAGGTGTAGATGAGTTGAAGCCTAGAAGGAGCAGAGAGAAGTGCTCAAAAGAGGTTCCAGAGATATAGAACCAAGTGCTTATGAAAATACCAAGTACACAGGAAATCTTGGTGAGGTAAGAGGTAGGAGGGAGGACTTTCTGTTGCAGAGGCTTTAATGCAGCTCATAGTGGGTAAGTGGAGAACTCATAGATATGTTGAAGAAGGTGACTACTAATAGTCATAGAAGAGGTTTTGAGAAAAGCCACAAAGTGAAGAAGGAGGATGCCAAGGCAAATGAAAAGATGATGAGACAAGAGGAGCTTGACAAGGAGATTGCAGAGTTAAAAGAATAACTCGATGCATTAAAGATGCTACTAGAGGAAAGCTAAAGACAAGGATGGGTCTTCAAGAAAAAGCCAGTGAAGTGGCATAAGTTACATAGAAGGACAAAACAGAAGTAGGTGAAGTGGCTGATGGGAAAACTCAGAGAAGCTGAGTTGGAAATAGAAGTGTCCATTTGTAAAGCAAAACAGGGTGAAGTTTTGGGTGAAGATGAAGACTTGAAGATTGAAAGTTCAAGTGAGACCAAAAGGTCACACGATTTTAAATCTGATAATTTGTGTATGTTTGCAGGTGAAACATGTAAAGGAGGACAATTTGCTGATGTTGTCATAAATGAGGAAGAAGAGAGGCATAATCTAAATGTTGTTCTGAAAGAAGAAGTGGAGAAGGATATCAAGCAACCAAGTGGAGGGCTTGAAGAGGCTAAAGAGAATACCATCGAAATATTTCTGAGTCATGTAGAGGACTTCGAACAACAGAATGACTTTAGTAAAACATTGATGTTTGAAGCCGTTACAAGACAAGAACAATTTCTTGTGAAAGAAGGAGATGAGAATCAATTTGAAGAATTGATATGTGAAGCAATAGTTGACACTGTTGAACTCTGTAATTTTCAAATTGATAACTTAAGTACAAATGCAAGAGTTATGAGTAATGATGAAGTACTTATGAAGTGTAACAAAGAAATTGAATTGCTAGAGTATTTGCTAGTATGACAGTGTGATTGTAGAAGAAGGAGTTCACTATAGTGAACAAGAACAGAAAGAAATCATTGATGAAGATGATGTGGAGGAGAGACTAGCTGACAGTATCATAAATTCATTTGAGAATTTAAATCAACATATAGATGTGCTGATAGAGGAGGAGAAATCAGAGCAGCATACTGATGTGTTGCCAAAGAAAGAAGAGGCACTGAGGCCTTATGTTTTTGATTTTAATAATTGTTTTATGAGTGTAGGTTTAGTTGCAGATGCTGGAGGAAATTTGGCACAAATCAGCAGCCAAGTAAAGATGGAAGAAAGAGATTCTGTGGAAAAGTTTAATCCATGGGACAGATATGTTCAATTGCTGGAAAGTTAGGATTCAATGCAGAAGTAGATAATCATGAAAGAGGGTAAGGATGAAAGGGTGGTAGTAAGAATCTGACAACTCCAATGAGAAGGTAATAAACAACAATTCGAAGAGTTAGTGGATAGCACCAACAACCTGAAATAAAGAGGAAGAGGTAGTAGTAAGTGGCAGAGTATGGACTAGTACAAGGATGTGCTGGAGATGAAGTTTGAAGAATTATGGGAGTTAATGATAAATAAATTCATATGGAGGAGATTGACAGTAGGAGGAAGTGAGATCAATCAAAATCTGAACCTGATTAACAACAAAAGGCAAATGAAATAGAAGACAACTGACATACAGTAGCCAAAAGTTCAGACAACTACCAAATAAAGTTTGGGACCTTGTAGGTTTTTTCTATCAACATATGAAGACACATAATCAGGAGATCATGAATGTTTTCTACCTTGGGAGTCTGATGCAAGAGCATTCAAATCAGGAAAAGTCCTTGTATTTTAGTAGACATAGGGGGTCTTTTGTTTTAAGGAAGTTGTTTTCTTAAGTGTTAAATTAATGTAGTTATTTAGGTTTTTGAGTGATTTTAATGAGAATAGAAATTAATTAAGTATTGTGATGCATATTGTAAATGTTCTTGAACGTTGGAGAACATGAGAGGTTTAAGATAGTTGAAATATTTAGGAATTAGTTGTAAATCTTGGATTAGAAATAGGTTTCATGATTTTGTGGATTAAAGAGGATCCTTAGGGATAAAGAAGAGATTTTAGGATTATGTTGAGAAGGTTATGGATCTAAACTAGAAATTGGGTGTAGAATCCTTTTGTATAAATGTAAGCCTAAAAGGCATAGAAAGGGGTTAGCTAGTTAGTTGGTTAGCCAGTTAGATGGTTAGCTAGTTAGGGGTTGGCGAGCTAGGAATTAGTTCGAGAGTTAGATAGGTTTGATTGTAAGCCTATGGGAAAATAGTAAAGGAAAAGGCCACTGATAAGAAAATCAGGCCAGAGAGAGACAGAGACTCATGATGTAATTATTTGTTTATATTTACGCATAGATTTCGATTCCTGAGTGTGTGATGTGTATAATTAATGGAATTATAGTTGTGTATGAATTAGAGTGATTCTACATAGTATGTGTAGCAGGTGGAATTAAGCAGAATGCAGAGACAAAGTGCAGGAAAGAGTGTATTAGGCTATACGCAGACAATGTTGGAGGAAACTTTAACGTTACAGTGAAGGTATACTGTAAGGTTCTTAAAGCCTAAGGAGTTACGCAGCGGAAGCGTAAAAGAGTGAAGAAATAAAGAACGAAGCTGAAGATCAGATCAGAATAGTTGAAGACCCAAAGGCGAGAACAAAGACAAAGGCAAAAACTCGAACAAATGGACTATTACACAGTATAGTCAAAAGAACATAACAATGAAGCATAGTCATTGGATCAATTAGATCAACGATCGAGAGTGATGGAAATAGGTGGCCAGGATTAAGTCATGTCAAATAAAGTAAAGAAGTTGAGCGGCAGAGATTAAGCCACTTGTTAGCAGAAGGACAGATCATTTTCGTAAGTGGAAATTGGTTTCTCACGTGGCCTCAAAGCCATAAGGTGTAATTAAAAAATGGACCCGAGAAAGTTATGAACTGTGACTAAATCCAGTTGAATTCCAGTGGTGATCGGACCATCCATTTAAAGGCGATCGGATGCATATCACGTCGGAATAAGAACGAGACTTAATTTCAAAAATGGACATGATGAGGTTTTATATAACAAGATTTAACCCTTGTTGAGTTTTGATAATCGTGACCATTCATTTAGTGATTAATCTGATGGTAATTGTGTAGAAAAGTGCGTGTAGGTTAATATTTCGGGTGGACCTAATGAGTTATTCAAATAATTTTAACTTCTTTGAGTTCTGGCAGATGAATGGGTTAAGGTTGGAGATCGCACGATGACCGTTGATCTGGTGGAGTGAAATCAACAGTGTAGATTTGAAGCAAAAGGTTGAGCATCGAAATATGTGCCAAGGCCAAAGAAAGGAAGAAAGGTAAAGTTAAGTGAGTTTATGTGTATTTCTATTATCCGAGGTTATGATAGAAATAATGTTGGGTCCCTATAATACTAGTGATTACCCCATTAATATTGTAGTTATACCCCTTATTTATATTGTTGTGCCCCTATTACCCCCCATATTGTTATTTCTGTGCCCCATAGAAGCCCCCTATTGTTATTTGTGTGGCTTTATATTATTATTGTTAGGTCGGCTGGATTATATTGTGACTCCTTAGACTCCTATATATAGAAAGGAGGTTTTGTCATTTGTATCATCGAAGAATGGTTCATTTATGTAATGTAAAGGAGGTTTCCCCCTCGAAGAGGCTGAATTCTAAGGCGTTGATCTATCTTTTCTATCTTTTCTTGAGTTGGTTTCATAACATTTGGTATCAGAGCTTTGGATTCTAGGGTTTCGCTGCTCCAAACAGGTCATCGTGGCATTTTCGCTATAACTTTTTTTCTATGATGTTTCAGAAGTCGCAAAAAAAACCCATTTGAGAAGAATTGGCGCTGAACCTTGGATCCGAATTTCAGAGCTGTTCGTACGATATTTTCGGAGATATGATCTGAGGAAGTTGGCCTTTCTGCAGACTCCTGAATTACATTCAAAACAGGTGACCTGGGGAAAATCGTCATAACTCTCTCTCTGAGGATCGGATTGAAATTTCGTAAAAAGGTACAGAAAGAGGACAGACTGTAGTTTCTTGTTTGTGTGTTTCAGATTCAAAGGTTGAAACAGTGACTCGTGGCACGTCGTACAAGTTCGCTCTACTGAACCAGTCTAAAAGCAAGTCACTGTGGGAGATTTCACATAACTCTTACTTGGAGAATCCAATTTGGCTCAGACGTGTGGCATTGGAAAGAGGACACAGAAGGCTACTACAGATAGCAATTTCAGAACTGGATGATCCGAAATTACAGAGATACATCAGATTCAATATCAGGCTTCTATAAAGTGAAAAAAGGTGTGTAGTTTTTTTTTAAATTTTTATGTAAGCTTGGTTTAACGGAATTCAAAGGGCATAGTAAAGCATTATTATTGGTAACTGATGCCCCGAGGAAAGAAAATGCAAACACCTAGTAAGGAACCTGAAAGCTCTAGCATGACTCATGAAGAAGAGGAAGAAATGCTACATGATATATCAAAATTACAAGAACAAGTGCAACAAATGTCACGCTCACAAAAGCTAACAGAAGCTAAGATAAGTGGCATGGAATCTAAGATAAATGGCGTGGAATCTAAGATAAATGGCGTGGAATCTAAGATAAAGGGCATGGAAACTAAGGTGGAGGATTCGATGGTAAATTTGAAGATAGATTTGAAGACAGACATGGAAGAATTGAAGAACTTGCTACAAGAAAGGGTCACTAATGGTGAAAAGGTAGTAAAGGAAACTCATGATGAGAACAAAAGAAATGTTAATCATGATTACATAGACTCTAATGTTGGATCGAAGACTCACCATGTTCCAAAAATCGATATGAGGAAGTTTGATGGCAAGGATCCCGCCACATGGATATTACAGATGGAGCAATTCTTCGATCTCAATAATGTGCAAAACACACAAAAGGTACGTATGGCAACTTTATATTTGGAACCAAATCAGTTTGTATGGTATCAATGGCTTTGTTCTCGTAAACAATTTATCACTTGGGCAATTTTTACGGAAGAATTGATAGCACATTATGAGGATACAAAAAGCAACACTTTTTTTAGCCAATTGATAAGTCTCAAACAAAAGGGTTCAATAATGGAGCACATTGAGGAGTTCCAAAAATTGAACATAAGGGTAAAAGATATTCCAGAGGAGCATAGGATTGATGTGTTCATAGGGTCTTTAAAGGATAATATCCAACATGATGTGCGCCTTTGGGAACCTGATTCATTAGAGAAGGCATTCAGGTTAGCAAGAAAAATGGAAAGCAAAATTATGGCAACTAGGAAGCATACCACTCACAACTATAAAGATGGAAGTGTTGTTGCCCATAGTCTTCCACAACCTACAAGGTTGACACCACAACAATTGGAAGAAAAAAGAGCAAAAGGGCTTTGTTACAATTGTGATAGCAAATACACAAAAGGTCATAAGTGTGCTGAGAAGAAATTATTCTACATAGATTGTGAAGAGGAAGAAGAAAAGGAGCAAGAAAGGTCAAAAGAAGAGGATATATTCCAGGAACAAAGCCTAGATGAAGAACAAATAAATCCGACCATATCTTGTAATGCATTGGCGGGAATTACCACTCCTCAAACCATCAAGATAGAAGGACAAATCAAGAAGAAAAAGGTAATAGTGTTGATTGATTCAGGAAGCACCCACAATTTTATTCATTGTAGGGTAGCAAAAGAATTGAATTGCTTCCTATATCCAGCACCAGAGTGTCAAGTGATGATTGCAAATGGAGGAACAATAAATTGCTCTGGAAAGTGCCATAATATCAAGCTATCCATGGGAGAATATGTATTGACTAGCCCAATGCTTTCCATTCCAATGGGAGGTGCGGATGTTGTACTAGGAGTCCAATGGCTACAATCCTTGGGTACAATAGCTTTTAATTTTCAAGAACTTTTCATCAAATTTTCTTCGGAAGGAAAGGAAGTTGAATTAAGGGGTATTGCAGGGAAACCAGGAAAGATAATCAGCTCTAATGGTATGACAAAGCTTCTAAAAAAGGAGCAAAGAGGTGTAATTGCACAATTATGTTCGCTAGATGTTTCCACATTGGAATCATCTATTTCTCCAGATCTCCAAAAAGTCTTGGACAATCATTCCAAGGTATTTGAGACTCCCAAGGGTCTCCCACCTATGCGTGATCATGATCATGCTATTCATCTGATTCCAGGAAGTGTTCCTCCAAACATCAGGCCGTACAGATATCCCTATGTCCAAAAAAGTGAAATTGAACGTATGGTTGCAGAAATGCTAGAGGCTGGTATAATTCAACCGAGTCAAAGTTCTTTCTCAGCTCCAGTAGTATTGGTGCACAAGAAGGATGGATCATGGCGCATGTGTCCAGATTATAGGGAGCTCAACAAGCTCACTATTAAAGATAAGTTCCCCATTCCTGTTATTGATGAATTACTGGATGAATTGCATGGATCAATTTACTTCACCAAGTTGGATCTTCGTTCGGGATATCATCAAATCAGAATGAAGATTGAAGACATTCCAAAAACAGCATTTAGAACTCATGAGGGTCATTATGAATTTTTGGTCATGCCTTTTGGCCTTACCAATGCACCTTCAACATTTCAAGGTTTGATGAATTCAATTTTCAAACCATTCCTTAGAAAATTTGTGTTAGTATTTTTTGATGATATACTAATCTACAGCAAGTCTTGGAAGGATCATGTTGAACATGTTGACAGGGTGCTACAACTATTGGAGGAGAAACAATTATATGCAAAAAGATCCAAATGTTTCTTTGGAGTCCAGGAGGTGGAATATTTGGGTCATATTGTATCTCATGAAGGAGTTAAGGTAGACCCTAGCAAAATTAAAGCCATTAAGGAATGGAAAATCCCCACATCCATAAAGCATCTGCGAGGATTTCTTGGGTTGACAGGGTATTATCGCAAGTTTGTTAAGAATTATGGGAGAATAGCAGCACCTCTAACAACATTATTGAAGAAAGATTCATTTTCATGGACTCCGGAAGCAACAAAGGCCTTTGAACATCTTAAAGAGGCAATGTGCCAAGCACCGGTCTTAGCTACACCGGACTTCACAAAAACCTTTATTGTGGAATGTGATGCTTCAGGAAATGGAATTGGTGCTGTTCTAATGCAAGATGAAAGACCCATTGCTTTTGAAAGTCGTCCAATCAAAGGAAAGTTTTTAAGCAAAGCTATTTATGAGAAGGAAATGTTGGCAATACTCCATGCACTTAAGAAATGGCGACCCTACCTAATGGGAAGACACTTCAAGGTAAAAACGGATCATGATAGCCTTAAATACTTTTTAGAACAAAGATTATCCTCTGAAGAGCAACAAAAGTGGGTCACAAAGATGTTGGGTTATGACTTTGAAATCATCTACAAAAAAGGGAAGCAAAATGTGGTGGCAGATGCACTCTCAAGAAAGGATGAGGATGTGGAAGCATTGTTGTGTGCCATTTCTATTATCCAACCAGATTGGATAAACGAAGCAAGGGAGGAATGGAAGAATGACGAAGAAGTGTGGGCACTTATTCGAAAGCTACAACAAGATTCCAGTACTTCTGATACATTTAGCTGGAAAAATGATTCGTTATGGTACAAAGATCGCTTATACCTCTGTAAGAATTCCCAGCTAAAACAAAAGATTCTTATGGAATTGCACACTTCTCCCTTAGGAGGGCACTCAGGATTTTTAAAAACTTACCACAGGGTTAAGAAGGAATTTTTTTGGGATGGCCTTAAATCAGATATTCAAAAGTTTGTGGCGGAATGTTTGGTTTGCCAGCAAAATAAAGTTGAAACAATTAAGACACCGGGTCTATTACAACCTTTATCCATTCCAAGCCAACGTTGGGAGGAGGTTTCAATGGATTTTATCACAGGTTTACCCAAGTCTGAGGGAAAGAGTGTCATCATGGTGGTAGTTGACAGACTTACCAAGTATGCACACTTTTGTGCATTATCACATCCATTTAAAGCCAGTACAGTTTCTACTGCATTTATGGAAACAGTTCAAAAGCTACATGGAAACCCAAAGATTATTGTAAGTGACAGAGATCCCATTTTCACTGGAAATTTTTGGACAGAATTATTTTCTTGTCTTGGTACTCAGTTAGCTCATAGCTCATCTTATCATCCTCAATCTGATGGGCAAACTGAGATAGTAAACAAATGTTTGGAAGGATATCTTCGTTGCTTTGTATCTGATAAACAGACACAATGGGTCAAATGGTTGCCTCTGGCTGAATGGTGGTATAACACTTCCTTCCATACAGCAACAAAAATGACCCCATTTATGGCACTTTATGGGTATCAACCACCATCCATCACATCATATTTAAGAGAAAATTCTAAGGTTCAGGCAGTGGAACATCACATCGAACATCAACAACAAGTCCTCCAACTCTTAAAGGATAACCTCGTGTTGGCACAAAATAGAATGAAACAACAGGCAGATCAACATCGCAGTGAAAGAAGTTTTGATGTAGGTGATTGGGTATTCCTACGGCTACAACCATATAAGCAAATGTCCCTAAAGCAAGCTAAGAAGGATAATAAATTATCACCAAAGTATTATGGTCCGTACAAGGTGTTGCAAAAGATTGGTACTATGGCATACAAATTGGAGCTTCCTGCAGCTTCTCGATTGCACCCAGTCTTCCATGTTTCATGTTTAAAGAAGGTTATAGGTGACAAGCTCCCAATTCAAACAATATTGCCAGAACTTGATGAGGAAGGAAAAATTATATTGGAACCGGAAGCAGTCATAGAAACAAGAACTCGACAGCTACGAAATCGATCAATTTCAGAGTATCTTATCAAGTGGAAGAACTTATCCGCTGAAGATTCCACATGGGAGGATGAGAATTTTATGCAGAAGTATCCAGAACTACTCAAGCGTTGAGGACAACACTTTTTTTGAAGGAGAGGGGCATGTTGGGTCCCTATAATACTAGTGATTACCCCATTAATATTGTAGTTATACCCCTTATTTATATTGTTGTGCCCCTATTACCCCCCATATTGTTATTTCTGTGCCCCATAGAAGCCCCCTATTGTTATTTGTGTGGCTTTATATTATTATTGTTAGGTCGGCTGGATTATATTGTGACTCCTTAGACTCCTATATATAGAAAGGAGGTTTTGTCATTTGTATCATCGAAGAATGGTTCATTTATGTAATGTAAAGGAGGTTGCCCCCTCGAAGAGGCTGAATTCTAAGGCGTTGATCTATCTTTTCTATCTTTTCTTGAGTTGGTTTCATAACAAATAAATCAGAGTTAAAGGTATTATGGTTTAAGTCGGGTTTTACAAAAATCTAACCAGGTAATGGTTAAGACGAGCGGATGTTAAGAATTTACCAAAGTTTATAAGGTTGAATAAGATTCTGCTCGAAAGGTTAATTAAGGGTTAGACTATGAATAGTTAATGAAATGTTTCCGCATGAGGTATAATGAAAAAGCCTTATTTGTGAAGGTTTGACTAGGAATTAAAATTCTTGGGACATAGAAGATTATGCATTTTATATGCATACTGTAGGTAAAGTTAGTTGAGACGGGCATCACTGATACTGCTGCTAAGCTCTAGAGGATCTTATTTGACATTTGGATCTCCATGCTAAAGCTAACTGCAACCTATGATTTTTATTTTGTGGGATAGGCTGCTACAAGATTTCCTACAAGATGTCCTGTAGCTCCCTCTCCCTAAAAAATTTTAATCAATCCTTCACTTCTGGAGCATGAGGATGGTTGGTATGGGTAGAGAAGGGGTCTAGGGATTGGTGAATGAGAGGTATAGATTTTAGGTGTTATCTCCTTGTTATCTGTCTTGATCCTCTTTTTTTTTTTTTTGAAAACTGTAATTTTTTTGAAATTGACTTTATTGGATGAATGCAGGGGTGATCATGGCGGAGAGAGATATAGTGATGAGATGGTGAAGTAGACACCTATTTTTTTTACATTAGCAAGTCATCCCCTTGCTCTAGGGTTACTTTCCTTAGGATTCCCAAGCCACTGTAATTCCTATAGGATCATCCTGTAGGTTTTCAAGGAATCCTATAGGTTTACAGGGAATCCTGTAGAAAACACAAAACGCTTGTAAACTGAGATAGATGAGTTCAAAAATGGAGGGAATTATGGAATGATGTAGGATATGGAATGGAAGAATCAAAACATGAACTGTATAAGTCATTTTGATCATTTTTTATTGCTCTGATCCTCCTCATGCTGACCTGCAAACAAGATTTTGAAATTTTACATTTCTCCCTCTATTTTTTTTTTATCTCTTTTTTTTTGTTTTTTTTTTTTTGCTTTTTGAAAACAACTAGTCTACCTCCAAGAGGTTTTCATCTTAGCTACTTGCCCTAGGTGCCTCAAAAAAGGTTTTCACCGAGAGATATTTTTTTTTTCACACCATTGGGCTGCCTCAAGAATTTTTCAACCCAACAGTGGGACTCAGGTGCCTCATGGAGGCTTTCACCTGAGTCTCATTATTTTTTCTCTCTCTTTTTTTTCTTTTCATTTTTCAGTGACTTGATGGGGTGAAGCTAAGACTTTCTCCACTACCATCACTATCTTGCTGATGCCATCAATGAGTTCTTGCCTTGACAAGGGCTTCTCATAGACCTCAATTTGTGCTCATTGACAAGTAAAGGAATAGCATCTGCATCAATGGTTCTTATCTGCATTGAACCATTATCATGACATTTCTCTATGACGTAAGGCCCTAACCATCTATTCCTTAACTCTCCTTTAAAATATTTGTATTTGGAATCATACAATAAAGCCCAAACACCTTCTTGAAATTTTTTGTCCTTTATGTTCTTGTCATGACAGATCTTCCTTTGGAATTGAGTCACCTCTGTGTAGAGGAGGGTCTGCATTCTAAAATCATCTAACCCATTCAGCTGGAGTAATCTCTCTTGTTGTGCATTGGTGAGATCTAGATTTAGTTGTGTTGCCATTATCAATGTCTTGTACTCAAATTCAATGGACATCAGGGCATTTTTGCGATAGACCAACTCATAGGGAGTGAATCCAATGGTGGTATTCAAGGTGGTATTGTAGGCCCAAGTGGCCTCAACTAATCTATCTGCTCAATCTTTTTTTTGCTGCTAATCACTTTGGTCAGAATGCCTTCCAGCGCTTTGTTGGTCACCTCCACTTGCCCATTAGCTTGTGCGTGGTAAGGAGTGGATTTCCTATGCTTGATCTTACACTGCTTAACAAATTTTCAATCATGTACGATGTAAACTGGCTGCCTTGATTAGTGACCAGTTCCCTAGGGTACCCAAACTTATAAAAAAAAATTTCCTTAAGAACTTAGCCACTTTCTCATTTGTTTTTGCCTTGATTTCCTTGGTTTCAACCCACTTGGTCAAATAGCGGTGCACATAATGATGTACTACTTTTTCCTAGATGGAGGGTCAATAGGTCAAATGAAATCCATGCCCCACTTTTCAAATGGCTCAAAAGTCACTTGAGGTTTCAGAGGCATTTCATCCCTTAGAGTAGGCTTTCCCATCCTTTGACAACGTTCACACTGACTAGTATACCTTCTCACAACCTGATGAAGAGTGGGCCAATAATAACGAGCTTGTAGCACCTTGAATGTTATCCTCTTGGCTGCAAAGTGACCTCCACAAGGCCCATCATGACAGGTCAGAAGGATGTCAAAGACTTTGTCCTCTTGGAAACATCTTCTCAGAATATGATCTAGGCATAGTTTGAAGAGGTTGCCCCCAATCCAAGTGAATGGGATGCTCTTCCTCACAATCTTGCTTTTCTCTCTAAAGGACAAATTTAGTGGGAACTATGCAAATACCAAGTAATTATCTATGTCATCAAACCATGGAGAGAGAACTGAAATGGCGAATAAGTGTTCATTTGGTAACTAATCATCAACCATTTCTTCCTCTCCTGCAGCAATGTTAATCTGGAAAAAAAATCTGCAATAACATTCTCCTTGCTAGGCCTATTAATAATAGTTAGATCAAACTGTTGTAATAAAAGTAACCGTCTAATAA
The DNA here is from genome assembly GCA_031772625.1 of Pinus tabuliformis. NCBI lineage: Eukaryota > Viridiplantae > Streptophyta > Pinopsida > Pinales > Pinaceae > Pinus > Pinus tabuliformis. The sequence goes on from CM062816.1 coordinate 1,449,961,661, forward strand.
TTTGGGCATTCATAGCAGGTTTATTCATCAAATATTTAATTGCATCATGGTTAGTATGTACAAATGTTTGGTAACATGTAATGTAATGCCTAAATCTGTTCAATGAACGCACAACAACTAGGAGCTCCTTCTCAGTTACTGTGTAGTTTAGTTCGACCTTTGACAGATTCTTACTGAAAATGGCATAAGGTAACTTGTCATCTATCCGGCCGAGAGCTGCTCCTATGGGTTTGTGAGAGGAATCAACATGTATATGAAAAGGGACGACCCAATTTAGGCCTTAGAGAATAGGTGCAGTGGTCAACTTGTCCTTCAGGGTGTCCAGGGCCTCTTGACATCTTTTTGACCATAAAAATTCAGTGTCTTTCGAAAATAACGCAAATAAAGGAGAAGATAACTTGTTGAAGTATTTTATAGACTTCCGATAGTATCTAGCTAAACCTCTAAAATCTTTCTATTTTTGGGGAGGTGGGACCCTTTGGATGATGGCTCTTTTATTTGGGTCCATCAGCAATCCTTTCTGGGATATTGAATGACCTAGAACAGTCCCTGCAGTCATCAAGAACTCACATTTTTCAAGACTAAGGGACATGCTCATTTCAATGCATTTGGTCAACACCTTACCCAAGTTGGATAGAGCCTCCTAGAAATCACACACATAGGATCTAAAATCATCCATATAAATTTCTACTGCGTCATGGACTAGCTCGACAAAGATACTCAGGACTGCTCTCTGGAAAGTGGCAGGGGCATTGCATAGGCAAGAAGGAAGGACCTTATAGGCAAAAGTACACCAAGGACAAGTGAAGGTGGTTTTATCCTAGTCCTCAGGGCTAATCTAGATTTGATTGTATCTGTTAAACCCATCTAGGAAAGTAAAAAACTTTTTCCATGCCAGGCTATCTAGCACTTGGTCATTGAAATGTAGAGGGAAATGGTCCTTCTTTGTTGCTTTGTTTAACTCTCTGTAATTGACAGAAATCCTCCTCTTCCCCTTTTTCTTTGGAACCAAGACCAAAGGAGAGACCCACTCACTGTCTGATATAGGGTAAATGAATCCTGCATCTAGCATCTTTTGTAATTCTTCTTTGACTATATCCTTGAGAGTTGGATTTATTCTCCTTTGGGGTTGTCAGGTTGGTTTGAAACCTTCTTTGATATAAATGTGGTGAGTACATATTGAGGGGTGCACCCCCTTAATTTCCTTGTAACACTAAGCAAAGGCATTTAGATGTTTCTTTAGCATGTTGCACAACTTTTCTTCTTGGTGTAAAAAAAGAGATGGGTTGATTTTTGGAGTTCTCTCAGGGTTGAATTTTATGGTTTTGACAAGGGTAGGGTTTGAATCAGCTAAGCATAGATCAATTTGATTGTTATTATGGGTTTCCTTTACTACTTCCTCTATGGATAAGGTTCTGGGAGTTGGACTTTGGAGTATGTGTTCAATCAAATCATCTTCATCCGGTTGTCCTCCTCCCATGGATGTTTCTAAGGTATAGAGTTGGGCTGAGTAGAATTCATCTTCTTCCTCCTCTTCCAGCTGTAAAGGTAAGTCATCTTCTAGATATGTCTCAGCATGAGGGTATAGGACCAACTGTTTGGACATATGCCCACTTTTTATAGTCATATTTTCATCCCTACTGCTGATGTAAGCATCAACAGTGGCTATCCAGGGCCTCCCAAGGATGAGAGTATAACCAGTAAGCTTGGCCTTAGTCTAGAGAACTAGGAAGTCTGTAGGATACTCCCAAGAGTCAATGGAGACCATCACATCCTTCATAATCCCCTCAAGGGTCATTGTGAGATGGTCTGGAAGTTACAAGACTGTTGTGGTCCTTCACAATGAACCCTGGAGATTGAGATTGAAAATGGTGTCCTTAGTCATTACATTAATGGCAACCCCAATATTAATCAAAGTGTGTGGGACAACGACGCTGTTGATGTGCACATCTACTATAGGGCTTCCATTGTCCAAATACATTGGGAAAAATACCTGCCCAACATTAAGTCGGATAGTTGTCCAATGACATTAATGGTAGGGGTGTCTCCTTTTTGCCTCACTTGATGTTTAAATCTCTTCTCCTTAATCAACTTTTTGTAAGTAGGTACATCATTTATGGCCTGGAGAAGTGGAATTTTGACACAGTTTTTTCAATTCACCCAGAAGTTCATTCTCTTCTGGTGTAGACTAGATTGGTTGAGTTAATCTCTCAGGAAAGGGTGGTGGATTTATTCTTGGAATGCTTTCCTCTCTTTCCTCCTCACTCTCCCTAGATGGAGGTGGAGGTTGTTGTCCAGGAGTATTCACACAAATCTCAGGTTTATTTCCTAAATCTCCACAACTTAAGCACGATAGGATGTCTCTCCAATGTAACTTTGCTATGTTTGTCTATTGTTCGGGTTCAGATTTGGCTGGGCAAGCATCTGAGGTTGTTTAAGTGGAGCATGGTGTAAAAGTTGTGGTTGAGTAGCTGGTGAAGGCAATAGATCTAGAGCATTGTTGTATGTGTCCTCCACCCTTGGGGTGGTACATTCCTCTGAGGTTGTGGAGGAGCATATGGCTGAAATGATGAGCTAGTTGTCTGGGAATGGTACTGAGCTGAAAAATACCAAGGAGGAGGTGTAGACCAAGAGGTATGAGTAGGGGGCCCCCAAGAGGGAATGGATGTGGTCTGGTTAGGGTTGTAATATGCATGGGATGGCCCTTGCATGCCCTGCTAGTATGGATGAGACCCATGGCATCTCCTTTGACTTATGTAACAGAGTTGTTCAGTCACCCCTTCAGTTCCTTGATATACATCTTTTAGTCTAGGTAGAGAAGGACACTTGTCTGTGGAGTGGTTTTCTTCACAGACAGAGAAGACTTCAATCAAATTCAATGAAAATGCGTTCCTAGGGTGCCTCCTTATGCATCTATGGCAGAAAATGGCTAAGGCTCAAGATTTCTACTTCCTCCTGCTTTCTCTTGATGTGAATAGTGTCCATTTATAGGGCAAGGGTTTGCAACATTTCACTCTTGAAATGTTTTATCATATTCCAAATTTCACCTTAGATGGATGTATTGGAAGAGGATGGACTGGCCATTGGTTGAATACCCCTACCCTCTTTCCTAGCTACCCTAAAATGGTTCCTAAAGACAATCTTGATATCTTCATAGGGTAGATGGTAGATGTCTCCTCCTGCTAGCAGTTTTAGGGTATCCAGAAGATCTTACCTTACCCCTCTAAGTAGCACTAGTTTTGGTGACTAAGGATCAAGTGTGCACCTGGCCCTTTTGTAGCTAAGCTAGAATCTTTCTTCATAATCCTCTAGGGATTCAACATTCCCTAAGGTCATCCTAAAAGTTTCCTCTTTAGTGTCTTTGGACCTACAGTAGTCTCTATACTTGTTGTTGAAGGCTTTCTTCATCTGAGCCCAGGTTGTGATGTTATCCCTAGGTAAATCGATGAACCAGCACATAGTTGCATCCTTGAGAGTGGATGGGAATAGTTTCAACTTCCACTCATCATTGGTGTAATCATAAGTTTTTCATATGAAAGTAAGCTCAAATAAGAAAGTGTCTGGATCTTATGAGTTCAGGCCATGGAAATGAGGAAGAGCAGAGGGGCTTATGTTTTTCATCTTGGTATCCCCATTAGTTTCTTTGATGGGAAAGGTACCCTCAATTCTTTCTCTATCTCCTCTGCCATTTCTATTTTTAGCCATTAGGTCAGATGGAATGGGTTCTCCTTATTTTTCTCTCCCCATAGGCTCTTCAAATATCTCTAGTTTTTCACCTAAGGGATCCTCCAGTTCACAACCACTGAAGAAGAGTGAAGGTTTGTTGTTTGAAGAGGTGGGTGTATTTGCTAGAAATTTTCCTTAGTTATCCCTATTCCTATGAGGCATGAAAGAAGTGTTTTTTTTTTTGTTATTTTTTTATCAAGGTTTGAGAATAATTGCAGAACTGAAATCACAAAGTGAATGGAAACTAACTCACTGAATGAAAACTAACTGCTTGAATGAAATCTCACTTGTAGAATGGAAAAGAAAGAAAACTAAATGAATTTTACAGAAATGAAGCTAATAGAAAAATGTTGGAAGAAAGAAATCATAAATCACATATTAGTTAGATACCTTCCTGGCAGCGGCACTGAAAAGTGATGAGCACTGGTATTGGAGCAAGAATGTTGCAACTCCTATGGCTACCAACTTTACTTTATCAACCCAGGGTTCATACAAACTTGGAGGTGATAGTGTTGTATACACAAGTAAATGTGATGGTTCTGCTCTTTGTCACTGCTAAGTTGGAAATAGACCACTAAGGTTATTCAAACAAGAATAATCTTGATTACCAATGAGGAAAAGGGGAAATCTACACTAAAAGAAATCTTGTCTACTGCAGTAAGGAAAAAGATTGAAATCAAATGCTTAAACACACCATTCATCTAATCTAACTACTAAGAGACTTTTCTTAAATATAATGATAAATTATCATATGTGCAATCCTAATTTCCTAGGCATGCAATTTGAAACATCAAACATTCTACTGTTGTGCATGTAAATGAACAGAATAACTCTTTTTTTCTTTTTGTCTTTTTTGTGTGAAAGTGTGAAAGCTACCTTCTTTTGGTGATGTGGCAAGTGGATTAGGGATGACGGTGAATGGTCAGATGGCTTGGGAGGCAAGTAGGGGTCCTTTCTAGCTTCCTAGGGTCTTTTTCCACAATTTGGCCTCAAAACTAGCCACTACAGGTCAACCTACAAGATGTCCTAATTCGTCCTATATGATGTCGTAATGCTCCTACAGGATCCCTTGTATTTCTACAGGATAAAGTCGAGAACAAGAGGAGGGATTTGGAAGGTGATGTAAGGCTTATGGAAGGTGCATGGTGGGTGAAATGAATAAAGAGAGTTCCTAGGACTCCTTCAGAACTCAAAAATAGAGTTGTGAGATGGTTGGATTTTCTCAACAAGGTTGGAGAAGTATTCCTGTGGAATGATAAATTTAGTGAGGGATTTAGTGAAGGAAAGTGATAACCATGGATGGATGAGGTTAGGATGGGGTTAATTATCATGAGATCTCTCTGTACTGCTGAAACTCTTGCAATGCATCAATCATTGACATTTATCCATAAATCATGTAAACAAGAAGGATTTCAATTAACTAAGGAAAACAAAATTTCACGAGCTAGCTACCTATTTCATGGATGGGAAAACTTGTAGGGTAATACGAAACCTTGATGAAATCCAATGTAAGACTGAAGATTGCTGAAATGACATCTAAATCCTATTCTTGAGAACTAGTAAAATTCTAACCTAAGTAACAGAAAACCATAAATTCCATGAGAAATCAAAATTCTGTCTTTTTGGGCTGCATAGGAGTTATTTCCTCAAACCATGGTCCCTGAAGGGAGGAGTGAGGCCCAATCCACCTACTAACAGATTTGTGATATTCCTTTATATTCCTAAGCTAATGCTGAAGGAATGCACAAATGGAAGGAAACTAATCAAATCCACAACTACTTCTAATAAAATAATGCTAAAGACAATACAACCATTAATATATGAAATCAGTTAAGCATACAAATACAAGAAGAGGATCATTTGCTCCTAGGGTTGGGTCCTAAACTAAGAGTTTTAGCCCTCTGAGTCAACTCAATGCTGAATCAAGGAAATGCTCATTCTCATTATCAAATCTGAAAATTACATAACATTGTCTTCCAGAAGTCTTGAACTTGAAAATGCCTAGTGCTTTTACATCCAAAATTTGAATCCTAATGAGGCTCTAAGCCTCCTTATTTATACAACTGAAGTCTCCAATGACTTTCTTAAATATAGCGAGGCTTAGCTCCCAAACTCAAGATGACCTGGCTCTTTAACTGTCACTCGCTCGGCTACCTTTTGATCTTCGTGACGTTACTGCTTGTAACTCCGAGCTAGTGTGATTTATTCGAATGAGTGAGGAGTAAATGAGGAGGAAGTATCTCCTATATTATTTCTTCCTTGTATCATTCAAGTTTCATCCCTTAATTAGTCAAAATTTCCATGATTTTCTCTCAAAAACCTGCAATCAATGCACATTAGTCAACTAGGCATAATATCTCACTTTGACTCATCTCATTAAGCAAAATATAATCAAAATATGTAAGAAATTATGATAATACTTGATTTCAATAAGCTAGGCGGTGCATTAAGGTCCATATAGTTACCCAATGATGAGGCTCATCACCTGGGAGGCAACATTGTTGGATCGATTATCTAGAGCTATGGAGGATTAATGAACTGATCACAACGTTGCCACACTACTGCACCTGGAAGAGGAGAATGAAAGAACAACTAATAGGGAATCTTAAGACTAGTAAGCCCTGCATAGTTCAACCTAGGTCAAAATAACGTCTTCACCAACCCCAACAATTGAAAATCTCTTCTCAATTAATTTACCACAATTTTACCCTTCAAGGTAGCAGTCTTCTCATGGGATGAATCAACCTTTATTTTTGCCTATACCAACATCTGACTGTATTTTTTCATGGGTTCAGCACTCCCACAAAATCCCAATAGCTAGGCAGCCCAGCTAGAACTCTCTCCTCAAACTATGAGTTGGAGGTATCCACATCCTTCAACACTACTTCTAGGCATTCTTCAACTTTGACTCTAACCTTCTCCTTTTGGATTACTTTGTAAATCTCCATGATTGAAGACACCATATACACCACATCTATAGACCTTAACTCACTGAGTTCCTTGTTATTTACATAATAGATAAATTTCTTGGCAGCTTGGGCATTATTTTCACTTTCTTATTTAGAAGCTAGGATGAAAAACTCATAATCTTTGATCACAATTCTTTGCTCATCCATCAAAGTTACGTGTTCCCAATTATTCTTCATCTATTCTATTATATCATCCCATATCAATTGTTTAGCTCATAAGACGGACATATTTCCCTTCATTCTATCTTTAAGCTTAGATATCTTCTGATTAGCTGCATACACATTCTTGTTGATCAGTTCTGCATTGGTCTTAGCAATCTCGAACTATTTTTCCTTTTGTGCTAGAGCTTGCTGGGAAGGGTCTATGTCCTTCTACAACTTCTTGAGTAAGGGTCTTTATGAGTTGTTATGTGGGATTCTAAGGGTTCTCATGCATGAGCAGTGCACAAATGTGAGTATCTATCTTCTGCTGAAGTTCTGCTACCCGTTGCTTGAGAGCCACCACATGATTGTTCCTATCTATCAGTTCTTTTTCCATGAATTATTTATCTTCCTCCACCTATGTCAATTCCTTGGATTGCACAAGTTCATTGGATGATATCTTTAGCTTATGTCTTAACTCTTGGACTTACACTTGTGAGCTTTGGAGAAGGGCCTCAAATGTAGCTTTATACTCTGTATTCACTCCCAACATCACAATCAACTTATTGAAGCTCTCATTATGCCTATGTGGAGCTCTTGAATTAGCTCTTTCCTATTTCAGTCTAGTTCCAACCTTCTCCAACAACTTTTCAACTTTTCTTATAGTCATAGCATCCTTCTTTAGCTCACTGTATAGCATTTATCCCACTTGCCTATGGAAATTGATATCACCAGGAAGAGGGACACTTGTCAAGTCCAAATACATATCCAAGGCTTTGAACTAACAGCCTAATGGTAATGACTATGCTAATGGGGGATGCAGTGGTAATTTCATCTAATTTCTCTCTAGGTTCATAGCAACCAAAAGTTTGGTCTAGTATGGGACCAGATGTAATGCCATTTGTTGTTGCATCTCTTTCCTAATATTCTTGTTCCTTTGATCAATTTCTTTTCCAACAGGCCAACTAGGCTCAGTCGTAGTTTCACTTCCTGTTGAACTCAGAATGTCTACATCTAAAGATGATGAGGTAGCAGTTTGCAATGAGTCTTCCAAAGTCACTCGGAAGCCTAACTAGTCTAGTTTTGTCTCCACCAACCTAGTAGCGATTTCTTCTTCATTTGTCTTTAGGGACTTGGCCTTTTTTCTGGTGTGTACATATTCCATTTCCACATCGCCTTTTTCAGCAATCGTCCTTTTCTACGCCTTGTCCTTTGTTTCTCAAGTCTCGATTTCAATCTCTGCGTTAATGAACCATGAATCAATATTAGCCTTACATTCAATCTTAGGCCTATATTCATGATCATAAGTTGAATCCTTTATTATTTCCATTTTATTTGCAATGATAGCATGAGGATCACAATGCCAAACATCCCCCGTGTCAAAATTCATTTGTTTCAATAATTCCTCAACTGCTAGGAAGGCATGTCTGGAGTTAACAATGAAGGGGCCTATAGGCTTACCCATCTTTAACATGTACCCATTTTTACCAAGGAAAAAGTTGACTTGGTCCGCATTGAGACTCTGTCTAATGAATTTTAGGGTGAATATCCTCATTGCCATGGACACAAGAAAGTGGTAAGGAGGAAGCTCACATCCGTAAACCCAAATATTTGTGTAATCCTCAAATAGATACCAGTATCCCACCCTCATTTCCTTACTGAATTGAAGGATTAATTTTTTCTAAGGGAGAATCCTTGTAGGGGAAACATTGTGAATAAATTTATAAGTAATGGCCATGTAGGAAGACATTAATTGGGAACAATCATCATTAATTGGTCTCCTCCTAACAGTAGCATCCCAATAAAAGACAAACTTCCTCTACTTGTTTGGAGCCATCAGACTGAGGCACAAACAGTAAACCTCATCTACATGGGTGTACACAAACAAATAAAATAATAGAGAATAGTATCTGAAGTAGGTGGTATAAAAATGGTGCAATAGGAATTTTATGGATTGAGCCAAGTAAGAAGATATGTCAAACAAGTGGTCTAGGTGCATCATCTCCCTCAGAAATCCCGGGGAATCTTTATTGGCCATATTAGCATTATCATCCATAAAAATATGAGAAATTATAGATAGAACAAGCTACATAGACTTCGCAAAAATAGTTATTCGGAAACTATCATTAATGGGAAGGTCTGCAAGCGAAGGGCTAGCACCATTTGCAGAAAGGATTGTTGCTCAACAACTGGGAGGGTAGTATAACTGTAGACTATAGTGGTTTTTGTGAACTACTGAGGTTTAAAGGAGCTTGGATAAATCAGATCTTTTTGGGTCAATTTTGGCGTCACCTCTAGGATGTTGACTCGAGTGCAAGAGACAAAATATTTCTTTTCTTTAATGTATGCAATAGTTAACCAAGAGATAAACTGAGGGAAATAAAACACAGAGGGCATGATTTGATAGTATAAACGTGAGTCAACTACTCAAAATGGGTCTTCTCCTATTAGATGATGGCCATATAGGTAAAACTGAAGGTCTCGCAAATTTTAAGCACAAGGAAGGTACATAATCCGTGCCTCCATGTCCATTAGCAGTTCTACATTGGAGGAGGATTTGACTTCTCGGTCTTTGGGGGTCTTGGGGGTTACTTTCTTCATTTTAAATATGTACCAAAAAGAGTTACAGGTTAAGGAGACCGGTAGGTTACTTGATTGACTGGGAGAGAGCTGAAAACGATGTTGAAGGGGAGTTCTGGACTAGTTTGGTGAACGAACAACATTTCATAGTAGTTGAATGGTGAGAGGAGTTGCATAGGGAAACACAACAAAATTAAAAAAAAATTAACCGAGAAAGATTTTTATATGTGGAGGGGGTGAACAATCATCTGGCATTAGAGGAAATCATGGGGGCGGGAGAGGCGGGGCGGGGGGGGCAGACACGTGGAAGGAGATGGATCGGAGGTGGCAGGTGACACATGGACGAGAGCAAGGAGGAAATAATTGTACCATTTTACCTTCATCGCTTGCTTGTTAACGACATTGGTAGATTTATGATGTGGCAAGTGGTATCCACCTTCCTCCAGTAGGTGAAAGAGTGGGGGACGAGATCCTGCCGTGGCCCCATGGAATTAATCTAGGTCGCTAGATCATCGGATCCACTCGTTTGACTATTGAACTCCGGAGGGTAACGTCGATCTATTAACCGTGTTGGTTACCGCCCCAAAGTGTTTTCGAGGGACAGCTATGCAGAGATGGACAGCGAGGCATGCTGAAATCTACCCAACCTTTAACTAAAGTGTTACTCCTTTGTGAATTTCTTCTTTTACCTTGTTGCACTAGCTTAATGTAATATTTCATTGATTTCAACTCTATTATTAAAGGCTCTTGTTGTACCAATAAGGCTTGAACTTTCCCACCTACTCAGTTTGATTATTTTCGAAACTAGAGGTTTTGGAAACTAGTTTCTTAGCATCCATGTAAGAATATGATAGAGATCAACAACACCACATAAGGATTTTTTTTAAAGATGTATTTTAAATTGTAAATTTAAAAGTTATAAATTTCAATTAATAGTTAATAGTTAAGTATAAATATTTAGGTTAGATGATTGGGGACAAACTAATCTCCTCTTTATGAGAGTAAAGTATTTTTTCTCATTATGACAAGGGGAATGTATGAAGTTGATCCTAAATTTAAAGATGACTCTTGTCCTTAACATCTCCCATAAAATTTAAACCAATAAAATAATTTAGAGTACACTAAATTCTACACTAATCAATTGCTAAACACCTAATTGGCTACTATTGTTTGAAATAAATCTACATATATATTATTTAATTATGCCCTAAGGCATTCCATTAGAAAGAACTCCCCTCCATGCCATTGTTTCTAGTTGTGCATCGTGGATCTTGTTTGTTAGACGACCATGAAATTGATACCTTCAGAAAAGTTGTAGAGCGCGAGTGCATTGCCAAGAAAACCTGTAGACAGTACAACTATTAACCGCCTAGGGAAGTTATACAAGATTATTGTAATCTTTAAAAATGGACGGCACTCGCCCGAGCACTTCTGTGGCAGCTACAAGACCGCCCACCCGCAACATCCTCAGAAGCACCTGGATTTGAGAACTCAAAGAAATTCTCGATGGTAATAAGTAGCAACATGTGAAAATGATGGTAAAAGAGGGATTCGTTTCTGTTATAATTCAACGCCTTATATATCTTCCACTTCTGAAACCCTTCCAGTAGATATCGAGATTATAGACGCATTTGCTCTAGGTCTCTTGAAATGTCTTGCGAAACACAAGTAGTCGGCTGGAAGAACCATCATTGATGAAGAGGTGATCGCGGACCTGATTCTCGTGATAAGACGACAACATCTTCATGCAGATGATGAGATGATTTTTTGTGTCCAACTCGTCGGTCACCAAATTTTCCGATAAGACTGACAACATCTTCATGAAAATGATGAGATGATTTTTTGTGTCCAACTCCTTGGTCTCCAAATTTCCGAGAGTTGTTTCTATCTTCAGCCTAGGAAATAGTATGTGTCTCCTAGCTTTGAACGATAATGGCATGAGTTTCATATTAGCGTTGTCCTCGCCCTATCTTCGGGCGTAGCTTTTGGATCATTATTTAATTAGAGTTTTGGTATCAACGGATGAGGAATATCGGTATAGTATTGGCGACCCACCCCTCGTTTCTCAGCTCATGCTCCTCCTCTCTCCCAAGAATTTCAAGGTCTGAAGAGGCACTACGTGTGCCATCCTGAGCATTTTCATGTCATAGGGAATCACGTTTTCTGTTGCAAGACCTTTTCATGTCAGAGGGAATCACATTTTCTGCCATGGGCATGCTACATAGTTGTGACTTCTTGTGTAGGTATGAATTGGTAGGATATAATGGATGTAAAGGATTTTCATGAGAAAGAGTCGAAATTAATTTTTGAGAATCCTCAAATCACTGAAATGTGACTTGTGGTCGACATTGATGCGAGTCGAGTTTAAGATTCGTCACAAAGGATTAATATCGACGTGGGAGCTTTAGTCGGCACGTATAACATATAAATTTAAACGCAGACCGTGTCCATAGTTATGATCCATGCCAATTCCTCTTCATTACAATCGATGAACTTATAATAGCTACGAACATGCCAATCATATTTGTTAAACTTGTTTGTAACGACCAACTGAAAGTTTACTAATCCATTCATTCTGTTCAAAAAATTGTACTGATCCATCTTACAAAACCCAAACCACCTGTTCAAACCGTACTAGAAACGTATGCCTCCGTGTTATCTTCCCTTAAACTCTGCGCGCACACGAAACACCGACACGCACAACTCGTTCACCTTCTCCTCCTCTCCCTTCCCATTGTATTACATCAAGAGATTTATTAACTTGAATACGCGAACTATCCTCATTATTATGTTTTCCAGTCGAAGAAAAGGACACACACATGGAAGGAAGGTTAGGCTAGTTTAATCGTTTTACTTTTTGCATTTTAGTCAAACATTTGATGGATAAATTTTTTGGTCAGATTTTTTGTTTCAATTTTTTAAAATATACGCATTCAGAACTTTGAAAAACTTTGCCGACTTTCGATCAACCTTGTAATATGGACTTCATTTAGTGGGTGTTTATTAATAGTATGTGAAGTTCATTTGGTATGTGGTTATAAATAGTTCAAAGGAAGTGGGTTGTGAGTCATTCATATTCGACAAACATATTCCGATTGTAGGTTCATCGAGTCCATCCTTGTGGTTAATTGGGTGTCGTTTCCGTCTATAATATATTGCAATGCTTTGCAAGGAAAATTTTCATAATCGTAAAAGCTATGTAGGTGGAGGTGAAACTAATGCACTTCGTTGGTCCCTTCCCCTACAGCTTCCCAAGAAATGAATTCAAGCCCTTGTTTCTAACTCTTTTGTCTCAATTTAGTTCTAACTTGGGTTCTCTTGTCTCACGGGTGGTGGATAATCTATTGTAATTTTGTAAAACACACTTTCTTTACTGAAGATGATATCAATAATGCCCTCAATGAAACCATTGGCGCTTTGCATTCTATGTAGAACTAGCAAACAGATTCAGACCCCTTGAAGCTGAACCAATATAATGCCCAAAGATCAACTCTTGATACTTCGCAGTTTTAGCCATTTTATCCAAGGTAATATCACGTGTAATGTAACCTAATGATCTCCAATGGCTTTGTGCTTCCTAATTCACTCCCTTTCCTACCATGCATATTCAAAATATCATGGCATAGCTCGATGTGGCAGTACGTGAGTTCGGGTAGTACTGATTCACCTAGTTTCCATGGTAGTATTAAAACTCAAGAAGAGTTGATGACAGTCAGCTGAAGAGAGAATTGGTTTATCTGTCAATGTAATTTAACATTAAAAATTTATTTATGGTTAATATATTTTCTCATTAGAGAATATTAAAAATAACCGAGTTACATTTTTATCTACCATATCTCTTAGATGGATGAAATATTCCTATTTAGATTTTCTTTTGTATTTGTGAAATATGATAGGTGAAAATACCTACATATTAGCAAAAATTACTTCCTCACTACTTTACACAATTTATTCTCATGATCATGTAAATCAACCTTTCATTTTTTTTTGGTAATTCATCCATTCAAACATCTTACATCATGTTATTGTATCACTTTGGTATCTCTTGTTGGACTTCCCAATTAGTGAAGAATGATACTTTGTCATCTACAACACCATCTCTATTAATCACAATTATTTTTGTATCCAAGACATTTAGTAGTCGATATACTTCAAGCTTTCACTATAGTAGCCAAACATATACATCTTTCTTTTTTTCATCAAAATTACCTCTCTTTTGCTTAGGAATATTTTCGAAATAAATGAAAATGCAATCATGAAAATGTCTTACACAAGATTTCTACCCTACCAAAATTCCTTAAGTGTGATATTTTTCAAATATTTACAAAAAAATTCTTATAAATATAGGCCATGATGTTTACTTCTCATTAAATAGTATTGATATGGTATGTTTTACTTATGGGACACTCACCTTTGTATCTATATAATTATCTTATTCCTCCTTTCCTTCTTCCATTTTGTTATTGTGTGAAAGACCTACACAAGATTTGCCTCCATGTTATTATTGCATGAAAGGAATAAATGCAAATGTAATTATGAAAATGAATTACATAATATTTTCTACCCTAAGAGTGATATTTTTCAAATATTTACAAGGAAATTTGTTATGAATGTAAGGCATTATATTTACTTCTCTTTAAATAGTATTGATATGGTAGGTTCTACTCACACCACATTCACCTTTTTTATATCTATAATTATCTTAGTCATCCCTTCCATGTCTATCCATTTTTTAATTGAGTGAAAGGAGTGGTATATTTCTTGTTTGACAATTTCAAATGCAAGAGGTATTTCCATAATCAACTCAAACTATCTAAGATTACATGGACTGCAATGTACCTCAAGCAACAAACACAAAAAACCGTGGGAGATTGATCGTGGGAGATTGATCGTTAAATTTGATAGTAACTATGAAAAGCATCTGATTACATTTTCAAGTGAAAATAATTAAGCAACGATGTTTCTTTCTGATTAATACTGAGATGTTGAAATATTTAGTTAGTTTTTTTTATATTTTTTTATTATGGATTTTAAATATTGTATTAACATACTTTTGATACATTTTCGAGAGTAATTTTCTTTCGAATTAACATTCATATGTTGAAATGTTTGGATGTTATTATGGGCCTTAAATATTATATTCCCTTGCTTTCAAGGGTAATTTTTAAAAAAATTTAAATATTGTATTCCTTTACTTTCCAAGGTTATTTTTTTTCCAAATTAATGTTCAAATGTTGCAATGCTTGGTTGTTGTTGTGGACCTTAAAACTGTATTCCCACACTTTTGATACACTTTCAAGAATAATTCTCTTTTTGTTCATATGTGAGATTATTCAAAGCCTATAGTGATAAAATGAGGAAACAATATATTAATTTAATGCATTGGTGGTTTAGGAAGTGTCCCATTTTCTATGAATTTGCCTTTACAAACATTTAGCTATTATATGCTTCTTTTGATGTGTTTCTTCTATGTTATAGATAATGACATCTTAATTGTCATTATCGTTTGACTTCTTACTCTTATTTTGATTCTTTCCATGTGATGTGACTGTGGGGTCATTAGCATTAACACATTTGATTAACAATTTTGGGTTTTTTTTGTGAAGTGATTACAGGATCATCAACCTTAACATATTTGACTAATAAGTTTGGTGAAGATATTCCCAACAAAGATGGTTAGTCAATTACTAATGAATCTAAATCAAATATTAATTTAATTTTAACATGGATTGAATTGAAATAGTCATTAGTCAAATTTAATTATATTATGCAAGAAAACATTTATATTTTTACTACTCAACCTTATGTGTTCCTCATTTTATGATACACTATGTTTCTTTAACATAATTTGTTCTAGGGTTTCTTTGCATTGATCCATAGAAATATTTTTTTGATGATTTGACTTATGTTTTTAAAATAGGAGTTTTTCATATTCATATAAGAAACTTTTATGAATTCAAATTTGTAGATTAATTTAAGACAAAAGTCTCAATTTTGAAAAGTTACCTAACAACAACATATCATGTAACATATCACATGTGTCTTCATCTATGCTCTTACCTATGATATTTCCTTTGGAACATGTGGTGTAATTTCTAGTTATTATTCATTTAATTTATATAATTTTAGGAATTTGGAGTGACGACAATAAGTTTTGAAACCAAATAATAGTTTGGAAACCCTGATTTCAGATATTGTATTCTCAAATAACATCCATAAATTTGTATTTAAAAAAATTAAAAAATTTAGAAACTTTAGACCACCTTTAATTATGTCCATAGGTAACTATTTTGGAATACATTTGATTTAATGATCAATAATTATTAGGTGAATGGTAGAGATTGAACTCTACCAAATATTTTAGAGTATTCTGGGTAGTATATACAAATTAAAGTTGAAATTTATCTTTGTAGACATGCCCTTTTCTTACCTTTTACATATTGATTAACTGAAAAAATATTATCTTCAAATTTAAGATAAATATACATTGTTTCTTAATAAAGCTATTTACGTTACATTTAAAATTCACATATCTTTATATAAAAATATTATTATTTTTTTATTTAAAATTTTGTAATAAATATAAGATATTTTGTTTATAAACTATATTATATGTGTTGATATTATTCAAGGCTACATATTAAAATCTTTTATTTATGACTTTTATTATTATTATTATTATTATTATTATTATTATTATTATTATTATTATTATAATAATAGCATATTGATTCCAAATTAAATATGTGAATGAATTACACATTACCTTGTATTATTATTGTAAAGAAGTAATTGAACTTTTTAACTTTCAATTAATTTTTTTTATTGGTAAATTGAAATATTTTATTATGGTATGTATGTATGTATATTTTTTCTTTTATAAGATTAAAATCCGAGACAATGCTTTCTATATATATGAAATTCATATTAATATAATTTAATTTTCATTAATATAATTTATTTATGTTTTGTATTGAAATATTTATATTTATATTTATATTTATTTTATCTCATTTTAATTTTGATATAAAATTATGTTACTTTGTATAGATATCTAAATATTTTATTTATGGCTAAAAGTGAAAAATGTTTAAATATCCTTCATACGTGGTTGCAATATCAATTAATCCCAATGAGCAATGAGATAATTAAACCTAACTAAACATATATATTCATTATTGTTATTTAGATAATTAAAACTAACCAAACATATATATACATTGTTAGACATCAGGCTTTTGTGATCCATATTGATAATTAGTGTGTCTTCGGGATTAATCACATGTTATAGAATGGGTCGATGTTTTGAACCAACTAATGTGGTCCATCTTTAGGACAAATGGTGAGAAAAACAATATTAACAAAAGAATTAAATTGCAGAGAAGCATCCAGGTCTTGAGATAGCTGTTAGAATCTCGCATCAAGCCATCTCGCGATGATCCCATTTCCAATGTGGCACTTCCCTTCATCCAGGGGACCACTGAAAGGATTGCTCATATTCTAAAAAAGAATGAAATTTTTGCATCTTTTAAACCCCTTAATACCATTATAAATTCTCTTAGGTCGGTGAAAGACCCGATTGACCCCAAAGATATGAAAGGGGTTTACTCCATTCCTTGGTCACATGGGATTCCCTACATAGGTGAGATGGGTCGTTCCATAAACCAGAGAATCCAAGAACATGCGGCGGACATTAGACATAATTGCTCTCTTTCCTCTGCCTTAGCTGAACATGCTGCAAAATCAAAGCACCATGTGTGCATTGAGAATTCTCAGGTCATCGATAGGGTTGATCGTTTCCATGATCGAAAACTCAGTGAAGATATTGAGATTGAGAAGGAATCTGTCAACCCCAATCGAGATGATGATTGGAAATTAAGTAGGAGCTAGATTCCTGCCCTCTCTTCGTGATTTTTTTATATATAAAATTTTAGGTTATTATTATTAATTGTTTTTATTATTATTATTTATTTAGTTATCTTTAGTATTATTATGATTATTATTTTTATTACCATTATTGTTATTGTTATTATTATTATTATTTTACTATTTATTTATTTATTTAAATGTTTTTTAAGGTTATTATTTTTAATCTTATTATTATTTATATTATTATATTTATTTATATTGTTTAGAATGAATTATTATAAACTAAAATTAAGATATAATGTAGAATTTAACTAATTTTTTAATAACTTTTTCCCTTAACTATTATTTAACCCTTTAATAGTTAGTTTTCAGTGGCTAGTTCCTAATGGCTATCTCAAGACCCGAATGCTTCTCTACTATTTAATCCTTTTGTTCAAATTATTTTTCTCACCATTTGTCCTGAAGATAAACCACATTAGTTAATTTGAAACATCACTCATTCTATAACATATGATTAATCCAAAAAACACCATATATATATATATATATATATAAACAAATTCATATTTTTATTTAGGAAATATTTTATTTTTTATTTTAACACTATTACACTGAATTGTAAAACATATCAATCAACACAATAATAATAAAAATATTTAAATACTATATCAGAAGGTATATAATTTCATTTACTTTTTAACATAAAATTAACCTATGGTGTGTACAAACATATATACAATAATATACATAACTTCATTATAATTCGAGATTTATGATCTACCATGACTGATTAATTTATTTTAAATGTAGACCTTAAATATTACATCTTTTAAATTTTTACTCTAAAATATATTAAAATAAAAAAGTAAACTAAATTGATTATATATTTATTAATTTATTTCTTTTAGATATAATTATTTGCTGGGAAGAAGTTCGTTACGTACAAAGACAAAATTCCATTAATCTCAAATATTGTTCCGATATCATAAGATTTTTATATGGAAGGTGTTGGTGTTTATATGAAGTGAGTAGGTAAGGATTCATAAGGTTATTTTATTTTTATTTTAAAATAAAAAATAAACTTGTTATATTATTTTTTAAATTATAGCATTTTTAGTATTTTTATAAAAAGAACTTAAATAGTTTATTATAGCATTTTTTTTAATATATTTAGGCCGATAGGCCTTCCTATGCATCAACAATTGTCAACACTTTTAATCTGAACCGTTTGATCAAGTTTGACAGTTTCAACGGTTGATTTGAAGTTGAGTGCTTTTTCCAAATATTTGAGTTGCCTTTTTTTCACGTCCAGTTCTGCTGTGCATTGAACCTGGCCCTTTGAGTTGCATTACTGTTTTTTCCAATTCTTTTGTCACTCTCGAAGATATGCATTACTGCTTTTTCCAATTCTTTTGTCACTCTCGAAGATATTTTCACTGCTTTTTCCTTGACAGTTGTTGTTGTTGTTCTTCAAATGAGTTTCGTTAATATTTCTCTTCTTAGATGCTTGAATGATAATACGTCTGATGATGGATTCAATCGAAAATATATAGTATCATGCACTGTGGAATCGAATTGCTCACGGGATTTTAAGGTTTCATGGAATTGTTCGTGTAGCATCTGTTAGCAAGAGAGAGCACAGCGGCCTAGCCTATTCTTGATTGCTCTACCTGCAAAAGGCGCAATTTTTTAGGGAATTTCTACTTTTGCCAGTTCACCTTAAATCCCTTGTACAGATTGTGGGCGCCCAAAATGGAGGTCCTGAGTTCGCCCAAAGAAAGCTTCAGAGAGGTTGTGGTGGTACGGAGCAATTAGAGGAACCCATCCTCCTCCTCCTATCGAGGATGGTAAGTCAGAGGCTCTGTGGCAGAGTAGGCGGCTCAGGCTGTTGAATCCTGTGCGCAGCACCGACGAGAAGAAAGCAGCTCTTGGTGATTCAAAATGAGATTGGGGCTTTAGTGAAGAGGAGAGCAGATTTCATTTCTCAAAATGTGCTAATTATCTTCATCCTCAAAAGGTATTTACACAGGTTAAATCTATTCATTAAATTACTTGTGGGTTTATTTTCTTTGGTTTTGTATATTGCTAAACCCTTCTATATTTGAAATGTGCAGAGAAGAGAAGTCTATTCCTACGAAGCAAAGTAAATTGTTGCTCCATGGCAGAGATGGTGATGGGTTTTTCGACTGAGTTGACCTCCACTGAGCTGCACTGATTCCTGTTTTATCTCTTTCTATTTCTCTGACTGATATTTGTTCTATAGATGTGTTATTCTTTGTCTTTATCAAGCCCAAAGTCCTCGCGTGGTCATGCGTTTTTGTTTGGCCATTATATTGGTTTTATTTGATGGTTTATTTATTTATTATGGGGGAATTCATTTACAATTTTTTAATTGTTTGGATTTGGTTTGGTCGGGGAGATGAAAGGATAGTTGGTTCGGCTATAGCCTATAACCATGGCTGTGTCATATGAGTTTTTTTCGTTTCCTTTGCTCTCAACTTCTTCTGTGTTTTTGTTTGGCCGTTATATTGGTCTTATTTGATGATTTATTATTTATTATGGGGTATTCTTTTACAGTCTTTTAATTGTTTGGATTTGGTTTGGTCGGGAGAGATGAAATGATAGTTGGTTCGGCTAAACCTATAACCATGGCTGTGTCATACGTGGAGGTATGCACTAGCTTTATTTTGATTCCAATAATTTTGATTACAATTACGTATGTGTGAATTTCAATTCTTAATATGTGTGCAGTGTATAAATATTGCGGTGGACCGTTGGTGTTTCTTATCAGATCAACTTTAAAGAATTATCATTCAGTTATTTCTCATTTATTCCATAGATCATTCTCATATCCCCGAAAAAAATTCTAGCTAAATTGACTCCTCTTAATTTTACATGACGTTGCCAATCTGAAAACATGTCAAATGTCAAAGTAAAATGCAAGCAATGTGTAGGACACTTGACTTTACATCACCTTACACATCTGAAGACATGTCAAATGTTGTCATTATATTCTTTGAGTAGTCTGACGTGGCTAACATTTAAAATAAAATGAAGTTATCCGTACTATATTGATCAAGTTTATTATCAAGATGTTTAGCTATACTAAGCTTCAAAATTCAACAACTATATTGTCGAGATGTTTGCCTAAGTGTGTGTTTTTTTTACTAATTATTTTATTTTCAGTTTGCTTGGATAATAGTTAGTGTAAAGTGCTCTCTTTGTGCGGAACTGCGGCGACATAGATCACGATTGCACCGTATAATTTCAATATACTTAAATTATCCATTTCTCTATGCACATTTTATTTTTAATTTGTGTTTTTTTCAAAATTATGCACAAATGTTAGAAGGATGCCATTTCCTCGAGGAAATGGCATTCCAGAGTATAAACGATATGTTTATGTTTATATTGTGTATTATATTTGAATTACGTTCCTATATTTCTTTATTTTAAATAAATTATGTAATTAGGTCGATAGGCTTTCCTATGCATCAACAATTGTCAACACTTTTAATCTGAACCGTTTGATCAAGTTTGACAGTTTCAACCGTTGATTTGAAGTTGAGCGTTTTTTTCAAATATTTGAGTTTCCTTTTTTTCACCTCCAGTTCTGCTGTGCATTGAACCTGGCCCTTTGAGTTGCATTATTGTTTTTTCCAATTCTTTTGTCACTCTCGAAGATATGCATTACTACTTTTTCCAATTCTTTTGTCACTCTCGAAGATATTTTCACTGCTTTTTCCTTGACAGTTGTTGTTGTTGTTCTTCAAAGGAGTTTCGTTAATATTTCTCTTGTTAGATGCTTGAATGATAATACGTCTGACGATGGATTCAATCGAAAATATATAGTATCATGCACTGTGGAAGCGAATTGCTCACGGGATTTTAAGGTTTCATGGAATTGTTCGTGTAGCATCTGTTAGCAAGAGAGAACACACCAACGCATTAGAAATTCATCTAACACTTTTTTTTCCCATTTGCCAAGTTAGTATTGCTTTGCTTTTTTTTTCGTGAGGAGGTTTAATTTCTGGCTTTAAGCTCAGTGGTTTGATACTTTCTTGATTTGTATTATTTCCCGTTCCGTTACAGTGGTTGATATGATTTATTTCTTTCATAAATTCAGCATTTAACGACAGAAAGATATTTCAGGTCCAATTCAATTTTTGTTTTCAGGATTTTATTTTTGAAATATAGCTAGTACTATTGAGGAGTTTATGAACAAAACAGATTTGAAATGTGGTTGGATATTTCTAAAGTTTTCTCTTTGACGCATCACATAAATATTGTATGTAATCGAACATGCTATTTTTTTTTTGCTATTTCTAGTATTGTTGTCTTTACCTTGGTACTTTTGAAAAATATCTCCCTAAGTGTAGCCAGTTGTAATCATGAATTGGTCTGATTCCTTACATATATGTAACATTTTCCAAACCTGTCTAATGAATCGGGGAGAATATCGCTATTGATCATCCTGCAGTTTAGGTGATCCCTGGTCTATAAATGTGAGGCACAAAGTAGTGATTTGGGCCTGCAAAATGTATTCTCTGAAGGACTTGAGGGCTTTGACCAAGGCGTAGCCCTACTTCTCCATAATGGTATAATCTGGCTTTGCATATCGGAAACTATTTGAGGTTGTGTCCCAAGTCCCCTTTCTTAATGATAATGTTTGAAAGCCTTTATATCTTTTTCTATTTCATTAAAGAAATTCCTTCTAGAAATATTTGATTCCTTCTTGTAAAATACCCCAATAATAATTATAAAAAAAGAATATCTCTAACTATTTATTTCTTGATAATTATTTAATTTATATGTCTTTCCTATAATAAGGAATATGTATGCTCTTTTTTTTTTTTGGTTTTTGTTCATATTATAATATAAATTCATTGTGAATGTATCATGGTATTCAGTTTATTCCTTATGGTTTTTAGTATAACTTAACAGTTACAATGATCTCGCCCTCATAATTTAAGTATAGTTGATCTTAATGATCATTTGACTTGTGAGCTAGGGGTTATGTTAAGGTTTAAAACCTTATTCTATTGGGATATGCATTTTTGTTAGTGATTACCTTTACTTATATTCCACCAATGTTTACGTGGCTATGGAAATTTTATGAAAATTTTTGAAAGGTGTCCTAAACCTTTGAGACGCACCAACAATGAGGCACTACAGGTTGCTGGAATTCATTCTACCTAGATATTTGTGAGAACCCTAGGATCTACAACCTAAGGTTTTCCATTGAAATCAATGGTGAATTTGGAGGTTGAGCAATTACATAACTAAAAGCCTCCCCTCTTTTGCACAACCTTGGCTCAGTTGTAGCCTCGCTCGTTGAGGATTTGCTCTACAATGGTGGAAAACCGCTTATTCTAACTCACTTCATCTATGAACATGAATATACACTAAGTTTTGACCTTTGCTATGGACTCACATTTATACTTATGTATCACTTATTAATTTATTTATTTGTAACAATTTTTTATGCCTTATGAATTAATGGGACAACTCTTTTGTTGGAGGTTCACTCTTCTCAGGCACATGGAGTATAGTTCAACATATAGCACTTATTAGCCTTACCTACAGAGGATAAATGTTTAATTAAACTTTTGACTTTTGTTGTAGGTAAACCCAAGACTTTTTTTTTTCCATTGAGTCACTTTATGAGGGAAAATAAAAAAAATTGTTAATTTGTTTTCAAAACTATTTTATGTGCAGGTAGAAGATTATTGGTGCCTTCATGTTTTAGTATAGGTAGGGTTCTAAACCCTAATGAGTTATGTGTTTTAGTATCCACTACTTCTTAAAATATAAATGCTTTAATGCTTCTTTTCTATGACCCTAACATGTTTGAAAGTTGCACACCCTTGTGAATGGAAATGGGTTGTAACTATCATTTTTCATCTTGAGCAAAGGATTCTAGGTTTTCAATGATTCTTTATTAGTTGATTTATTGCAGGCTTTCAATCATTTTGAGGTCCATATGTGTAGTATGTATTTTAAAAGGAAAGTGTCAACCGACTCTAGGTTATCTTTTAATAAAGGGAATCATTGCTTGCATCAAAATCTATGCAGGAGAATATACTCTAGCCAATCGTACAACCTGTTTTCCAGAATTACCCACATGGTAAACACCACTTGCTGCAATAACCAAATTTCACATACATTTGCTTTATATTACATTTAACCTCATATGATTTTATATTAGTTTGAAATCATTTATTTTATTTCAAATATTCAAACATAATATTTCCCGCCAAGAACAGCAAGGTCTAGCATTCACTGTAATTTAGAAATTTCTTTAAAAAATCATTTATTTTACTTCAGCGCTTTAAAAAACATGCTTTCGTCAAACACATCCATTGTCACTTACAATATTTTATTTTTTGATGGAAACAGGTATGGATACAGGCTATTTATGATTGTTGTATGAGTATTGCCAAGAAATTCAGCATCCTGCCCCAGCAAACATTGCCTCTTTACCGTTTGCATCCAGCCATTGAATTGTTAAAGAAGGTAAAAGAAATACTCAAAATAACAATTCACATCCATGAAAGTGACACACACAGAAAAATGCAGCGTCAATTGCAAGAACAACTCTGTTGCCGATGCCAAGCCCCATCATGCCTATATGATTACCTGCTCATTGTCAATTACATCTATATGTAATAAAATTCTCTTATTGTACATATGTTTAGAAGCCAAATAATACTTTCATTGTATATATGTTTAGTTATTAGCTACCAAACATGTCTCTATGTGTAGACCATATGTAAAATTTGAAAAAATACATTGCAAAGCATTTAACTATCTCCTGTATAATTTCTTGTGATAAACACAGAATACCAAGTAAAATATTTAGAAGTATTCAAGTGTAATAAGTTTACTATGTTCCACCAAACATGATGCATAGTTATGGAGTGTCATAAGTTTTTTTGTACCTACAATTTTAATAAAAACTCAGTTTACATAGATTTGGCCTTTTGAGTGTGGTTTCTATTGTTCATGGAATGCTAGATGTTATGCTACTCACGTTAAGTTATCTTTGTTTTTTTTTTCAAAAAAGTTATATAGGAATATGTTTACCTTACATGGGCTTCTGCAATGACATTTATAGAGTGGTTAGTTGTTTGTTTTTAAAATAAAATACATTTACATGAAATTTTCTAATTCTCTTCCATTTTGTTTCAGTCATGTTAGCATTTTTAAATACATGTGAATGAATAGAAAGTCTTGTGGTTTTCTTTAAGTATTTCTGCTTTGACATGCTGCTTTGTTCTCTTTTTCACTTCCAGTATAAAAACCTTACATTCCTAGTCTGTTCTGTCTCCTATATCTTTTACTCTATTTCATATTTAATAAACTATACAATATCAATAGCAGCGAAGAAGGTGGCCCGACCTTTTATAAAAATTCAACAATTCCAACTTCATAAATCTATCGGCCTCTCTTTCTACCTTTTGGTACAATTGCTAGTTTATATTGTTTTCAAATTGTACACTTCGTGTTTCAACCCATTTTTTTAATATATATTTTTAATAACTTTTTACATTTTCTTTTGGTTGTGTAGCTTTTTCTTATTCATGGTTTTTAAGTGAGTGCTTTTACTATAAAAAGGTTATATATAGAAAGGACAAAAATTAAAATAGAAAACTATTATGGCATTAAATATATTATTTAATGATAAATTTATTGGAATCAAATATATTATTTAATATGATGTGATAAAGGGATTTTTGTCTCACAAAATTGGAGCTAAAAAAAATCATATATTTAAGATAAACTTAATGGAATCGAATATATTACGTAATATGGTGTGATGAAGGGATTTCATCTTATAAAATTGGAGCTAAAAAAATCATATATTTAAAGGAGACAAGATTGCTTTATTTTAAACCATTATATTGAGGAAGAAAAGATCATCCTGGTTTATTTTTATTGAATTTGTCGTTAACATATTCATCATAGAAGGTTTATTCAAACTTCAATCAAGGAATTTTTGGGTTGTGCACAATTTTACAATTGATCTCAAGGTGACTAATTCTTTCCTAATTTTGGCTACAAGTTTAACATTCTATAAACACGCCCTACATCTATAGAAAAAAGGGTGAATCATTCAATCAAATCCATATACCTAGTCTCTCATGCATTGATAGATACAGGGAGAGGAACTTGCATGCCTTTAACCTTATCAATTGGCATTGATATTGGCTTATGAAGCTGGTTGGAATCCTACTCCTAGAGACCTTACACACACCATAGAAAGAGAACCCATATCTCCTAGCAGACATGAAACATAAGATAAATCTAATGTTAAACTTATGAGTGAGTCCAAATCCAACTAGATGAATCCAAATGGATATAGGAAGGGAATAAATTGAAATTAACATAGGAAGAAATGGAATTATTACAATATTATACCTTCAATGTGAGCATCTTCTTTTTACATGTTGATATTAACCCATCCTTAGCCGATAGATCAAATTTAATCTCACTTGACCATGAAAATAGTTGGGTCTCTAAAATCCACTAGAATTTACCTCGATTTGTCTCTATATCTTCTCCTCTCCCTTGAATGGTCTTCCTTATATAGGCATCTTGTAGATTTTATAAGATGTATCTAGACACTGATGACTAAGAGAATCAAGGCTAAAGCTTCAATTAGTGACCCTTTATTAGTCATTTCTCTCTCATTTGAAGTGATCATATTGGAAACCCAATTGATAGAAGGTTGACCCTTCATCACTCCTTACACACAAGTATAGTAATACATCACTATTCTTCCACATAAATTAGTGATGGGGCACTAACGTTTCTCTCTAGTGATGTGAGAGGTGCATCTCATCTTTGAAAACTTGTGTAGGACAGGTTATGTTCCCTCTTCCAACCCTAACATGGTACATAAGGTGATATAACCTTAGGATGGTAATTAGAATGATAATGGATTCCCCATATTATGTGAGGTAAGAAGAGAAAATAATGACCAAAATACATTATGATACATTGAATCTTAGGAGGTGGCACAAGGAAGGGGTTGAAATTGAAGGAATTATATAGGATTTTCAAGACATCCATGTAAATCCATATAGATCATCCTTGAGGTAGTACCCATTTTAAGTACAAGAGATAACTAAACACTAGCACTATTACTTTGAAAAATAGATATGTGACATGAAATGCTAATACATGGAAACGGAGGAACACATTGGGGATCTATGCCTTCAAGAAAGAGATCATAGCCACTAGAAAGTACATTATGGGTCTATGTCGCAATATACATCAGTATGACATAAAACATAAAGAACAATTCCCATGAGTGGTCCTCAAAGTACAAAATATGGTACAATACACCATCATATATTTGGAAGGGGTACATATATGAGCATGGAAAATTCTAGGGGCTAATATTCGTAGGTGGGCTAATTTTCCATGATTTATAAAAAAAAAAGATTTGCCAATTTCCATTTTTTCTAAATACGATTCGCCCAAATTTTACAATATAAAATTATTTTACTTTTAAAATCGCCAACATTAGACTATATATAAAATCATTATAATTTTGAATAATTTTACAAATATATCCTTAAACATTTTATAGTTTCATAATAGGGACTAGTGAGATTCGCCAAGTTTTTAAACTTGAAGATAATTTTCCATCCTTAAAATATTCCCTGTATATGAGTGATATGCCCCTAAGAACAATCACCCCAAACTTGATGTTATGATCCCATCATGTGAATAAAATAGTTTATGTGGAGCATGGTAGAATTGTTTGATTATTGATCATGGACGTATACCATTAAAAGACATGAAGGGACCCACAAATGATGAAAATGGGCCCTAAGATACCTAGTACAATCCATTGAGCATGAATAAGTAAGCGAATGTTGAACAACTGTGGAGTCAATTTATTAAAGATGAATGAGAAAAACTCATTTCCAATTGCAAGGAAACTTGATAATGAGGGTTGTAAGTTGCAAGATACTACCATTTTCTAGTTCAAACTCCTAGATAATGACTTGATGATGATAGGAGATATGTTAATGAGGGCCTTGATATATCTCTCATAAATCCACACAAAATATATGAAAAGATTACGTGAATAGATGGATTCATCATGTATAACTAACATAAGGATCACTGCCACAAAAGGCCAATAATACTACAAATGGTTGACTAGGTTTTTAACCTCCCTTGAACATACTTGGCATGACAGAAGAATGAATTGGAAACAATTACTAATGAGCACCACGTGATATCATGTGATAATGCAAGAGGCATTGAACCACACTCCATAATGAATGGATGAGTAATCAACCAAAGTAATATATTATTCATATGTATAGTATGAATCCTAGGAAAGATATAACCTAATTGCATGAAAATTTATGCAAATAAATTCCTTGTTCAAAGGTGGTGCAATTGATGATGTTGCTTCCTGATATGGACTCCAATAAATTTACTGTTGTTTTTTATAGTATCTCTTTCATAGATTTGTAATCATGAAAGAGAAGATAGGTAAAATCAATATTGTCTTTTCCATTTAATTTTAATGAGCCCAAAAGAGATAACATTATACTTGATAGAATGTCTTTTTCGTTGGGTTTAATGATATTGAAAGACGTAAAAGTGTGCTTGGTGAAGTTTCTTGTTTATGCTTTAAAGAGATAAAAGAAGAGGTAGTAGTATGTTAAGTATCTTTCTGATATCATTTAACAAGCATGAGAACTGGAGAAGATTTTTCTCATTACCTTCGTTATATAACGAGAATGAAAAGAATGCAAAGGAATCTCATCTTGGAGAAATGAGTGGTATAAATGGGAAGCATCTAGTTCCAATATGGTGCAATTTCCTTAAGCATGATGAAGGAGAGAGGCTAGAAATGTGAATTCACTCATTTTCATGGTCTCTACAAGAAGGGCAAAGTCGCTGGGAAAAATAAAATAAAGATGAAAACAAAAAGAAGTAAAATATGATTATAGTGGAAGTAAACAAAGAGAGAGAAACAAATAGCATAGTAGTATACACAAGTCATTTTAACAGTGAGCATTAGTGATCACAAAGTAAGAAAAAGATTTTTTTGATCCTCCTCGAGATATGGCTAGAATATAGATGAGGGGAGATGAATGAGGTTCAATTCTTGGCATGGTGGTTCTATAGGAGGAATATAACATCTACAATAAGATGTAGCATGGAAACCAAAATGGAAAATGTGTACTATACTATGGCATTAATGGAAAAATGCACTCTATCGCTAAATTTATTTTGTGATGTTAATAAAATTTTAATTTTGTTACTTGATGGGATCATACCTAAGGAACTATCAAATATGGCATAGCTGGTTGATAA
The DNA here is from genome assembly GCA_031772625.1 of Pinus tabuliformis. Taxonomy (NCBI): domain Eukaryota; kingdom Viridiplantae; phylum Streptophyta; class Pinopsida; order Pinales; family Pinaceae; genus Pinus; species Pinus tabuliformis. The sequence goes on from CM062816.1 coordinate 1,449,990,295, forward strand.
TGTAATGTAGAGTGCAATGAAAGACCTACCTATATGCAAATATAAAAATAAGTGCACAAAATATATATTCGATGCCACTTTTAAACCAAAGGTTTCTTCAAGTACTAATGTTTGAAAAATAAAGATGTAAACCCCCTATATCTTGCATTTTCAAACATGGCTATTTTTAGACTTTTAAGATATTGTTGGGTTGAATGGAGCCATAATTGAAATTATATGATGATGTAATATTCTATTATTATTTGAGTTGTAAATAAATTGTTATGGAAATATTCATAAAAGAGATCTAAGGTTTAGAAGACTTCTTGCCAAGCTTATGAAAATCTAGAGGTGGTTAAGGTCCACATGGTGGACCTTCCCTAAAAGTCTCCTAAAAATTGCTAGGAGAAAATAATTAAAAATATTAACATAATGAGAGAGAAATATTTAGTCACTTATTCGGAGATAAATACAAATAGGGCGGAAAAATCACCGTGGGAGGAAAAAGACATGCTTTAAAGAAAAAGAAAAGAATGATTTTCGGGAAAAGACTAAAGCAAAAATGCCTAGGAAAAAGCCTGGTAGACCTTAAAGAATGACACCGCTAAAAATATGTTGAGGAAGAAATCTATAAAATAAACCATATAGGAACCAAAGAGGTTTTTTATTCCTAATGGAAAGAAGATCTTAGCTCGGGGGGAATTATTGGAGATAGTTCAAGGTTGGACGGAACATGCTCTGTTCTTGAAATGGGTAATTATGCTATAGGTTAATTTGAGTAATGAATTTTCGAATTGGTACAAAAAACGAAAATTGCAAGGATAGATAGAATGTTTTTTAAGCCAATGATTCTTGGGCATATATGGTATTATGTGTATTATATGATCTAGATTAGAGGAATCGTTGTGTAGTGGAGTGACAAATTACTAAAATGTTACCAACACATATATAGTATAGTATGTAGTGGAAAATTAAAACTAAGAAATTGAAATTGATTACATACAAGAAGATATTATTTTCAACATGTTGCAATATTTTTCATTATAAAGATGAATGGAAATACAATACAAGCGTCACATTATCATAGAATGATTTTTTTAAGCCAAAAATTAAGAATAAATAAATAGATAATATCTATGTTATTAAAAAAACAATAAAATAAAAAATAAATAGACCAATTATACTCAACGAAATGGTGATAACTTATACAACATTCTTATAAGAATTTGGCTATACATTTCCTTAAATCCATTTGTTAAATCTATACACATAAATATTATGGTAGAATACACATATAAATGCTTCTTCACATAAATAAAAAATGTAAAAGAATCCAAATAGGAAAGGAAGGTAGGGTAGTCTAACTACCTAAAGGAATAATTCATCAAGAAATTTACCATAAGTCGAGTAACTACCAAATTGGTTGAATCAATTACATGGTTAGTTTAATTAAATGGTATATATAGTCAACACTCATTGAATCACTATAGGACGTCATGTAAAACGTATAATAGAAAGTTGAGATACTAGGAGTATACATATATCTCAATCATAACAAGTAAAGGGAATCCGGAATACGGTTATAATTATAACAAGCGTCATGTAAAACGTATAATAGAAAGTTAAGATACCAGGAGTATACATATATCTCAATCATAACAGGTAAAGGGAATCTGGAATATAGTTATAATTATAACAAGAAACTTTGGAGAAAAAATGTGACCGAAAATCTTACAAATATCGTAGACAATGTGTACCATAAAAATAAGTGATATCCAAATGATGAACATAGTAAAATAACACAAAATATTCCTTTTTAATATATTCAAAGAAAATGTATAGATCCGGGTTCGTACAAGTGTGCATTTAAAACAAAAACAAAACGAAAAGTATTATAACATAAGGTAGTAACTTTACAAGAATTACAGGACTAATATACGAGGCAAAAATGATGACTAAGTAATGCCTCTAAGTTTGAACCATATAACAAAAAAAAACCCTTGTTGTGTTGAACGTACATTAATCATAAAACACTCTGATTTGGTTCATGGCTCATGAAGCCTAATTTTGTGATACATCATGAGGAAATTCAAGAGGAAATGGAGAATTCAAAGTATGCCAACCTATAACAACTAGGAAGTCGAAGTCGAAAATAGCCTTTGTATGCAGACGCTACTTTGAAGAAGGCTATCAAGCTACTAGGTCATATGAAGGGCTTACCTATAACCACAATTAATTAATTAAATTAGTGATGGAATTCTAGGCATTCGTTCAAGGTTTTAAATCAATTTTGAAGTCATAGACAAAACAATAAAATGAATAATATTAAGATATATACCTGATCAATAGAGTATAATACCTCCTTATTCATCGCTGCGAGCATAAAGTAGCTAAGGGCTAATGAAAGTTTGGACAAGTAATCCAATTCTATGAAAGAAAAAAGAAAAAAAACTTAAGAGCGAAATCCCAAAATAATAAAAGAAAGCATCCGAGTGTTAGTAATGAACCATATTCATTATCTATGGTGGATTAGAAAATTTCATAGAGAGGAAATTAAAGTATAAAAGAAGGGAATTTTAGGAAATTCACACTATAAATGAAGTAAGTCAAATCTTTCTTGATGTAGGGGCATCTAGTTAAGGGCATCGTGACCAGGTGTTGGTCTCAACTAAGTAGGAGAGGTTCATCAGTGATTTAAATTTCATTTGTGTTGTTAATTAAGAACAATATTAGGAGCCTGTTTTATGTCTTTGTTTGTTAATAGGTAGTTAGGGACAGTACAGTTGGGTAGAAGTAGTTGTTGACACATGGTTGTCTGGTCTTTTGTTTTAGTTTATTTTCATAGTTATTTACTTTTGAAAAAAAAAAACAAAATAATAGGAAAGAATATTATCTTTGTATTCTATAGAACGAAAGAATCAAAATAGCAAGATAGTTAATAACTGCATAACTAAACAAGCAACTGCCAACAATTTGCTTAGCTGTATTGTAAAGATTATAAAATAGATGTACATAACATGGACAGGGTTCGACAAATTTTCTAAACATAAAATAATAATACGAAACAAAGATATTTTCATTTCAGTTTTTTTCCTAAGTCCATCTGAATAACTATTGTATCTCCTATCATCTAATTCTTGTTACATGTAATGAAAGAACAATCAAGCATTTTATCAATCTCCTTCTTGGAAGAACAAAAGTGAGTTCCCAAAAACAACGACAAGCAGAAGCATGGAAACAATAGAGTCATAGATATAAACAACGAAGACGAGCACATAGTTCCTTTGCATGATCAGAAGCTACAGAGGCTTATGCTACAGCGAGTCACTATTAACAAATACAGTCATAGTATCGAATACAAGTAACAGGAAATTCTGTGTGCACTAATACAAATGCTTTTTTTTTCATTAATCTTTCACAATAATTACAATAACCCACATTGGGGTTTCAACCACACAATTACAAATTTAAAGCCCAACAGTTTTGAAGGCGAGGAAACCCAACTTCTGAAATATAACAATGAAAAGAGGGTTAGGGTTTCAAACCCTTAATCAAAATTCATTACAGTTCACGGCAGAACCCACACTACTCAGACAACCGAACCAGAAAATCAAAATTTTCATAATCAAATGTCATTGCAACAGGATCTACGTTGAATGCAAGAAAAGACAAGCAAAAACCCTTTGACCAAACAGAGATAACAAGGAAAGATCCTACCGGTTCCATTCGAAGAAGGAGACGAGGGGTACTCCAACTAGAGACCAGTGACCTGCAAGGATAATACAACAAGGCGTTAGCACCGTGGGTTGGAAGCCAAACAAAAAGACAGTGAAAACTAACAGAAAGGGAACATGAACGCTGGAAGAACTTACCCTCTCGACAGCAAAGATGGACAAGGAGAACCACAACTGACCGCGGCCACCACGAAATAAAACCTTGTTCGCAAGGAGCCGAGACTATTAGTGTACACAAAATTTGAGATCATAATTTTCATCAGGGAGGGACATTTTACCTTGCCAAAGAGAGGAGATGCCGAATGGAAGGGTCCTGTTGAGGCCATGACTGGAGCACAAGCGCACGCATGCACAAATAATTGATTATATAACCATACAAGTAGCAGAGGAATCATAAGTTAATCTAAAGGACTGAGCGAGCAATGAAAATGAAATAGTGAGCATCGAGCCACCAAAGGAACAAAGAACCTTACAATAGTTCAACCAACGACTAGCAGAGCCAAGCTAGCAAGGGTGTAAACTAAGGAAAAAAGATTGAGGCATAGCTGCAACTTACCAATGGAGAAGCCACAGTCGGTACAAGCAAAACATAGTTGCATAACAGTGACAAATACCCACAGAACCATAGAGCTCACAATCCATCAGCGCACAGTGAAAATGACCAGGAGAACCCAATACCCTAGGGTTTAGCCAAATGTGGGACAGAAGCCCGAGACCAGGACAACTTTCCTCTCGGTGTATAAAGTCATCAATACAAAAATCAATTTCCAAAACTAAAATATCAGTGCTAAACCCTGATTAGTAAAATAATTATTTTTAAATCATTGTTAATAAATAGTTATTTGATTGATTAAGGTACATAGCATAGGCTGGTCCCATCATAGTGGTATCAGAGCAAGATCCAAAATTTGTTAGAGAAATGGAGGTAGGAAGACGAGGTCGTGGAAGAGGTGCTCGGAGGATAGTAGAGGAAGGATTGTGGGAGGAGATCAGGATCCTCACTGCTCGTTTGGAGGCAGTTGAAGCAGGGAGAAGAAGGGATCCAAAGATAAGAGATGATAGCGAATAAGAAGCTATAGTCACAACAGATGGATCAGATGAAGAAGGGCTAGAAATGAGACTGTTGAGGTTGGTCCTATTGGTGAGCAGCAAGCCTAAACCAGAAATCCCAAATTATGATGGCAGCTTGTCCACAGAGGTTCTTTTGGACTGGATCAGTGAACTAGATAAATATTTTAAGTGTGAAGAGGTCAGTGAAGAACGTAGAGTCAAGTTTGCTGCAAAAAAAATTGAAGGGATAGGCAACCCTGTGGTGGGACAGTGTCCAAACAGAGAGGAGGAGGATGAACAAGTTGCCAATCAAGAAATGGTCAAGGATGGTGGCCAAGTTGAAAGGCAGATTTCTGCCTAAGGATTACCAGATTGCACTACATCGGTAAGTGCAGAATCTGAAGCAGAAAGGGATGACAGTAAGGGAGTACACTGAAGAATTTTATTGGGTAAATTTAAGAGCAGGTTATATAGAGGAAACCCTGGAGAAAACAGCCAGGTATGTAAATGGTTTAAGGTTAGAAATATTAGATGAAATCAACATTTTTTCACCAAAAAACATTGAAAAAGCATATCAGAGTGCTATGAAAGAAGAGGAGAAGGTCACCAAAAAACAAAATGCTAGGAGAGGACAGGGAACCAGCAGAGGAAGAGGACAGTCTTATGGCAGAGGACGAACTGCCAGCAGTAATGAAGAAGGTAGCAGTTCCAAAGCTTCCAGAATAGCAGAAAAAGGTGACAACATGAGAGGTGGCAGGCCATATCAGCAAGGTAGGGGAAATAACCGAGGAAGAGGAGCTAGTTATCAGTGCTACAGGTGCCACAAGTGGGGGCACAGATCTTTTGAGTGTCCTGAAGAGGAACAAGCTGGAGAGAGAGATGCGTGTGTCGCACAACCAGAGGAAGCAGAGGCACCTCTCCAAGAAGCAGAAAATGTGCCGGAAATAGGGGGAGCCTTAGTTTTGAACAAGGTGTTGCTGAAACTAGCCAAAGAAATAGCTGAACAAACTCAAATGAAAGCTTTGTTTCAGTTAGTTTGTAAGTCACACGATAAGTGTTGTAAGCTGATTATTGATAGCGGAAGCACAGACAACCTGGTAGCCACAGAGATGGTGGAAAAGTTGGGGTTGAAGCGGTTGAAACACCCCACTCCTTACAAACAGGGAAAATTTTAAGAACCCCCCCTAAATTTACATGTATAATAATGGGCGAATCTCCATGGTATATAGGAAAAATGGAAGGCGATTTTATCAATAATATGATATGTATATATAATTTTTTGGCGAATCTCTCACCAGGCATGGCGAATATTTTACTCAATTATAAAATCTTGTGTTTATTGAATACACAAATGAAATCATTGCATTTCTTTAAAATATCTTTTGAAATCAAAATTACCGAAATTACATATCAATAACCTAGTGGGTGTAGGATAAAATTCACCCATGCCATTCACAGAAAGCATGAGAAAAAACCTAATACTATATATAAAACCAAGAAAAATTCAAATTCATCACTTCTAGGGACCTCGTAACCACCCTGCCAATACACAAGTATGTTCCTATTTGCAATTAGAAAAATTACCCAAATTACAATCTGTTTACTCCGGCATATGTTGGAAAGTTATAGAAGGATGACTAGTGCAATCAATCCATTCCTTTTAGCCCTGGATTTGTTTCAGTTTAAATCAGAAGTATACAAATATACTTGTCTAATGTCTATTCTTTAACCATTCACCTTAAGATGTTTTTACAATATAATTTCCTAAGTCTATTTAATATCTTCTAAAAACCAACCTATATCCATCTTAACTCCACATCTACCACTCTTAGGAGGATGAAATATATTTATCCCTCTTAGCACTTGGTAGACCCAGAATTAAGATGGATCTAAGATGATAGAATTCCCCTTTAAATAGTCTATGCTCATATGAATACCATGGTATTACCATGGGTTATCAGAAACCTGGAGCTTAAAAATTACTATTAGTAATTTATAAAAATTAATAAAATTAATAGTTGATTTTTATTTTATTTTTTATTTTAACCAAGCTAAAATGTTTAACATACATTAAATTACAACATCCATTTTTACTCTTGATCAGATCAAATATTTTTCACTCTATGCTAGTTTGCATATCACGATATTTGATACCTCTCGGGGGTTAGTATCCAAAGTAAAGATGGATCTATGCTGGTTTAATTCCCCCATTTAAATAGGCTACATTAAAGGTGAATACCATGGGTCAATACCATGTGCCATTTTTATTTTTATTAATACTAATATTAGGGTTAATAATGTTTTTTTGCATGATATTAATAACAATCTAGTCCATGGTATTTGTCCCATAGTATTTTGCCCATAGGTTTCACCTCAATATAACGCATTTTTTGAGTGTTTGTAAATATAAGGTGACTTATGGAGTAAATATAAAAAAATGTTTTATTTGTTTACCATACCTCTTGTTTATTTATATTTTTATTAATTTACCATACCTTTTTTACAAATATGGTATTTTGCCCATAGGATTCACTTAAATAAAACCGCTTTCTTGAGCCTTCATAAATAGAACAAGGGTTATGGACTAAATATAAAAAGAGGTTTATTTATTTACCATGCATCTAGTTTATTTATATTTTTATTTATTTACCATACCTTTTGAGTAAGTATAAAAAGACGTTTTATTTCTTTACCATACCTCCACTTTGCTTTTATTTTTATTTGTTTACACCCTTGCATGCATATAAGGTGACTTATGGAGTAAATATAAAAAATGTTTTATTTATTTACCATACCTCACATTTATTTATATTTTTATTAATTTACCATACCTATTTTATAAATATGGTATTTGGGCCTTTGGCCCATAGGATTCACTTAAATAAAACCTATTCTTGAAAATGGGTGAATGGAAGGTTGTAACTCCTAATTTCAAGGGCTAAATTTACCTTTTTTACCCTCTCCCTTAAAATAAGGTGGGCTATTTGAGGTGATTTGTAAAAATGTACTATGACACAAAATATTCGCCCACTAAAAATTTAAAACGCCTTAATTTCGCTAGAGGGCGAACATTCGCCCCTAAAATTTTCTATGCTTACAAAGTATCATGGCTGCAAAAAGGCCATCAGTTGTTGGTAGATGAGCAATGCTAAGTGGAGCTTCATATATGTAGATATAAGAATAAAGTTATTTGTGACATAATGTCGATGGATGTATGTCACATACTACTAGGCAGGCCATGGAAGTATGATAGGAAGGTGGTACATGATGAGAAGACAAACTGTTATAAGTTTGTCAAAGATAGGAACAAGCACACGCTTGTGCTCATCAAGGAGGAAGAGACAGCAGGAACAAGTGAGATGACAATGTTGTTAATGGGCAGAAAGAAGTGTTTGAAACAAATTGAGGACAACGAGGTGAGCTATGTTGTTGTAAGAAGCGTAAAGATAGTGCTGCTACACACAGAGGTGTCAGAGTTTCTGACAGAAATTCAACAGATGTTGCAGGAGTTTAGTGATATAGTAGTGGATGACTTTCCAGATAAACTGCCCCTTAAAAGAAGTATAAGTTATCATATTGACTTTATACCAGGAGCAAGCTTGCCGAATAAGGCAGCATATCGAATGAACCCGAAAGACAATGAAGAGATTAGAAAATAGGTGTAGGAATTGCTAGATAAAGGGCTGATATGGGAGATTTTGAGACCTTACGCAGTTCCAACAGTTCTCGCTCCCAAGAAAGGAGGAGAATGGCGAATGTGCACAGGTTCGATGGCCATCAATAAGATTACCATCCGGTACAGGTTTCCACTGCCGTGGATGGACGACATGATGGATTGCCTAAGCGGGCAACTTATTTTTCCAAGATTGATTTAAAGAGTGGGTATCATCAAATTCGAATCCGAGAAGGGGATGAGTGGAAGACAACCTTGACGACTAACGAGGGACTGTATGAGTGGCTGGTAATGCCATTCGGACTGAGCAATGCACCCAGTACCTTTATGCGATTGATGAATGAAATGCTGAAAGAATTCATTGGGAAGTTTGTAATCGTGTACCTAGACGACATATTAATTTTCAGCAAGATGAAAGAGGAACACTTTCGACATATTCAAAAAGTGCTGGAGAAACTGCAGCATAATAAGTTGCTGATAAATCTGAAAAGGTGTACTTTTCTACAAAAAGAATTAGTTTATCTTGGCTTTATAATTGCAGAAAACGAGTTGAAGATGGACCAAGAGAAGATTGCTACAATAGTCAACTGGCCATCCCCAAAAAGTCTGTTTGAGGTACGTAGTTTTCATGGCCTGGCGAGTTTTTACTGAAAATTTATAAGAAATTTCAGTGAAATCTGTGCACCTATGTTGCACACTATAAAGAAGGCAAGTCAGCCTTTTCGTTGGACTGAGGCAGCAGAGAGGAGTTTTCAGCTACTGAAGAAAAGGATCACAGAGAGACAGATCCTAAGATTGCCAGATTTTAGAAATCTTTTTCAGGTTCGTTGTGATGCAAGCAGTACGGCCATTGGAGCGCTACTTAGCCAAGAAGATAAACCTATTGCATTTTTCAACGAGAAGTTAAACAAAAGTAGGCAGAAGTATTCATCCTATGACAAGAAATTCTATGTTGTCATCCAAGCATTGAAGCACTCGAGACACTATTTGCTAAGGAATAAGTTTGTTTTGTTCTCAGATAATTCTGCACTACAATATGTGATGCAAAAGCACAAGCTAAATCACAAACATGCTAAATGGGTTGAATATTTGTAGAGTTTCACCTTTGTGCTAAAACACATCAGTGGGCAGGCCAAGAAGGTGGCAGATGCGTTAAGTAGGAGAGCCTTACTCTTGTAAGAGAGTATTATAAAAGTGCTGGGCTTTGAGCACTTGAAAGATTTGTATCAAACTCACATAGATTTTAAGGAGGCTTACAAAGAATTTTAGAATCCTTTGGTGAGAGACAATATTCCATAGTTGGACTATAATCTGCAGGAGACGCTGTTGTTTAGAGGAGGAAAGTTATGCATTCCTAACTGCTCAATGAGAGAGAATATCATTTGGGAGAAGCACAGTGGAGGTCTAGCTGGGCATTTTTGCATAGAAAATACATTGGAGCAGCTCAGTCATTTTTACTTTTGACCAAAAATGTGAAGGGATGTGCAGATATTTGTGAACATATGTAAAGTGTGTCAGTTAGCAAAAGGACACAGTCAAAATACGAGACTTTACACACCGTTTCCTATTCCAAGAAGACCATGGGACTCAATCAGCTTGGACTTTGTCTTGGATCTACCAAGGACACAGAGAGGTTATGATTCGGTGATGGTAGTAGTGGACCGATTTTCGAAGATGGTGCATTTCATCCCTTGCAGAAAGACCAACGATGCCACTCACATGACCCACTTGTTCTTTACAGAGATCGTTAGACTACATGGTCTCCCTAAGCCCATTCTCTCTAACAGGAATGTGAAGTTTACATGACACTTTTGGTGCACTCTGTGGAAGAAGATGGACATGCAGTTGAGTTACAGTTCTGCTTATCGCCCATAGACTGACGGGCAAACGAAGGTGGTAAATAGGAGTCTGGGGAACCTGCTACAAAGTTTGGTTCGTGAAAATTTGCGAATGTGGGATCGAGTACTTTCCCAGGTGGAGTTCGCTTACAACGACTCACCCAATCGCAGCACAGGTTGCAGTCCTTTTCAAATCTTGTATGGCATGCATCCTTGCAGAGTGCATGAGTTGTGAGATCTAGCACAGCAGGAAAGACGAAGTACTGATGGGGAAGATTTTGCTAACGCGATGAAAGATTTGCATGCGTAGGTGAAAGTTAAGTTGCAGGACAACAGTGAAAAATATAAGCAGTGAGTAGATTTGAAACAGAGACAAGTACAGTTTAATGTGGGGGATGAAGTCCTCACACATCTACGCAAGGAACGTTTTCCTAGAGGTGCATACAACAAACTGAAGTATAAAAGGATAGGTCCTTGCAAAATTCTCTAGAACTTTTCAGCGAAGGCTTACGAAATACAGCTGCCATGAGGAATAGGCATCTCGCCCATCTTTAATGTGGTAGGCCTGTTTCCATACACTATTGGTTCAGAGGAAGACAGTACAACACGGCCTACATAGGACACCCAAGACTGAAGTGAGACTTGGATGAGACAAATGCCATACGTTAAGCCTCCCGAGATCAAGAGGATCCTCGACACTCAGGTAGCCAAGCGAACTTGACAGAAAGAGTATCTACAATATCTGGTCAAGTGGAAGAACCGTCCCATTGAAGACACTTCGTAGCTTAACGCTAAATAGATACAGCAGGTGGGTTATTCAGTCGAGAAGCTCATGGACCGGAATCATGAATTTTTCTTAGCCTGGGAGCCTGATGCAGGAGCATCCAACTAAGGGCACCATGACCAGGTGTTGGTCTTAGCAAAGTAGGAGAGGTTCATCAGTAATTTGAATTTCATTTGTGTTGTTAATTAAGAACAGTATTAGGAGACTGTTTTATGTCTTTGTCTATTAATAGGTAGTTCGGGATAGTACATTCAGGTAGAAGTAGTTGCCGACACATGGTTGTCTGGTCTTTTGATTTAGTTTATTTTCATAGTTATTTACTTTTGAAAAAAAAACAAAATAACAAGAAAGAAAATATTATGTTTGTATTCTACAGAACGAAAGAATCAAAATAGCATGATAGTTAACAACTTCATACGAAACATAGATATTTTCATTTCATACGAAACACAATATGGACGGGGTTTGACAATTTTTCTGGACAGAGAATAATAATACGAAACATAGATATTTTCATTTCATTTTTTTTTCCTGAGTCCAACTGAATAAGTACTGTATCTCCTATCATCTAATTCTTGTTAGATGTAACAAAAGAACAGTCAAACATTCTGTCAATTTCCTTCTTGGTAGAACAAAAGCAAGTTCCCAAAAACAACGAAAAGCAGAAGCATGGAAAGAATCGAGTCACAGATATAAACAACGAAGACGAGCACATAGTTCCTTTGCACGATAAGAAGGTACATAGGCTTATGCTACAACAAGTCACTATTAACAAATACAATCATAGTATCGAATACAAGCAAGAGGTAATCCTATGCGCACTAATAAAAATTCTTTTTTTTTCATTAACCTTTCACTATAATTAAAATAGCCCACATTGGGGTTTCAACCACATAATTACAAGTTTAAAGCCCAGCAGTTTCGAAGGCGAGGAAACCCTCCTTCTGAAACAGAACAATGAAAAGAGGGTTAGGGTTTCAAACCCTTAACCAAAATTCATTACATCTCACGGGAGAACCCACACTACTTAGACAATCGAACTATAAAATCAAAATTGTTCACAATCGAATGGCATTGCAGCTGGATTTAGGTCGAATGAAAGAAAAGACAACCAAAAACCCTTCAACCAAACAGAAATAACAAGGAAAGATCCTACTAGTTCCATTCGAAGGAACCGAGGGGTACTCCTACTAGAGACCAGTGACCTGCAAGGATAATACAGCAAGACGTTAGCACCGTGGGTTGGAAGCGAAACAAAAAGAGAGTGAAAACTAACAGAAAGGGAATGTGAATGCTAGAAGAACTTCGCCTCTCGACAGCAAAGCTAGACAAGGAGAACCACCACTTACTGCGGCCGCCACGAAACAAAACCCTGCTCGCAAGGAGCCGAGACTGTTAGTGTACAGAAAAGTTAAGATCATAATTTTCATCAGGGAGAGACATTTTACCTTGCCAGAGAGAGCAGACACCGAATGGAAGAGTCATGTTGAGGTCGCGACCTAAGCACAAGTGCACGCATGCACAAACAATCAATTATATAACCATACAAGTACTAGAGGAACCATAAGTTAATCTAAAGGACCGAGCAAGCAATGAAAATGAAACAGTGAGCATCGAGTCACCAAGGAATAGAGAACCTCACAATAGTTCAACCGACAACTAGCAAAGCCAAGCCAGCAAGGGCATAAACTAAGGAAAAAAGATTGAGGCACAACTGCAACTTACCAACAGAGAAGCCACAGTCAACACAAGCAAAACATAGTTGCATAACAGTGACAAACACCCACAAAACTGTAGAGCTCACAATCCAACAATGCACTGTGAAAATGATCGGGAGAACCCAATACCCTAGGGTTTAGCAAAACGTAGGATGGAAGCCCGAGGCGAGGACAACTGTCCTCTCAGCGTACAAAGTCATCAATACAACAATCAATTTCCAAAACTAAAATATCAGTGCTAAACCCTGATTAGTAAAATAATTATTTTTAAATAATTGTTAATCAATAGTTATTTGATTGATTAAGGTACATAGCACGGGCTGGTCCCATTATTTCTGGTTGTAACTAAATATATCAAAAAAAGAAGAAATGAAAATTCAACATGAAAATGGGTGACTGGGTATAGTTCGTTCCCTATTACAACAAATATAGTCATCGAAACCCGTACGAAAGTAGAGAAATGGATTAATGATTACCCATAACAGGGTTGACCAACGGATAGAGAAATTTGTCGGAACACTTCAATCGCAGATCTGTAGAAATGTAACAAGCTATGCTAGTACTTACCCTCCTCTCTTGACAATAACTATCTATTGGAAACAAAAAAATGCAATTGAATAACCCTATTGGGAATTTGCACGTACAGAAAATGGAGAAGTCCAAAAGTGGTTCGTGCCATAACTACAGGTTCTAGAATCAAAACTACATGCTGCCATTTTGAGGGAAGCATGCAAATATAAACAGTTTTGAGAGAAAAAGTGCAGGCGGTGACGAAGAATAAAAAGGATAAAAACAAACTCATCTAATTTTTACTAGTTACCTGAGGAAAAAAAAAAAAAAGAGAGCTCCCATTTATTGCAAGGGTAATAGAGGCCGTATAGCTTAGAACCCATTCTAGGAACAAGACACCTTGTGAGCGACGTGTTGGTGGAGTGAACAGAGAACACTTGAGGAAGAGAGAATGATAAGTATAAGGCTAAGTGTTTTCTCTTACCCTAATCATTCTCCAACATGATATTTAAAGGTCCAATTCTCCACTGCCAATCGTAGAATTACACGAGTACATGGGAGGATCACGTAGGTCCCAATTATGTATCTGTCTTAGCATCGTTCCATGTGTACACTGTCGTCTATGAACCCGATTGAAACCATGTTAGTATATCTCATATAGTAAAAGAAAATAATTTTTGACACAGTTTTTAATAAAGAAATTTATAGCTGAGACCTAAGAGTAACGTCTATCAACCAATATTATTGATAATTAAAAGTATTGACAATGGAATGAGTGAGTTCTTATATGACTATGTTAATAGATCATAATGGAACTAGGTCCAACGTGTAATATGTATTGAGGTGTAAAAGCTTATATATATATATATATATATATAATATTAAATGAGTGTATATAACAAGGTTCTTGTATAACATATCCTAATACTTAAGGAAGGATGGTCAATTTAGTATACAATATGTTATTATGTTAATGAAAGAAAACCCATGATTTAATATATATATATATATATATATATATATATGAAGACAAAAGGAATTGGACAAATATGTGGTACTCTTCTACCTATGTTGTGTAACACATAGTGGTAAAGGTACACTTCTTTTTGATATTCAAAATTGTAAGGAAATTTTAATACACTAGTGTATACATATATTTATGTACACACTACAATAGTTCACAAAATAACCCATTATAAAGAGATGAAATGAAATTAACCGGTAGTGGTGTCATCAGGATATATTCATGGCAGACATGATCCTTGGAAAAGGAAAAGGTTTCTTGAAATTGGAGAGAGGAATTTTATTGTTTTGCTTTTATTTAATATAAACAACTATATTATTGGTATTATCTTGTGAAAAACGATGTAAAGTTTTTCTTTATAGAGTGTGTATTCGTTATAGATGGTATGAGAGTTGTAGGTTCAAAATTAGGTCTAAATGGAAAACCACAACGAAAAAATGAATTGCAAAAAATTTTATTTTTTATGTGAGTTTGTTCTGTGAAATACAATAGAGTAGAAAGCATCAAAGAAATGCAGATTTGTAGACAGTCTGAAACCAACTCCAGGTGAAGGATGAACCACAACTGTAGGTATTTTATAGGAAACATTATAAGGTATTTTGTAGAATTTCTTTTGTTCAAAAATGTTAAAATAGGTTTGGAACTTAAAGTCTTATGGGTCGACCACAATTTAAGTTTAATAAAATGTTGTTGAGGGAAGAGATAAGTATCTTTGAATGATGTATTTCATAAAATACAACTATAATATACTACTACATTGAAGGTAATGGACATAAATTCCTTAAGTGTATTAAGATGTAAGATACTAGTTGTTGGGCCTAAGAATTATCCTTAAAATACATCCACTTTCACTCCATTCACTCATTTTCTCACCTCTATTCCACACCACGTCACCACATCAGCTTCACTTTCATCATTAAATGGGTTACCATTGTGTTTTCCAAAACATTATTAATTCTTAGTATTTTTAAGAGAATTTGTGGTTAAAAATTAGAAAATAATATCCATATACTTATACCTAACAATTAGAATGAGTTTGTTGACATGTTTAGGTACAAAGAAAGCTTGTAAGGCACCCTTATGTGGCACTCTATGTTCAAATTCGAATATGAGGAGATCATGGACCTCATGGATAAGATCATGGACCTCATGGAGAAGATCATGGAGGATAGGGTTATGTGTCACCATTGGTTGAGAAATATGTGGATCAGAGGAGGGAATAGTTGATCATCATTATGAGTTTGTTATCTCATCTTGTTGTATAAATGGGAGTGTTATCTCCTTCATTTGTAATCTTAATTTTTTTTAGAATTTAGAAATTTAGTTCTTCATTTGTAATTTTAGATTTTAGGATCATTGTAATGGAGATTTAGAATCTCTTGGAATGTAGAACTTGGAGCTTATAATTGCAATTCGCAATTGATGATAAATAAAGTGGATTGGATTTTCTTCTACATTTGACTTCTTTCTAGGTGTGCTTATGGAGCTATGGGGGGCCCCCATTGCCTCACTTGCATACTTGTTTTGGTATAGTAAGCTTTCATTTATGTTTTTAATTTCATTAGTTTAAAGATCTTGATGCTGGAAATATAAATGAATAATCTCTTGTAAGAGAGCTTTAATATTTCCTGTAATCAATTTGAATTATGTTTAAATGCCTTCATTTCTTAGTTTATTGATTAAGATGGTTAGAAATATTAATGAATAGACCTCCTGTAAGGAAGCCTTGGTATTTCTTCACCTAACTTAATTTTGTTTGTCTCTAAGTCCATATACGGTGGATGTTCCTCGAAGTTTTCTTTACCCGGATTTATAGTAAATGAAACTCTAATTTGCATCCACATTTAGAACCAACATTTTGGCGCCATTGCTGGGGAGGATGATTTGGAGATAGACTTAGGAAGTTATTTTTATTGCAATTTCTTTTTATGGACTAACTTGTGAAACCTGGTGAACCTGCTACAAAGTTTGGTTGGTGAAAATTTGTGAATGTGGGATTGAGTACTTGCCGAGGTGGAGTTCACTTACAACGACTCACCCAACCGCAGCACGGGTTGCAGTCCTTTTCAAATCTTGTATGGCATGCATCCTTGCAGAGTGCATGAGTTGTGAGATCTAGCACAGCAGGAAAGATGAAGTACTGATGGGGAAGATTTTGCTAACGCGATGAAAGATTTGCATGCGTAGGTGAAAGTTAAGTTGCAGGACAGCAGTAAAAAATATAAGCAGTGAGTAGATTTGAAACAGAGACAAGTACAATTTAATGTGGGGGATGAAGTCCTCACACATCTACGCAAGGAACGTTTTCCTAGAGGTGCATACAACAAACTGAAGTATAAAAAGATAGGTCCTTGCAAAATTCTCTAGAAATTTTCAGCGAATGCTTACGAAATACAGCTGCCATGAGGAATAGGCATCTCGCCCATCTTTAATATGGCAGGCCTGTTTCCATACACTATTGGTTCAGAGGAAGACAGTACAACATGGCCTACATAGGACACCCAAGACTGAAGTGAGACTTGGATGAGACAAATGCCATACGTTCAGCCTCCTGAGATCAAGAGGATCCTCGACACTCAGGCAGCCAAGCGAACTCGACGGACAGAGTATCTACAATATCTGGTCAAGTGGAAGAACCGTCCCATTGAAGACACTTCGTGGCTTAACGCTAAATAGATACAACAGGCGGGTTATTTAGTCGAGAAGCTCATGGACCGGAGTGATGAATTTTTCTTAGCCTAGGAGCCTGATGCAGGAGCATCCAAATAAGGGCACCATGACGGGGTGTTGGTCTTAGCAAAGTAGGAGAGGTTCATCAGTAATTTGAATTTCATTTGTGTTGTTAATTAAGAACAATATTAGGAGACTGTTTTATGTCTTTGTCTATTAATAGGTAGTTAGGGATAATACATTCAGGTAGAAGTAGTTGCCGACACAAGGTTGTCTGGTCTTTTGATTTAGTTTATTTTCATAGTTATTTTCTTTTGAAAATAAAACAAAATAACAGGAAAGAAAATATTATGTTTGTATTCTACAGAACGAAAGAATCAAAATAGCATGATAGTTAACAACTTCATAACTAAATAAGCAACTTCCAACAGTTTTCTTAACTCTATTATAAAGATTATAAAACAGAGGTACACAATATGAACGGGGTTTGACAATTTTTCTGGACAGAGAATAATAATACGAAACAAAGATATTTTCATTTCATTTTTCCTGAGTCCATCTGAATAACTACTATATCTCCTATCATCTAATTCTTGTTACATGTAACAAAAGAACAGTCAAACATTCTGTCAATTTCCTTCCTGGTAGAACAAAAGCAAGTTCCCAAAAACAACGACAAGCAAAAGCATGGAAACAATCGAGTCACAGATATAAAGAACGAAGATGAGCACATATTTCCTTTGCACGATAATAAGGTACAGAGGCTTATGCTACAACAAGTCACTATTAACAAATACAATCATAGTATCGAATACAAGCAAGAGGTAATCCTATGCACACTAATAAAAATTCTTTTTTTTCATTAACCTTTCACAATAATTAAAATAGCCCACATTGGGGTTTCAACCACATAATTACAAGTTTAAAGCCCAGCAGTTTCGAAGGCGAGGAAACCCTCCTTCTGAAACAGAACAACGAAAAGAGGGTTAGGGTTTCAAACCCTTAACCAAAATTCATTACATCTCACGGCGGAACCCACACTACTTAGACAATCGAACTATAAAATCAAAATTGTTCACAATCGAATGGCATTGCAGCCGGATTTAGGTCGAATGAAAGAAAAGACAACCAAAAACCCTTCGACCAAACAGAAAAAACAAGGAAAGATCCTACTGGTTCCATTCGAAGAAGGAGCCGAGGGGTACTCCTACTAGAGACCAGTGACCTGCAAGGATAATACAGCAAGACGTTAGCACCGTGGGTTGGAAGCGAAACAAAAAGAGAGTGAAAACTAACAGAAAGGGAATGTGAATGCTGGAAGAACTTCGCCTCTCGACAGCAAAGCTAGACAAGGAGAACCACCACTGACTGCGACCGCCACAAAACAAAACCCTGCTCGCAAGGAGCTGAGATTGTTAGTGTACAAAAAAGTTGAGATCATAATTTTCATCAGGGAGAGACATTTTACCTTGCCAGAGAGAGCAGACACCGAATGGAAGAGTCATGTTGAGGTCGCGACCTAAGCACAAGTGCACGCATGCACAAACAATCAATTATATAACCATACAAGTAGTAGAGGAACCATAAGTTAATCTAAAGGACCGAGCAAGCAATGAAAATGAAACAGTGAGCATCGAGTCACCAAGGAACAGATAACCTCACAATAGCTCAATCGACAACTAGCAAAGCCAAGCCAGCAAGGGCGTAAACTAAGGAAAAAAGATTGAGGCACAACTACAACTTACCAACAGAGAAGCCACAGTCGGCATAAGCAAAACATAGTTGCATAATAGTGACAAACACCCACAAAACTGTAGAGCTCACAATCCAACAATGCACAGTGAAAATTATCGGGAGAACCCAGTACCCTAGGGTTTAGCAAAAAGTAGGATGGAAGCCCGAGGCGAGGACGGCTGTCCTTTCAGCGTACAAAGTCATCAATACAACAATCAATTTCCAAAAATAAAATATCAGTGCTAAACCCTGATTAGTAAAATAATTATTTTTAAATAATTGTTAATCAATAGTTATTTGATTGATTAAGGTACACAGCACGGGCTGGTCCCATCATTTCTGGTTGCAACTAAATATATCAAAAAAAGAAGAAAAGAAAATTCAACATGAAAATGGGTGACTGGGTATACGTTCGTTCCCTATTACAACAAATATAGTCATCGAAACCCGTACGAAAGTAGAGAAATGGATTAATGATTACCCATAACAGGGTTGACCAACGAATAGAGAAATTTGTCGGAACACTTCAATCGCAGATCTATAGAAATGTAACAAGCTATGCTAGTACTTACCCTCCTCTCTTGACAATAATTATCTATTGGAAAGAAAAAAAATGCAATTGAATAACCCTATTGGGAATTTGCACGTACAGAAAATGGAGAAGTCCAAAAGTGGTTTGTACCATAACTACAGGTTCTAGAATCAAAACTACATGCTGCCATTTTGAGGGAAGCATGCAAATATAAACAGTTTTGAGAGAAAAAGTGCAGGCGGTGAAGAAGAATAAAAAGGATAAAAACAAACTCATATAATTTTTACTAGTTACCTGAGGAAAAAAAAAAAAAGATAGCTCCCATTTATTGCAAGGGTAATAGAGGCCGTATAGCTTAGAACCCATTCTAGGAACAAGACGCCTTGGGAGCGACGTGTTGGTGGAGTGAACAGAGAACACTTGAGGAAGAGAGAATGATAAGTATAAGGCTAAGTGTTTTCTCTTACCCTAATCATTCTCCAACATGATATTTAAAGGTCCAATTCTCCACTGCCAATCGTAGAATTACACGAGTACATGGGAGGATCACGTAGGTCCCAATTATGTATCTGTCTCAGCATCGTTCCATGTGTACATTGTCGTCTATGAACCCGATTGAAACCATGTTAGTATATCTCATATAGTAAAAGCAAATAATTTTTGACACGGTTTTTAATAAAGACATTTATAGCTCAGACCTAAGAGTAACGTCTATCAACCAATATTATTGATAATTAAAAGTATTGACAATGGAATGAGTGAGTTCTTATATGACTATGTTAATAGATCATAATGGAACTAGGTCCAACGTGTAATATGTATTGAGGTGTAAAAGCTTTTATATATATATATAAATGAGTGTATATAACAAGGTTCTTGTATAACATATCCTAATAATTAAGGAAGGATGGTCAATTTAGTATGCAATATGTTATTATGTTAATGAAAGAAAACCCATGATTTAATATATATATATATATATATATGAAGACAAAATTAATTGGACAAATATGTGGTACTCTTCTACCTATATTGTGTAACACATAGTGGTAAAGGTACACTTCTTTTTGATATTCAAACTTGTAAGGAAATTATAATACACTAGTGTATACATATATTTATGTACACACTACAATAGTTCACAAAATAACCCATTATAAAGAGATGAAATGAAATTAACCGGTAGTGGTGTCATCAGGATATATTCATGGCAGACACGATCCTTGGAAAAGGAAAAGGTCTCTTGAAATTGGAGGGAGGAATTTTATTGTTTTTCTTTTATTTAATATAAACAACTATATTACTGGTATTATCTTGTGAAAAATGATGTAAATTTTTTTTTATAGAGTGTGTATTCGTTATAGATGGTATGAGAGTTGTAGGTTCAAAATTAGGTCTAAATGGAAAACCACAACGAAAAAATGAATTGTAGAAAATTTTATTCTTTATGTGAGTTTGTTCCGTGAAATACAATATAGTAGAAAGCAGCAAAGAAATGCAGATTTATAGACAGTCTGAAACCAACTCCGGGTGAAGGATGAACCGAAACTGTAGGTATTTTATAGGAAACATTATAAGGTATTTTGTAGAATTTCTTTTGTTCAAAAATGTTAAAATAGGTTTGGAACTTAAAGTCTTATGGGTCGGCCACAATTTAAGTTTAATAAAATGTTGTTGAGGGAAGAGATAAGTATCTTTAAATGATGTATTTCATAAAATACAACTATAAAATACTACTACATCGAAGGTAATGGACATAAATTCCTTAAGTGTATTAAGATGTAAGATAATAGTTTTTGGGCCTAAGAATTATCCTTAAAATACATCCACTTTCACTCCATTTATGCATTTTCTCACCTCTATTCCACACCATGTCACCACATCAGCTTCGCTTTCATCATTAAATGGGTTACCATTATATTTTCTAAAACATTATTAATTCTTAGTATTTTTAAGAGAATTTGTGGTTAAAATTTAGAAAATAATATCCATATACTTATACCTAACAATTAGAATGAGTTTGTTGACATGTGTAGGTACAAAGAAAGCTTCTAAGGCACCCTTATGTGGCACTCTATGTTCAAATTCGAATATGAGGAGATCATGGACCTCATGGATAAGATCATGGACCTCATGGAGAAGATCATGGAGGATAGGGTTATGTGTCACCATTGGTTGAGAAATATGTGGATCAGAGGAGGGAATAGTTGATCATCATTATGAGTTTGTTATCTCATCTTGTTGTATAAATGGGAGTGTTATCTCCTTCATTTGTAATCTTAATTTTTTTTTTAGAATTTAGAAATTTAGTTCTTCATTTGTAATTTTAGATTTTAGGATCATTGTAATGGAGATTTAGAATCTCTTGGAATGTAGAACTTGGAGCTTATAATTGCAATTCGCAATTGATGATAAATAAAGTGGATTGGATTTTCTTCTACATTTGACTTCTTTCTAGGTGTGCTTATGGAGCTATGGGGGGCCCCCATTGCCTCACTTGCATACTTGTTTTGGTATAGTAAGCTTTCATTTATGTTTTTAATTTCATTAGTTTAAAGATCTTGATGCTGGAAATATAAATGAATAATCTCTTGTAAGAGAGCTTTAATATTTCCTGTAATCAATTTGAATTATGTTTAAATGCCTTCATTTCTTAGTTTATTGATTAAGATGGTTAGAAATATTAATGAATAGACCTCCTGTAAGGAAGCCTTGGTATTTCTTCACCTAACTTAATTTTGTTTGTCTCTAAGTCCATATACGGTGGATGTTCCTCAAAGTTTTCCTTACCCAGATTGATAGTAAATGAAACTTTAATTTGCATCCACATTTAGAACCAACATTTTGGCACCATTGCCGGGGAGGATGATTTGGAGATAGACTTAGGAAGTTATTTTT
This sequence comes from Pinus tabuliformis, assembly GCA_031772625.1. Lineage (NCBI taxonomy): Eukaryota > Viridiplantae > Streptophyta > Pinopsida > Pinales > Pinaceae > Pinus > Pinus tabuliformis. Next base: position 1,450,012,439 of record CM062816.1, read on the forward strand.
ATTGCAATTTCTTTTTATGGACTAACTTTTGAAACCTGGTGATAGCAGGATCTTCATAAAGGAGTTCAAGTTTGAGCTTTTTTATTTTTTTGATTTTTTTTTTCTCGTACTTAGTTTCAAATTCAGTTTTTAAACCCACCATTTCTTACTAATTCATCTATGAATGAGAAATTTGAAGATGTTAAACAGGTACTTCTTGGAGAGCAAGAACAATATTGAAGATTGGTTTCAAAAGAACCTTGCACCAAATCCAAGAATAAAATAGGTTACTCACATCCTTGCAAATAATCAGGTAAAAAATTTAAATCTTGATGTGAGCATTTTTGAATTCTTAGTCTGTAGATGGCTTCACTGGAAGCATTATTTTACCTATGAAATAAAAAATATATATATCTTTAAAGTTAAAGGTAGAATAGATCAGAAAAAATAAAATGAGATCTCATAAAGTTTTCCTTTAGTCTTGTTAAAAAAAAATAAAAAAAATAAAAAATAAAATAAAATAAAAATCATCCACATTTTTTATGAATAAATTTAGGTAAGAGCCACTTCATCCATGCTAACCTGCAAAAAACAAAAAAAAAAAACAAAAACAAATCAATAGGTTAGTATGCTCTCTTCCTGCGCTTCGAGGGATCAGGAAGATAAGAAAATATCTTGATTTATTTTCAAAATTAAATAAAAATATCTTGCTAGGAATTTGCACAAATCATTACCATCAATAAGTCTTCGTATCTATTGGAGTTTGGAACAATAAGGGAATTACAGATTATATAGGTCTCGAAATTTGTGTGGATTTGAAGCTTGCCAATGAATTTCAGATGTGAAGTTGTGCAATATTAGTTTCAATAATACACATTCATTAGGTCTTGTAGATTGGGTCTTTATTCAATCCCCAAATAGTAGTTGACTAAGGGTTATAGGCATTTCTTCTATCCCCAACCAGTAGTCAACCAAGGGTTTCATGATTTTGTTAGTACATGCCCGGTGATGTTTGAGCAGCCTTGGAAATTCACTCCAAAGAGGGCATTGATCTGTGAGGCAAAAGTCATCTTGTCAGGATTGCACAGAAGTTGTGGCCTTTGCATTCATTTGCGTATAATTTAGTACTCCAGCTGCCACTTCCTTAGAACCAAAGAGCATGTAAGAGAGTAGTGAAATTTTTCCCTAACTTACCATATGCAATGAGGACATCAATGTTTATTCATTCTATAAGTTCTGTATTTTCTATGCAACTGTAAAGGCACTACTCTGATAACAATGCTAAACAACATTTACTGCAATTTTTATAGTTCAAGAAACCAGTACACAATAATCTTTCATAAATTATGCCACAGTGCAACTATTGATAATATTTAATAGCAGTTCACAACGATCAATTTATGATTTATAATACTCGCCTTACCTATTGCCTACGCATCCGATTGAGGATTACCCATTGAAGGAACTTGATATGACAACTACGCCACAAGATGTTCCTGATAAATTTGATAGAAATACACAACTAGGACGTTCTCTAGTCAGCTCCAACCTTAACACTACCATGAACAACAATGAGAAGTGGACTACAGTTGCAAGGAAGAAAAGTAAACAAGGCCAAATCCTGAGGGGAGTTAATGGAATTACTACACTTGATTTCAAATTCTAGATATTAATACAGATATCGGTTCAACGCAACCTAGAATTTCACAAAATAGAACTATTTTTCATCACCCTAATAATAGTAAGCTAACAAGATCAACTAATCTATCCTCTACTATGGAGCCAGAGTATATGGTTCCGAAAATCTAAACCCAAGTACAGGAACTTTGGTAGCAAAGGATATTTTTCATTTACACTTTCCTCCCAAATTGGAAACTTGGCTACTATCTCTTTGTTGATCCGCAATCACTCTTATCCTTATAACATCTAAAATAGTGGCATGAATCCATCTAACCTACAGCCATAATTTGAGCGATTTGAGCGATTTGAGGATGCAGATTTTGGGAAATGATTTGAGCGATTTGATGATTACATGCAGATTTTGTGAAGCCATTAATTAGAGAAGATATCGATAGCTATCAGCCTAACTCATCTTCCAGAAACGTTTTATTGAGTTAAGTGATCTGCGTTTAGAATAACGAACCTAGTTTCTCCATAAAACCAATGAGAACTGCACATTGCTTATATGGCTTGGACGATGGTGTCAGCGACAATAAGAGTGTTAATTCTCATGGCACGCCCAAGGTTTGCAACGAAAAAGACCCCATCTCCTCCTTTCAGGTTTTCAAAGCTCATATGTTGACAAATTTCATGCTCCAGAATAGGCTTTATCAAATACTACCAGAAATTCCGAAATTGCAGTCGACATAATGTGAAATCAACTCAAGAATGGTAAGCAAGGATAAAGAACCAACCAATGTCAAGAAAGCCAATATGCCCATCATGAAGCAACCACAAGTTGCCTGCATGAACATCAACATGGAAGGTTTCACAAGTGAGTAAGCTCCCAAACCTTTAGCCAATTTGGTCTGGTATTAGTTTAAAAATTTCTAAATCCCTAAAATAAATTGTCTAGATCAATCTTGTTCCTCTCTGGTGCCAATGAATAAGCGTATGCTTATAAGCATCACCATTTTGTAAGGAACTCGCATTTTATGAATTCATGTTTTTGTGATAAGACACTAAATAACTTCACCAATGCCAAAATCATTACTATGCCTTAGTTCAAAATTCAAAAAGGAAGTATATGATCATATTCTAATGCAACAACAAGGTACATATTGTCAAGTTTTTCAATGCGTGGAAAACATACCATACATTGAGAGTCGTAATTAAACTTTCTTTTGTAATACAAACAAGTGATCATATGGAATCCAGATCTGTCAGAGGAACACCATATAATCACTCCACTGTCAACACTTGTTTTGTGCTACAATGGTAGTAGAATTTTGAGGCTGTTGCTTGTTTTGTGAGCCCCGTAGCTTCTAAGTAATCTCTAAACGACTCAATATTTGCAGCTTCCTTTTAAAAATCAATTTCTTCTAGCATTGATTCATATAAAAAGACACAACAACAACTACTGTAGACAAGAAGTGCGTAAGGTAGAAAAATTTTCTTTAACAAAAGACACCTGGAGTTTGCAATATAATGTGTGCCCTAACTGGTCGAACCATTCATGGAGGTTACGTTAGGTCTACAAAGATTTATGGGACCCAATATCTTCATATTTAGGTTCCTCCTTTTTATCCAAAAGGAGTATTTGTCACTAATAGTACAATTGCCAAACAAGTGCCACAAGTGGATGCCTTGACAGTGGTCGATTCAAGTTTCATGTTGAGGAATACAGTTGGACACACAAATGGTTCCACACTTGGAAGCAAATTAGGAGGATTTATTTATAGAACATTTATAGGATTACAGTTGGCATTAAAATCTATGCTTGTATTCTTGTTCTATGCTTTTATGTAATGTACTAATCTACAGGACAGAACAAATCTCTAATGCCAAGCATTTTGTCATGCAAATTCCATGAACCATTGTTATAGACATATTTGGGCACTGCAACCCCAAACTCATATGTCCATAAACTAAGGGCTCCTTAAGTCCCTAAAAGTGTTGTTTCACGCCCTAAAGGATCATGGTCAGTTAATTACATCATTTCCCAGAAGTTCCACCTAAAAAACAACTCAGAACTGGCGAAAACTGGACCATACAAACTGCTCCATGGGCAAGGTGCGATGCATAGTGACTGCCTAACTGGCCAGGTGCAATGCATACTCAAATGGCCTTTTGTGGGGTGCGATGAGCGAGAATAGACAAATGGCAGAAACATTTTGCAAGGCGGATGATCATGGAATCTTCCATAAACTTCTCCTATGACACTTGCCTCTCTGAATTCGCCCAGGGATGAGTAAGAGATCAATGAAATCTCCAAGTGGAACCAAGAACTATCAGTCGAATGACACTAATCAAAATCCCAGAGCTAACTCACACACTTGCAAGGCATCTATAAATGGATCCCTCATCTGAGAGATCAGGAGGCTGGAATTTTGTATTTTGTAAGGAAGTGTTGTTGGTTTGTTGGTGAGAAGAGATATTGCATTGTTGGGTGATTTTCTTGATCATGAGGCAAAGAGGGCTTCTACAACTAGGAGGATGATGCTAGATCAGACAACTAGGTTTTAATCCTCTCCTACATTACTATTAATAAAGTTCTTTGAGCTTTCCTCCATATGATCTCGTATTTGTGAATCTTATTGTTTATAAATGCAATTATATGGTCAATGTGTTTCTGATTCTGCATTGTTTATGATGTTTTAGATAGAGATGCTTTGATAGTTTTCTGTTACGTTGACTCTACAAGTACTCTTTGAAGCAGGACAAGTAGGAGAGGAGTGGAAAATTCTATCAAGGAAAGGAGAAATCAAGCTAGGATCAAAGCAGAAGATCCAGGTTGGTCTTCTTTTCTTCTCTTCCATCTATCACACTTAAAGGAACTCTTGAAAATCTTTCATTGTTTGTTTCTAAGGTATCTACCCATGTTAGTGGGACTAGCAGTTTGAATCAACACTAGTTTTACCTGAAACAAAATGGCGACTCTGCTGGGTAATGAATAGTTTGTTTTGTTTGTTTATTGTTTGCTTTATAAACTACAGACGGAGCTTGAAGTTAGCCAACTAGCCTTCAAAATGCCTTTGCTATGCAATTTCAATGTAGATAAACGCTGCATCAGTCAATCTCCAGGCTGGTTTATGAACTGAACATCTAAATTGCAAAGCATCCTAAGTGCCCTTGTGGTAGCTCAGAACCTCATTAGATCTTACCCTTATGCTTTTTGTTTACCGTCCATCATTAATCAGCCTAAATCACTGAACTTAGCTACAAGTTTTGAGCAAAAACCAAGCTCAGCTTCACTCCCTGGCCCATCGCACTATCTATAACTATACAACCTAGATGCATCGCACCTCCTGTGTGTTGCAGGTGAGATGCATCCCTATTTCCCTGTGTTGTAGGTGTGATGATTGAGTGAACTTTGTTTTCTTCTCTGAAATTTGTTTTTTTTTCTCCTTCTTTTTAGCTTTATTCAATAGTTTTGTTGTTCATGATCAGTACCTTCTTTCTGTAACCATCTTCCTTCACATTATTTCAACCTCCATCAGTTAGGAATTGTAATCGTTTTTTGTATTTTTCAATCGTTTACAATCTTCCTTTGTCAAAAGTAGCTTAATCGAACTGTCGTTTTTGATGCAAGTCATAATTGTCATTCTGAATCAAAAGAAGAGTGTCGTAAAGTCTTCCTCTTCTAGATAGTTGATTGTACTTTTGTCATTGTGCTTGATTTTGAAATTATTAGTATTTCAAGTGTTGAAAACAGTTTTCAATTCGAAATCGAAAAGTGTCGTCTTAGTCTTCCTTTCGTTTTGAAAAGAAAAATTGTTAGTATTGTCGCTTTGAAAGAAAATAGTTCAGATCTATACTTAACTTTCCTTTTTTCATTCACACATTAAGAAAGTGGATAACAAATACATGCATGTGCATCTACATTTTTACTACTTGCGCAATTTGATTTAGGGAAGTGCATTTAGTGTGTGCTCTATGCTCTCTGTTGAAAGAAAAATCATCATCTTCTTTCCTTTGTAGCTAGGATTTTCATTGTGAAAAGAACATAAATGACTGTTTATCATTTTAGATTGCATATTTAGGAATTTCACATATACATCACATGGTGAACCTTGAAAGACAAACTTCTAAGCAAGATCAACTCTAAAATAAACCTCAATGAACATAAAAACACTTTGGAATCTAACACAACACATCTAGAAGTCTAGGCTAGAGACGTGTTTCGACGTCGTAAAACCTGGTAACTATCGTTTTCATCGAAGGTTGGGTGATTCCTCCCCTTTGATATGACAAGTGGTAGTATGGACTTGTGCTCCCCATACCGTCGAGTATATATTGGAAGACCATAATAGGTTGATATCCTTTACCCTTAGGAAGCCGTGTCTACTGCCCTATCGATCGTAATGCATTGAACACAGCATTCGAGAAGATTGACTGCCATACATAAGTCCTTGGTAATTTCTCTATCATTTATCACCAAGGTGTATTTCGCAGTTTTACGATCGATTTGGTAAGTCCTCTGTATAGACTTCCAGCGCAGTCACTTTCTTTCCTTTCCAACTCCTTAAAAGAATATGTCCATCTGAGCACTTGTCACTTCAAGCTCATTAAAAATTGAAGGCAACTAGAGTCACGTTTAGCCTTTTCTCGACTCGTAAAAATTGAAAAAGCAAGTTGCGTCAAAGTGTCTTAAAATTCATTTAAATCGAAATAACATTTTTCCCCTTAATTTTTGAATTGATAAAGTAATCCACAATCATGGAAGAAAGTCAATCAAAACCTCGTCGTTCGCGGAGGCTAGTGATTCAACCGTCTTTGACCCCAGAAACAAAACCATCCTAAGTAAAGTGTTCTTGTTTAACTGAGTTCGATTCACCTGATTTATTTGAAACTTGTGTTTCAACATCGTCAGAGACTACAATTACTCCAATTATCTCTAGTACATCTGCCTTTACAGAAGAAGTTCCACAGTTACAAGAGGACATTAGAACTGATCCTAGTGTAATGGTAGACACCTCTATTCCTGAAATAGCTCCACCTAGGACTGATCCAGAAACTGAAGTTCACTTACCTGAACATCTAGAAGTTGAATTCTGGAATTCAGAAGGTGTCACCCCTCCAGTATCTGTTACTGCAAAAGCTACACCTTCTTCAGCTCCAAAAATATTTTATGGACCTGACGGTCTACCTCTTCCACCAGGATTGATTGCTATAGAAGAGATAGTAGAGGATCTTCCACCCAGTACTCCAGTGCATTTTGGAACTGGGATCCACTTACATCCTTCTACTACAGAAGTTAGTTCTTTTTCATCGCAAGTTCCTGTTGAATTGCTAGGAAATATTATGGATAGACTAAACATATCTAAACAACCATCGACATCTAGGACTGTGTCAATTGACACACATACGGCGGAGCTTGCTGCTGCCATTCCTACAATGATTGGTGGTATAACATCTATCCCGGCAAGTTATCAACAACAAGTCGGAGTCCAATCAGGGACTGTTTCGATGACATGGTCAGTTCCTATTTCTTCATCCCGATTCTCATCTGGTATTTCTTATGTTGAATCTCAACAAGTTTATCCAATGTGTCTTCAAAGGCCAATCTACAATTTAAGTACTGGATTATCACCGTATGGGGGGCAGTATGCGTTTTCATTGTTCCCTCCTGGAGAACAACCATATGAGAGTTTACAACAAAGTTCAGGTCAAACTGGAATTACATCTAGAGGTTGGGTACCAAAACTGTTGGCATTATGGCACAGGTTTGGGGCTATGGCACAGGTGTTGTCCTTGATGGCAACTCTCTTTGGTAACAAATCTCAGTTCAGGCTTTCAGAATGAAGGAAAAGACATATACGCAAGTTCATCTAGGCGAAATCGCGTATACACGCGGGTTAGACGTTTCAAAGGCGCGTGTGCGCATACACACACTTTCATGCAAGGAAAAGAGCGTATATGTTGGAGAACTTACCTTTGGTCTGTGGTAGTTAGTCCTTGGTACTTGAACCTGTGATTTTGGACCATGATACCTCGTCAGACGTGTTGATCCCAGATATTGGGTCCTTGGTATTGGCTTATTATGGTTTTGGACCGTGGTATTGTGGAAGGCCTAAAACTATAAAAGAGGAAGGAGATCATGTGGCAAAGGATCATCTGATTTATAGAATATCTGATATTGTGCTAGATCTATAAGATTGGTGATTGGATTTTGGTACAAATCTAGGTCTGAAAAAGGAGGAACTTGAGTGCAAGAAGGATAAGGTCTATTGATGGATCAAAATCTCAAGGCTTGAACATTCATATTTCTGTATGATTTTGATCTGTTATATGTGGCGCACTCTTGATCTATAAATCTGATAATCCGAGTTAACTAATGACTGAATGTTTAAAAGAATGAATTATCCTTTATACATTTGTATGCAGGTTTAGTGAAGTGTAGGTGCGTATACATGCCTTTTCTGTGAATGAAAGAAGCGTATACGCAGGTTGGTTGTGGTACAGAAGCGTATACACGCAGGTTGGTTGTGGTACAGAAGCGTATACACGCAAGTTGCTAAATAGTGAAGTAGCGTACATATCTTGATTTATGTTCTAGTTGCTTCTGTTTTATTGCTGCACTGTTCTGGGTTCAGAATTGGTGTTTGATTACAGTTACTATGTTCTGGGTACAGCGGTAAGAGAAGTGTTTGTTTGATTTAGTTTTTGATTGGTGAAAAGGAGTTTGGTTGATGCAAAAATACTTGATGTTTGATTGATGCTATCTGTGGATCCAGTCTGAAAATTAATGAAACGAGGTCCCTGAAAGCAAAGAGACGGTTGCAGCCTTCTGCAGGTAGAAGCCTGCGTACTAGTATCTCAAGCTAGTACAAGAACTAAGTGGGTTGGAGCTCCCTTCCAGGAAAGCTGGAGAATGAGCGAGAGTTGTAGCTCTCTGCAAGTTGCAGCCTGCATACTGTTAAAGACTGCACCAGTACAAAACATTGTAAAGAGAAGTTTCTAATTAAAAAGAAGATAGAGATGAATTACAGCAGGGGGTTTTCACCCACATTGGGTTTCCTCCTTATATCTTGTGTTCTTTTGTGTGGCTGTCTTCTGCTTTGTTTCAATGTTTATGGTACTGTTTATTTACTTCTGATTCACAGATTAATAACTGACATCTAAAAGATAAATCTAATTATAAGTCTGTTCTATATACGCGGGTTTCTTTATCTGTAGTTGTGTATATACGCAATATTTATTAACTGAAGTAGCGTATATTATCTGGAGTTGAAAAGGAAATATTTGACTTGATAATACTGATTCACCCCCCCCCCCCCCCTCTCAGTATTATTTCCAACAATTGGCATCCGAGTAGGTCCTTCAAAAGAAGCTTGATCGCTTGAAGGAAGATCGTTCATCATGAGCAACTACGAGAGGGAAGCATCAATCAGGCCACCAATTTTTGATGGGACAAACTTCGTTTATTGGAAGGTAAGAGTTACTGCCTATCTTCAATCTCTTGGTACAGAAGTCTGGGATATTATAGATACAGGGTATACTTTTCCATCAGCAACTCCTACAGATCCGGCTGGGAAGAAGAAATATGAAACAAATGCAAAGGCGGTCAATACTCTATTAGGATGCTTATCTCAATCAGAATTTGTCAAGGTAATGCAGTTTAAATCCGCAAAAGAGATATGGGACAAGATTGTTCTGAGCTACGAGGGAGATGATCAGGTAAAACGAGCAAAAATTCAAACCCTCAGGATTCAGTATGAAAATCTCAGGATGTATAATGATGAAAGTGTGGCTAACTATTTTCTTCGTGTAGATGAGATTGTTAATTGTATGAAGAATTTGGTTGAAGAAATAAAAGAGGCTGTTGTGGTTGAAAAAGTTCTAAGATATTTGTCCCCTAGGTTTGAATTTAAAGTTTCTGCAATAGAAGAAAAAGAGAATCTACAAAGCCTTAAAATGTCACAGCTGCACGGAATTCTATCTGCTTATGAAATGAGGAAAGGAGGTCCATCAGACAGGAGAGAAGCTATCTTCAAAGCTTCAGGCAAAGGCAAGTACTATGAGTCAGGACACGTGTCAGAAGAAGAAGAAGAATCAAATTTTGTCAGAAATCTTCAACGGGGTACTGGACGGTTCCGAGGTAAGTTACCTTTCAAATGCTTTTCTTGTGGAACAGTCAGTCACTATGCTGCCAATTGTCCTCACAAGGATAAGATTGACAAAGGGAAGGAACCTGTTAGATGGAACAAGAAACATAATGCAAATAAGAAAAGCTATTACACCCATGAAGATAGTGATGGACTTTCAAATAGTGACGAAGATGAATGAGGTAATGAGTATAAACTTTTAATGGCTTTTGAAGATGATGACTACATGGATGCTATAGATGTAGAAGGTTTTTATGAAGAGAGGTCTAATCTCAAAATTTGCTTAGAAGAGAAAAATGCGATTTTTGATTCTCTCCAATGTCAACTGGCTGAAAGGGAAAAACATCTTGAAAAATTGGAATGTGAAATTGTTGGTCTTAGGAAGGAGATTGAGAAAACAAAATCTATTAATCTTAAATTTGTTAAAGGGTCTGAAACTCTGGATGAGATTATCAATGTGTAGCGTTCTCCACTAATCAAGACAGGTCTGGGATATAATGGAGAAACATCTCAAGCATCCACCTCCACAATTTATCTTGATGCAGCAAGGAGGAGCGAGCAAAGGCCAAATAGAAATCATCAGGAAAATCAGGGACAGTTTACCACAAGAACGAACAAATACTATCAAGAAAATCGGGGGCAAGCTATCTTAAGGACAAATAGAAGCTATAATCAGCGATAGGTAAAATCTTCCCAATTTGCCTCGAATGGATGTCAGTAGAAACTACAATCGGTTGGATGATAGATTTGATAATCGCAGGAGTTTCTTCAATGGCCAATGTTTCTCTTGCCATAACTTTGGTCACAAAGTAGCCCAATGTGTTTCCTATAAGACAATCATGACTAGAGAAGCTCAAAAACAAAGGAATATGACTGGGATCACGAAAAGGACTTATAACAATTTTTTAGCCCTTGAAAATGAAGTTGAATGTTCTATTTGTAATAACTTTGGTCATGAATATTCTGAATGCAGGAGCAGGTTTTGGAAGACAACTCAGAAGGAACAAACCTCAAGTGCCAAAACATGGAGAATGAAGGAACCACAACCAGAAAGATGTGGGATAGCATTTTATGCAGAAGGACAGGAAAATCTATGGTATATCGACAGCGGATGTTTGAAGCATATGACAGGTGATAAAGAAAAACTTGAATCATATATTGCTTTAGAAAAGGGTAAGAAAGTTTCTTTTGGAAATGATACCCCTGTAGCCATAAAAGGAAAAGGCACTGCTCATTTGAAAGAAAAGGTCAAAGCTGGAAATGTTTTGTATGTTGATGGCTTGAAGCATAATCTAATGAGTGTTAGTCAGATGTGCAATCAAGGAACCGAGGTAATATTTTGATCAAATGGATGTAGTGTTCGTGATATTGATACAGGAAAAACAGTTATCAAACGCAGAAGAACTCCAAATAATCTATACATATTTGAAGAAGGACAACAACAATGCTATTTGAGCAAGGATGATGAACACTGGTTATGGCACCGGAGGTTGGGGCATCTAAGCTTTTCACAAATAAGGAAAGCATGCAAATACCAGGCAGTTCGTGGTCTTCCAGATATCAAAATTCCACACAACACCATATGCAAATCATGTCAGTTTGGTAAGCAAACCAAAACTAACTTTCCTGAGAAGGAAGGATCAGCTAGCAGGCCTCTTGAGCTAGTCCATATAGATGTATGTGGTCCATTTAGGACAAGGTCACCTCGAGGAGAAGAATACCTTATATTATTCATTGACAACTTCTCCAGGTTTGTTTGGTTAGGACTTATGAAGCACAAAGACGAAGCATTCGAAAAATTCAAATCCTTCAAAGCCTTGGCTGAAAATGAATCAGATTACAAAATTAAGTGCCTCAGGTCCGACAGAGGTGGGGAGTTTACCTCAAATGAATTTTTCGATTTCTGTGAAGAACATGGAATAAGAAGGGAATTCTCTACAGCTAGGACTCCTCAACAAAATGGAGTGGTGGAAAGGATGAACAGAACAATCCAACAAATGGCTCGTGCTATGCTTGATGAGTTTGGAACTCCCACAACCTTCTGGGGTGAAGTTGCATATGTTGTGGTTGTTATTCTCAACAAAACAAATGTCCGAGTGAACAGAACTCAAAGTCCTCATGAGCTCTGGTATGGTGAGACTCCTTCGGTAAAGAATTTCAAAATTTTTGGGAGCAAATGCTATATTAAGAATACTGATGAGCAGCTTGGCAAACTTGAACCTAAAGCAGATGAAGGCATTCTTCTTGGTTATTCTCCCAACAGCAAAGCATATAAGTGTTACAATAAAATACTTGGAAGAATTGTTGACAGCATTGATGTAGTGGTTGATGAAAAAGGATACATCCCTAGGCAAGTAAATCATGAAAATATCGATGAGGATGAAGACTACTCTCCAAATCAGACAAATGGTGAAGAAGAACCTCAAGAGGCACCAGAGGGATAGACAAGGATAGAAGAGAAGACTCTATCCAGGTACATTCAGAAGAATCATCCAGAATCTCAGATTTTGGGACAGAAAGAAGCAGGTGTACAAACTAGAAGAACAATTGCAGAAGCCCCAAGCTATTTGGCATTGCTCTCCACCACTGAACCAGAAAATGTAAAAGAGGTGTGCAAAGATGAATGTTGGGTCAAGGCAATGGATGAAGAACTTGAGCAGATTGAAAAGAACGACACTTGGGAGTTGGTTCCTAGACCAAAAGATAAGAATGTCATAGGAACAGAATGGATCTTCAAGAACAAGTTGAATGAAAATGGGGAAGTTAATAGAAACAAGGCGAGGCTTGTTTGTAAAGGGTATGCTCAACAAGAAGGAATAGACTTTGAAGAAACTTTTGCTCCCATGGCTAGACTTGAAGCCATCCGAATGTTCCTTGCTCTCTCAAGCTTTCAGAAGTTCAAAGTATTTCAAATGGACGTGAAGTCAGCCTTTCTGAATGGAGAGTTAGAAGAAGAAGTATACATCGAGCAACCAGATGGTTTCATCCTTGGGAATGATCCAAATCTTGTATGCAGATTTAAAAAGGATCTCTATGGGCTTAAACAAGCTCCAAGGGCTTGGTACTATCATTTGGATAAATACCTTCATCAACAAGGTTTTTCAAAAGGATCAGCAGACAACAATCTCTATATAAAAATTGAAAATAACAAATTGCTAATACTTGTTGTGTATGTAGATGATATTATCTTTGGAAGCAATGAAGAAGATATGAGTCAAAGCTTTGCCTTGGTGATGCAGAAAGAATTCAAAATGTCCTTGCTTGGAGAACTGACATACTTTCTTGGATTGCAAATCCAACAAAATGAAGGCGGAATCTTCTTGTCTCAAACCAAGTACCTCAAGCAGATTCTGAAGAAGTATGGCATGGAAGATTCGAAACCAATATGTAACCCCATTGTTACAAGATGCAGCCTCAGTGAAAATGATGAATCAGCAGCAGTGCATCAACCAACCTATAGATCTATGATTGGAAGTCTACTTTATTTAACAGGTACCCGACCAGACATCATGCATGCAGTGGGAATAGTTGGAAGATTTCAGGCAAATCCAAAGGAAACTCATCTTCAGGCGGTCAAGAGAATATTCAAGTACCTTCAAGGAACTCAAAACTATGGCCTATGGTATCCTAGAGATACAGATTTCACACTTCATGCTTACACAGATGCAGATTGGGCCGAAAGCGTGGATGACAGGAAGAGCACAAGTGGTGGTGCATTCTTTATGGGTTCCAGATTAGTATCTTGGTTCAGCAAGAAACAGAGTTCGATTGCTTTATCTACAGCTGAAGCGGAATATGTGGCTGCTGCATCTTGTTGCACTCAACTTCATTGGATGATGCAAACCTTGCAGGATTTTCAAATCACTTGTACTCCACCTATCTATATCTTATGTGATAATACGAGTGCAATAAGCATTTCAAAGAATCCTGTCATGCATTCAAATACCAAGCACATATCTATCAAATATCACTTTCTTCGGGAACAAGTGCTTGAGCAAAAAGTCAAGTCGGAGTATGTTCCTTGTAAGGAACAAGTTGCTGATATACTCACCAAACCACTGCCCAGGGAAACTTTTGAATATCTCAGACAGAAGCTGGGAGTAGTTGATGCTTCATCCTGCTGTTGAAGCTTGTCTGTTTCAGAGAAAATATGGTGTATGCGAGTTGGATGAGGGTTATCTGCGTACATACGCCGATTTATGCAGGTGCAGTCGCGTATATGGAGTTCTGAAGAAAATCAGCAAGGACAGACTCTGGTTGAAGAGAGTTTGATATGGGTCTATCAGAGACCATCTGGCACAGGTTCAGGGGGAGCAGATAATCTTCTAATAATGCATTGTTGGCATTACCTTAGAAGATCTTGGTTCAAGTACTCAAGCTGTTGTTGGTTTTAGGTGGAACAGAGGCAGCGGGTGAACAGAAGGAAATCTTGGTTGCTGATCTGAATAATGATGGACAGATGTTGCTGCCTGTGACTTTCATAAGTCTTGTTCTAGATAATTCGTCTCTATGTCATGTATCTCTTTTTGTGGTATCTCCTTTATGGTGTCAAGGTCATGTAACGACCTATTTTGGTTTCCCCACTATGCCTGGGATGAACATGTAATGAACTTGGTTGTCATATGTAAATTTCTGATGTATCCCCACTTGGTTGGGTGGATGATCCCCACTTGGTTGGGTGATGGATGTATGTATTGAGTCTTTTGGTGATAGGAAGGTCTTTCATAATGTATATGTCTTGGTTCTTCTTGAAGAACATCTTTTGCAGATCTTGCCTACAGTCAGGGGGAGCATGGTCAGCACAGCAGGGCAAAACTTTCAGCATGTACTCAGGGCAAGCACAACCCTTTGCCCTTGATGACAAAGGGGGAGATTGACTTTGAGGATGTTGGGTTGCCATCAAGTCAAAAGGGGGAGATTGTTGGCATTATGGCACATGTTTGGGGCTATGGCACAGGTGTTGTCCTTGATGGCAACTCTCTTTAGTAACAGATCTCAGTTCAGGCTTTCAAAATGAAGGAAAAGACATATATGCAGGTTCATCTAGGCGAAGTCGTGTATACACGCGGGTTAGACGTTTCAAAGGCACGTGTGCGTATACTTGCACTTTCATGCAAGGAAAAGCACATATATGTTGGATAACTTACCTTTGGTCCGTGGTAGTTAGTCCTTGGTACTTGAACCTATAATTTTGGACCATGATACCTCATCAGACGTGCTGATCCTAGGTATTGGGTCCTTGGTATTGGCTTATTATGGTTTTGGACCGTGGTATTGTGGAAGGCCTAAAACTATAAAAGGGGAAGGAGATCATGTGGCAAAGGATCATCTGATTTATTGAATATCTGATATTGTGCTAGATCTAGAATACTTGATTGGGTTTTGGTACAGATCTAGATCTGAAAAAGGAGGAACATGAGCACAAGAAGGATAAGGTCTATTGATGGATCGAAATCTAAAGGCTTGAACATTGATATTTCTGTACGATTTTGATATTTTATATTTGGCGCACTCTTGATCTATAAATCTGATAATCCGGGTTAACCAATGACTGAATGTTTAAAAGAATGAATTATCCTTTATAGATCTGTACGCAGGTTCAGTGAAGTGCAGGTGCGTATACACGCTTTTTCTGTGAATGAAAGAAGCGTATATGCAGGTTGGTTGTGGTACAGAAGCATATACACGCAGGTTGCTGAATAGTGAAGTAGCATACATATCTTGATTTATGTTCTAGTTGCTTATGTTTTATTGCTGTAGTGTTCTGGGTTCAGAATTGGTGTTTGATTACAATTACTATGTTCTGGGTGTAGCGGTCAGAGAAGTGTTTGTTTGATTCAGTTTTTGATTGGTGAAAAGGAGTTTTGTTGATGCAAAAATACTTGATGTTTGATTGATGCTATCTGTGGATTCAGTCTGAAAATTAATGAAACGAGGTCCTTGAAAGCAAAGAGAAGGTTGCAGCCTTCTGCAAGTAGAAGCCTGCGTACTAGTATCTCAAGCTAGTACAAGAACTAAGGGGGTTGGAGCTCCCTTCCAGGAAAGTTGGAGAACGAGAGAGAGTTGTAGCTCTCTGCAGGTTGCAGCCTGCGTACTGGTAAAGACTGCACCAGTACAAAACATTGTAAAGAGAAGTTTCTAATTAAAAAGAAGATAGAGACGAATTGCAGCAGGGGGTTTTCACCCACATTGGGTTTCCTCCTTATATCTTGTGTTCTTATGTGTGACTGTCTTCTGCGCTGTTTCACTGTTTATGGTACTGTTTATTTACTTCTGATTCACAGATTAATAACTAACATCTGAAAGATAAATCTAATTATAAGTTTGCTCTATATACATGTGTTTCTTTATCTGTAGTTGCGTATATACGCAGTATTTATTAACTGAAGTAGCGTATATTATCTGGAGTTGAAAAGGAAATATTTGACTTGATAATACTGATTCACCCCCCCCTCTCAGTATTATTTCCAACAAAAACTTCCTCAATAACCAAGGGTTGTATATTCAATGCAACCAGTACATACTATGTCGAATATTCCCACTACAGTGGCTATTGTGACTATATCGCAAGTACAAGCGCTACCTATTGTATGTCAACCTCAAGTTTCTCAGGCTGCAATACAATAGCCTCTCGTCTCAACGATTCAATCACAACCTTAGTTTAGTGCCTCCTTATCTGAAGCGACTTAGGCTCAAATGGGCACTATGACTCCACATCTTGGTCAATCATCCAGTATTGGACAATAGCAAATGGTCCAACAACCATGGTTGGTTCAATACCAACAACTGCAATTCCAGCAATCATACCAAGGACCTGAGAAACAAGTCTTTGTAAGTAATGGACAACCGCATTTCCAAAGCGGTAATCAGCAACCATACTATAATGATTATGCCCATCAATCTTATCAAAGTTACCAACATCAAATACATTATGCTGGTATGCAAAGACCTACTGCTCAGGCGATTCCATCTTATCCTTGGTATGCTTCGCCTAACCTGAATCAACAGTTGCCCTTTGTAGCAATTCTAGAATTACCAGATCTAAACCATTTGACGAATGATCCAATTTCTTATGCCCCTTGGTGGCCTGCGATTCCTCATAAACTTCCCTCTGATATTCCTAAATTCAATGGAAATCCAGGTGAAGATCCATCGAATCATGTAATGACATTCCATTTGTGGTGTTCATCCAACACCTTGAATGATGATTCGATTAGGCTTCGCCTTTTTCAGTGAACGTTAATTGGTCTGGCAGCTAAATGGTATATAGAATTGCCTAGATCTTCGTTTGATAACTTCAGCACCCTTGCCACTACCTTTTTAACCCATTTTCAGTTACCTATAAGGTACGAAACAGGGACAGAACTCCTTACCAACTTTAAACAAACAACAACCACTCACATACCTATTCATATTCATGAGTGGCAGCATCATCGAAGAATGGTGAAGATGTACATTCCTGATCAGCTTTTAGCTGAATGGTTTATAAAGTCATTATTACCCTCTATTACAGAGGATGTGGCTAAGGGAGGAGTTGTTACAGAAGAGCAAGTCATTGCTCGTGCGCAATATTTAGACTTGATCTATACTCAGTCTGGCATGCTCTACGACAAAATTCCTAACACTCCTAGACCAAAATTTTCGTTCCTCCTCCCCCTAAATCAAATAAAGACTCTCATGCTAGCGATGGCGTGATAGGTATGACACACACGAAAACCACAAAGGCTACATCTAAGAAAGCCTGTATGGTTTCTAGTCAAAAAGTAGATGAGGAACCTCATGCCTCGGCGGTCAATGCCTTGTCAATTGACAAAGGCAAAAATGCTAAGCAACCAGGGGGCAAGAAGAAAGGGACAAACAAAAAGAAGAAACAGGAGGATTCGACTCCTGAGAAACCTTCTGGAAACCCTACTGTAAACAAGAAACCTAATCGGTCACGTTTCATATGCGATGAGGACCATTACACAAAGGATTGTCCACATCAACTTGAAGTCAAAAAGTTTTTCAAAAAGACTTCAAATACCCAATAGTATTGACTGATCTGTTTCCAAATCCAGAAACTAACCTGGTTGCTAGTGGCCATGCTTCCCCATCCCAAGTGCTTATGCTATCCATCTCAAAACAACAAAATGACGCTTTGATATCTACAAGGAATAAGGATTATGGAAATCCACAATTGTCGAACAAAAAGGCTACAGATCAACCAATCAGTTCAATGACAACTTCGTCAGAACTTGTTCCACCAATCATTCCTAAATTAACAATAAAACTACCTAAGGGAGTAGTACATAAATCGACATTTAATCCTCGTGGTCGAGCAACATAGAATTATAATATAGTGGAGGATATAGCCCAATTGCCATCCACCATGTCAACACTTGAAGTACTACAGAATTGCCCATCCCAAAAATAGGCTTTGTTATTAGCGATAGGTGGGATTGATCCAATGGATTCCAATCTAGCAGGCTTTAATCATAAAGGATATGAACCTCAGTTACCAGTATAGCTCGATTTCCTCATACAAGTAAAATCCCTCAACAAAACTGTTCATCGAACAACAATTGATGAGGGAGCATCTACCTGTATTATGTCAATGAGTTGCTGGAAAACTTTAGGCTCTCCACCCTTGTCATGATCATCAACGACATTAAAAGCGTTCGATGGAAGAACATACACGCCATATGGGATATTAAGTAACTTGCAAATAGAACTGGGGGGCAAGAGAGTAGAAATTGAAGTCAAGGTCATTGATGGGAACCTTGACTACAACATCCTACTAGGCAGGCCCTGGATTTATGCTATGGCCACTATTGTGTCAACATATTTTAGAAAGATTTCATTCCCCTTTCAAGGTGGAATCACAATCATTGACCAACTCACTTTCCTCCCCAACAGTTCTCAAGTTACTGAAAGCATTCCATTGATCCATGGAAGCTCTCAGTCACTTGAACATATCGGAGTAGGTCTCCTAAAAGACTCTTCCTTAATGGGTACTTTTGCCCTTCCGCCTTCGAGTAATCTGGCAGAAGTGGCCACAGTGGAAACCTATCACATGATATCTTCTACATCGTCAATGATTAAGAAGAAATCTGAACATTTTGTTAGCATGGATCATCGCTAGGTATTGCCCCCAAGCCCTATAGAATTGTTGTAGCAATCAATATTCTGGACATGGGCGGCAAACCCAAATCAACGCCCGAGAAGCATTTGGATAGATAGGTCTCTAGAGTATAGTACCTCTTCTGATCCTTGGTCGCATGTACATTCTACAGACGAAGGAATCATTTAGTCAATGGTGATAGGAGAAACACCATGGGAAGATCACCACCATCGTTCCTGACCTCAAGATAACAACGAGGATTACTCTAAAGACCTTAATCATCCTTAAGTTTTTTATTTTCTATCGAATACTGTAAATACGGTGGATTTAGAGTGAAATTTGTCCAATATTGAAGAAACTATTGCCATTAATATCTCGACCAAACTAGATGTTGTAGAGAATATACATGTTGGCAAATGTTGTTCTCCTTCAAAACTGGAAATATACTGAGCTCTCTTTCGCAAATTTAGAGATGTCTTTGCTTGGTCATACGAATAAATTCTAGGCATTGACTCGAGCATCATTGAACATAAAATCAAGATGTATCCTAATGTCAAACCAGTATGACAACAACTTCAACTGGTTCACCCAAAGAAAGTCGTTGCCATTAACGCAGAAGTTGAAAAAATTTTACATGTTGGTTTCATTTACCCTGTTCCTCTCACTGATTGGGTATCAAATATTGTTCCTGTAATGAAAAATCAAGGAATGATTAGAGTGTGCGTCGATTACAGGGATGTAAATCAAGCTTGTCCAAAGGACAACTACCCTACACCCTTCATCAACTAGATAATTGATGAATGTGCCGGATGCGAAGTCTTTTCATTTATGGATCGATTTTCCGGATACAATCAAATTAATATCCACCCACAGGACTAGTCAAAGACAAAATTTTTATGTCCATGGGGCGCGTTCACATATGGAAAACTACCTTTCAGTTTGAAGAACGCAAGGGCAACATTTCAAAGGGAAATGAACTACGCCTTCCATGACATCAAACACATCATTTAGCCATATCTCGACGATTTACCAGCTCATTTGTGAAAGCAAACTGATCATCTGCAGCATTTGAGAGCTATATTTCTACGTTGCCGACACTACAAGATACGACTCAATCCACACAAGTGCGTGTTTTGTGTTGGTTCTGGTCAGTTACTTGGTTTCATAGTTTCTAAGGACGGAATTTGACTCGACCCATGTAAGGTTCAGGCAATCATCGACATGCCTCCTTCTTCAAATTTGCTTCAGATTCATAAACTCCAAGGGAAAGAAAACTTTCTAAGGAGGTTCATTCCAAATTACACCGAACATGCGAAAGGTTATACACGTCTTTTGAAAAAAGAAGTTCCCTTCAACTGGGATCAGGTTGCGCAAGCTTCCTTTGATGCTTTGAAAAGTTCCTTAGTAAAAGCATCATTAATGTATGCTCCTAATTATCAAAAAGACTTTAACCTGTATCTCGCTGCCACAGATACAACCATCGCAATGGTTTTAGTACAAGAAAACACTGGAATAGAAAATTTTGTCTATTATTTAAGCCGCAACTTAAATGATATGGAAAGTAAGTGCTCCTACGTTGAAAACCTGGCTTTGGCAGCTGTTCAAGCAGTACAGAGATTTCGATACTATATACTCTTTTGTAAAACTACCATCTTGTTAGATTACAACCCTATGACCTACATCCTATCACATCAATTTCTATGGGGTAAGTATTCAAAATGGATAGCCATTTTGCAAGAGTTTGATATGGAATTCAACAAATCTAAATCAAAGAAATCTCTGGTTTTCGCGGAGTTACTTTGCGACCTCCCATCATCGTCCAATGATTTAACATCTAAAGCATCGATTGTGGATGAAACATTATTTCTGATATCATCAAGCGACCCGTGGTATAGAGATATACTAATCTATCTCCAAACCCAAACCTTTAGGCCTAACACCTCTCGCTCAGAACAACGACATACTCGATACCAAGCAAAAGACTACATGATTGTCGATGATACACTTTACCATCGTGGTGTCGATAAAATTCTGAGAAGGTGCCTCATGCATGAGGAGGCCCAAAAAGCCTTGAATGACTGTTATTTAGGCGCATGTGGGGGGCATCTATCTGGCTACGCTACTGCACAAAAAATCTTGCGAGCTGGCTACTTTTGGCCTACTATCTTCAAAGATTGCATCATAGCAGTAAGAAGTTGCCATGCTTGTCAAATTTTTGATTGCAAAACCAGATTACCACCCGCACCACTGCATCCAGTAGTTGTTGTTGGGCCATTCGCCAAATGGGGCATAGATTCCATGACATGTAACCCCACCTCGACCGAAGGGCATGGGTATATCATAGTTTCTGTCGACTATTTTACAAAATGGGTCAAGTCAATGCCTACATTAAACAACAACGGTGAAATGACTGCTCTTTCTTTTTCAATCATCTAGTCTCTAGCTTCGGTGTTCCACGGGCTATAGTCACAGATCATGGATCGCATTTTCATAATCACATGATGGTTGAATTGACTGCCAAATTAAGACTATCCAATGATAGTTCTACTCCATACTATCCGCAAGCCAACGAACAAGTTGAAGTGATCAACAAAGTCCTCAAACACATGCTGCAGAGAATGATTGGAGCCCACAAACGGGATTGGCATTTGATCCTATACTCAGCTCTATGGGCATATAGAACCTTGGTGAGAAATGCGACTGGATTTACGCCCTTTCAGTTGGTGTATGGCCTGGAATCTGTCTTACCAATTCAATGTGAAATTTCATCTCTAAAGCTCGCAATTGATCTACTGCCTAAAACTTCAAAGGAAAAGGCTCATTTCTTGGAACTAATCCACTTGGATGAAACCCATCGTGATGCCACGCCAGCTAACGAAACACATAAGAAACGTGTCAAAGAGCAATTTGACAAAAATGTTAAGCCTCGTGTCTTCTCCAAAGGTGACCTGGTCTTACTCTACGGTCAGGGCTCTGATAAATTGGGAGCAGGTAAGTTCCAATCATTATGGATGGTCCCCTACATTGTTAAACGTGTATTAGCAAAAGGAGCCTACGAGCTGGTAGATTATGATGGAATTCCACTATCACAACCTCGAAATGGGTTGTATCTTATGTGATATTATGCTTGATCAAGTGTAGTAATCTCTTTATATGCTTTTGTTTCATTTTTGTTTTCGTCAAGAGTTGTCATTTTGGTTAAGTAATCCACTTTGCATTTATTGCAGATGTCGGACTTTTTGGAAACATTCATTGGGTATGCTGACGTAGTTAGTCATAGAACACAGAACCTATCTTCTACAGCCTGGGCCATCTTTGATCCAAGCAGCGAGTTAGTGAGTTTCAAGGGGATATGTATTGGTCAATCAACAAACAACATCATTGAGTATAGCGTGTTGATAGAGCTTCTCTCTGATACCATTTTGCATGGCATACGCCGACTTATTGTCAGGCTAGATTCGTAACTCATCATTCTACAACTTACTGGCCTCTATTCAGTTCGGAACCCAGCTATCTATCGTATGTTCCTAAGAGTCAAGATTTTGAAAGGCAGTTTGATTCCATACAATATCAACACATTTCCAAAAACTTAAACACTTTAACTGATTCATTACCGAATTATGTGTTAGACAGACATTTGCAACATTTGTAAAGAAAAGAATTTTACATCAACATTTGCATATGGATCACATAACTTAACCAAAATAAACTCTGAAAATCAAAAATATATAACTGTTTATTGTTTCACATAATGTTTTGTGTATAAGGAAAAATCGGTCATGCTACCAAGAAACTCAAAAGTAAATGCAGAAAAGCATCCTATACTAATGATGTTGGTGATAACATGTCACTGCCTGTGCTATCATACGCAGGAGCCTAGTCCATCAACTCGGAACACCAGTAGTATGGCAATGCAGCCTCAGAGGTAACTCGTCGGTCCTCACATCCTGTATACCAAGGGTAAGACCCTCGATCTAATCCTACAATACTACTAGGGTCTCTGCTATGTCCAAATCACAAAGGGCAGCCCTCCCTACAACTTCTCCTGCTAGAACGCCAGCTGCCGCCCTTGGCCGCACTGCTAGTCTCACTAGCCCAACATCTGCACAAGTACATGAGTTCAATTAGTCTTGATAAATAACAAAAACATTATAAAACTAATAAATAAAGATATGGTCAAAATCTTTACCTATCACACCCCACTGCTCGCCAGCCAGCAACGCCAAATCCGGGTCACCTCGGAAGTCCATCCCAACATACGGGTACTCTGAGAAGACCATATCTTGATGGTCGAACCAATCAAAGAAGGCATCAAAGAAAGTAATCTGTGGCTGACCAGCATGTCTAGCCATGAGATCAACCCATCTCTTCATCCTAGGTTCCCTCCATGTTGGCAATCCTAGTGAAATATGTTGTGGCTGCATCAATGGGATCCTCTCTAATGAAAAGGAAGTCAAAATGTAAATGTATCCGAAGTTCTTGGATCTTCCATTCTTTACCTTAGAGAGCTTTTATTATCACTGGAAGTGCTGCCTCACACTACTTGAATACCTTTGATTCTAGGCATTCTAAAGCATACTGCACATAAGATCTGTTTGCCAAATGAAGAGCTACGCTACCAGCCAATCTAGCAAAGGTGAATAAAATGGTCCTCAGAGACCGATCAGTGATGTCCCAGATATTGATCTTGCCATCTCTACTAGGCTGAGATCCATTTCTACAAAGCTATCAGATATAATCTCTCACCGATTCGGCCCCACAAGCGGATCCTGACAGTGAAAGAGGGACACCATGCCTCGATAACCCCGTCAAAAAGTAGATGTCCTTGACTGCCAGTGGGATGGATTTACCTCTAATCTGGAACATCTGGTTGATGGGATCCCATGCATCGAGGACATACTGCAACAAGCTGATTTGTTGCATCATGCTAGATATACGGAAGAATTTGAGCAAACCACAGTTTTGCAATGCAGTAATAGTACCCTGATCATGTAAGGCAATCATGTATTTTTCTTCATGCTCACATTCATGCCACGTGACGAACATCTTGATCCAAAAAATATCTGAGTCACAGACAAAAGATGAATTAGGATCCAAATTTTAGCAAAAACAGCCAAAAATTCCATGCGAAATCACTGTGCAAAGTTTCCCTTCTGTGCCCATCACACCCTGCCTTTGTACTAGGTGAGATGCATACTGACTGGCTAGTGTACAGCTTAGTATGCATCACACCTTTCGATATAGGGCAGGTGCGATGATGGGAGAACGATTTCTTGAAACCCCAGCGGCTAAAAAAAAAGGGAAGACTTGCTCAAAATCAAAAAAGGATGGAATGAAAATGAAGAGCTCAGGGTTAGCTCCTACCTGGTCCTGACGACGCGGAGAATAGTCCACTGGATCTCCTGAAATCAGCTGATGAAGTTTGAGGTAGAGAACCACTCCAGAGATCCAAATCCCAAATTTGAAATGAAATGGTAAAAATGAGAGGTAGAACTACTTTTATGTTACTATTCACGTAGTTCAAGTAAAATGTCAATTTTTAATTCATTTTTCAAGCATATATATGTGTATTTCTAATCAATTTGATGGAGCAATTGAGCAGGTTGAACAATCAAGAAAAGAATCTAACATGTTAAACGGTACTGAATATCATTGACAAATATCAAGAGCTATGTTCCCACAAGGTTCAAGCTTGTTAAAAAATCAGCCTACACTGAGCACATGATGGCACAAGGTTCAAGCTCATTAAAAAATAAACCTGCCTTTGGTAAATAACCTTTGTGATCGCTTTGCTATCTACCCTTTATGAACTTTGGTTGTGTTCCTTCCGTCACCTCCATTTCATTTGGCCAACCATACGCTTCCACTTGATTCTTTACCCTTTTGAGGAACATATGCGATGAGTGATTCTGATTTCCACCCTCTTCACACTGCCATGTTTCAAGAAGTTCCAAACTTACCTGGAACCAGCTGCTACCCAGAAATACCACTCGTTCCTAAAAAACGAGCCTCTTTTCAACTCTTTTTAGACTCATTAAATATAAAAAGATTGTCGATCTATTGGTCTTCCCATCTCGTTAAAGTAAGGGGAATGATATCCCTCTCATATATTTTAATCTTTTTGGACTTGAGGGATTATTAAACAAAAATATCGAGTGCTTCTCTTTGTCGGCTCGATAAAACTATCAAAAAGTCATCCCTTTCGTATTATTTTATAATTTTTCAGACTTAAGGGATTATGCCACAAAAAAGGATTGTTGGAGTCGCCTTTTCATCCATTTTCAAACTCTCTAAAAATGGAAAGGACCGAGTTATCTTTGTCGTTAAACTCGTTAAAACAATAGCGACAAACTTGTCCACCTAGACAAGAATGAGTCTCATTGACGCTAGGCTCGCTAAACACAAAGCGATAGGTTTTCCCGAAGGGCAAACTATAAACCAAGAATATGTTATCCTCCTCAAGCTTATCAAAAATAAAGAGGTACTGGTCAATAATGACTGGGCAAAAATGGGAAGAAAACTTGAAGAACTCTATTGGTAGAAAGTCGCTCTTGAACATGACACTTTCACTCCATCACCGTGATTGAGTTGGGTTGGGCTTATTCATTCACCGTCACCATTGTTCCGCCATGCCATCCATGGGGTTAACACTACCAGTCCATATCAGTGTCGCCAATATGTTCAAGAGAAGTCATTCAGAGAATTCACCATCCAATAAATGCCTCATCCACTGCATGACATCCACACTTCATTTTTCATTGCCACCATTCCTGAACCTCATATCATCAGATTGTTTTCACCTCCACAAAAATAATTTGCTCCATTTGGCATTGTAGATGTGGGATACATCAAGGCCCTCCTACGACAGGTCACTTCTTGTCGACATCAGCGCATTATCCAAGAAGTTGACTTAGAAGCAACCCTTTCAGTACTTTGAAGCTTGCATGCCTCAATGGCAAGTTTCTCACTTCCGGAGACAGGTTTACATCAATGACCTTTGACCGAAAGACTTTGTGTGGTGTTTGAAATCAGCTCATATATTCACACCATGTGAATTGTACTGTAGTACCTTGAGGGTCATCAACATTATCGGTGGCTCCTCTCGCGTCTGTTAAGAGCTTACATCATTGGATAGTAATCAAGCGATGCCTTTCCATGTTCGACATCAGAACATATTTTCACATTGATTGACTTGTACATCGGACAAAGATTGCATGAGTTTTGAAGACCCAGGATCTAGTTTCATCCATCCAGGCTGCAATATATTCAAGAAAATAAAGACATCAATTATACACAGAAACTGCATAGATAGTCATCTAAGCCAAGGAAGATGACTCTTCATGCGAAGAATCACAAGTCTACAATAGCAAACGATTGTCCGCCTCAGCTAGATCATGGAAATAATATGATGATGATGTATTGTATTGTATCTTATATAGGTCACCTTCCAGTTTGAATACCTCAGATCCTCATGAATAAAGAATTTCCCCTGACATCAGAAGGTTTACGACCTCATGCTTTAGGGGGCAACTATTATGGACATATTTGGGCACTGCAACCCAAAACTCATATGTCCATAAACCAAGGGCTCCTTAAGTCCCTAAAATTTTTGTTTTACGCCCTAAAGGATCATGGTCAATTGATCACATCATTTCCCAAAATTTCCACTTGAAAAACTACTCAGAACTATCCAAAACTGGACCATACAGACTGCTCCATGGGCAAGGTGCAATGCATACTCAAATGACCTTCTATGGGGTATGATGAGTGAGAATAGACAAAATGTAGAGATAGTTTGCAAGGTTGATGATCATGGAATCTTCCAGAAACTTCTCCTATGACACTTGCCTCTCTGAATTCGCTCAGGGATGAGTAAGAGATCAATGAAATCTCCAAGTGGAACCAAGAACTATCAGTGGAATGACACTAATCAAAAACCCAGAGCTAACTCACACCTTTGCAAGACATCTATAAATGGATCCCTCATCTGAGAGATCTGGAGGCTGGAATTTTGTATTTTATAAGGAAGTGCTATTGGCTTGTTGTTGAGAAGAGACATTGCATTGTTGGGTGATTTGCTTATTCATGAGGTGAAGAGGGCTTCTACAACTGGGAGGATGATGTTGGATCAGACATTTGGGTTGTAATCCTCTCTTACATTACTATTAATAAAGTTCTTTGAGTTTTCCTCCATATGATCTCGTATTTGTGAATATTATTGTTTATAAATGCAATTGTATGGTCAATGTGTTTCTGATTCCGCATTGTTTATGATGTTTTAGATAGAGATGCTTTGATAGTTTGTTGTTACTTTGACTCTATAGGTACTCTTTGAAGCGGGACAAGTAGGAGAGGAGTGGCAAATTCTATCAAGGAAAGGAGAAATCAAGCTAGGATCAAAGCGGAAGATCCAGGTTGGTCTTCTTTTCTTCTCTTCCATATATCACACTTAAAGGAACTCTTGAAAATCTTTCATTGTTTGTTTCTAAGATAGTTACCTGTCTTAGTGGGACTAGCAGTTCGAATCGACACTAGTTTTCCATGAAGCAACCATCTGACACAAACAGGAAGTAATTTATTTTTCATGGATATTTATTAAAAATGGACTATTATCAACAACAGGAATTGGACTAAAACTACGCTTTTGATTCTCCTTAAACTTTTTCATTTGGCATTAATTTTTGCGTAAGAATCATCAAGGAATTAGCAATTTCTTTTTTAACTCACTTATGCTCTTTATGCCAAGTTTTTTTTTTTTTTTTGCATATTTCGAATGATCAAAGGATCATTAAGGAAAATAATTGTGCACAAAATTGTTCTTCAAAGGACTAATTTCATGAGAAACTCTAAAGAACAAGTCCATGAACATAAACGAAATTTCCAGAAAATTACAAGTTCTTGCAACTCTCTGTAACCGCTTAATGGTTTGACATGTTGCGTGACATATTAGAAAATTTGAATGTCTGGGGTTTGTTCCTAAATTTCCAAGGATGGAGAAATACCTATCCACTAATGAATTTGAAGACTACGGGTGGTTGGTAAACGCTAGTCAAACTCAGTTATTTTAGTGGAAATTCCAGAATTAATGAGCAGATTTGCTATATTTGAGATTTTCCCAGCAAGAGTCATTATCCATTTCACATTACCCACACACAATTTTTCCCAGCAAGAGTCATTATCCATTTCCCATTACCCACATACACTTCATTACATTTTCTTCAATCCTAAACCACCAATAAAACCAATGAAGCTCACTTACAAGATTTTTGTTCCAATTTACATATTCGTTGTCAGTTTTCTTTTTCCTACCCTTGCAAATAAAACCTTGCTTCCATACACCATTGAGTTCATAGTCCGTGAGTTTAAATATTTTTCTAAAAACACCTTGAAGTTTGCATGCCTTAAGGGCAAGCTATCATGTCGATAAACAAGGGAATACATCGGTGTCCCTTGTTCATCCGATCTTCTAAGTATTCAACAACAACAAATTCATTCATACTTAGAAAGATGTGTTAGGGGCATCTTGACTCTCATCCACATCAAAGATGAGAGCTCTCATGTTGACTAGTGGCATCCATTAAGCACCACTAAGTTCAAAATTTCTTGTTATGTTCGACACCGACACATTTACACACATGAAAAGAATTGTGGAGTGATGAAGACTCGAAGAGCATCATTTTGTAGAAAATGTAGTAGTTTTTTCCTTTTTGATATAAATGGCTTGAGGACAAGTCAATAGATAAGGTTGGGGAGGGAAAATGTAAATTCTAAATTTTGTATACCTTCCAAGCCTTATACATTTTCAGTCGTATTCAGCATCAGATTACGAACATTCAGTAGAAGGTCCAACAACAGATGCAACAACAATAAAAGATTCACTTTTTCAACTTCATCCACCATTTTCACAACCAAGTGAAGAAGACTATGATCAAAATTTTGCAGCGACACAACTCTCATCCATTTTTGAAAGGGTAAGTTGAGGTATGATATTTTCTAACTTTTAACCATTTAATTCCTTGAAAAACTAGAATGATAATTTTTGGAAAAAAAAAAAAAATTCCTTTGCTCATTTCACAAAATTTCCAAAACCATCAGTTTTGGGGGCAGGGGGGGCATACATTTACATTCATACTTTTTCACCTTCATATTTTTCCATATTCATATATCACATTCTAAAATCCACATACTTTCAAAATATATTTACCATTACATCATCATGAGCATAAAAATGGCTTTGACAAGTGTTTAAATGTTAATTGGATGCCAACACAATCATGGTTGTTACACAAGAACCAACCATGATGCATTCCAACAAAAATACTTTGCACTAAAATCACATTATCAATATGCAAAGATCATACATTAAAATTGAATGCAACAAACAAAAAAATGGTTGAAACACAAGAACCAACCAAGTTGCAATTCATCAAAAATACTTTGCAAAAGTTAAGTAAATAATATCATGCAAAGTTTAAGCCAAAGCTAAAGTATCAAAACGTAATAGATTGCATGAGGACATGCAATACCTTTAGTTTGGGGGTATGTTGGGCCTAATAATTATACATAAAATATATCCACTTTCACTCGATTCACACATTTTCTCACCTCCATTCCACCACCATGTCACCACATCAGCTTCACTTTCATCATTAAATGAGTTACCATTGTGTTTTCCAAAACATTATTACTTCTTAGTATTTTTAAGAGAATATGTGGTTAAACTTTAGAAAATAATATCCATATACTTTTACCTAACAATTGGAATGAGTTTGTTGACGTGTAGGTACAAAGAAAGCTTCTAAGGCACCCTTATGTGGCACTCTATGTTCCAATTCGAATTTGAGCAGATCATGGACCTCGTGGATAAGATCATGGACCTCATGGAGAAGATCATGGAGGATAGGGTTATGTGTCACCATTGGTTGAGAAATATGTGGATCAAAGGAGGGAATAACAGATCATCATTATGAGTTTGTTATCTCATCTTGTTGTATAAATAGAAGTGTTATCTCATTCATTTGTAATCTTAATTTTTTTTTAGAATTTAGAAACTTAGTCCTTCATTTGTAATTTTAGATTTTAGGATCATTGTAATGGAGATTTAGAATCTCTTAGAATGTAGAAGTTGGAGCTTATAATTGCAATTTGCAATTGATGATAAATAAAGTGGATTGGATTTTCTTCTACATTTGACCTCCTTCTAGGTGTGCTTGTGGAGCTATGGAGGGCCCCTATTGCCTCACTTACATACTTGTTTTCGTATAGTAAGCTTTCATTTATGTTTTTTATTTCATTAGTTTAAAGATCTTGATGCTGGAAATATAAATGAATAGTCTCTTGTAATATAACTTTAATATTTCATGTAATCAATTTGAATTATGTTTAAATGCATTCACTTCTTATTTTATTGATTAAGATGGTTAGAAATATTAATGAATAGACCTCCTGTAAGGGAGCTTTGGTATTTCTTCACCTAGCTTAATTTAGTTTGTCTCTAAGTCCACATACAGTGGATGTTCCTCGAAGTTTTACTTACTCATATTGATAGTAAATGAAACTCTAATTTGCATCCACATTTTAGAACCAACACTAGTATTATGTTACTTACCAGCAATATGAACCCAAATCGATTGAAGGAATAATGGATCCTCTTATGATATTTACAACATGCTATTGCAGTACCATTATAATGCAAGTATGAATTTTTGCAAGTAGAAAAAGGGGGTAAGAAATTGTGTCATCATATGATTTTGATAGGGTTTGAATAGGACAATCCAATTAAGGAAGAACTTACAAATAGGTAAGCAAAATGCGATATGGTGAAATATGAATGTCAGGTGTTGGACAAGCTTTGTGAACAAGAGGTGTTTTTATTCACGTATAATGATTATGTGTTATTTATAAAATATATATTCATGAGAAAGCATATATGATTCATCACCAATTATAGAAGGTAACAATTTGTATTAATACGCTCTCTTTTTCTTGTGTGCTCTCAAGACCTATGTAGGGTAAATTTTTCTTTTCTGTAGAGAACAACAAAATCCATTTATGGTAAAGTTGTGGTATAAATAAATAAGGTCTTTGTTAGTTGGGATTTCGTTACCTAATAGGAACAAGTGCTTCAAGGTTATGAGGTAAATGTCATAGATGGTTTCCTTCATTTGTTGCTTTTCATTATGCAACAAATAATTTCTTAAATTGTAGGAAAGATTTATTGTAATTAAAGAATTAGAACTTTAGGAAGTCAAAATCCTCAGGTCATTCTATTGAAATATCATAGTAAATTCATAAGCCATGTTTGTAAGTAGACTGGAGACTACATAATACAGGTGTAATGAAAAAAAAAATATTGAAGCCTAATGACTTTTGACAAAATAATTGCAATAACAATAGTGCCTCTATGATTACAATTATGATTGTGATTATGGTGGAAGTCTAACTATGACTAGGAATGAGAAGCTTTTATGGATATTTATCATATTTCATATGAGGTATGATTTCTGACTTATTTAAGTTTACAGATTTCACTTATTTCACATGAGAATTTGAACTTGAGTTTGTCAGCATAGGGAGCTGTTGAAATTCATATCCAACATAGAGTGTGTGGATTGGATAAGGTTCCTATGGGATTTACATAATTATATTTACTATATTCAACTTGGAAAGATATTCCATGGACTGACAAGAATATGTTAAGCGTTTAAGTGTGATTTGAGACCAGAGAGATTTGGCTGGAGTTTTTGCTGATAATACTAACCAAAAGAGTAAGTCACTACTTGGAGGGAATGCCAAAAAAGTTATTGAATTTAGAATATTTACCAAACCAAAAGAAGTATGCATGTTTTACTGAGAATACTAACCAAAAAAATAAGTCACTACTTGGAGGCAATGCCAAAAAGGCTAATGAATTTAGAATATTTACTAAACAAAAAAAATTATGCATTTTTAATTACAACCAATGGATGTAATATGTACACTAAGATATGTTAATAAACTTTTGAAAAAACATATTTCAACAAATATTTCATTAATGAGTCAGATTTTTAAAACCTCATCACAAAAATCCTACTCATGGGAATCGGGAATAATTATTAGACACTTAATCTAAGTATAAACTATTAGAGATGCTAAACTAAGGATGAGTGTTATAAAAGTAGGCTGGGAATCAATTAGTTATTTTTTTACTCACCGGGAATCACTCAATTTTTCCTTACTTCAATGTTCCAAGGAATATTTCAGAAAGATTCATGGTGCCCCATATTATGAAAAGTTGTCAAACTTTTGTTGGTAAAATTTTACTCTCCATGTTTCTAGACTAGTGGTACTTCATTTTCATGTCATCTTTAACGTGCCCCATTTAATATACCACCAACTCTTCAAACGTATTTAATTTAAATAATATGGTAATCCGAAGATGAGTGAACATACAAATTTGGAGCATTGAGATGAACTCTCTCGGGAATATGATACCATGCGCGCACAAATACGATTATGTCGAGATAATTTATTATCAATCAATCACCATTTTAATAGTAGTCCATTTGAGGCAAATAACACAACAGAGCCCCACATTCATCCAAATTTCCGCTGTGATGTAATATAAATCTTGAAATTGAAATCCTATGTGCAAATTAGACTGGCATAGTTAATTTTTTTTCATAACCTCTCAAATAAAATATTAAATTGATTATATTTCATAAGGGGTCTGGATGGGGTCTTCCAAAGCAGATTGGCCTGTAGCCTTTTCGTCACATACATCTTGCATCTTTGGATTCCAAACAGATCAAACTCATCGGTTATTAGATGATTTCCCTAGACAATAGAATTCATGAATCATATTTGCGTATTGTTAGTTATTGTTAATTCTCTTCATATGGCTTGGATCAGAAAGCATATATTTAAACTCATTCGTCTCTGCCGCCAATGTTGATTCCCTATTGAACTCTTCAAGCCAAAAATAGGTTTGACATTCGTATGGAGACGAGAGAAGATTGAATCTGGGAGATGACAGATTGTTCAGATCCAATAAACACTCAGATAAAGTAGCTGAATCTACTCCAAAATAATGTGAATTTAGGGATCTCTCATCTAATAAATTTGACATAGAACAGAGAGAGTTTCCAGCGTATGTTTCAAGAGGATTGACATCTTCTAACGCCAAGGAAGTGTGGGTTGAACAATCATGTGTAATGGAATCATTCACAAGTAACTCGGAGAATGACAGTGAGGATTTTTTAGTTTCTTTACCGTTACATAATTTGGACGCTTCGTTTGAATTAGAATTACTCTCGCCATAATTGTTGCAACAATTTGGTCTCACCATTGTTAGCTCCATTAATTTTGCACAAAAGCTGCCTTGATTTATGGAATTGCAGCTTTTCTTAACTTATGGAAACCAACTGCAGTAGTTTCCTTAAGTTAAGAAAATCAACTGCAATTACTAAATTTATAATTGGGAGCTACTAAAGTGGTCCATCACTTTGATCCGATCTCTACCTTGATTTGTGCTTTTTCTAACACATAGCTTTTAGAAGCTTGATG
The DNA here is from genome assembly GCA_031772625.1 of Pinus tabuliformis. Classification (NCBI taxonomy): domain Eukaryota; kingdom Viridiplantae; phylum Streptophyta; class Pinopsida; order Pinales; family Pinaceae; genus Pinus; species Pinus tabuliformis. The sequence goes on from CM062816.1 coordinate 1,450,045,829, forward strand.
GAAGCTTAGCTATATGTTCATCTGTTTGGTCCCCAAGCTCATATCTCAATCCCCTTTCAGTTCTACACCATCTAGCTGAGATAGCAGAGCTCGGAAGTGCCTTCAGACTAGTTGTCTTCTTTCCTTTTTGCATGTGCAGCTGGAGCGCGGTGTTTCAAAAGGAAATTGCATCAACAGTTTCACCAATGGCTGGAGGTAATTCGTATCCCTGGGCATTAAGTTTCAGTGATTCTTTTCAGTTCTTTCCGCATGCAGAATCACTGTTTAAGTTTATTAGTTTTCTAACAGTTGGTATCAGAGCAAAGTTTATCTCTGCCTTGGTGTTCTCTCGCCGCCTCCGTTTCTTAGATTTTGGTGATCAATGGGGATTTTATATTTTAGATTTTATGCATAACATTCATAATTTGTATCCGCAATATAATCCAAATACAGAAACAGAATCTGGCAATTAACATAATGCGGATGTTATCATATATCCTCGGTAAAATGCGTGCCCAAAACTGAAAATTGATCAAATGGCCAGCCCCATTATTACTGATTCACATGCGAATGTAAATTGATCCACGGAGTCAGAATTCAGTTGGGCAATATCCGTGTACCCATTGGCCTCATTTTGCTTGCTGCCAAAATTGGCGAGTTTTCGTTTGGAATCTTCAATCCTGTACACACAAATCTTATAGAATAAGTGTTGATATGGTCAAGTGAATCTGTGTATGTATGTCTCAATCCACGTCTGCCGCTGGGGCAATTGCTTGGATTGGTGTTGCTTGTAGCAGACAGCTACCTGTGATCTTCCCTGCGGGGGCTGAGTAGCATGCCCCCACTCAACTCTTTAAAAAACGTAGAAATTAATCTAAGAGGATTAAAAGTAATACGGCAGAGGACTGTGGGTGTTCTTTCCCCAATACTCTTCTGTGTTGTTATGTCAATAATGCTCCATTGCTTTAAAAGAGCCGAAGTCCTGTCCTGTTGAATACTGGAGCAGATTTAACCAATTTCCGAGACTAGACGATGGATCGTGCACTAAAGGCTGCGAGGGCGTCCGGATCTCTTAATCTCTCGAATCGTGGGCTCGAGTAGGTTTCAAATCCCTTTACCTTGTTTAGTTTGGTGCATGTTTTAACTGTTCTTTGCGAAGGAAATGTGTAAAGCTACCTTTAAATTGTGTTTGAAGTCAGTAGGCCAGTCAGGCTAATGGAAGGTGAGACACCCTAAGCATTTCTCTAAAACACTTGTTTGCTGTTAATTATAAATTACATGACATGTTTCACTGTTTCAAGTTTATAATATTTAAGTTGGCCTAACAGATAAAGACATCCTTTTGAAAATATTTTGTATGGAGATCACAAGATCAACGTGGATCAGCAAATAACATTGTCGAAAAGAATTAAGGTCTAGCCAAATTCGAATTGTTTTGTGAAGATCTCATTAATCTTTGCAGATCTGTGAGGACTGTACATCAAAATTCACGACTAGCCAATCAATAACATGCTAGCTCATTTATAGTGACGTATTCACTAGTATATAAATATATATATATATATATATTTGAGGGAAGTAAAGCCAAACGTGCTAGTTAGTGATTCAGAATTTTTGCATGGTGGAAGCCGCATTGAAAAGACTGTGGCATCAGTCCATCCTAGCGTGAATACGCATATACCCTTAACTCAGGTTCTTGGCATCTGCAATCACATTCATTTTTAAGATCATTTTATGTTATTTGATAATTTTCGCTGGAGGTAACAAACCATATAATATGGTTATATCATATACCATGCCACGTATTTGTTTAACGTTGGATTTTGTTTTATAACACATGGTATTACCCTTTGATTATATACCATAACGGTTTATATGTATGTTAAAGGTTGTTATGGTATATGTTATTTTTATTTATGTAGTTAATTTGGATAACTATATAAAATCAACAATGCAAAATAAATTTTATAATTTTTATTACATATTTATTGTAAAATTTACTTTTTGCTTGCATCATAGATTATTTTATAAATGTATATGTTTAAAGTAAATGGCAAGGTCAATATATGACCTGATTCATTCAAAGAACATACACATGACATGAAGGCTCTCCACAAAGTCACGGGTAAGAACATGAAATGTTTGTGAAGTCTATTTATTTTTTATATGAGTCATGTTAAAGGAAATAGTTTATGCATTCTTAAATATTTCAATATTTCAATATTTGAAATGGTTAGTCCTTTGTTTTGAATATTTCAAATTTGCAATTTTGTTTGCAAATTGTTTAGAGCCCATTTTGTAATTAATTTAAGAATTAGTCTTAAATAAATTATGGGACAGTTAGACTAAGGAATGTAAATTTGGTTTTAATTTTATCTTGTGACCAAAATAGCTTGTTTGCTGGTCTATTTTGTTGTTTTATAAACTTAAGGACGGAGCCTGAAGTCAAGCCAGCTAGTCTTCGAACTGCATTTGCTATGCAAATGCAAAGTAGATCAAAGCTGATTCAGTCAATCTCCGGGTTAAGTTTATAAATTGAACAATCAATTTGTAGTCATTTTCGGTAATGCTAACTGCTTTTGATTTTGCTGGAGAATTATTACAGTTTTATGGAGTTTATTAAAATGTCATTTTGACTTACTCCTTTCAGTAAACATTATTTTTCTCTCTGGTTAAGTTTTGTTTATGCAACAAAATAATGTCTAGTGATCCATATGATTTTAATTAATTAGAGAATAGCCACAGCATCTTTAATTAAATAAAATTATATATTGATTGGCAAGATCACATAAAGATTATTTAGACATTAAATTGTAATTAATTACACTGAATATAATAAATTTTATACCACAGGAATTTTTATTATATTTATGTGATTAATTAGGATAAAATTTCATAACCTACCCACAGGAGTTATGAATTAATAAGTTTTATCATAAAGTTTTATTGAATCTGTTTGAATTAAAAATTTAGCCCATAGGCAATTTTTATGTCATTTGATTCAATTCTTTTTAGCATGTTTTACATTGGTAAAACGTGAAAGTTCATAAAGTTTTATTGAATCTGTTTGAATTAAAAATTTAGCCCACAGGCAATTTTTATGTCATTTGATTCAATTCTTTTTAGCATGTTTTACATTGGTAAAACGTGAAAGTTCATAAAGTTTTATTGAATCTGCTTGAATTGAAAATTTAGCCCACAGGCAATTTTCATGTCATTTGATTCAATTCTTTTTAGCATGTTTTACATTGGTAAAACGTGAAAGTTCATAAAGTTTTATTGAATCTGTTTGAATTGAAAATTTAGCCCACAGGCAATTTTCATGTCATTTGATTCAATTCTTTTTACCATGTTTTACATTGGTAGAACATGAAAGTTTATTAAGCCTCAACATAAGCATGTGATTCTTTATTTTGATGCAGTAGTACAACCTGCAAATTTCTCTGAAATTCGTTCTGACATTCCCGAACTTGAGGAAGTAATCTCATTTGTTTGTTATGAATCTGATATGGTTAATATTAATATTAACACATGGTGGATTGATTCTGGATCAACAATTCACATTTCGAATTCCTTGCAAAGGTTTGCAAAACCTAAGGAAGCCAGTAGAAAGTGAGCAAAGCATCTTATCAGGAAACAAGATGGGCTCGCATGTGGAAGCTATAAGAACATGTTATTTAACTTTAAGTAGTGGCTTTGTTTTGGAGTTAGAAAAGACCTTTTACGTTCCAAGTTTTTCTAGAAACTTGATTTCAGTTTCAAGGCTTGTACCTTTTGGATATTCCTTAAACTTTTCAGAAAAATCTTTCAGTCTATTCTATAAATCTGATTATGTTGGGAATGGTATTTTTTCTAATGGTCTTTACTGCATTAATTTACAAAACAATGTCACATATGATTCAATGCATGTTCACACTGGCACTAAAAGATGTGTTGTTAATGAAGATTCCTCTAAATTATGGCACCAGAGACTAGGTCATATCTTCATAGATAGAATTAAAAGATTGGTAAATGAAGGAATACTTAATACTCTAGATTTTACTGATCTTGAGACTTGTGTGGACTGCATAAAGGGAAAGCAGACCAACAAGTCAAAGAAAGGTGCCAATAGGAGTTCAGACATATTAGAAATCATACATACTTACAGATTTTATTGTCCATCTCACAGCACTAGGATTGTGGAATCAGGAAATGCAAAGTTTCTTGAAAATGACTTGATCAGTGGGAGCGATCAAACCAGAAACATAGTTTCTGAGAAAGATCATTCAGAATCTCAACCTTCCACTTCAAGTGAAAGATTGGTTATTATTCATGGCACCCCTCAAGTACAAACTGGTGTTGAACAACCAATTGTTGAAGTTCCACAAGCTGCTGACGATATTCCAGTAGATCAAGGAGTTCAAGAGTTGCCAAGAACTTTTGAACAACAATTTGAACCACATACTTCTCAGGAAGATGATGGTACAACATTAAGAAGATCTACTAGACCTAAGAGATCAGCAATTCCTAATGTATGCTCAAGTCTGCACAAGACCTGACATTGCATTTGTTGTGGGAATGTTGGGACGATATCAGAGTGATCCAGGTTTAGACCACTGGAGAGCTGCAAAGAAAGTAATGAGGTACCTTCAAGGGACCAAAGACTACATGCTTATGTATATCCTATTTTGAGGCTGCTTTACATGGTGTATGGCTTAAGAATTTCATTTCTGGGCTTAGAATTATGGATTCTATCTCTAAGCCATTGAGAATATATTGTGATAATTCAGCTGTTGGTTTTATGGCTAAAAAAGTGGGAGTCGAAATAAACACATCGACATTAAGTATTTAGCTATAAGGGAACGTGTTAAAGAAAATAAAGTGGTCATTGAGCACGTCAGCACTGAGTTAATGATCGCTGATCCTTTAACTAAGGGCATGCCACCGTTTAAATTCAAGGATCATGTATTGAATATGGGACTTGGTTCCATTATGAAGTTTTTCATTGTATGGACAATGATATTTTAATGAAATTCTTAATTATTGTGATGTTTTTTCTCATATTTATGTGCACCTTAAGTTGATTTGAGAAAATTCATTTAAGAAGGACCAAGAATAAACATAAGGTTTATTCATTAAGAAATTGTTGCCACATAAAATTTAATAAGAATAAATGCATAGTAATACATGGAAGATAATACTCGTCATTAGAGGACTTATCGCCATGATTCATGTATCTATTACTTAATAAAGATTATCAATGGTTTTTGAGACATTAAGTTTGGAAGTATGGACCAAGTGGGAGAATGTTAGCTCCATTAATTTTGCACAAAAGCTGCCTTGATTTATGGAATTGCAGCTTTTCTTAACTTATGGAAACCAACTATAGTAGTTTCCTTAAGTTAAGAAAATCAACTGCAATTACTAAATTTATAATTGGGAGCTACTAAAGTGGTCCATCACTTTTATCTGATCTCTACCTTGATTTGTGGTTTTTCTAACACATAGCTTTTAGAAGCTTGATGGAAGCTTAGCTATATGTTCATCTGTTTGGTCCCGAAGCTCATATCTCAATCCCCTTCAGTTCTACACCATCTAGCTGAGATAGCAGAGCTCGGAAGTGCCTTCAGACTAGTTGTCTTCTTTCCTTTTTGCATGTGCCGCTGGAGCGTGGTGTTTCAGAAGGAAATTGCATCAACAGTTTCACCAATGGCTAGAGGTAATTCGTATCCCTGGGCATTAAGTTTCAGTGATTCTTTTCAGTTCTTTCCGCATGCAGAATTGTTGTTTAAGTTTATTAGTTTTCTAACAACCATTGCAGAGTATGGCACTATCCTTGTTTTGATGCACATGGTTTTAAGCACATGTTGGTGTAGGGTCGAAGGACATTTTGAGTTTGTCTTTAGATTTTGTGTACTCAAATTGGGTTCAAACCCATTTGTTGGAAGCAACTTCTTGCTTAAATGAGTGGTCCAGTAGTTCTTGATCTCGTTATTTGTTCTCCCAGGCAGTTGTCCCATTATCAATGACAACTTGTAGATATCCATTTATATATTTACATCACACTCATTGTTTGAATTTCTAAGGAAAATATTCCAATCCTCCATATGAGGAATCGATTATAATCATCTACCTTCATGATACTAACTCTCCAAGTTCACACACCTTCCAGTTCTATATTTACCAAAACTTGAACCTTCATGTTCTATATTTACCAAAATTTGAACCTATACCCTATCCCAACTGAAAAACCCATAAATCATGTTCACTGATTTTCCACATACCGATTGCCAAGAAGGCGATGCATCCGAACAATGAGAACCTCTTCATCGGGGGAAATGTTTTCGCATTTAATGTTGGGGCATACATACTTCGTCTAACGTAATCTACAACTCTTTCCACACCACTTAAGACATGGAAAAAAAAAAGTATCGTCAGTTATTTAACCTTTCTTCCACGGTCCGAAGTTGAGGCATTGTTTTGAGCAGCAAGGAGAACCACCCATCTTGGGTTTTTTTAGCCTGTAATTCCACACCGCTGGTGATCTCCTCTAGCCTCCTCGCTGTGATGGCGGTTGGGTTCCGAAACGCCATTAATCATAATGTGCCCACTTCAAGATTTTAACCTATGATAGGCACGGTTGTTCTTGTAATTCCACCTAGCAATGTTATTAAAGTATCTTTCCAAAAATCTTTTCTTTTCATAATATCAATACCATGCATAATTATATTAATAAATGTGGTTAAAAAACACTGATAAGAATTAATGATGTAGATTCAATATTAATTATAATATTAATATTAATATTGATATATGTATACTAATTATAAAAATAACAGCCCATGGGGCTTTGGATTGATGGTAAATGGGTGCACTGTTAAGGCATTCCTTGGGATAGGTGCTTACCTACCAAAAAAAATAGTATAAAAATAACTATTATAATAATTTTTTTTTTTTTTTTAATCTATTAGACTAACCTAAATACCCATAGGGATTTGAACCTATTATAATAAAATTATTATTATTATTAATTTATATTAATTATCATTAATTAATTAATATTATTATAATCATTTCAAAATAATTATAGTTAATGATAATTAATTATTGTTATTATGATTATTAATATTATTACTATTATTAATTAATATTAATTTTTTTATTGTTAATTAAATTTAATGTCATCATTACTTAAGTAATGTTAATAAAAAATATTTAATTAATTTTTTATTATTATTGTTAATTAATTAAACCCAATAAATTTATGTTAAACCCATGGAGTAATATTGTAAATCCTGTGAATAATATTATACCTTAAAAATGTGAATCTTTAGATTAATATACTGAAGGGATTGATATTATAAACCCAGGGAATAATAAATATAAGGGATTAATTCTAAAAATCTAAGCCATTATAAACCCAAAGGAATAATATTAAACCAAGAGATTAATATTATAACCCAAGGTATATAAACCCTAAGGTAAATATTATAAACCCTAAAATAATCATGGTTGATCATGGTTGATTTTCATATTGAGACAATCTTTGTCACAATGTAATGTTGGAGCATGGTTTACCGTGATTGATTTTCATATGGAGATTATATTTCTCACAATGCAACGTTGTACCATGTCGGGGTTTTATATTGAGAAAATATTTGTGTCATTGTGATGTTGGACCATGATTATATACCCAAGGTATTTATATTATACTCAAGGATTAATATTATAAACCTTTTGAATAATATTATTCCCTACGAATATAAACTCTTAGATTAATAAACCCAAAGTATTGATATTATACACCCAAAGAAATAATAAATATAAGCGATTAATATTAAAATCCCAAGGCATTATAAACCCAAGGGAATAATATTATACCCAAAGTGATTAATACTATGAACCCAAGGCATATAATTCCTAAGATAAATATTATAAACCCTAAAATAATCATGTTTGACCATGGTTGTTTTTATATTGAGATAATCTTTGTCACAATGAAATGTTGAAGCATGGTTTACCATGATTAATTTTCAGATAGAGATATTGTTTGTTAAAATTCGATGTTGGACCATGGTTGATTTTCATATTGAAAAAACCTTTGTCACAATTTAATGTGGAACATGATTATAAACCCAAAGAATTTATATTAAACCCAATGATTAATATTATAAACCAGGCCTATGAATAATATTATAACCTAAGAATATGAACAATTAAAATAATAAACCCAAATGATTAATATTATAATCCCAAGAGAATAATAATGACAATGGATTAATACTAAAAACTCAAGGGATTACTATTATAAAATCAAGATATATAAACCTAAGATAATTATAAATATTTGCACAACATAACTATTTAATAACCAACAAAATGTTAATATCTATATATTAATTGAAACATTGTAATAGCGTGAACGAATATTCCCTCAACCGCCATTCCGCCATTCTAGCGAGCAAGCCTCAACCATAATACCATGAAGGAATATTCCCTCAGCCACCATTCTAGCAAGAAAATCTAGAATTAGACATTTGTTTTTTTCATTTTTTTTTAAAGATGTATTTTATAGTTACTATAAATTTTAAAATGGAAAATTTTGAAAACTGAACTAGGGCAGGTGAAAAAAATTAAAGTGTATAGATTTAAATCAATCTATCATAAATTCTAATATATGAGTGTAAATATGTATATTTAATTTCACATTCACAAATATTAAAAATATACTTAATTTTTAATAACATTTCCTAATATTATTAAATTTAACTTTCAAATTTTTAAATATGAAATATTTTTATGGAATTTTTATATACTAGAAGAATAGTAATATTATTATATAATAATAAAATTATAGACGTCATTAATGATTAATGATTGTGAGGATTAAACCCCACACAAATCAATTACTCTACACTTCATATAAGTTTTGAAACCCAAAAATAGTTTCGAGACATTTATTTAATCAGTTGTATTATCAAATTAGTAAATCTATACTATCCATAATTTTGTATTTTTAAAAATAGGAAATTACTCTTAATTATGCCCACTATTTTGAAAGGGGGCTTCTAGAACTTTAATTTAATTATCAATAATTATTATGTAAATGGTAGAGATTTAACTCCATGGAATATTTTAGAATATTCTTGGTAGTATACAAAAATTAGAGGTTGAAATTTATTTCAAAAATAGTTGTCTTTTTTCCCTTTTAATTACCCATTAATTAAAAAAGATGTCATATAAACAAGCTTCATATGAAAGGAGTTATGATTTGTATGCGTGTGGCATTAAGGAGTCATGGTATTGTAATAAATCCTATTTACAAATTAAGAATATTCATGGTAAAGTGAGGTAAATATCCATGAATAAAACACTTGTTTCAAATTTTTTTCAAATATATATATATAAGAATAATTTCAAAGCGGTGTCAAAATGAAGTGTTTTATTTTTGTAATGTTGGCAGGACCTTTTTCATTCATTTTCATGAAAAACAGGTAGGTTACAACCATATCCATATCGTTCGGAGGCCTCAACCTACCCATTGGGAAACCAGGTCTGTTGGTCACCTTAATTCATTATAATCCATCCAAAAAGAAAAGAGTTCGAGACTATTTTTCATAGCTATATATGTTTGGTTATCCTTAATTCTCCTTGTAACTAGATAAATAAGACATAATATCGAAGTTTGCAAGACCTTCATCTATACAAAGCAAAACATAATGATCCAAACTATGTAAGTCATGCTACTACTCATCAGATGAGTCCACATGTGATAGGTACTTTACACTAGAACCTAACACTTTCGTCTGAGGGAGATAGGGAATATGCTTCTCTATGAGGTTGAGGTGGGCATTCTGTTACTAAATCTAAAATTTTATAAGATGAAATTCCTTCTGAATTTACTAGAATTTTGCATCAGTCTTGGAGGGACCAAATGATGGAGTCGCCAAAGCTCTAACCACAATATTCTTCATTAAGCAGTAAAGGGAAAAAATATGTTTGTATTGATATGATCGGCCTCCTGAATATCCATGGTTTGGCACCAGATCCCAACATTCCTCCATATCCATATTCGTTCTTGCTAACTATTGGTTTAAATCATCTTCCCATTCTAAAATTGACTAGAAAATTTGAGGTTGAGTACCTGCCTGGTAGACCTAAGCAACTTCCTAAATTCAGCCTGAGGTGGATTTACGACCCTATCCCCTAGCTGGATGTGGCTACGGTTGGCTTCCTCCTCACCTTTTACCACCATGCCGATTCCTCCCGCTACCTCCCCTTTCCTAGGTGTCTCTTCTAGAGGATGGGTCTGCCATACTTCAACTCTGCCAACCATGAAGGTTATAGAATAACCTGAAATCAAATACCAAGAACTCTCGCTGAAGGCGACATACTAGCTTAGGGTCTTGGTGCAAACACTGATGATTCTAACTTGTAGAATTTCCACAGCATAATACCACATATATGTAATAATTAAGGCTATAAATCATATCTTTCACCACGATAATGAGTTTGGTGTGTCAAGATAGGGCCTACATAGAAACCCATGGCCCCCCAAGCCTTCTTGGAGCAAAACCCAAAATCCCTTTGGGCATTTCCTTTCTTAGGAAACCCCTTTTCTTAAGATGCAATAAGTACATCAAAGGGACTAAAGAATGGAAAAAGTAACCCATGTAGGAGGTGCAGACTAAATTCCAATATTTAGACCCAAAATACATGCACATCCTAGAAAGTAAAATTCCATAATATACACAAATAATTATATTAAATTTAGATAGCCCATCAGAGAAAACAATTATTTCCTCCCAAATTATACAAAATATTTCCTTTCAAACCCAAGACATCATCTGATAGACACATCTACAGTGAATAATAAGAGATAATTGAATCACAGGGATAAGGGCATGAGTAAAACACACTGAGTTAACATACACACAGTTGACATCCACAAGAAAGAGGGTGAGGACGTCTGCACCTAGAGGGAAAAATTGTTGAGGTTACCATAGAGGCGACCCAAATATTGCAAGTAGACATAAAACAATACCAAGAAAAATATCTCTAAACCGACCTTGGATAATTACATAAAACCACATCGAGGAGATGTTGCCTTGATCTCTCCAATCACCATTAATTTCCATAATGCGCGTTTCCACCTTGTGGCTAAAGGCGAGTGTGTGTGGGCCTCCAATCAACCCCTCACCATCCTTTCTCATTTTTTTTTTCCATGGAACAGATCCCATTAGCGCCGAGTTGTCTTCTCACAACCCTGATTGAGGATCTCTGATTCATATCTTGGTTGGGTTGGTTGCTATTGCTAGCATCATGTTCGAAAATTTTCCTCAAACTATCCATCGCTTCGATAAGGTCTCGTCAAGGCCATGGTGAATCCAGAGTCCTTCGGATATTTAGGCATCCCCAATTCTCTAAGAAATCAACGGCTTTGTTTCCTTCTATCCTGACATGAGATGGTGTGATGTAATCAGACCAAGGCAAGATATCTTCAATGTTCTACACCAAGTGGGTAGTCATCCCGCTGTCACTTCTCACTACTAGAGTCATGGTTCAATTTTTGAAGAGAATCAATCACAAGCTTGTAGTCTCCTTCTATCACCATATTCTTGTATCCTTCTCTTTTGGCTATAACGATACCCTGCACTAACACAATGAATTCAACATCGTTATTGTTGGCATATACACCAAACCCCAGACCCAGCCTCCTCGGGGTTTCCTATGGAGGCACCATCGAAGTTTATGTTTATAAATCCTTTTGGGGGAGAAGAGTATCGGTTAGGAGAGGATCTTGGAGAGTCCATGAGTTTCTAGGTAGAAGGAGAAATCATTTGGGGAGACAAATTCAGGTGTGAAAGGATCCGAGCTTCATGGAGAGAGACCTTCCAATAATTTGGATGCCATTGATCTGCTAGGAAGAAGTGTTTCTCTTATATTTTAAAAAATCCCATTACATACTCCCTCCTGGGTTATCTGCTAATCATTAGATTTTTCTATTTTTTTCTTTCAATATTTCTAAGAGAAGAAATCCAATTGCAAGTCCCCAAGCGTGCTTTAGTACTGGACTTGAAAAAATATCCTCTAGCCATATTTCAATAGATTCCTTAATACTATTTTGGTCTCTATCTAGGTGTCCAAATAAGAGGCCAACTTTAGACCATAACTTATCAACAAAGGGACATGTATTCATAACGTGTTCAATATCTTCATTCCGAAGGCCACATAAAATGCAATATGAAGGCCCTTAAATTCCTCTTTTCTATTGTTGATCCCAAGTGAGCACTCTTCTTCGACATACAAGGCACAAGAAATGAGAAACCTTCATCTAGAGGTTCTATGTCCATATCTTTCTCCATACAGGGTTGTGATGGTCTAGGGTTTCTTTTGCCACTATTTTGTATGCCTCCCATACATTGAACATTTCTTTCATGTTGTACCCCCATCTAAGGATGTCTTGAAGTGTTATATACCAAGATATTTTGGTTTTAAATCTCCCCAATTTCCTTGTATATAGAAAAGAGGCTATTGTACCATCAGTTGGAATCAACCCATGACAAGTACAATTTTTTTTTCATGCATCTCTATCATAGTAACATCATATACTTGTCCATCTTCATTAATATCATAATGAATATACATACAAATTTGAAATAACGTTTCATGGGATTATTAATATATTGATATGTAGTTAAGTTAAGTATTTTAAGTATAATGTGTTGTATTAAGCATTTAAATTTTCATTAATATTAATATGACTATTACTATTACTATTACTGTGATGTTTTTTTATATATTTCAGTATATAATGGGGATATTATTTAAGGTAAATATTTAGTTAATTTAAATGCGGATGTCGAATGAGGATTAATAAAATCCTTAGAGCGGTAAATCGAACTCCTACTTATAATTCATGATTCTCAAATTGAACTAATCCATTGGAATTTTACTTTAAATTGCTCCATAACCCCATCTATATTAGTGCATAAGTTTATCTCGCATTCCAACTCCATTATATTCAATAGTGAAAGAGGCATTTTTACACTTCAGATCATCTTAACTTCAAATCTACCAATTTAGTAAAGCAATCAAATCTCTCATGATGTAATTTTTTTTTAATGTGCAAGACTTAAGAAAACCTTTACACCTAGAAATTTTGATTCCTCTAGGTGCTTGTAAGATTGTAGTTACGATGGACATACATTGATTCTTAACAACACTATTTATATTATATAAAAAAATTACATCTCTCTATAAACAAATATTCTTATTTTCAATTTTATAAAAAACTTTATAATGGACATAATTACATATTAGCAATGAGATATTTTATTTATAAACTACACTATACATGGTAACATGTTTTCTTATTGTTAATATATTTTTAAATAAATGTTAATATTATTTAGACCTATTGAATTTTTTTATTATTTGAAATTGAGTACATTAATTTTGCACTAAAATTTTGAATGAATCTCTCTCTTCTTATTTTGCAATTAACCTTTTTAACTTTCAATCACTTCAATTTGTGGATTGAAATATATTATTATGGTCATAATTATACACACACACACACACTTTATATATATATATATTCCTTGACTCTTGTATTATTATTTTGTTTTCTGGATTTTACTGTAAATGTATCCAACAACATATGTCGATTTTTCTATGGCGACCCCCTTATAAGTCTTGAAGACTTCAATGGTGTGGCGATCCATTCTAGATGATCGATAATCCTCTACATCATTAATGCAATAGGTATAAATACATCATTCTTATGCCAAATCTCAAGTGTTAAACATAGCTATAACAAGGAATTAAAATTTCAATGCCCCAAACTTGCACCACTAAGATATATATATATATATATATATATATATATATATATATATATATATATATATATATATATATATATATATATATATATATATATATATATATATATATATATATATATATATATATATATAGCCACAATAGAATTCATATATATATATATAAATATATATATATATATATATATATATATATATATATATATTTGTATATATGTATATATATCTGTATATATGTATGTATATAGTATTCATGGAATAGCCACAATAGAATTCATAGATAGTTACAATCAACAAAACTCAAGAAATATCATACATACTAGGTAAGAAACCATGCATTCATCATTTTATTAGTAGTCACATGGATCTGCAACCCCTTTTTAACCATGAGATAAATCGCACATGAATCTCATTAAAAGAAACCAAGAATAACATCATTCCTCTATAGTAAGAATTCATACATTCATTGTTATAATCACGTTATAATATAATTCAACATTCATAATGCAAAGAAAATACAAACAAATACAATTATCTATATAGTTTAATGACTGGAAACTAAGTGAGGTATTTCCACTCTCCACCCAAGCATAGGTCTGTTGCACCACAATATTTCCTGTAGCTAGGCACCCATGAAATGGATCGAAAGTTTGAGAATTAAGTGCTTAAGCGAATTAAAACCAATGACAATCAATTGATCACATGAGAATCCATAGATCACCCGATCTCCAACCACATATTTCAAGAATACATCTTCCAGTGTCTCCAACTATTCCATGTCGAATACAAACCATAGTAAATGTCCCTCTGCTTATCCATAAAAAATTTGAACCAATTTTTTTTTTCCCTCTGCTTACTAGGACTGTAGAGTACATTCTGTTGCACCTATTTGACGTCACATGGATATAGAATCCACAAGGTCTCTACTTTCTCACGCAAAGGTTTTTCAAACATACATAGAGTTTCCCCTTTACCTACTAGGATTCCATAATACATTATGTTCCACTTGCTCCACATTGCATGACTCTAGAATGCATAGTGCATCCACCTACTTCTTCTCTCCAACCACACTCCTTCACATATACTATGTAGGAATCAAGTGCACACATCCATTCGACCCACTTAACCTAGAGGGAATTCTGACTATGTTGTTCCTCCACGTATATTCTCATGATCATGTGCCAATTCTTTCACTTACCAGGACTCTACAGTACATTATGTTCCATTTGTTACACCTCACAAGACTTTAGAATGCACAGTATCTCCAATCATTTCTTCTCTTCACTCATGTGATCCAAACTCACAGGGTAACCACTCTACGATGTAGGAGCCTAGAGAACACAACAGTTCAACCCACTTAACCCAAAGGGTATCTAGAGTACCTTATGTCTCCACCTTCTTTTATTTTTCCTTTATGTCAAGCCATGCACCCTTGCGTACTTCCTTTCTAGAAAGTGCTCTTGCAATCATGACATGCCTTTCTGGTCATGATATTCATACTCAACACATCCCCCGTGTTGTATGCTCTCCCACATACCTTATATTATCTTCAAATGTTCCTAGATCATGTGTGAAATATGAATGCCTGTCTCTTTTCCTATTGACTTCTCTTTTCTTCCACAGGCCCTTGTCTTTTGTCTTATGTGTTGACCACTCAACATGTCCTTCAAGGGTAGAGATGGTATGGAATTATTCTCCAATTAGGAAGCCCATTCTCAAGCTCCATACCTACCATGCAAGCCATTAAACCTAATTCATTAAATGAATAGCCTAACTTAACCAATTCCTAGTCAACTCCTCATCAAACCTATGAATCCATGTCCACTCTTCTAAGCCAGTCATTTTGTTTACATTTCTAGAATATGTACATAAATTACAAATTCATAGAGATAATTACAAGGGGGGTAGCCAAAAGGGTTGTCACATGGAGGATATGAATCTTGTTGCTAGTAAACTTTTTATTTGTTTTCTTAACCTATAATTAAATAAATTGAATTGATTTATACAAAATTTTATTCCTCATAGAGATTTTATTAATAAATTTTCAAAGTCATGGATCAATTGTGTGCATGTATGCCTTCCTTGTTAATTGCATGCTGTTTTTCATTAATTTTCTATATGGCTAACAAGTCCGAAATTTGTATTCTAACTTAAAGAAATGTGATGTGTGAAAAGAAACTAAGGAAGAGGTTTGGGTCATTCTTTCACTTTAAAGGTGGAAGCCAAAATTTGATGTAAGGGGAAAATAGTTCATCTTGGCATTTTCGTTCCAAACGTTTTTCTTGGAGATTTTAGAAGTTGAAACTTGGACCATAGTGATTTGAATTCTTGTTAAACATCTAGTTCAATTTTCAGATCTTGGTTTGCTACATTTTCATGTATGTGATCTAAGGAAACTTGATGCTTCTTTAAACATGTCATATTATGATTTTGACTATAAATTATATTCTAGGAGGTTCCAAAGGCTGACACTTTGACCATAATGATGTGAAATCTCGCTAAAAATGGTTCAAATTTCAGATCTTTTCTCTCTATAATTTCATAGACATGCTATTTGGAATTATAGTATCCTGAATACTCTTGAAATTAGGATTTGAGTAGGTCACCATGGTAATATTTACTATAACTTTATTTCTCTAAGGCTTCCTATCGTGAAACTTGTTAAAAAATATAACTGGTGTTGGTATTCATAATCATATTTGAGTCATGATGTAATGTAATTATAAAAAAAGATTTAAAAAAAAAATATTATTATTAAGAAATCAATTTATAAAGCACGGGTTTCATGCTTGGGTCAATTATTTATAGGTCATATCCTCCATTAGAGGCTTGTAGAGTTTATGACAAGTTTCCTTGTCCATGTCATAATGTAAAAGAACCTCCTTGTGCTTCTCTTGTCAAGAAATAAATTTATTTTATTGTATCTTAGGTTATCTATGCCTTCTCCACCAACTTAGCCTCAATGTAGGACAAGCTAGCCTGACAAAGGGGCAGAGCCACCTATATAAAGGCAACTAGAAATTACATAAGTACAAGGAAGTCAAATTTTAGAAACACTGTAGGTAGGCTGAGAAGTGTAGGCAGACCAAGAAATGCAAGCATATTGAAAATTGTAGGTAGGACGAGAAGTGTAGGCAAGTCGAGAAGTACAAGCAGACCAAAAAGTGTAGGAAGGACACAAATTTTAGAAGTGTAGGCAAGTTTGAAACTCTCAAGAATTTGGGGCAAAATTTTTGGGTTCTTGTGGGGCTATAGTTTCTCAACAAAGGGATAATATTGAGATTTGATGTATCACAATAGGAGCTAACTTGGTGGTGGAGGAAGTTCTATTGGTCTAGGATCTTGGTCTATCTCATTTTGAGTCTCCTTAAGGAAGAGGTTTTGACTAGGTTTCCCTTATATAAGGGTTTTAGCCCTTGCTGAGCACCTACATCTGTTGTCCATGATCTCCATGTTTTTGTCTAAATAATTTCTTGATGAGAAGAAGATAAATGAAGAACATAAAGGAGTTAATAAGAACATAATAATATCACAAGTAATTATCAATATAAGAAAATATTTTTGCCTTTCTGATTTTCTAACATGGTATCAGAGCTAAGGTGAAGAAGGAAGAAAAAGTCAGGTTGAAGATCTATTCAAGATAAACGAGATTAAAAGAAGGTCATTCTAAGGAAAAAGGATTATACAAAAAGAGAAGTCTATTATCTATTGGAACTATGTCAAACTCAATGAACGGAGTACACAAATTAGAAGGAAGATCCAACTATAGGGCTCGGAAAAGGAGGATAGATCTCATTCTCGAAAAGAACAATGTTTTGGATCTAGTTCAAGGAAAAATCAAGAAGCCTACAGATGAAGCAAAGAAAGCAAATTTCATGGAAACTAAAATCTTGGCCATGAACCTAATAGTCTATGGGATAAAGGAAAACCTCATTCGATACATTTCCAACGTATATTCCACTCAAGAAATGTAAGAGGCTCTCTCAAAATTATTCACAATCAAGAACATTTGCCAAATATCAAGCCTAAAGAATGAATTAAGAACTATGAGGATGGCGAAAGATGATACTATGGAATCCTACTTTATAATGATATCTAGAATCAGAGATGAACTCCAAGCAATAGATGAAATTGTGCCATTAAAGGAGCTCGTAATTAATACTCTTCTAGGTCTACCAAAATCTTGGAGTGCTTTTTCATCAGGAATCAACAATTGTAAGGATACTTCAACATTTGGATAAATGTGGAATGTGTTAGTCCTTACAATCTGCTAGGGTGAAAAGGAAATCGAGAAGCGTAACCTCAAACCACTTCAGCTCAGTAACTAGCCCTACTGAGCATGATAGGGATATCTCTAAGTCTCTTATTAGTGATATGACTTTAAAGCAAATGAGTTTTAGGCTAGATATATATATATTTGTTTGTGTGTTTGTGAAAAATTGGGTTTTATGGTTTGCTGAACTTAGGGTTTGGAGCAACAAATAGGTCTAGGCTGTAAGAGTGCAGAAGCAAATATGAGAAGGAGATAGATATCAAAAGCCATGGTGTATTTAGAATATTGTCAACGTAGTATAGAAGAGAAAATGTAGAAGAAAGTAGTGAGCATAATTAAACATGATTTCATTAGCTTAGGAAGACATAAACATAACTATGAAAACCAGATAAATAGAGCTTGAGAAACAAGAATTCTGTATATTTAAGGAATCCATAGAACGAAGAGATATCATGTAGATAAATATGTTTTAACCTTTAGAAAATAAATAGAATGAAGAACAGACACCATGAACTCACTGGGCTAGTGTTCATTGAAAATAGTTGCAACTATATCTGTATTAGTTGAAAAGATGATTACATGCAAGCCTCCTCCACAAAAAGTTAAACCCTCCTCTCTAAAAGACAAATGATACATATATACTCTCTTATATCACTTTCCCACCTTCAAGAATCAAATTCCTTGGTGGAGGAACTGACTCCGAGATTCTCTCAATCAACAAGTGAGAGTGAGAATGTGAAACTCAAACACTTCTTGGAGAGTTTGTTTAGGAGTTTTCTTCCTTTTTGAGGCCTAATAAACATCAAAAACAACCTATTATGTACATTTATTCATGCCTACATCACCTATCCTCGAAACTAGTGCCATTACATAGAGAATCTTGACTTTGACTAAGTCAAACTAGAAACTAGAAATTTTATAGAGTGAAATTTACAATTTAAAACATAGAAAAGTGCTAGCGTCAACTTTGAGCTAACTTTTAGGTGCCTTCCAGATGTCAAATTGCACAACTGAGAGAACGGTCAACTATCCCTTCAAGTCTAGCTTCCAGAAAAGTTTGAATTTATAAATTTATACCATGCGAAGGCCTTCATAAATCCATTCTCCCAAGGTCACTCCAGGTGCGCAACGCGTGTCAAAAAAGGGTCCAGAATGCTAGTTTTTTTTCCACTTTTTTGCACTTTTCTCCAAAACTGAGCCACCTCTGTAAAATCTGAGAAATGAGTTTTTAGAGGATGCCAAGTGATTTCAAAAAATGTAGACCTTTCTTGAGAAAGATTCCTGAGGAAAAGGCGCAGCGCCAAGGCGTTGTGTTTCTGGAGCTGCTGATTTTCTGAATTTAGCTCAAAAATTCTCAAAAAACTAAAAGTGCTTAGAATTTGCTCAAAATTGGCTGGAAGCTATAAAAATATGTTTGTTAAACCTTCATAGATGCTTCAGCAAGCATCTCCAAGTTTCCCTCATCCTTTTGGTCCTTTTTGGCTTCTTTGAGCTTGTTTTCAAGCTGCTTTACCTTGACATTGGCGATCATGTTTTGAGCCTGGTAGTGGTGCACCATATGTCTAAGCAACTGATTATCTCTGTTTTCCTTCTCAAGTAGCTTCTCCAAGTGTTGATTCACCCTGTTGAGCCAATACTCCTTGTCTTGATTGATCTCAAGAGCAATTTTGTCTTCTAGGTCTATGTCTTCATTCAACAAGATGTGTTCTTCCTCTTCTTGCAATGCCTTCTTTAGGCCCTTTTTTCTTGGCATTTTCCTCTTACCTTTCCATTTTGCTCCTTCAGGCTCACTTGAATCTATGATTTCTTTTCCCTTTCCAACCTGCTGTAATGATTTGGTTTTCTCTTTTTCCATGATCAATTTCTTTGCTTTGAGCTGACTATTCTCCTCTTCAAGGAATGAAATGATGTATCTAACATTCGCCATGTTGACTGTGAGCTCCTTGATCTGATAGTCTTTATCTCTTATCATGTGTTGCATGCTTGAAGTCTGATCCTCTGCCTCTAAATCAACTAGCTCAAACTCATGCTCAACTGTGTCTTTATCTTTTGTTATTGGTCCCTGTTTTTTCGATGAAGAAGGCTTGGCCCCTTTCTCACATTAAGAAGAAAACACAAGTCCTTTTCATCTCTGGTATGTTTTATTCACCTCAGGTCTAGATGCCTTGGAACCTCCTCTGATTTGTTTGATAACCCTACTTCCATAGGTTGTGCTGATGTGTCTTGGTGATGGCTTGGCGAAGCAATCTCATTTCATTTTTGAAAGCCTAGATGATAGGAAAAGGGAAAAAATAGTGAGGGATGAGTGAAAAATGAAATTATGGGTAGGTGGAGTGGAAAAAATGGAAAATCAGGTTTGAAAGAGGTGGCAATTAACTATGGAGAGCTGACGAAAATCAGTGGAAAAGCAATGGAGGAATGATATGCTTGTGAGAATGAAAAACAAAGTTTGTAGTGAAAGTACCCAAAAACCCCTAGGAATGAACTAGGGTTTCACTTTTGGAGAGGTACAATTCTATTTTGAGGTCATTGAGTGGTTAAAATAGTTTATTAAACATGTATATAGGTTTAGGGAAACATTATACATGTTGAGAAACCAAGAAAGAAGAATGGCCCTCATCAACCTATCATTCCCCATGAGAAATTTCACTACAAACCCTAATTTGAAAAATCATTGGCATGAGATGATTTTGAAAAGAAAATAAGGAAGAGTAATGGTCTGCTTACTTGTTGCTTGGCTTAGGAAGAAATGAAAAAAATTTCAGTCTTGAAAATCAAATTTTGGAGAAATTTGGGCATTTTCTAGACAATTTGCCCTGTGTGCAGCATAACGCCTGTGCACAACGCAGTGTCTCTGTGTGTATTGCCTTCTTCAAAGCCACTTTTGGAGGCCTTAAGCTGCTCAAAATTGAGAACTTGATAGCTTGTTGTAAATCTATTGAAGTCTGCTATAAGATAGACTCCTAAAGAATGCAATTTGGACACTCCATCATGGAGAAAATTGCATTTTCCCAAGGTCACTCCAAAACTTGGGGTGTCTCTAACAAAAGAGCAACTTCAACTTGCAGAGAAATTTTGGATGCCTTCCACTAATCCAAATCATGATCTAAAGGTACCATTGCAAAGCATACGGTGTCAGCTACACCATAGAGTGCTTAAGCAATGCCAAAACCTACCCCAAACCCCTGAAAAACAGTCTTGTAGTCAAGTTGTCTAGAAGCACAAAAACTCTCTTGTAGCAAGGGTAGTTTGGGAATTTATTTAAAATCATAATACCTGTGCATAAACTGAAGGAAATTTTTGTTCCTTGGACTATAATGAACAAAAACCTCTTTCACTTTTGTAAAATTCTTCTCCATCTGGTCAAAAACATATTTTAAAGCAAACATGTCCATGTGAGAAATGATGAGGCGATGTAGTGTACTGCAATATTGTCTTATTTGAAATAAAATATTACCTTTACCTTTATTTTTCTTTCCGTAAGCTGCTAAATCCCTTTTCCCACTTAGTCACATGATGGACATGTTCATGGAAACATATGGTATCATGATGACACATGGAGTGAAACCCTAGACCATGACCTAAAATGAGGAATTTAACCATTTCATGACACAAGACAGTTAAATGAAGATATGATACCTTGAAGAAGACAATGACTACGATGAGTGATGAAGACCATGAGTAAGTGAAGGGAGAAATAGTGACATGGACATCAATAGCCAGTGACCAAAATTTTATTTGAAGATTCACTGAAATGACAAAGTTTGACTTGACACCCTAACAACACCTTGTAAGAGCATATTTGATCACTGGTGATAGGTTAAACTGACTGACACTAACAGAATGCATGCATCCAAGAAGAATCCCAAATATAATTAGTAAACAAGAAGAAGGAGGATGAAGAAGAGAACATCTCAAATTCATATTCTACTCTTCACAAGAAGAAGGGAATCTTCAAAAACTTCAAAGGACCAAAGAAGAAAGTAGACCTATCAAATATTGAATGCTACAATTCCCATAAGATGGATCATTATAAAAAAAAATGTCCAAAAAATCCAAGGAATGAGAAGAGAGAAAGAGAACATGTAAATGTTGTTGATGAAGGTTCACCAAAGAAGATCAAGATTGAAGAATTGAAAGTCAAGGACTTATACTACTAAGTCCCTTCTCTCTTATCCCTCTTAGTACTATATTTTTATGTTTTGAACTAATTTCCTTCATATTTTGATTTACGGAACTCATAAATCTTACATGTGCTGTTAGGAATTCTTGAATTGTTTTCATAAAGTTTTAGGTGTCCCTCCAAAATATAGAGTTAAGAGGGATCCTCCACCATTTTATCAAAAGACAAGAATTTTTTTATTTGTTTTCATATTTTAATGTTTGGTTTCATTCTAACATCAAAATTTGTTTGTATTGGATGTTAATAACCTTTTTATTTTTCCCTAGTAGGAAATATTGCAGAATACACAAAAACTATGAAGAAAATTTCAAAGGATAGACTTTCAACTGCAAAGGAATCCCTTCAAGCATTGATGTCCTATAAGGTTTCTTAAGGAACAACTCGAAGCATGTCTTATATTTTAAGTGTTTTTATAAAGTTCTATTCATGTAAAATGTATCATCATTCTTCTTTTAATTTACTTTACATTACGAACATCATTATGTCTAGGGTTTTCAAAGGTAACTATTCTTGTTAGGGTGATTAATCATTAGACTGAATCTACCATCATTATATTATCATTCTCGTGGAACCCTAAAAATGTTGATTTTAAAACCCTAACCTAAAGGTATGTCGATATGAAACCCTAATCTACTTAGGGTTATTGAAGAAATCTAGAAAACCTATTCATTTTATGTTTAAGATTTTGGTATTATTATGATAGAAACCCTAGTCCTTTAGGGTTTGGTTTTAATGTCTAAGTTATGAAACCCTATATATTTATGGTTTGTTTAAGTAGGGTTTGTGAACAAAACCCTTGTAATTTATATCATAGGAATGAAACCCTACGTGTTTGTTTGTATGTTTGATTGAAACCCTAATCTAGAAGAAAAAATGTTGTATTTCTAACTTTGATGTATCGATGTTTGTGTCTTGGGTTTACCTAGTAATATTTATGTGAAATGCATCTTAGATATGTATATTCAAGTATGTTAACCTAATTATTGATGTTTATGTTTCAGTTTATGAATTCTAGGGTCTATAGTGAAGCTCTAGTAGAGATTAATATTCAAGGAGATGATGATGTTGTTTTTAATTTTCAATGTGATTTATAAAACATAGGGCATGCAACAAACCCTAGTATAATCTGGCATGTAAATTATGAAAATAGATGAAACCTTGGAGGTATAGTAGGAATGTTATTTGATTAAATTAATAATATCTAATACTTTGTGTCTCGAAGATGGTATCTAGGTTTTATGACTAAACTCTCGAAAGAATTTGAAGTCTAGTATGTAAAAAAATGTGTCACTTGTTGATTATGAACCTAAATAAGTTTAGGTATTTGATGTATAAAGTCTAAATGTTTTGACTCTTCCATGATGCTTTTGTATGTTTTTTTTGGTTTTGGTTTATATTAAAGTTTTGCAGGTACATAATATTCAAATGATGAATATGTTCGTATGATAATGATAAAGCATGATGAAGGAAGTTATATAAGATGACCTTGAGGTTGTAAGAAGGAATGAGGCCATGGCAGGTTCTTCGATGTTACAGAAGAAGTAAGTTTTTGATCTCCCCAATTTAAGATGGAGCATGATTAGAAGAAAATAATACAAAGCCCCATTAAGAAGGGGGGAATATTATGATAGTCTTGATACCTTGAAGAAGAAATAAAAGAATGAATGAAATTACTACAATGTATTAAGGATATCTTGGTGTTGTTAATGAAATGAAAGAAGAAAAGAATATGAATAATTTCATATGAATAACTTTATATATGTGGCATAAAGATGATTAAGGAACCCAAAGGTTTGTGTTTACTTGTATATTTGAAAGTTTATTATTCATTTTGGTTGTGTTTATAGGAAAATATCTACATAAGAAGGTTGAACACTTGGGAAGAAAGCTTTGACAAATGGATATATCTAACTTAATAGGGAGAGTTGAAGCATATAATGGTCGATGCTTGGGAGGACATCTGGTTGGCCTATGTGTTGATGTCTATATCCCTAATAGGGAGGATGGCGTTGTTCATGGAGCTCTGATATTGGATACCGACCTATATCCTTGGATTGATGGTTAACTAGTAAGCCTGATGGTAACTAGAGTGGCTGAAAGCTTGATTCCATCTTAGTCCGACCAGGATAGGATGCCTTGGTGAGGTATATATTCTACAACACTGCGTTTTATAACTCTTTTATTTCATCTTGAGATCTTCCATGTACCTATGTGTGTGTGTGTGTGTGTGTGTGTGTGTGTGTGTGTGTGTGTGTGTGTGTGAATACCTCCCTAGTTAAGAGGGAGTGTTGAAGAATGTAACTAATGTCAGTCTTGATAATTGTATTTGAGCCATGATGTAATGTAAGTATCAAAATCAAGAAAACAAAGTTTTTTATTATTGATAAATTGACTTATTAAAGCATGGGTTTCGTGCTTTAATTAATTATTTATAGGCCATAACCTCCATTGTAGGCTTCTAGGGTTTATGTCAAATGTCATTGTCCATTTTATAATGTAAAAGACCCTCCTTGGGCTTCTCTAGTTAAGAAATAAAGTTATTTTATTGTATTTTAGGTCTTTTGGGGCTCCTCCACAAACTTAACCTCAATGAAGGACAATTTGACCTAACTAAGGGGTAGAAACACCTATATAAAGGCAAGTTAAAATTTCAAAAGTACAAGAAAGTCGAATTTTAGAAGTAGTGTAGGCAGGTCGAGAAGTGTAGGTAGAATGAGAAGTGCAGGCAAGCCGAGAAATGCAGGAAGACTAAAAAGTGGAGACAGGTCCAAACTTCTAAAGAAGTTGGGGATGAAATTTATGGGTTGTCATTGGGCTATGACTGCTTGACAAAAGGAGATTATTGAGAGTTGGTGTATCTGATTAGAATTTGACTTGGTGGATGAGGAAGGTCTGGAGGTCTAGGGTCTTGGTCTATCTCATTTTGTATCTGCTGAAGGAATATTTTTTGACTGGGTTTTCCCATATATAGGGTTTTTAGCTAGGTTGAGCGCCTACCTATGGTGTCGATGATATTCATGATTTTTTCTAGATAATTGCTTGATGAGAAGAAGATAAAGGAATAAAATAAAGAAGTTAATAAAAACTCAATAATATCACAAGTAATTATCAATATAAGAAAAAAAAATTCCTTTACGATTTTCTAACAAAACTTGGAGGAAATAGAGATAATATCTCAAGTTACCTATGATAGATGTTTGAAATCTTTTTTTATTATAGATTTTGAGATATTCCTTAAGGGATTTAGGTCTCATGAATACTCTTCAAATCAAAACTAATTTTTATGTTAGCAAAGAAAAAAAGGAACAAGAAAACAATTCGTACCCCCCCTTAATGATACATTAAGAGAAAAAGTTTGAGAAAAAATTGATACCCCATAGCCCTAGTGAAGGATTAGGTAGTAGTGCTTGCGACAGACAATGTCCTTAGCAATTTGGCGTAGAAAGGATTATCTTAATTAATATTTCAACAATTAATTAGGAATCTTGGTCCTAATAAATCATTTACATCACCTATACTCATGAATGTGATTAGATATTTGAGTATAGGTTTCTCGCTTAAACTTGGATAGGAGGTCAATTTAAGTCTCTTATCAAGAAGGTAATTGAAAATGAATTAAAAAAATTCTTTGCTAAAGTATATAAGAGTGATAGGATGCTTGATTATTTTTTGCATATCATTTGGAAAAATCATCATTTAGGGTACATTGGAAGAGATGCAAACAACTGTTATCATCCACTAAAATGTTATACAAACACCACAAATGGCAATTGATAATATATGTTGTAAGTTTCTCTCCAAAACTTCCATAAAAAATTGGAATGTTAGAGTATAGTTTGAAAATAATAGGTAGCCATTGTGGCTTGTGTCGTATTGGATTATTTCCAAATTTGTCCAAATTAAGAAAGACAAAAGATGTGATAAATGGAAGTCAATTCTAATCTAATGGATCTCGGGGAAGATATGGCACATCAAACGAGCCCCATGATCCTTCCATAGAATAATTTCTATATGTTGAAAGGTTATTAAAAGGGTTATTACTCATAGGGTGTTGATGCCCTTAGGTAAGGGTACTAGTAAAAGGATTATTATCCCCATGGATAAATGGACTCTAAAAGGCACGACAACTAATGGGAACATATCCAACTACATGACGGAAATTTCCTAAAGCAAAAGAACCCCTACATGTAGGAATGTTTTTAGGGTAAATGATGCTAGTAGGTGCGTTTCTCTAAATGATTGGTCACTCCTCATGAAATTATAGCCTCTAGGGAATGAACTTTTTTTAATGACACATTCCTCCATGGATTATTAAATTCTCCAAAAACGACAATACCCCCAACATTGCTAGGAACATGCATATACACCCTATAGATCCCTTATATATGACTGTCACATAAGCTATAAGTATAACAAGGCTAGGTGGAAAGCACCCAACCCCAAGTTCACAGCTCTAGTTTTGCTTTGTACCAAAAACAAATTCAATGGGGGGGAGGGGAACTAACGGGCTAGGGAGACTAACATGGGTTATTGGCATAATCACTAGTATGTCCAAAAGAGATAATGTAGATAGAGTAGATTTGAATGGAACAAATCCTATCATACTTATTGGTAGTAATGATGACATTATTGTGGAAATATCGAGGAGACTTGTTTAAAAGGATCTTGTCTCTCCCATTATAGAGGACCTACTCTCAGTAGCCATTTGATGAGAATAGTAAAAGAGTGTAAAATGATCACAAAGGTTTTCAATCAGCATAAGGGGTACATGGTCAAAAATATTGGTCAAAGGATGATTGGAATTAACCAATGGAATTCATCTACCACTTCAAGAATAACTTGTTCCTCCACTTCTAAAAAGAAAAAAAATCCTCTTGATATCTTCTATGTCTATGTCTTCCACTAAAAGAGTTATCATATGTACCTATAATTTCATACCCTCGTTTTATGGAGGAAGGTTATTAAGTCATTAAAAGTGATGGAAATTTTGTTGAAAATGGTGATTAAATTCCTTTTTCAATGAAACAAGACACCCTTATGGAAAACTAGACTCATAACAAAGAGTACACCCTTGTTAAACATAAATTTATCGAATAGGAAATCCAAAGGATGTAAGGGATCTTCCAAATATCATCCCGGGATAATGACGTCCCAAGTCCAACCAATGAAAGTAATACAGAGAAAAATGTTTCCCTCCCTATACCAGTATTTACTACATAAGTGGTCCCAAAAGTAGCACAAGGACTCACCCCATAGGGGCATTGATCTGGTCATGTGATTTTCGTCTCAAGCATGTTAGGTATTTCCTACCTACAATCACTTAGGAAGGTTGACCTAAAAAATGGTTACAATGAAAACACCTCACATTCAAAGAGGTGGGGGGACATTGATGAGTCAACATAACATGCACAATGATGGAAATTAACCCTCCACCTTCAAAAGTGATTGTTTATAGATAAGAATGCCCCTAGATTATCCCCATATGCATAGTATTCCAACATATATAGAAACAAGTGGAGAGGAAATATCTCTCCACATGGTCCCAACATGCCCTCGTGTTTGACTCATGTGTTAGAGGAGCTTCTAGGTAAGCCATTTATGTGAAAAGGGATTTTATTTAATTTCTAACGACAATTATTTTTCATTTAATGGCCTCAAAGTGTTGAATCACAAATCCTAATCCAAGGCCCTACACATGGTTTAGTGTTGGTTTATAACAAATGTATAATGTTTAGATGTATTTATTAGTACTAGATTTTAGGGTTGTTGTTAGTGAGGGGTATGAAGTGAAGCCTTAATGATATGTATATGAATCTTTACTAATCCAATTGTATGAAATAAAAAATTATAGATGCAATATTTCAATTCCATCAAAGTAATCTATGGAAGGGTAAGGGAGACCTACTTATTCTTCAACAAAAATCTAGAAACCTCATACTATTTCAACATCCACTTAAAACCATCCACTTAAAACCAATGAAACGTTTGAGTTACAAATATAACATATAATTCATTTATCAAAACCAAACCACCAATGAATTTGAAACTAACAACATGAGAAGAAATAACTAAACCCCTTTTTATTTCTTATATGAAATGTGAATACTTATCTATCTCATCATAGAAACATAAATCCATGCATAACCAACAAATAAATTTCATGGTTGTAGGCTAATGGTAATAGTTAATAAGAAAAAAAACTCCATTGTCAATATGAGGAAACACACCTAAACCAAGATGAAAGATATATCAAAGTGCACTGATTTTGCTAATTCCTCTTTAAAAACACGTGAAGGGAGTATTGATCACTTACCCAAATAAAACATTAAACACTCAATATCTTATTCAATTTTTTTCTCACCAAATAGTTCTAAGATTGATCATAGAGGAGTTAGGTCCTTAAGGGCCTCATGTGTACAAGTTATAGCTAAAACAAAGAAGCAAAAACTTTGAATTCACCATAAAATTCCTTTTATAGGAACCATAGTTATGTCATATGTTACATTAAATGATGGTTAGGCATCCATTGCTTGTTGCATTCTAGAAGTAAGTGATATAGAAGGTAATATAACTCTTTCAATGAGAGATAGGGAACAAGGTAATAAAGTGAAGTTTTTCACTCAAATCAATCTTGTATATGACATTGAATCAAAGGTGGATCTAACTCAAAAGTAATGTAAACAAGATAGAAAAAGAAAATACTTAAGTAGAAAACATAACCAATGATTAACAAGAATTTATGGACAAACCAAAGGATTCACCACCAATTCCTATTTACCAAAATTTCCTCCTACGGATGAGAATCCAACTCCATAGATTTTCCCAATATCTATGCAAGTGGAGGGGTGGACCATTCACTAAATTTTCTTAGAGCTCAATTATAGCATGCTTTATTAAATTAAGTAGGAGGAAAATATGTCGCATACCTTTAACTCCTGAAGATTTATGGTGATCTCAACTGATGTATTAGCTGATAATCCTTTTCTAGCACCTAGATGTTTTGCCTCTCTTACTGACATATGTATCTTGCACACGGGACAAATGAAGAACCAATTATATCCTCCTATCAATGTACTATTAGAGTAAAATGCTATTTCTACATCAGATTGTCCAAATTAATATCAATCTAATGAAATACGTACAACAAATGACAAAACCTTGGGGAGAATAATGAATCTTGCATTAAGAAGAGTAGAATAACTTACAATGATACCTTGGGTGCAAGAAATCCTTTCCAATACCTTGCCCTCAACTCCTCCCTGATTGATAGTATCGTTTCCCATAGCATGTATGAAGTATCCTTGAGAATTTAACCAACATTTCATTTCATGTCTTGTGCTATTCTTCTCCCCTTAGGAATTGCATCATTATGTAGTCATTGACAAGGAGATGGGAGGAGGAATGTGGACATCTAGACCCTAAAGAAGTTAATACCTTGAAAAAAATCTCAGATCATTGGACAATGTATCACATCCTCTTATAGTTGATCTCCTTGGAATTAAGCAATTCTAGAAGTTAGGGACTTCCTTTTCTCTTTCCCACTGGATTTGGAGTAATGGTGACACTTTCATCATTCATGGAAAGTTGCAAATTATTGGTGCATCACCTTATTTAGGGTCACCTAGAGTAGTAGAGCTCTTAACATTGTCATCCCAAAGTGAGAAGTAGGGTGTCTCATCATTCTAGTGTAGGTAAGTTTCTCCTTCATCTCGAGGATGTCAAATAGGGTTATAATATTCCATATGGATTCCCACTTCCATCTTTGAAGGAAATTATTTTTGTTAATTATTTTATTTAAAATGTGTCTTTGGAAACATAATTGGATTTGACTTGTAAGGCACTATAATTTTGTAGACACACATATCAAACTTGCAATTCTAATAAATCCTTGTGAAATTTGTACTAAAATTTTAGAGATGAAAAATACCAAAACATATGAGCTAGATTACATTTTTAAAAATAAGGTGTGTACCCATTTAATTTATATCATTTTTATCTGAACTAAACTAGAATTGGTGGCAGAGGTAGGTTTGGCCATTTTGAGCCCAAACCAAGTCTATCCTATGGTGTGCATTTGGAAAAGCCTGATTTAATGTCAAAATTGTTCTTTTTGTGAGTCAACCAATTTTGTATGGAACCAATTGATTTTATACAATCCAACCAAGGACCCTTCAAAATAAAAATAAGAAATTAAGCAAAAAATGTTTCTGTGTGGCAACCTAATATTCAACACTAGGGCCCTAATAATGGTATGTAATTACTGGTAATGTTAAATATTTAATATAAAAGTGACATTCTCCGTTATGAAAATTAAGTATAAAGGAGACTATCACTTCTACATAAATTGTTAACATTACCATTAATCTTAATGGTGTTAGTGATAGTCTCCTTTATACTTAATTTTCATAATGGTGAATGTCACTTTTATATTAAATATTTAACATTACTATTAATTATTTCAATATTGTTGCGAGTGGTTTCAACCATATTGGATTTCATAAAAAGAAGGTAAATATTTATATCTCACTTAAAATCTATTCACTATTCGGGGGATTGAATGTTTCCATTGGATTATGTCTTGTATGAGGGTATGGAACTAGCATTTAATCAAGAGCACTAAGCCCTCTATATATGTTAATATTAGTGGCATTGAATGTTTAACTTCTCTATCATAGCCCTAGTAAAATGTAACCATGACTAACACAAAATCTTGATTTTACATTTTAAGCTTTCCCTATGTTATTTTAATTTTTAGAGATTGATGATATTGATAATAAGAATTACAATATAGACACTATCTTGATGATATGTATATATTTTTTTTGTAACAACATTTTTATGTACTTAAGTCATCTACAACTTCTTTATTCATGTATTTTTGGTTAGAAATATATTGTGATAAGTGTTATTTTGAGTATATACACTCATACCTGAACTTCAAAATATTTCTATATGTAGGTTAGTTTAAAATTTTTGAATACAATTTTTTTTTTAAACAGTTTTTTATCCCATACAATGGTTCTAACAAGTTTTGATATATTCATTCTGTTTAAATAACTTTTGTACTAGTACAACCACATTAAAAATAAGTGTTATAGCCTAAAACATTACAAATATAACCCAAAAAAAAACTATTGCAACACACATTTACATGATTAACCATGTATAAAAAGGTTGTGGGTCAACTTTAACTTGAGAAAAAAAAGGAATTGTAAAATGGACCATTTTGCTAAATAAAATTTGCTTATATATATATATATATATATATATATATATATATATATATATATATATATATCCATAGAATATGAACTTATTAGAATTGGAATAATCTCAAATCTCTACGAAATTGGTGCGCAGGGAGCCATGTAAAATAGATGATTTTGCTAAATACAATTTTCTTATATATTAATTTCCCCATTTAATTAGAATATGAACTTATTAGGATTGGAATAATTTCGAGGAAATTGGTGGCTTTGACTTTAAGCCACGAATCTAATTTTTTAAATTTATTAAAAATCAATGCAACCTGACAAACTACCTATACTGACTATATTCCCTTCAGAGTCAATCTAAACTGTCAATTAAAACAATAAAAAAAGTCAACAAATCCTAATCCACCTGAAAGTGAGATAAGAAAAAATAAAAATAAGCAACTATTTCTAACCCAAACAACCAAACAACTCATAATTATTGGAAAAATAAATAGACAAGATAAATAGACATAGTCACAGTAGGGTATGTTAGAGGTTTAACGTTTAAAAATAGGCGGGGGAATCACTCAATTGTTTTTCACTTACTGGAATCACATAATTTTTTTTATTTCAATGTTCAGAGGAATATTTCAGAAAGATTCATGGTGCGCCATATCATGAAAATTTGATCAACTTTTTCAAGTGAAATTTCACTTTCCATGTTTCCATACTGGCGGTACTTCATTTTCAGATCATATTTATATATTTTATAATATGGTAATCCGAAGATGAGTGAACATCGAGTAATTTGGGACATTGACACGAACGGTCTCGAGAATACATACGATTCTGTCGAGATACTTTATTATCAATCAATCGACATTTTAATAGTAGTCAATTTCAGGCAAATAATACAGCAGATTCCCTCATTCATCCGAATTTGAAATAGATTGAAAATGAAATCGTCCGTGACATATGTGCAAATTAGACTGGCATAGCTGAATTTGTTTTCATAACTTCTTAAATAAAATATTAAATGATCAGGATGGGGTCTTCGAGAGCTGATTGGCGTGTAGCAATTTGGTCGTATACATCTTGCATCTTGAGCTGATTTCTCTAAACAGTAGAGTTCATTAACCATATTTGCGTATTGTTAGTTATGGTGGATTTCATCCATTATTTGATCTTCAGAGACCATAAAGTTGTTAATGCTCTGCATATGGCTTGGATCAGAAAGCATATATTCAAACTCATTCGTCTCTGCCGCCAGTGCTGATTCCCGTTGAACTATTCAAGCCCAAAATAGGTCAAACAGCCAGATGGAGAGGAGAAAAGAGGAGAAAAGACTGCAGTTGGGAGAGGATAGATCGTTCGGATTCGGCGAACACTCAGAAAGTAGCCGAGTCTCCTCCAAAATAATGTGAATGTAGGGATCTCTGGTCTGCTAAATTCCACATAGAGCAGATAGAGTTTCCGGCTTCTGTTTCAAGAGGATTGACATCTGTCATCGCCAAGGCAGTGCGCTTCGTTTGAATTAGAATTACTCCGTTGCAACGATTCGGTCTTGCCATTTCAGAGTATCACACTGCCGTTATTTTGACGAGGATAGTTTTGAGCACATGATCTTGTAGGGCAGAAGGAGGTTCTGAGTTCTTCGTCACATTTTGCGTGCTCAAATTGGATTGAGACTCGTTTGTTGGTAGCAGCTTCTTGCTCAGACGAGTTTTCCAGTAGTTCTTGATCCCGTTATCAATTCGCCCAGGCAATCGTCCCGCTATCAGTGACCGCCTGCAGGCATCCTTTTATATATTTACGTACATGGCACTCATCGTTTGAAATTCTATGGTAAACATTTCAATCCTCCACTTGAGGAATCAAATATCAACGTCCACCTTCAGAATACTAAGTTTCCAAATTCAGACACCTTACAGTTCTATATCTACGAGAACTTGATCCTTCCTGTTCTATATTTACCAAAATTTGAACCTATACCCTATCCCAATTGAAAAACCAATAAATCACGGTCACTTATTTTCCACACACTATTGCCAATATGGCGATGCAGTTTAACAATGAGGAAGGAAAATTGTAAAATATTTGATAATTTTTCTAAAGATATTTAAATTTTTATTGATTTTATATTGTTTATATAAAATTTTGAAAATTTTAAAATAAAATATTTTTATACAATAAAATGTAGATTAATTATGTTTTAGAAAAATCTAAATTGACTGAATTTTTATTTGGAAAAAACATGGAAAATTAGTCTATTTACAAATATTAGCCCCTAAAATTTTTCCTTACAATAAAATCTTTTAATATTGAAAAATAAATAGTTCATCCAAAATAATTTGCAACTCTTTCCACACAGATTAAAACCTGCCCAACAAAAATATATTCAGCTATTTAAACTTTCAATACACATTTGCTTCTACATTCATAAAGTAGTGTTATTTGTTGAGATTCCCCTGCTTTTTGAGGAAGAAATCTCCATTCACCAGCTCCATGATTTACGAGTTAGTCAGAGAGAATCATATCCTCCTTTCCTTACACGGTTGAGGCCTTGTTTTGAGCAGCGAGGAGATCTATCCATCTTGGATATTCTTCGCCTGTAATTCCACACAATTGGTGATCTCTTCTGGCCTCCTCACTTTGATGACGGTTGAGTTATATATAGAAACCCAAAACACGAGTGATGACCATGTTACCGCTTTAAGATTCTAGACTATGACACGCAACTCTGTCTCTGTAATTCGAGACGCAATATGGTTAAAGGTACTTTTCCAAACTGTCATATTTTTTTATACTAGCACAACTATATTAAACAAGGTAAATATGGTTAATATATGCCGATAGACCAACTGATTATTAATAACTCTATAAATATTAACAACCATTTTATTTATATATATTATTATATTAATATTGTAATAATAATATAAACTCATAATAATATTATTAATTAGATTATCATTATATTATTCAAGAAATAAAATAATATAATTATTATTATATTATTGTAATAATAATATAAAATTATCCCCAGATGCGGGTGTATAATCCGGCCTTAAATGTGAAGGGACAAGGGTGTGGCGAGGTGGATCGACACTTGCCTACCCAGTACAGAAAGGTTAATAGATGCATGGAAGAGGGATCTCGGCATTTGCGAAGAGCAGGGCTCATCTGCTTCCACTCCAGAGGCTCTGGTTCTCCCATCATGTCCACCGCGCTGGTTAATTCCTACACACGCTTCGGCCTGCCTCAGAACACGACGTTCTTCAATGCATCAGTTATGAAGGGAGCTTCTCGATGCGCGTAGGAGGATGATAAATTAAGGCTCAGCCATGGGTATGTTGTGGAATCGCCTTCGTCAGTTCACTCGCATCATTTTCTTGCCTTTGGCCTCAATTTTGATTTTTGTCTGTTTGATGTTGGTTCGGCCATCCCTGAGGCCTCTCGTGACTTGAAAGGGGTGGATAATTTGGATGATAATTCTGTTATTTTGCTGGGGCAGCCTCAGTCAATCCACAGGCTCTTCTCTTGGGCCTCTAGCCATTGTTTCAATGCCTATCTGAATGGCTCTGACCCTACCATCACTGCAGCTCAGCCTTACTTCTATCTTGCTGCTGCTATCTCCCTGATGCCTCGCTTGCGACATAGAATGCGGTGCCGAAGAGGCCAACCCCGGCGTGTGCCTTCTAGCCCTTCCTCCGAGTCGCCTTCCCTTTCCAGTGAGTTGTTTGCAGGCCATTACCCCAGCACCCGCAGTGGGAGAGGACGACTTCATTCTTTCAGCCACCTCCCAGGGCCACCTCCCATGTCTGGCTCCGCAATTTTCACCTTCAATAACTCTCTGAATCGCCCAAGGCTAACAGCTCATATCTCGGTGGTTTACCATGAGGAAGCTCAGACGGAGGATTCTAGCTCTCATTTGAAGGGATTTAGGTCTATCTCTGTTCCATCTTCGACCCTCCACCTAGGGATTGGCAGTGCATCTTTGCAGGCTCCGGATGCTCAAGTTCGCAGCGCTCAGGATGTGGTGATGGCGCCGGTTGATCTTGGTCCTTCCGAGATTGATGCTGCTCATGCAAGGGATTTGCCTGACTTCGGCTGGTGCCGCATTGTGGAAGAGCAGCCAGATGACTAGTATGCTCACTTTTGCTTTGCCTACGTGCCATGCGGCCCATACAACTGGGCAAGTTTCTTTATGCAAACAATTATGTGGAATTTCTGGTGTATTTTTGAATTTTTGTTTATCCTGCAACATCAAGAGGATCCTAACCTGTTCCCCTGCATGGGTCCTGATTTCTGGTTCAAAAATGAGTTCACTGCCTACGGGCAGTCTTCTTATCTGCTTATCTTGACAGATCTGCCTCTCTTCAGAGCAGAGTTTTTGACTACGGTCACGTTGTAATTTTACCCCCTTTCTTTGTTAATAGATTAATCTTATTTAGAATATATATATATATATATATATATATATATATATATATATATATAATAATAATAAGAATTATAATAAGAATAATAAGAATCATAATAATATCGGATAATAATATAATAATAATATTATATTATTATTATTATAATATACAAATATAATTATTAATAAGATAATAATTAATAGCTATTATAATAATAATAATAATAATCACCATTATATTGAATTATTATTATTATAATAATAATAATAGCTTATAATAATAATGATGATGCAATAATAATTAAAATTGTTATAAGTGAATTATTATGTGTAATTTTTTAAAGACCAACCATTTATGATAATTAATAAATATATAAATAATAACAATGATATTCTTATATATTTATATATGTATGATTATTATATTAATATTATTACAATAATATAAACTCATAATAATATTAGTAATATTAAATATTAATAATTTATAATTAGTAATATTAATTAATAATAATAATAATTATTATTATTATTATTATAAGGTTTTATTAATTCAACCATGTTTATTTTATTATTTTTAATATTTATCTTAGGGTTTGTATGCATTGGGTTTTTAATATTAGTCCCTTTTGTTTATCATTACCTAAGGGATTAATACTAAAAACCCAAGGATTTATGAACCCAAGGGAATAATATTAAACATAAGGGACTAATATTATAAACCCAAGGAATTAGTGAACCCAACGGATAAATATTAAAAACCTAAGGGATCAAGAAGCGTAAGGGATTGATATTATAAATACAAGAGATTGATCAAGATGAGCATGATTGATATTATAAACCCAAGTTAATAATAAAACCATGGTTGACCATGTCTGCCTATGATTGACAATGGTTTACCATGATTGATATTATAAACCTAAGGAAATAATAAACCCAAGGGATTGATATTATAAACCCAAAAATCAATAATAAAACGAAGGGATTAATACTAAAACCCCAAGGGATTATGAATCGAATGGAATAATATTAAACCCATGGGACTAATATTATAAACCCAAGGAACTAATAAACCCAATGGTTTAATATTATAAACCCAAGGAATTAGTGAACCCAACAGATAAATATTTAAAACCTAAGGGATCGAGAAGCGCAAGGGATTGATATTACAAATACAAGAGATTAATAAAGATGACCATGATTGATATTATAAACCCAAGTTAATAATAAACCCATGGTTGACCATGTTTGGCTATGAATGGCAATGGTTTACCATGATTGATATTATAAACCTAAGGGAATAATAAACCCAAGGGGTTGATATTATAAACCAAAATGAATAATAAATCAAAGGATTAATACTAAAACCCTAATGGATTGTGAACCCAAGGGAATAATATTAAATGCAAGGGACTAATATTATAAACCTAAGGGAATAATAAACCCAAGGGATTTATATTATAAACCTAAAGGAACAATAAAACTAAGGGATCAATACTAAGAACCCAAGGGATTATGAACCCAAGGAAATAATATTAAACCCATGGGACAAATATTATAAACCCAACATTGTTAAATCCAAATATAAACACTACAAACACTAAAATAAACATGGTTTATGTTGATGGTGAGACAATCGTTGTCACAATGCGACATTCAAACATGGTTGACCATGGTTTGTTATGATTGACAATGATTGCCCATGATTGATATTCTAAACACGAAGAAATAATAAAACGAAGGGATTAATACTAAAACCCCAAGGGATTATGAATTGAAGGGAATAATATTAAACCCAAGGGACTAATATTATAAACCCAACATTCGTAAACCCAAATATAAATATTACAAAGACTAAAATAAACATGATTTATTTTCGTGGTGAGACAATCCTTGTCACATTGTGACATTCAACCATGGTTGACCATGATTGATATTATAAACCTAAGAGAATAATAAACTCAATGGATTGATATTATAACCCAAATGAATAATAAACCCAAGGCAGTAATACTAAAACCCCAAGGGACCATGAACGCAAGGGAATAATATTAAACCCAAGGGACTAATATTATAGACCCAACATTCGTAAACCCAAATGTAAATATTACAAAGACCAAAATAAACATCACTTATTTTCACGGTGAGACAATATTTGTCAAAATGGGATATCCAACCATTGGACTAGTATGGTAAACCCAAATATAAATATTACAAACACTAAAATAAACATGGTTTATTTTCATGGTGAGACAATCTTTATCAAAATGCGACATTCAACCATTGGACTAATATTATAAACCCAACATTGGTATACCCAATTATAAATACTACAAACACTAAATTAAACATGATTTAGTTTGATGGTGAGACAATCCTTGTCACAATGCGACATTCAACCATGGTTGACCATGATTGATAATATAAACCTAATGGAATAATAAACCCAAGGGATTGATATTATAAACCCAAATGAATAATAAAACCAAGGGATTAATACGAAAACCCCAAGGGATTGTGAACCCAAGGGAATAATATTAAATGCAAGGAACTAATATTAAAAACCTAAGGGAATAATAAACCCAAGGGATTGATATTATAAACTTAAAAGAATAATAAAACTAAGGGATTAATACTAAAACCCCAAGGGATTATGAACTGAAGGAAATAATATTAAAACCATTGAACTAATATTATAAACCCAACATTGTTAAACCCAAATATAAACATTACAAAGACTAAAATAAACATGGTTAATTTTGATGGTGATACAATTGTTGTCACAATCCCTTGTTGATAATATAAACCTAAGGGAATTATAAAACCAAGGGATTGATATTATAAACCCAAATGAATAATAAATCCAACGGATTAAAACTAAAACCCCAACGGAATAATATTAAACCCAAGGAACTAATATTATAAAGCTAAGGGAATAATAAACCCAAGGGATTGATATTATAAACCTAAAGGAATAATAAAACTAAGGGATCAATACTAAAACCCCAAGGGATTATGAACCCAAGGAAATAATATTAAACTCATTGGACTAATATTATAAACCCAAATATAAACACTACAAACGTTAAAATAAACATAGTATATTTTGATGGTGAGACAATCGTTGTTACAATCCGTTATTGATAATATAAACCTAAGGGAATAATAAACCCAACGAATTGATATTATAAACCCAAATGAATAATAAGCCCAAGGAATTAAAACTAAAACCCCAAGGGAATAATATTAAACCCAAGGGACTAATATTATAAACCTAAGGGAATAATAAACCCAAGGGATTGATATTATAAACCTAAAGGAATAATAAAACTAAGGGATCAATACTAAAACCCCAAGGGATTATGAACCCAAGGAAATAATATTAAACCCATTAGACTAATATTATAAATCCAACATTGTTAAACCCAAATATAAACACTACAAACACTCAAATAAACATGGTTTATTTTGTTGGTGACACAATCGTTGTCACAATCCCTTGTTAATAATATAAACCTAATGGAATAATAAACCCAAGGGATTGATATTATAAACCCAAATGAATAATAAACCCAAGGGATTTAAACTAAAACCCCAAGGGATTGTGAACCCAAGGGAATAATCTTAAACCCAAGGGACTAATATTATAAACCTAAGGGAATATTAAACCAAAGGGATTGATATTATAAACCTAAAAGAATAATAAAACTAAGGCATCAATACTAAAACCCCAAGGGATTATGAGCCCAAAGAAATAATATTAAACCCGTTGGACTAATATTATAAACCCAACATTGTTAAACCCAAATATAAACACTACAAACACTAAAATAAACATGGTTTATTTTGATTGTGAAACAATCATTGTGACAATCCCTTGTTGATAATATAAACCTAAGGGAATAATAAACCCAAGGGATTGATATTATAAACCCAAATGAATAATAAACCCAAGGGATGAAAACTAAAACCCCAAGGGATTGTGAACCCAATCGAATAATATTAAACCCAAGGGACTAATATTATAAACCTAAGGGAATAATAAACCAAATGGATTGATATTATAAACCTAAAGGAATAATAAAACTAAGGGATCAGTACTAAAACCCCAAGGGATTATGAACCCAAAGAAATAATATTAAACCCATTGGACTAATATTATAAACCCAAATATAAACACTACAAACACTAAAATAAACATGGTTTATTTTGATGGTGAGACAATCATTGTCACAATCCTTTGTTGATAATATAAACCTAAGGGAATAATAAACCCAAGGGATTAAAACTAAGACCCCAAGGGATTGTGAACCCAAGGGAATAATATTAAACCCAAGGGACTAATATTATAAACCTAAGATAATATTAAACCCAAGGGATTCATATTATAAACCTAAAGGAATAATAAAACTAAGGGATCAGTACTAAAACCCCGAGGGATTATGAACCCAAAGAAATAATATTAAACCCATTGGACTAATATTATAAACCCAACATTGTTAAACCCAAATATAAACACTAGAAACACTAAGATAAACATAGTTTTTTTTTATGGTGAGATAATTGTTGTCACAATGTGACATTTAAACATGGTTGACCATGGTTAAAAGTAATATTAATATTAGTATTCATATGAATTAATATTAATATTAATAATTAATATTAAAATTAATATTTATAAATAAATGAGAGTACCTTTCGGATTAATCACATTATTAGGATTTGGTCGACATTTCGAACCAACTAATGTGGTTCATCCACATTAGTTGGTTCAAAATGTCGACCAAATCCTAATAATGTGATTAATCCAAAAGACACTCTCATTTACAATATGGATCACAAAAGCCTAATATCTAACATTTATAAATAATATTAAAACTTAATATTAAAATTTTATTAATATTTAATGTTATTAATGTTGATGGTATATTATATTAATTAATTAATATAATATCAATAATATTAATAAGTTAAAATAATAATAATAGATAAGATTTTAAATTAAAAAAAGTATATATTATTTTTAATATTAAATGTTGATGATATTATTTATAATAATAATGTGAATGTCATTAATAATTTTAATATTGTTAACTAAATGTTATGAATATTAATATTCGAGATCTATAATTGAATGCATAATTTATATTCATCAGCTATTTCAATTTATTCTTTTAATCTATTTAATATTTTGATTTTTTTTAGAATTACATTTCAAAAATTATTATTTAACAAATATATTTCAAAGCTTACTCATTCACTAGTATTGATATCTATAATTTTTCAAATTAAATTTATTCTACTTTATATTTTAAGAATTTAATGTTCAACAAAGATAGATTTTAAAATTATATTTCAATATTTAATATTTTTCAAAAATAGATACTTATCATTTATTAATTGATGTTTTGTTGTTATTTTCCATTTGACATTTTAAAATTTCTATGTTTAATAAAAATAACTTTTACAATTACATTTCAAAATTTGTTGTTTGACAATGAACATGGATAATTTGATACATATCCATTTTTTTCTAATTAATTTTAATATACACTTCATATTTTAACATTTCTATCTTTAATAAAGACAAAATTAATATAATATTTCAAAATTTTATGTGTTATAATTACAACTTGGAACCCATATATTTATGATGTGTTGTTATTTTCCAATTTACATAAAAAAATTTAATGTTTTTCGACTCTTTCAAAAACATGTATGTTGATAATGTTGTATTGTTCTTTCCCACTTTACATTTTAAAATTTATGATTAGTGAAACTATAAATTTTACTTTATATTAGAAATATGAAGTAAGTAATATTTAAAATATTATTATTAAAATAAAAAACATAAAAAATTACCAATTTCTTTCTTTTTATAATTATAAAAATATTAATTAGGTTAAAAAAACTAATTCTAATTTAATTTAAAGTTTATAATTTAATTTATCAAACAAACACAAATATTAATATTTACAAGATAATTCAATTATGAAATTAATGATGAAACTGTAAGTTTTTATTACTGAAATTGTATTCGTATCACCCTGAAAAGCTTTAGTTGCATCTTGCATATGTAATTTAATTGGATTTTCCATGTTTCTAGGTAGCTATATTTGGATTCCAGTGTTTTTGCATCTGTTTTCCTGGCCACCATATTTACATTTCCACAATTTTTGGATTTTTTATTTTTATTTGTTTTCCTAACAATCATATTTACATTTTTAGTAGCTTTCAATTTTTCATGGCAATTGTATTTGCATTTCTAGCAATTTGGGATTTTTCATGGCAATCATATTTGCATTTCCAACATTTTTGCATATGCTGGTGTGTTTTCTGGGAAATCATCTTTGCATTTACTGCATTTATTTTTCCAACCATATTTACATTTTTGGATTTTTTGAAACAAGCATCACTAAAGGCATGTTATGAATTTCTGAAATTTTCCAAGACCATATTTCAATCATAGATTTTG
The DNA here is from genome assembly GCA_031772625.1 of Pinus tabuliformis. Lineage (NCBI taxonomy): Eukaryota > Viridiplantae > Streptophyta > Pinopsida > Pinales > Pinaceae > Pinus > Pinus tabuliformis. The sequence continues at coordinate 1,450,088,182 of CM062816.1, forward strand.
GTTTTTCTTTTTTTAATAATCACTAATATCATGTTCTAAAATTGTTAATAAAATAGCGAGTTTGCATTAATAAAATTGTAATTTTAAATGTTTAAATATATTCAACATCGTGGAAGAACTTCTACTACTATTTAAATATGTTTTTTAGATTTTTTTATTATATTTAAAGAAAAAATATAAAAATTAAATGATCACTATTTCATAAAAATAAAAATAATTTTGTGGGGTAAGTTTATCTTTTTTAATTATTCTTAGGAACTTACATTTAGAGAAAAAGTTAATAAAAAATAAAAAATTATAGAGATTAAAAGAAAACTTATCGTAATTTTGTGCCCTTTTTTTAATGACGTTACAAGAAAATGTATCTTATTTTCATCGGCATCGAATTCTAATAATCCCTACTTCCTGGCTCGCTTCCATAATAAACCCCACCATTTAATGATTCCAATTTAATTATCGACAATCGTTGTCCGCAATTTCAAATGGAACGAAGCAATAACATAGTACTCCAACACTCCAATGCTAGGCTCATTCCGTTCCGATCAGATGTGATAACATTCACCGACCTGATAACCTTTCCACTCTTCTCTATAATGGTTCGGGTGCTGAAGTTCAGACTTCGGCGGTTCCAAAGGTCCCTTCCACTCCACTTGTGGTTCTTACGATGCGATAATATAATATACACTTCATATTTTAACGTTTCTATCTTTAATAAAGACAAAACTAATATAATATTTCAAAATTTTATGTGTTACAATTACAACTTGGAATCCATATATTTATGATGTGTTGTTATTTTCCAATTTACATTAAAAATTTTAATGTTTTTCTACTCTTTCAAAACCATTTATAATGTTGTATTGTTCTTTCCCACTTTACATTCTAAAATTTATGTTTAGTGAAACTATAAATTTTTAAAAGTAAGCTTCAAAATTACTATTTCACAAATATGGACATTTATAATTTAATAGATACACAAGATGTTTAATTAATTTTATATTCTATGGCCTGATATGATAATTTTATTATAACGATACATTTTCAACATTTATAATTTCATAAATATGGGGGTAAAAAATTTTGTATCGATATATTAATATTCTTTTTTTTTTCCCTATTAAATTTTATATGTGTGTGTGTGTTTAATAAATATGATTTTTTTTTAATTACATTTCAAGGTTTATTGGACATCTATAATTGAATGCAAAATTTATTCTTTTAGTTATATTCATCATCTATTCCAATTTATTTTTTTAATCTATTTCATATTTTGATTTTTTTTTAAAGTCCATTTCAAATATTATTATTTAACAAATATATTTCAAATTTCACTAGTTCACCAGTATTTTTTTCTAAGTAAGGTTAATCTATTGATATGATACAAAAATAGTTACAGAGTATCCGGGCCATAAAGGGTCTCAGCCTTAATTAGCATGCAACCATGAAAAATGTCTGAGACTACCCTTACAAAGGGGAAACCAGTGCAAAAGAAGAACTATCCAAAATGCAACCAGATTTAAACCACAGTCTTCCTGATGAGACCAACCCATCAAACATCAACAAAACCACCCAGAAAAACAACAGATTGTCCTAATTGGACCAACCAACCAACAGATTAACGTGATGACACAAAAGCAAGACAAAAACTAGACCCATAACTAAATGAAATGCCACCTAGCAGAAGTGATACATGCCTCAAGGTTAGTTATAATAGGTTCCTCCACGATTGGACATGCCCACGGGTTGTCTGCATCACCATTTTCCGCTTCCTAATGTCCATCTTCCCTGCTTCCAGCCTCCACCTGCGGGCTCGACGTGTCCTCCAGACGGCTTTCCATGGCCCGCGTGTCACTTGGAATGCCCAAGTCATCATGCGAGCTACCAGCAATGGCTTTCCCATGTCTTCTATTCTGACCTCCATTACCTTCCAGCTCTTCATTGTTGTCTCTATTCTGGCTTGGGCCCACTCTGTTCGTCTCCTCCATGGACACAGTCATGGGAATGTGCTACTCAGTCTCTTCAGAAATGGAGATGGAGACGGTGGCAACAATGACTGGGCAATTCAGAGTGCTACGGAACCAGAACTGCGTCGTGTGAGGGACCTGATGCGGAGGCAGAGGAAAGGTAGCAGTGCAGACTGCTGCCTCGTCGCGTCTAGAGCAATGGAGGCAGGCTCTGCCTCTACCACTTCTGGTATTTGAATAAAGACCTGCAAGACTATAATGGCGGGGATTTTCAGTTGAGGAGGAAGGGGAAGCTGAATTGTGGCTATGCAAAGCAGCAGAGCGGGAGCTACCACCTCGCGTGCCACCTTGACTGTTGTGCATTCGGTGGTGAACCATGATGGAGATAGGAGCAGTGGAAGAGTCAGGGGGGCCGGAGGAGGAATTGACAGTAGAATTTTGAGCAGAGGTTACAGGGTGCTGAGGGACAAGAGCCGAGTTGCAGAGGTTTGTATGGGAATGGTGGAAGCCATTACCCAGGTCAAGACAGCACACAATCCAGCATCTGCGCCCAGTGCTGGTTCGCTCAGTTGGCTCTCCCGCTTGCGGAGGGCAAGCACAGTGAAACAGGGGCAGGGTGACTGGAATGTGCTCCGGTTCCATAGTTATGCAGGTAATGGCCTTGCCTTGTCTAGAGCAGGCACTAAATGCCGCCTGCGAGGTGCCATGAATATCACTCATGTTGTTCTTGGGATGGTTGTAGAGGGCCATGTGGCCGCCTCGCCCGCCATCGCCCCGTCTCATCACCAAACTCGCCTTAGTTACCACCCGCATCCGGGGCACTAGTTCACCAGTATTGATGTCTATAATTTTTCAAATTAAATTTAATCTACATTACATTTTAAGAATTTGATGTTCAACGAAGATAAATTTTAGAATTATATTTCAATCTTTATTATTTTTCCAAAATAAATACTTGATACCTTGTTGTTAGTTTCCACTTGACATTTTAAAATGTTTATATTTAATGAAAATAAACATTACAATTACATTTTAAAATTTGTTACCTCACAATGAATATGGATAATCTGAGGCACATCCATTTTTTTTATAATTAATTTTAAGATGCACTTCATATTTTAAAACTAAATTTATGCTTATTTTTATTTTCCACTTGACATTTTGAAATTTCTATGTTTAATAAAAATAATTTTACAATTACATTTCAAAATTTGTTGTTTCACAATGAATATTTGATAATTAAAGATTAATTTTAAAATAGTTAGAAAGAATCAACCTTCCTATATTTATTTTTTAGATTTTTTTAATAAATTAAAAATGGTGATAAAAATATATTTTAGAAGCTTACATGAAATTAAAATAATTTTTAAAATAACAAAAAAAACATAGTTATAAGATAAAATTGAAAATTAATTAATATCTTTTTATTTAAAAATGTATAGATGTTATTTTATTTTTATTAAATTATTATCTAAACAAGATCGCTTATTCTTTTATTTACCATAAATTAAATTACACTTTTTTTTTTTACTAGTGTATTTTGAAGTTGATAAAATTATAGTAATATTTTTAGTTTTTATGGTAATGTTATTTTACATGAAATTATTTCTACCTTTCAATTAAAATAACTTATTAGTTATTTTGTTTATATATATATATATATATATATATATATATATATATGCCATTCTAGAGGGTTTTGAATACACAGTTATCTCAGGTGTGGGTGTTTTGTTGATGTGAAGCCAATTTTGTGTGATATATTAGACATATTGAAAATGTAATCCGCAAAACTTACAATATATATATATATATATATATATGACTCCAATCTAAATTATTTTAAATAAAATAATTTACATTATTTTGATTAAAAAACATAGATGTAACTTCCTAAATTTTATTTTCTTGTGTATGTTATTAATATTTATGTTACTATATTTATGTAATAATGTCTTTGTATTTATTTTAAAAACATTTTTAATCTTATTTTATATAAATTATATTTTAAAATTGATCTAATTTTGTATTAATTGGATAAAAATTATCTATATTATTATTTTGATCTTTAAACATTAATTTACATAAAAAAGATATGGAACCAAGCAATAACATGGTGCTCCAATAACCCTCATGCGATAGTAACCTAATAACATTTCCACTTTTCTCTATAATGATTCAGGTCCGGGCTGTCTGAGTTCGAACTTTCCTCGATGTGTTGCCGCGTTAATTCCCCGTTAATGCCATAGGACCGTGAAAAATAGAATTAATAACGTATTAATATGTTTATAACGATGTGGATTCCATGACTAATAAAAGTACTTCCAATAGTTCTTTCTGTCCATTTCTTCCCAGTCTTGCAATAAAAAACAAATGAAATTGTCCTTGAGGTGAAACATCTATTTTATTTAACATAAAGGCTTATTGATTTATTTTATTTAACATAAAGTTGTATTGATTATTTCTGAATAGTGAGTCCTGGGTTTCGATTCAGGAAGTGCAATTCCATGGCATCAAAACGTTTTAAAGGCTTCAAAATTTAGGAAAGATAATACTAATAATATCAAAACTGGATTCCGTGATCACTAGTAAGTGTGAAAATAAAAAGGCGTCAGTATTTTGAAAGAATAATCATTTTGAAAAACTGTTTCTTTTGGTAGGAGATGGGTGCTAGTAATGTGCTTCTGTGTAAAAACTATTTCTAGAAATTTACTCCAAGTTTTCCATTGAAAATATAACTATGTTGCCATTTTCCTCTTGAAATATCTTCATTTTCGGTCATTTTCATTCGCCTCACTTTCCAGAACTGCAGCATGATCTGTCTGTTGGTTCTACGTCATCGAAATATCAGTAGTGCGCAATATAGGCTACATCAATGAATGGTTGTTAATATATTATTGACTTTTGCATGATAACCCATCAATGAATGGTTGTTAATATATTATTGACTTTTGCATGAAAAACCTTCTATCTTCAGCACAAGGTTGTGTGAAATGAAGCGGGTTACCAGAACAATATTGATACCTCACAAAATTGTTTCAAGACTATGTTCAAATAATTAACACAAACCTAACAGATTTATTAAAACTTTGATTTTATAATAATACGAATTTATAATATTTTTTTGGTGAAATAGTGTTGAATAAATGTAAATTGTAAATGAAAGGAACACTTACGTGATAATGTTAATCTTCATTATAAAATCCATGAAATATGATGATGTTAATCAGAGCAAAATCAAATTAAATATGATCAATCTGATCTCCCAGGGCAATAAAAGCAGATGGGTGTATCTCAAAAACTATAAAGGCATTTGCCTCAACCATAGAAACTAAACCATCCTTTCCTATTTCTGGGTACTTAGATTGGATATCTCAAGAAGAGTGGAAGCAGCTCCTCCTTGAGTACTCCTTAAATTCTTAAAATCTGGAAGGACTGCTGAAGTTTAACGTGAAGACGGGTGTGAAAATGGCCGATCAATTTTTCGTGTACTCATTTCCTGTATTCTCTTACTAGGATTATGATAGCAGTTTATGATCGTAAGAGCATTGTGATTGCATGCATTTTACCTTTTATTTTTTATCTCCATTTTAATTTATGTTCATTAGCGAGATCCGTTTCTTAATAAATAAGTCGGGTCTTAATTTCAATCAATTATGTCCTGCCTTTAATGGTGCCATTATTATGTACGTTGAATTCCAAGTGATTATAAATAATCGAGATCTCATCATAATCTTAAATGTACATCTATGAATTTCATAGAAAATCCATTAAATTTTAGATTCCTTCCCGAAACATTGCATCATTATTTGCATCGCAAGAACTATTATTTGCATCGCAAGAACCACAAGGGGAGTGGAAAAAACTTTTGGACCCGTCAAAGTCCGAACTCTGACAACCCAGACCCCAATCATTATAAAAAAAAGAGTGGAAAAGTTATCGGGTTCGCTATTGTTATCGCATCGCCCAGACCCCAATCATTATAAAAAAAAGAGTGGAAAAGTTATCGGGTTCGCTATTGTTATCGCATCGCATTGTCAGATGGGAAGCGATTCCAACACTTCAATGCTAGGTTCTTTTCGTTCTGATATGGGGATGCGATAACAATCACTTATCTGATAACTTTTCCACTCTTCTCTATAATACTTGTTGTAGGAGTTCGGACTTCGGCGGTTCCAAAAGTCTTTTCCACTCCATTTGTGGTTCTTGGGATGGCATAATGGTTCAGACTTTAAATAGCTAAAATTTTATATAAATTATATATAATAATTAAAAATATTTTAAAACTTATATATTATGTATATTAAAGATTAGAAATATTTTCCATAGTTTTTAAGCTTTATAAATTTCCCATTTTTTAAGTTCCCTTCATATTCACATTTTCCATTACCTATCATTCATCTTCTATTTACCATTATAGTTTTTGAATATAATGCAAACTTGTTTCTATTTAGATTTAGAGCCCTGGAATCAGTCTAAGATTACATTTCACAATTACAGAGATCATAATTTTACATTATACATAGCAGGTTGATCATAGCATATTGATTAAGATTTAAAATTGCTTTGGATAAGGTAAGACCTTATTGATTTGGATCCGGTATGACCTTATTTTGGGAAAAAATTCAATAACCCAAAATGCAAGTACTTAAAACAAGGGTGAAATTAGATGCTGTAAACTGTGGAGAAATCATAAAAGTAAATTTTTTTTTTTTTTTTTAAATAAAAATTTCGGTAACATTCTTTTAAAAATAAAAAGGTTACATGCATACACTGAAAGATGAAAGCTGACCTTTTTACAACGGGTCTGTACAGGCAGAAAACCAGGAAAACTTCTAACAGACGTATACAGGAATGACAGAAAAGTAAAAATCTACATTACTTATAACCTGTACAAATCATTAAAAAATACCCTCAATCAATGGTGATCGATAAATAATAATGCAATACTTCGTACAATAATTGATATTCGAAAGAAATAATGCTTTTCGCTGTGTGATTGTTGTTAGAATTTCTGTGGTCCATTTCTGGAATATTTCGAAATTGGAGAGACTTAAAAAAGTATTGGCAATCGTGATTAGAATGACTTGTATTTGGATGAGTTGCCTTAAATTATGCAAACGTTTAGAATTAAAATATATTCAGGTTGATGTGATATAATATGTGTGAGAAATAGTGCTGATTAACATATATTTTAAAGCATTTTATAGAATCATTAATTAATAGAGTTATGTTAAGAATGAATAAATTGAATAATGTTTTTTTTCCAAGGGTGCTTCTTCTTGAATTTCTTTGCGATATTTTTCAAAAAGAAAAAACAGCGTACTTCCGAATTTGTTCGCGATATATCAATGTCATTTGTCCGGTTAATTTCAAGAATATTTCGAAATTGGAAAAACAAGGCTATAAAAAAAAATAGACTATCGTGTATCTAATTCGAGAATAATTTGGAAAATGAAAATAAAGATAAAGAATGGTTGATATTTGTACCAGCTATTTCAGAATGTTTTAATATGAAAGAATAAAGATGAAAATAATGATAAAGAATGGTTGACATTTGTAGCAGCTATTTTATTAGTTTCAGAATGTTTTAAAATGAAAGAATGAATTCCTAACAATAGTTTATGAGATTACAAGTTTTCTTATTTTTGCTTTTTACACTTCAATCTTTTTCAACTGAACAACCCTTTTAACAGCCTCATAATGTCTTTGGCAGGCCAACTTTGCTAGATGGGAGTTCGCACCACACGGGCGATTTGGATTCAGATATCCCTGGAATCAATATGTCAAAATTGGAGCAACGATTCGTTATTGCTCGTATTGCGTAGATGCTCTAAATGGGTGCATCTCTAAGATTCAGGTATTCTTGACAGAAATTTTTGTTAGGAACTTGAAATTTAGAATTTTTTTTTTTGAAACACAGCTCAGCTAGTGCTGGTAAATCACTTGAATCCAGGAATCGTATTTCATGCGACAGCACCTGAAAGAGCCATGCATGAACATCGTAGCCCAAGCCTGCAAGATTATAATAGAACTGGCGGACAGCATCAAAACCATGACCCGAAGCACCAGAGTTAATCTCATGAACCAACGCTTGAATAAAGCAGTGGAGGAATTACAGAATTCTTTGAAGTCCCAACCAGGGCTATTTATACACAATAAAAGGTGGTAGATCGTGGAAGAAGGCCCAAAACCAAATTTCCTGAAACAATTCACAAAACAAGTCAGATTGTCAAAAGAGGAAGGAATCGAATATCATTATAAGTATCTCAGCAAACCGGATGACAAATGTTGGAGTAACTATTTGAAATGTTGGACGAATCGAAAATCATTATATAGTTTTTTTTTTTTCAGAAATCACGCTTTCAAAAATATCTAAACTTGTGATAGATGGTGCAATGGATTTATAAATTCCTTTTCACCAAAGCGTTTCGCTGAGAAAGAAAAGATTAACAGCAAGGATTTCAGCAACGAATTAAAAAGGAAATTCCACAGTTAACGTATATACAAATATTCTCCAACCATGGAAATGGGAAATGTACTACCTTTTTCAAATCCGCCTCTGTTTAAAACGATTTGAATTATTCGACAAGTCCCTACGATTGCTGAACTTTCAGCAGCCTGTGTAGTTAAGCCCGAATTAGAAAACTAACTGACAATTAAACAGTAATCTCATCGTATCATATTCCTAAAAAACTAGGCCACAGGAGCTGAAAAGTTAACTGATCAGGATAATCCTTGAACCCCGATGTGATAGTATATGGACTATCGGAAATCGCTATCGGGGATTCCAACACTCCAACGCTAGGCTCTTTCCCTTCTGATCGGGCGATGCGATAACAATCGCGGACTGGATAACCTTTCCACTATTTTCTATAATGGTTCGGGTCTAGGGTGTTGGAGTTCAGAATTGCGTTTCCAAAGGTCCTTTCCACTGGATAACCTTTCGACTATTTTCTATAATGGTCGGGGTCTATGATGGTTCCGGTCTAGGGTGTCGGAGTTCAGACTTGCGGTTTCAAAGGTCCTTTCCATTGGATAACCTTTCCACTATTTTCTATAATGGTTCGGGTCTAGGGTGTCTGGGAGTTCAGACTTGCCGTTTTAAAGGTCCTTTCCACTCTACTTGTGGTTCTTCCATTGCCGTTTCAAAGGTCCTTTCCACTCTACTTGTGGTTCTTCTCTACTTGTAATGGTTCGGACCCAATATGGATATGAACCATATTCAATAATATTTCAAGTCCAGAACTACGTCCAAATTAAGAGGTGAGTTGGAGAACCCTCTTGAGGCCTGTGCGGCTGTACTTTCTCTGGATTCCAGCTTTGCTGTTGTAGGTGATCGGTATTTGGAAGTTCAGTAGCACTGGGCATAAATACGGCTGCCTGGCTTCGGCTTTTCATGCGACCTTGGCCACCAGGTCGACTGAATTCTATTTTAACTCGTCTCCCTCCAATATCTTGACCATCCATTCCCTTTAGCGCACAAGCAGCATCCCGCACATCAAAGAACTCAACAAACTTGTGGTGCCCTTTCCATGGCGTCTCCCTCACCTCCTTCACAGCTCCTGCCAAACAACGCTCTAGATTATTCAGCAGAACTTTCAAAACATCAAGTGGACGAACAAAACTTAAATATTATACATACCGTAGGATTCGAAAGCTGATCTGAGCGTCTCAACTGATATGTTGGCATCCAAATTGAAAACCACCAGTGTACCTTGGTTTACACTCTCAACTCTATCGCTAAACGGTACTGTATATTGAGCCCAGACAACCGAGCCTCCGATCAAATCATAATAACGTCATATTATTTATTGCAAACATGCAAACAATGTTAAATAGTTTTGTGAGAAACTTGCTAAAGTGGCATCCATGAATAAGAAAAGGAAGAGTCGAATCAAATGTGGGATTCTGATACCGCTTGAGCTATTGGATACCGCTTCAGCTTCTTCGAAATCAAATTGTGAAATAACCTGGCCGCCGCTTCTTCCATTCTATGTTCGCATGCACAAATGCTTCAACCTTCAACCGTCATTGTAATGCATGAAATGTGTCCTTATTATTCGAATTTATGAATACATACTTCATTGTCATGGTTACCTATGATTTTTGGGCATAAATCTTTCAATTGTCATTGTAATGGATCAAAACGTGTCTTTATGCCTCAACCGTCTTTATGCCTCAACCATGTATATGTTTCAGAATGTAAAGAGACCACTTTCAAAGGCACTGTGAAAGACAGGTGTTCGACACTAATATTTTTATTTCATTTTTTCTTAATCCTACATATGTGGTTATCAACAAGAGGCACAGTAAATTTTTAATCATGCTTGGTAAAAAATTAATTTAAGTATGGTCTAAGTATATGTTCTAGACATGCAAGAAAGTTACTATAGTGAATTTCATTCATTGATTTAGTGACGACTACAAGAATACACTGCCATCTTTCAATTCACGCCATCCAATCAAAAAGTTTAATTAAGAAAATGATTAACTTGCCAATTCTGATAGGGGAACGCCTATCGAGGTAACTAGCACAGCCATATTTACCAAAGTAAATAAAGTGATATACGCCCATAGGTCAACTAATTACTAATAACTATATAAATATTAACAACCATAATAATAATAATAATAATATTAATAAAGGATAATAATATAATAATAATATTATATTATTAAAATAATATATAATAATAATAATTACTATTATATTATTTTATTATAATAATATATTATGATTATTATTATATTATTATAACAATAATATAAAATAATAATAATAATAATGACAATTATATTGAATTATTATTATTATTATTATTATTATTATTATTATAATATCCAATAATAATTAGAATTCTGATAAGTGAATTATTATGTGTAATTTTTTAAAGGCCAAACATTTATGATAATTAATAAATATATAAATAATAACAATGATATTCTTATATATTTATAATTATTATATTAATATTATTAAAATAATATAAACTCATATTAATATTAGAATATTAAATATTCATAATAAATAATAATAATAATAATTAGGTTTTATTAATTCAACCATGCTTATTTCAGTATTTTTAATATTTATTTTAGGGTTTGTATACATTGGGTTTATAATATTAGTCCCTTTTATTTATTATTACCCAAGGGATTAATACTAAAAAACCAAGGGATTATGAACCAAAGGGAATAATATTAAACATAAGGGACTAATATTATAACCCAAGGAACTAATATTAGACAACCATGGTCAACCATTGTTGAATGTCACATTGTGACAAGGATTGTCTCACCATGAAAATAAACAATGTTTATTTTAGTCTTTCTAATATTTATATTAGGGTTTACCGATGTTGGGTTTATAATATTAGTCCCTTTGGTTTGATATTAAACCCTATGATTAATATTATAAGCCCTAGATAAACCCTTATATCATAAGAATATTATATGATAGGAATATGAACCCTTAGATGAATAAACCCAAAGAATTGATAATATAAATCTAAGAAACTAATAACAACAAAGCATTAATACTAAAAACCTAAAAAACCAAAAGGATTAATAGTATAACCCAAGGTATATAAAACCTAAGATAAACAAAAGGGACTAATATTATAAACCCAAGGAACTAATAAACCCAATGGTTTAATACTATAAACCCAAGCAATTATTGACCCCAAGGGATAAATATTAAAAACCTAAGGGATCAAGAAGTGAAATGGATCGATATTACAAATACAAGAGATTAATAAAGATGACCATGATTGATATTATAAACCCAATTTAATAAAAAATCCAAAGGATTAATACTAAAACCCCAAGGGATTATGAACCCAAGGAAATAATATTAAACCCAACATTGGTAAACCCTAATATAAATATTATAAAGACTAAAATAAACATGGTTTATTTTCATGGTAAGACAATCCTTGTCGCGATGTGGCCCATGGTTGACCATGGTTGTCTATGATTGACAACGGTTGACCATGATCGATATTATAAATCTAAGGGTATAATAAACCCAAGGGATTGATATTATAAACCTAAAGGAATAATAAAACTAAGGGATCAATACTAAAATCCCAAGGAATTATGAACAGAAGGAAATAATATTAAACCCATGGGACTAATATTATAAACCCAACATTGTTAAATCCAAATATAAACACTACAAACACTAAAATAAACATGGTTTATTTTGACAGTGAGACAATTGTTGTCACAATACAATATTCAAACATGGTTGAGACAATTGTTGTTAATTAAATGTCATTAATATCAATAATTAACATTAAAATTAATATTTATAAATATTAACATTATTAAAAGTAATATTCATATACATATTAATTAATATTAATAATAATGAATATTGAAATTAATATTAACTATTCATATTAAAATTAAATTTAATATCAAATTTTATTAATATTATTGTTAATATAAAAAATTTAGTATTATTTATAGTTTTAATGTTAATATTATTAATAATATTAATATTAATAATTAAAACAAAAATCATAATTTAATTAAAATTCCTATTAATAATTAACATTTTTATTAATGGGATTTAAATATTATTAATTTTATATATTTAAATTAATTATCTTGTATCTATTTATTATGTTAATATTATTAATTTTGTAATTGTTAAAAGTACCTTTCCAAACTGTCATATTTTCTTATAATATTGGAAATCGTATTGGTAATCAACAACCGTGGCGGATTTTCAAACATGTTTGACACTCGCAAATTTCGCAAATACAAAACCATCTTTTTAGGATTTTAATTCACATGGTTGGATTGAAAATACACCATCGTTTTAAGATTTTACATGACTGGTGGAAAAATGGTTGAAAAAAAAATACTATCAAAATCAAAATCAAAATCAAAATCATAGCCACGGATGTCTTTTTAAATTGATTATGCCTAAGTCATTGGTAATAAATTATTAATAGAAATGTTTGATGTCATTTTAAATTGATCATGCCCAAATCATTGGTAAATGATTATCAATAGAAATGTTTATATTAATACCAAATTATTAATGGAAATGTTTATGTTATTGATGATAACATTTTGGCAGACAAATCTAATTAAATTTGATGTGAACATGTATCGATCACTATTGCGAACTGAAACACTTTGTCTTCGCACTGAGAGCCTGGAGTATTTGTGATACGTGACTATGTAATAACTAATCAACGGTTAATATCATAACTATAATAATAAATGTGGTTTTAAAAAGTGAATGGGTTATATAACTATAATAATAAATGTGGTTTTAAAAAGTGAATGGGTTAATAATAAAGATACAGTAATAATAATAAAAATATTATTATTATTATAATAAATAATAATTATTAATTTAGGAGTTTTTTGAAAAGATTTTTTGGGGTAACAATGAATCATACTAGTGGCTTTGAAACGGGTCCATAAATGCATTCTAATGTGATTTACGTCAAAATATCTTTTCAAAAAACTTGATATGGATCACAGAGGCCTAAATTCAACAATTTAGGAGTTGTTTTTAGTGTGACTTTTTGGAAGCTTTTCTGGTGAGTTTTTCAGCGCAAAATTCTCTAAAATTCGGATTAATGAAATCATAGGCTTGATGGGTAATTCCTGCACAATCAAAGTGTACTCGGGGTTTTATAGTGTGCTGAATCCAAATATGCACTTTAAGAGCAATTTAAATAACACAAATCACCTCAAATTTTTCTGCTTGATTGAGGGACCGGAAAGTCCAAAAAGTCACACTAAAGACAACTCCATTAATTTATATTAATTATCCTTAATTATTTATTATAAAATAATTATTATTAATACTAATTAATTGTTATTATTTTGATTATTATTATTTTTTAATATTAGTACTATTATTGATTATTATAATTAATTTTATTGTGAATTAAATTAAATATGATTATTAATTAAGTGATATTAATAATAATTTATTTATTTTTATTTTTATTCTTAGCTATTATTAATTATTAAAAAATATAAATATTGTTTTTTATAGTTTATATTAATTATCGTTAATTAATTAAATGAAAAAAATATATATTAAATTTAAGGATTAATATTATAAATTGTATGAATAATATTATATTTTACAAATATGAAATTTTAGATTAATAAACCAAAGGGATTGATATTATAAACCCAAGGAAATAATAAATAAAATAGATTAATACGAAAACCCAAGGCATTATAATCCCAAAGGAATAATATTAAACCTAAGGGATTAATATTATAAACTCAAAGGAATAATATTAAACCCAAAGGATTAATATTATAAACACAAGGTATATAAACCCTAAGATAAATATTATAAACCTTAAAATAATCATGGTTGACCATGGTTGATTTTCATATTGAGCCAACCTTTGTCACAATGCAATGTTGGAGTATGGTTGACCATGATTGATTTTCGTATGGAAACAATATTTGTCACAATGCAACATTGGACCATGGTTGATTTTCATATTGAGAATATTTGTCACAATGTGATGTTGGACCATGATTGTAAACCCAAAGGATTTATATTCAACTGAAAGATTAATATTATACCCTACGAATATGAACCTTCAAATTAATAAACCTAAGGGATTGATATTATAAACCCAAGGAAATAATAAATCCAATGAATTAATACCAAAAACCCAAGACATTATAAACCCAAGGGAATAATATTAAATCAAATGGATTAATATTATAAACTTGAGGTGTATAAACCCTAAGATAAATATTATAAAACCTAAAATAATCATGGTTGACCACGATGGATTTTTATATGGAGAAAATCTTTTTCATAATGACAAATTAGACCATGGTTGATTTTAATATTGAGAATTTTTTTGTCACAATGTAATTTGGACCATGATTATAAGCCCAAGAGATTTATATCAAACCCAAGTGTTAATATTATAAACCCTATTAAAAATATTATATCTTACGATTATAAACCCTTAAAATAATAAACCCAAAGAATTGAAATTATAAACCCAAAAGAATAACATCAAACTCAAAAAATTATTATCATAAACTCAAAATACATAAACACTAAATTAAATATGAATATTTATATTACGTCATTATTTAATAACCAACAAAATCTTAATATCTATTTATTAATTGAAGCAATGTAATACCATGAAGGAATATTCCCTCAACAACCATTCATTCTAGCTAGTGACGTTTGTTTTTTTCATTTTTAAGGATATATTTTATTGTTAATAGAAATTTTAAAAGTGTGAAAAAATAGATTTAAATCAATCAATCATAAATTCTAATAGCTGAGTGTAAATATGTAGATTTAATTTCTGATTCACATATATTAAAATATATTTAATTCTTAATATGATTAATTAATATTATTAAATTTAATTTTCAATATTTTAAATATGAAATATTGTTATCAAGTATTTTTATATGATAAAAGAATAATATTATTATATAATAATAAAAGAATTGATGTTTTCTGACTATTGTCCGGACTAAATTCCAGATGAACCAATTACTCTACATTTCATAGATTACTATTATTTTAGGTTTATTTATATTTATATATATATATATATATATATATATATATATATAAAATTATAATTATAATTTAACTAAAACATATTACTCTACATTTCATAGATTACTATTATTTTAGGTTTATATATATATATATATAAATTATATAATTATAATTTAACCAAAACATAGTGTAGACAAAGTCGATGTGATATTGAATAAGTTTTGAAACCTAAAAATAGTTTGGAAATCTTGATTTCATCATTTGTATTATCAAATTAATAAATACCATATATAAATTTGTATACCATCCATAAATTTGTATATTTTAAAAATATGAAATTACTCTTAATTATGCCGACTATTTTGAAAAAGGGCTTTTAGAATTTTAATTTAATTATCAATAATTATTATGTAAATGATAGAGATTTAACTCCATGGAATATTTTGTAAGCTTGGTGAAACTAAATCATCATCATGTCCAATATATCCACTGAATTGGAGCATGGAATCAAATTGATCCAAAACCCCATAGACTTACCAAAATAAAATATTATATACCAAAAAAATTGCGTTTTAAATTTGCCCAATTTACTTATATATACCAAAATAAAATAAAATATTGTAGCATCAATTAGAATAAACCCATGACACATACCAAAAAAATGATTTTAAATTTTATATATTTTTATCATAGTAACATCATATACTTTTCCATCTTCACTAATATCATAACGAATATACATATCAATTTGAAACAAGGTTGCTTGGGATTATTAATATAGTGATATGTAGTTATATTAATTATTTTAATATAATGTGACATCTTAAGTATTTAAATTATCATTAATATTAATATTAATATTAATAGGACCATTATTATTATTATTACTATTATTATTATTGTGGTTTTTTTTATAGTTTAATATATAATGAAGTATTATTTAAGGTAATATTTAGTTAATTCAAATCTATATATTGAATTAGGCTTAATAAAATCCATAGAACGATGAACTGATCTGCTACTTATAATTTAAGATGCTCAAATTGAATTAATCCACTGGAATTTTACTACAAATTTCTCCATATCCCATTTATATTAGTGCATAACTTTATCTCACATACCATCTCCCTTATATTCAATAGTGAAAGGGGCCTCTTTACATTTCAGATCCATCTTAACTTCAGATCTACCAATTCAGTAGAGCAATCAAATCTCTCATGATTTAAATTGTTTTTTATGTGCAAAACTTCAGGAAAGATTTACACCTCGACATTTTGATTCCTCTAGGAACTTGGAAGATCTTACTTAAGATGGGCATATGTTGATTTTTAACAATACTATTTATATTATATATAAATTTCACATCTCTATATATAAAAATATTCTTATTTTAAATTTTATTAAAAACTTTACAATGGACATAATTACATATTAGCAATGAGATATCTTATTTATAAACTACATTATACATAGTACCATGTTTTCATGTTGTTAATATATTTTTTAACTACATGTTAATATTATTCAACACTACTGAAATTTTTTAACTGTGACAAACATTGAATTTTCTTATTATTTTAAATTGAATACATTAATTTTACATTAAAATTGTGAATGAATCTCCTTTTTTCTATTTTGTAATTAACCTTTTAGACATCCAATTAGTTCTTCTCTTTGCAGGATGAAATATATATATATATATATATATATATATATATATATATATATATATATATATAGATATATACACACACGTTGACTCCTGTATTATTATTTTGTTTTCTGGATTTTACCATAAATTTATCTATAAACAAAAGTAAGTATTTATATGGTGACCAACTTAGAATTCATGAAGACTTCAATAGTGTGGAGATCTGTTCTAGATGATCGACAATTCTCTACACCATTAATACAACAAGGATAAATCCATGATTCGCATGCCAACACTCAAGCTTTAAATATACCTATAGAAGGGAATTAAACTTTCAACGTGTCTAAACTAGGCACTATCAAATTCTCTTATATAGAGGGCCACATACACATTGACCCCAAAACCGCACACACACAAAGATATATATATATATATATATATATATATATATTATATATATATATATATATATATATATATATATATATATAGTATTCATGGCACAACCACAATACAAGTCACAAACGATGAAAATCAACAAAACTCAACAAATAATCGCATAGACTAGCTAAATAACAATTCATTCATTAGTTTATGAGTAGTCGCATGGATCTGCAAGCCCTTTTGAACCATGAGAGAAATCACACATGTATCTCATTAAAAGAAACCATGAATAGTCTCATTCCTCTATAAGAAACATTCATACATTCATTTTTATAATCGCATAAGAATATAACTCAACATTCACAATGCAAATAAAATACAAGTAGATACACTAATGGAAACTATGGGAGGGACTCGCACTCTCCACCCAACCATAGACCTGTTACACTGAAATATTTCTTATAGTTGACCATCCATGAATTAGATTCAATGTTTGGGAAGTTCTTAAGAGAATTCACAATGATTTCAATAAATTGATCGGAGGCAAATCCAAATACCACCCCATCCCCATCTCCATCTTCTTACCCATAAAATATATAAACCAAGAAAAGCTTTCCCTTTGCTTACAATGACTCTAGAGTGCATTGTGTTGCACCTCT
Source organism: Pinus tabuliformis (assembly GCA_031772625.1). Taxonomy (NCBI): domain Eukaryota; kingdom Viridiplantae; phylum Streptophyta; class Pinopsida; order Pinales; family Pinaceae; genus Pinus; species Pinus tabuliformis. Next base: position 1,450,106,380 of record CM062816.1, read on the forward strand.
TCCACCTCATAGGGCTCTGGAATGCACAATGTCTCTACTTTCTCACACAAAGGTGTTTTAAACATACATATAGTTTCCCCTTTGCCTAATGGGACTCCATAATACACTATATTTCACTTGCTTCACCTCACAAGAATCTAGAATGCATAGTGCCTCCACCTACTTCTTCCCTTAAACCACACTAATTCACATATACTATGTAGGAATCCAGAGCACACAACCATTCCATGCACTTAACCTAGTGGGAATTCAGATTACATCGATCCTCCACATACATGCTCGTGCTCCTGTGCCAAACATTTCACTTACTAGGACTCTCCAGTAAATTTTGTTCCATATGCTCCACCTCACAACACTTCATAATGCACAATATCTCCACTCATCTCTTCTCTTCACTCCTGCTATGAAAACTCATAGAGTTACCACTCTATGATGTAGGAACCTAGAGCACACAATAGTTCCATCGACTTAACCCAAAGACTATCTAGACTACCTTGTGTCTCCACCTTCTTTTATCTTTCCTTTCTTTCAAGCCATGTACCCCTTCATACTTCCTTTCCAGCAAGTGCTCTTGTGATCACGACATTCTCATATGGGCATGATATTCATAATCAACACATCCCTTCTACTTGTATGTTCTCCCACATACCTTGCATTATCGCCTAATGCTCCCAGATCATGTTTGAAAGATGAATGCATGTCTCTTTTCCTATTGGATCCTCTTTTCTTCCGTTGACCCTGGTCTACCCTCTTGTGTGTTGACCAACCAACATGTCCTTCGATGGTAAAGATGGTATGGTCTTGTCCTCCAATTAGGAATCCCTTACTCAATTGACCTACCTACCATGCAGGCCATTAAAACAAGTCATAAAACTAGTGGCCATCAAATGAATAACCTAAATTAACCAATTCCCAAGAATCTCCTCCTCATACCTATGAATACATGTCCACTCTTCTGGACCAGTCATTGTGTTTACATTTCTAGAATATGTACATAAATTACAAATTCATACTGATAGTTACAAGGGGGGTAACCAAAAGGGTTGTCACATGGAGGATATGAATCTTGTTGCTAGTAAACGTATTAATTGTTTTCTTAACGTGTGAGCAAATAAATTGAATTGATTCAAACGATCTTTTCTTCCTGGTAGAGATTGTATTATTAAATTTTCAATTCAGGGGTCAATTGTTTGCATGTATGCCTTCCCTATTAATTATACGTTGTTTTTTATTTAATTTTATATATGGATGACAAGTCCTAAATTTGTCCTCTAAATTAAATAAATATGAGGTGTGAAAAAGAAGCTAAGGAAAAGTTTTGGGGTCATTCTTGGAGTTTAAATGTGGAAGCCAAAATTTGACATATGGGGAGAATAGATCATCTTGGATTTTTCACTCCAATTTTTTTCTTGCAAGTTTGAGAGGTTCAAACTTGTACCATAGTGAGTAGATATCTTGTTAAACATCTAGTTCAATTTTCAGATCTTGGTTTGCTATATTTTCATGTATATGATCAAAGGAACATGAATGCTTCTTTAGACATGTCATCTTAGGATTTTCACTATAACTTATATTCTAAGAGGTTTGAAAGGTTGAAACTTTGACCATAATGAAGGGAAATCTCACTAAACATGGTTCAAATTTTAGATCTTTGCTCTCTATAATTTCATATCCATGCTATGTGGAATTCTGGTATCCTGAATACTCTTGAAGTTAGGATTTAAGTAGGTCACCATGGTTTTTTTCTATAACTTTATTTATTTAAGGTTTCATACATGAAACTTGTTAAAGAATGTAACTAGTATTGATCTTCATAATTGTATTTAATTTGTGATGTAATATAATTATAAACAGAAAGAAAAATAAATTATTATTTTTGAGAAATTGACTTAATAAAGCATGGGTTTCATGCTTGGGTCAATTCTTTATAGGTCATATCCTCCATTATAGGCTTCTAGCATTTATATCAAGTGTCCTTGTCTATGTCATAATGTAAAAGACCCTCCTTGGGCTTCTCTTGTCATGAAATAAATATGTTTTATTGTATTTTAGGTCCTCTAGGCCTCCTCCACAAAGTCAACCTTAAACAAGGACAAGTTGGCCTCAGTAAGGGGTAAAAACAACTATATAAAGGCAAGTTGAAATTTCAGAAGTATAAGAAAGTCAATTTTAGAAGTATTGTAGGAAGGCCTAGAAGTGCAGATAGACCGAGAAGTGGAGGTAGACCGAAAAGTGCAAAAAGGATGAGAAGTGTAGGCAAACTAAAAAGTGCATGCATACTGAGAAGTGCAAGCAGACTAATAAGCGCAAGTAGGCTGAAAATTTCAAAAGTTCAGGAATGTCCAAAATTTTGAAGAAGTTGGAGCCAAACATTCTTGGTTGTTGTTATGCTATAGATGTTGAACAGAATGATAATATTGAGAGTTTATGTATAAAATTAGAAGTTGACCTGGTGGAGGAGGGAGGTTTGTCAATATAGACTGTTGGTCTATCTAGTTTTGAATCTACTGAAGGAAGACGTTTTGACTCGATTTCCTCTATATAGGGGTTTTAGCTCTTGCTGAGTGCGTACATCTAGTGTCCATGATCTCCATGTTTTTTCTCTAGATGATTTCTTGATGAGAATAAGATAAAGGAAGAACAAAAAGAATTTAATAAGAACATAATAATATCACAAGTAATTGTGAATATAAGAAAATGTTTCTTCCTTTCTAATTTTCTAATATGGTATAAAAGCCAAGGTGAAGAAGGAAGAAAAAGGAAGCTTGAAGATCTATTGAAGAAAAAGGAGATTGAAAGAAGATCATTTTAAGGAAAAAAAGATTATACAAAAAGAGAATTCTACTATTTATAGGAACTATCTTAAACTCAACAAAGGAGAAAACAAATTAGAAGGATCCTTAAACTATAGGGCCTGAAAAAAGATGATAGATCTCATTCTCGAAAAGAACAAAGTTTTGGATCTAGTTTAAGGAGAAATCAAAAAGCTTGTAGATGAATCAGGGAAAGGAAAGTTTAGGGAAACTGGAGCATTAGCCAGGAACCTAATAGTGGATGGAGTAAAGAAAAGCCTCATTTCTTACATTTCCATCATAGATTCCACTCAATAAATGTATGCGGCTCTCCCCAAATTATTCACCATCAAGAACATTGGTGAAATAGCAAACCTCAAGGATGAATTAAGAATTATCAAGGTGACCAAAGATGATACTGTGGCATCCTAATTTAAAAGGATATCTAAAATTAGAGATGAAATTCAAGGAATAGATGAAATTGTGCCAAAAAAGGAGCTCGTATTTACTGCTCTTCTAGGTCTAATGAAATATTGGAGTGCTTTTGCATCACGAATCAACAATTGGAAGGATACTCCAACATCTGAATAAATGTGGAATGTATACAGTCAAAAAGAAGCCCATATATTGTTAGTAAACAACAAGAAGGAGGATGAAGAAGAGAACATCTCAAATTCTTATTCCGCTCATCATAAGAAGAATGGAACCTTCAATAAGTTCAAAGGACCAAAGAATAAAGTATACCTATCAAATATTGAACGCTACAATTGTCATAATATGGGTCACTATAAAAATCAATGTCCAGAAAATACAAGGAATGTGAACAGAGAAAGATAACGTGTAAATGTTGCCGAGTAAGGCCCACCAAAGAGGAAGACTAAAGAATAAAAAGTCAAGGACTTATTCTACTAAGTTCCCTCTCTCTTATCCCTCTTAGTCTTCTATTTTTAAGTTTTGAATTGCTTCCTTTATGTTTTGATTTCTAGAACTCATAAATCTTACATGTATTTCTAGGAATTCTTGAATTGTTTTGATAAGGTTGTAAGTGTCCCTCCAAAATATTGAATTAAGAGGAAGCCTCCACCATTTTACTAAAAGATAAGTATTATATTCTTTGTTTTCATATGCTAATGTTTGCTTTCCTCCTTACATCAAAGTTTGTTTATATTTGATGTTAACATTGTTATTTTTTTGTGGTAGGAAAGTTTGTAGAATACACAGAAGTTATGAAGAAGACTTCAAAGGATAGATTTTCAGTTTCAAAGGAATCCCTTCAAGAATTAATGTCCTGTGAGGTTTTTTGAGGAACAACTCGATGTATGTCTTAGACTATAAGCTTTGTTATAAATTCTCTTAATGTAAAAGGTATGACCATTCTTCCTTTAATTTTCTTTACATTATGGACATCATTGTGTCTAGGGTTTTGAATCGTAAAGATTCTTGTTATGGTGATTAATCATTAGATTAAATATACCCTAATTATCTTATCATTCTTGTGGAGCCCTAAAAAGGTTCACTGTAATAACCTAACCTAAGGGTATGTTAATATGAAACCCTAGTATACTTAGGGTTATTGATGAAATCTAGAAAAATTATTAATTTTATGTTTAAGGATTTGGCATTGGTATGATAGAAATTCTAGTTCTTTAGGGTTTGTGTTAATGTTTAAGTAATGAAACCCTAGATATTTAGGGTTTGGTGAAGTAGGGTTTATGAAAAAAACTCTTATAAGTTATATCCTAGGAATGCCACCCTAAGTGTTTGTTTGTATATTTGATCGAAACCATAATGTGTAAGAAAAATTGGTGTATTTCTAAGTTTGATTTATTGATGTTTGTGTATCAAGTTTACCTAGTAGATATTGAGGTGAAATGAATCCTAGATATGTATATGTGAGTATGTTAACCTAATTATTAATGCTCATGTTTCAGTTTTTGAATTCTATGGTATAATCAAAGCCCTAGTTGAGATTGATATTCTGGGATATGATGATGTTGTTTTTAATTTTCAATGTGATTTATAAAATCTAGGGCTTGTAGCAAAACTTAGTAGAATTTGACATGTAAATTTTGATAATTGATGAAACCTTACAAGCATTGTAGGAATTTTGTTTGATTGAATTCCTAATATCTAAGTATTTATGTCTTGAAGATGGAATCTAGCATTTATGACTAAACCCTAGTAGAAGTTGATGTCTATTATGTAAAAATATGTGTCTCTTGCTAATTATGAACCTAATTAAGTTTAGGTATTTGATGTCTAAATTATAAATGTTTTGATACTTCCATGATGATTCTTTATGTTTGTATTTGGTTGTACTTTCTATTAAGTTTTGCAGGTGCATAATCTTCAAATGATGAAGATGTTTGTATGACAATGATAAAACATGATGAAGGAAGTTATATAAGATGACCTTGAGATTGTAAGAAGGAATGAAGCCATGACAGGTTCTCTGATGTTATAGAAGAAGGAAGTGTTTGATATCCCCAAGTTAAGAGGGAGAATGGTTAGAATAAAATAATACATCCCCTAGTTAAGAAGGAGGGCATATTATGATAGTATTCATACCTTGAAGAAGAAATTGAAGATTGAATTACTACAATGTATTAATGATGTCTTCTTGTTGTTGAATAAATGAAAGAAGAAATATTTCGACAAATTTCATATGAATAACTTGATATACGTGGCATGAGGATGATTAAGGACCCCAAAGGTTTGTGTTTACTTGTATATTTTAAAGTTTATTATTGATTGGGGTTGTGTTTTCACAAGTAAATCTCTTCATACGAAGTTTGAACACTTTGGAAGCATGCTTGGGAAAATGGATGTATATAGATTAATAGGGAGAGTTGCAGCATCTAGTGGTGGATGCTTGGGAGGACATCTGGTTGGCCGGTATGTTGATATCTCGATCTCGAAGAGGGAGAGTGTCATTGGTCATGGAGCTTCGACCTTAGATATGCACCTATATCCCTGGGTGGATGTTTAGTTGGTAAGCTTGATGGTACCTAGAGTGGCTGAAAGCTTTAGTCCATATTAGACCCACCTGGATAGAATACCCCGGTCAGGTATCTAGTTCGCAACATTGAGTGTTCTAGAACTCTTCGTAGTTCATTTTGAGATCTTCGATGTACTATATTTATATTATATATATATATATATATATATATATATATATATATATTATATATATAATATATATAATATATATAATATATATATATATTATACTATATATATTATATATATCTATATATATATATATATATCTATATATATATATATATATATATATATATTTATATATATATTTATATATATATATCTATATTTTATATATATATTTATATATATATATATTATATATATATATATATAGGCCATGGTTTCGGACACCCTGGACAACGGGTGGTGCTACGTCCACGGGAAAATCTAGGATGATCGACCCCGAAGGGAATCTAGCCCTGCAGCCCACTAGCTAGGCCTGACCCCAAGGGCTTTGGGGAGAATGGATGACTTCCCAATGGCGAGGCACTGATTTTGACCAACTGAGTTAACCCTTGGGGGTTATATACATACATACATACATACATATGTGTGTGTGTGTGTGTGTGTGTGTGTGTGTGTGTGTGTGTGTGTGTAATTATGAATACCTCCCTAGTTAAGAGGGAGTGTTGAAGAATGTAACTAGTGTCGGTATTCATAATTCTATTTGAGTCATGATGTAATGTAATTACTAAAATAAAGAAAAATGTTTTTTTATTATTTAGAAATTGACTTAATAAAGGATGAATTTCATGCTTGGGTCATTATTTATAGGTCATAACCTCCATTGCAGGCTTATAGGGTTTATGTCAAGTTTCCTTGTCCATGTCATAATGTAAAATACCCTCGGGATTCTCTTGTCAAGAAATAAATATATTTTATTGTATTTTATGTATTATAGGCCTCCTCCACCAAGTTAGCGTCAAAGAAGGACAAGTCAACCTAACTAACGGGTAGAAACACCTATATGAAGGCATTTCAAATTTCATAAGTAACAGTAAGTTGAATTTTAGAAGTGGTGTAGGCAGGCTGAGAAGTGCGGGAAGACCGAGAAGTGTAGGAAGACTGAAAAATGCAGGCAGGCCGAGAAGTGCAGACATAATAAAAAGAGCAGGTAGGAGGAGAAGTGTAGGAAGACTGAAAAGTGTTGGCAGGGGGAAATTTTCAGAACTATAGGAAAGTCCAAAATTATGAAGAAGTTGGGGCTGGAATTTCTAGGTTGATGTTGGGCTATACTTGTTGAGAAAAAGGATAATATTGAGAGTTGATGTATCACATATAAGTTGACTTCAATGAGGAGGAAGGTATTTTGGTCTAGGGTCTTGGTATATCTCATTTTGAATCTATTGAAGGAAGAGTTTTTGACTTGGTTTTCCCCTATATAGGGGTTCTATCCTAACTGAGCCCCTACATCTGGTGTTCATGATCTTCATGTTTATGTCTAGATAATTGCTTGATGAGAAGAACATAAAGAAGTTAATAAGAACATAATAATATCACATTTAATTATCAATATAAACAAATATGTTTTCCCTTCCGATTTTATAACAAAACTTTGATGAAATAGAGACGATATCTCAAGTTACCTATGGTAGAGGTTTCAAATCTTTTTTTGTTATATTTTTTGATATATTCCTTAAGGGATTTGGGTATCATGAATACTCGTGAAATCTAAACTAATTGTTATGTTAGCCTTAGTGAAGGATTAGGAAATTGGCCTTGTGACACACGATGTCCTTATAAATTTGGCATAGCAAGGATCAACCTAATTAGTATTCCAATAATTAATAAGGAATCTTAGTCCTAATAAATCATTCACATCACTTCTACTCATCAATGTGGTTAGGTATTTGAGTATAGGTTTCCTGCTTAAACTTGGATAGGATATCAATTCAACTATCTTATGAAGAAGATAATTGGGAATGAATAAAAAATTTCTTTGCTAAAGTATATAGTCATGATAGGATGCTTGATGAATTTTGGCATACCATTTGGAAAAATCAACATTTAGGGTACATTGGAAGAGATGCAAACAAATTTTATCATCCACTAAAATGTTAAACGAACAACAAAAATGGTAAGTGATGATATATGTTATAAGGTTCTCTCCAAAACCTCCACCAAACTTTGGAATGTTAGATTATAGTTTGACAAGCATAGGTGGGCATTGTGGCTTGTGTTGTTTTGCATTATTTGTAATTTTGTCCTAATTTGGAAACTAAAAAGATGTGATAAATGGAAGCTTATCTAATCTAATGGATCTCGGGGAAGATATGGCACATCAAGCGAGCCTCATGAACCTTCCATATAATAATTTATAGATGTTGAAAGGTTATTAAAAGGCTTATTACTCATAGGGTGTTGAAGCCCTTAAGTAAGGGTACTAGTAAAAGGATTATTTTCCCCATGGAGAAATGGACTCTAAAAGGCGTGACTGCTAATGAGACCATATCCAACTACATGATGGAAATTTCCTAAAGAAATAGAAGCCCTATATGTAGGAACACTTTTAGAATAAATGATACTAGTAGGTGCATCTCCCAAAATAATTGACCACTCATGAAATTATAGCTTCTAGGGAATCAATTTTTTTAATGAAAAATACCTCCATGGATTATTAAATCCTCCAAAAACATCAATACCCCCAAAATTGATAGGAACATGCATATTCCCCCTATAGATATGTTGCATATGATTTCCTAGCACTTGACAAAGGTACATAAGCTATAGGTATAATCGGGCTAGGTGGAAAGCACCCAACTCGAAGTTGAGAGCTCTGGTTTTGCTTTATACCAAATATAAATTAAATGGCAGGTACGGGAATAAGGGACTAGGGAGACTAACATGGGTTATTGGCATAATCATTGGTATGTCCCAAAGAGATAATGTATATAGAGTAGATTTAGAGGTAGTAAATCCTATCGCACTTATTGGTAGTAATGAGGATATCATGGTGGAAATATCCATGAAACATGATTGAAAGGATCTTGACTCTCCCATTGTAGAGGCTCTACTCTTAGTATCCATTTGATGAGAATAGTAAAAGAGTGTAAAATGGTCCCAAAGGCTTTCAATTACCATAAGGGGTAGGTGGTCAAAAATATTGGTCAAAGGATGATTGGAATTGACCAATGGACTTTCATCTACTACTTCAAGAATAAATTGTTCCTCCACTTCTAAAAAGAAAACAATCCTCTTGAGCTCTTCTATGTATAGGTCTTCCACTGAAAGAGTCATCCTATCTCCCTAAAATTGTAGACCCTCCTTTTATGCAGGAAGCTTATTAATTGATTAAGCGTGATCAATTTTTTTTTGAAAATGGTGATTAAATGTATTTTGCAATGAAACGAGACACCCTTATGGAAAACTAGACTCATGTGAAAGAGTACACCCTTATTAAACATAAATTTACAAAATAGGAAATCCAAAGGATGTAAGGGGCCTTTCGAAGACCAACCCAGGATAATGAGGGCCCAAGTCTAACCAATTAAAGTAATAGAAAAAATATGCTTACCTCCCTATACCAGTATTTACTACATAACTGACCCCACAAGTAGCACAAGGATTCACCCCATAGGGGCATTGATTCGGTCATGTGATGTTTGTCTCAAGAACATTAGGTATTTCCCACCTATAATTACTTAGGAAGGCTGACCTAAAAACTGGTTACAATGACAACAACTCACATTCGAATAGGTGGGAGGACATTCATGAGTCAAAGTCACATGTACAATCATGGAAACTAACCCTCCATCTTCAAAAGGGATTGCTTAAAGAGGACCATGACCCTAGAATATCCCCATTTACATAGAAGTCCAACATATATTAGAAATAAGTGTTGAGGGGATATCTCTCCACATATTCCCAACATGGCCTCATGTTTGACTCTTGTGTTAGAGGAGCTTCTCGGTAAGTTGTTTATGTGAAAATGGATTTTATTAAATTTATAGTGACACGTAGTTTTCATTTAATTGACTGAAAGGGTTGAATCCCAAATATTAATCCAAGGCGATGCACTGTGGTTTAGTGTTGGTTTGCCACAAATGTATAATGTCTAGATGTATCTTATTGCTACTTGGTTTTATGGTTGTTGTTACTCGGGGGCATGAACTGAAGCTTAAATGATATGTAGATGACTCTTTACCAATCCAATTGTATGCAATTGAAAATGATAGATGCAATATTTCAATTCAATCAAAGCAATTTATGGAAGGGTAAGAGAGACCTATTTCTTCTTCAACATAAATCTAGAATATGCATACTATTTCAACAACCACTAAAAATCAATGAAGCATTTGACATACAAATATAATATAACATTTATTTATCCAAACCGAAACATTAATGAATTTGAAACTAAGAGCATAAAAAGTAATAACTAAACCCCTTTTATTTCTTATATGGAATGCGAATATTTACCTATCTAATCACTGAACATAGATACATACATAACCAACAAAGAAATTTTAGGGTTGCTGGATGATGGTAATATTTAAGAAGAAAAAAACCTCCAATGTCACTATGAGGCAGCACACCCAAACCAAAGATGAAATATCTAGCAATGTGCACTAATTTTGCTAATTCCTCTTTAAACACACAAGAAAAGAGTATTCATCACTTACCCATATAAAACATCAAACATTCAAGACCCTATTTAATCTTTTTCTCACCAAATAGTTCTAAGCTTGATCATAAAGGAGTTACATCCTCAAGGGCCTCATGTATACAAGGTATAGCTAAAACAAAGAAGAAGATACTTAGATTTCACCATTCAATTCCTTTCATAGGAACCATAGTTATGTCATAGGGTACAATGATTGATGGTTAGCCCTCCATTGCTTGGCGCATTCTTACAATAAGTGATAGAGAGTCTAATATAACTCGTTCAATGAGAGATAGAGAAACAAAGGATTAGAATGAAAATTTTCCGCTCAATTTAAGCTTGGATCTGATATTGGATCAAACGTGGATCTAACTCAAAACTAATGTAAACAAGATAGAAAAAAATAGTAAAGGCTCAAATAGAAAAAATAGCCAATAATTAACAAGAATTTAAGGACAAACAAAAGGATTCATCCCTAATTCCTATTTACCAAAATTTCCTCCTAAAAATGAGAATCCAACTCAATATTTTTTCCCAAGATATGTGCAAGTGGAGGGGTGGACCATTCACTAAATTTCCTTAGAGAAAAATTCTATCATTATTTGATAAATTAAGTGGGAGGAAAATATGTTGCATACCTTTTCCCCCTAAATATTTATGGTGATCCCGACTAATGCAGTAGCTGAGAGTTCATTTCTAGCACCTAGAGGTTTTGCCTCTCCTATTGACATCTGTATCTTGTACACATGACAAACAAAAACCAATTATATCCACCTACCAAAGTACTATTAGAGTAAAATGCCATATCTAAATCATATTATCCAAATTAATCTAAATATAATGGAATATGTACAACAAATGAAAAAAAATAAGGGAGAATAATGAATCCGCATTAAGAAGAGTAGAAAAACTTACAATGCTACCTTCAATGCAAGAATCCTTTCCAATACCTTGGCCTCAACTCCTCCTTGTTTGATGTTAAGGTTTCCTATAGCTTTTACCAAGTATCCGTGAGAATTTAACCAACATTTCATTTCATGTCTTGCACTATTCTTCTCCCATTAGGAATTGCCTCATTATGTATGCATTGACAAGGAGATGGGAGGATGAATGTAGACATCTAGGTCCTAAAGAAGTTAGTACGTCGAAAAAATTCTCAGATCATTTGATAAGGTATCACATCCTCTTCGAGTTGATCTCCTTGGAATTGAGCAATTCTACAAGGTAGGGACTTCCATTTCTCTTTCCGAGTACATTTGGAGTGATGGAGACACTTTCATCATTCATGGAAAGCTGCAAAATAGTTTACGGTCACCTAGAGTAGTGTAACTCTTAACATTTTCATCCCAAAGTCAGAAGTAGGGTGTCCATCATGCTAATTAGGTAATTTTCTCCTTCAACTCAAGATGTCAAATAGGGTTATAATACTCCATATGGATCCCCACTTCCATAATTTTTTTTTAATTATTATTATTTAAAATATGTCTTTAGAAACATAATTAGATTTGACTTGTAAGGCACTAGAATTTTTAGACACGCACCTCAAACATGCAATTCTAACAAATGCTTGTGAACTTTGTAATAAAAGTTTAGAGATGAAAAAGACCAAAACATATAAGAGTTAGATTATGTGTTAAAAAATAACATATGTACCCATTTAATTTATATCATTGTTATCTGAACCAAACTAGAATTGGTGGAAGAGGTAGGTTTGGCCATTTTGACCCTAAACCCAGTCTAGCCTATGGTGTGGATCCGGAAAACGCCGATTTAGTGTCAAACTTGTCCTTTTTGTGAGTTGACCAATTTGGTATGGAACCAATTGATATTATATTATCCAACCAAGGACCCTTCGAAAGAAAATATTTTAAGGAAAAAAAATTATGATGTGGCAACCTAATATTCAACACTAGGCCACTAATAATGGTATGTAATTAATGGTAATATTAAATATTTAATATAAAAATGACATTCTCCTTTATGAAAATTAAATATAAAGGACACTCTCACTTCTACTTAAATTGTTAACATTACCATTAGTTGTTCCAGGATGTTTGAGAGTGGTTTCAACGATACTAGATTTAATAAGAAAGTAAAATTTTAGATCTCACTTAAAAGCTATTCACTATTCGGGATTGAATGTTTCCATTGGATTATGTCGTGTATGAGGGTATGGAACTATAATTTAATCAAGAACACCAAGCCCTCTATATATGTTGATGTTAGTGGCATTGATTGTTTAACTCATCTATCATGGCCCTAGTAAAATGTACCCATCGCTCAAAGAAAATCATGATTTGACATGTTCCTAAATTTTTCCAATGTTTATAGAGTGATGATATTCATAACAATATCAACACTATTTTCATGATATGTAGATGCTTTTTCTTACCTTAAGTCATCTAAAATTTCTTTATTGATGTATTTTTCGTTAAAAATATATTGTGATAAGTGTTATTTTGATTATATACACTCATACTTGAACTTTAAAATATTTCTATATGTATGGCTAGTTTAAATTTATATATATATATATATATATATATATATATTATATATATATATATATTTATTTGGAGTTGTATTTAGTGCGACTTTTTGGACTTTCCGGTGTCTGAATGTGGTGGAAAAATTTGAGGTGAAATCTTGATTTGTGTTATTTAAAGTATTTTTTTGACTGTATACAACACCCTGGAAAACCCCTAAGGCACCTCGATTGCACAATATTACCCATCAAACTTGTAATTTCTCTACATTCCAGCTGGATTTTAGAGAAATTTGACCAGAAAAACCCACAGTAAAAGCTTCCAAAAAATCATACTAAAACTTTTTGTTTGGTTGTAAAAATTTTTTATCCGTTACAATCTGGTTCTAACAAGTCCAGATACAACGTTCGATTCCTTCGGTCTAAATAAAAATTTATACTATTTCTAACGTGAACAACTAACACTTGTTGGAAAAATAAATAGACATGGTCAAAGTAGGGTATGTTTCAGGATTAGCATTTTAAACCTAGGCTACGAATCAATCAATTATTTTTTACTTACTCAGAATCACTCAATTTTTTTTTAACTTCAATGTTCCGACTCTCCAAGGTTGTGCTATTGAAGGATTTCCACCATTTGGTCAATTTGTTTTTTCATGAAAGAGGATTTCGGATAGAATCCTCGGTGACGGTGAATTTGTCTCCTTTCTTCCCTTTCTCATTTCTAGAGCCGGAGGAGTCATTGAAGGGCTTGGTGTACCCTTCCTTCTTTGGATGGGAATGTGTTTTTCCCCTGTCTTTTGGCTGCTGATTTTTCTGAATTGAATCAAATCTGTGATTTTTATTGTGGTTGCCATCATGCACAGCAAGTGCATGTGCTTTTGGAGGTTTTATTTTCGCCATGCCAATGAGTTTATCTTGCTCAAAAGTGAGGGACTCCATGTATTCTTTGAGAGAAGGCATAGTGTAGGATTTACCTGTTGCGAGCCTTAGTGAATGAAATCTAGACACAAAGATGGAGTATTCTGGTCCGAGCTTTGACATAATAGAGAGAACTTGGCGACTCTCCTCCTTAGATTTGTCAATTCCACAACCCTTGAGTTGCAGCAATAGATCATTATATTTGGTGAAGAAGTCTTGAATTCTGTCATAGTTCCGTGGATCCAATGAGCACAGCTCCACTTCGGGTAGATGTCCTTTCATCTCATCCTATTTCCCGTAGAGTTCTTCAACCTTTTTCCAAATTTCATTGTGAGTACTATAGGCAGATAGATGAAACTGCAACTCTGGGGAGATGCACATGCATATGGATCCGTGGGCCTCATCCATGCGATTGAGGTACTTGGATTTCTTTATGGCTGAAGTGGGTTCACTTCTGCAACCATGGTAATCCTGTACAACCCTTTTGACGAAGGTATCGAGCCATTTGGTCCTTCCATTTGTGATAGTTGTACGGTGTTAGGATTGATGCTTTGGGAAACTCTATTTTTCTGTCCATCTTCGATCTCCAAGCTGTAATACCTGCAAAATAAAGTATTGGTGCACCTTTTATCTGGCAACCTATGGGCTCTGATACCACGTAAATGTGTTAGAAAACCTGCACAGATGAATCTAGCTACTAAAGGTTGAACACACAGCTTTGCAGAGCAAAAAGACTAAAAAAATTTCGAAAGAACAAAAGGAATTATCAATTAACATAAAATAGGTTACAATGCTCATGATATACTACATGAGAGTCAACTAATACGCATCACTGGATGAAAATCTCAAGGTAATGCGCCATAGTGGTGATCAATGAGAGGACTCGACACCTACAACAAGTTCCGGAGAGAACTAGCGACTTGCGGAGTGAAAGGAGGAGCAAAACAGGGAGTAAATCATGCAGATAGGATCTTGCATGTAGTCTCATGCATGCATGGATAGTCAAAGGCGCCAATCTGGTGAAGATTCCAATGTTGAAGCCTTGCATGTCACTGAACGCTCTAACTGAGTGTTCGCGTGTGCCACTAATGAAAGTTCTAGGTGTGTAGTACCTCCAACATGTATGAACAAAAGTATCATGCAATATTAAAACTATCCATAAATGTTATCTAGGGTTGCAGAAAATCAATTATAAACAAGACTTTAAAACAAATTTCTCAGAATTTCAAATGTGAACAAAATTGTCGTAGAACACAAACAATATCCGTAAATACTATCCATAGTTTCTTAAAAATAATTTTAAGCAAGACTTGAAAACAAGGATCGAGAAAAGGAATGACTTAATTATGTTAAGATGATTCGAATCCACATAAATGGCTTCCTTACCTCTACTGCGATACTCTGAAAAAGAAACGGAGGCGTTAGCATCTCCATCGTCCTCGTCATCGTCGTTCCTTACGAACAGTGCTACCATCTTTTCTCTCATAAAGTCATAGATAGTTTTTCCTCTTAAAATAATTGAGCGTGATGATGTTTTCCCTGATTGCTAGCGGTGATTGGAATCCTTAAGAGATCATCACATATTGTATGGAAAGATTGCGGACTGTAAGCAACTCTACATCTGCTGCTCGCTTTGAAGAAAGAGGAAAACCGCTTTGAAACAGGAATGGTAAAAATCCCATCGCTCTAATGCTTCTATGGGCTTTTAAAGTTAAGGAACAAATCCAACCGTTGAATTCTAAAAGTCTAAAGATTAATTGGTTTCCTTAAAGCTCACAATAAAAGCAAAAAGCTGACCGTTAAAAAAGCAAAGCAAAAAGTTCAACAAATAAATTTTAGAAAGCAAAACACTTTCTTAGGTTCAATGTTTGAAAAATAAACTTTCGAAGTTGAAAAGTCAATGGTGAGACTTACTAAAGCTGACTGATAATTGCCTTTTTTTTAAGTCCACAAAAATACGCAGAAAGTTTAATACATAAATTTAAGATTTTCAGTGCAGAAAGTTTAATGCCTCAATTCCAAATGTCAATCCCTCTAGAATACAATCCTAGCTAAAATTGAGAACAATTAATTATAACTAAGCTTTTTTGCTTAACAGAAAATTTGTCAAATCAAAATTAAAGATCTTTTCATTAACATTTATAGGGCTATGAACCCTTTTCAGTGATAAATGTAAAGTCATATAATTTAATAAATCTTTTAATTAATAATTAAAAGATGATTACTTCATAATTATTTTTAAAATATTTTTAGATTATCAAAATTCATAACTAAAAAAACCACGCGCCCACAAAGATTATCTGTTCCCGCACTCGAAGGGAACGGAATACTCCTTTACAATTAGGTCTTATAACCTATTGACATTTGGTTGATCCTAAAATTATAGATTTTAATATATTGGAATTTCTATTTATACCATGCGCCCACCATGATTACCATGTTCCGCCGGAAGGGAACGGAATATTAAGTCATGTCTGAAGGTAACGGAATATTTGTTATATGTAACTCTCTCGACATCGTAATCATAACAATGAGTGTTCTCACCGAATCCACGTAGCTTTGATGGTGATATAAGTGGAAGGATGGGCGGATAAAGAACGATTGATTCGAACGGCTAGAAAATAACTTAAATTGGCATTATAGAAACTTCTGTTTTTAAATTGCTATTAGAAAAGCTGTTGAAGTTGATTAAACGGCTAGAAAAGAACTTAAATCGACATTATTGAAACCTTTTCTAAATTGCGTTTCAAAAAAAAGCTATCACGCCCGAAAAGAAACTCCCATACTTTTTCAAATAAATCTGGGATTTCCTTCAATCCTTTAAAAAGGCCGCTCTCAGACTTCTGGCTTAATCCCTCCGTGGGGATAGACCCTCTCTGCGGTATTGTGGTGTTACTGTGATGTGTTGGCTAATGATCTTGTGGTGTAATGTTATTGTGTCGACATGGATAGACGAGTCTATCTGTTGGTTCATGTTCTGTTCTGTGGCGTAGTAGACATGAAGAGGAGATTAATCAATAAATTGGCTGTTCGCAGTGAGTAGAACAACTAGTCGATCAATGAGAAGGAAATTAATTAATGAATTGGCAGTTTGCAATGAGGATATCCTTCTTTTGTTTTGGCAAGAAATTTACCTTTATTTTACGTTGATTTACACTTAATGAATTGGCAATTTGCAATGAGGACATCCTTCCTTTGTTTTCTTAAGAAATTTACCTTTCTTTTATGTTGTACGTTGATTGCAAATTGCCGTTAAAAAAGCAGCTCTTAGACTTGCTCTTAGATTTGCATGTTGCGGTCCTCAAGGAATATTTCAGAAGTTCATTGTCAAACTTCTTCTGGTGAAATTTCCCTTTCCATGTTTCCAGACTGGTGGTATTTCATTTTCGTATCACATTTTATGTACCCTATTTAATGTGCCACCAACTCCTCAAAGCGTATTTGATTTAAATAATATGGTAATCCGAAGATGAGAGGACATCGGAATTTGGAGCATTCATGACATGAACTGTCTCGACAATACATTCTCGGTAAGAGGACCTTCGCGCACACATACGATTACGATTCTGTCCGGATACTTTATTATCAATCAATCGCCATTTTAATACGAGTCAATTTCAGGCCAATAATTGAGGAGAGTCCCACATTCATCCGAATTTCCACCATGATGTAATGTAAACCTTGCAAATGAAATCCCCTGTGACATGTCTTCAAATTACACCGACATAGTTGGATTTTTTTCATAACTTCTCAAATAAAATATTAAATCGATTATATTTCATAAGGGATCAGGTTGGAGTCTTCCGGGGCAGATTGGCCTGTAGTCCTTTTCGTCGCATATATCTTACATCGTTTGATTTCAACCGGAGCAAACTCGGCTGCCGTGAGCTGATTTCTCTAAACAATAGAGTTCATAAACCATATGTGCGTATTGTTAGTTACCGTGGATGCCATCCACTATTTGATTGTTAGTTACCGTGGATGCCATCCACTATTTGATTGATATAAAGTACACAACACCGAGCGTCACGCCCCTATCCCTGTGATAGTCTTTCAACTGCTTATAGCGGGGTGCGGCACCACCGAACAATTTCTTTTCATCAATATTTATGCTCGTGGACTACGTCTAACATTCAACTTTCCTACTTAGTTTGTGTTTCGCAACCAAGTATTATTATGTTTATCTTTTATACCAATGAACACCCATACTCATTTATTATCAACAGCAATTATAGACGAAGAAGACAATTGCACAGTATAAAGGGGAGGGGCAACTCCGTGCAATATGAGTGCCCGAATCAATATATTATATAATCTTCACTTTTACAATGTACAAGTTAAATCATGGGAAACCCCAAATTTACACTTAGTCAATTTTACAATCAAGGTAAACCTCTGTTCACCTTTGTGCACACTTGCACAATGGGCGGGCGCTCATCCGAGCCACCAAGACACCCATGCCAAGACTTGGCACAAACGGGCACTTGCACGATCGTCGTGCACACCTCAACCGATCACCGGGCAAACCTTGCCCAACACCTTCACCCAACTCCAAATGCATTTCCAAACGTGCGGCTAAACAAGACTTAGTGCATGAGATATGAGCTCTTCCTCCTTGCCTTTCTGCGCACTAGGACTGCACACTACTTGTGCGAAGTGATGATCGAACTTGTTGTCTTCAAATGCCTCCCAAACGCATTATACTTATAGCCATCGTAATGTGTGGGCGGGGTTGCCCAGCCAACTGCCCAACCTCTGTTTACACACCCCTCAAACCCTTGCCAAACATGTCGGCTCGTCGTCCATAATGGATCGGCCTTCAAATGTCTTGCCCCACACTCCATGGGGTATAAACTCTCCATCGCAAGTCATTTGTTTCGTCGCATAACTGTCGCTCCACCTGCGTGTGCTCCAACTCGCCTGTTCACCCGCGCGTTCCCGTCGTGTGCCTCAGCTCGCCTGTTCACCCGCGCGTGCCCGTCGTGTGCCTCAGCTCGCCTGTTCACCCGCGCGTGCCCATCGTGTGCTCTAACTCGCCGTTCACCCGCGCGCGCCCGTCGTGCGCTCTAGCTTGCTGTTCACCCGCGCGTCCGTCGTGCGCTCCAGCTTGCTGTTCACCCGCGCGTCCGTCGCACAACTGCCCGTGCGCTGCAGCTTGTCGCACACCCGCGCTTGCGCCCGGTCCGCCCGGCGCCCAAACGCGTCGCACACCCGAGGACCTTACATCCTCCTCCACCTGAAATCGTTGTTGTCCTCGACAACATATCATTCTGGTAGCCATCCACCAAGATCATCAATATCCATGATGTCAACTCCTCCACATACTGCAAACATCCCTGCAACATATGTAGAACTCCATCTTCACCATGTTTTGCCTCGGTAACCATTTGTCACCAAGATCACCATACCAAGGTATACACCTCATCGGTATGTCATACATCGGAAACCATCTCAATCCATGACCATCTATCACCCTGTCACAATCTCCACATGCTGCTCTCCATCATGGAAGGCTAGCCCTTCCATCCCAAGCTACATGCTCACTACAACATATCGTGTTGACCTCCTCATGTGTCATCATGTGAACTGCTGCCATGATACTCCAACACAATGCTAACACATCTCTGCACACTGTTAACCCCCATGTCTGAACTAGTTGGGTAGCTAATCCAACCATCACACCCAAACCATGAGAATGCACATCCTCATGCCACCATCAGTTGTTTCTCAAAACATCCTGCCACATCCTCAACTCGATCAAGAATCCATCTCCATATAAGTGTAAGCCATGCTCAGGTCCATGAAATAGTCCTCATCTCATCTGCAACATGTTGTCCATGATGTTTGGTGTCAATGTGCTACATGAAATCAGCCACATCTATCCCAACATCATCCATATGTGTATCTCTTCCCTATGAAGAGACCATCTCATCAATCACCAACTCTCGGTATGCCACATCTAGGTCCATGAAGCAACCTCCATTATATCTGCAATGTGCCATCCCTCAGGTTTGCCATAGAAACAAGTATCTTCTTGTCTCATCTATCCATGTGCTGCCCATGATCATAGATCAATCAACTCCCATGTCAAAAGTAGTTGAGTCTCAGCTCAACCCATGCCCAAGTGTAGTCACCGAAGCATCCTCATCGTTGTAACTCCATCACCCCAAAGTGTCTCATATCGATCCTCCACATCAAGTCACTCTTTCAAGACACACCCATGCATGTACTTGAAAGTATGCACCTGCATCAAAGTCCCTGACGTCAGCTCCTTAATGCATCAGATCCTCCAAGTTCACCATACATGAAGTCCCTCTAGAAGTCACAACAATCTCATGTCATCATGAGCTCCATAAACCATCCCCAACTAACACCTCAGCAAGCATACAAGTCTCGGCCCAAAGGTCTCTGCAAGATGCCTCAACTCTCCATGTAGTAGGAATGCTCCATAGTCTGCTCACAACTCCATCCAAGTCCATGGCCTTGTTGTACAAGGGTGCACAACCTCTTCATCGGCTCACAAGTAATAAGTCTCCATGTCACACTAGCAAATCAATCTGCACAACATCCCTGCCTTGGCACTCCTCATTGGATGCCCCTATGACACCTCTACAAGTGCTCCTGCATAATGTCCCTGCATAAGGCTACCATGCTCCATGTCTCCAACCTGATGTCCATGACTAAGTTGCCCATTTAGTCCAACCAAGTAGACCCATCACAACAATCGGTCATCCTCATCCAAGTCTGCAATCTTCGGTCTAGTGAACTCGGTCACCCAACCATATCATCATTACATGAGTCTCTCCATCATAGCTCCTCCACTGAAGGTTCCACCAAGACTATCTCTTGGTCTCGGCCATGAGAATTCCACCCAAGCAATTCAAGTGTGTGCCCTTCAACCTATCCATGAGTCATGCCAGGCACTTAGCCAATCTTCCATATGGCTAAAGCATGACCTATTCCTCCACAACGATCATCATGTTCCTCCCTTGTCAAGGGCCTCTGCACCTTCTGCCATAAGGTCACAAACAACCCCAACAAGTCCTGCAACAATCAACAATCCTTGCTTCTCCATACAAGGTCTCATCGTAGACATCCATGGTAAGATCCTCCCTAGCATCAGCAAACTGACTTTTCCCTGTTAGGGTATTCCGACACATAGGAAATAGTTAAGTACAACTTGGTCTAATATAGAGTTAGGTATAGAGTTAGGTAAAGTGTGTTTCTTTACTATGTACATTTTGTAACTTACAATCCGATGGTCACGATATGTAGTGATCCGACAGTTCATTCTCTCCTCGGTATTACCGACACTTGGTCCGTGGCTTAACACCCGATTGGTCCATGATCTCTATTTAAAGAGCATGGAGGGTCAGTTGTAGGGTAATCCATCTATGAGAGAAGCATATGTAAATTTTCATTCTTTTATTAATAAATTGCCTGAAGTGACCGCGTTGGCTCAAGCTGTGGACTGTTTCCCTCTTTGAGGGTTTTAACCACATCAAAATACTGTTGTATTGATCTGTGATCTATTTGTGAGCGGTGTCCTTTAGTGTTCTGTCTCAGGAACTTACCCTGTAAATTCCTACATGGTATCAGAGTTATTTGAGGGCCGCGTCCGTTGGTGATCCAAATCTGAAGCCAGTAGCACTGCATCCGACTGCCATTTCCTAGATCTGCCGTTTCTGACTGCTTTCGGGCTGAGAGGACTGCTCTGTTGTGTTGGGAGCATCTGTTCCAGTGAGGAACCCCTTTCGTTTCACGCGAAAAGGTTTCTGGTAGCCCTAGCTTCGTCACTTTTAAGATCTGGAGGTATACAGTGTTTTTTTGTAGTTTACAGATATTTTCTCTCTGTTTATTTCGGTTTCGGTTTATTTAGCTTTTTTTATTACCGAATCTATACCTTTCATTTCTGCGTATGCTCTTTGCCCTGCGACTATGTGCGGTCTGGGCAAATCAGAAACAGAAAGGAAGGATTTTTCTCATGCGTATGCTCTTTTCCACTGCACCTTAGTGTGATCTCGGAAAATCAGAAACATTGAGGAAAATATTTAGTTTCCGGCTAAAGCTAATTTTGAGCCGCAAGGTTCGTTTTTGAAAATATTTAGTTTCCAGCTAAAGCTAACTTCGAGCCGCAAGGTTCGTTTTTTTTGTATGTCCGTGTTGAGTTTTGTGTTTTTTTGTTTTGTAGGGAAAAAGAGTCTTCTCAAAGCAAGCACGCAACCCAAAGCATCAAACCCCCCTCTGTTTCTCTCTCTCTCAAACTTTTTGTATAGCTCACTTGGTGCAAAGCTAATTTATGAGAGTAGAAGTCTTGGGTTCAAGTCTCCATTTTGTGGGGGCGGATTTTTTCATTTCCGCACATTCCCGCACTTCGTCGGCGACTTCGTCATTTTTTTCAAAAAGCCATAACTTCTTCATCCGGAAGCCGTTTTCAAAACCGTTTTTTTTTAAACGGCCTAATTTTTCGAGATCTTTCCATTGGTACA
Source organism: Pinus tabuliformis (assembly GCA_031772625.1). Lineage (NCBI taxonomy): Eukaryota > Viridiplantae > Streptophyta > Pinopsida > Pinales > Pinaceae > Pinus > Pinus tabuliformis. Next base: position 1,450,128,715 of record CM062816.1, read on the forward strand.
CTTAGTTTCAGCATCTACAGCTTTAGTTTTTGTTAAAAATGGAAAGTCCATGCCAAGTCATTCTTGATAGCACTAACTACTTCTAATGGTGGTCCTACATTCTAGATTTACTTAGAAGTAAAGGTCTTTACAGAATAGCCACAGGCTAAGAGAACAAACTGAAAGATGAAGATAATGCAGCTAAATGGGAAAATAGGCAAGACCAAGCACGTGGGTTGATAGGGATGTCTATTTCTCTAGATCTTAGATTCCATATTGCAGAACTTGATACTCCTGATGAAGCACTGCAACAAATTACTAAAAGTCTTTGGAATTAAAAATGAACTTAAAGCCCATCAACTTGAAAATGAATTGCTTACATTGGATCCCAATAATTTTTCTTGCATTGAAGATTTTTTGTCCAAGTTCAAGACCCTTAGACTTCTCTTAGAAGGTGTTAAGGTTAAGAAAGAAGATAGTAGCCTTATCTACTCCATTCTTACTATGTTGGACCATCCTATTCTGTGTTTGTTTCCACCTTCCATTCTACAAGAGAAGCCTTCATTTCTCAAGGACAAACCTACAATTCCCCTTCCTTTGATTCCTTTTGTGATTCTTTAATAAGAGAACAAGAAAAACTCTTACACCTTGGTCTTCTTCATCTTCGAAACTCTTCTAAGAAAGCGTTAGCCACCTAGCAGCAACCAAATCCAAAGAATCCTAAGAAGTTGTATCCTAAAAAGAATGGTCCTAAACCAAACAAGGGTCCTAAGCAATTTCAGCCTCAAAATGAAAAATCATTTCAACAAAATGATAAGACAAATAAAAACAAAGGGAAGAAGACTGATAGACATTGAAACTTTTGTAATCGAGATGGCCACTTAGAATCCAAATGCTTTAAGAAGATGGAAGCCTTGGAAGCAACAATGAAGAAGCATAACATCCATTTGGAGCAATCTTCAACTTCAACTTCATCTTCAGGAATGACACTTTCTGCATGTGGTTGTCAAGCATCTCGGTCTGGCTATGCACTAAATGTATCTTCTTCTTCTCATTCTCATGAGTGGCTCATTGATTCTGGAGCTTCTTATCACATGGCCAAAAACAAAGCCATGTTTTCTTCTTTAAATGATTGTAACACCAAAAATATATATGTTGGTGATGATAGATCTCTTAGTGTTGTAGGGACTGGAACTGTTCATCTAGACAATGGTCAGTTTAATGACGTATTATGTGTTCCAACCTTATCCTGCAACCTTCTATCTGTATATCAGATAACGCATTCAGGTGAAGGTAAAATCGTTGAAGTTTCACCTCACGATGTTGTAATTAAGGACCTAAGAGATCCTAGACAGATTTTAGCTACTAGCATTGATGATGATTCTACAAGGTTGTATAAGTTTCAGAACTTTGGGTCATCAAATCTTCCCTCAGTATTTGTTGCTCATAATGATGAAGTGAGCAAACTTTGGCATGAGCGATTTGGTCACTTAAACTATCGCTCTCTTCAGAATCTATGTAAAGAAAATATGGTAACAGGTCTTCCAATGGTATCTTGCAGAGATGGTGTTTGTTCCGGATGTGTACTCGGAAAACATCATCGGGACAATTTTGAAAAACGTGCCACTTGGCATGCCTCAGCCCCTTTACAGCGTGTGCATAGTGATTTATGTGGTCCACTTCCAGTTGCTTCATTCTCTGGCTACAAGTATTTCTTAACTTTAATTGATGATTTCTCCAAACGCACTTGGGTATACTTCTTAAAACTCAAGAGTGAAGTACTTAACATGGTCTTGGCCTTTAAGGCCTTTGTTGAAAAACAATTTGGACATCAAATTCTTAAGCTAAGATCTGATAATGGTGGAGAATATGTTAAAAACACATTCATCAACTTTTTCACTGAGAATGGAATTCAAATGCAACATACTGTTCCATATACTCCACAACAAAATGGTGTAGCTGAAAGGAAGAATCGCACCTTAAAGGAAATGGCTAATTGTATGCTTCAATCTAAAGGACTTAGTCTTAATTATTGGGCAGAAGCAATTAACTGTGCAAATTACATAATAAATCGCACTCCTACTAAGGTTTTAAAGAATATCACTCCAGAAGAAGCATGGAGCTCAAACAAACCAGATGTAAGTCACTTTCGTGTTTTTGGAAGTGAAGCATGGGCCCATATTCTAGATGAGAAACATAAAGCTTTAGAACCAAAGAGTGAAAAATGTATTTTTGTTGGATATTCTGAAGATGTCAAATGATATAGACTTATTCCACTTAAGTCCAAAAATGTTATCATTAGAAGAGATGTAAAGTTTGATGAAAATATATCGGCCTGCGAGCCTAGTTCGGCAGATGTGCCACCTCTCCCTATCTCTTCTACTTTTGAAAATATTTCTTCTTTAGATGATGAAAGCGAGGATGAAAATCCTCCCCCACCTTCTCAGGATCCTCCTTCAGCTCCTCAGCTTCCAAAATGGGTCCATTCTACTCGGGATGCAGCAGGTGATCTTGCCGGTGATCCTACAGATCAGCGACGTACACGTTCTCAGTTCGAGAGAGCCTCTTCTTTACTGGCTCAAGCGTCAGTGAATTATGATCCTGACACCTTTGTAGAAGCTTCAGGCCATCCAGATTGGGAAGCAGCTATGAATGAAGAATATCATTCATTATTGGCAAATGATACATGGGATCTTGTTCCTCTACCAAAGGGACGAAAACTTGTTAGATGCAAATGGGTTTACAGAACCAAGTATGGACCAGATGGGAAAGTTGATAAACATAAAGCTCGTCTTGTTTCTAAGGGTTTTTCACAAGTTGAAGGCATTGACTATACTGAAACCTTCACCCCTGTTTCCAAAATGAACTCTATTTGCCTTGTTCTTTCCCTTGCTGCCTCTTTCAAATGGGAAGTCCATCAGATGGATGTTAAATCCACCTTCTTGCATGGGGACTTGCATGAAGAAATCTATATGGAACAACCTATTGGCTTTATACAAACAGACTCCAGCCTTGTATGTCGGCTTAAGAAGTCCCTTTATGGTCTCAAGCAAGCTCCTCGAGCTTGGTATGCCAAAATGGATAACTTTCTTTTAGAATCTGGCTTCTCTAGGTGTCATTCTGACAATACTGTCTACACCAAGAAAGTGGGCAAGTCTCTTATCATTCTTGTTCTTTATGTTGATGATCTTATCCTGACTGGTACTGATCCCAACATTATAAACCATGTGAAGTCTAGCCTTAAAAGGAAGTTTGAAATGACAGACTTAGGACACTTACATTATTTTCTCGGTCTTTAAGTCTTGCAATCCGAGGAAGGTATTTCCCTTTCTCAGTCCAAGTATGCCTGTGATATTCTACGCCACTTTCACATGGAAGACTGTAAGCCAGCCCCTTCTGCCTTTCAGTCTGGAGTCAAAATTTCAGTCACTTGTACTTCTCTTGAAGTTGATGCTACATTATACCGTCAACTTGTAGGAAAACTTTTGTATCTAACCCATACTCGTCCTGACCTTTCCTTTGCTATTGGCCTTGTTGCTCGGTTTATGCAAAACCCACGTGAAATTCATTGGAAAGCAGCTAAAAGAATACTTCATTATGTTCGAGGTACAGTTCAGTTCGGGATTCATTACAGTGCCGAAGCAGCTCCTCTATTGGTTGGTTTCACTGATTCCGATTGGGATGGTGACCCTGATGATCGGAAGTCTACTGCAGGTTATGTGTTCACTCTTGGTTCAGGACCTATTACATGGGCTTGCAAGAAACAAGGTGCCATTTCTCTTTCTTCAGCAGAAGCAGAATATTGTGGTGCCGTAGAAGCTAGTAAGGAAGCCTTGTGGCTTCGTCAGATCCTGTCAGAGTTTAGCTTTCAGCAGCAGCATTCAACTACACTTTGGTGTGATAATCAAAGTGCCATTCAGCTATGCAAAGATCCAGTCCAACATCAGCGCAGCAAACACATTGAACTGCACATGCACTTCATCAGAAAGATCATTCATTACCATGTTCTTGAAGTGAAATATTGTTCAACAGATGATCAAGTTGCAGACATATTTACAAAGGTCCTCACAGAGGCGAAGTTCACTAAACTTCGATTTATGGTTGGAGTTCAGGAAGTTGTCACTAAGGGGGTATAGGCTCTAGTGCCTCCTTCCTTCTCCTATTGTGTCATATTTGTAAATCCTTCAATCCTATCCCAAGTTGTTCTTAAGGGGGGATGTTAGGATATTCCGACACATAGGAAATAGTTAAGTACAACTTGGTCTAGTATAGAGTTAGGTATAGTGTGTTTCTTTACTATGTACATTTTGTAACTTACAATCCGACGGTCACGATATGTAGTGATCCGACGGTTCATTCTCTCCTCGGTATTACCGACACTTGATCCGTGGCTTGACACCCGATTGGTCCATGATCTCTATTTAAAGAGCATGGAGAGTCAGTTGTAGGGTAATCCGTCTATGAGAGAAGCATATGTAAATTTTCATTCTTTTATTAATAAATTGCCTGAAGTGGCCACGTTGGCTTAAGCCGTGGATTGTTTCCCTCTTTGAGGGTTTTAACCACGTCAAAATACTGGTGTATTGATCTGTGATCTGTTTGTGAGCGGTGTCCTTTGGTGTTCTGTCTGAGGAACTTACCCTATAAATTCCTACATTCCCTTCCCTGCATACGGTCCATCTACCAAATGCTTAAGCGAAACACAATATCAACAATACTTAGATCATCATGAGGCTCCTCCATGTGAGTCTCCTCATCCATACATGTCTGTAAACTGCACGATCCTGGTCCAACTTGAGTGATTTCAATTTCATCCTCCATCATGGTCATGTCTGCAACATCTTCAACTATCACGACTTCCTCTTCCTTGTTAGTACAATCTACAACTTCATCTTGCTCCATTGTCCAACCAAGTTGAAGAAGTTCGTCTTCAACATTCTTTTCCAAGACTTCAAGTTCCTTTCGAATCTGGGGGTTCTCTTCTTTCAACCTCCTTAACCTGTATAAGGTAAGCAAGAGCTTCACTTCGCATTCTTCCAAACCTGCCATGTCTTTTCGTTCAGCTTGGCCCAAGCACGATGCTTCACCTCTACTAACATGTTTCACCATTCACCAGCTTCACCAAGTTCCCTGCAACCATGAACCAGCCCTTGTTCCACTTGTATGTGAAACCAACTTCCTTGACCTGCAAGTACCTGCTTCCACTGTCACTTCGTCACGAGCAACCCTGCTCTAGCACCAACTCCAATCGAGCTCTGATACCAACTCACGATAGTGTAGTGGGATTAGCACTTCATCGTCAATCCAGTCATCAGCCAACTCTGATACCAACTGTCACACCCCTACACCTGCGGTAGTCTTTCAACCGCTTATAGCGAGGTGCAGCACCACCGAACAATTTCTTTTCACCAATACTTATGTTCGTGGACTACGCCTAACATTCAACTTTCCTACTTAGTTTTTGTTTCACAACCAAGTATTATTATGTTTATCCTTTATACCAATGAACACCCATACTCATTCATTATCAACAACAATTATAAACGAAGAGGAAAATTGCACAGTATAAAGGGGAGGGGCAATTCCCTGCAATATGAGTCTGCCCGAATCAATATATTATATAGTTTTCACTTTTATAATGTACAAGTTAAATCTTGGGAAACCCCAAATTTACACTTAGTCAATTTTACAATCAAGGCAAACCTCCGTTCACCTTTGTGCACACTTGCACAATGGGCGGACGCTCACCCGAGCCACCAAGACACCCACGCCAAGACTTGGCATAAACGAGCACTTGCATGATCGTCGTGCACGCCTCAACCGATCACCGGGCACACCTTGCCCAACACCTTCACCCAACTCCAAATGCGTTTCCAACCGTGTGACTAAACAAGACTTAGCGCATGAGATATGCGCTCTTCCTCCTTGCCTTTCTGCGCACTAGGACTGCGCACTACTTGTGTGAAGTGATGATCGAACTTGTTGTCTTCAAATGCCTCCCAAACGCATTATACTTATATCCATCGTAATGTGTGGGCGGGACTGCCCAACCGACCGCCCAACCTCCATTTACACACCCCTCAAACACTTGCCAAACATGTCGGCCCGCCCCCCATCATGGGTCGGCCTTCAAATATCTTGCCCGACGCTCCATGGGGTATAAAATCTCCATCGTAAGTCATTTGTTTCGTTGCATAACTGTCGCTCCACCGCGTGTGCTCCAACTTGCCTGTTCACCCGCGCGCGCCCGTCATGTACCTCAGCTCGCCCGTTCACCCGCGCGTGCCCATCGTGTGCCTCAGCTTGCCTGTTCACCCGCGTGCGCCCGTTGTGTGCCTCAACTCGCCTGTTCACCCGTGCACGCCCGTCGTGTGCTCCAACTCGCCATTCACCCGTGCGCGCCCGTCGTACGCTCCAACTCGCCATTCACCCGCGTGCCCGTCGCACAACCGCCTGTGCACTCCAGCTCATCGCACACCCATGCCCACGCCCGGTTCGCCCGGTGCCCAAACGTGTTGCACACTCGATGACCTTACACCGAGGGTCCTAGAGTATGTGTTTTATGTAAGAATGTGGAGGAAGACAATGCATATTTATTGATGAAATGCCCGGGTACTACATAGATTTGGATGAAAATTATTTGGCATATTGGTTTTCCATTTAACCAATATGATAATATCATTGACAGTTTGTGCTGAGGGAGCCTTCAAATTTCTAAGTGGAAGAACATATTATTATTATTTTACTTTTGGGAAATATGGAGATGCCCTAATAATATTAATTTTGAGAATTATTTGGGAAATGAGACACACGTGGTAGCAATAGTATTACTTTTGAGAATTATATGGGAAATGAGACCTGTGTTATACTACATACTTGGATGGTATACTTCTTCTAGTGCCAACAACAGCTGACCTAAGAGTCCGATTAGTAGGAAGACAGGCTCAGTTTTTTGATAGCGGGGCATTAAGGGTACATGTGGATGTGGTTTCTTGATCATCATATCAAAGGAACAAGAACACTGGGTCCACTGGGGAACTGGTAGAGGCACTAATACGAAGGCAGAGGCTATTGCATTATGGGGACTTCCTTGGTTCACTTCTTTTCTGGACATCCCCATTATCCACATTTATGAAGATTATGGGGCAACACTTAAAAAAAAAACCACAGCTACATGGATGGCTCAGACAAATTGAGACCATATGGGGATCTTTCAGGAATTCAACTATTCAGCACATTGAGAGAGAATTCAATCAAAATGCCAACAACATGTCAAAAAATAATTTACTTGATGCATTAGACCAATGCACATTGAGATAAAGATGATTAATGCACATTGAGATAAAAATGAGTAAGAACATAATGGACATTGGGATTCTACTACTCCTGGGATAATGTTTCCTCTTGGATGGGATCTTACCACTTAGAATGTTGGTGTTTATTTCTTCTCCCAGGATGTTGTCTTGTGGCTGAGATTTTGTTGTTGACTATGCATAGTTTTATATTATATAGATGATCCAATGTACTGAATATGTTTTGATAAATATAAGACATAAATGAAAATGTGAAGGATAATATGTTTTTTTTCTTTGTTGTTTACTTTTACTTTCATAAGCTGTTATGTTAGAATGTCTGAAACCAATTGTCACAACTAAAAAGATAGTTACAAGATGCCGGAGGATATACATTATTCTCAGTTATAAAAAAAACCACTTTTTTTTCTTACTAAAAAAAAAAGACTATACAAGATGTTGGATGATGAAAAATAGTTACAAGATGCTGGAGGATATACATTATTCTCAGTTATTAAAAAAAAAAAACAGTTTTTTTTTTCTTACTGAAAAAAAGACCATAGAGTTGTTAATGCTCTGCATATGGCTCGGATCAGAAAGCATATATTCAAACTCATTTGTCTCTGCTGCCAACGCTGACCATAAAGTTGTTAATGCTCTGCATATGGCTTGGATCAGAAAGCATATATTCAAACTCATTCGTCTCTGCCACCAATGCTGACCATAAAGTTGTTAATGCTATGCATATGGCTTGGATCAGAAAGCATATATTCAAACTCATTCGTCTCTGCCGTCAATGGTGATTCCCTATTGCACTCTTTAAGCCCAAAATAGGTCACACATTCAGATGGAGAGGAGAAAGGACTGCAGTTGGGAGACGATAGATCGTTCAATTTCGACAAATACTCTAATAAAGTAGCCGAGTCTCCTCCAAGATAATGTGAATCTAAGGATCTATGGTCTGTTAAATTCCACATAGTGCAGATAGAGTTTCCCGTTTCTGTTTCAAGAGGATTGACATCTGCCATCGCCAAGGCAGTGCGCTTCGAACGATCATGTGTAATGGAATCATTCACAAGTAACTCAGAGCATAGCAGTGAGGGATTTGTAGTTTCTTTACTGTCACATACCTTGAAGGCTTCACTTGAACTAGATTTACTCCGGCCATAACCGTTGCAACGATTTGGTCTTACCATTTCAGAATATTGCACCGTCGTTGTTTTGATGGGGATTGTTTTGAGCACATGATCTTGTAGAGCAGAAGGAGATTTTGAGCTTGTCTTCGCATTTTTTGAAATCAAATTGGGTTGAGAGTCGTTTTTTGGCAGCGGTTTTTTGCTCAGATGACTGTTCCAATAGTTCTTGATCTTATTATCTGTTCGCCCAGGTAGTCATCTCGCTATCAGTGACCACCTGCATGCATCCATTTGACATCACATTTATTGCTTGAATTTGTATGGCAAATATTTTAATCCCCCAAATGAGCAATCGATTATGAACGCCCACCTTCACGATACTAATCTTCCAAGTTCTATAACTATGAAAACTTGATCCTTCCTGTTCTATATTTACCAAAATTTGAACCTATACCGTATCCCAACTTAAAAACCCATAAATCATGTTCACTGATTTTCCACATACCGATTTCCAAGAAGGCGATGCAGCCGAACAATGAGATCGTCTTCATCGGTGGAAATGTTTCCATGTTTAATGTTGGGATGGAGATAGTTCGTCCAATGCAATCTACAGCTCTTTCCACACTGCTTAAGACCTGCAAAATAAAATATCTTCAGTTATTTAAACTTTCAATACACATTTGCATCTATATTCATAAAGTAGTGTTACATATTTGTTGAGATTGACTTGTTTTTTGAGGAAGAAGTCTCCATTCACCATCTCCATGATTTAGGATGTAGTCCGAGAGAATCATATCCTCCATTTTCGTTTAGGCTCCGCGGTTGAGGCCTTGGTTTGAGCAGCAATGAGATCTACCCATCTTCCATATTATTTGCTTGTAATTCCACACACCTGATGATCTCCTCTGGCCTCCTCGCTTGGATGGCATTTGAATGTATATATAGAAAGCACATTTAGTTTCTCTCTGACCGAAATTCCAGTGATGACCATGTGACCACTTCAAGATTCCAGCCTATGACATGGACAGGCAACCCTGTCCCTGTAACTCTAGGTGTGATGTTATTACGGTACCTTTCCAAAAGGTTAGATTTTCTAATAATATTGGAAATGGTATGGGTATCTACTATCGTGGCAGATTTTCAAACATATCTGACATTGTCGAAAATTTGGAAAATACGAAACCATCGTTTTAGGATTTTAATTGAAATGGTTGCATTGAGAAATACAAAACCGTCCTTTTAAGATTTTAAATTACTGGTTGAAAAGCCATGGAAAAAGAAACAACTATCATCAAAATCAAAACCAGTGATGTCACTTTTTAAATTGATTATGCCCAAATCACTCGTAATAAAATATTAATAGTAATATTTATATTATCGAGGATAATATTTTGGAGTTGTTTTTAGTATGATTTTTTGGACTTTTCAATGTCTGAATTTAGTAGAAAGTTTTGAGTGAAATTTTAATTTGGGTTATAAACTAGTTTTTTTACTATATGTATGGATTTAGTACTTTGTAGAATCTCTAAAGCACTTTGATTTCACAGGATTAACAATCAAATTTGTGATTTTCAATAAATTTTTATAATATTTTAGAGAAATTAAACCAGAAAAACCCACCATAAAAATTTCTAAAAAATCACACTAAAAACAACTCCTAACATTTTGGCACAAAAATCTAATCAAATTTAATGTAGACATGTATCTGTTGAAATATAATTCCAACTACGCATTTAATTCAGCAAAACCACCAGACTGTTGAAATGTAATTTCCCCTGCTGCGCACTGGTCCGGAAAACCACCAGACTCCATCGCACTGCTTTTCTCCAAGCGGTGGTATTCTCCGTAGGGGACGTGATAAAACCCTGCATTGACGCATGTCCTTAGTACGTTTTCCAAAACAGCTTTTCATCGGGACATAACGTTCGTTTGATTTGGCCGAGCAATATCTGTCCAATTGAATTCAACGTTGTCCACCGTTGATTGAAGCCAAAGCTACGTTCAGGCATGCAGCAAATGAACCTTGCGTGAAGTTTTTGTTTGACCACCAGTAAAACATAAATGAAATTAATTGTGTTCGTAGAGTATTGGTAAAGAGTTTTAATTTTAATGTTTTATTTTTATTTTACGGAGGTATGGGCATAGTAAAAACGTATTTTGTTATGTTTTCTTTTTTGTTGTCTTGTGTATTGTATATGGAAGGTGAATCCACACAGTAGCATATGGAAAAAGGGTGAATGAAGAAAATCTCTTACACAGAGGTATCAAATTTTTAACGCACAGCAGTGCAGATGTAATGTTCTTTTTGTTGAGAGATTGAAATGGAATGTGTAGCAGCACACATGGAAATTTTTGGTTGTTCATTGAATATGTTCTGAAAATATACGCAGAAGCGTAGGAGGCAGAGTATGTAATTTTTATATCTTGTGTTGAAATGAAATATGCAGCCGAGTAAATGAAACAAGAAGTTTTTTTATTTACAGCAGTAAATGTAAGAAATATTTTACACACAGTAGTGTAAAATTTCAAAAAGAGACAGAGTAATTTTTTTTGTATGGAACTGGAAGTTCTTGGTGAATCCCTCTGTTAAGAGGAAGATCCTTTTGTATCAGCATTCTGGTTAATGAATACAAAGGTTTTTATGTTTGTTGAAAAACTCTGTTCTTCTTCAGCAAACAATTTTAAGCTTCCATGTGTTAAAGATCCTGTGTAAAAATAGAGCATTGTTCTCTGTTCATTATTTTGCTTTGGAATTTACTAGAAAATTCCCAACAGTAGTATCAGAGCTTGTCCAGGCTCTTTGAAGGTGTCAAAGAAGTTGAAGGAAGGTTTCTTGCTGAAGCAGTTTCTCCAGCAAAGTGAAGACTCAGACAAAAAAATCCAAGGTATTTTTCGAGTTTTTTTTTGTGTTGCTGCTGAAGAAACAGTCAGTTATTTTTTAAATACACAGTCGAGCATTTAGAAGCATAGTTTAGAGTGCAAGAATGGCTGGCTCCAGCACCAACATCAGCACCAGCATTAGCATGTGTATCTTTAATACTCAGCTCCCACAGTTTAATGGGAAAAACTATGACTATTGGGAAATAACCATGAAGGCTTTGTTTGCCTTACAAGATTTATGGGAATTTGTTGAGGATGGATTTGAAGAAAACCATGGCATTTATTATGTTTCTGGAATGAAATGTAACCTCTTAAGTATTGGACAGCTTGTTCAAAAGGGGTTCAATGTTTTCTTTGTGAATGATGTATGCACCATCATGGATAGAGCACCCAGCAAACAATGTATAGCTGAAGTGAAGATGACAACGAATAGGATGTTCCCTCTCAGGATAAAGGCAGATTAAAAAAATAAATAAGTAATTGCAGCAGTGACTCAAGAGGCTTTCCAAAGCGAACCAAAGGATGAAAATTGGTTGTGGCACTTGAGATTTGGACATCTCAACTTTGGAGGTCTTAATTTGTTGGGTAGAAAAGGAATGGTAAGAGGATTACCATTGATAGAGAAACCAGACAGCCTTTGTGAATGTTGTATCTTGGGGAAACAACACAGAGAAAGTTTTCCATCAGGGAAAAGCATAAGGGCAAAAGCACCCTTAGAGATTGTCCACTCAGATTTATGTGGACAGATGCAAACTCCGTCACTTGCAGGCAGCCTCTATATACTAACATTCATTGATGATTTTATTAGAAAAACTTGGGTTTATTTAATGAAGAACAAAAGTGAGGTGTTTGAAAGATTTTGCAATTACAAGGCACTTGTGGAAAACCAAAGCGGGCTGCATATCAAAGTTCTGAGAACTGATAGAGGAAGTGAATATATCTCCAAAGAATTTTTACGTTTTTGTAGAGAAAATGGAATTCATAAGAAATTTACAGCGAGGTACACCCCGTAGCAAAATGAAGTTGCCGAAAGGAAGAACATGACAATCATGGATATAGTGAGGAGTATGTTAAAGGCAAAGCATTTGCCAAATGATTATTGGGCTGAAGCTGTACACTGTGCAGCGTACATTATGAATAGATGCCCTACAAAAGCAGTCATGAACAGAGTGCCGGAATAAGCATGGAGTGGGAGAAAGCAAGGAGGTCATTGGAGTTAAATGGGTCTACAAGACCAAGAGTAATGCTGAAGGCAAAATAGAAAAACACAAGGCAAGACTAGTTGTCAAAGGATATAAGCAACAATATGAGAGAGACTATGAGGAAACTTTTGCAGCAGTTGCTAGAATGGAAACAGTGAGAGCAGTGTTGTCCATAGCAGCACAAAACAAGTGGAAAGTTTACCAAATGGACGTGAATTTAGCATTCCTAAATGGAGTGTTAAAGGAAGAGGTTTACATTGAACAACCTCTAGGCTATGAAAAGAAAACCCAAGAGCATAAAGTGTACAGATTGAAGAAAGCTTTTTATGGGCTGAAGCAAGCACCAAGAACATGGTACAGTAGGATAGATTCCTATCTACTGGAAAATGGATTTGATAAATGTGAGGGAGAACCCACCCTCTACATTGAAGAAAATGATGGTAAAATACTGATTGTTGTGTTATATGTTGATGATGTTATTTTCACAGGTAATAATGATTACCTTATTGAAAATTTCAAAACAGTCATGAAAGAAGAATTTGAAATGACTGACATGGGTTTGCTGAGCTACTTATTAGGAATAGAAGTAGAACAAAATGGAAATGGGATTTTTATCTCACAAGCAAAATATGTTAAGGAAGTGTTGGAAAGATTCCATATGCAGGAGAGCAAGGTAGTAATCACTCCCACAGTGATGGGATTAAAACTCAGCAAAGAGGACAGCAACAAGGATTTTGATCCTAGTTTGTACAAGAGCATAGTTGACAGCCTCATGTATTTGACTGCAACTAGGCCGGATATAATGTTTGCTGTTAGTTTAATTTCCAGATTCATGGAGAGGCCAAAAGAAGCACATTGGCAGGCAGCAAAAATAATTTTGAGGTATGTTAAAGGTACTAAAAGATTTGACATTTTATATACTACTTCAGAATGTTCAGATTTAGTTGGATACACTGATAGTGATTGGGTTGGAAGTGTAGATGATTGGAAAAACACATCCGATTATGTTTTTCACATGGGCTCAGGAGCCATTTCATGGGCTTCTAAAAAACAACCTATTGTAGCGTTGTCTACAGCAGAGGCAGAATATGTGGCAGCTACAGCAGCAGCATGTCAAGCAATTTGGATGAGAAGGATGTTAAGGAGGTTATGCCAAAAGCAAGAAAAAAGAATAGTGATTTTTTGTGACAATAGCTCAGCTATTACATTATCCAAGAATGCAGTGTTTCATAAGAGAATGAAACACATTGACATAAAGTTTCATTACATTAGGGAATTGGTAAATAGTGGAGAAATTGTCTTAGAACATTGAAGAACTCAGGAGCAGGTTGCAGATATTCTAACCAAACCTTTGGGGCAGAAAAGTTTCGAAATTTTGAGGAAATGTCTGGGTATGACTGATAACCCAGCAGTTGAAATTAAAGGGGAGTGTTGAAACGTAATTTCCCCTACTGCGTACTAGTCCGGAAAGCCACTAGACTCCATCGCATCGCTTTCCTCCAAGTGGTGGTATTCTCCAGAGGGGACGCGATAAAACCCTGCGTTAACGTGTGTCCTAAGTACATTTTCCAAAACAGCTTTTCATCGGGGCGTAACGTTCATTTGATTTGGCTGAGCGATATCCGTCCGATTGAATTCAACATTGTCCACCGTTGATTGAAGCCAAAGCTGCGTTCAGCCTGCAGCAAATGAACCTTGCGTGAAGTTTTTGTTTGACCACTAGTAAAACATAAATGAAATTAATTGTGTTCGTAAAGTATTGGTAAAGAGTTTTAATTTTAATGTTTTTTTTAATTTTACGGAGATATGGGCATAGTAAAACGTATTTTGTTATGTTTTTTTTGTTGTTGTGTTGTGTATTGTATATGGAAGGTGAATCCACGCAGCAGCGTATGGAAAAAGGGCGAATGAAGAAAATCTCTTACACAGAGGTATCAAATTTTTAACGCACAATAGTGTAGAAGTAATGTTCTTTTTGTTGAGAGATTGAAATGGAATGTGTAGTAGCACACATGTAAATTTTTGGTTGTTCGTTGAATATGTTCTGAAAATATATGCAGAAGCGTAGGAGGCAGAGTATGTAATTTTTATATTTTGTGTTGAAATGAAATATGCAGCCCAGTAAATGAAACAAGAAGTTTTTTTTATTTACAGCAGTAAATGTAAGCAATACTTTACATACAATAGTGGAAAATTCTTGGTAATTTTTTTTTGTATGGAACTGAAAGTTCTTGGTGAATCCCTCTGTTAAGAGGAAGATCCTTTTGTATCAGCATTCTGGTTAATGAATACAAAGGTTTTTATGTGTGTTGAAAAACTTTGTTCTTCTTCAACAAACAATTTTAAGCTTCCCTGTGTTAAAAATCCTGTGTAAAAACATAACATTACTCTCTGTTCATTATTTTGTTTTGAAATTTACCAAAAAATTCCCAACAGTGTCATGACTAAAGTACACTGAAACGTTTTGTCTGGGTAGCGAGAGCCACGCGTATTTGAGGGACGTGACTATTTAATAACAATAAAATGTTAATATGTATTTGTTAATATATATTTAATAATTGAAGCATTGTAACACGATGAATGAATATTCTCTCGACTGGCATTCTAGCGACAGGCTTGGAATTTGACGTTATTTTAGAGAGGTATTTTAAGTTGTCAATTTGAAATTTATATATTTTAATTAATAGTAATAAATTTTATAACCTATCTTAAAATATTTAGGTTTGATGATTCCTAATAAAACATATTTAGGTTTGATGATTCCTAATAAAACAATGGGAGTAAAGTATTGTTTTTGTTTTTCTTTATTACAAGAAAAGTATGAGGTTGAATCCAGGTTCAAAGATGGATGAATTCTTCACGAAATTTGAAACATTAATTTGGGGAGACTAAATTTTACATAAATTAATTGTTCTATAACTTAATTATTATTATTATTTTAAGTTTATGTTATATTTATCAAAAACTTATGTATTTTTTAATTATTATTTATTTAATTTATATAATTTTGAGAATTTGTAAGTGCCCATAGAATCATTAATTTGTGGAGATTAAATCTTACATAAATTAATTGTTTTATAAGTTATAGATTATTATTATTTTAAGTTTATGTTATATTTATCAAAATATTATGTATTTTTTAATTATTATTCATTTAATTTATATAATTTTGAGAATTTGTAAGTACTCTTCACGAAATTTGAAACATTAATTTGGGGAGACTAAATTTTACATAAATTAATTGTTCTATAACTTAATTATTATTATTATTTTAAGTTTATGTTATATTTATCAAAAAGTTATGTATTTTTTAATTATTATTTATTTAATTTATATAATTTTGAGAATTTGTAAGTGCCCATAGAACCATTAATTTGTGGAGATTAAATCTTACATAAATTAATTGTTCTATAAGTTATAGATTATTATTATTTTAAGTTTATGTTATATTTATCAAAATATTATGTATTTTTTAATTATTATTCATTTAATTTATATAATTTTGAGAATTTGTAAGTTCCCATGAAGTAGACGTTAGTGAATAAGTTTTGAAACCTAAAAATAATTTGGAAACTTTGACTTTATGTATTGGATTCTCAAATTAAAAATTTAGATTTTTCTATAAATTTGTATATTTTAAGAAATTTATGAATCATTAAATTTAATTATCAATAATTATTAAGTGAATAGTAGAGAGTTGACTCCATCCAATATTTTTGGTAGTATATACAAAATAGTTTAGAATATTCTTGATAGTATACACAAATCAAACATTGAAATTTATTTTCCAAGATGAAAATATTCTTTTAGGTATAAAATTTGAGAAAATGTTTACACATCAAGAACTTTGGATTTCTCTAGTCATTTGGTAGATCCATAATCAAATAGATATATGTTGATTCTTAATAATACTATTTACATTATATATAAATTTCACATCTCTCCATGTAAAAAAATTATTATTCTTTATTTTATTAAAATGTTTATAATAAATCAAATTACATTTTAACATGGGCAAGGATATATTTTATTTATAAACTACATTGTAGACATTTTTCTTTTTTTAATACATTTTTAAATACATGTTAATAATTAAATCTTACATATTGAAATATTTTATTTATAATTTACATTGAATTTTTTAAATTATTATTGATATTTTAAATATACTATATTAGTTTTATATTAAAAATATTAATAATTATATTGATATATAATTCATATTAATATAAATTAATTGTTATTAATATTCAAATCATTTTCTAAAATTTAATAGTGAAATATATATATATATATATATATTTTTCAAATGTGTTACAACAATATATTACTTTATATAGATATCAAAATATTTTATTTATCACTAAAGGTGAAAGACTTTTACATCTTTGTCATATTAGCTATAATATAAACCAATTGAAAAAGTCCAATAAAATAGTTAAAACTAAAAAAATATATATTCATTATTATTTTTCATTAGAGGTAAATTCTTTATTTTTCCTTTAAAAAATATTTTATTTTTATTTTGAAAAACACCATATTAATATTTCACAATAATAATTAAAATATTTAACTAATATACATATAAAAAAATATATAATTTCTTCAACTTTTACCATAAAAGTTGATACGTAGCATGTACCAATATATAAAAGAATATAATATAAGTAAATTCATTATAATTTTAAAATCATGATGTACGATGATGGATCGATTTTTTAAAATATAAACCTTAAATATTACATCTTTCAAAATTTGACGATTCTAAAAATATAATAAAATTGAAAATAAACTAAATTGATTATGTATTAATTAATTTATTCCTTTTAAATATAATTATTTTCTATTAATATTTTGAGGGAAGAAGATGGTTACGTACCGGGACAAAATTCCATTATTCTCAAATATTGTTCTCATATTATAAGATTTTTGTATTCCCCATATTTTTTTTGTATCGAAGCTTTTGAGATTTATGTGAAGTGAATAGGTAACTATTCCTATAATAAACTTATTTATTATATTTTTTAAATTATAATGATTTTAATATTTTTATAAAAAATATAAAATTTGAATTTCTTCTTAATAGAATATATGTATATGATTTAATATATAAACATAGTATATTATAAAATTATTATTTTTAATATATTTTTGTATTGTTTTTCAAATTATACATTTTGTATTTTTAACATATTTTTTTTATCTAATTTATTTAGATTTAATTTGCTGCTAATAGATCTACCATGGAGTGTTTATTCAAACCTCAATCAAGGTATGGTTAGGTTATGCACAATTTTACAATAGGGTTCATGTTAACCAACTCTTCCTTAATATTTGCTAGAACTTACATAGACATGGTGAAAAATTCAATCAAATCCCTAGACCCAGTCTCTCATGTATTGATAGATATGGGGAGAGTAACTTGCATGTAGTTAACCTTGTCAATTGGCACACATATTGGCATATGAAGCTGGTTACAATCCTACTCCCAGAGACCTTGTACATGCCATAGAAAGAGAACCCATATATCTTACCAAACATAAAACATAAGAGAAATCTAATGTTAAACTTTTGAGTGAGTTCAAATCCAACTAGATGAAACCAAAGGCATATAAGAATTGGGGGAAACAAATTAAAACTCACATAGAAAGAAATGGATTCCTTACAATAATAAACCTTCAACGTGACCATCTCCTTTCGACATGTTCATATTGACAAATCCCTGGTTGATAGCTCAAAGTTAAGCTCACTTGACCATGAAAAATAGGTTTGTCCATAAAATCCACTAGCATTTACCTAAAATGTGGCTCTATATCTTCTCCTTTTTATCAAATGGTCTTACTTACATATCCTTCTTGTTGATTTGATAAGATGTATTTTGACACCTAGGGCTAAGGCAAGCTAGGCTAAAGCTTCAATTATTGACCATTTCTTAATTACACCGTAAGGCATTTCCCTTTGAAAACAACTCCCCTGTGATCATTCACGGATCTGTTATTCACTGTGAGATGGCTTGTTAGACGATTGAAACCTTGTCCACCGTTTGATGTCACCACATTATTGTCCATCAATCAGTTTCGATATTATTCAGTTTTCATAACTCCTTTGTGGGTCTCTGAAGAAATTTCCTGCCATGGGGCTCATGCTTCTCTGAAGAAATATCATTTGTTGAAGGGTTGCACACATATTCATAATTCCTTCATGGGTCTCTAAAGAAATTTCATGCCATTGGGCTTGTGCTTCTCTTAAGAAATCTCATTTGTTGAAGGGTTGCAGACATCAAACGGTTTTCAGGTGTTGTATGGGAATAATTATAACGGGCCTGTGGAGGACAAACCGCTTTGAAATTAGGGGCATTTGTGGACAGAGACACCACTAGAAGTAATGTGTCACCTACAACTTCTACCAGTTATTCTACTGCTTTTACAATAAGAAAATGTCTATCCAGATGGGTATGTAGAAGATCCAACCTAAATGAAGGAAAAAATGTGTGTAACTTTTACGGTTAGAGGAGTAGGAGGAGGAAAGGGTGTAGTTCAACAGCAACAACATGGCAGCACCAGCAGTAATAGCACGACAACATCAACAGTAACAACACCGACAGTAGCAGATACCCAATCCAAATCCCAGGAGGCCCTTTCTCAGCAAGAGGATGGTGCATTTGAGGGAGGCCACTACTATGAGGGCACATTTGAGGAAGGCCACTTCTATCTTGTTAGTGGATTTATTAAATAAGATAGCCAATCCAAATCCCTGGAGGCCCTCTCTTATCAAGAGGAGGGCGTCTTTGAGGAAGGCCATTGCTATCTTGTTTATGGCTGGACTAGCCCTAGCAATCTGGCATTGGATGCCTTTAGAAAGGTAGTTTCAATTGAATCCAAATGCTTGATATTAGGTATAATGCCAATAAAATTTTGTATGACATAATCCCCATTAAAAGTTTATGTAAGTCAGGCATTTATAATTTTTCATAAGAAACTTCAACATAAGTTTGAGTGTATTTCTGTAGTGGGAGATTGATCTCAAATATTTGATGTTTCTTGAAGTGTCATTAGTTGTTATATGCAGTTGATATTACATGATATGATTCCAAAGTTCATATGAGTTTAGGAGAAGAAACTAATCAAAAGATTTTGATTGCTTCCTCAGAGTTCTGTATCAAATTTAAAGTGTTGGCATAGTCATTTTGTTATGCACATAGACTAAAATTTTCCTTTTTGTTGGATACTCAAATAGAAACTAAAAAATTTCTGGAAAAATTAGTTGAGGAGCCAGGGAAGCAGAAGGTTTGATGTTCTCTCTTACCTTGTATAATACTTGAGAAAGTGGCATACTGTAATGATCTATGTGGGATGCCATTTATTGGTTAAGAGTTAGAACAACATATGTTTGATGCACTCCAGTAGTCTAGGTATCTAAGCCTCCAATATTTTCAGGACCTCGATCCTTTACCATGGTCTCAATTTTAGAGTTGTTTTTATTGAACTAAATAAGTTTGTATATAATCTAACAAAATTAGATTCTTGTATGATATTCTAGCAAAAGTATCGTAACATTAACGATTTTTCTGTTTTGCAGAAGGGACATACACAACTCAGAAATTAGACAGTGCGTGTCATTTTTTGGGTTATCAATCTCGTGACTCTTTACCATCTAATTTTGATTGCAACAATGCATTTGTAAGTGCAAATACCATTATAATTACACGAACAGTTCAAATGTGTTTAAAGTATAATGAGCTAATAAACTGGGTACTTGGGAAGCTAATCAAGCATTTCAGAGTAATGTGTAGCTTGAACAAGTTGATGCTCTTTTCTTATAGACTCTAGGTCATTTAGCATTATGTCTTGTCATACTACAGTTACATGGCTACCGTTACAAACCTTTTTCAACCAATATTTGTTTCTTGTGATTGCTTCTAGTGTTGGGATCACTTCCATGGCAGCAAGGGTAGTCTACTATCGTTTTGTTTGGAAAGTGCAAGTATTGCATGTCTTGGTGGGGAAATGTCTATGTCTCTATGTGTAATGTGCTATAATGGTTGGAGTAGCCATGATAAGAAAGAATTCAGGTTTAACACCAGAAGACATTTTCAGGGTCAGTCACATTGCATCAAAGTGTCCAAAAGAGAAATTATGCAGGAATTACAAGAAGCTTGGCCATCTTGTAGTTGATTGTCGCAATGAGCCTGTCTGTAGCATGTGTGGTAAAATAGGTCACATGGCAAAGGAATGTTCTGCTCATGAGCTAAGACTTCCAAAATCCACACTCTGAAAGAAGTGCTATTTGCCTAGGCATATTATGCCAGACTGTCCTAATAATAAGGCATGCAATAACTATGGCGAGACTAGCCACTTGGCTCGAGATTGTATGAATAGCCCCGTTTGCAATGGGAGGATGTGAATTTGAGCAAGATGGAAATCATCATTGCTGCAATAATTGGCATTGGAGATACTATAGGTCATCTCTTTGAAGCACTGTTTTGAGTTAATTCATTGCTTCCCACTTATTTCAGGCATTAAACAAGAAAATATTTTTTAAGGGCAATCTCTCATTATTATTTAGATTACAAGTTTTATTTAGTTTATTTTTTGTTCTACGCTGTAATCTTTGAAGCGATTGTATAAGGACAAGTAAAACAAAATTTGCTAGAATATATGCGTTTTTTCACAGATCGATTTTGACACACCTTCTTGATAATTTTATGGATGATAACTTTAATTCAGTCCATCAAAAACATCTAAAGTAATTTATCTAAAGATATAGGATTTGTAGCAAAATGGTCATAACTCGATGATGGATTGAAGACAGATGGCCAGTGCAATCTTCACTTCTATGAAAAAATATCCAACCTTCCCTTGATTGATTTTGTTAATTTTTTACTTGTTTAGCTTTGGCAGTGTTCTCTAGAGTAGCAGGGCACAGTCAGTGACCAGGTACTGGAAGGAAGGATTGACCCTTTGTTATTTAGGGGTTATAGTTGGGCCCACACAATTGCTAGGAAATTTTGAGCTATATCGAGGGATTGGATGGTGAAAAGAAACAGTTGATAGACAATTCAATTGGATTTTGCATGATGAATGGTAAAAAAATGAGAGTTGCTACTATCACTTATCAAACTCTTCTTTGCCTAGCTTAAACTATACATGGCATAAACAAGCTTCTGGTTAACATTGTGTCTTCAAGGCCTTAAGCCAAAATCTATGTAGGGTCCTTACAGACAGTAAGGTCCCAATCAACCAGTAAGGTAGTCTTTCAGTCAGGAACAACCCAGTAATGTCTTATAGGACCAACTGTTTAGATTTTGTTGTCTGGTTTCTCATTATCATGTTTAAATTCAATCATTTAAATGGAAAAAAAAAACATATTTTGTATGCTTAATGTTTTTAGAAAGGTAGTTTCAATTAAATCCAAATGCTTGATATTAGGTATAGTGCCAATAAAATTTTGTATGACATAATCCCCATTAAAATTTTATGTAAGTCAGGCATTTATAATTTTTCATAAGAAACTTCAATGTAAGTTTGAGTGTATTTCTGTAGTGGGTGATTGATCTCAAAGATTTGATGTTTCTTGAAGTGTCATTAGTTGTTATATGTAGTTGATATTACATGATATGATTCCAAAGTTCATATGAGTTTAGGAGAAGAAACTACTCAAAAGATTTTGATTGCTTCCTTAGAGTTCTGTATCAAGTTTAAAGTGTTGGCATAGTCATTTTGTTATGCACATAGACTAAAATTTTCCTTTTTGTTGGATACTCAAATAGAAATTGAAAAATTTCTGGAAAAATTAGTTGAGGAGCCACGGAAGCAGGAGGTTTGATGTTCTCTCTTACCTTGTACAATACTTGAGAAAATGGCGTACTATAATGATCTATGTGGGATGCCATTTATTGGTTAAGAGTTAGAACAACATATGTTTGATGCACTTCAGTAGTCTAGGGATATAAGCCTCCAATATTTTCAGGACCTTAAGCTTTCACCATGGTCTCAATTTTAGAGTTGCTTTTACTGAACTGTATAAGTTTGTATATAATCTAACAAATCTAGATTCTTGTATGATATTCTAGCAAAAGTATCATAACATTAATGATCGTTTTGTTTTGCAGAAAGGACATACACAACTCAGAAATTAGATAGTGTGTGTCATTTTTTGGGTTATCAATCTTGTGACTCTTTACCATCTAATTTTGATTGAAATAATGCATTTGTAAGTACAAATACCATTATAATTACACGAACCATTCAAATGTGTTTAACGTATAATGAGCTTATAAAGTGGGTGCTTGGGAAGTCTATGTTAATATTGTAGTTCCACATAACATGCTTAATAGTTGTAGGTTTATGACAAACCATGCATCGTCCATTTGTAATGCCAGTACAATGAATACTTTCATTATTTTAAAACCATTATGAATAATTCTAGGCATGCAAGGGGCATGCAAGGATTATAGACTTGAGAAGAGTTTATTCGTAAATTACGTAATGAATGAGTGAAGGAACGAACGAGCATTAGGAGGGAGTTACAAGGGGTTGGTTTCTTCTGACAACATTGGTGATGAATTCATTTTTTTCATGGACCACGAGGTTAAATAAATTCCCCTACCAAGCAATTATTCCTAAACAAGCGATTTTTTCTGGACTGAACCATTTCCCAGACGAGACATTCCTGAGTACTGACCTTGGTCTAGCTAGTATTAAGATTGCTTAATATTATTGTGTAGAAAGCTTGTCATTGTGCAACATGGCATTGAGTGAAGGATAGCAATAAATAGAAATATAGAAAGGCCTAGAGAAAGATGAGAAGGATTTATGAGCCCTTGCAGTCAAAGTTAGCATTTGAGTTAATGAAAATAAATGAAAGCCAAAGAAAGGTGTCTGAGAAATGAGGCAGGAAGAAGGTTGAATGATATGCATATTTGTTTCTTGTGATTGCTTCTAGTGTTGGGATCACTTTGATGGTAGCAGGGGTAATCTACTATCATTTTGTTTGGAAAGTGCAGGTATTGCATGTCTTGGTGGGGAAATGTCTATGTGTCTATGTGTAATGTGCTATAATGGTTGGAGTAGGCATGATAACAAAGATTTACGTTTAACACCAGAAGACATTTTCATGGTCAATCACATTGCATCGAAGTGTCCAAAAGAGAAATTATGTAGGAATTACAAGAAGCTTGGTCATCTTGCAATTGATTGCTGTAATGAGCCTGTCTGTAACATGTGGTAAAACAGGTCATATGGCAAAGGAATGTTTTTCTCATGAGCTAGGACTTCCAAAATCCACACTCTGCAAGAAGTGCTATTTGCCTGGGAATATTATGCTAGACTGTCCTAATGATAAGGCCTGTCATAGCTGTCGACAGACTGGCCACTTGGCTCAAGATTGTATGAATAGCCAAGTTTGCAATGGCAGAATGTGAATTTGAGCAAGATGAAAATCATCATTGCTGCAATAATTGGCATTGGAGATACTACAGGTCATCTCATTGAAGAATTTTTTTGAGTTAATTCATTGCTTACCACTTCTTTCAGGCATTAAACAAGAAAATATTTTTTAAGGGCAATCTCCCATTATTATTTAAACTACAAGTTTTATTTAGTTTACTGTTTGTTTTACGTTGTATTCTATGAAGTGAGTGTATAAGGACAAGTAAATTTTTTTTTTCTAGAATATATGTGTTTTTTCACAGATCGAGTTTGACACACCTTGTTGATAATTTTATGGATGATAACCTTTAATTTAGTCTAGCAAAACCATCTAAAGTAATTTATCAAAGGATATAGGATTTGTAGGAAATGGTCATAACTCGACGATGGATTGAAGATAGAAGGCCAATGCAATATTCACATCTATGAAAAAATATATGACTTTCCCTTGATTGATTTTATTAAATTTTTACTTGTTTAGCTCTGGTAGTATTTTCTAGAGTAGCAGGGTGCAGTTAGTGACCAGGTACTAGACTTTCAAAATGCAAGTCTCACCAAAAGACATTTTGATGGTCAATAAGTTCAATCGTGGGAGGTGGAGCATCTGAAACACATGTTAATTGATTGGCTGCAGGAAAACCTTGCAAAGTTCCTAAACATTATGTTCGTAAATCTTGCAGAGTTAGAATGGCTTGAACTGGGATAAAATAGAATATAAATAGATTGATTTTTTAAATGTTGACCTTATTTTGCTCTGGCAGTCTTCTCTAGAGTAGCATGGCAGAGTCAGTGACCAGGTACAGTAGCAGATCTGTACAACAACAGTAAGGGCACACTTATTGCTTTTGAGATTATGGCTAATATACACTTGAGGCCATGTGTCAGCCCTCTATTTGAGGTCTCAACGTTTTTATTGAGCCTACATATTGATAATTAACCCACCTTATTGTACTTATCAGTTATCAATGTTTGACTATGTTGGACTAGTCATTTGAGTCCACGTGTCAGCCCTTTATTTGAGGTCTAGTGTTTTTATTGAGCCTACATATTGATAATTAACCCACCTTATTGTACTTATCAGTTATTAATGTTTGACTATGTTGGACTAGTCATCTCATCATCTGGGGGCTAGCACTCTAAACCTGAATGGAGCTTTAGGTGTAATTTTTTATATATATAAAGTGTACACCATCCTCCTCATTTGTAAATTAATCACTCAAGTTTTTATTTGATAAAATACCTAGGGGTAATATTACTTATAGTGCCCCTGTCTTGAATACTTGTGTTTTGATAGTGATCATCATTTTTTTGTGTTGAATTTCTCTTTCAAGCACATAATATGGGTTCATACATATTGTGCTCATTATTGAAGTGTTGTCATAGTTTTCTGTTGCACTGGATTAGGGTTTATCGTATGTTTCACTGTAAATCCACTATCTTATAATCTCAACATGGCATTAGAGCTACTGAGGACTCTTCTTTCTATATTATGTATTGTTTCAGAGCTGTTCCAGGTTTGAAGCTAGGGTAAATTTTAGGTATGAAACTAGGTTTCATCATTCTATTTTGCATAACAAACTATTTTGAAAGGTTTTTTATCCTCATTTCCTCTAGTGCCCTTTTTTCTTGGCTACTTGTTGGCCTTTTTCAGTAGATACAAGGGGTAATTTTGTAGGTTTGTGCCCTCCCTCATGGCAGCACTCTCATTTTTTCTTCTTGCAGCCAATCATTTGTACCTTTTATGGCAGTACTAGTCTTATTAATGGCAATTGGTAAATGTTTGTTTCCTGCACTTATGGGCCGAATATCATTTGTGGGCTAATCCATAGGAGGCCCTTCAACACATCAACATGTCAATGTGGTGAGATAACATGCAATGACCCATAGATAATAAATGCAAGGAAAATATGATTTCAAAAGCATAGCACTGAAATCACCGGTAATGTTAGTATCCTAGTGTAGGGATGCTATCACATCAACGTGGGGACTTGGATCTGAAAGTCAGCTTCCAGGTTGGCAAACCTTTCGGTGCAGATGTGCTTTATAAAACATATATTTCACAACTATTATTCATATGGAACACTTAACAATAGGAAGGAAGGATTGACGCTTTGTTATTTTAGGGGTTGTAGTTGGGCCCACACAATTGCTTGATATTTTGAGCTATACCAGGGGATTGGATGGTGAAAAGAAATAGTTGATAGATAGTTCAATTGGATTTTGCGTGATGAATGGTAAAAAAATGAGAGTTGTTGCTATCACTTATCAAACTCTTCATTGCTCAGCTTAAATTGTACATGGCATAAAAAAGTTTCTGGTTAACACTGTGTCTTAAAGGCCTTAAGCCAAAATCTATGTAGGGTCCTTCCAGACAGTAAGGTCCCAATCAACCAGTAAGGTAGTCTTTTAGTCAAGAACAACCGGGTAATGTCTTATAGGAGCAAATGTTTAGATTTTTTTCTCTGGTTGCTCATTACCATGTTTAAATTCAATCAATTAAACAGAAAAACACATATTTTGTATGCTTAATATTTTTAGAAAGGTGGTTTCAATTAAATCCAAATGCTTGATATTAGGTATAGTGCCAATAAAATTTTGTATGACATAATCCCCATTAAAATTTTATGTAAGTCAGACATTTATAATTTCTCATAATAAACTTCAATATAAGTTTGAGTGTATTTCTGTAGTGATAGGTTGATCTCAAATATTTGATGTTTCTTGAAGTGTCATCAGTTGTTATATGTAGTTCATATTACATGATATGATTCCAAAGTTCGTATGAGTTTAGGAGAAGAAACTAATCAAAATATTTTGATTGCTTCCTCAGAGTTCTGTATCATGTTTAAAGTGTTGGCATAGTCATTTTGTTATGCTTAATAGATTAAAATTTTCCTTTTTGCTGGATACTCAAATAGAAACTGAAAAATTTATGGTAAAATTAGTTGAGGAGCCAGGGAAGCAGAAGGTTTGATGTTCTCTCTTACCTTGTACAATACTTGAGAAAGTGGCATACTATAATGATCGATGTGGGATGCCATTTATTGGTTAAGAGTTAGAACAACATATGTTTGATGCACTCCAATAGTCTGGGGATCTATGCTTCCAATATTTTCATGACCTTGAGCTTTTACCATGGTCTCGATTTTAGAGTTGTTTTTATTGAACTAAATAAGTTTGTATATAATCTACTAAATCTAGATTCTTGTATGATATTCTAGCAAAAGTATCGTAACATTAACGATTGTTCTATTTTGCAGAAGGGACATACATAGCTCAGAAATTAGATAGTGCATGTAATTTTTTGGGTTATCAATCTCATGACTCTTTACCATCTAATTTAGTTTGCAACAATGTATTTGTAAGTGAAAATACCATTATAATTACACGAACCATTCAAATGTGTTTAAAGTATAATGAGCTAATAAACTGTGTACTTGGGAAGCTAATCAAGCTTTTCAAAGTAATGTGTACCTTGAACAGGTTGATGCTCTCTTCTTACAGACTCTAGGTCAATTAGCATTATGTCTTTTCATACTACAGTTACACGGCTACCATCACAAACCTAATTCAACCAATATCCAAGAGGAGGTGTGGAGCAATTCCATTCATTGTATGTCACACTATCTTTCAGATTAGACAAAGTAATATTTCCTTTTATATTGATTGTCCTTGTTAGCATAATTCCGAAATAGGCTTCTCTCCTAGTGCATATAGGCCATGATGATAGGTGTGGGGCAGTTCCATTCATTATATGTCACACTATCTTTCAGATTAGACACAGTGATATTTCCTTTTACATAGATTGTTCTTGTTAGAATAATTTAGAAATAGGATTCTCTCTTGGTGCATATAGGCCATGATGACTCATTACACACAACATAAAGTATGTAATGTTTTTATAACTGGAGAGCCTGCCATCCATTCAGGGAAGGTAGATCTTAAGGAGAATCCAATAAGGTATAGCCACACTCGTCAGCCTTGTATCACTTGTTTTGGGAATAATAAATTTTATATTTCACTACTACACAAGAAAAATGCAAATCAAGAATGATAGATTATGAGCCCAAAAGAAAGTGACCACATACTAGGTCCACCCTCCCTACATAAGCAAGGAGAGTTAGCATGTCCATTTTGTATCTGATCTCAATGCATCTACGTCATCCCTAAAAACTTCAATCATATTAGATATTTTCATAGCCAACTCCATTCTATTAATTGAAACTTCTCCAAAAAGTGACTGGATTAGAAGGTTGTTCTGCACCGTTGTTTCCATAAAGTGTTGTATGTTAGTCTGATTTGGTTTCCCATGGTTTTCGTTCCTGGAGATTATCTATTTGTCCCAAAAAGGAACCATTTAATAACAAAGAGCTGCAACAAAGAGAAGCCTGTACTCAACAACAAGCCATATCAAAAAGTCTCTGTCAATCTTGTAGTTCCACATAACATGCTTAATAGTTGTAGGTTTGTGACAAACCATGCATTGTCCATTTGTAATGCCAGTACAATGAATACTTTCATTATTGTAAAACCATTATGAATAATTCTGCAAGAATTATAGACTTGAGAAGAGTTTATCTGTAAATTACATAATCAAGGAAGGAAGGAATGAACGAGCATTATGAGGGAGTTATGTGGGGTTAGTTTCTTCTGACAACATTGGTGATGAATTCACTTTTGTCATGAACCACAAGGTTAAATAAACTCCCCTACCATGCAATTATATCTAAACAAACAATGTTGGGTTTTTTTTGGATTGAACCATTTCCTAGACAAGACATTCTTGGCCTTGGTCTTGCTAGTATTAAGATTGCTTTATATTAATGTGTAGAAAGCTTGTCATTGTGCAACATATGAGAAGGCCTAGAGAAATATGAGAAGGAAAATATTGATGAGCCCTTGCAGTTAAAGTTAGCATTTGAGTTAATGAAAATAAATGAGATCCAGAGAAAGGTGTCTGAGAAAAGAGGCAAGAAGAAGGTTGAATGATATGCATATATGTTTCCTATGATTGCTTCTAGTGTTGGGATCACTTCCGGTAGCAGGGGTAGTCTAGTATCATTTTGTTTGGAAAGTACAGGTATTGCATGTATTGGTCGGGAAATGTCTATGTGTCTATGTGTAATGTGCTATAATGGTTGTAGTAGGCATGATAACAAATATTTCAGGTTTAACACCAGAAGACATTTTCAGGGTCAACAATTTCAATCATGGGAGGTGGAGCACCTAAAGCACATGTTAAGTGATTGGTGGCAGGACAACCCTACAAAGTTCCCAAACATTATCTTCGTAAATCCTGGAGAGTTAGAATGTCTTGAAGTGGAATAAAATAGAATATAATTTGATTGATTTTGTTAAAATTTTACTTGTTTAGCTCTGGCAATCTTCTCTAGAGTAGTAGGGCGCAGTCAGTGACCAGGTACAAGACTTTCAAAACACAAGTCTCACCAGAAGACATTTTTATGGTCAGCAAGTTCAATCGTGGGAGGTGGAGCATCTGAAACACATGTTAATTAATTGGTTGCAGGACAACCCTGCAAAGTTCCTAAACATTATGTTCGTAAATCCTGAAGAGTTAGAATGGCTTGAAGTGGAATAAAATAGAATATAATTAGATTGATATTTTTAAAATTTTACCTTGTTTTTCTCTAGAAGTATTCTCTAGAGTAGCAGGGCACAGTCAGTGATCAGGTACAACAACAAATATGTACAATAGTAGTAAGGGAACACTTATTTCTATTGAGATTATGGCTAATATACACTTGATGCCATGTGTCAAACCTCTATTTGGGGTCTGAGTGTTTTTATTGAGCCTAAATATTGATAATTAAGCCACCTTATTGTACTTATCAATTATCAATGTTTGACTATTTTGGCCTAGTCATCTCATCATCTGGGGCCTAGCACTCTAAATCTGAATGGAGCTTTAGGTGCAATATTGTATATATACAGTGTACACCATCCTCCTCATTTGTAAATTAATCACAAGTTTTTATTTGATAAAAGACCTAGGGGTAATCTTACTTATAGTGCCCCTCCCTTGAATACTTGTGTTTTGACAGTGATCATCCTTTTTTGTGTTGAATTTCTCTTTCAAGCACATTGTATGGATTCATATATATTGTGCTCGTTAGTGAAGTGCTATCATATTTTTTTGTTGCACTATATTAGGGTTTATTGAATGTTTCATTGTAAATCCACTATCTTATAGTCTCAACATGGTATCAGAGCTACTGTGGACTCTTCTTTCTCTATTCTGTATTGTCTCAGAGTTGTTCCAAGTCTGAAGCTAGGGTAAATTTTAGGTATGAAACTAGGTTTCATCATTCTATTTTGCCTAACAAACTGTTTTTAAATGTTTTTTATCCTCATTTCGTCTAGTGCCCTCCTTTCTTGGCTATTTGTTGGCCTTTTTTAGTAGATACAAGGGGTTATCATGCGCGTTTGTTCCCTCCCTCAGGGAAACATTCTCATTTTTTCTTCTTGCAACCAATCATTTGTAGTTTTTCTGGTAGTACTAGTCTTATGGATGGAAATTGGTAAATGGTTGTTTCTTGTGCTTATGGGGCCGACTATCATTTGTGGGCTAATCAATAGGAGGCCCTTCAACACATCAACATGTCAATGTGGTAAGCTAGAATGCAACAAGCCATAGATAATAACTACAAGGAAAAGATGATTTCACAAGGCATAGCACTAAAATCATCGGTAATGTTAGTATCCTAGTCTGGGAGGATGCTATCACATCAACATGGGGACTTGCATCTGAAAGCCAGCTTCTAGATTGGCAAACATTTCGGTGCTGGTATGGTTTATAAAACAAATGTTTCATAACTGTTATGCATATGGAACACTTAACAATAGGAAGGAAGGATCGACCCTTTGTTATTTGAGGGGCTGCAATTGGGTCCACACAATTTCTTGGAAATTTTGAGCTATACCAGGGGACTGGATGGTGAAAAGAAATAGGTGATAGATAATTCAATTAGCTTTTTCATGATGAATGGTAAAAAAATTAGAGTTGCTACTATCACTTATCAAACTCTTCATTGCCCAGCTTAAATTGTATGTGGCATAAATAAGCTTCTATTTAACACTGTGTCTTCAAGGCCTAAGCCAAAATATATGTAGGGTCCTTACAAAGAGTAAGGTCCTAATCAACCAGTAAGGTAGTATTTTAGTTAAGACCAGCCCAGTAATGTCTTATTGGAACAACTGTTTAGATTTTGTTATCTGGTTCATTCATTCTTTGTTGACATGGTGATCACACTGAAAACATTCCAAAAACAATAGTAGGTAATATGATCGTTGGTAATGATCTGAAAGTCAGCTTTCATATTGGCAAAGCTTTCGGTGCAGGAATTCTTTATAAAACATCTGTTTCACAACTGTTATGCATATGGAACACTTAATAGTAGGAAGGAAGGATGGACCCTTTGTTATTGGAGGGGCGGTAGTTTTGCCCACACAATTGCTTAGAAATTTTGAGCTATCCCAAGGGATTGGATGGTGAAAAGAAACAGTTGATAGACAGTTCAATTGGCTTTTTCATGATGAATGGTGAAAAAAATGAGAGCTGCTGCTATCACTTATCAAACTCTTCATCACCCAGCTTAAACTATAAATGGAATTTGTAGGAAATGGTCATAATTTGATGATGGATTGAAGACAGAAGGCCAGTGCAATCTTCACTTCTATGAAAAAATATCCAGCTTTCTTAGTTACACGTGGAGATTATAAACAAATTTTAAGCTGCAAAGAAAAATGATCTTTGAATGGTTATTAGAAATGTTTATGTTCGATTTGACTTTCAAAACCCAAGCCTCAACATAAGACATTTTAAGGGTCAGCATGTTCAATTGTGAGAGGTTGACCATTTGAAGCACATGTAAAGTGATTGGATGTAGGACAACCCTGTAAAGTTCCCAAACATTATTTTCATAAATCATGGAGAGTGAGAATGGATTGAAGTGGAATAAAATAGAATATAATCTGGCCTGTGGTTTAGTGGTTGAGATAGGGCATCACCATGTTAATGACCCAAAGTCAAACTTAGAGTTCAGAGCCCTGAATTGTAAGTTCACAAAATGATTCTAGAAAAATAATGATCGTAACATTTTGTAGTCTTCTATTTGTTGGCCTGTGGTTTAGTGGTTGAGACAAGGCATCATCATGTTAATGACCCAAAGTCAAACATAGAGATCATAGCCCTAAATTGTAAGCTGGTTGAATTTTATGAGATTTATATGCAATATTAATTCAGTAATTAATAAAAAATATAGTCTTAGGAACCCTAAAACAACTTCAGTTTATACAGCTTTAGAATTTCATTTCGGCTACACCTTTGCATCTTATTTAGATTTTCCCATTCCCATGTCACGATTGTTCCTCAATTTATGCCTTGCGACGTTTCCTTTGCAACATCTAGTGCAAATGCTAGTTATTTCTCTGTCATTTGAATTGATCATCTTGAAAACACAATTTATAGAATTTTAACCCGTCATCACTCCTTACATATTGAAGTAGAGTAATTAATCATTATTCGGCTACATAAATGGAGTGATGGGACATTACAATTTCTCTCTAGTTATGTGAGAGGTGTATATCATATTTTAAAACTAGTGTAGGATAGATTAGGTTCCCTCTTCTAACCCTAGCATGGTAAATAGGGTGATGAAAACCCTAGGATAATAAATAGAATCATAATAAATGCCCTCCTATTATGTGAGGTAAGAAGAGAAACTAATGACCAAAATGCATTCTAATACAATGAATCTTAGGAGGTGGCACAAGGAAGGGGTTGAAATTGAAGGAACCAAATAGGACTTGCAAGACATCTATGTACAACCATATAGATTATTCTTGAGGTAGGAATACCCATTCCCAGTACAGAAGATAATTGAACATTTCCACTATTATTATGAAATACGAATATGTGACATGAAATGTTAGTACATGGCATTAAAGGAACACAATGTGTATACATGCCATCAAGAAAGAGATCATAGCCACTAGAAAGTACAACATGGATCTATGTCACAACACACATCAGTATGACATTAGACAAAAAGAAGAATTGCCATTAGTGGTCCTAAAAGTACATAATATGGTACAATACTCTGTTAGAGGTTGGGAGGGGGTACATATATGTAACAAACCTGGGTTAGAAATACATGTAATAAAAGTTAATAAAGGAAAAATAAGAGCAAGGTCATGGGACACGTATTCCAAGTTGAATATTAGGAAAACATCCTAGTGGGCGTTCATTCCATTTATTATAGCTAGGGGAAATTGGCAAAGGCTTTAAAAAGGAAAGATACATCATTTGACATCTTATTTACTAAAATAATGGAAAATAGGAGAAAGGGAAGGTGAAAGGTCATATATCTTCCTGACGAGGAAAATGAAGAAAATAGAGGCCTCATTGATAAAAGGATTTTGAGGACTAGTTCATAGACTTTTGTGAGTTCAATTTGGAACTCTCTATCTATTCTCTCTACTGTCATACTCTTGCACACTTAGAGAATTCTTGGAGCACTCGAACATTGGAAAAGGAATCCATATGAAGGACAACGAAGCAAAGGGAAACAAAAGATCAAGGAAGAGTTCGATGAAGTGGCTATAGTGGGATTACTTGCTGGTACCAAGTTGCATGTATTATTTCCTTGCTATTTTTGGCATGCATGGTACACACGTGCGTGTATTTGGTTCTCTTGTTGTCATTAGTGTGTGTTTTTCTAGGTGTGACAGTGGCTTTATTCTTTCCTTGCCATTTTCAGATAGCCATGGTGTAATGGGGTTCTTCTACTCAGTTGAGTCGGATTGCTGGATGGTTTTGAAACTAAGTGGGGTGGTCTCATGAAAATTCCCAAAGGCCTAGGAATCCATTGACTGGTAATGGAAGGATACACGATAAAGCCTGAGGGTCGAGATAGACATATTCCTCATGGTTTAGGTGGACAGATCTGGAAGCATACATTCTTATTTAAGGCCTAGTGATCCCTTGACCAGTACATGGTAGGATTGTGGTAAATCCTGTAGTGTATGTTTCTTTGTTTGGACCTAAGGATCCCTTGACTGGTATTGGCGGGATACATGGTAAAGCCTAGTTGTATAGATGAGGGTTTCAGGCCTAGGAATCCCTTGACCGGTAATGGAGGGATACATGGTAAACCTTGAGAAGCCCAAGTTGGTTTTGTTGTGAGTCCCAAATTCATGCTTGGAATATGGGACGATGGTGATTGGTTGAAAGAAAGATTTGGTTCAACCCAATCTATGGTCGGGCGGGATATGGAAATCGCTGACTTGGTTGGGTTTTGCATATGTTATAAGAGTTATTTTCCTTGTATTTTATGACTAAATGTATTTGCTATTATGTGGATTTGATCAATGTATTATCAATTTTATTATCTCGGTTATATGCTGGTTATGAGCATGGTTTTATGATGGACTTGAGTTATGGCTCTCATCATGTTTTGATTAGTAATTGAAATGTTAAGGAATGTACTACCTAATAGATGGTAATGAAGCTATTGTGAGAGGGCATAAGGCCTTCTTCATGAATCCCAGATAGGTATGAGGCCCCTATGTTAATATATGTAATTGTGACCTATAGATTACATGTCTATGATGTGTTTGACAGAATGTCTATCATGGTTAGGCCATTCTAGGTTAATTTTTTGTCTAAGTTTGTACATAAGGATTTTTTCCTATTTTATTTATCATTTTTGAGAGTTTCATTAAGTTTTGGGCACTGGTCTGGATCCTAGCCCCTAGAAAGTGGCTTAGATCTTGTGGTTGCCGGCATAAAATTGGATGGAAAATACTGCAGTCACTAAGAAGTAGGCCTGTGAGAGGGATTGGAGAGTTTTAGTCACATGGAGTCCTTGTTATGGGATCGAATGAGGGCCTATTTCAGTGAAAAGTCAAGTTAATTTAGGGGTTGGGTACCTGGAGTGGCTGGTTAGGTCCTGGGGGTTTTATAGCACCCAAGGGAGGTCAATGAAGTCTTGGTTCATTGATTCGACTTTGTTAATTGTACTTAGGTAGTTGAATTATACCATAGTAACTCTTCGTCACATATTTACCCCAGTAAACCAGTAAGCTTGGGTAAGTGTGAGAGGAGGGTGTTACATAGTGGTATGAGACCATGGTTCAACCCTTGGACTGGATGGCTAGAATGTGGTTTTCATGCATGTATGTAGGTTGTGTATGTGCTTGTTATGTATTCATGGTGGTGGTGATTGTTACAATTATGTTTATATATTGAATTTGATGATGTTGTTGTTGGGATGTGCTTGTCATGAATACATGTCAGTTGTATATACATTTGTTATGCATGCCATTGTATATATGTTGTTGTGCATGCATTGTTATGGTTATCATTATGCATGCATGGTAGGTTAGATATTCATAGTGAGGTAATTTTATGCAATTGTGTCATTATGATGTTGTTCATAAGGTATGATTGTTGATATGTTGGTTGAGCTAGAGCTGGAGAAGTAGATTATTAGAAAAGGGTTGCAACATTGCACCTTCGGAAAGAGCAGATCGTCATATAGGTTTATATGTTGGGAATGAAGGTATGTTGGTTAATGGTTTTTATATGCATTATGGCTATGTAAATGCATGTCATTCTATTTTTGTTGTGTTTACATGCATGATATATGCTAGTTTTTCAGTGCGGACATATGCACATGCATTAGGTAGTCATGTATGGTAGTTAAATTGTTGTTATATGAATTGCGGGCATACACATGATGGCTATGGTCATTGCAGCTAAGATGTTGATGTTACATGTATCATGTTGATCTAGATTGGCCTGTGCATAAGGTTATGGTTATGATATTCATGTATGAGTCGATATACATGTGATATTGTGTAGTACTAATTTAGGCTCTTTGTGTATATGTGATAGCCTCCCCTGAGATACATTAACATATGAGTTTGATTATGTCATCTATTTGTTTTATCTAAAGTTGCATGTTATATGTTTTTTGAATGTTTGATTAATTGCATGGTGTGAGTATTTGTATATAATATTGAATGTAGGAATAATCTTGTTTTAAGACGGTTGTACTAATATGATATGTTCTGAGATAGTTGATCTGCACTTGAATGCTTGCGGGTGCTAGTTTTAGTATTATGACTAATGATTGTGAGCTAATTACAACATGGTTGTTGGTCTTGGTAAAGGTTGTTTGCAAATTAGTAGACATGATGTCTTGATATTTGGAACATGTGACTAACATGTGTGAATAGTTGTGGGGAAACATGCTTGGAATTAGTGTGACAAGGTAATAGTTTATTTGTTTATATAACTAACAGTTGGGTGATGTGACAATACAAAGTAAAACTCAACTGCAACAAGGTAAAAGTTAAAAGAAAGGAATTGGGTGAGAATATATTTGGCTATGTTTGGAAACCATAATTCCAAATGAATGAGTTCTTTGCACGAATATAAGAAGTCTTCCTAATCTCGATTTCCTCGCACATTATGTGGATATGTGCCATATTCATGAACATGTATTTGATAGGTATTGTTAGCTTTGCTGAACAAAAAATCAAAATTGGATTCAAAATGCTCTCAAAGGCTGCAAAAAGGCTTATAATCATGCCAAAGGATTCATTGATGCTGTCGAAATTCTCAAATTATGGCTAAAAGGTTTCCACCGATTGAAAAAGTTGCAAGAGAAAAGCCCTTTGGTGGGTAGAAATACACTATCGGGAGGCGGAAATACCCCAAAAACTATGTAAAAACCAAGATTACAGGCTTAAGGATCCGCTTCAATCTCAGCCGTTGGATCTGGCTGATCAACGGTCCAGATCGCATCGGCATATCGCAATCGGAGGAGGCGGGCAGTGGCAGCGACATGAGACTTCGCCGATGAGCGATCGCCGATATCGCATCGGCGTATCGCTATCAGCATTGTCAAAGGGGCAGGTGCAATCGCCAATGGGCCGGACCCGACGGCCATACAACACCCCGTTTTATATCATATCGGGTCCGCGGCAGTATCGCTATCAGCAGGGGCTTTACCATAAGTTATGCGCCGATGCGATGGGCCAGACCCGATGGCCCTTCAGCACTCCATTTCATATTTTTTCAAGTCCGCGCCCTTCGCGTTTTTAATGTTTTTTGTGTATTTTCTTTGTATAAAGAAAATACAAAGGGAGCCTTGGCGGGTGCCTATTGCGATGAAGCCTGGACCCGATGGGTTTCCAAAGCAGAATAGTATAACATTTCAGGTCCGCCAGAGCCATTGTTTTATGATTTTGTAGCATTTCTTCGTGTATTCCCAAGTATAAGGAAACAAAGGATCGGCCAGCCTAAGGTATGCATTGCAGCCCAAATGACGGACCCGATAAATGATTAAGCCATGAATGAACCTTTTGAAGTTCAAGTGAAGCATTAATGGGCGGGAATGAGCAGTTTGACAGTATTCCACTGTTTAATAAGCAAAACAGTCATGATGGAGTCATTTTAATGTTCGGCGATTGCATTTAATCAACAGTATGGCCGAGGAGGAGCAGGACACCGCCGATCAAATCAAATCATTCAGTGGTTATGGGTTTTACCCATATTTCATT
The DNA here is from genome assembly GCA_031772625.1 of Pinus tabuliformis. Classification (NCBI taxonomy): domain Eukaryota; kingdom Viridiplantae; phylum Streptophyta; class Pinopsida; order Pinales; family Pinaceae; genus Pinus; species Pinus tabuliformis. The sequence goes on from CM062816.1 coordinate 1,450,166,223, forward strand.
CCACCTGCCAAAAAAAAAAGGACCACAGAGAGCCAGAGGGAGGCAAATCCATTTACAGCACAGCCAGATTCGTATCAAAGGCCCATTCCTGAATGTAAATGTTGTTGGCCTTCATTTATTGATTCCTGTACGCATAACCAGCAGAGCAATTTTGTAAACAAACTCTATATATACCCAGAACAGAGATGTAATGGATTGATGAGTGTTTGATGAATGAGATCTTATTGTAGCCTTTTAACTTCTGGAGACTGTTAATACTATGAGGCCTACAGCTTCTGGTCTTGATTTCCATTAATACAAGCTTCTTTTGCTGTCACCTGCTCACTTTCCACTTCTTCTTCTTGTTCTAGGCTGTGCCTGCTTGCATTTATTTGATGTGCTGTGAATGTTTGATATCAGAGGGGCTGTCATCCCACCTCTGTATTATAATTTAGTGGCTCATTGAAATTGTTTGCAGGTTGCTGTTGTTCAAATAGCAGAGAGCTGTCATCCTCACTGTCTATTGAATAATAGTCTTGCAGATCCTTTAACTGATTGCAGCTGGCCATCACAGAGCTTTGTGCATCTGCTGGTGCAATCAGTCTTCTCCATCATCACTTTTACCTTAAACCGTGAGTAGTTGGTGGTTGAAAGCCTTGTAGTTTGGGGGTCTTCACCCATGTCTGGGGCAAATCATAATAGGAGTGGTTATCTGGCTTAAAAGTGTTGCATATCTTCCATTTATCCATCATCTTATCCAACATAATTGTTGAATTTTTAATGTTCCTGAGCATCACTGATTTACAACCTAGGTGAGTTTCTTGGGGTGATAACATTAATTGGTGCCGCTGCCGGGGAGAGGAGAATCGAAGCTCAGCTTCCCTGGGAGAACGACACAACTTCAAACTTTAATGACAGACAAAGTTTTGAACACAGATTTTGGTTGTAATCATCTGTCTGGCGACTCCACTGGAGGAAGGCCATCCTTTGGCGACTCCACATTGAAGTTCTGGCGCAGTTTGTGAGGCATACTAGAAGAAATCCGCAGAAGTCTCCAGCTGTTCCAGTGCCTGACCCTGAAAAGATTGTTAACCCAAAGAAAACATCGCAAAAAGGAGCATCAGGATCAGGTAAGCCCAAGAAATCTTATTTGTCTCTGCATGAGGAGTTTTTAGTTAAAGATACACAATTTGAAGACTTAGAGCCTAGTACCGTTAAGGAAGAAATACCTGCAGAGATTCATAAAGCTCCTTCTCCATTTAGTTCCCCTTTGAATCTGAGTCCGAAGAAAGTTTCCCATACTATCCAAAACATCCCAATATCTTTCCCATCCATTACATTATCTCCTACTGCTCCATCTGTTAGTATTCTTCCGCATATTTCAAACATGGCAGGACAGCAAGCACCTACTAGGATTGAAAGGATTGTTGCTGCTAGATACGGACCTTTGATATTGCCTACACCTTTAAATGCCATGCCTACAGGAGAATATCAAAAATATATGCCCAAATTTACTGGAACAGAGGGAGTGACAGCAGAAGAACATCTTGAAGCTTTTTACAGTTATGCTGATAATTTAGACATAAGTGAGAATGATGTATGGATGAGAGTTTTTGTCCAGAGTCTTGATGGAGAGGCTAGGAAGTGGTTTAGAGAATTACCCCAGAGATCTATAACAGATATAGAAGCATTAGATGAGGCATTTTTGAAGCAATGGGGAGATAAGAAGGACTTGTTGTATTATCATACAGAGTTTGGAAACTTGAAAAGAGAAAAGGGTGAGTCTTTGCCTGACTTCAATAAAAGATTTAATAGAATGTATAGTAAAATACCAGTTGAGGTAAATCCTACCCCTACTGCTGCCAAACTCACATATGCCAATGCTTTTGATCCTGAATTTTGCTTATTGTTGAGAGAAAGATGATGTGCTACGCTGGGTGATATGCAAGAGGCAGCCTTGGAGGTGGAATCAAATATTATGGCAGCAGAAAAGTTAAAGAGTCAAGGTGACAGAAGAAGGCCGAGAGGTGAGGCTTCTTCTTCCACTGCATCAACTTCCGAGCCTAAGTTAGACAAAATGACCAAAATGATAGAGTCATTGGCTGCTGAAATTTCTAAGTTAAAAGTTGATCAGACTTCAGGCAAAACAAGGCAGCAAAACACATTTGTCCCAAGAAATCCAAACCCATTCAGAAAAGCAAATGAGCAGCTACAAATTATGCAAAGGGGTGAAGAAGCAAGAGAAGAACATAAAGTAAAAGCTTCCTTTCAGAATACAGTCATGGAGGGGGAACAATATGAAGAAGATGAGGATGAAATTCACTGCTTGGAGGATAAAGGTAATGCTGCATTTTTAACATTGGCCGAATATGAAGAGTCATTGCTGCAAGAGCAAAATAGCCAGAGGTGGGACAGTGGTGCCGTTCTGCAATCTGGTGAGCAGCAACAAAGATATAATCTAAGATCCAATGCAAAGAAGGTAAAAGAAAATACTACGCAAGAAGCAGCTGCTCAAACAGTGCCACAGAATAGCAGGCAAAGAAGACCAACAGTTGATCTTGTCACCCTCAAGGCCCCTGCTCAAGAGGTAAAAACTACTGATAAATCATTCTCGTCTTTCAGTTTTGAGTCAGAAGTTCAGAAGCTGAAAATAGTTGTCCCTCTGGCTGAGTTGGTCAAGAGTGAATTGTTTAGAAAGCCCATCCTTGAAGCCCTTGAGCTAGAGCCTAACCAATCCTCCATTGACTCTGTTAATTTGCAAGACGACAAGCCTGCTATTGTGCTTAGCCCCATGATTGAACCTGCAGATGATACTTCTCCATCTTTCTATGTTTCATTAACTATCCATGATAAAATCCTCCACAATTGCCTGCTAGACACAGGGGCCAGTCACAATTTAATGCCTAAAACTGTCATGGAAGAGCTAAGCCTTGATATCACCAGAACCTATCATGATTTGTTCTCGTTTGATTCAAGGAAGGTGAAATGCCTTAGATTAATTAAGGATCTAGCCATTACCCTAACCCAGCTGCCCATGAAAAGTATGATGATGGATATAGTGGTGGCTGATGTTCCTCCTAAGTTTGGTATGCTGTTGTCTAGAGGGTGGATTAAGAGACTAGGAGGGACATTGCAGAATGATCTATCTTATGCAACTGTTCCAGTGTTTGGAGGAGAAAGCAGGAGGTTATATAGAGAAGAATAGCTGGCATATGTTATTACTGATGAGAAGAATCCTACAAACCATCCCATATATGCAGTGGACACTGATTTTGGAGCTTGCATTCTCCAAATAGAAGAATCTCAGAAGGCTGCATTGCATATCCGGAAACCAATAGCTCAGGCTGAACATGATACGGGTGGTCAGATTTGGGAAATGTTTTTTGATGGAGCATGTACCAAGGAGACTGCAGGAGCAGGGGTGGTGCTAGTATCTCCACAACAAGAAACAGTTCAGTTATCTCTAAAGTTGGTTTTTCAGGTGACAAACAACATAGCAGAATATGAAGCACTGCTGTTGGGCCTTCATGAAGCCAAAGATAGAGGAATAAAAAATCTGAAGGTATTTGGAGATGCTGATCTGATAATTCAGCAAGTAAACAGAACGTTCCAAGCAAAGCATCCAAGGCTGAAAGCTTATAGAGATGAGGTATGGAGAGTCAAAGAGTTCTTTGATTTTTTCTGCATTTCATATATTCCTAGAGCCCAAAATCAGCTTGCTGATTCCCTTGTTGTCTCTGCTAGTTTGTTCATCCCTCCATCGCCTCCCAAACTAGTTTACGAGGTACAAATGAAGTATAGACCCTCTGTGCCTGATAATGTCCACCATTGGAAGGTTTTTGATGATGATGATGAGTTAAGTAGGTTCCTTCGAGTCATTGATGAGTTCTCTGAAATGCAAATTGACCAAAACAATGATGCTTTGTTAGAAGATCCCAAGTCCCAGCTTAGAAATAAAATTGGCAAGAATAGCATAGTCCAGCTTCCTAGTAACCATATTCCTAAGGGTCTAATTCCTCTTGAGAGATTGTTTGACCACAATGATGTGCCTTACAAAGCTGCCCAAAAAGAAGATCAGTCTCAAGTTTGCAAGCATGATATAGGAGGTCCAGGTCAGCCCAAATTCATAAATCTATCCACTAATCTATCTGCTGATCAGAGTGCTGAATATTGCAAATTAATGAGGCAATTTGCTGATGTGTTCGCTTGGGAGTACAGTGATCTGAAAATATATGATAGGAGTATAATACAGCATAAAATTCCACTTGAAAAAGGCACTACTCCTTTCAAACAGAAGCTGAGGCCAATGAACCCTATGCTCCTTCCTCTGGTCGAGAAAGAAATTAAAAAGTTGTTGGCTGCTAAAATTATAGTGCCTCTCAGATATTCTAAATGGGTGGCCAATCTGGTTGTTGTGAGGAAGAAGAATGGAGAAATTAGACTATGCGTTGATTTCAGGAATCTAAATAAATTCTCCAAAAAAGATAATTATCCCTTGCCAAAAATGGAGCATTTGTTGCAGCAAGTCTCAGGTGCCAAAGTGATGTCTTTCATAGATGGGTTTTCAGGCTTCAATCAAATCGCTGTGCATCCAGATGATCAAGAAAAGACAACATTTACCACTCCTTGGGGCACGTTCATGTATGCAAAAGTGCCATTTGGGCTAATGAATGCTGGAGCAACCTTTCAGCGCGCTATGGATATTGCTTTTGTGGGTGAAAAGGATAAATTCGTGTTGATATATCTTGATGACATAACTGTTTATTCTGGCAGCCATCATGATCATCTACAGCATTTAAAAAGGGTGTTTTTAAAATGCAGGAAATTTGGAATTTCACTCAATCCCAAAAAGTCCCAATTTGCTTTGGAAGAAGGGAAACTGTTGGGGCATGTAGTGTCTGCTGCAGGTGTTCAGATTGACCCAGAAAGAGTCAAAGCAATTCAGTCCTTGACTCTTCCAAGATCAAAGAAAGATATACAGTCTTTTCTTGGCAAAATCAACTTTGTAAGGAGGTTCATTCCTAATTTTGCAGAGCTAGTCAAGCACATAACCTCCATGTTGAAAAAGGGAGCAGAGGTGAAGTGGACTGATGCGGCTAGAAGATCTTTTGAGTCCATTAAAATGGCTATTGTGCAAGCTCCTACTTTAATAAGTCCTGACTATAGCAAGGAGTTTCATCTGTTCTCATTTGCCTCTAAGGATACCATTGCAGCTGTCCTATTGCAGCAAGATGAAGTAGGCCAAGAGCATCCAGTTGCCTTCTTCAGCAAAAATCTGAGGGATGCTGAAGTAAGGTATGAAATCATTGAAAAGCAGGCTTATGCCCTTATCAAATCTTTGAAGGCTTTCAGAGTTTACATCTTGCACTCCAAAATAGTTGCATACGTGCCTTCTGCTGCAATAAAGGATGTTTTAATACAGCCTGATGCTGATGGAAAAAGAGCGAAATGGATTGCAAAAATGATAGAATTCAACATAGAGCTGAAGCCCACCAAGCTGGTAAGAGGTCAGGGGCTTGCTAAACTGTTGGCTGAAGAAAATTGCAGCTCTTTGGACATTGATTTCTTGTTCAATGTAGCAGAAAATGGTCTAATGGAAGAGCATGAAACAGCTGAAATGCAAAGAGGACAATCAGTGGCCAAGAACCTAGCTTCATGTAGCTGGTATGATGCAATAATTAATTTCCTGCTAAAGCTAGAAGTTCCTTCAGAATTTTCTCAAAGTCAAGCAAGAACGTTAAAGCTCAAGGCAACAAAATATTGCATCAATGGTAGCTTGCTTTATTGGAGGGATCCATCTGGAGTGCTTTTAAGATGCCTGGATAAACAACAGTCAATAGAAGTTATGCAACAGTTCCATGACAGCATGTGTGGAGGACATCATTATTGGAAAACTACAGCCCAAAAGATTCTCAGAGCCGGGTATTATTGGCCCTCTTTATTTTCTGATGTATTTGCTTTTGTTAAATCTTGTGACAGGTGCCAGAGATTTGAAGGTAAGCAGCAATTGAAATCCCTGCACCTAAAGCCAATCATTGCAAAAGGACCTTTTCAGCAGTGGGGCTTGGATTTCATTGGTGAAATCAACCCACACTCCAGTGGCCAGCACAGGTGGATATTAGTCGCCACTGATTATTTTACAAAATGGATTGAAGCAATCCCAACAAGGAAGGCTGATCATAATGTGGTAATGAAATTTTTATCAGAAAACATTTTCAGCAGATTTGGTTGCCCACATAAGCTTATAACAGATAATGCAGCAGCCTTCAAGGCTAAGGAGTTGGTGGAAATGTGTGATTCAATGGGCATTAAACTTGTTCATTCCACCTCATATTACCCCCAAGGGAATGGTCTAGCAGAGTCCTCTAATAAAAGTCTGATCAGGATTATAAAGAAGCTGTTAGAGGAAAATAAGAAGAATTGGGATGCCAAGCTCAAATATGCACTTTGGGCAGACAGAGTGACCACCAAAAGATCTACAGGCTACTCTCCTTTCAAGCTGGTATATGGTACTGATGCTATTTTTCCTATTCAACTTACCCTCCCTGTGGCAAAATTGCTCCAAATAGCGCATAATGAAGAAGATGATATGGCCAATAGAATCACTGATTTAACAGAATTATATCAGATCAGAGAGCAACTGATTGAAAAAGCTACAGCACATCAACAAAAGGTCAAGGAAGCCTTTGACAAGAAGACAAAAAGAAACAATTTTCAGGTTGGGGATTTGGTCATGAAATGGGATGCTTTTAAAGAAAAGAAAGGCAATCATGGGAAGTTTGATGCTCTCTGGACAGGCCCTTTCATCATTTCACAGATTCAAGGGAACAATACCTTCATACTGAAAAGTATGGGAGGAGAACCAGTCTTTGATGGCCCAGTTAATGGGCGGTTTCTGAAGAACTATGTGATTTAAGGTCTTTTGGCCTTAAAAGCTGTAAATATTCTGTTTTTATCAGTTTTTAGTATAGCTGTAATAGACTCCATGCCCAATGGAACACTAGGAATTTTGGCTAATTTGTTTGTTGCTGGAAAGGCATTGATCTGCAGGTTCTTGAGACCTCACAGGGAGGATCTCATCCCCAGAAGGAGCCAGTGTTAGCTTTGCTGAACAAAAAATCAAAATTGGATTCAAAATGCTCTCAAAGGCTGCAAAAAGGCTTATAATCATGCCAAAGGATTCATTGATGCTGTCGAAATTCTCAAATTATGGCTAAAAGTTTTCCACCGATTGAAAAAGTTGCAAGAGAAAAGCCCTTTGGTGGGTAGAAATACACTATCGGGAGGCGTAAATACCCCAAAAACTATGTAAAAACCAAGATTACAGGCTTAAGGATCCGCTTCAATCTCAACCGTTGGATCTGGCTGATCAACGGTCCAACTGCATCGGCATATCGCAATCGGAGGAGGCGGGCAGTGGCAGCGACATGAGACTTTTCCGATGAGCGATCGCCGATATCGGATCGGCGTATCGCTATTGGCATTGTCAAAGGGGCAGGTGCAATCGCCAATGGGCCGGACCCGATGGCCATACAACACCCCGTTTTATATCATATCGGGTCCGCGGCAGTATCGCTATCGGCAGGGGCTTTACCATAAGTTATGCGCCGATGCGATGGGCCGGACCCGATGGCCCTTCAGAACTCCATTTCATATTTTTTCAAGTCCGCGCCCTTCACGTTTTTAATGTTTTTTGTGTATTTTCTTTGTATAAAGAAAATACAAAGGGAGACTTGGTGGGTGCCTATTGCGATGAAGCCCAGACCCGATGGGTTTCCAAAGCAGAATAGTATAACATTTCAGGTCCGCCAGAGCCATTGTTTTATGATTTTGTAGCATTTCTTCGTGTATTCCCAAGTATAAGGAAACAAAGGATCGGCCAGCCTAAGGTATGCATTGCAGCCCTAATGATGGACCCGATAAATGATTAAGCCATGAATGAACCTTTTGAAGTTCAAGTGAAGCATTAATGGGCGGGAATGAGCAGTTTGACAGTATTCCACTGTTTAATAAGCAAAACAGCCATGATGGAGTCATTTTAATGTTCGGCGATTGCATTTAATCAACAGTATGGCCGAGGAGGAGCAGGACACCGCCGATCAAATCAAAGCATTCAGTGGTTATGGGTTTTACCCATATTTCATTCCACCTGCCAAAAAAAAAAGGACCGCAAAGAGCCAGAGGGAGGCAAATCCATTTACAGCACATCCAGATTCGTATCAAAGGCCCATTCCTGAATGTAAATGTTGTTGGCCTTCATTTATTGATTCCTGTACGCATAACCAGCAGAGCAATTTTGTAAACAAACTCTATATATACCCAGAACAGAGATGTAATGGATTGATGAGTGTTTGATGAATGAGATCTTATTGTAGCCTTTTAACTTCTGGAGACTGTTAATACTATGAGGCCTGCAGCTTCTGGTCTTGATTTCCATTAATACAAGCTTCTTTTGCTGTCACCTGCTCACTTTCCACTTCTTCTTATTGTTCTAGGCTGTGCCTGCTTGCATTTATTTGATGTGCTGTGAATGTTTGATATCAGAGGGGCTGTCATCCCACCTCTGTATTATAATTTAGTGGCTCATTGAAATTGTTTGCAGGTTGCTGTTGTTCAAATAGCAAAGAGTTGTCATCCTCACTGTCTATTGAATAATAGTCTTGCAGATCCTTTAACTGATTGCAGCTGGCCATCACAGAGCTTTGTGCATCTACTGGTGCAATCAGTCTTCTCCATCAAGGGGATTGGAGTCCTGTGAGAGGTGGCATGGATATGTTCAGTTACAAGGAAATATGCTTGGCACATTGAGGTAAGGTAACTAGTATGTTGATATGTTTATTTAGGCACTAACATTTGTGTTTTTATGGCGGTATGATGAAGGGGAATTGCATAGCAAAGAGACTACCATGAAATCTTGAAGAAGGCTTGGGTTGAGATTTCCCTTGGGGGCATTAGGAACCCATGGATTTAAGTCATGTTGTTTGTTGTTAGTTTTATGCTTTCAATGTTTTCTAATTTGTTTACATTTCACTCGCCGTTTTTGATTGTGTCTAGTGCATGGACATGCCAATTTGTTTGTGGTGTCATATTGCTATTGGTATTTCATGATTTTCTTCTTGTTTTTCCTTTTTATTGCCCTTTATGTTTTGAGATTCTTCAGAATTGGTTCGGGAAAGTGGAATGTTAATGGAGCTCGGGGAGGTTGAATAAAACCCAACAGGTAATGTATGATTTAGATGAAGCTTGATGCTTGAGTAAAGGGTAGCTAAAGGCAAGAATGTGACCGTTAGTGGATTGGTTCCATTGGTGTAAATGGGCAATGGTAGGATAGTCATGAGAAAGGTAACATGAAATGTAAAGTAAATGCGCTTAAGGTAATAGATGCCACTTAAGGTAATAGATGCCTTGGCTAAGTTATGAATTGTTGTTCTCAATGGTGTGCATGCTAGGCATGGATAAAGGGAGTTCTCTCAACCTAGACCTTATGATTTCGATAATTATGTTGTGATCATGATTGCTTTATTCTAATGGTTACATGTATAAATGAATGTACGTATTTCATTGTCTAACAAGATCATTAAGGACCATGATTGTTTTATGTTGATGTATATATGTGTGTGTGTGTGTGTGTGTGTGTGTGTGTGTGTGTGTGTGTGTGTGTGTGTATGTATGTATGAATGTAGTTGCCTAATAGGGTCGCCAGGGATCATGACTTTTTACGTTAATGTTTATATGTATACATGTATGTATGTATGTTGTTTTCTGACAAGGTTGTTACATATCATTCTTATGGAGGAATGATTGATTGGGCCATTAAATGGCATGAAGAGGTTCCTGGTTTATGAGGAATCAAGTGGGAAGAGTAGCTCTGACTGATCTAGGAGGTTAGTATAATCTGGACATGATTTTCTATTATGTGATTATGATATGTCTATGCTTATGTTATGGACAGGCTATGCTGAGGGATACATTAGCGGAATGAAAGTAATGCAATATGCAACATGTTGGACAAACATAGATAGTGGGAAAACACTAAAACTAAGGTTGACGAGTAGAGACATTGTGGTCTTTGGATGCATGGTACTAATATAGTGTATATGTTGTACATGTGGTACTTGTACTGATGTTGTGTACATGTGGTGTTGTGTATATATGATGTTGTGTACATGTTTTTTATGCAATGTTTTGTACAGATGGTGTTGTGCACATGTTGTTTATTCAATGTTGTGAACAAATGGTGTTGTGTGCATGATGGACATGCGTTATTGTGTACATATGGTGTTCTGCGCATGTTGGATATGCAGTGTTGTGTACATATGGAGCTTTGTGCATGTTGCATATGTGGTTCTATGTATATATAGTGTGGTGTCCATGTTGTACATATGGTACTATGTACGTGCACTAGTACAAAATGGCTAATTAGTTACTAAAAAAATGACTAAATTTGCATATAAACGACCATTTTTCAGTTGGTGACTAGTAGCACCTAATTTACAATATATTATAACACGACCAACTTTTAGTCATTTTTAGCTTAGTCATTAATTGGTTGTCTCAATTTCATCATCTAGTAGTTTATTCAGTCATAAATTTGGTCATTAATTTAGTCATTAAATGCCACAATTAATGACCAAATATACAACAAAATATATTACTATGTGTTCACCCGAAAAAACTAATTAATGACTAAAGAAATACGACCAAAATGTTGGTCGTGTTATAAGATACTGTAAATTAGCTACTAATAGTCATATGTATGCAAATTTTAGTCATCGTTTGAAACCAACTAATGACCAAAGAAATATGAATAAATTTTGTTCGTGTTATAAGATACTATAAATTAGCTACTAATAGTCGTATATATGAAAAATTTAGCTGTCATTTGTAATAAAAAATTTATCATTTGTAGTAGTCATTTATCTTTTTTCAGTAATTTCATATTCATTGTATAAATGAATAATTTAGTAGTTTATATTCATTTCATTTATTTTCATTAATAATTATTGTAAAGGACTAATTTAGTTGTATATTCACTTTTTTTGTGTTCATAATTGATCAATATAAACTACTAATTTAGTAGTTTTCAACTGATTTTATGTTCTCATTATTAATCAACACAAATTACTTAGTATGATTTTGCAACTAAATTAAAAATATGTTATACAATGTGCACTGGTTCATCTAATATGAAAATGCAAAGTTATATATGTTAATTACAATACTAAACAATATCAAGTGCAACCATAAATAATTTCAACTGCATAAATTATATTATATGAAATGTCAAGTATTACAAAATGAGTTTACAACTTAATATTGGCTAGACAACAATTTACACATGAAATGTTGTTTCATCACTACGAAACATTTTCATTATGTTGCCAAAGAATTGCAAGTGAATTCACCAACTCTAAAGACTTTACGGTCAATCTCTATGTGTGTGTCTTATGTAGGATATCGGCTTTAAGGGTATCACTAAACTGGTTCTCTTCTCTCTCTCTTTTTTTATTTTTCGCCCAAGTGTTATTGTTTTCCTCTTTCTTCAAATCCTGGGGTTGACCATCAATACTGAGTTCCTTTTCTCAAACAAAAGAAGATACAGTGCAGAGTGTAATACATGAAATGTGATGAACACTATAATATAAACTAAAGTAGAGTATAAAGGATTTATATGAAATATACCTCAACATCAACAATCTTAAAGTCATTCTCCCCCATAAAAAAAAGAAGCTCGAACATGATTTCTTTCGTTGAGCGATAGTGGCCACTATGTGGTTAGATGACCTGTATAAACAAAGAAAATAAAATTTCACCATAGAAAATAGCACCTTAATAACTTAGTATTCAACCTTCATGGAAATCTTAGGCACAATCATGCTAACTAAGTTACATTCTAAAAATATCAAGCTATAAATAAGTTTTGAAAAGAAATAATCTGAGGTGTGATGTCTAATCCTTGTTGTTTTATTTGCAACAACATATCATTCTCTAACACATGAACTTGGTCAAGTATATAAACAACATGTGACCAAACAACAACATGAACGTAAACTATTCTAATAGTCATGACAATATTTCAACAAAAAACAATTAACAAAATTTCAATCAATATTGTGTAATACTAGTTTCATCTTCAAGCTTTGGTTGTTGTTTAAATGGACATGATACCAAGTATTTGAAAAATAAAATGTGACGCATAAAATATAACCAAACAATAAAGAGAGGATATCATGGAATGGACATTGCAATTATAAAAAAATTGTTTACCTATCAATCAATGTATTGTTAGAGATTCCTAAAATATTTTCTTGCCAAAAATAACCATGAGGTGAAAGAATCATGAAATAAAAAACATCGATGGAAAACCTATGCTCAAATCATTTTTAATTTTGTCACTTAAAAAGTAATTGAAATAAGATATAGCACTAATCTAGAAAAACTTACGAAAAATCCTTAGTGGCACAAACTCTCCCAGTATTTGTATCAAAGGTTAGAAGAATTTTGTATACTCCTTTTAGGACTATCTGAAATATGCCACTTGTTTTTAGTAAATTTTAACAACATATTATACTCTTCAAATGGAAAATCAGATATAGTTTCAATAAACAGACTGAGAAATTAAGAGTGAAGTTCATATGGACACTAATACCATTGAACAGACAATATGTTACCAATAAGAAGATTGTTATTAAGAACTTGAAGGAGGACCAAATACTAAATCAAGCATGATTCAAGAGCCTTTTGAAGATTTCCATACTTCTTTCTCGTAGACCCTTTCACCATGCATTCGAAAGATTGAGTAACAAAATAACTTGTAGTTCTAGCCATTGAATTAAAATAAGAAAATGTTATTTTTAGCCTCTTGCTCTTGGGAGTGTTGCTTTTACATTGGCCCTATTTCTGATTATGTCGTCCCATCATCCAACCTACACAGAGAAAACAAATATATTAAGTTGTTGAATATATTGCAAAATCAAATGTAAAATTAACTCAACTTGATCTCTACATGGCATATGCAAAATGAAATGGTACAATAGAAGCATGCTAACTCAGAAAAAGGAGATGATAAAAAAGAATAATGGAGCATTTTTTCCTGCCATAGAATTTTCTCTGGCCATAACAGTCGAAAGGATGTCACGTATCAACATATGCTCCTCATTGGTACATGCATTTCCTTATTCCATGCAATCCATCACATCCACTACCCTCTTACTAGACATGACCCTTGATCCCTGAGCTTAAGCGTAGGGAGAATAGAGCTTCTACAAGCATGCATGCAACTTGATATTCATGGCAAAACCAATGAACGTGGTAATGACATTGATATTTCTCATTCTTGGCTAACATTGTTTACATAGAACAATGTTCTTGGTAACTGGAATTTCTCGTTCTCATTCTTGGTTTGGTAACTGGAATTTCTCATTCTCATTCTTGGTACATGTTTCCTGAAATGATCATCATAGAAAACTTGATGTCATAAACTCAAATAGAGATCAAAATTCCAGAAAACAAATATATTAAGTTGTTGAATATATTGCGAAATCAAATGTAAAATTAACTCAACTTGATCTTTACATGGCATATGCAAAATGAAATGGTACAACAGAAGCACGCTAACTTAGAAATAGGAGATGATAAAAAAGAATAATGGAGCATTTTTTCCTGCCATAGAATTTTCTCTGAGCATAACAGTCGAAAGGATGTCACGTATCAACGTATGCTCCTCATTGGTACATGCATTTCCTTATTCCATGCAATCCATCACATCCACTACCCTCTTACTAGACATGACCCTTGATCCCCGAGCTTAAGCGTAGAGAGAATAGAGCTTCTACAAGCATGCATGCAACTTGATATTCATGGCAAAACCAATGAACATGGTAATGACAGTGATATTTCTCATTCTTGGCTAACATTGTTTACCTAAAACAATGTTCTTGGTAACTGGAATTTCTCGTTCTCATTCTTGGTTTGGTAACTGGAATTTCTCATTCTCATTCTTGGTACATGTTTCCTGCAATGATCATCATAGAAAACTTGATGTCATAAACTCAAATAGAGATCAAAATTTAACCATAACTCCTATAGTAAAATATTAAGGTCCATCTTGCATAAGTGATTTTAAGGAATAGCTTATCATATCCTGGTAAATTTCTAATTTAAGATCATAATATCATGGACTATAATCAATATGATTAGCCTTTCATATTTCATCACAAAATAATTATCCATATATAATGACCCAATTTTAAATTAAAATCACAACCTTCAAAGTTGTCATTACAATCATCCATGATTAGCCTCAAATGAGGGCATGTATATAATGGCTTTAAATGACAATTATAATCTAATTGAAAGATACAATCTATAAAGCATGCATAAATATTTGAAGATGTAATCAATGTGAAGCATGTAATTTATACAACATATTTAAAAATTTAAAAATAATAAATAAATAAATATGTAATTTATACCACATGTTTTAAATTTTAAAGATAGAAAATAAGTAAAAATAAATAGTAATAAGTAAACTAGCATAGAACCATCATCAAATATTTTTTCACTCTATATGCTTAGTAGATCCAAAGTAAAGATGGATCTATGCTGGTTTGATCCCCCCCTTAAATAGACTACATTCCACAGGAATACCTCGGGTCAATACCATGTGCCATCCTTATTTTTATTAATATTAATATTAGGGTTAATAATTTTTTTGCATGGTATTAATAATAATTTGGCCTGCCCATAGGGTTCACCTAAATAAAAACTCTTTTTTGAGTGTTCGTAAATATATAGTGAATTATGGAGTAAATATAAAAAAATGTTTTATTTATTTACCATACCTCTAGATTATTTATATCTTTATTAATTTACCATACCTCTTTTATAAATGTGGTATTTGGCCCAAAGGCTTCACTTGAGTCGTGAGTCTTGGTAATATAAAGAGGTTGATGGACTAAATATAAGAAGAGCTTTTATTTATTTACCATACCTCTAATTTATTTATATTTATATTTATTTACCATACCTTTGGAGTAATTATAAAAAGAGGTTTTATTTATTTACAATACCTCCACTTTATTTATATTTTTATTTATTTACCATACCTATTTTTTGAGTGTTCATAAACCTCTTTATATTTTAAATTTATATTGTGTTTATATATAATAATAATTATATTGATTTCTAAATAGGACTGACATTATATTAAAAATGGTAACTATTTACGTTTACATTTACATTTACATTTTTATGTGAGATCCACCCTATATTGGATTGTAGAGTGTGCCTCGGCACAATAAATAATAATTTGTAAAAAGGAAATAATAATAATAATTACTAATAAATAAAAACTAAATAATAATAGTAATAAATAAATAATAATAAGTGAATAAATAGTAACAAGTATAAATCATATATATTTAAATTTAAAAGGTTTACATAAACACATTATTTTTTCCCCAAAACTTTATACATTACCCATAAATGTTCTTAATCTTTATTGAAATCGAGGTGTTATGGGTGTTTGCGAGTCTAAGTGGAATTTTAGTAAAATATATAATAAAAAAAATCAAATTTATTAAAATACATAATCTACCTAAGTCCAATGTTTGAGAGTTTGGGATAAAAATAAAATGACCAATCTATGTAAGTTCAAATGTGTAAGATTTCGGGATAACAATAAAATGATCACTCAAAGAATACCCAAATGTTTGAGAATTTATGATAAAAATAAAATTACCAACCTACATAAATCTAAATGTCTAGGAGTTTGTGATAAAAATAAAATGACCACTAAGAACTCATAATGCGGAAGGATTTTAGAAATAATAAAAACTAGCTTCTTCGAAAAGCACGGTCTGGGGAGATTCGAAAGCTCGAGATATTTTGAATAAGAACTGCTAATGGGGAAGGTTGTTAAAAATAATAAAAACTAGTTTCTTTGAAAAGCACGATCTGGGAGATTCAGAAGTTCCAGAGGCTAGGGCGCGTGGGCTATGGAACATGTTTAATCTTATGGATATTTGGATATCTGGGTCTAGATGGCTAAAACATTTTTAATGTTGGACATTTTATTTGAAAAAGAACTATATAAAATATTTATCAAATGAGAAATAATATTTAGAAATAAATTATACCGAAGAAATGATTAGATCCATATATATCCAAGATCTAAGGTGTAAACAAGCTCCTAATTTGTACAAATGGCCAAACTTCAGATTATGTAAGGAGAAAAAATGAAATTTATTAAAGAAATTCATATAAAGTGGATTGAAACCATTTAAAGAGAAAACAAAATTTATTAAAGAAATGCATATAAATTGGATTGAAATAGAATGGTGTTTTAGAAAAATGTGTGGAATCTAGACTTATAAAATATTAAACCCTGGCTTATGCTTTACAGGTCCAAGCTAAGCTAGAAGTGCAGTTTCTCCACCTTCCTCATTGTCCACATTAATGTTAGACGTACTCCTTATTTCCTAGGGATTGGACGTATACACATAGAGAGAGGGAACAAAACTCATCCTCGCTGAAATGTCCAGCCTCATAGATGTGCTCAAATAGCTCCCCACCTCCTGCATATTCAATGAGTATAGCTAGATGGGTGGGAGTGAGAAATACCTCATTGAAGAAAACTATGTTGGGATGCCGTAGAGATCTGTGATTAATAATCTCCAGCCTCACATTTTCATCAATCTTCCTCCACTGCTATCCATCCTTCCCCCACCAAGCGCTAATCCCCTCCCAATAAGATCGGGTAGTAACTGCACCCAACCAGTGTAAAAAAGGCTGCTTCCATACACTATGTTGGAGGAGTGGGCATTATTATGGTGACACAACTTAGTGAAAATAGTACAAGACAATGCGGAGTAGATCCGCCAAAAATCTAGCTTCACCAAGGAGATCTAGAACAATGCTACCATCCCAGAAATAGTTCCAAGCTGTAAAACAATGCCAATTATCACGGAAGAATATATGAACTATAACCCCTATGGTTTACCACCAAAGTACCCTAAACCCCAAACTTATAGCCCCTACATTTTAATCATTTTTTTTCCTTCGTGATTAAATAAATTCTAGTCCACACAGTTATACCATGGTGGCAAAACCTTCTCAACACGAACAAAAAAATCAATGAGAAAATAAGAGTAGAGGAAGAACTCAAAAATAAAGCAAGAAAATTGAATTGCTAAAAATAAAAAACAAAGAGTGAAAAGTACCTTGGAATCTCAATAATTTAGATCAGATCCGAGCAAGCGTGAGAAGCTAGCTGGAAGAATTATGTAAATTAGAGACACTTATTGGTCTAACATGGATGTCTTGAAAAAAAGCCAAATTGAAGAATTCGTTTGTTTCATATGAGCCCCAATTCATTGTTTTCCATAATAGAAATGCCAATTTTTAAAGCCAATTTTGAAGCCTTTGTTTGTTTCATATCAGCCCCTGTTCATTGATTTCCATAATAGAAATGCCAATTTTTACACGTAGCATCCGATTTGTTATAACAATTTAGTAAAATATTTATTTATACTACTTTCACTCGCAAACGAATTTTATTTCAGCCTATTTGGGCACACAAGCCTAAATAGTTTATAATAGGCTAATGATTATAATAAATTATTTTCATAGCATTTGACACACTAAATTTTATTTTCCTACACTTTTCACATTGAATTTTATTTTACCGAGTTTCCTAAAATTAGATATTAAAATTGATTTACAAATAAAATAAAATGGCTATATTTTTTATTATTAAAAGTTAGTTTTAATTTGCTCCATGGTGTGGATTAGTTGATGTGGAATGGGTTGTTAAGGGATTTTTTATAATTTTATTGGTTTCAACTTAGATTACTTTAGTGTACCACGTGTAAGGTAATGTGGGTATACTTGGAGGTGATTGTGTTAAAATTAATTTCCAAATAAAATAAAATGGCTATATTTTTTAATATTAAAAGTTAGTTATAATTTTCTCCATGGTGTGGATTAGTTGATGATGGAATGGGTTGTTAAGGCATATTTTTTAATGTTATTGGTTTAAACTTTGATTAGCTTAGTGTGTCACGTGTGAGATCACGTGGGTATACTTGGAGGTGATTGTGTTAAAATTGATTTTCAAATAAAATAAAATGGATATATTTTTTAATATTAAAAGTTAGTTTTAATTTGCTCCATGGTGTGGATTAGTTGATGATGGAATGGGTTGTTAAGGAATTTTTTATAAGTTTATTGATTTAAACTTAGATTAGATTAGTGTGCCACGTTTGAGGTATGTGGGTATACTTGGAGGTGATTGTGTTAAAATTGATTTTCAAATAAAAAAAATGGCTATATCTTTTAATATTAAAAGTTAGTTTTAATTTGCTCCATGGTATGGATTAGTTGATGATGGAATGGGTTGTTAAGGCATCTTTTATAATGTTATTGATTTAAACATAGATTAGCTTAGTGTACCACGTGTTTAGTAATGTGGGTATACTTGGAAGTGATTGTGGTAGTGGATAGAATCGATCACTGTCACGTAAGTACAAGCTCGCTATAGTTGTCTATTTTTCCATATTCAAAAAATAACAATAATAATAATAATAATCTTATTTTTTTAATTTTATTGAATTAATTATTTATCAAAATTAGATGTTATTAAAATCTCATGATTTTATTGGAGGTAGTTTAGGTGATGGAAATAAGGTAAACAAATTTTCTTGTAGGCATTTTCTAAATTGTGTCATCACTCAAACACTCTCATAGAAAACATATGTCTTAACCCCACCTCAAATTCCTAAAAGAAAACTCTTAATCAAGCCACCCAATGTCACATTGGTGGCTTTCTCTCACTTTAGACTACATAGGAGGATATCCTTGTCTAAGGGGTGAATCCACAAAGATTGAGCTAAGCTAGGTCATTGAGTAATGAAGGAAAGTTCCTTAACAAAGACTAGTGATTTGACACTACTCACTCTCAAAGTAAAAGGTTAGGGATAAGTGTGTGAATAGTCAAACAAACCATGAATTATGAACAAATTTTGAATGATTTTAATTAGAAAACTATGCTTATTCATGCAACAAAATTATACTTGAAAAATGAAAAATAAAACTTGTTCAATTAACCATATAACATGAGATGCTAGTGAAGCATATATACAATGACACAATAAAAATAGAAAATGAATCATAAATTGTGTCTATAGAAGTAGGGCATTAAATCATTCATTCATCATATTCATTAGAATTGGATATTGAGATTTTGTTATCATCATCAAGAGACCATTCCATAATTAAGAGATCATACACCAATAGTATTAACTATGTTTGAGATGTCAAAGAGTTATGTGTTTGCAATGATAAATAAAGGAAATATTCAAACTTTTCATTGTTACTAAGGACAATGAAGACAACAAAGTTGAATGTGGACCACTTACACATTTGTAACATTCAAACGTCATCCATTTATCACCATTTATAGTTGGGTAGTTTGCAAATGTATAATTGTGACCCAAATGATCTGTTTGTAACATTCCAATGTCTGTAATTACAATTAATGAACCATGAGCAATACCATTAGCATGTGAACACATTAACCACTAGGTATTTAGAACAAATTGCCATTAAGACTAGAGATCAATGTAATTTTTAAAGCACCCCTGAACAATAAGAAATTCCATATCATGTCAACATCAAATATTTAAGAATTGCATGCTTTGTCTAAATTGTGTGTAGAGTGCACCAATAGTGGCACAATTGGGCTTCGATCACTATCTTGTTAATGTGTGTTAAGATGTGACATTTCAAATTTGAAACGGATGATACATCTATAAAAAGGCAAGCCAGTAAACCATCAACATAATCTTAAAAATAGTGAATTGTTATCATTATCAACCAAGTCAGTTCATGTTCCCATGCATTGATTTGTGTAAGGGTGTGGTTAAAATGTCAAATGTGTGAAAAAAATGTAAGAAATAAATGTATCAAGAATGAAATAAAACCATGATGTAAATTTGTAAACCCTTTTCACAATTATTAAAGAGCTTAAATATCAAGGTGTTTCATGCATTCATGTACTCATGTGAAGCTTAAGAGTGTTTACTATGTCATAGATATGTTACCTAGATATGTCAAATCCAACATGAACAAGTATAAATATGATAATGTGTCCTTACAAGTAAAGCGTTAATCATTTTTAATTTTGTCACTTATTCTCTAGTCATATATTTTAGTCCTAGACTAAATTAGTCATTTAAGTTAGTCACTTTTAGTTGAGTCACTTAATTCTAGTCATATATTTGATCCCTAGACTAAATTAGTCATTTAAGTTAGTCACTTTTAGTTCGGTCACTCAAAATTGCTCAAATCTAGTAGTAATTCACTTGAAATGATTGTGGTGACTAACTGTTTTAGTCACGTAGTCACTAATCTCTCATTTTGTACTAGTGATTGTTTACATGAGTGTACATGTGGTGTTGTGTACATGTTGTACATTGGGTGTTGTGTATATGTCATGTATGTGGTTTTACGTACATGTGGTTCTATGTACATGTCATGTATGTGGTGTTGTGTACACTTAGTGTTGTGTACATGTTTTGGAGGTGGCACTTTATACATGTGGTATTGTGTACACGTCGCACACATTCTGTTCTACAGTTGTGGTACTGTGTTATGTGTATTGTCTCGTCAGTGCATTGTGACATGTGTATTTGTTGTGTTGTACTTTATGTACGTATTGTGTTTCAAACCAAGTGTAGGTGTCTGTGTCGTGTTGTACACTTGGTGTAGGTGTATGTGTTTTGTTGTACACCAGGTGTAGGTGTATGTGTTGTGTTGTACACCAGGTGTAGGTATTTTGTTGTACACCAGATGTAGGTGTACGTATTGTGTGGTGTCGTATGTCATGTGTAGATGTATGTGTTATGATGTACATTGTGTAAGCATATGTGATTAAAGATAAAAGAAGCATTGGATGTTTTTCGAGTGTGGCAAATGATTTGGTGCGTGTCTGGAAAGTACGAGGACAAAGGCAAAAGCAAAGGACCGATTGGAGGATAAGTATTGATATTTTATTTCATTTTAATTATGCTACACTCTATGACACTGTTTTGTGATATGTTGCATGTGATATATGATTTTTATCTATTTTGGTTGCATTTGAGATAATCAGATGTGATATGATTATACATGATGATTTGATTGAAGAGTTAGTTTGACTTGTTGTGACAGGAAGTATACAGAATTGAAAGTGTATCTTATTGATGGGATACCAATGAGGTATGATTTGAAATTATTTCATGTCATTTTGATTCTAATGGAAATTATGTGTGTGGTATAGGAAAGAAAGGAAAATTCCCAGTTTGGGTGTATGATTTGAAATTATTTCATGTCATTTTGATTCTAATGGAAATTATGTGTGTGGTATAGGAAAGAAAGGAAAATTCCTAGTTTGGGTGTTTGAAACTCATTGCAAGAATTAGTAGCAACAATGAAAGGAATTGGAATAGGAAACAATATGTTGGTAAAGCACTTCAGGAGTAGGGTCATTGTGGGACTCCAGTACCCAATAGTTTCCATTGATTCCCATGAGCATGCTATGATTGATATGATGATTTTGAGGTAGGGATATGCCTTGGTTTTTTGACCTTCCAATGTGAGGAAACCTTGCCAATGGATGGATCCCAGGAAAGGAATGTCGGGGAATTTGGAAGGTGAGTGACTACATGGAAGGGGGTGACCAGATTTCCCAGAGGATTGTGTAGTGGATAAGGGAAGGGCTAGGAATACATTTATTTTAGTCATTAGCATTTCCAGAAGGAATTAGAACCACATTGCAAGTCTGCCCTTGAACAGTGAGTTTGTAACTATTCACTGAGAGAACAAGTAGCGCAAGGATTGTAGTGTTAGAAATTGGATGTATATTTGAATTTGGTAGTGGATTTTGGACTTCCTAGGAAGGAGATCAATCATTGCACTAATTTTGAGGGTGGAGGTGTGAGCCTCTTGATTCCCTTGTTACTGATCTGAGTATTGTATGCTTTTATTTTCTAGTTGAGAAAATGTGCATATGTATATATGTGTATATTATTGTAAATACTGTATTGAGTTGGATTTATAAATATCCATAGACAATATGATTATTTTTTGGTTGAAGAAAATGTGCATGAGTATATATGTGGTTTTTATTATAAATATTGTAATGATCTGTATTATAAATCTCCAGTAAACAATATGTTTTTCATGTTTCAACAGTGGTCATTGTAAATACTACAATGAGTTGTGTTATAAAGCTCCATAGGTAGTATGTTTTGGTTTTGAGTGGTCTTTCTTATTACAGGTGTCATTGAACATTGAGGATGGTTTTTAGCTAAGGGAAAGGGGTCTGTAACAACCCCAGGTTAAAAATCCATGTAATAAAATTTATGTTTTTTCTGCTACAACACCCTCCAAAATTTCACTACATTCTAATTTTGGAGCGTACTTCATGGTCATATCAACTGTCACCTTGGCCTTCAAGTGTCATTTTGTTGTATCATATGTCTTAAGTGTTCTTCAGTATTCTCAAGTTTCATCTCATTCATTAGAACATCTATATATGCGTTTCATGGTCATAACAACTTTGTTGTTGAAAAATGACACTTTCAGGTCGCGGTCCCACACACTTCATGATTTATACTTTGGGAATGTGCATAAAGTGGAATTTTGATATATTATCATCATTGATAAAGTTTTCCTGAGTTTTTTCTATGAGTTATTATGTGTCTCACATGTTTTAACGTTCAAAACTCATCCTGCTCACCCCTTAATAAATCATCCAAACTTATACAAAATTTGGTTGCAAAGTGATCCCATTAAGGCCAAGAGCACATGAGCACACTTTGAAGCCTTGATGGGAGACCCTCCATTGTTAAGAAGTGTTCTATGTGCCATTTTGCAGAGCTAGGAATAAACCGAATGCACGAATCACCTTCCTTTTTCTAAACTTGAGGAAGTGCACTCTCCTTGAGTGCACTGGCACACCCCAAAGACACAAAGTTCAATCCTTCGTCCTTCCCATTTGTGCTTTTCACCCTCCTGAACTCCAAACCAAAGGCACATATCCCAAGCCTTAAGCCTCCAAGAGTGTTCCCTACACCCTTCTTGAGGCCTCTTAGGCACATGAGCACACCTTGAAGGCATGAAAACTCATCATTCAGCCTTCTGAAGTGTGCATTGCACCCTCCCTCTCTCCCTTGAGTGCATAACACACTTAAGAAGCCCAAAGCCTTATGATTCATCCTTTGGACATGTGACATGCACCCTTCCTTGATTGATCTCTCCTTTAAGGAATATGAGTACATTCCAAAGCATTGAAGCTCATCCCCCTCAATCCTTCATCCTTTCAGAGTGTGCTCTTGTGCCCTTAAGCTCCTTCGATGATTTTGAGCACGCCGAAAATGCATGAACTGGAAAATATGCATAAAACATGGTAGAGTAGGATATTTTCAGAAGGATAACTACTTGTCATGAGTGATTGCAGAAATAGCTATTCTAGAGACTTCATGGCAAGAAAACACAAAAAATATTGGGAAAAGAGGATAAACAAAGGATGCATGAAAGAACCAAGATCACACCTGAAACTTCATGATCAAATAACCCTTGAGACTCCAAGATTGAAGACCCTTTGGATGGTGGAAGCACTATGATTAGAAGATGAACAAAGAATAGAAACAGTGGAAACCATGTCACCATTGAAGTAGATCCATGTCATTAGTCACTGTCATTCCCAATCATCTAAGATAGTGGCATGTCTAGTTTCATCATATGATGATGTGGAATTCAAGATGTAATATTGTAATCATTGTAAAGGATGGATAAGTACAATTCCAAGATTCATGTGTGAACTCAAGAGTCATGGGAGTCCAAAATACATGTAATACTAATAGCCATATCTAATTCCAAAAGTTATTTAGAACTTCAAAGGTTGTAGATCTCCAAAGGTCACTAGAAGTTAGAAAGTCAATAGTCATGAGGATATGAAATGTCACTCCTCAAGTTATAAATAGATCCTCATTTCTCATGTAAATGAATTTTAACCTTGGCTTCTCCCATAAAGCATAAGATACTTAAGTTAGTACTTTTGGGGAGCAAATAGTGGCTCCCATGCTCCACTATTGGAGAAAGTGATGTTAATTATATTCATGCATCTTGGGACTTATACTTAATAATTAAAGCATGATGCCAACATGTTCTCATACATGATTATTAATGTTTGAAATAATCTTATGTGAATTTTTATGATTCACGTTTTCTCTCACCAATACTAAGGTAGTTGAACTATTTCTGTTATTTTAGCACTTATTCTATTGAGAACATGTTTTAATGGTTGTAACGATCACCACATATTTGTGGACTATTCTGTTGAATGTTACATGAAACATTCCTATTCATGTGTGTCTTTATTTGGGTGGTACTATTACCTCTCTTTTAGAGGCTCACCTTTTCTCCCGTTTATAATAGAAGAACCTTGATGCACCTACAACCAAACATTCACCAGGCACACTTGCTTTGTTTTCGAAAACACATATGTTATTATCTCTCTTGCTGACAACTAAATCCATGGAAGATATTTAAGTAGATAGAATTTGGGTCGTATTTCATATCGGGATCCTATCCCAAATGGTGTCAGTTCTAATTGGGACCACATATCAGGAAGAACCCCTTGAATTTCGGCAAGTCCATCACTATCTTATGGCTCTAGAAGGATGACATCCATAATTTTATGGATGATAACTCCACCCACCCACATCATAATTCCTCTAGATAAGGCATAAAAATTCCTATCACCTCTCAAACTCATAGTCCTGAAAAAGGCGGATCTTCTCATCTCGTCCTGAATAGAGTTGTGAAGTTTCTTATAAGCACATTTGGGAAATTTAACCCATAAGCCATAAGTTCAAAAAAACTATTGGATTGATTCCTAGAGAACATAATATTCCTTATTTTTTTAAGAAGAAAGAAACAACTCCTATTGGGATAGTAGTTTCTCAAGTGGAAGTTTCGGTTTTCGCAACCTTGGAAGAGTTGACATAATCTGCAGAAAAAACTGAAAAACCAGCGAAGCCTTCTTCTTTCAATAGAGGTGACAGAGACAACATTGTGTTCTCATATGACACTTTCCATGGGTTAGGAGGTCATGAAGAAGACTCCTTAGATTCTGAAGAAGTGGAAGACTATACAGATGAAGACATGGGAGGACAAGGTTTAGATTAGATTACCCGGGTCCCACTTTCCCTTTCGGATATTTTACATAATATGCCAAGACACCCAGAAAAGTTGTTAACGAAATATGACCTTGATAAGGCCATCAAAGCAGAAGACCATTTGGACAACTTCTATCTACACCTGAAGATGATCAAGGTACGTTATAATGATGTTGCATGTAAACTATTTCCTTGTACCTTAGATTTAGAGTGGTTTCTTAGTATTATAGTCTTCCCACAAATTCAGATCAGAATTGGAGGGGGTTTAAAATGTTGTTCCTTAAAATGTTCAGTGATGTTAAAAGAGTTAGGGAATACGAAGATGGGGGAAAAATAAAAGGTCAAACATTTTAATCAGAGGTTCAATCAGGTATTGAATTTCCTCTAGATATGACACCTCACGCCTCCATCATGATTGATTATTACACTTTTTCCTCGCTGACAATCATTTCGCAGTTTGTAGAGAGAGTTGTGAAAGAAATTTTGGCACATAATTTTGAAGAAGCCATCACAGTTGAAAAGGACTTGCATGAAATTAGAGTGATTGTTAATGAGGAATCATCTAAAGACTCCAAAGGGATAGGTAAAAGGTCTAAGGCATCTTCAAGCAAGGATAAAGATAAGGAAGCTACTCGTCTGGAAGGATTGACCTGGACTATCAAGACTCTGTCCAATGTGTTGGAAGAATTAAAACAAAGGAGAAGCAAGACCACTATCAGTATGAAGACTCTGAAATACAACTTCCTGAGGAGGACCATGAGCGGAAACAAAAACAATAATCAACTGACTAAGTCTGCATATAGCTCAAATTTTGTGTTAAATGTTGGAATTTTAGGCGTGGACCAATATTGTTGTTTCCATCAAGAGTATCACTTGGAAAAGACATGACCATAGTGGAATCACATCAAGAATGTTATGGTCGTGCACATTTTAGATGAACAGACTAATCGAATGGAAGAAAAGGAAAAATTTTCGGCAGTTGAGGAAACTGCAAGTGTTAGACATGTAGTAAACACTTTAAGTTGTGTGTTTATTTCTTAGAAGAAAACTGACAATGAAATGCCACTAAATTAGGCCCTCTTGTTATAGACATTTTTGTGCCTTACAGCATTGAGCATGAAATGTCCATAATCTAAGGGATCCAAAGTCCCTAAACATGTTGTTCCTACCCCTAGAGGAACAAGGCTAACAAACCACAATAATTCACAGAAGTTCTCCACCAGAAACTGCTCAAAAACAAGTCAATTCAGGATCAATTCAGTGCTCCACTAGCTGTCTGCGCTGAATGTCAAAGTCAACACGGGCTACCTGCGCTGAATGTCTAAGCCAACACTGGCTACCTGTGCTGAGCGAGAGTTGACATGTGGCAAGTTCATTTCACAAGGTGTCAAAACCCAGGAAGCTTCCAAAATCTTCCTCAATGACACTTGCCTCAGGGAATTCGACTGGTGATGAGTAAGAGGTTCCAAATCTCCAAGTGGAAGCAAGAACCTCCAAGTGGAATCAAGAACTGACAGAGGGAGAGGACACTAGTCAGATCTCAAGCTGACTCATCCTCTCTCCAAACATCTATATATGGATCTCTCCTCCATGAGATCTAGAGGCTGGAATTTTGTTATTGCAAAGAATTGCTGTTGGTTTGAGACCAGAATCATTGGGTGCTTAATGCTTTGAAGGGAGGTGAAGATAGGAATTCCATTTTGCTGGGAAGGAGATGCTAGATTGGAGCCCTCTGGGTTGTATCTCTTCCTGAACCTTGTTATTCATCAATAAAGCTATCTTGGTTTCTCCTATATACTAGTGTATCTTTGATGTATGATTGCATTAGTATGTTTAGTTTACTTCTAATCCTGAACTAGTTATGAATATGAATCTATGTCTTGTGTAGCGTTCTTCTCTTGTGATCTTGCAGAAACCTGTTGAAGCTGGGCGAGCGAGAAGGCAAGTAGCTGGGAACTCTCCAAGAGAAGAGAAACTGGATCGAGGGACAAACGGAAGACACCGGTTAGTCCATCCATCTCTCTTCATTCTAATTCGTAAAGGAAGAATACTAGAATAGCTGTCTCTGTTTGTTGCTAAGGCACTGTCACACCTTAGGTGGATAGGATCGTCCTGCATAGGCATTTTTCCCCACAACAAATTGACAACTCCGCTGGGGAGATCTATTTAGTCATTTTATTTGTGTCTCTATCATTGTTTGTTTCATAGACTCAACAGCAACAATCGAACTGCATTTGCTCTTCTCAGATGCAAAGTAGACAGTTGCTGCTTTGATCCAATCACTGGATTTGTCTATGATCTGAACAATGGACTCACAAATGATTTGATGATCCTTTGTGATAGATCTTAGTACCCCCTCAAAGCATCCCTTTGATTGTACCTTGCTTGTTGCTTTTATTTGGCCTGAAACCGTTGATTAATCAGCAATCTGTGACCCAGAACCCAGTGGGAAACTCTCGTTTCTCCTTCAGCGCGACCCCTGTGAAGAGGTTCTGCATTTCAACGCAGGTCCCGTGAAGGCTACCTGCGCTGAATGTCAAAACCCTAGTGTTGAGGTTGCGCTGATCCAGTTTGGCCTTGTGCAGCTGGGGTTCTCTGCTCTGTGTTGCCCTGTTTTGATCTCTGATTTTTGCAGCCTGTAAACAGCATAGGCACCAGTCTGATAACTCCTTTTCTCTGCTTAAATTCCGCCTCCTTTTGTACAAAAATACTGTGAGTGTTTTTATGTGTTTGTGGCCTCATTTACAGTTTTCTTTTGCATGAGTGAAATAATCATCTTGTAGCCCTTGATTCAGATCTGTTGATTGTGATCTTAGGAGAGAGTTCATTGGCTGTTTACAGTTGATTATACATTTGCTTTTGCTTATTGTTTTGAGTTTGTCTCTTTTAAGTGTCGAAACAAGTGTTCATTTCGAAAGTCGTAAAGTGTTGTATTCTCTTCTACCCTTGCTGATTTCGAAAAAGTAAACTTGTTTGTACTTGTCATTTAAAAGCAAATTCAAAGTTGTACAAAAAGCTTTCTTTGTAGGAATCAATACTAAGAAAGCGGAAAACAAACACCTGCATTGTGCATTTGCATCTTGATAGTTTGCATGCTTGATTTAGGAAAAGTGCATTAGAGTGTGCTAATTGCTCTTTGAGAAAAGATGGTGTCTTTCTTTTCCCTTTGTAGCTAGGATTTTCAAAGTTGAAAAGATATAAAGCTTGCTTATCATCTTTAGACTGCATTTAGGAATTGTATCATACATCTCGTGGTGATCCAGAAAGGTAAACTTCTAAAAAAGATCAACCTAAAATAAACTGAATGAACTTAACAACGCTTTGCAACATAACGCACAACATAGAGGTCTAGGCTAGAGACGTGTTCCGGCGTCGTAAAGCCTGGTGACTGTCGATCTCGTTGAAGGTGGGTAATTCCTCCTGAGGGACGATAGCGCCAGTACGGATTGTGCTCCCACGTACCATCGCGTATATATTGGGAGACCCCTATAGGCATAAAACTTTTATCCTTAGGAAGCCGTGTCGGCCGCCCTACTGATCGCAATGCACTGAACACAGCATTCAGGAAGATCGACCGCTCCGTACCCTAAAAAGTATTTTGCGGTTTTGCGAAAATTTTGGCACACCCTTTGCCTAGAACTCCAGAGCAGTTTCTTTTGGCCTTTTTTAGACTCTATAACAGAAAAAGTCCATCCGAGCATTTGTCACTTCGGGCTCGTTAAAACATCGAAGGAGACTAGAGTCATCTTTAGCTTTTTCTCGACTCTTTAAAATTGAAAAAGCAAGTTGTGTCTAAAGTGTCGTTAAAAATTTATTTTAAACGGAACAATTACCCTGTATTCCTGCGTTGATCTTTAGGTTGAAAAAATGGAGCCCACCAACCAAGGAATTCCCCTTGGTGGAAATCCTAGTCCCTTCTCCTCTTGGGGAGATGTTGGTGCGCCCCATATGGCCACATTGTCGCTTCCAGGACTGACAATTGGCCTGCCGGTCTGGCTCTTTTCAACCAATTTCGTTCAGAACACCGCCACTCCTGAACAGTCGAGTCAACAGTTAGACTAGACCAGAGTTGCTCACCAGCCTTCTACTTCATATAATTCTTCCTCTCCTCCTTCCTCTTCGCTTGACGGAACTGGTAAAACAAAAAACCGAGTTCCTAAGGAGAAGAAGGAAAAGAAGAAGAAAGAGAAGAAGAAGAAGGAGCCAAAAGCGACTGGGGGCAAACAAGTGTCGTCTGACAAAAATCCACACACAGCA
The DNA here is from genome assembly GCA_031772625.1 of Pinus tabuliformis. NCBI lineage: Eukaryota > Viridiplantae > Streptophyta > Pinopsida > Pinales > Pinaceae > Pinus > Pinus tabuliformis. Next base: position 1,450,195,682 of record CM062816.1, read on the forward strand.
CTGGTAAGGCCTAAATCGCCATGCGTCATATGCAAGGGAGACCACTTCCACAGAGATTGTCCCTACATCCCTCGGATACTAAGGGACTGGTCTCCCCGTTTGCACAATTCGGTGACGTCAACCTCTGATAACCATGTTGACTGCACATCGTCAACTAGTGAAAGTGAAGCCCCAGGACAGAGAGGGAAAGCTAGATTTCCCTGCAAACTGTGTGAAGGCGACCATGCCATCCACCGTTGTCCCTTCTTAGATGAGGCTAAAAGAGTTTTGGAAGATCGCCCGATTTTATGAGCGCAACTTCCTCCTGGATATCAAAAACTCCTACCAAGTCCTTCACTAGTTGAGAATCCGGCTGGCCCGCTCAGGTGGTCAGCCGAAGCACCTATCATTGAAGATGAACCGTCTGAATCCATACCTGACGAAAGTCAAAAGGTTGAGGTGGCAGTTGACCCGGTTTTGCCTTCAGAGGCTCTATCTTCGAATGATACCGTCACAGAGGAGAATAAAGACGACACCGTCCAAGTTCTCTTCATTAACACAGACTCTGATGAACAAGGGGGCAATTTGCCCATTCCTTTATCGCAGGAAGGAACTTCATCAAGGTCATACCCGACCGTCTATTTGGTCCCACCACCAAGCAACCTAGTTGTCTCGTTCGACTGGAACCAACTAGGCAGACCCCGGTTACTAGCTAACATACCATTCAGAATTATCGTTCAAATATACAGAATGGTAATGGCTAGCACTATTATTGATGAGGGGGCATCTGTGAGTATCCTTTCCTCTATTGCTTGGAAAGCGCTTGGTTCGCCAGCGCTTTTGCCCGAAATGAGAAATCTATCAGGCTTTGATAAAGGAACCAGTCGACCTTTAGGGATCCTCCCCAATGTGCCTATCACATTGAAAGGGAAGACCGTTCAAATGAACGTGATGGTCGTTCAAGGACCCTTGGATTATAACCTACTCCTTGGACGAGACTATATATATTGCATGGAAGCCATCGTCTCCTCACTCTTTAGAGTAATGTGTTTTCCGCATGAAGGAAGAGTGGTCAAGCTCGTGGACCAACTTTCGTTTCTTGGATCACGCATCGCAAATAGTCATATACCATCCCTAAATGGTCTCTTCATGCAAGAAGTGTCTCAACCCACGGTCCGTCCTCCTGATGAGAGCGAGTAATCCGGGAGGATATGACTGGAACCCAGGGGGCATGCGTCCTGGTCTGCTTCGGCAGGAAAACTTTGGGTATAGAGTAGGTTTCCGCGGGAGAATATGACTAGTCTGTACCCCGTCCGTCTAGGAAGAGGGTTATTCTAGAATAAGATTCTTTTGTCAAAGTTATGTGAGTTGGCGGGCTACGTCGCTCACCTTTGTTTATCTCGGTAGACATCGCCGAAGAAGTGTTTCATTCGTGCCCGCGAACGAGACAATCTTTGGGTAACCTGAAAGAGGTAGGCCTCTCTCGGTGAAATGAATGTTTTGATGGAAATGAAGTAGAGGTAACCTTGAAATCGTACTTTATGCCTGGGGGCATGCAAACCTTTTGGAGTGCTAGTAAGGGGCGGCTATTTATTTTTTAAATTTTTAGGACCTCTAACCCTCTAAACTCGTAGGATTAGTCGTTTCCGAACTTGCATAACGAAAGGATCTGGAGCAAAGCTTACGTAAGATCTAAGCTCCATAAAAAATAGCATCTTCAATGAGACACTCTTATCATATGACTGGTATATTCGAGTAGTTTTAGCACACAGTTCATGCTCGTTAAAAAATAAACGCAAGATCCGAGCAGTTTTAGCACATAGTTCATGCTTGTTAAAAAATAAACATAAGATCGAGCAAGTGTTTCAATCCGTGTTTAAGCTCGTTAAAAAATGAACTACCCGGTAAATAACCATTGCGAATGAAAATTATCAGCCATTAAAGCCTTGGTCGTGTTTGCACCGTCACCTCCACTTTTCATTTGGCCGATCGTTCACCTCCATATGATTGTTTACCCATTTTGAGGAACAGCTGCGAAGAGTGATTTCACCTAGCCATCCTTGTGACACTGCCGTGATTGGAAAATTCCAACCTGTACCTGGAATCAGCTGCTAACCCTGTTTATCACTCGTTCCTCAAAAGACGAGTCTTCTTTAAGCTCTTTTCAACTGACTCGTAAAATATGAAAAGATTTCCGAGTTTTGGCCTTCCAGCTCGTTAAAGCGACAGGAAGTGCTATCCCTCCTCTAGATTTTAATCTTTTTGGACCTGAGGGATTATTGCACAAAAAGATCGAGCGCTTGTTTTGTTCGGCTCGTTAAAACTATCGAAAACTCATCCCTTCTGTATTGTTTTATACTTTTTCGTACTAAAGGGATTAGATGACGAAAAAGGACTTTCGGAGTTAACTTTATGTACCTTTTCAGACTCTCTAAAAATGAAAAGGACCGAGTTATCTTTGTCGTTAGACTCGTTAAAATCATTAAATAGCGACAAACTTGTCTTTAGACGAGAACGAGTTTCACTATCGCTAGGCTCGTTAAAACATAGCGATGGGCTTGCCCGAAGGGTAGTTTATAGAACAAGCATATGTTATCCTCCTCAAGCTTGACAAAAATAAAGAGGTACTGGTCAGCAATGACTGGGGAAAAATTGGGAGAAACTAAAGAAAACTTTGATGGTAGCAAGTCGCTCTTGAACATGACACTTTTCCTCCGTACCACAATCGGGCTGGGTTGTTTCATTCACCGGTCACATCGCCATGGTCTCACCATACCATCCATATTTGGGGTAATGCTACCGATCCATCGCATCAGTGTCGCCATATGTTCAAGAGAAGTCGTTCAGAAAATTCAACCGTGTCCCATCCACTGCCATACATTATCCTTCATCCTTTCATGACCGCCACCCTGAATCATATGTCACAGATCGTTTTCACCTCCATCAAAATCATTAGCTCCGTTCCGTGTCATTGATGTGGGATTCATTAAGGCCCTCCTTTGACAGATCGCTTCTTGTCGACATCAGCTCATTATCCAAGAAGTTGATCTAGGAACAACCCCTTCAGTACTTTGAAGCTTGCATGCCTCAATGGCAAGTTTCTCACTTCCGGCGACAGGTATACATCAATGACCTTCGACCGAAAGATTTTGCGTGGTGTTCGACGCCAAGTCCTTTATTCACACCACGTGAATTGTACTGCAGTACCTTGAGGGTCATTATCATTATCGGTGATTCCTCTCGCGCTTGTTAACGGTTTACCTCATTGACCGATAATCAAGGGATGTCTTTCCATGTTCAGAACATTTCTCACATGGATCGACTTGTACTTAGAGTGAAGATCGAACGAGTTTGAAGACCCCAGATCTAGTTCCATCCATCCGGGCTGTGATATATATTTAGGAAAACTAAAGACATTGACATGTACATCATTGCGGCAGATAATCATCCTACTCAAAGGATGATAATTTCATCAAAATTATCAGTCTACCATCAGACAATTGTCTGTTCTATGTACAGAAAAATGAATTTATAAAGCTGAGCATGGGAATGCCCGTCTCATCTAGATCATGAAAGCAGTATGAAAAATAATGTATTGTATTGTATCTTATTACAGGTCTCCTCCCAGCATTGGATGAACTTCGGACCCTCCTGGATAAAGCATTTCACCCAATAAACGGCCTCATACTTTAGGGGGCAACTGTTATAGACATTTTTGTGCCTTACAGCATTGAGCATGAAATGTCCATAATCTAAGGGATCCAAAGTCCCTAAACATGTTGTTCCTACCCCTAGAGGAACAAGGCTAACAAACCACAGTAATTCACAGAAGTTCTCCACCAGAAACTGCTCAAAAACAAGTCAATTCAGGATCAATTCAGTGGCTCCACTAGCTGTCTACGCTGAATGTCAAAGTCAACACTGGCTACCTGCGCTGAATGTCAAAGCCAACACTGGCTACCTGCGCTGAGCGAGAGTTGACATGTGGCAAGTTCATTTCACAAGGTGTCAAAACCCAGGAAGCTTCCAAAATCTTCCTCAATGACACTTGCCTCAGGGAATTCGACTGGTGATGAGTAAGAGGTTCCAAATCTCCAAGTGGAAGCAAGAACCTCCAAGTGGAATCAAGAACTGACAGAGGGAGAGGACACTAGTCAGATCTCAAGCTGACTCATCCTCTCTCCAAACATCTATATATGGATCTCTCCTCCATGAGATCTAGAGGCTGGAATTTTGTTATTGCAAAGAATTGCTGTTGGTTTGAGACCAGAATCATTGGGTGCTTAATGCTTTGAAGGGAGGTGAAGATAGGAATTCCATTTTGCTGGGAAGGAGATGCTGGATTGGAGCCCTCTAGGTTGTATCTCTTCCTGAACCTTGTTATTCATCAATAAAGCTATCTTGGTTTCTCCTATATACTGGTGTATCTTTGATGTATGATTGCATTAGTATGTTTAGTTTACTTCTAATCCTGAACTAGTTATGAATATGAATCTATGTCTTGTGTAGCGTTCTTCTCTTGTGATCTTGCAGAAACCTGTTGAAGCTGGGCGAGCGAGAAGGAAAGTAGCTGGGAACTCTCCAAGAGAAGAGAAACTGGATCGAGGGACAAACGGAAGACACCGGTTAGTCCATCCATCTCTCTTCATTCTAATTCATAAAGGAAGAATACTAGAATAGCTGTCTTTGTTTGTTGCTAAGGCACTGTCACACCTTAGGTGGATAGGATCATCCTGCATAGGCATTTTTCCCCACAACACCTCTATCAGAAGAAAAACAATTTATATAAGTTAAGGAGTCAAGGGCTCGTTCCTGAACAAGAGTTGACAACGAAAAAGTTTAAGGAACATTTTTGAAGAAAAATCACATTGCCTATCAGCTAAGCTCAAAACAAGTGTGGAGATGCTTCCCCACCAAAAAACACTTCCAACAAGAAAAGAAAGACTACCACTGTAGAAGTATCATACAAAGGCTCTCCTCCAGATACTGCGGAAATTCCCGCTGCACTAGACTATAACATTGTGGAAGATATGAAGAAATCTCACCCAAATATTTCATTCTTTGAGCTTACAAGGATATCAAGTCAACGAGAATTGTTTGTCCAAGAACTTTCTGAGTCCTCAGGTGATAATACTTCTTCCTCTCACAAGGTCTCTGGTAAGTCTCCTAGCCCCCTGTAACTAGTGGTTAATGCTTTAACATTGGAAGCTAATTCTCTTTTCCTGCCATTTTTATTGAGTTTTGAAATTTTCAATTACAATTTTCACAATTGTTTGGTCAATTTTGATGCATCTATAAACGTAATGCCATTATCGGTTGCTAGTAAAATAAATTCTAAATGGGATGAGACTGATGCAAAGATTATTCAGTTGGATAGGTCCCTTGTCTAATTATTTGTGAACTTAGATATTTCCTTATTAGCATATCATCTAATTACCAAGTTCACCAATGTATAAACATGGTAATTGTGGAGATCCGAGAAGCATATGGTGTATTTATAAGTAGAGACTTGTCAAGAAAATTACAAAGGTATTTTTCTACTGATTGGTCACATTTATGGCTTCCTTATAAGGGAAAGAATAACCAAATATACGTGGAATCAAAAGTTTACATGAAGCACATTGTTACAACTTTTGAAGAAAAAAATGAGGCTATTGCTTTTGAAGACCTAATTTTTGGCTATTATTTTAAGAAACTGACCTTGGGTGCCACCTTGCATAGTCATTAGCTGTTCCACTAGATCCACAACTAGAACTCGTTCCTTCTCCAGCTGGTGTAAATGAATTATGTAATATATGTGTACATAGTACTTGTACTAGTATTAGTAGGAATAATAATATGGGAAATAACTTAGTAGCTTGTAATTTTTGGACTCTATATTTTGATGGTTCTAAAACACAGGATGGCTTCAGAGCTAGTTGTGTCCTTACATACCCATATAGTAAGAAACATATACTTTCTTCCCATCTAGAGTTCGAGTGCAATAATAATACTACAGAATATGAAGCACACATGGATTGAAGAAATATATAGACCTCAAGGTAGAGATCATAAAGGTAATCAACGACTCAAAGGTAGTCACTCATACATGGAGAAGACACTCTAGATAGCATCTAGGTTTGAATTATTTTTGCTACTAGATGGATTCTCAGGATATAACCAAGTGCTAGTATTTGAACTATATAGGTTGAAGACTACATTATGAAGTAAATGGAGAACGTTGGGATTTAAGAGAATGGAATTTGGACTAATTAATGTCACTGCAACTTTTGACAGAGGGATGGACATCGCCTTTTATGTGCTTACAGGTCAAAGCATTGTCGTGTATTTAGATGATGTCACTATGTTTTCGGAAAAACGGTCTAATCATTTAAATCATTTAAAGAGATATTTTAAATGGTGTCGTAAGTATGGGGATCTCTTAATCTGAAGAAGAGTGTTTTGGTGTGTCTGAAGGGAGCCTACTAGGGCAAATCATAGCAAAGAGTCGTATCAAGATCGACCCTAAAAGGGTCAGGGATATCACAGAGTTCTTGTTTCCCTTGAACAAGAAAGCCACACAATATTTTTTAGTAAAAATAGTTTTCCTAAAAAAATCCATCTCCGAGTAGGCTCAAATAGTCAAACAAAACAGAAGATGATCAAGAAATATGTAGTATACAAATGGGACAAATTAGAGAAAGATTATTTCATGTAGATCAAACAGGCTATCACTGATGCACTCGCACTATTCAATCTAGACTATTGTAAGGATTTCCTACTCTACACATTTACCTCAGATTTATTGATCGCATTCATTTTGACTCAGAAGGGAAATGAAGGGAATGAGAGACCTAATTCTTTTATGAGAGCTAATCTATAGGGCCCATAATTAAATTACCCTATTATTGACAAACAGGCGTATGTATTATATAAGGGAGTGAAGTATTTGAGGTCCTATTTACCTAAAGCATATGAAATTTTATTTTTAACTCATTGAACAGTGAGAACTATGCTCGTACAACAATATTTACGTGATACGAGGGCTACTTGGGTGACCAATCTTCAAGAATATGATCTATAATTTGAACCAGTTCATACTATTAAGGGGCATGGATTATGAAAACTAGTAGTCGAAGCTAAGGATTCTCCTAAAGAAGATCTTTTAGGATGGAAGCAAGAAATTGAAATGTACAATATTTATCATGCCCCTCCATCTATGTCCACAGAGCCCTTGTACGAAGATCTAGGACAATTTTTGGAACATGACACATTTCCCTTACACTTATCGAATAAACTAAAAATAGAAATTGATTTAAAGGCTCTATTATATTAATTGGTCCATGGAGTTATTTCAAGAAGTACCACAATGGAGTTTTACTAAGGTTCTATGAGCCCCAAGATACGGAGAAGGTCCTTAAGGACTTAAACGATGGGCCGATAGGTGGCCATTATGCGAGAGACACCAAAACACAAAAATTTATGAGGGCTGGTTATTATTGGCCTACTCTTTTCAAAGATCTGCATGCCTATGCCTGAAGGTGCCAAGCTTGTCCGAATTTTTCTGGTTGTGATCAAAGGTCAGTCACCTCACTACTCACAGTAACAGTTGAAGAGCCATTCCAATAGTGGGTCCTTGATGTTATTAGAGAAATTTTTCCACATTTGTCAAAGCAGCATTGGTATATCCTCATAGCTACGTATTATTTAACCAAGTTTCCAGAGGTAATTCCTCTTACACAAGTGAATGACTAGGAATTCATTCATTTTTTGTGATGGAACATCATAGCCACGCTTGGGGTTCCTACGTCACTTGTCTTTGATAATGCAACATACCTTTCATTGGTAAGACCTTATGACTTTTCATTAGAAAATGAAATTGCTTTAAATAATGCATCTAATTACTATCCCCAGGGTAATGGTATGGATGAATCAACAAAACCAAACCTCATTCACATCATTAAGAAGACAATTTTATCTGAACAAAATAATTGGCATAATACTTTGACCAATGGTCTTTGTGACGACTGTATAACCCCTAATCCTTCCTTGAAATCCTCATCATATTTTCTGGTGTATGGTAGAGAAGTTATCTTTCCCCTAAACCTGTATCTCCTAGCATTGAAAAGCTCCAAGAATCATAAGGAAAACCTTTTCTACTGGTTCAGAGAAATATAGACATTACTCAAACTCGAGGAAGAGAGGCTCAAAGACAACGACCAATTTTTTGTGCATCAAAGTCGTATAAAAAATTTGTTGGACAAAAAATCCACAGGGGTAAAGAGCTTTGATGTGGGAAACCTAGTTTTGAAATGGGATAAATGCCACAAAGACAAAGGTAAACTCACTAAGTTCCAACCATTGTGGATTGGATTATCCATAATTGAAGAGAGGACCAACCTTAAAGCCTTCAAGCTAAAACCTTTGGACGATAGGTTTGACCCCCTTCTCGTAAATGGCCAAGACCTTAATCATTATTTTCAGTAGCAACTACCAGCTTCAATTTCTATACATATTGTTTTAGATTTTCTTTCTCTTTCGTCTGAGTCAGTGATGTGTCCATTATCCAATCATCTCATGCAATGTATTATTTTTTGTCATTGTACACAAATAAGACCTATGTGTAAAGTGCATGGCCCAAAGACTTTGTAGGGAAATGAAAGAGAATTGTGACAACTGCAACACTTGGATTTATATGTATTATTCTACTTTGTTTGGGAAAGTTCCATAGCTTTAGGTAAGTCCAAATGGAAAATATGATTTGTTTGATAGGAGAACCTGCAAGGAACCTATTATATTTTTTCTTATGCTAGGACCTAAACTACTCAACTTGGCATATGTTCACTTGCATGTTAACAATTGTTCAGCCTAATAGAGAAGGGATAAGGGGAAATATAGAGCGATAAAACCAGAATAAGAGGTCTTAAACTACTTCTATGAAGGGGAAACCTATGATGCCCTCAATAAGTAAGGATCCCTCTTTCACCCATTGAGAATAATCAGTATTGATACAAAGTGCTATTAACTAAGTCAATAAAGGGTGAAAGAATGCTTGTTCTCTTGAAGTGACTTTGTTGGGGTATTGTCCAAGCCTGTTGGTAGCGAATAAACACCAAATATTAAAAATATATACTTTGAATATCCTAAACATTCCAAGCACATTAACCTTTCCTGAATTTAACCAATTGTGATACGATGTATCTTTGTGGGAGTTCAACGAAGTTGAGAAAAGAGATGATGTTATGTATGAAACCGGGCCGAAAATGGGAACTTGTGGCAATCAATACTTCTTGAGGGTTTGACCATTAACTTAAAGCTAATTCCTAGACATAGAAGCTCAAGTTTGCCCAATGTGTTGCCAAGTGTTGTCATTGCTACAACACCCTCTAAATTTCACTACATTCTAATTTTGGATCCTACATCATGGTTGTATCAAGTGTCGCCTTGGTCATGAAGTTTCACCTTGTTTTTCCTCATATGTCTTAAGTTTTCTAGAGTGTTCTCAAGTGTCTTCAGATTAATTTTAATATCTCTATATGTTTTTCATTATCATAACACCTGTGTTGTTGTAAAATTACACTTTTAGGTCGCAATCGTACACACTTCACTATTTATACTTGAGGAATGTTCATAAAGTTTCGCTTTGATGTATATTCATCATTGATCAAGTTTTTCTAAGTTTTGTCGATTATTAATATGTTTCACACATGTTCTTATGTTCACAATGCATCTTACTCACCCCTTGATCAATCATCCAAACTTAGACAAAATTTAGTTGCAAAGCAAGCCCAGTCAAGCCAAGAGTAGATGAGCACATTCTGAAGCCTTGATGGGAGAGCCTTCATTGTTCAAACGTGTGCCATATGCCTACTATAGATCCAGGCACACTCCAAAGGCACAAATCCACTTCCTTGTTCTAAATGATGCCCTCAAAATTGACCTAGTCTTCCTTGAATGCACTCCTTCAACTCAAAGAGGTGTGTCCTCCGTAAGTGCATTGGTCCAGCTAGGAGACCCAAATTTCAATAATTCAATCTTTCCTTATGCACCCTTCACCCTCCTGAGCTTCTTGAGTGCATTGGTGCACCCTAAATGCAGAAATCCCCATCCTTCATCCTTCAAGAGTGCACCCTACGCCGTTGCCAAGGCCTCTTAAGAAAATGAGTGCACCACGAAGGCATGAAGCCTATGCCTTCAGCCTTCAGGAGTGCGCCTTGCACCCCCCTCTCTCCATTGAGAACATAGTGCACTTGGGAAGCCTTCCCCTTACCCTTCATACTCTAGACTTGCCAAATGTGCCCTGCCTTGATTTATCTCTCCTTTAGGGTGCATGAGAGAATGTTGAAGCATAAGACTACTCCTCCTCAATCCCTCAACCTTTTAGAGTGTGCCCTTGCACCCTAGAGCTCCTTCGACAATTTTAAATGCTCAAAAAATAATATCTTCATAAAACATGGTAGAGCATGATATTTTAAAACTAATGGTTTCTCATCATGAGTGATTTCAAAAATAGGTATTCAAGAGACCTCATGAAAAACACACACAATGAAGATAAGGAAAGGAGCACAAAAAAAAGAAGCACGAAAGAAATAAGAACTATACTGAAACTTGATGATCGAATCAACGTATAGACTCAAAGATTAAAGACACTTTGGAGTGTGGAAGCACTATGATCAGAAGATGAACAAATAACAATCATAGTGGAATCCATGTCATCAATCACTCTCAGTCCCAGTCATCCAATATAGTGATGTGTTTAGTTTCATCATATGATGATGTGGAAGTCAAGATGTAATATTGTTATCATTGTAAAGAACAAATAAGTACAAGTACAGGAGTCATGTGAGCTCTCAAGAGTCATGGAATTACAAAATACATGTAACACCAAAAGTCACATGTAATTCCAAAAGTCATTGGGAACTTCACATGTTGTAGAAGTCCAAAGGAAACTAGAAGTTAGACAATCAAGAGTCATGAAGATATGAAAGGTCACTTCTCAATTTATAAATAGATCCTGATTTCTCATGTAAAGGACTTTTAACCTGGGATTCTCCCATAAATAATAAGAGAGATAACATAATACTTTTGGGGAGAAAGTAGTGGCTCCAATGCTCCATTATTGGAGCAAGTGATGTTCATTGTATTCATGCATCTTCAGACTTACACATAATAATTGAAGTTTGATGTCCAACATGTTTTGATACATGGATTATGAATGTTTGTAAGACTATTCTATGAATATTTATGATTCATGTTTTCTCTAACTAGTACTAAGGTAGTTTAACTATTTCGATTATTTTAGTGCTTATTCTATTGAGAATGTGTTGTAATGGCTGCAACGATCATCACTTCTTTTTGGAATATTCTACGAGATGTTATATGAAGCATTCCTATTCATCTGTGTCTTTATTAGGGTGGTCCTATTACCTCTCTTTTAGAGGCTAACCTTTTCTCCCCTCTACAGTAGAAAAACCTTGATGCATATACAGCTAAACATTCACTAGGTACACTTGATTTCTTTTCGAAGGTAGATATGCCATTTTGTCTCTTTCTGATAATTAAAGACAAGGCAAATATTTAAGTATAAAATGACTGTTTGTATTCTGGTTGGGACTCCTATCGCAAATGGTGTGATTTTTAATTGGTACTATATATTGGGGAGACCCTCTTGAATGTTGGTAGGTATAACATTTTCAACTAGTTAATAAATGAAAAATAAGACCAAGGTCATGGGACACATATTCCAAGTTTAATGTTGGGAAAAACATCCTATTGGGTTTTCATTTGGTTTATTATGGCTAGGGCAAATTCGAAAAGGCAATGGAAAAGAATTTGAAAAGGAAAGAGACATTAATTGGCATTTTATTTATGAAAATAATGGAAAATAGGAGAAGAGGAAGGTGAAAGGTCACACATTTTCAAGAGGAGGAAATTTAAGGAAAATAGAGGAAAATGAAGAAAATAGAGGCCTCATTGATAAAAAGGCTTTTGAGGATCAGTTCACAAAATTTTGTTAGTTCAATTTTGGAGCTCTCTTTATATTCTCTCTACTCTCTCATACTCTTGAACACTTAGGGAATTATTTGAGAACTATAGCATTGGAAAAGGAAGAAAAACGAAGGGCATAAAAGCAAAGTGAAGAAAAAAATCAAGTAAGGAAGAGTTGGATCAAGCGGCTACAATGGGATTACGTATAATCTCTAGTTCATTTCTTTATGAGTCCCACATTCATGCTCGGAATATGGAAAGTGGGTGATTTGTTGAAAGCTATGGTTAGGTCGTATGCAGAAGTCCCTGACTTGGTCAGATTTTTCATATGTTAATAATATTTCTTTTCCATTGTATTTCATGAGTAAATGTATTTGTTATTTTGTGGCTTTGATTGTTGTTCTATCATTGTTATTATTTTGGTTATATGTTGGTTATATGTATGGTTTTATGATAGAGTTGAGTGATGATTCCCATCATATTTTGATTAGTAAATGAAATTTTAATGAATATATGACCTAATAGATTACAATGAAACTATTGTGAGAGGTCATTAGACCTTCTTGATGAATCTTAGATAAGTATGAGACCCCTATGTTCAGATATGTAATCGTGACCTATAGATTACATGTTCATGATGTGTCTGAAGAAATTTATATCATGGTTAGGCCTTGCTAAGTGAATTTATTGTATAAGTTTCAATAATTTATGGGTAGTTCTCTAGATCCTAGTCCTAAAGATGTTAGATCTCATGGTCACTAGCACAGAACTGGCTAGAAAATACTATAGTCACTGGGAATCAGGACTGCGATACTGAGTAGGTGGTTTTAGTTCCATTAAGGCCTTGTCATGGTAGCAAATGGGGGGGCAGGTTAGTGAAAAAGAAAGTTAACTCAATTGTTGGGAACCTTGAGTGGTTGGTTAGCTCCTGGGGGTCCTATAGCACATGAGGGAGGTCAATAAAGTCTTGGTTTTTCAGTGACACTTCCTTAACCATACCTAGGGAGCTGTATCATATCATAGTAGCTCATCATAGGAACTATTTCAAGTCTTCAAAGGTTCAATTGCATGAGAAGACTGAGCACATAAAATGAGAGTCCTAACAAACTAGAGCTTAGTTACAAGAATTATGTTTAATACCCCTTGAGAAAATCACTAAAAAACATAGATATGGAAACGAAACTAATTTATCATTCATATAAATGTTTAAAATGAGATAAACAATACCACCGACTCACACCACAAGAATTCCTGAATAATAGCTGCAACTTGGCCTTTGATTTCCTGTAAAAAAGTGATGAAGTACAAGCTACATGATTTCCAATCTCTGATATCCAACCTTGAGTTTGACTGAAAAATATATACATATAGACTAAAAAAAAACTTCCCCACTCTTATGGATCGAATCCCTTTATATAGGAATAACTTACATGAATTTCTCAACCAAAACCTAATGACTAGGGAGGTTGGAACAAACCCTTCACTTAGACTTTGACTGAATCGTTTCTCATAAATGAGGCCTAAAACTACATAAAAATCACTCTAAAATGATACTTTACCTTATATTAAACCAATTCAACTCAAAACATGAGGAATTACATCATAAAATCCAAGTTTGACTGAAGAAAACTCAAAATTTGGACAAATAGGCAAAAGGGTAGCACCATCAGGCACAAGCATAGTGCTAAATTAGAGGAGGTTTTTGAAAACCTTCCACTACTCCAAATCCAGCTCTGAATATACAAATGGGAACCTTGGGATATCTAATTGTCATTATACACCTCAAGCAAGAAAAATGGACAATCAAGTAGCAAGAAAAACACATTCTCCCACGACTACTCCAAAAGCACAGTGCCTAGTCTAGTAAGGCGGCAAAAAGTGGTTTTTTGACATGTGTTTGGGCATTTTATTAAAACTTATTTGCTGACAAGGCACCAAAACTGGATATATAGCATTTATAGGTTATTATCTATCTATCCATATAGACTTTTTGGGATTTGGAGGTCTGAGGAAAAATCACAATGCCTTTTGGTTGAATCGTTCTTCTTGTTTATGCCAAAAGTCACAAAAACTCAAACTTGTTTAGAATTTATTCCAAATTTCTTCAAGTTTTATCCATGAAGCTCTGAAATGAAATTTCAATCAAGGAGGGAGGCCTCAGCTAGTAAGTCAAGTTTATATTTCTATTTTTTCCTCCTTAGGGTTTGCCTTAACTTCTTTTTCAACTTCTTGATTCTGACTTGGGAGACCTTCTTTCTAGTACAGTAGTGCATGGCCATATGCCTCTAAAGTTTAGTGGCCCTGTTGTTCCTCTTAAGGACCTTTTCTAAGTGCAAATTGACTTTATCAAGCTAATTTTCCCTATTTTTTCGAAATATTATTTAATTGACTTGTTAATGTTTTGTTGCCTCATTGGAGAGGATGTTTCAGTTATTTTCTCTTCATTACTCTTCAAACCTCTTGACTTAGGCCTTCTAGGCTTGAGTTGAAAACTAGTGCCTTCAATATCTTCCAAGTTTATCATTGTTTTACCTTTAGCACCATCCTTCTCCAAATCTTCTTTAGATTTATCAAGCAAAATTTACTTGACTTTGAGTTGTTTGTTTTCATGGTGAAGGAAAGAAATCCAGAAATATGCCTTGGACATCCTAATCTTCAGCTCTATAATATCAGCCTCTTTCTCCTGGATGATCTTCTCTGGGGATTTGATATACTCATACACTTCTAAATCTGCCATATCAATGTCAAGATGAATTTGTACTTCTTCATCCAATGGTGTCTCATGCTGCTATGATGATGTAGGCTTGGCCCTTTCAACTATGTCTGCAAAAAACATAAGACTTTTCCCTCTTCTGTAGGTCATGGTCACTTCTGCCCTAGGAGTTGTTATGATAGATTTGTTAATAAAATCCACCTCTTGTTATGTTGGGGAAGGCAAAGGAGTAGTGATGACCTACCTAACCTAACCAGTGACCATATTTTTATTGAAACCCTGTTTGAAACCATAAAAATTTGTAGTAGAACCCTATCAAAAACTTTGTAAGAGCATATTTGATCAATAGTGACTAACGGGACTGACATACACTAACATTAGCTCCAACTGGGGATGTCAGATCTCTTAGGAGGTGTTAATAACACCATAGACTAGGTAGCCTAATCCATTGAGCATGGAGTCAAAAATAAAAATTTAAACTCAAAACTGTAAACTGACTGACAAACTAAACCTGAGTTGCAACCAAACCACTTGGAATACCAAACTATACATGCTAAAACTGAAACTGAAAGTACTAAAAAGATGCATAGATCACTGAGATTGTTTTCACACACCTACCTAACCTATACTTTTGAGAAACTGCTCAATCAAATAACACAAAAATGCTAGTGAAGCCAATCAAGTAACTGTTGAAACAAGTGGACTACTTGACAACACATCAACAAAATCAAAGCTAGAAAATGTAGTAACAAAGGCAACTGATGATAGATCTATTCCTAATAGTGAAAACATCATTGGAAGCTCAAGTTGTTAAAACCCTCCATGTAGTTTGCTACAAGATCAATAAAGACACGATATATTGGTTGATCCTCTAGGTATTCAATGACTAGTTTAACATGGCTCAGTTTTCCAGTTGTATCCTCAATGTTAAACCATGATTTCAGCTATACGGTGTCAGTCTTGGGTTCAAAAATAGAACATTCATTAATCTAAAAGTCAAAGGGTAGTACAATCCCCCCTTTTTTTGACAAAGGAAGGTTTTCAAAGAACTGTTTTGGATCTTGGAAATTGTAGGACTGAATTTGAACATTTAAACCCTGAATGTCTTTCTCAATTTCGTCGAAAAAATCCTATAAAAAGTGAATTTTATCTTTAGATGTATATTTGCATGACTTTAAATAAATAGACAAAAATTTTGAGAAAGCCTCATCAATTTCATCATCATCAAAATTATCCCAGTATTCTTTGAAATCTTCAATCAAAATAGGTTTTGTGACATACCCTTTCATCCTGTTTAATGTGCCAATCAACTATGCAATTTAAGCTTTGGATTCTTCAGCCAATGGAGTTTCAATGACACATTGAATTCTAGATCCCCTAATGGTGGAGTCATCAGGTGAAAGGTGCACAACTTACTTGTGTCTGTTCACCATCAAAGAAAAGATCTAAATAATTTTCATTTTCCCAACGATGATAATCATCAAATTCGTCCCCGGCAACAATACAAAAATGTTATCCTCCACAATGTCCCAAGGCTAACAAAGGAGATCGACAGAGGTAACTTCAAACCACTTAGGGTTTAGCAGCTAACCCTGCTAAACTAGAGAGGGATCTCTATATGAACTCATAGCCAATGATGACTAGAGTGGAAAAGGATGTTAGGCTAGTTATTATAGCACTAGTGTTTTGCGGATTTAGGGTTTGCTGGATCAGAGGTACAAATCAGGGAACTAGGTCAAGTCTTCAAAGGTTCAATTACATGAGATATAAAGGAGCAATGTAGGGATTATTTTGTGATAGATTAGGAGTTTGTCAATGTAGTTTAGGGTTTAATAGGTAAGCAAATCAAGATGATCATGTGAACCATGAATTCATATATCATGAATACTGAGCACATAAAATGATATTCCTAATAAAAATAACTTAATTACGAGAATTTTGTTTAATACCTCTTAGGAAAATCACTGAAAAGCTTTGATATGGAAAGGAAACTAATTTATCATTCATTAAGAGGAGAAAAAAATACCAAAAACTCACAACACAAGAATGCCTGAATAATAGCTGCAACTTGGTCTTTGATTTCCTATAAAAATATGATGAAGTGCAAGCTACAAGATTTCCACTCTTTGATGTCCAACCTATAGTCTGACCGAAAAATAGATACATATAGACCAAAAAAAACTTCCCCACTCTCAAGGGTCCAATCTTTCAGTATAGGAACAACTTACATGAATTTGTCAACCAAAACCTAATGACTAGGGAGATTGGAACAAACCCTCCATTTAGCCTTTGACTAAATTGTTTCTCATAAATGAGGCCTAAAATTACATCAAAATCACTCTCACAAACCCATTTACCTTTGATTAGATCAAATCAACTCACAACATGATGAATTACATCATAAAATCCAAGTTTGACTAAAGAAAACTCAAAAATTGGACAAGCAGGAAAAAGTACAACACCACCTCTAAAAGCACAATGCCATTAGGCATAAGCGCAACACCAACTTTGAGGAGGTTTTTGAAAGCCTTCCACTCCTCCAATTCCAACTCTGAATATACCAATGGAAATCTTTGGATTTTGTTATGTGGAATTTTGCATCTATAAATAAACACAACTTCCCTAAGTGGGTAGCTACACTTAGAATGTTATGAAACTAGCTCACAAAAGGATAGAAAAGATAGATAAACGCCTTAGAAATAAGCCTCTTTGAGGGGGCAACCTCCTTTACATTACACAAATGAACAATTCTTGGATGATACAAATGACAAGACCTCATTTCTACATATAGGAGTCTAACGGGTCATAATATAATTAGATCCAACATAACAATAATAATGTAACAACACAATAATATAAATAATGGGCTTTTATGGGGCACAATAATAACAATATGGGGACTACATGGGTACAACAATATAATAAGGGGGTTGTACTAATAACAATAAGTGGTTACACTAGTAGTATAGGGGCCTAACATGCCCCTCTCCTTCAAAAAGTGTTGTCCTCAACTCTTGAGTATTTCTTGATGCTTTTGTATAAAATTCTTGTCCTCCCATGTGGAATTGTCAGCCGACACATTCTTCCACTTGATGAGATACTTTGAATTTGATCAATTATTTAGCTGTCAGGTTCTTGTTTCTGTGACTGCTCCAGGTTCCAGTATGATTTCTCCTTTCTCTTCAAGTTCTGGCGATATTGTTTGAATTGGGATCTTCTACAACTTTTGAATGAGTGGCCACACATCTTCATCCTTCTTCCATTCATCCCTTGCTTCATTTATCGAATCTGGTTGGATAATAGAAATAGCACAAAATAATGCTTCCACATCCTCATCCTTTCTTGAGAGTGCATCTGCAAGAAAAGTTTGCTTCCCTTTTCTGTAGATGATGTCAAAGTCATAACACAAGTTATTTCTGACCCATTTTTTCTATTCTTCTAAAGATAATATTTGTTTTAAAGTTATTTAAGACTATCATTATCCATTTTTACCTTGAAGTGTCTTGACATTGGGTAAGGTCATCATTTCTTAAGTGCATGTAGTGTTGCCAACACTTCCTTATCATAAATATCTTGCCTGAGATGTAGCCGTAAAAATACCCAATCACCTATGTGTGAAGTAGGAAAGTGTTCCCTATGCGGACAGAGGCAACCCCTCTAGCCCTAGAGTGGGTCTAGTCACAACAAAAACAAAACAACAATCGATTTCCTTAAATAGCCATCGTTGGAGGCCTACCTCAACACCGGTGTTCGATGAAGCTTTCGTTGCATCGTTCCAACTTTTGTTTCCTTCTCCATAATGAGCAGTCAGCCTGAAATAGCACAAGAGAACAATAGAACATGTAATCGAGATCAACAATGATATATTTACTTATAAAGTCAAGAAATCATAAGCTATCAATTGAATTGTGCACAAGATATAGGAAATCATCATTTCTTGTATTAAAATGAATCCAGAGTAAAGCTTACAACCAAGTCTTGATGTCGTAGGCCTTCTCGGAGGGTCTGGCCTGTATGTTTCTTCAAGAATTCACTCTCATGAATGGGTCTCCCAAATAGATGATATCTCTCTCACTTACAAGCTCTAATTCAAGGCTAAGGAAATCCACAACCTCTTACCAAACTATCAACAATTCCACACTTGTCAAACTCACACCCAAGCTATCTAATCTGCTTCAATCCAACTAGCAACCAGTAACTAGCAACTAAGAATTAGTAACTAGTTGATCATAGCAATGGTGGGTGCTTTTATAGGAGGAGGAGACTCCATAAAATGAGGGAGAGGGAGCTTATCCTCAAGGGAGGTTTCATAAAAGGTTGAACAACCATCCCAGAGGAGGAAAGGCAAACCAATCTGACCCAACAACTAGTTCTATAATCACCCGGAAAGCCAACTATTTGAACTAATTCGCCAAATCTGGATCGTCGCAGGTCATGAACCAGATATCAGCGATGACATCGCAAGAAAGCAATGCGTTTGGACCAATCGTCACAATAAATATCTAGAGGACTTGCACTGAGCCCTAAAATTTTATTGTCATAGGAAAAATGTGTACACCTGCAACGACGTCGCAAAGATACAGTTCATGACAGGGAACCAACGCACTTTGCAAGGGTTTACTTACAACGATGCATAAAATTAGGAAAAGAGAGTCAATCTTCAGCATTAGAGAGCACTTTCTTAATATTCTTGCATGAGTGGGAAGATATGGACATGTTTATCTGATGTATGACACAACAGAGGGACTGAGATGAGGTTAGTGACAAATAACTGGCTAACAGATGCCCTCTAAAGCCTGAATCCTGAGAGAGTCGGAGGGGTGAAATGCTTTACAAAATCATAATTGAATTGGAATACCACCATGAAGAACCTGCAGGTGCAAGTACAACTGATATCTTTGCTAATGAAATACATGTAGCCTAGGCATGGGTGCAGCCATCCAAAAGACATATGAAGTTTGTTCTGTGGTATGGATGCAGCCACCTCGTCAGTAAGAACATATATAAAGAAAGAGGTATGGTCGCAGCCATCCATAAAGACTCAAGTATGGTCGCAGCCATCCAATCAAAGAGTCATGTGTGTAATCACGAACCAATCCACACAACCCGAACATATGTAATTTTAGTCGGGGGTCTTGAAACCCAACTGATCATAGTACAAATTCTAGCATGTGAACAGATGTGTTGAAGTCGACCATGATAGAAAATCGCTTGATTACCGGTCAATGATGGAAACCGTTAACAAGCACGAAAGAGACCACCAATAATTCCAATGGTTCTCAAGGTACCGCCAGTATAATCCACCAAGTGTGAAAAATGATTTGAAGTCAAACACTCGTTGAATCACCCAATCGAAGACCAATAATTAAAGTTCGTCGTCAAGTGCAAAGAAATTGCCATTCAAGCATGCAAGCTCCAAGGTACCGAAGGGAATCTCTAGACTAACCTCCTTGATAATGAGCTGATGTCGATAGGAGGCGAACTGTCGTAGGAGGGCCATAATGTTTCCCCCATCAACGACGTGAGACAAGGAACAAGTGGTAGATGGTGAAACAAAGAATCAGAGGAGGAGGTAAGGGTGCAAACTGCAAAGGGATTATACTCTTGAACATATTGATGACATGACTCTGGAATGCGGCAGCGTTTTGGGACCAAAGGATCGGAATTTTAGTGGAGACAACATGGATCAGATGGAATGAGGCAAAATGACAACCCAAAACCCCAGAAGGCTAATGACGATGAGAGGATATCCCAACCCGACAAGAAGCAAGAGTGTCGATGTTCAAGAGTGACTAGCTACTGTAGGTAACCAATAACGAACTCCAAATTTCCCCCCAGCATTGTTGGTGACTACCCCAATTATTTTTGAAAAACAAGCTTGAAGGGGATAACATATGCTTGTGATATAAGTTCAACCTTTGGACGAATCCAACCTAGTAGTAGTTTAACGAGCCCTAGGAAGGAGAAGCTCGAGTCCTGTCATGGTGATGAGTCCAATGTCGTCAGGGTTTAACGAGTATGACATAGGTAAAACTTGAAGTTTTTTCATGTTTAGAGAGTTTGAAAAAGACACGGAAAAGAAAACTCTATGGGGGTCCTTTTTCATAAATTTGTGTCCCTTGAACTTAATAGGGTAGAAAATAATACTCGAGAGAACCGCTTGACCATTTCGATCAAGTAGTACTTTTCGTAATCAGTTTTCCTGATCCAAAAAATTAAAAAAGTGATCAGAGACATGATGTTTCATTACAAAAAAACAAGTTTGAAATGACAAAAACTCGACCATCTTTTCGTGTTTATACGGTCGGAATAGAGCTGAAAGCGGACCGCCTTTTTATTTCGTTTAAGGAGTTAAAAGGGAAAAGCTCATCAATCTTTTCATCTTTTACGAGTCAAAAAATAGCTTAAAGGAGACTCATCCTGGAGGAATGAGTGGTATAAAGGGTAGCAACTGGTTCCGACAATGGTGGAACTACTCAAAACATGTAATGGTTAAGAGGCTAGCTAATAAAGCCACTCATCATTGTGGTCCCTCAGGAAAGGAAAAAACAATCAAGTGAAAGCATATCATTGGCCAAAGAGATGGTGGTGATGGAATGAAACAACCAAGGCTCATATAGTAGAATTTAGCAGATAGAAATGACAATCACGAGATGTAAATCAAGTATGGGTTCACTTTTACACAAGCTTGAACCATGCAGAAATTTGCTTGGATTTGGCTTCATGTTTACACAAGCTTGAAATGAAAAAACTATGATTGTTATAAGTTCGCATGCCCCGAGCATAATGACTCAAATCAAGTTACATGCCCCCCAAGCTTCATTGCATTCAATGAGGTGGATGGAATGAAGGTTCACTTTCAAGATCTTGGAAAGACTTGACTTGGAATTTACGAGATATGAAGCAAAGACTCAATTTGGAAAGGGAGTGGTTTCAATTTTTAATGAGGTTGACACAAGATCAAGAACTTTCCTCAAGACTTCTTGATTCATTTTTTAACGAGGTTGACACAAGAAAAGAACCATCCTTGGGACTCCTTGTTTCATTTTTAAAACAAGGTCAACACAATATCAGAACTATCCTCGAAACTCCGTGCTTCGTTTTTTTAAATGAGGCAACACAAGATCAGAACTATCCTCGGAACACCTTGTTTCATTTTTTAAATCCAGAACCATCCTCGAGACTCCTTGATTCATTTTTTAATGAGGTTTACAAAAGAAAAGAACCATCCACGGCACATCCGGTTTCATTTTTTAACGGGGTTGACACAGGAACAAACTATCCTTAGAATCCTTGTTTCATTTTTTAACGAGCTTGACACAAGACAAGGAACTATGCTCCATGATCCATGTCTCATTTTTTAACGATGTTGACACAAAATCAAACTATCTTCAAACAATGCCTTGATTCATGGGCCATACAAGAACATGGCTCCCAAGAGGTCTTCACTGGATGGAAGAACCATTCTCTTGGAGGAACATATGTCATTAGGCACCAATGACATCTTGGGTTCCAATGCCCCCAGTACATGATGTACAAGACCATCTGCATAATCATCAGCAAAGGTGGAGATGGAATGGGTAGCCACATAATTGACCTCTGGTAAGGAAGGTGCTGCTTGTGAACAAGAACTAAGAGGGGATGATGGTGGTACAGGAGGCACTAGGTGACTAAAGAACAACAATTGATCAATATTCACCATTCTTCCATCATGCGGAAAACAAACAACACAGAAAAGTGAAGAAACAAGAGCTCCCATGGCATAAATATAATCATGTCCAAGGAGAAGACTGAAATCTAAAGCACCTTGGACAACCATCACGTCTATATACATGGTTTTTCATCCCATAGTAACAGGGAACTTTAGAAGGATCCCTAAAGGTTGATTAATTCCTCCGTCAATCGCTAATAGATTCTGAGTGACCAACACAAGTTGTGGGGAGCCCAAAGCTTGCCAAGTAGTGCAAGGCATGAGGCTAACTGACGCACCTTCATCTAAGAGAGTGCCAGGTACTGCCTTATTATAGGCATGTACTATAATCTGGAAAGGCACATAGGATGGAAAGCAGAAGGCAGTCAAGTGACTCCAGTCGAAGGAAAGGACTGAACTACTTGGTGGGGGCACTGTATGATTTCCCCCATGCTCTATTGGAATCGAAGAAGGACTCTCTGGATCATCTAGGATAGGAGGGCCGTTCTTATACTTAGGGGAATCTAATGAGACGAGAAGAACATGAGTAGTATGTTCTTTGGGAACAGAGTGGACCACTGGTGGTGAATCCAAGTTGACACTCTTTCCAACCAATGTTTGGTCAGGAATAGGCTGAGGATAGCCAGGTTTGGGAAGAGGAGGATGGACAAGAGAAGAATCTAAGTTAATCTCTTTGTCAACCGGGAGAGGGTCTGAAGAGATCTTTTGAAAACCAACAGGAAGTGGAGGCGAAGAGGCTGTAAGACTTTCCAAAATAGCAGAAGCTTTATCCATGAGTGGATAAAGGTGAAGGGGATGGTGACCTTCACATAGCCTACAAGGGAATCAATCTTCCCTTTCATCTTACCACTACCAATTGAGGATTGAACATTGACATGAGCTTCAAAGGATGATGAGGGATGAGCCAGATCGTGATACCACACTTCTAAGATCCTAAGAATGCCAGGATAATCACGAAGAAGATGGTCACCCTTGCACAATTTACAAGGAAACTTAACCTTCCGTGGAGGATCAAAAGGTGTTCCGACCTAAGATGTACTTGGAGCAATAGTTGCACGGGTGGCCTCATGCTTATTAGACTTCTTCTTATTCATCTTCTTCTTCTTATTCCTATTCTCCTGGTTACTAGATGTGGAACTTTCACCAAACTTGGAATCATCGTGTCGTGATTCAGACGAAGGAGACAGTGGAACAGGAGTCATGACCCTCAGGACCACTGAGGTTAAAAACAACCAAACGGGCAGACCGATAGTTAACCCAGGCAAAGACAATGTTGCCATGTATGGAGCACCAAAATTTCCAAAATAAGGAAACGGACCAGGGTTCCCATCTGGGGAAAGACTTTGGTCGATAGACTTAGGGAATGTTGTCATCAAGAATGAGCCTGAAAAACACTCGTATTGTAACCAAGAACTCGAACTGTTACTAGGAATATTTTGTAGGGAGTAAATTTTATGACACAGGAACAAAACTTGATCGTTTTATGTTTTAAGAGTCGAGAAAAGGATTAAAAGGTGACTCTATCACTTTCGAGGTTTAATGAGCCTGAAAGGACAAGTGCTTAGACAATCCTTTTCTTTCAGGGAGTCAAAAAGGAATGAAAGCGACTGCTCCGGAGAACTAGGCAAACGGTTTACCAGACAAACCATAAAACTGCATATACACCTTGGTGATCAAAAGAAAGAGAAATGACCAAAGACTTTCCGTATGGCAATCAATCTTCCCGAATTCTGTGTTTGGTGTGTTATGGTTCATAAGGCGATAGACACAGCTTCCTATGGATGTAGGATGATAACCTAGTGGGGTCTCCCGATATATACTCGACGGTACAAGGAGCACAAGTCCGTACAAATAGCTATTGAATCATAGAAGGAGGAATCACCCAACCTTAAGCGAAAACAATAGTGACTAGATTTAACGAGGCCAGAGCATGTCTCTAGCCTAGACCTCTAGATAATGTGTGTTAAGTTCCAATGCGTTGTTAGGTTCATTCAATTGATTTTAAGAGTTAATCTTGGATTAAGTTTTGTTTTTCAGGCCCTATCGAATGTATGTCAAAAATCGTTAGGATGCAACTAGAATGAGTAAAGCATCAATCGTTTCAATGAACACCTACTTAGAGAAAGGTAGAGAGTTCATTCCCAAGTAAACACAAAACTAGGACAAGCAAGTGCAAGCGCTAAGAAACATGATTCAGCAACACATTAATCCTATAGTGCATTGATACTACTAATGAAAGATTTAAAGTTTGCTTTCCAATTTCTCAAAACATGAAAATTTGTAATGCACATGTACTTTCACTTTCGTATACTAAATGAATGCAATCCCTTTATTTTTATTTTTATTTTTAATTTAAAGAGACAAACAATTGTGATCTATGCTTGATAGTGAAGAAATTGAATCAATGTGAACAAATTGGTTTAATAATCGACTAAAAATCAATCAGCAAGAAAACAAGTAGCAAAAATCCTCAAGCAAATCAATAAGATAGTTGCGAATGAACCTTGGATAGACAAGTAACCCAAGAAAACAATTTCTCGACGAAACCTTTAAAGAGGTAGGTCACACAGTCTCAAAATACAAGACTCACTCAATGAAACCAAAGAGACAGTACCTTAACCAAAAGCAATCAAAACAAGATAATAAGAGACAAGAAACAATAGGGGATAAACAAGACTGATGGATTCAGGAGGTAAAGCTGTAAAAGCAACTTTAAACAGGAATCGTCATGAGCCTATAACAAGAAACTTGTGACGATAAGCCAATCATCGCAAGTGTAGAGAAAACAACTGAGCGACATTGTTGCAGGGGTACACCTATCTTTTGCGATGGTCTGATTTCAGGAAAAGTCACGACTATACGATAGGTAATCAGCGACACACAGATTTACTTAAGAGAACAGGGTGACATCATCGCAGCTGTTAAGCTATCTTCAACGATGAGTTTAAAAAGGAAAAAAATAAGTGACAACACTTGAAAAACACCAGCCTTTTCTTCCAAACAATAAGGGGAATTCCTAGATTAACCTAGGTAGTCTAAAAAACTAAAGGTGCAACCCCAAAAGTCAAGAGACACTTAAATCAAAAGACAAACTAAGAATAAACAAGAATAAAACATACAAAGGACTCCCCAGTGGAGTTGCCAACTTGTGAAGTAGGAAAGTGTTCCCTCTGTGAATAGAGGCAACCCCCTAGCCCTAGAGTGGGTCTAGTCACAACAAAAACAAAACAACAATCGATTTCCTTAAATAGCCATCATTGGAGGCCTACCCCAAAAACAGTGTTTGATGAAGCTTTCGTTGCACTGCTCTAGCTTCCGTTTCCTTCTCCTTAATGAGAAATCAACCTGAAATGACACAAGAGAACAACAAAACACGTAACTGAGAACAACAATAATCTATTTACTTATAAAGTCAAGAAATCATAAGCTATCAAGTAAATTGTGCACAAGATATAGGAAATCATCATTGGTTGTATTAAAATGAATTAAGAGAAAAGCTTGCAACCAAGTCTTGACGTTGCAAGCATTCTCGGAGGGTCCGGCTAGTATGTTTCTTCAAGCATTCACTCTCAAGAATGGTTTCCCAAAAAGATGATATCTCTATCTCACACACAAACTCTAATGCAAGCCTAAGGCACTCCACAACCTCTTACCAAACTATCAGCAGTTCCACACTTGTCAAACTCACACCAAAGCTATCTAATCTGCTTCAATCCAACTAGCAACTAAGAATTAGTAACTAGCTGATCATAGCACTGGTGAGTGCTTTTCTAGGAGGAGGAGCCTCCATAAAATGAGGGAGAGGGAGCTTATCCTCAAGAGAGGTTTCATAAAAGGTGGAACAACCATCTTAGAGGAGGAAAGGTGAACCAATCTAACCCAACGACCAGTTCTAGAATCACCCAGAAGGCCAACTGTTTCAACTAATTCACCAAATCTGGATCTTCGCAGGTCATGAACCAAAGATTAGCGACGACATCGTAAGGAAACAATGCATTTGGACCAATTGTCACAATAAATATCTGGAGGACTTGCATCAAGCCCTAAAATTTGACTGTCACAGGAAACACGTGTACACCTGTGACAATGTCGCAACGATACAGTTCATGATGGGGAACCATCACACTTTTTAATGGTTTACTTGCGACGATGCAGAAACTTAGGAAAAGAGGGTCAATCTTCAGCATTAGAGAGCACTTTCTTAATCTTATTGCATGAGTGGGAAGATATGGACATGTTTATCTAATGTATGACACAACAGAGGGACTAAGATGAGGTCAGTGAAAAATTACTATGTAACACTACGTCAAAAAAAATTTCACTGTGATGTTGATCTACCTGTTGTTTCATTCGATTCTCCACCAAAGTGGCATTATCCTTTAAAAGTTGGATAACTTGTTCTTGATGGTCGATGTGATCTTTCACTGCATGAACCTTTTTCTTCTTGATATGTCCTTCTATGTTGAGAGTTTGAGGAGTGGTAATTTCTTCCAATACTTTACAAGTTATGGTCGGATTCATTTCTTGATGCTCGATGTGATCTTTTACTTCTTGAACATTTTTCTTCTTGATATGTCCTTCTATCTTGATAGTTTGAGGAGTGGTAATTTTGACCAATGCATTACAATATATGGTTGGATTAATTTCTTCTTTCTCGATGTGATCTTTCACTTCTTGAACCTTTTTCTTCTTGATATGTCCTTTTATCTTGAGAGTTTGAGGAGTGGTAATTCTTGCCAATGCTTTACAAGATATGGTCGGATTGATTTCTTCTTTCTCTGTGGTTGGGTCTTGGTGTATATCCTCTTTTTTTGATGTTTCTTGATACTTTTCTTCCTTCTCTTCATACCCTATGTAAAATAGTTTCTTCTCAGCACACTTATGACCTTTAGTGCATTTGCTATCACAATTGTAACAAAGCCCTTTTTCTCCTTTTTATTCCAATTGTTGTGGTGCAAATCTTGTAGGTTGTGCAAGGCTAGGAAAAGAAACACTTCCATAATTATAGTCATGAGGGGTGGGATTCCTTGTTTCCATAATTTCTCTTTCAATTTTTCTTACCCACCTGAATTCCTTCTCCAATGAATGGGAACCTCATGTTGAATGTTATCCTTTAAAGTACCTATGAAGACATCAATCCTTTGCTTCTCTGGAATACCATTTACCCTTATATTCAATTTTTTAAATTCCTCAATGTGCTCTGCCATTGAACACTTTTGTTTGAGATTTATCAAGTGCCTAAAGAAGGTATTTCTCTTTGTATCCTCATGATGTGCTATCATTTCCTCCGTGAAAATTGATCACGTAACAAGTGGTCTATGAGAACAAAGCCCTTTATACCATAAAAATTTATTTGGTTCTAAATATGAAGATGTAATACATATCTTTTGTAATAGTTGCACCTCATGTAGGTCAAAATATTTCTCCATCTGTAGTATCCAATTTATGGGATCCTTGCCATCAAACTTCCTCATATCGCCTTTTCTTGATTTTAGGAGCTCGATCTTGAAACAAATATAACTCTGTAATTTCGGCTCTTCCAGCTATGAAATTGCAACCTATAGTATCCATATGTGTCCTCTTTTCAATTCCACCAGTATGATCAAAATTGGATTCTCCAAGAAAGGGTTATGCACAATCTCCCAAGATGACCTGATTATATACCTTTTAAGAAGAGCGAACTTGTATGAAGTTCCATGTGTCACTTTTTTTCCCTTTGGATATGAACAATATAAACAAGAAACTATAGTCTATCCTCTTTTTGTAACTTCTAACAAACATTCAATCTGATGCTCAGAGAGAGAGTTATGACGATTTTCCCAAGGTGATAGGTTTGGAATGTATTTCAGGGGTCTGCAAAAACCCTAACTTCCTCAGACTATATCTCTGAAACTATAGCGAGACAGGATCTAAAGTTTGGAGCCGAGGTTCACACTGATTCCTTCTCAAATGGGTTTTTGTTTTAGCTTCTGAAACTTCGTAGCGAAAGAGTTATAGAAAAAATTCCACGATGGCCTGTTTTAGTTTAAATTATGGAGCTTGCAAAAACCCTAACTTACGCAGATCATATCCCCAAAAATATAGCGAGACAAGCTCTGAAAATTAGACCCAAGGTTCAGCGCACGTTCATCTCAAATGGTTTTTTTTTTTTTTTTTTTGCTTCTGAAACATCGCAAAACAAAATTTATAGCAAAAATTCCATGATGATCTATTTGGAGCAGCGAAACCCTAGAATCCAAAGCTCTGATACCAAATGTTATGAAACTAGCTCACAAAAAGATAAAAAAGATAGATAAATGCCTTAGAAATAAGCCTCTTCAAAGGAGAAACCTCCTTTACATTACACAAATGAATAATTCTTGGATGATACAAATGACAAGACCTCCTTTCTATATATAGGAGTCTAAGGGGTCATATTATAATCAGAGTCGACATAACAATAATAACGTAAGGGCACAATAATAACAATATTGGGAGTACATGGGTACAAAAATATAATTAGGGGTTGTACTAATAACAATAAGGGGTTACACTAGTAGTATAGGGGCCTAACATAGAACAATAGAATTAATGATTTTAACATTTTCCTATAGAAGATAAATTACAAGGGACCTACTTGTTATCTTTCGCTTCACTTTGTCTCCTTTGAATAGAACCCGTTTGTCCTTCTCGAACTGAATCCGCTCGATTAGTGCCTGCAATCATAAATAGAGGACAAAAACCAATCAGAGAAAGAGATCTATCTACTATAAGAAAATGGAATCGAAAGCATTTACACATATAATCATCATACTTAAAGACAAGAATATGGGAAAAGGTGTAAACAAGTTTATTAAGTAGAAGGAAGAGTCACAACCAAATAAGCCCGATCCCATGTCACTCATCCAACTTGAGTTCCATCCTTCATCACACCAAAATCACAACACTCCAAAAACATAACAATACTTGCTTATGATCTCAAACCTCAAACCAACAGTATCTCCTTACAGTTCTTCAAAGTCTAGCCCCAGATCACTATGATGAGTGCTCAATTTATAGGGAAATGGAGGTGCTTTTGTCATAAATTGGGCATTGAATTGCTTTCCAATTTGGGAGCTACTTTCCATGGAGGAAGGGATGAGAGGATAAGAGGTTATTTGATTCACTCCCTATCCAATTTTGAGGTCATAGCAGAGGATAAGAGGTGGGAATATTCTAGAAAGGACTAGAATGAAAGAATATTCCTAGAATCCTATGAAGATTTCGCTCAATCTCACCCATCATAGGTCAAAGTGGGCTTAGGTGCTCTGAAGAGCGGGCTTGAATGGGCTTAATGTTGGCATAATGACACAGGTTTGGCACTATGACACAAGTGTTGTCCTTGATGGCAACTCACTCAGATGGCAGATCACTGTTCAGGCTCTCAGAATGAAAGAAAAAGAGATATATGCAGGTGTCCTTTGACTAAGTCGCGTATACACTTAGTATTGCCGATCAAAAGTCACGTATGCATATGCATGCACTTTCATGCATGAAAAGCACATATGTGTGGGAAAACGTATTTTTGGTCCATGGTGTTTAGTCCTTCGTATTTGGACCTATGGTTTTGGACCATAGTATCTCGTCTGAAGTGTTGAACCCAGTTATTTGGTCCAAGGTATTGATTCTTATGGTTTTAGACCATGGTATTGTGTAAGGCCTAAGACTATAAAAGGGGAAGGAGATCATTAGGCATAGAAATGGACTTAAGCATTGAATATCTAACGAAGAGCTAAATATGAAATACTGGTCATTGGTTTATGGTGCATAGCTGGATCTGAACCAAGGAGGAACCTGAGCGCAAGAAGAAGGATAAGTACTATTGATGGGTCAAGATCTTAAGGCTTGAATAGTAGTATCTTTGTGAGATTTTGATCTGTTATTTTGGTGCACGACTTGATCTATAAATCTGATAATCTGGGTATAACTGATGTCCGAATAAGTGAAAAGGATGAATTATCTTTTATATATCTATACGCAGGTTTACCGAAGCAAAGGCACGTATACATGCTAGTTCTGTAATTCAAAATACCGTATACGCAGGTTGGCCTTAATTCAGAAGCGTATGCACGTATGTTGTACACATTGAAGTAGCGTACATCTCTTGATATATGTTTTAGCTACTTCTGTTTATTGCTGCAGTGCTCTGGGTTTAGAATTGGTGTCTGGTTACTGTTACTATTTTCTGGGTACAACATTCAGAGAAGTGACTATTTGATTCCATTTTGTTTGGTGTAAAGGAGATTGGTTGATACAGATATACATGATTAATGTTATTCATGGATCCAGTCTGAAAATTTATGAAACATGGTTCCTGGAAGAAAAGAGAAGGTTGTAGCCTTTTGTAGGTCAGCACCTATGTACTAGTATCTCAGCTAGTACAAGAGCTAAGGGGATTGTAGCTCCCTTCCAGAAGAAGCTGGAGAATGGGAGAAGGTTGTAACCTTCTACAGGTAGTAGCCTGCGTACTGGTATAAGACTACACCAATACAAAATCATTGTAAAAAGAAGTTTCTAATTAAAAGAAGATAGAGATGAGTTGCAGCGGGTGGTTTTCACCCACATTGGTTTCCACCTTATATCTTTGTGTCCATGTGTGTGATGATATGTTCTGTTTTACTTCTCCTGTTTAATGTTCTTATGATTAATGAAGTCCTGATGCACTGATTAAAGATCAACAATTAATGAATCTTAAGTTTTCTGGTATAAGTTGGTTTCTTTAGACACAGTAGCATATATACACAGTTTCCCATAGCTGAAGTAGCGTATACAAATCTGATTGTGAAATGAAAGATAATTGATTTGATAATACTGATTCACCCCCCCCGCCTCTCAGTTTTATTTCCAACAATTGGAATCAGAGCAGGTCCTTCAGAAGAGGCTTGATCTCTTGAAGGAAGATCTATCATCATGAGCAACTATGAAAAGGAGGCATCTATTTGGCCACCAATCTTTGATGGAAGCAACTTCGTCTATTAGAAGGTAAGAATCACAGCCTACCTTCAATCTCTTGGTACAGATGTTTGGGATATCATGGAAACATGATACACATTTCCATCAACAACTCCTACAGATATGGTTGGTAAGAAGCAGTATGAAACAAATGCAAAGGCTATCAATACTCTATTGGGAAGTTTATCTCAATCAGAATCTGTGAAGGTGATGCAGCTCAAAACCAAAAAAGAAATATGGGACAAGATCATTCTGAGCTATGAAGGAGATGATCAGGTAAAACACGCAAAACAATAAACTCTTAGAATACAATATGAAAATCTTAGAATGCACAATGATGAAAGTGTGGCTAATTATTTCTTACGTATAGATGAAATTGTTAATTGTATGAAAAACTTGGGTGAAGAGATAAAAGAAGCTACTTTGGTTGAAAAGGTTCTAAGATCATTATCTCCTAAGTTTGAACAAAAAGTTTCGGCCATAGAAGAAAAGCAGAATCTTCAAAGCATTACCATGTCACAACTGCACGAAATCCTAATTGCTTTTGAAATGAGAAAAGGGGGACCATCAGACATGAGAGAATCTGCATTCAAGGCCTCAGGAAAAGGAGAATACAATGGGTCAGGACATATGTCAGAAGGAGAGGAAGAATCAAACTTTGTCAAGAACCTTCAATGGGGTTTTGGAAGATTCAAAGGTAAGCTACCGTTTAAATGCTTTGCTTGTGGAAGAGTCGGTCACTATGCAGCCAAGTGTCCTCATAAAGATAAGCTTGACAAAGATAAGGAACCAGTTAGATGGAACAAAAAATAGAATGTAAGTAAGAAGAGCTATTATACACATGAAGACAGTGATGGATTTTCAAATAGCGATGAAGATGAACCAGGTAATGATTATAGACTTTTGATGGTTTTTGAAGATGATGATTTCTTGGATGGTATAGATGAAGAAGGTCTTTATGAAGAAATTTCTAAACTTAAAATTTGTTTAGAAGAAAAGAATATGATTATAGATACTCTAACATTCCAACTTGCTGAAAGGGAAAAACGCAACGAAAAGTTAGAATGTGAAATTGTGGGACTTAGAAAAGATATTGAGAAAACAAAATCTCTTAATCTTAGATTTGTTAAAGGATCTGAAACTTTATATGAGATTATCAAAGTGCAGCGTTCTCCTCTAATCAAGATAGGTCTTGGGTATACTGAAGTAGAATCTCAAGCACATAATCCATCTACCTCCAAAAGTTATCTTGAAGCAGCAAGGAGAAGTGAATAGGTTGACAATCGACAACAAAGGCACAATGCAAATCACCAGGTAAATCAGGGACAATTTACTTCAAGAATGAACAGAGATCACCAAGTAAATCGAGGGCAATCTACTTCAAGGATGAACAGAAGCTACAACCAACCACAGGTAAATCATTCTCAATTTACCTCAAGAATGAATGGCTATGGAAATTACAATCACCTGGACGGAAGGCTTGATAATCACAGGAATTTCTTCAATGGCCAATGTTTCCATTGTCATAACTTTGGACACAAAGCAGCTCAATGTGTTGCCTACAAGACCATCATGACCAGAGAAGCATGAAATCAAAGGAGTGTGACTGGAATAATGAAAATAACCTACAATAACTTTTCTGCTCTTGAAAATGAAATTGAATGTTCTATTTGTAAAAACTTCGGTCATGAAGATTCTAAATGCAGGAGTAGGTTTCGGCAAACAACTCAGAAGGAGAAAGCTTCATTGAGTCCCAAAACATGGAGGAAGAAAGAAATGCAACCAGAAAGATGTGGTATAGCCTTATATACGGAAGGGCAGGAAAATCAGTGGTACATCGATAGTGGATGCTCGAAACATATGATAGGTGATAAAGAAAAACTTCAATCATATAGTGCCTTAGAAAAGGAAAAGAAGGTCTCATTTGGAAATGACACCCCTGCATTCATAAAAGGTAAAGGTTCTGTTCTTTTGAAAGAAAAGGTCAAAGCTAGAAATGTTATGTATGTTGATGGCTTAAAGCATAATATATTGAGTGTCAGTCAAATGTGTGATCAAGGAAATGAGGTAATATTTCGATCAAATGGACGTATTGTTCGTGAGCTTGATACAAGAGAAAAAATGATCAAAGGCATAAGAACACCAAATAATTTATACATACTCAAGGGAGGATAACAACAATGCTATCTACGCAAGAATGATGAACACTGGCTCTGGCACAGAATATTGGGGCATCTAAGCTTCTCTCAGATAAGGAAAGCATGCAAATATTAGGTGGTTCATGATCTCCCTAACATCTGAATTCCAGACAATACAATATGCAAATCATGTCAGTTTTTGAAGCAAACTAGAACAAATTTCCCTTAGAAGGAAGGATCAGCTAGTAGGCCACTTGAACTTGTCCATACTGATGTATGTGGTCCAACTAGGAAGAGGTCACCTCGAGGAGAATAATACTTCATATTGTTCATTGATGACTTTTCAAGGATGTGCTGGATAGGACTTCTGAAGCATAAAGATGAAGCTTTTGAAAAGTTTAGAGCATTCAAAGCCTTGGTTGAAAATGAATCAGATCACAGAATCAAATGCCTCAGGTCTAATCGAGGAGGGGAATTTACCTCGGATGAATTTTTCAATTTTTGTGAAGAACATGGAATAAGAAGGGAATTCTCTACTACATGACTCCTCAGCAAAATGGAGTAGTGGAAAGGATGAAAAGAACAGTTCAACAAATGGCTCGTGCTATGCTTGACGAGTTTGGAACTCCTGCAACCTTCTGGGGTGAAGCTGCCTTTGTTGCGGTTACTATTCTCAACAAGACAAACGTCTGGGTGAACAACACCCAAAATCCTCAGTAACTTTGGTATGGTAAGACTCCCACGGTTAAATACTTCAAGATTTTTGGAAGCAAATGTTACATCAAAACGACTGATGAAAACCTTGGCAAGTTTGAACCTAGAGTAGATGAAGGCATTCTCCTTGGTTATTCTCCCCACAACAAAGGATACAAGTGTTACAATAAAAGACTTGGAATATTGTTGAAAGTATTGATGTAGTGTTTGATGAAGAAGGAAACATTCCTAGGCAGGTAAAACCTGAAAAGCCATGAGTCAAAATTTTTCTTTACTGAACTTGGTGAGCTTCGTTTACAAGTCCAACAAAAGAAAGACGGTATATTTTTGTCACAAACCAAGTACCTCAAGGAGATATTGAAGAAATATGGCATGGAAGATTCAAAACTAGTATGTACCCCTATGGTAACAGGATTCAACCTCAACGCCAATGATGATTCAGCAATAGTACATCAACCAACCTATAGATCCATGATTGGTAGTCTGCTCTATCTGACAGGTACCCAACTAGACATCATGCATGTAGTGGGAATAGTTGGAATATTTCAGGAAAATCCAAAAGAAGCACACCTTCAGGCAATTAAAGGAATCTTCAAATTTCTTCAAGGGACACAAAACTATGGCTTATGGTATCCTAAAGATACAGATCTCACACTTCATGCATATACAGATGTAGATTGGGCGAGAAGCATGGATGACAGAAAAAGCACTAGAGGTGGTGCATTCTTTATGGTGTCCAGATTAGTCTCTTGGTTCAACAAGAAGCAAAGTTCAATTGCTTTATCTACAGCTGAAGCGGAATATGTGGCTACTGCATCTTGTTGCACACAAGTCCTTTGGATGATGCAAATTTTGCAAGATTTTCAAATCACTTGTACTCCACCTATCTCTATTTTATGTGATAATACAAGTGCAATCAGCATTTCAAAAAATCCATTCATGCATTCAAAGACCAAGCACATACCTATCAAATATCATTTTCTCTGAGAACAAGTGCTTGAACAAAAGGTCAAATTGGAGTATGTTCCCTCCAAGGAACAGGTTGCTGATATACTCACCAAAACACTGCCCAGGGAGACATTTGAATACCTAAGACAGAAGCTGGGAGTAGTTGATGCATCATCTTGCTGTTGAAACTTGTCTGTTTCAGAGAAAAGTGGTTGTACGTGAGTTTAATGAGGAGAATCCCCATACATATGTCAGTTTATGTCGATACAGTCACGTATATGTTGGCTTGAAGACAAAAAGTGGGCCAGGTTTAGGATGAAAGAAGTTTGATATGGGTCTGACAGAGACCATATGGCACAGGTTCAGGGGGAGCATATATATTCTTCTAATAATGCATTGTTGGCATTATCCTAAAAGATCTTGGTTCAAGATCACACTGTTTTGGTTTAAGGGGGAACAAGTGCAGAAGGAAAACATGGTTGCTGGTCTGAATGATAATTGACAGATGCTGCTAATGATAGATGTTGATAATTATCATAGTCTGGTTGTAGATATTTCATCTCTATGTCATGTATTTCTTTTCTTATCAAGGTCATGTAACGGCCTACTTTGGTTTCCCCACTAAGCCTAGGATGGATAATGTAATGTTCTCGTTTTATCTTGTGCAAAATTTTGGTGTATCCCCACTTGGTTGGGAGATGGATATATATATGAGTCTTTGGTGGTAGGAAGGTCATTTATGATGTATAAAGTTATGTATCTTCTTGTAGAACATCTTCTAGCAGACCTTGGCTATAGTCAGGGGGAGCACGGATAACACAACAGAGCAGAGATTTCAGCATGAACTCAGGAGGAGCATAAATATTTGCCCTTGATGTCAAAGGGGGAGAATGACTTTTAGTGACTTGGGTTTGCTATCAAGTCCAAACGAGGAGATTGTTGGCATTATGACACAGGTTTGGCACTATGACATAGGTGTTGTCCTTGATGGAAACTCACTCAGATGGCAGATCACTGTTCAGGCTCTCAAAATGAAAGAAAAAGAGATATACATAGGTGTCCTTTGACTAAGTCGCGTATACATGCGGTATTGCCGATCAAAAGTTGCGTATGCGTATGCACGTACTTTCATGCACAAAAAAGCGCGTATGTATGGGAAAACTTATTTTTGGTCCATGGTATTTAGTCCTTGGTATTTGGACCTATGGTTTTGGGCCATAGTGTCTCATCTAAAGTGTTGAACCCAGGTATTTGGTCCCAGGTATTGATTCTTATGGTTTTGGACCATGGTATTGTGTAAGGCCTAAGACTATAGAAGGGGAAGGAGATCATTAGGCATGGACATTGACTTAAGCATTGAATATCTGATGAAGAGATAAATCTGAAATACTGGTCATTGGGTTATGGTGCATAGTTGGATCTAAATCAAGGAGGAACCTGAGCGCAAGAAGAAGGATAAGTACTATTGATGGGTCAAGATCTTAAGGTTTGAATAGTAGTATCTTTGTGAGATTTTGATCTGTTATTTTGGCAGATGACTTGATCTATAAATCTGATAATCTAGGTATAACTGATGTCTGAATAAGAGAAAAGGATGAATTATCTTTTATAGATATGTACGCAGGTTCAACGAAGCAAAGGCACATATACATGCTGGTTCTGTAATTCAAAATAGCGTATACACAGGTTAGCCTTAATTCAGAAGCATATGCACGCATGTTGTACACATTGAAGTAGTGTACGTCTCTTGATATATGTTTTAGCTACTTCTATTTATTGCTGCAGTGGTCTGGGTTCATAATTGGTGTCTGGTCACTGTCACTATTTTTTGGGTACAACAATCAGAGAAGTGACTATTTGACTCAGTTTTGTTTGGTGTAAAGGAGATTGGTTGATACAGATATACTTGATTGATGTTATTTATGGATCCAGTCTGAAAATTTATGAAACGTGGTCCCTGGAAGAAAAGAGAAGGTTATAGCCTTCTGTAGGTCAACATCTATGTACTAGTACCGCAGCTAGTACAAAAGCTAAGGGGGTTGTAGCTCCCTTCCAGAAGAAGCTGGAGAATGAGAGAAGGTTGTAGCCTTCTACAGATAGCAACCTATGTACTGGTATAAGACTACACCAATACAGAATCATTGTAAAAAGAAGTTTCTAATTAAAAGAAGATAGAGACGAATTGCAGCAGGTGGTTTTCACCCAAATTGGGTTTCCACCTTATATCTTTGTGTTCATGTGTGTGATGATATATTCTATTTTACTGCTCTTGTTTACTATTCTTATGATTAACGAAGTCTTGATGCACTGATTAAAGATAAACAATTAATGAATCTTAAGTTTTCTGATATATGCTAGTTTCTTTAGACACAATAGCATATATACGCAGTTTCCCATAGCTGAAGTAGCATATACAAATCTGATTATGAAATGAAAGATAATTGATTTGATAATACTGATTCACCCCCCCTCTCAGTATTATTTCCAACATCTAAGTGCTCTGTAGTGTAGTTACCCCTAACGAAGGCTGCATCGGTCCCTCAAGGAGTCATTTTAGGATGTCTTCAAGCCAGGAGACTCTCAGGAATGATGGCATTCAATGTGATGACTTATCGAGGGGATGTAGACACATAATTAGTTTTTGATGAGACCTAAAAGTATTGATCTGAATGGTGGGAGTGATGTGCCCAAATAGATCTGTACCAATTTCCCCCTAAATCATGAAGTCGAAAATGATAATGTCGAGTGATATGCTTTACGATGTGCTGAGGAGGTTGTGAAGCGGATCATAACTTGCATCAATTACAATACACAATATCAGGATATTTTGGATTTTTCATGAATCGCTGAGAGAAGGCATTCCCATGCTTAGCATATAAACTTTCATTACATATACATATATAATCATATACAGATACAGACCCATTATGGGATGACCATCAGTGTAAAGCCATCACACAGATGATTTAGTACTCTCCTGAAATCACAGCCCGAATGGATGAAACTAGGTCCGGGGTCTTCTATCTCATTAAATCGTTCACTCAAGTATGATTCTAACCATGTGAATATGTGATCTAAAGTTAAACATGGGAAGACATCGTCTGATTACCAACCAATGATGTAAGCCATTAAGAGATGCGAGAGAGATCACCAATAATGATAATGATTCTCAAGGTAATGCAGTACATTCTACATGGTGTGAATGGATGTTTGGATGTCGAACACCATACAAAGTCTTTCGGTCAAAGGCCAGTGATGTCAACCTATTGCGGGAAGAGAAAAACTTACCATTGATTTATGCAAGCCCCAAGGTATTGAAAGGGTGTTTCTAAGTCAACTGCTTGGATAATGTGTTGATGTCAACAAGAGGTGACTTGTCGTGGGATGGCCTTGATGTATTCCACATCAACGACATGAAACGAGTGTAATGATTTTTGGAGACAGAATGTGACTGACAACACAAGGTTCAGGAATGACAGTCATGAAAATGAAGGTTTATGAGTATTGCAAAGGATGAATTTTAACTGAGTGACTTCTCTTGAACATGTTGACAACACCGAATGAATTGGTAGAATTGACCCAAAACCAAAGTAATGGATGGTATGATAGACCATAGGTATGATAACCATCAAGCAGATAACCCAACCCAAGTAGTCACATAGATGAAGTGAAAGTGTCATGCTCAAGAGTGACCTGTTACCATAAAGTGGTTTACCCCTTTTCCCATTTTCCCCAGTCGTTACTGACCAATATCTCTTTACCTTTTATCAAGCATGGGGAGGATAACATATGCTCGTTGTATAATCACCCTTCAGGTGAATCGATCGGTATGTGATGTTTTAACGAGTCTAGTGAAGGTGAAACTTGATCTTGTCATGATGGACAAGTTTGTCGCTATTTGATGTTTTAACGAGTTTAACGATAATGATAACTTGGTCCTTTTCATGTTTAGAGAGTTTGAAGAGGGAAAAAAAGAAAACTCCATAAGTTCCTTTTCGTAGATTTGTCTCTCAAGTTCGAGAAAGCGTAAAATAATATGAGAGAGAACCTATTGACCATGTTCGATCAACGTGTTCCTTTTTCGTAAGTAATCTATCTCAATCTGGAAAAGGGTTAAACTTATAATGAGTAGAAGTCATTTCCAATTTGTTTACGAGTTGAAAAAGACAAGTGCTCAGCAATATTTTCATATTTTGAGAGTTTGAAAAGAGCTTAAAGAGGACTCCACTTTGAGGAACGAGTGGTGTCTAGGATAACAAATGGTTCCAGTGATGTTGGAACTTCTCAAACCATGTTGATTCATGTGAAGAGGCTCGATAATAAGACCACTCATTGCAACTGTTCCTCAAAAAGGGTAAAACAACCAAGTGAAAGCATATGATCGACCAAGCAAATAATGAGGATTGAAGGAGAAAAACCAAGTCTCATCTGAAGGAAGAGGTTGATATAATGGAAATCACAAGGGTTAAAATGGATATGGGTTCATTTCTACACAAGCTTGAACCATATGGAACTATGCTTGGATTCAATTTCATGTTTACACAATATTGAAATGGAAAACTATGCTTGGATTCAATTTCATGTTTACATAGCTTGAAATGGAAAACTATGCTTGGATTGATTTACATGCCCCCAGCATGATGACTCGATTCTAGGTGCATGCCCCCCAATCTTCATTACATTCACCAAAGTAGACTACTCGTGGCTACGAGGTCAATGGAATGAAGGTTCATATAGAAGACCAAGTGAAAGACTCGAATTAGAGCTTTGCTCCAGGGGACCTTGTTTCATTTTTTTTTAATGAGCTTGACACAAGACAAGGAACTCTAGTTAGATTCTTTGTTGCATTTTTTAGCAAGCTTGATACAAGACAAGGGACTATGCTCATATTCCTTATTTCATTTTATAACGAGCTTGACACAAGACAAGGAACTATGCTCTAGGACCTGTTTCATTTTTTAATGATGTTGACATAGTAAAAGAACTATCCTCATATTCGTTGTTTCATTTTTTAACGAGCTTGATACAAGACAAAGAACTATGTTTTGATTCCTTGTTTCGTTTTTTAACGAGATTGACACAAGACTATGAACTATCCTCATGATTCCTTGATCATGATCCATAAGTGGTCATGACTTCCAAGGGGTTCTCGTCATATGGGAGAAAAATGCTTTGGAAGGGATACATAGCAAGGAATCCATTAGAGAGATCTCGTTCCAATGCCCCTAGTACATACTGCACAACATCACGAAATTGATCGTCAGTTGATGTAGGCATGGAACGGGTTGCCACATAATTTACCCATGGCACGGAAGATACCATTGGTACAAAAGGACCCTTTAGGGAAGATGGTTGATTGGAAGCTGTACTTGGACTGGGTAATGAAAGCTGGTCAACAATGACAATAATTCCTTTGTGCAAGAAACACATCACTGAAAAGAGAGTTGAAACAATATCTCCCATGTCATAAACATACTCTTGCCCAAGAAGTAAATTGTAACCTAAATGGCCAAGGACTACCATCACATTGAGATAAAAAAAATTTCCTTCCAAAGTAATAGGCAACTAAGGAAGGATCCCTAATGGTTGACAGGTTCTGCAATTAAAAGCCAACAGACTCTGAGTAATAGGCACAAGTGACAGTGAACTGAGTGCTTGCGAAGCTATGGAGGAAAGGACACTCACAGATGCACCTTCATCTATAATAATGCTAGGTACAATCATATTACAAATCTATACTATGATCTTGAAAGGCACATACGAAGGAAGATGACATCTTGCTAGTCGATTCCAATCAAAGGAAGTGTCCAGAATACTTGGAGGGGGTACTATAAGAATGGGAGAATTACCCCCTTGAGTTATGAGAACGGGAGGATTTTCCTCCTATCTTGATGGAACAGGAGGGTTGTCTCCAAGGTCATTGGAATATGAAGAAACTAAAAGAACCTGAGTGGTATCATATTCACCCTCTATGGGAAAGGTACAATTAATTGAAGGTCAAATTGGGTCAATTGTTTCCTCGACCTGTGGCTGGTCAGGTATAGACTCATGGGATTCACATTCAGAGAGAGTGGGTTTATCGATGGTTGATTTGGGTCAGTCAATTCATCAACTAATGAAGGATTAAGGGAGAGTCTCCTGTAACCAGAAGGAAGTTGTTGCGGAGAAGCATGACAGTTATCCAACACTTTCTTGGCTTCATCCATATAAGGACAAAGGTGAATGGAGTGATTCCCTTCACATAACCTACAGGGAAACTTAACTTTACCCTTCTTTCCATGAACTTTACTACCACTAGTTGATGGTGTGTCACCATTATGATCTCCAGAATTTGATGACATAGGATGATGTGAATGAGAAGACCATTATTCTAAGGTCCGAGGAATATCAAGACAATTTCGAAGAAGATATTTCTCGTATAAAGTTTGCATGGATATCGAACTTTGTGAGGATTATCAGACAGTTTCTCATCAGAAGTTGCATTCAAAGGAATGGTTTCTTGGTTGCCCCCGTGCTGAATTTTATTCTTCTTCTTAGCCACCTGGTTAATAGTGTCAATACTTTTACCAGGCGAAGAGGAAGAAGGGGAGGAAAAAAAACCGAGGAAGAAGGAAAAGGGTCAATTCTAGGATCAACTGGAGGTTGATTATGTCTAGTTGGAGAAGTACTCGATTGTGAATAAATCATGACATTTTGAACCAAGAAGGTTGAAAAAAGGCATACTGGAAACCCAATGGTAAATCATGGAAGGGACAATTTAGCCATATAAGGAGCACCAAAATTTCTGAAAGGAGGAAAAGGACTAGGATTCCCATCCAAAGGAATTCCTTGATCGGTGGACTCTCGAGTTGTTTCCATCTGTCTCAACCTAAGATAAACTAAGGAGTGAGCATGGAGGATGTTATCGAAGGTCAATTAATTTTATATTAATCAAAATAACATAACAAAACAAAAGAAGGATAATCTAGGCAAAAGGATTACCAAGCAACTATGAACTGCAATATACTGCCTCAGTAAACCAAGGACTTAACATACGTGCAGGGAATCTCCCAGAATGCTGTGTTTGGTGTATCATAGTGTACAAAGTGGTTGACTGAGTTACCTAAAGATAGAAACCTAATGTAGGCCCCCCATATATACCAGAAAGTACATGGAGGCCTAATTTATGCTAGTCTTGTCTAATGCAAAACTGCAGAGTTAGAACATTCCTTTATACTTTACGTACTGTAACACCACCCTATATACCCGAAAGTATGTGGACAATCTACGATATAATTACGTACGTAGAATGAGGTACCACACTCAAAATATACTGCATAGAAGTTAGCGACAACTGTTATGTTTTATGATGCCCAAACACATCTCTAGCCTAGACCTCTAAATGTTATGCATTAAGTTACAATCCTCCATTAGGTTAATTGAGATAACTTTTAAGTTGATATTCTTAAGAATTTTCCTTTAAAGGTTCACCACGTGATGTATTTTTGCAATTCCTATAATTCAACTAACATGAGAAACATTATTTCATTCAATTAACAATGAAAACTGTAGCTAGTAAGGGATAGAGCAATCGAATCTTTGACAAAGAGCAAAAAGCACACCTAATGCATTTTCCCTAGCTATTCCCATCAAGCATTCACAAACTACAATATGCAAAATGCAAGTTTTTCTTTTCAGTCTGTTTAGTGTTTAGATGAACAAAAAGGAACTAGATGCATATAAAATCAATCAATCTTTTTGCAAGAACGAAGAATTTACGACAATTCCTTTTCAAAAGAAATGAAGACTTTACGACAGTTTCTTTTTAGGAAAGATTAATCGACTATAATCTAACTTTGACAATGAATTGACAATGATAAATAAATCATTTAAGAAACACTAAAAAATCAAGGCCAAAGTAGGGCTAGGAAAGGAATACAAGTTGATTTCATAACCACAAGCATCATTGATCTTTCAGCAAGCAAAAAAAAAAGGAAATTTGGAAAAACCAAGCCAAAGGTAGGATTTTTGACCTAAAGAGGATCAGCGTAGGTCAGAGTGGGAGTAATTGTGCTGCAGAGCATTGTCTCTAAGCCAAGGGTGCTCTACAAAGCACTGTCCCCTGACCAAGCCTGCGTTGGTGCCAGAGAGGCCAATCAAAAGACATCTAACCTCAATTTTTTGACCAAAAACACTTCAAAAAGGTTGAAATAAGATCAATGGAGGCAAGTAAAGTCTACTAGGTGTACTAGGATGAAGATAAACTACCCAAATGATGATCGTTCCCCAGTATGGTCGCTAATTTGTTGTGTGGAATTTTGCATCTACGGATAAACACCACTTCCCTAAGTGGGTAGCTACACTTAGAACAACAGAATTAAAGAGTTTAACCTTTTCCTATAGAAGATAAATAAGACAAGGGACCTACTTTTTATCTTGTGCTTCCCTTTCTCTCCTTTGAATAGCTCCTATTGCTCCTTCTCAAACTAAATCCACTTGATCAATGCCTGCAATTATAAATAGAGGACACAAACCAATCAAGGCAAGAGATCTATCTACTATAAGCAAATGGAATCAAAATAATTTACAGATGTAATCATCATAAATGAAGACAAGAATATGGGAAAAGGTGAAAACAACATTATTAATAGAAGGAAGAGTTACAACCAAAGAAGTCTGATCCCATGTCACTCATCCAGCTTGAGTTCCATCCTTTATCACACCAAAAGCACAACACTCCAACAACATAACAATACTTTGTTATGATCGGAAACCTCAAACCAACAATATCTCCTTACAATTATTCAAAGTCCAGCCCCATATCACTATGGTGAGTGCTCAATCTATAGGGAAATGGAGATCGTTTTGTCATAAATTGGGCATTGAATGGATTTCCAATTTGGGAGTTAGTTTCCATGGAGGAGGGGATGAGAGGATAGGAGGTAATTTGATTCATTCCCTATCCAATTTGGAGCTCATAGGAGAGGATAAGAGGTGGGAATCTTCTAGAAAGGTCTAGAATGAAATAATATTCATAGAACCCTATGAAGATTTCGCTCAATCTTGCCCAACATAGGTTAAAGTGGGCCTAGGTGCTCTGCAGAGCAGGATTTGAATGGGCCTAAGTGCTCTGTAGTGCAATTACTCCTAACCAAGGCTATGTTGGTCCCTCAAGGATTCATTTTAGGGTGTCTTCAGGCCAGGAAACTCTTAGGAATGATGGCATTCAATGTGATGACTTGTCTAGGGGATGTAGCAACAGAATTAGGGTTTGATGAGCCCTAAAAGTACTGATCTGAATGATGGGAGTGATGTGCCCAAATAGATCTGTAACAGATTTCTAGTTGTAATTAGAGACCTAAAGAAAGAAAAATGGACACTCTAGGACCAATAAAAACTCATTCTCCCACAACTACACCAAAAGCATAGTTCCTAGTCGAGTAAGGTGGCAGAAATTGGTTTTTCAACCTGTTTTTGGGCATTCTCTTCAAACATGTTTGCTAAC
The DNA here is from genome assembly GCA_031772625.1 of Pinus tabuliformis. Classification (NCBI taxonomy): domain Eukaryota; kingdom Viridiplantae; phylum Streptophyta; class Pinopsida; order Pinales; family Pinaceae; genus Pinus; species Pinus tabuliformis. Next base: position 1,450,240,306 of record CM062816.1, read on the forward strand.
AAGGCACCAAAACTATATTGCTGGCATGTATAGGTCATTATCTATACATCCATATAAACATTTTATCATTTGGAGGTCTGATGAAAAACCGCAACAGCAAGGAACTATGCTTTCCATTGAATTGTTATACTTGTTAATGCCAAAAGTCACAAGAAGTCAAAATTATTCAAAATTTCTTCAAAATTGCTTCAAGTTTGGTCCATGAAGCTCTGAAATGAAATTTCAAGCAAGGAGGGAGGCATCAACTAGCAAGTCAACTTTATATATCTCTTTTTACCTCCTTAGGGTTTGCCTTAACTTCTTTTTTAGCTGCTTGATTGTACATGGCCATATGCCTCTAAAGTTTAGTGGCCATGTTGGCCCTATTAAGGAGCTTTTCTAAGTGGAAATTGACTCTATCAAGACAATTTTCCCTATTTTCCTCAAAATCTTCTTTAATGGAGTTGTCAATGTTTTGTTGCCTCGGTGGAGAGGATGTTTTAATGATTTTATATTATTTCCTCTTCAAACCTCTTGTCTTAGGCCTTCTAGGATTGAGCTAAAAACTGGTTGCTTTAATCTCTTCCAATTTTATTGCCATTTTACCTTTAGCACCATCCTTCTTGAAATATCTGCTTTAGATTTTTCAAGCAAACTTTGCTTGAATTTGAGCTGTTTTTTTCTTGCTGAAGGAAAGACATCAAAAAATCTACCTTGGAAAACCTACTCTTCAGCTCTCTAATCTCAACCTCTTTCTCCTGGATGATTTGCTCTGAAGATTTGACCTTCTCGTGCACTTCTAAATCTGCCATGTTAGTGTCAAGATGAATCTGTACTTCTTCATCCAATGGTGTCTCATGTTGCTATGATGATGTAGGCTTGGCCCTTCAACAATGTCTGGAGCAAACACAAGCCTTTTCCCTCATGTGTAGGTATTGGTCACCTCTGCCTTTTGATTTCTTATGATAGGCCTGCTAGTGAAAGCCACCTCTTATTGTGCTGGGGAAGAAAAAGGAGTAGTGATGACCTACCTAATGTATCTAGTGACCAAATCTTTATTGAAAACCTATTTGAAACCATACAAATTTGCAGTAGAACCCTATCAGAAGCTTTGTAAGAGCATATTTGATCACTGGTGATTGAAAGGAATGACATACACAAATAATATGTATGTTTTATAATAGCGATTTACTTTAAAATTTTGTAAAGAAGGTTCCAAATTTATATAGGAAATAATATTTATTGTAACCATGGTGAGTTGTTAAATTGTATCATGATGGTTGTGTTCTAAACATGTCAACAATTGATTGTTTTCCTACGATTAGGCATGCTAATTTATGTAACTATGGTCAAATTCCACATTGGAGAACTCATATGACATAGATGATGATTGCACTGGATTCCTCTTTTTGAGAGGACCAAAATCGACCTAAATATCACCCCATTCGAATAAGAAAAAGTTGGTTTTTGAATTTATAAACCCTCACATATAGATTGGGACAAGAATGCCTCACACATATGTATAATTGGTCAGATCGACCTCAACATCAAGTGCACCATCATGGAAGGTGATAAATACAAGAGGCCTTAAGCTCATTTGGACATAATCATCAAGCATTGTCTTCACTTCTTCTATTGTTTGGTTGACATAGGTCTGACGGAGGAATTTTCGCGCAAGGTATGAAATTATAGGTTTGAGGCTTGCACGTGTCTATGGTTTCTATATTCTAGTCATACAATCATCACAAGATATATTTGATTGCATTCCCTCACTTGGAGTGCTATAGAGAGTGACTGGGAAGCTATAGTTGCTCGCACAAGAGCCTAAGGGAAGAAAACGAGGTGTGGAGGAGGTCCTGGGAGGTCTGGACCCCAACCACTCGCTTTCCATGCTTTGGGGAGCAATTAGAATGTCATAACCACTCGCATAGAGTGCCTTAGAGTGACTGGGGTTTGAGCTAAGTTTTCATAGTCACAATGCTAAAGTTGCTCACTTATAGTGTCTTAGGGAGTGATCGAGAAGACACAACCGCTTGTAGATTATCTTCATGAGTGCGACCAAGGTTCAGAGCTAGGGCTTGACAGTTAACCGTAGTTCAAGTAGGATAGAAAGTTTGTCTTTGTTGTTCAGTAATTCTAGAAGCTTGTTTCTGATTTGTATTGGGTAAATATTTGTTGATGATTATGTATTGGGCCCATTGTACTCTCTGCTTGAACATTTTATGACAATCTAATAAGAAGAAGATTTGAAAGGGTTTTCCCCCATAGTGAGTTTTTTCCCTAGTCTTTGACCAATCTAGTGTCTCTTGTGGTTGTGCTATTGTCTCCCTTGTCATTGCATATATTTTTCTATATTTATTTACTATTTATGATTTTAAATATTGTTAATAATTTATTTGTTGCTAAATGAAGATTTGATTTAGGCTGAAGTAATTAAAAAACATAGAACAATCTGAAAAATTAACATGGTTTCATAGTTAAGGTGAATGATAAGCCCCAAAAGGGACAAGAATTGAAGCAATCATCCTATGAAAGTTGAAAGAGCCAATCTAGTCAAAGACAAGACTACTTCCATATTCAAGGGTGATGAGAAGTTGGGTGACTGATCCAATTTTGTTGCATGGAAATTCAATTTGGAGATCATATCTAATAACAATGTTGTTTTAGACTATATTCATGGAGGAGTACCTGAGCATCCCAAGAATGCTTCCGTTGTTGTAAAAAAAAGGCTTAAGAAAGGTGAGTTAAAAGCAAAGAAAGTTATAGCTAATGGTTTACAAGATAATTTACTTGCATATGTTGGAAACTTTCGAAGGTTTAAACACATGTAATATATGATAGCCGACATGTATGAGGTCAACAATTTTAACGAAATATTCTCCTTAAAAGATCAACTCAAAGACACTAATATCAACAAAGTAGAGTCTGTGCAATCCTACATAATGAGGATATCTCATCTTAAAGATCAATTGCAAATAGTTGGAGAATGTGTGCTTGATAGGGAATTGATGGTCGTGACTCTAAGAGGTATCGCTCCTATTTGGGAAACCTTCATTACTTACATAAGCAACAAAAATTTTCTCCCATCATTTGATGAAATTTTTGGAAAGCTTACAAAAGAAGAATCAAGGATGATATCAAGAATAAGGATTCAAAAACATGAAGAAGGATAGCCCATTGCATATATCAATCATGAAAAAAGTAATAAGAAAGGAAAAGGAGGTCCATCAAGAAAGCATTCTCCTCAAAATGCAAAAATAAAGGATGATAGAACATTGTCTCATATTGAATGCTACAATTTTCAAAAGAAGGGTCATTATGCATGAGATTTTCATGAGAAGAACAAATGGCCTCTTTACAACACTAGAAGCAACAACAACAAGTTCTATAATCAAAGGATAAAATATGATCAAAGAAACAACCACAATAAAATATATGAAAGTATATGAAGAGATACCTCAAGGGACCGTGAAGAAGATCATCGTCGTCAAAAGAAGTCAAAATTTCCCTCGTATATAAGTAATGTTGTAAATTGATATGAATACATTTTTATTTCTACACCTACTAGTTCTTCTCCTCCGAATTCATGGGATAGTTGATTGGTCAATAGTGGGGCCACTCATCATTTCTCTTGATACAAAGAAGTTCTCTCTAATCTAGGAGAGAGGGAGACTAAGATAAAGATTATTCTTGGAGATAACTATACTCATATCGTAAAAGGTTTTGGGTCCACTAAATTTCATTTGAATTCATGGGAATCTTTTTTGCTGGCATGATGTTATGTATGTACTAGGTCTAATGAATAAGTTGGTATCTATATCCGCTTTGGAATATAAATGGATGAAGGTTTCCTTGGTCAAGGGAAAATTTTTGGCTTGGTCCGCTGGCTCACCTATGAGAGATGTATTCACATTAGGTTTAAGATCTGGAGGGCTCTATAGAGATTGGAATAACACTTCTAGCATTGGTTCATAATATTAATCACCTAAGTGAGGTATGGCACCATATATTATCTCATCTACATTATGATGCTCTTCCAAAATTAAGGAAATTGGTCTATGGTATTCCTGATGTTCAAGCCCACCATGGTGGAGTATCTACATGTGTGAGTGGAAAGAAGATAACGAGCCCATTTCCCTCTAGCAAGAACAATACAGCCAACATCCTCCATCTCATCTATTCCAATATATGTGTTCCAATGTCTGTGCAGTCTATTGGTGGCCATCTCTACTATATCACCTTCATTGACGACTTATCTAGAAATACAAGGATATACTATTTGAAGCACAAGGATGAAGCCTTCAAAATATTCAAAGAATTCAAAGATTTGATGGAAAATCAATGAAGGAAGAGAATCAAAGTATTCAGGTCCAACAATGGTGGGGAATACACGCCAAATGAATTCATAGCATTTTGCAAGAAAGAAGGAATCAAGAAGGAAACAATTATTCCATATACTACCAAACAAAATGGATTAGCATAAATAAAGAATATGTCTATATTAGAAGCTACATGTGCCATTCTCCATGATCAAAATGTGCCAAATTTTCTTTGGGGAGAAGCAATGCATACTGTTGTATATGTTCAAAACAAAGTGCCTCATCAAGAACTAGAAAACAAGACCCCTGAAGAAGTGTTCATAAGTGTCAAGACCGAGAAAAGCCATCTTCGTATATTTGGATACCCTGTATATTTTCATGTGTGGAGGACAAAAGGAACATGTTGGACGAAATTGGAAGGAAAGGTATGTTTGTGGGTTATTGTGAAAAATTTAAATCTTATAGAATATATATTCTTGGTCAAAGGAAGGTTGAATTAGCAGGGATGTAACATTCGATGAATGTTTTTCTCTTGAAAAAGAAAAATATCATCCTTGACCTCCTCCTCCCGAGAATAGGAATAATGATAGGGATACTCTAGATGGTCCTTCCATGCCCGAGTCAAAGATTGATGTTTTTGATGATCCCGTTGAGCCTATTGATCCCTTATATCCTCCTCTAAGTGATCCTCCTACTAGGAAGAGACCAATTTGGATCTGCGACACTCTACAGGATACTAAGAGACATGTTCCCATTCAAAGTTCATTTAGAGAAAGGAAGCAACCATGCAGGTACCAGGGATATGTTGCAACCATGAGCACTACAATTCAAGCTAAACCTTCCACATTCGAAGAAGCTATAAAATAACATGTTTGGAAATATGCTGTGGCAGAGTAATATCAATCGATTATGAATAATTATGTATGGGATGTTGTGCCAAGAATGAAGGGGAAATTTGTGGCAACTTCAAAGTGGCTAATCAAGATCAATCATGGAATTAATTGTAGCATTGATAAATACAAGACAAGGTTCATGACTAGAGGTTTCTCCTAGAAAGAGGGAGAAGACTATGATGATATATCTACACCCGTAGCTCGATACACAACAATTCGTTCGATAATGGCTCTTTCCACAAGGATGGACTCTTCATCAGATGGACATAAAGATTTCATTCCTTCATGGCGTGTTACAAGAAGAAGTGTATGTTGAGAAGACATAGGGATTTGATGTAGAGGGTCAAAAGACACATGTTTGAAGGTTGAATAAGGCATTGTATGGATTAAAGAAAGCCCCCAAAGCAGGGTATGCCTACATAGACATTTATTTTGTGAAGATGGTATTCAGAAGAAGCAATGTCCATCCCAACCTTTACTTCAAGGTAGGCCAAGGTATGCTATTTATTTTGGTTTTATATGTTGAATATCTATTCTTAACACGTAGTGAGCCTCTAATGATCAAGTGCAAGAGGGAGCTGGCCTTTGAATTCGAGATGAAGGACCTTAGATTCATGCACTACTTTCCAGGTCTTGAGGTGTGGCAAAGACCTAGTGAAATTTTCCTTTCATAACAAAAATATTTTTTGAAGTTATTAGAGAGATTTGGTGAACATATGAGTACAAACAATTGATTGGGGCTCTAATGTTCATAGTGAACACCCATCTAGACATATGTGATGTAGTGAACACGCTAAGCCAATTCATGATCGAGCCTCTCCATTCACATTGGATCATTGCAAAACACATCTTGAGATATTTGTATGGGACGATCACACTTGGCCTGAGGTACTCTCCCAAAGATGTTCGAATTCATGGATACACCAATGATGACTAGGTAGGAAATGTTATCGAAACGAAGAGTATGTCTAGATGTTTTTTTAGTCATGGATCTGCCATGATATCCTATATGCGAAGGAAGCAGAATCTCATATCATTAAGTACCATTGAGGTAGAGTATACTTCCACTAGCATGGCTAGATGTGAAGAAGTTTGGTTAAGGAAGCTCTTTGGAGAGCTATTTGAGTAGGTCTTAGATACTATACTAATATATTGAGTGGGATTCACCTATAAGAGAATCATGTATTTCATGACAATTCCAAGCACATAGAGATCTAATATCACTTCATTCTAGACATGGTTCAAAGATGAGCCATTAGACTCCATCACATATCGGCAGATGAGAAGACTGCATTTACTCTCACTAATTCTTTTTTCAAAGGGAAGTTATTGGTCTTTAGAGAATAACTTGAACTGATGGATGTGACCACTACTCATAAGGAGTACTACTACTTAAGGACACGGAGCCAGCTCTCCCCAGTCTTGAGCTCATAAGGTGAGGAATTGAGATATAGGACTCCTCGGGTTGAGGGACTTATGGTGAATAGGGTATTACCGCTATCTGTTACCCATAGGGTTGGATATGCTTCTCCCCTATCTATTCATATGGTTGGATATGTTACTCCCTTATCTGGTCCATTCATAGTATACCCCTGTTTGCATCATACACATAAGCTAAGCTTGTTGGGAATACCCCTCCCCATTTTTCCAATGGGTTGAGAGTATACTTGGGGTGTATAACCCAAGTTGATTATGATGTAGGTGTTCTACCTCATGACTCTTGAAGGTCATTGATGGTAAAATTGATAGGACATAGGATTAGGTTGATATTTTCACCCCTTTGTGGTTACGGGTTGATAATGAGCTCCCCGATATGGTTCCAGGGTTTGAGATGTGCTCCCATGTGTATTTGGATATCCTATTGCTCGATATGGGGTTGAGATATGTGACTTCCCCATGTGATAGGGGGTGTAAGATAATTCTCCCCAATTCTTCTTCTTTTAGTTTAAGAATGTATCAGCAGATAAAGTTGAGAAGAGATGGACACAACATCACATGATGATATTGGTTGGTGGAATTATTCCTAGTTGAGAGGGAGTGTTAATTTATGAAACTAGGGTTAAATTCCACATTGTAAGGGTCATATGACATAGATTATGATTTAATGAAATTCTTCTTTTCAAGAGGACCAAAAACAACCTAAATATTGCCCCATTCGGATAAGCAAAAGTTGATTTTTGAACTTATGATCCGTCACATGTACATTGGGACATGTCGTCCTCACACATATGTGCAATTGGACAAGTCAGCCTGAACATCAAGTTGACCCTCGTTGAAGCCTATAAATATATGACACCTCAAGCTCATTTATACATAATCATTAATCTCTCTCTTCTCTTATTTTATTATTTAAGTCACATAGGTCTGGCTAAGGAAGTTTCGTGCAAGGTCTAAAATTATAGCTTTGAGTTTCGTATGTGTCTAGGGTTTCTGTATTTCGGTTGCACTCTCATCACATGACAAATGAGACTACATTTATTTTCTCACATGGATCCATAGATCAAGTGGGAATCCTGAATCACCCACACAATAGTCTGAAGGAAGAATTCAAGGTGTAAATAAAGTTTTGGGAGGTGTGGACTCCAGCCACTTTCTTTCCACGTTTCAAGGAGCGAACAAGTAGCCATAACTACTCACATATAGTGCCTAAGGGAGAGAATGGATTCTAAGCTATGGTTTCACATTTGGGATGTTACAGTAACTCGCTTACAATGGCTTAGGGAGTTATTGGGAAGACATAGTCGCTCGGAAATTGTCTTCATGAGTGGAACCAGGGTTCTAAGATATGGTTTGATAGTTGACCACAAGCTGTGAGGTTTCTCTTTGTTGTATAGTAATTTTGGAAGTTTGTTTTTTATTTTCATTGGCTAAATATTCATTGATGATTATGTATTAGGTTCATTATAGTCTCCGTGGAAGCATTTTATGACAATGTAATTAGAAGAATATTTGAAAGGGTTTTCCCCCATAGTGGGGTTTTTCCCTAGTGTTTGACCAATCTGGTGTCTCTTGTAGTTGTGCTATTGTCTCCCTTGTCATTACATATATTGTTATATATTTTTTTTTACTATGTATGAATCGAAATATTGTTAATAATTAGATTCATTTCTAACTGAATATTTGATTTGGGATGAAGTAATTGAAACAACATAGACCAATATGAAAAATTAACAAAGTAGACCATTTAATATTTAAATATTTCATCATTTTCAAAATAAACATTCATTGAATGTATATATTAAAACAATTTTCTCGGGGGTTCTATCCCTAACTACCCACCGAACACTATGATTTAATTGGGGTGTGCTAACCATTTCGCCAGTGGGGTGGCACTTTGATATGTTAGGTAGCGACAAGATATTTAACCTTCTCATTTAGAAAGAGAATGGGGGCCAATGTAGCTATGAACGAATATAACAATGCATAGTGGAACAAAGAACGAGCGTAGAACCATGACAAGAGGAACCATGCACCATGCAACCCTGTAGGTGGAATCTTGTTGGCACAATTTTTGAGATAAGTAATATTATATAGGAATATTCTTCCTTGATGTTGTGGGGAATCTGAAATATTCCTTGAGGGGACAAAATTGATAGTGTTAGAATGGGGCCAAGTTTGTACTCATTTTAACCATAATTTTGTAACAACCATAATGTTGTGGTTTGTTTTTTCATCAGAGCATCGAATTTTATCGGTCATCATAGAAACTAACCTTCTTCATTAATTTTTGGGCAAGAATTTCAAGACAACAATTTTTCTTTTAGAAGAAGGTCATGTTTACAGTAAAAAAATATCAGGAGGATGAGACATACATGTTGGTGCTATGATTATGGTGATTTGAGTAGTCAAATTTCATGTCACTCCTAGGATTGGAGGCATAATGATGTACTTTTCCATGTGCTTACTTTTCTTTTTGATGAGATAAATGAAGCGACCTCCCCACTATTGAAGCAGGGTTCAGAGACATAGTCCACACTAGATGAATGTGAACTGTCTTTATGGTATGCATTATGTTTATTATTCCTTAATTTTTTCCATACATGGTTTTTATATTCTCTTTCATGCAATTTTTCTAACACCAAATGAAGAAGAGACCTTGAATAATGTTGGTATAAGAGGAATACAAGATCAAGTCTACTATCAAAGTGGTCTTCTTTCTGATGTGAATTACAAGTGCGAATGATAAACAAACATTGGGCATGAACACAAAGATGTAAAATATCGAATGACAGATATTTGTACAAGGATTTCTACAATATGGCTTACATGGTAGATAAATTGTTCCTAGATTATGAGAATATAATAACAAATAAGGAAAAGAAGAAGAAATCTAAAATTGAGGATGATGCTTCAATGAACTAGGGATTTGGAAGAGACCCTCTTGAACCTCCATTTCTATCTTTAAGTGAATTATCTTCTTCTACATATACTTCTCATAATTCAAATCGTCATTACTAGAGCATTGAAACATAGAATGATGGATTGAGGAGACTCATAAAAGAAGAAGGAGAGGGGAAGTAGAGATTGAAACTTCAATTGTAAGCCACAGAAGAGGCCTTAGTAAAGTTGAATTGTAACAAAGGCTTAGTGAATCCATCATCACCCACTCTAGAATCAACAACTAAGGTAAACAATGTCAATGATTCTTTAGTTTCATGTTCTCATTATGATGATGATTTTGATGCATTTGAAGGACACTCAAAATCCAGAAAAGTAAGGGAGTCTAAATCAATGCAGGTTGAGGCTACATCACACCATTTACTATGATGATAATGGTTGTAGGTTAAAGGAGGTGATAATTTTAGAGGAAGAGCTAAAGTAAACTCTCCTCACCAAACTTGCACTAGAGACAATTGTTCAGTGAAGGTTATGTGAAGCCATAAAGAATCATGATATAAGGATCCATTTCCACATTAGGGGAAAAATAAGGTCAAGAATGTTTGGAGAACGAAGAATTGTTGCAACCATTGCAACAAGGGTGGACATCAAAGAGCCACATGTTGGAAGCTCCATGCAGAGCTTTGTCCAAAGAAGGATAGGGGTCATGTGAAATCACTTGTGAAGGAAATGGCCAATGAAGCAGTTCAATAAGAAAGTCAACTACATGAAGAAATACCATTAGCATAGTTAGGAAAGAGATGGGTAGCATTTTTAAGTAGTTGACTATGGCCACTATTGTAAATCACTTGTTTCAAAATATTTGTAAAAGTGATGTGTATAAAATAAATTATGAATCCAACATCGTGATATTTTGTCCTTTAGTGGGATTCTAATGATATGGTTTCTACTGTAAACATGACCATGGGTGTTTTATAAACTCTTGGAATGTAAGGTATTGTTTGAAATCTTGCATTTTCGACAAGTATTAGTAGCTACAAAATCTCATATGGATAAAAGTGCTAGTTTATTCACTTCTGGCTCTAAAGTACAAAGGTGAAGGAGAAGAAAGTGTGGCCTATCAGAGTCATTTTTTTTATGAAGATCAAGATTGAAGTATCGTTTATACTTTTGGATGAACAAAAGTATTTTAGTAGGGAGAAATGATCCAAGTGGATACCTAATGGATGAAAAAATAAAATTTATTATATCACATTGAAACTAGAACTAGATATATGATCTTGTCATAAGCTTTCCAAGGATGCAAATAGTGGCTCAAACTGACCCTGCACGAGGAAGTTATTCTCAGTCAATGTATTTGGTCAACGAGATAAAAAGTCAAAGTCGAACAAGGAAGATGTCAATGCTGATGTCAGCATGACATTAACAGGGTGGTATGGCAGACTGAGAATGTGCAACATGCCACCTATTTTTGGCAATTTAAGACTATCAAATGCACCAATTAAAATGTGCCACATGAAACCCCTAGATCGCAACACATGGAACCATTATGGAACATGATATGGTGCCATTGTATAGCTGAGGTGGAATTAGTGATAGGATGTCTTGCTAACATGAGAAAATGACTATCTCTTATGGCCTAATAGAAAGGGGCCACGTGGCCCAATCAACTGGCACCACATGGATCCCAACTAGTGGTTCGTTGGGCCCTGAGAATCCCAATTCCACTGTTTATTGAACGGGTGTGTTTGGAAATGAAATTCAAAATTCGGTGGTTTGTGTGGATGGTCGTTATCAATAGAATTTTTTTATAATAGTTAAACAAATAAATTAGGGGCAATTTTTTTTGACATGGAAACGAACCTAGTGGTTATAACAATTTTAAAATATATATCTGGAAGTTGGAACCAAACAACAATCATAACCATATATGGCGTTTGTTGCTGGTAGGTATGCGTATAACGATGACCGATGTTAAAACTTTGTAACAATGGTTCCAAATTTATACAGTCGGTAATATTTATCGTAACCATGGTGAGTTATTAAAATGTAGCCTGGGGTTCATGTTCTACATATGTCAAGAAATTATTGTTATCCAATGGTTAGGTGGATTGTTTAATACTTCAACATTTCAATATTGTAAGACATTAGAGAAATTTTTAGACCTAAAATGGGCCTCAAAATAAAAATGTACAACCAAAATGAACTTTATAAAAACCAATATGATTCAAGATGATGATGTCAACCATGGGGGATGATTCACCATTTTTGGAGTAATAAAGTAAAAAAAGATTAAAAAATAAAAAAATAAAAATAAAAAAGTACCTTTTCAACTCATATTTTCAACTTATCTCTCTATGATTTTACTCAAATTTCAAGCGTGAGTGCTCATTTGATGTGTAATTTAATTCCTCATCCAAGGAGTACTTATGTTCCATAATTTCGATGGACCCTCCTACACGAAAAATAAGAAATACATGAAAAGCATTATTGCAATCATATTTTTTCACGTGTTTCCCATTTTTCCTGTAGCAAGGTCTATTGAAACTATGCAACATGGGTACTCCTTGAATTCAAGGAATTAAATTCATCATCCAAAAAGTGCTCCCACTCAAAATTTGAGAAAATCATAGGGAGATAAGTTGAAAATACGACTTGAAAAAATAGTTTTTTCTTTTTACCCTATAAAGTTTGGTGATGTAATCTATCCTTATTTTATTATTTCCACTATAATTTTATAATATTCCTTATGATGCCCATTGTAGACCTCAAAATTTCTCTAATGAAAAGAATTCATTGATATATATATATTAAAATAGTGGTCTGCGGGGGTTTGATCTTGGACCACCTGCCAATCACTATGATTTAATTGGGGTGTGCCAACCATTCCGCCAAAGGGACACGACTTTGTAACAACCCTATCACTCTGCTTTTTAAACAAATACTATTTTTAGACATTGAACTATTATTGTATTTAATGGCAAGGGAGGTTGTGATGAGACTTACTTACGTCTTGATGTAGTTATATTATTATGATTAAGTAAATAAATAAATTGCCTAGAAATATTCAAGAAATAGCATTGGAGTGTATAAGACTTCTTGCCAACTTAGAAAAGTTGCAGTGGTCAAGTCCATATCATGGACCTTCCCTAAATGTCTCCTAAAAATCCCTAGGGGAAAAATAATAGAAATTAAATTAACATAATGGGAGAGAAAAACTATGTTAATCACTTAGTTAGAGAGAAATACTATGTAGGGTGGAATAAAGCACTATGGGAGATAAAAGTGTCCTTTAAAGAAAAAAGAAAAGTATATATATTTTTAAAACTAAGATAAGAAGGAATAGGAAAAAGTTTGGCATACCTTAAAGCAGGACACTGCTAAAATGTACTGGGAAGAATAATTTATAAAAATATAACCACCTAGGAATCAAGGAGGTGGATTGCATGGGAAAGAAGGTCTCATCTCGGGGGAACAGGGAGAGGCAGTTCATGGTCGGGAGGAACGTGTTTAGTTCCTAAATGGTTCCCAACATTTAATTACAATTGGACATAAGTTATGTTATGTTTTAGATGTTCTCATTGGAATAGAGAAAAAGTATTACAATAAAATTGCATAGTGAAGACACAATTCACTAGTTTGAATGCATATATGAAATAATTACTGAGAAACTTCAAAGTATGATAAACATGATTGAAGTAATAACACAAAATGTAGGTTCAGGTTGTAAAATCCATTTGTGCATGTTATCATTTTTCATATGATCACTATCCCATTTAAGAGCTTTTAAGAGTTATGTGATTTCAGTGAGCCTGTGTTGGGAATTCTAATGGTTAACTATACGAAGATGATTCATGAAGAAAATAATTGAACATGCATAATGGCTTCTTTCTTGTTAATATAAATCAAGTTAATATATATAACCTTTGAAATGTGTATTATTTTATTAACAAATGAATTCTGTTAATTAAATATGGATTTATGTAAATTTCTTAGAAGATGTTATCCTTATTAATTATTATTGGAAGCTATGTTTAAATAAGAATATAAGTTATGTAGATGTGAAGTCTCTAGCTACATTCTTGTACCTTTACAGGACTAAATGCAAAATGGAAAATTTACTACAGTTAGAAAGAATACAAAAAAAAAATTGTAAGCATGTGTAAGGTTGATGAAAGCCTTGCATAAAATTATGAAATAAATATGAGTAGAAGTTTATGAATTTGAGGTTTATTGGTCTTTTAGGGAATGGATCCATGGGATATTTAATGCATTTTTATGAATTAAATAAATATAATATTCAATTTTGTGAGTTGGGAGAATGGATGGTTGGTTTGTGAGAAGAATGATACACCATGTCCTTAACATTTTAGGATAAGGGTGTACCTATGAATTCTTCTACATGATTGGGAATACCTAAAAATTCTCTTTAATCGCCCTAATATGTTATATGAAATTAATGTGGGGCGGCTTAATGATTAACACCATATGATTTTCCTTAACTAATCATATTGTATGCTATGTGCACAGAAAAAGATAAAATTATGGAACACTATAGGATTTTTTCCTCTACACTATATTATCATAGAGTTAATAGGATAGGCCATGAAAAAAGAATTCTAAGTCAGGAAAGGAAATGTAGTCACTGCGCTGGAATAATCATATTACAATAGAATAGTAATATTATTGAAGAGAGATGGGCACAAGGAAAGACACCATTTAATTCCATTTAAACAAGGAAATCAAGGAACAACCATAGCATTGTACGGATATAGTAATATATAGAAGGTATAACTAGAAGAACAATGGAGACCATATTATCCATAATGGAATTTAGTATTCCAATGTGATAGTTGCGGATAAAAAGGGTTACGCTTTCTTAAAAAAATAATAAAAATAATAAAAAATTGAGCTTGAATCCAAGCAAGAAACCCTCCTCTCATCACGTTGAATCCCATACCTATAGATGGAGATGACATATAGCCTTATAACCTCCATTAACACATAGGGGCTTAATACAGGGAGTAATACCATGCAACATGCATTCATATTGGGGTATATATATTTAGGAAAAAAATGACATAATATATTGAGAATATAATAGGCAGTAAAGAATTTTTATATTGGTGGGTATATAATGGAGCTCAAAGTTAATGAAAAACTATAAAAGGGTATAAAAAATGTTAATGAAAAAATATATACCTACAATATCTAGTGAAAGTATATTGGTAGGGGGTTAAATATTGTGATTTTTAGAGTTATTTCCCAATATGTAGTCAAGACAAGGGTATTGTTTAGTATGCCACAAATTCACGTAACATTTTAAAGGTTCACTAAGTCAAACCCCTATGAGTTAACTAAAGAAAAGATATGTAGATGCGATAAATATAAAGTCTCACCGTGATATACCTATTATAACTACTTCCCTCCCTCCTCTCCAACCCTATGTATGCTATGATATCAATTGTTATTCCAATAGAAAAGATGCAACCTTTTCAATTAAGGACAAAGAATTTACAATAAAACAAAAGATGCTAATTGTTTGGGTAAAAGCCTTAAAGGAGAAAAACCCAAACCAAACAAACATATAATCTCTAGAGAATACCTAACTTGGCACAATAGACACCATATACATGGAACACAAATATTTTGGTTGCTAGACCAACAAAAAATAGTAGATAATTTCTTTGTTCATAATTAGAATGACCAAAACAATAATCTTGACTTAAAAAAAAAATGAAGAATGGAACAGTTAAGAAAACCCTCAATCTAAATCTTTAAAACCACTATCATCAAGTACAAAGGAAATCTAGTTGCAAAGATTACCATAACCTCTGACGAGCCAAAAATCTTGAGGAAAGTGGAGTCATACTATGCCAAGAGTTGGAATCATAACCAAGATTTTATTATCTCTTTAACAGACACTAGAAAACTGTAAACTCGAGACAAGAAGATTGAAAAGATTTAGGTAAAAGCATATAATTACCAAAAAGAAAAAAATACTTCTATAGAATAAGCATAACAAAACTTCATATTTGATTTCGGACCTCCTTGCACACACTAGAACTAGTATTCTCATCTAGAATTGACAAAGGGAAGACCAATCCTACCCTCAATCCTACCTTGCAACACATACATGGGTTAAACGGTTGCAGATGACACAATAGATTGAGCAAGAATAATTATACATCGATGAAAAAAAAAAAAAAAAAAAATTACCTGCGCGAATGGGCTAAATCCATTCCTAGAATTTACCGTTGTACTCGGGTGAAAATCCCAAGTTTCGTGGGGGCCAAGTGGCGACAAAAAAAACAAACTCTAGTTGGACTTTCACCCCAAAATCCTCTGAGCAGTGCCTTCAAAATAAGAAAAGAAAAATGAAGGTCGCACCAAAATCTGGAGTATTAGGGTTATGATAAAGAATTTCCTAAATTCTTCTCGACCCTCTGTTTTACTTAAACCAAAATTCACCATTGAGTGAGATGAGTAACCTCAGGTCACATGAATTTTACATGATAAAGGTAACCTAGCTTAAGGTTGTGGTGAGAAGTGTAAATAGCATACGTCGTGGAGTCATAATCTCATGTCCCACATGAGTTTATATAATATTAGCCTCACGGTTAATAAAAAAAATATCAACACATAGAAACGAATGAAAATGGTTAGACACATAATGGTGGTATAGTAGGACTAGAACTTAAAACAGATTTAAGTTGGATTATAAAATTATATTCAGTTGTAGAGTGTAAATGGATATAATTTTTGTAAAGTGTAAATGGATATCATTTGTAACTCGAAAGAAGAGTATGTTGGAAAATCAAAGATATTATATTACGATTTGATTCTCCTTTCTTGATAATTACTTATGAGTGTGTTGGCTTCTTTTACTTCTTTATTATCTTATCTTTCATCAAGCAATTATACATATATGAAGATCGCAAAATGAGAGACAAAAGATATAGGCACATGCCAAGGAAAAACCCCCCTCGAGGGGAAAACCCTGTCAAAGTAATTATTCCTTTAAATAGTATTCTTTTATGCTCTTCACCTTAGACCAAGGTTAAGCTTTCCCTCCAATCCATGTCAGCCTCCAAGGTGTTCTAACCCTTCCAGAAAATTCAACTATGTAGAAATTTCCAGCAAGACGCAGCTTCCAGCAGCAGCAAAACCCTAGGAGACTTTGATCTCATAAAACAAACCACGAAATAGAGAGAGAGAAACACCAAAAGATTGATTTTCTTCTTCTCTATAGATTCCCCCAAACTTGCACTTCTTTTCTCTTTACAGTAGTAGAATTCACACTTCCCAACTCTTCTAGAGATATCAAATTGCTTGAGAGAGGGAGTGCTCCAAATTAATTCAACCTCCATCAATATATAGGCTTCTTATGGGTCGAATGGAGGTCCTTAGGCTGACTTGATCTTCCTTATGCTGATATTATTTTCTATAAGTTGACATGATGTGTAGGACACATAATTCATATTTGAATTGATACAAAACCTTTTTACATGATTCAAAAGCCCAAGAAGGGTCTCTTTAAATGTAAAATGATTCTATAAACTCAATATTAAACCTAGGAGTCCACGACCAGGACTTTGAATAATATAATGATGACCCAAGCATGAAACCCATGCTTTGATAAGTCATTTTTACAATAATAAAATTCTTTTCTTTATTATTTTAACAAGGACATTAAATAATGACTCAAGTACATTATTGAAGACCAAACCTAGTTACTTTTTACAACACCCTCTCTTAAATAGGAAGGTATTCATAATGTACTAATACAATGGAAGATGTCAAGCTATACGAAAACATGAAGAAACTTTAGGCACCCTAATTCCATTGACTAGATTCTTGACCAGGGCAATCTAGCCAACTAGTCACTCAACAATTTAGGCACCACAATTCCATGGACTAGATTCATGACAAGGGAAATCTATCCAACTTGTCACTCAATAATTAAGGCACCTTAATTCCATAGACTAGATTCATGACCAGAGAAATATATCCAAGTGGGACTAAGGTGGACTCAAGCTTTCAACCCCTCTAGGTACCATCAGGCTTACTTTCTAACCACCAACCCAAACATAGAGGTGTTTATCCAAAAACTTAGCTTAATAAACAACACCACATTTTCAATTCCGAGGTTCCTTACATCAACATAGAGTGTTGGCCTGATGTCTCGCTAGGGAATGTTTCACTTACAAAGCCTCAACAAATCTCTTCCATTTCTTTATCATCAATATAATCACCAATATCTACCAAACCCACTAGGTTCCTTATATATTCAAACTTATTATTAGGAAGATCCTTTCTTAGTATGTTTTCTACCTGTTCATTTGATGGAACATATTCTAACTTCACGATCCTGTACTGCACCAAGTTCCTAATAAAGTGGAACTTATTCTTCATATGTTTCATCCTCGAATGAAACACGGGATCTCCAAACATCTTGATACAACTTTGAAAATCATAGTTAATCATAGTAGGACTCAAAGACTTTTCAAACAAATCTATTAGAAGCCACCTCAACCAAAAAACCTATTTTCATACTTCACAAGCAGCCACATATTCTGCCTTGGCAGTACTTAATCCAATAGGATCTTACTTCCTGCTCATCTATGAGATCATAACAGCTCCTAGACTAAAGCATCCTCTATTAGTGCTCCTTCCATCAGTCTCACTACCACCCCAATCAGAGTCTGTGAAGCCAGTTAGCTTGAATTTACTACTATCATACTTTAGGAAGTGATATATAGTGCCCAGAAGGTACCTCAATATATGTTTGGTAGCTATCCAGTGATCATGATGAGGCTCCAACTAAAAATCACTAAGAATTTTCATTGCAAAACATATACATGGCCTAGTATTTACCAGATACAACAAGGAACCCATCAAATAATGATACGATGTAGGATCCACAAGACTTGAGTTGGAGATTCTCAACTTCTTAAGGTTCGTGATCATAGGAGTAACCATCGACTTGTATTAAATCATCCCAAATTTTTGCTATAACTTGATGATGTAGTTTCCTTGTCCCACATATATATCCCTAGGTTTTTGGCATACTTCTAGACCTAGGTAGTAATGCATTAGTCCTATATCCTTCATCTCAAATTCAACTATCAACATCTTCTTGCATTCTTGAATTCTTCGTTCTACACCAGTGATGAATATATCATCCACATATAGTAGAATAATGAATGGCTCATTGTTCACGACCTTGATATATAGATTCAAATCAACTGTACACTTCACAAACCCAATCCTGAGTAGATATGCATCCATTCTTGCATTCCATGCCCTTGGTGCTTGCTTCAAGCCATGTAGAGCCTTCTCGAGTCTGCAAATGTGAAATCCACTCCTATTCACTTCAAATCCTTTAGTTTGTTCGATGTACACTTCCTCATCAATGTCCCCATTCAGAAATGTTATCTTAACATCCATTTGATGGATATTTAAGCCCAATGTAGTAGCTAGTGAAAATACAGTCTAATGATAGTATACATTGCAGAAGGTGCAAATGTTTTTTCATAGTTAATGCCTTCCTTTTTATAGAAACCCATTGAAATTAACCTTGCTTTGTACTTGTCTATACTTCCATCAACAACATGTTTGATCTTATAGATCCACTTCGATGTGACAAATGATTTGTCACTAGGTCTATAAAAAATTTCACAAACCCCATTCTTCATGATGGATTGATATTATTCCTGCATATCTTTCTTCCAAACTTCTTCATGCCCAACTTCCTTGAATGTAGATGGTTTGGCTTCAATCAACTTTGTAATATATGAAGCATAACCAAAATACATTTTTGGTTTCTTACCTTCCCTAGAGGACCCTTTCGTAGCTCCATGTCCTTCAACATCTTCTAATGTAGCTCTTAACCAATTTGGCCTCTTCCTTGTGGTGGGGACAAGAACCAATTGAATAGGCTCACTTGATCCTTCTTCTTCATCATTTCTCATAAATTTATCATGAACTTCATCTTCTTCAAATACGGGAACTTCTTCATCATCAGAATCAATAGGAATATACTTTGATTTCTTGTAATCGCGATTCTCATCAAATATGAAATCCCTTCTTACTTCAATGGATATTCCGTACTTTACATATATTCTATATGATTTGAGGAAAGACTATAACCATAGAATATTCCCTTGATGCTTGTCGATTTCAAGTTCTTTCGCTTTTCCTTTGAAATATGCACATATGCTGGACTTCCAAATATGCATAAAATGATCCACAGTCGGCTTCTTCCCCATGAATATTCCTTCGGATCTAGTATTATTAAGACTCTTAGCAAGACATCTATTTTGAATGTACACTTAATTCATCATTTCTTCACCTCATAAGAACTTCAATAAATCTTGATCAAGGAACAAAGTTCTAATGGCTTCCTCAGTTGACCTATTCTTTCTTTCATCCAATCCATTTTGTTTGGGATATTAGGGAACAATGAGCTCCCTCTTAATACATGCATCCTTACAATATGCAATTAACTCTTTAGAGGTGTATTCTCCACCATTTTCAGACCTTAGAGTCTTAATATTCTTTTTGGTTAGGGTTTCCACCTCAGCTCTAAACCCCATGAACTTATCAAATACTTCATATTTATTTTTAATTAGGTAGAGCCATGTCTTCCTTGAATGGTCATCAATGAATGTTATAGAGTAGAGATGACCTCCAAGTGTCTTGTCAGACATCGGCCCACATACATCGAAATGGATGAGAACTAATATTTCTTTATATTTAGATTCACTATGATGAAATGGCTTCCTAGTATGATTCCTTAAAGAAAATCACTTGCACGCATCTTCATGGTATAACTTCATATCAGGAATACTATGAACCAATTGGCTAAGAGTAGGGATGACCCTATAATGAACGGGGCCATACCTTCAATGACATAGTCCAATGGGACTTATTTCCATATGAATGAGAGCTTGAGGAGATGGAGTGATAACCTGGTACATAATTCTTTCATGAAGTCCAATAACCCTAGCTATGTCAATACTAGAGTCTTTCCCTAAACCAATACTCTTCCATCAGTAAATTAAATCCTTTATCCTTTATCTTCTAAAAAATAAATAGAAAGTAAATTATTTTTCAAACCTAGAACATAGAGAATGTTGTTGAGATGTATCTTCAATCCATTGTCTGACTTTAATGATGTAGATCTCGGGTCTCTAACTGCATAGCTTTTGTTGTCACCCAATTCCACTAAATGAGAGGATGACTCATTTGATAGTGTATATAGTTTCTACTTTCACCTATGATATCTGTAGCTACTCCAATATCAATGATCCATGCATTGTCATCAGTAAGAGATCTTGTAAGGGAAACCAAGAATCCATGACTATTGACTTTATTAAATAGGTAGTAGATTCTCTTCTTGATCCATACTCCAGCAGAGTTGAAACCCAAAATTATGTAGTTCACCATAGAGGGAGAATCCATGCCAACAAAGTGATCTTCGACTTCTCTTGACCTTACCTCTGATACCATGTTTGAAAATCAAATATATTATATTAAGGTTTTATTGTACTTTCTTGATAATTAGTTGTGAGTGTGTTGACTTCTTTTACTTATTTATTGTCTTACCTTTCACCAAGCAATTATACGTATATGAATATCACAAACAAGAGACACAAGACATAGGCACATGCCAGGGAAAATTCCCCCTTGAGGGGAAAACCCAGTCAAAGTAATTCTTCCTTTCAATAGTATTCTTTGAGGCTCTTCGCCCTATACCAATACTAGACTTTCCCTTCACACCATGTCAGCCTCCAAGATCTTTGACCCCTTCTAGCAACTTTGACTAGGCAGTAGTTTCCAGAAAGATGTAGCTTTTGGCAACAACAAAACGCTAGGATACTCCAATCTCCCAAACCAGACCATGAAAGATATATATATATATATATATATATATATATATATATATATATATATATATATATATATATATATATATATATATATATATATATATATATATAGAGAGAGAGAGAGAGAGATCGAGAGAGAGAGAGAGAGAGAGAGAGAGAGAGAGAGAGAGAAAATATCGATTTTCTTCTTCTCTAGAGATTCTCACAAACTTGCACTTCTTTTCTCCTTCCGATAGTATACTTTGCACTTCCCAACTCTTATACAGATCTCAAATTGCTTGAGAGAGTGAGTGCTCAAAATTACTTCGACCACCTTCAATATATAGGTTTCTTGTGTGTCGAATGGGGGTCTTTAGGCCAACTTGATATTCCTTAGGCCAACATGATCTTCCTTAGGCCGACATGATGTGGAGGACAAATAATTCATATTTGACTTGATACAAAACCTTTTTACATGATCTGAAAGCCCGAGAAGGGTCCATTCATATGTAAAATGACTCTATAAACTCAATATTAATCCTAGGAGTCCATAATGGGGACTTTTACTAATATAATTATGACCCAAGCATGAAACACTATTACAATAATAACAATGTTTTTCTTTATTCTTTTGACAAGCACATTACATAATGACTCAAGTACATTATTGAAGACCAAACATAGTTAATTTTTCCAACAAAGTATAGATACAAAGGGAAGCATTATAATTCCAAATGATATTCCATGATCTATTATGAAAGTCAAAAGGAGATGGAACAAAGTGTATTTGAAAATGGTCATGGATATCTAAGTTACATTTTACCAACATAAAAATAGCAATCATATGGAAATAATAGAAACGGAGTATTGTACTAATATAATGCCATGACCCATGTATTATAGTAAGAATGTTTTTATAGTATTTTAATTAGGTGTAACTCACTTGACTAGATGCAAGGTGCATCACATTCATTTAAAACAATTATCAGTTATGGATGTGGTCACATAGAAGTAATGGAGATAGTGCAATTGAAAGACTTATATATATTACCTTCATAGTTCAAAAGTTTATTAAATTTGAATCAATGTTAAAGGAACTATAAATTGGGATATGAATAAATATGTAATATTTCTACAACTACAAGGATTAATGAAAATAGTGAAGTAAAAAAAGTGGTCTTTGAGAAGAAGATAAAATAAGAAAAATGCATGGATTAGCGACAAGCATCGCCTCAAACTAATTAAATTGATAGTATATATATATATATATATATATATATATATATATATATATATATATATATATATATATATACGAGGTATGTTACATATGGTACCATAGTTGTGGGTTCAACTACGACCTATGGGCCAACCCATAACTGTAAGCTAGGAATGTGGTTCAGTGTCACCCTCTACAACCAAAGTGTTGGAAGGATTAAATAATTGAAAATTGGAACTACCAAGTAGTAAAACAATTCAAAAAGAGGTAGAGAACAAAATATATCAACAATTTGATATTTGATATAACTACAACTAGGATGAGAGAGTCGTACCACTAGGAAATATTAGGTTCAATTATTTAAAAAAAAAATTGATATATAATTCCTTTTCAAATGTAAAGAGGATGAAATACCATTAGAAAATAGATGCAATATCAAGAAGGGGAAAAAAAATCAGTCATATAAATTGAAGTATCTATTAGTATATAAGCTAGAAAATGATTTAAGGCCTACTAGTATATACAAAGTTGTCACTACAGTAGATTGCTCCAGTTGATGAAAGAGGGAGATATGCACACAATGGGAATTTGTCTTTTGACCTATTTTGTTATACCAAACAGTCTATGGGATGGGACACATTATTATCATTATATAAGGCTCATATGTCTTATAGCCAAGGAACTGTTATGAGAAAGATGATATATTATATGTTAAATCCAAGATCTATGCAAAGAAAGGATGTTAACAAAAATATTATACAAAAAATGATGAGAGGTATGATGTTGCTAAGTGAGATATAAATTTTCCCTGAAAAAGAAATTAGACAAGGATGTAACACCAATATATTTTCCTACCTAACACTGTGTAGTGGAACAAGTAGTGATATAAATTTAGTAATGAGGAATATAGTACTAGATACAAAACCACGCAGAACATAACCTATGCAACAACATATCTATCAATTATAATTGGGAAAGTGTAAAAAATTACTTTTCATTTTCTACTTGGCAGTGAACCTTAAAATATAGAGTACGAGAAGGAAAATACAGTATCACAAGAGTAAGAAGGGAGTAAATATTGAGGAATTAGTCATTATCGACAACATGAAGAAATTAATGTTCAAGCATGTCTAGTGAGGGATGTAGTTCTCTGATAATAAAATCAACAAGTTCTAAAATCTGTTTAATTGCTTAAGATTAAAATAAAGCACATAATGATGAAAGAATGTTGAAATGAAGTAAAATAACTAAGCATGGTGTATAACAGTAAGATACAAAATTTCGTATAATCAGGAGGTGTACTATTGTTTGATTTGGGGAAGAGATATAATCAGATAAAATAAGAAGATAAGAATTTAAAATTAGGAATGGAGGATACACATATTTTTATGAAAAAATTATATAAGCGAGGTTTTGACCTAAGAACAAGGAGCATGCAGTGCATTCAGAAGATGTAAGATGTTATAATGTATATAAACATGAATAAAAAATGTACTAAAAGAGGAATTAAGAACCATTAGCCTATAAATGCGATGTAGTGCAAGGCAATAAGTATGGAAAAAAATAGTTTTCTTGAGCATAATTAATATTCATATTGGTACAACTAAAACATTATTATCAAGAAAACATATGCCAATAGCGTAACTGAAGCACAAGTATTCTAAATATTATACCTTTATGGTTAAGAATCAAACTACTAAGCAAGTTTTTAACTAACTACCAATGATTTTACGAACATACCTATTTTGTACGACTGATAATATTTGGGGAGGAATTGATAATTTGTTACCAAGGAAGTAGATAAATGACTTGGTGACCTCTTTAGGTGAGGAAACTTGGTAACTCATTCCCTAGTAGATTAAAAATAACAAGTTCAGATATTTGAATACCCTCAATAATGGGAGCACAAAGTTTAATCGATGAAAATTTATAAGAAAAAAACATGCAAAAAATATTATATATATGAAAATCATTAAGAGGAAATTACAAGGGTCGCAAAAAGGGATAATACATTATTGATTGGTAAATGTGAAGGATGAAATGGTCCTCAGACATATAATGAAAAGAACTAGTTGATGAGAGGACACTTTAGGGAAAAGGTGGATAGTCATATATGTGTAGAGACTCCTATCTATCTATATATATATATATATATATATATATATATATATATATATATATATATATATATATATATATATATATATATATATATATATATATATATATATATATATATATATATATATATATGTATATATATATATATATATATATATATATATATCTATATATATATATATATATATATATATATATATTATATATATATATATATATATATATATATATTCTAGAAAAAATAGAATATTGTTGTAAATGGTGATTGAAAAAAAATCATCGAACATGAAAATGGCAAAGTGGGTGGAAGAATTGGGAAATACCAAGACAAAAATAGTAGTCATAGTGGCATTATAATTGCTCGAGAAGCTAGAAAAACATGAAGGTGCTCATAAATAGTGTTGAAAAGATGGAAAAATCATCAGCCTTACATAGACATGGATAATATTAAAATGGGTCAAAGCTAAAATAAAGTGTGAAACATTTAATCCCTCAAGTGGAATTGCAATACCCTAAAAAGGAAAAATAAAATCCTTGATTGGAATAAATCTTAGGAATGAAATTGTCTCAAATGATCTGGGATTAGAGGTTAGTAATGTTGCTTCATTAGAAACTTCACAATTTATTTTTTATTAAAAAAATAATTACCATAAAAGTAGTTGATTAGAATGATGTCAATGAATAATCTAGTAATTCTGATGGAATTTCATAGAATAACCTAATGGAATGACAAAAAAAATATATAAAACAAAACATTTATGGAATGTGGGGCAACCATAACTACGACTGAAAATACCTAAACTTAACTTTTTCTATTGATGTATTGTTATATATATAGGTGTGAAAATATTTGGAATGGATGAGAACAATTAACTTATCATATTGTGTGCTCAAATAACCAGTAAATATAGAAATGTAAAAGGAAAATACTCCATGGCTGTATCCAAGAGAAATATGTACAAAAAATTCATAAATAACTAACAATGCGGGCCAAACTGAAATAGATAGAGGGAATGAGCAAAGAAAAATAGTGGATAAGGTGGAAACAAGAATGTGTTGTAGATTGGTAAGGTTATATTAGTTTTTATACCTTGAAACTTGAACTTGTCAAAATAACCCTTAATTATCTATGTAGTATTGTGAAATTCTTCATACTTTTGTGGCTTTGTACAAAGGTGTGAAAACAAGTGGCAACATCATAAGCATGGCCTTGACTAAGTCCACCTTGGAATGAAATTGATAAAAGATAAAAACCATGAAAGGGACGGAGATAGTAGGATGTCCTACACCTAAGAATGCATAACATATTCGTATTTGATATGATGGTATAAAAATAAAAATTATAAAATAGGATGATACAAATAGCCCATTAATTATTATTCCCTTTGTGTAAGTTATATGAAAGGAAAAGTGGAAATTCATATTTTTAATTTCACATTAAATGATGACCATGTCACTTGGCATAGCGGTGACTAAATGTACAAAAAAAAAATGACTTACGGTATTTATTTTGATGTTATGTTGATGATGTTGGCCTCCCTAGGTGCATGTGGATAGTTTTGTTGAGTGTAGTTGGAATGCATGAATGAAAATAGGAAACAAATGTTTAGCATGTATGAAAACATGCTAGGGAAGGAGCATGAAATGAATATAAGAGTATGCGTGCTTCCGAATTGAGCCATCACTCAAAATAAAATAAGTATAAGGGCTTAGTACTGAAGAGATGGTTGTAGGAATTTAAAAAAGGGATGGAAGAGGCATTTCCTTTCCATATTAAGAAATGATGGAATTGAAGGAACACTTAGGACATTGTTTTATTAAAGGGGGGAGGGGGGGAGGGGAGATGTAACACCCCTATGAATATGATTTTTAGACAATTACTATTTTGGGCATTGAACTATTATTGGATCTAATGGAATGAGAGGCCATGATGTGACTTATGTCATGATATAATTATATTATAATGATTGAGTTAATAAATAAATTTTTTGGAAATATTCAGGAAATATCACTAGAGTGTAGAAGACTTCTTTCCATCTTACAAAATTTGTGGTGGTCAAGTACACATGATGGACCTTACCTAAAACTCTCCTCAAAATCCCTAGGGAAAAAATAAAAGAAATTAAGTTAACGTAATGGGAGAGGAAAAACAAGTTAATCACTTAGTGGGAGAGGAATACTATGTGGGGTGGAATAAAGCGCTTTGTGACAGAAAAGTGTGCTTTAAAGAAAAATAAAAGTATATCTTTTGAAAAAACTAAAATAAAATGGCATGTGATAACGATTGGTAGATATTAAAGCAGGACACTCCTAAAATCTATTGGGAATAAAAAGAAAACCACCTGGGAATCAAGGAGGTGGATTCAAGGGGGCAAGAAGATCTTAGCTGGGGGGAGCTGGCTGAGGAATTTAAGGATCACAAGCAACGTGTTCAATTCCTGAATGTTTCCTAACATCTAAGCATGGTTAGACATACGTTATGCTCTATTTTACATGTTGAAATTGAAATAGAGCAACATTATTAAAATAAAATTGCAGAGTGAAGATGGAATTCACTAGTTTGCATGCATATATGAAATAGTTTTCAGGAAAAATCAAAGTATGATAAAAATTATTACAATAACAATACAAAATTCAAGGTTGTAAAATTCATTTGTGCATTTTATCATTTTTCATATGATCACTATCCCATTTAAGACATTTTAAGAGTTAGGTGATTTCAACAAGCCTATGTTGGGAATTCTAATCGTTAGCTATAGAAGATGATTTATGAAGAAAAAAATCCAACATGCATAGTAGCTTCTTTCTTGTTAAAATAAATTGAGTTAATAGATATAACCTTTGAAAAGTGTATTATTTTATTAATGGAGGAATTTTGTTATATAGCTATAGATTTATATAAATGTCATAGAATATGTTGTCCTTCCTAATTATTATTAGAAGGTATGTTTAAAGAAGAAAATAAGTTATGCAAAAGTCAAGTCTTTCGATACCTTCCATACAATTACAAGACTACATATAAATTGGAAAATATAGTACAGTTAGAAAGAATAAAAAATGTCATTCTCTAAGTATTCACACGACTATTGAAAGCCTTGGATAAAATTATTAAATAACTATGAGAGGAAATTTATGTATTTAAGGTTTATTGGCCTTTTAGGGAATGGATCCATAGGTTATCTAATGAATTTCTATGCATTAAATAAGTATAAAATTACATTGATGAGTTAATGCATTTCTATGAATTAAATAAATATAATATTCGATTTTGGGGGATGGGAGAATTGACGGTTGGTTTTTTAGAAGAATGTTTCTACATGTCCTTAGCATTTTAGGATGACAGTAAATCATTGAATTGTTTTACGTATAAATTGGAAAATATAGTACAGTTAGAAAGAATAAAAAATGTCATTCTCTAAGTATTCACAAGGCTATTGAAAGCCTTGGATAAAATTATTAAATAACTATGAGAGGAACTTTATGTATTTAAGGTTTATTGGCCTTTTAGGGAATGGATCCATAGGTTATCTAATGAATTTCTATGCATTAAATAAATATAAAATTACATTTATGAGTTAATGCGTTTCTATGAATTAAATAAAGATTTTGGGAGATGGGAGAATTGACGGTTGGTTTTTTAGAATAATGTTTCTACATGTCCTTAGCATTTTAGGATGACAGTAACTCACTGAATTGTTTCACATGGGGGGGTGGTGTTAATGATTTAACTAATCATATTCCATGTGCATAGAAAAGGATAACATTATGGAAGACTATAAGGTTTAGTCCTCTACAGTATATTATTAGATAGTTAATAGGATGGGCCCTCAAAAGACAATTGAAACTTAGGAAGGGAAATAGAGTCAATCAACTTGAATAATAATATTGCAATATAATGGTAACAATGTCGAATATATATGAGCATAGGGAAAAAAAATGCAATTCCATTTAAACAAGGAAATCAAGGAACAACCATAGCATTATAGCTATATAGTAATATATATAAGATATAACTGGATCAATAACAAAGACCATATTATCCATAAGGAACAAAATGAAAGCATGACCATTTTTGGAATAGAAAGGCTATATATATATATATATATATATATATATATATTTCCTAGTGTAAACATACAAGTAATTTTTTCTTGGTGGAAAAAATGGCATGTAAGAAAAAAATGGAGTCGAAATTAACAATTGGAAAAGAAATTGAACTTGAATCCAAGCAAGAAACCTAGTTCTCATCGCGTTGAATGCCATACCCATAGATGAAAATGACATCTAGTGTTAGAACCTCCATTACCAAAGAAAAGAAATGTAGATGTGATAAATATAAAGGCTTACCACATTATACCTATTATAACTATTTCCAAGGTGTCAAGGGTTATTCCAATAGAAAATGTGTAACCTTTTTAAGTAAGGACAAAGAATTTAAGAGAAACAAAGGATTTCGAGGGTTTTGGTAAAATCCTTGAGGTAAAAAAACCCAAACAAAACAAACATATAATTGCCAGAGAAAAAGTACCTGACTTGGCACAACGACCAGCATATACATGAAACCGTAAATATTCTGGTTGTAAGACCAGCAAACAATAAGTAGAGAAATACTCGGTTCCTAGTTAGAACAACCAGACCAATAATATTGCCAAAAAAAAATGAAGAATAGAATAGTTCAGAAAACCCTCAATCTATATCTTGAAAACCACTATCATCAAGTATAAAGAAAATTT
This sequence comes from Pinus tabuliformis, assembly GCA_031772625.1. Lineage (NCBI taxonomy): Eukaryota > Viridiplantae > Streptophyta > Pinopsida > Pinales > Pinaceae > Pinus > Pinus tabuliformis. The sequence continues at coordinate 1,450,269,781 of CM062816.1, forward strand.
AGTTATAGAGATTACCATAGCCTTTGTTTTAACAAAAATACTGAGGAAAGTGGAGTCGTACTATGCCAAGAGTTGGAATCATAACCAAGATTTTCTTAACTCTTTAATATACTCCAGACAGTTGTAAAATCGGGACAAGAAGATTGAAAATATTTAGGTCAAAATGTATAAGTACCAAAAAATAAAATTACCTATATAGCATAAACATAACAAAGCTCTAGCTTCAAGTTCAGAACTCCTTGTACACACTAGAATTCATATTCTCATTTAGAATTGAAAAAGCGTAGCTCAATCGTACCTTGCAACACATGCATGAGTTAAACGGTTATAAATGACACACATGATTGAGCAAGAACAAATACACAAGAAGGAAAAAAAAAATGAATAAAGAAAATTACCTTTGTGAGTGGCCAAAAGATCTTCCTAGAATTTACCATTGTATTGGGTTGTAAATCTCAAGTTTTGTGGAGGCCAATTGGCCACAAAAATTATCTCCAGTGAGGCTTTCACCCTAAATTCATCAGAGTGGTTCTTTGTCAACAAGAAAATAAAAATGAAGGTCGAACCAAAATCTAAAATGCTAGGGTTATCATTAAGAATTTCCTAAATGCATTACGACCCTCCGATTTCCTTAAAAAAACTTCACCATTGTATTACTCCAGTTGCCTCGGGTCACATGAAGTTCACATGATACAGGTCACCTGGATTAAGATTGTTGTGACAAGTGTGAATAACATATGCCATAGAATCATAATCTTGTGTCCCACATGAGGGTCGTATAATACTACCCTCATGGTTAATAGACAAAAAAATTAGACAGAGAAACAAATGAAAAGGGTTAGACACATAATAGCAGTAAAGTAGGACACTTGAACTTCAAATAGATTTAAGTCGGATTATAAAAGCATATTTAGTTGTAAATTGTTAAAGGATATAATTTGTAGTAGGAAAGCAGAGTATATTTATAAATGGAAGATTTATAATTCCAAATGATATATCATGATTTATTAAGAAACTCAAAATAAGTTGGAACAAACAAATTTTAAAAATGTCCATGGATATCTAAGTTACATTTTACCAACATAACCATAACAAGCATATGGAAATAAAATAAATGGAGTAGTGTAATAATATAATTCCATGACCTAGGTACTATAGTAAGAATATTTTTTCATGTATATTAATTAGATGTAACTCACTCGACCAAGTGCAAAGTGCATCACATACATTTAAAACAATTGTCACTTCTAGATTGGGTCAAATAGAAGAAATGGAGATAGTGCATTTCAGAGACATATATTTCACCTTCATGGTTCAAAAGTATATTAAATTCGAATCAATCATCAAGGAATTATAAATTTGGATATAAATAAATACGTAATATCTCTACAACTACAAGGACTAATGAAAATAATGAAGAAAAATAAAAGTCTTCGAGAAGAAGTAAAATAAGAAAAATGCATGAAGTTTCTCGAAGCATCACCTAAATTACTAATTAAATCAACAATATATAAAAAAAACTGAAAAATACAGATAAGGATGTATGTTAAAGAATTTGATATGGCCGCCGACAACACTGCCTTTAACCTTGTTATTCAGCGGGAGAATGGAGGCTAATGGAGTCATGAACATATAAAACATGGCATAGTGGAACCAAAAATGAGAATGGAACTGTGACAGGAGGAACCATGCACCATGGAACCCTACAAGTGGAACCTTTTTAGCTTGTTTTTTGAGACAGGGAACATTTTGTAGGAATATTCTAGGATTATTCTTTCTTGATGTTATGAGGAGTTTGAAAAATACTCTAATGGGCCAAAATTGATATTGTCAGAATGGCACAAAGTTTATACTCATTTTAACCAGAATTTGATAAGGATCATAATGGTGCAACTTGTTAGAGCCTAGATTTACCTCAGGCTGAAAGGGTAAACTTCTAGGTCCACATCAAACCACGCTCAGCCTTGTAGCTAGCCCTGCAAGGACAGGAGAGGGCTCTCTCCGGGTCGATCTCGGCAAAATATAAGCGATGGGGCTCGAGATGACTGAAATAAAAGCTAATTTTAGGCTAGGTATGAAGTACAAGGGTTTGATTTGAGTTTTTGGGGGTTTTGTGCTGGAAAAAGGAAAGGCAAATTGGGCTCGGGGATTAGGCACAGTTTCTGCAGAGTTCTGATTGGGGCAAGCAAGGCAATCGTTTTGATGCTTTAAAGTGAGTGATTGAATAAATCAGACTGGTGAGAAGCTAAGGAGAGCAAGAGAGTCTCAAGAATTCTTCTTAAACAGATGAAAACATGGAAATTTAAACAAATTCAAAGGCAGAGCATAGAAGTTAATGGATTCTACCTTGATCACTCATTTGTTCAAATTTAGAAAAAGAGACAGGAAAATGATACACATAACACTAATGAACTTACAATTACTTAGAGAAAAACACCATCAAAACATAAAGCCACATGGATCCCAAGCAGTGCTGCAAAACCCTGGTCTTTCCTTAGACAAAAATGCAGAGATAGAATGTACAATGATATGCCAATGCAATCCCTAGTGTCCAACCATGAAAATGACTGAGAAATTACATGATATAGACAAGCCTAACTCCTTCCCATGCCTCTAGGGGTCGAGCTCATCATTTTAGGAGTTGTTTGAACAAATGCTAAACAAGGAACTAAAAACTAGGTATTCAAACAACTTACCCCTATATGCTAGGAAACTAATTCATTCATTTAATTTTCACTTTTTAGTGAATGAATCTTCTAGAACAAGTACAAATGTGCCAATATTACATCATGGTTATCAAATTACATCATGAAAGATCAATAGTAACATCAAAAAGCAAAACTGGTCAAAACTGGGTGAATTTCTGAGCTGAACAGTGAAAAATAGGCAAGAATCCTCTATGCGCCACGCCAAATCCTCTATGCGTTGCACCACTTTGAGGCTGAGTTTGAGGCACTTCCTGAAGTCCAAATTGAGCCCAAGTGTTCATTTTGGAAAGGTGTGTCTATCGACTTTCCAACCCAAGTAGAATTTCTAGATTTGGATGTCATTTTCACCTCCAAAACTTCAATCTCCAAGACTGCTTCCTGTGTGTCAAAATAGGGGCAGTGAGGTCATTGTTTTGGTCTTTTTGGCCTCCTGAGGACTCAAAACCTGCCCAAATTTCTTGGCCATGCACCAAAAACGATGCTTTTTCATGAAAAATCCAGAAATGTAAACTTTTTGTTATTTGGAGCTACCTAGCAAAAGCGAGCGCCATGTGGCGCGGCACATAGGGAGGAAAACCCTGTGTTAAGAATTTCTGTGTGTAGAGCCTTTTTATAGACCAGTTTTGAGGGTTATCCTGGTGTCAAAATTGGGCATGGGATAGCTCATTCGAAATTCATTTGAGTCTACTTTCCAAACCAACTTGAATTTTTCAATTTGGAGTTTATTTGCCTTGTCAAAGGTCAAATCTCCCAAGACTGGTCAAAATGTGCCAAATGAGGCTGCCTTAGGGTAGAGTGTTGTTGCAGTCAACGTTTGAATGCCTTCCTTAACTCCAAATTGAGCTCATGATAGCTCATTGGAAATCTATTTGTGTCTAGTTATCATTTGACTCATCAAGCAAGTCATTTGGAAAACCAAGCTAGGAGAAAACTTAATTTTCCCAAGGTCACTTTAGAGGTGCATCAATTCTCCCGAGGCAACTGTATTTTTGACATTCCAATAAAACCATAATAGCTGTGTAAAAACTGAAAGAGGCTTTTCTTCTTGGGTCATTGAAGGAAAAAAACCTCTCTCACCTTTTCCAGATTCATCCTTTCTAGCTCAGAAACCCAATTTGAAGGAAAACCATCCCTTTTGTGTGATGAATTGCTTACTCCTCGGAATGACTTCTCAACAAATGATGGAGATCTGATGTTCGATGATATGATATGACCTCATACCTTTTGATATCCCTTACACCTCCTCTACTTAGATATATCTGATCCCATAGCCAACCCTAGCTCAGTGGGAGAGGAAATTAGCGTTTGGGGATTTATGGTTAGGATTCTGGGGTTTTACATTGGGAAATTTTGTGAAAGGAATTTGGGATATGGGATGGGGTTTTAGTAATTTTCGGGGGGTAGGGAACAATGAAATCAGGGACAAAAGGAATAAGGGAGACAAGAGAATGATGGAAAGAGCAAACTTGGTGGCAAATAGTTGATAAAACCCTAGGCATCCATTTTTATATGAGAACTTTGACATGGTAGGGTTTAGACCATAACCATTGATCAATCACCATATCATAGGGCAAATTTGAATGAAATGCAATGATTGAGGCTCTACCTAGCAAATCCGTGCAAATTACTAGCAATTTGGAGGAATTTTGAGCATTTTTGGGCCTTTAAGTGTATGCGTCGCGTAGGACACCCAATGCATCGCGCCTCCCCAGTGCACCACGCCAGTGTTGTTTTACACTGAGAAATGTGGCTCAATGCGCCACGCCTGGTGGGTGCACTGTGCCTCCTGCCCAGTGCGCCGCGCTGCTGAATTGGAGTGATTTTTACCCAATAACCTCACTTGCTTACCAAAATTGTTCTATGTTGCTTCTCCACGTTTCCACTTTAGCTCTTTGATGTATTTAGTATGCAAATGAACCCTTGGAACACAAAAATGATATATATGCCAAGGATTGAACTCTTGATTTCAAAAACCAATTTGTCATGTTGCAAACTTTGACACTTCACTCTGAAACTCTATTTTTTTCTACCTTTATTATTTTTTGAGCTGAATGATGAACCTCTTGTCTTGTTGTGTAGGGATAGCTATCATTGGATTCAGCAAAGGAGACCAGGGCTGCACTTGAAGAATTTCACAACTGAAGGAGCTTTGAGAATTACATATTTATTACAAAGATAAAATGGACGATTTTTCTTCAAAACAGAGTTTTGAAGAAAAATCATGATCAAGCATATTGACAATGAAATTTATATCATTAAAACTTATTTCAAACCTACCTCATATGCATGCTAGTATTATTGGACACTTTGAAGACAAAATTTGTGAAACCCTAAACCTAATGACTGACATGACTCTTGGCTGACCAAAAGACCATCCATAATGACTTTAAAATTGACTTTGATGAACTTTAATGGTCAGACACGAAATAGTAGGTACATGACATGAGGGAAGTATGGAGACAAGACCCTTCTGTTAGAAGATCGATGCTCCTAATGGAATGCAAATGATCGAGCTGAATGAGACACCTAAAATGAAATGCAACAAAAGAGGTTTTGATCTCTGATGGAGGGCTGAACAGACTGACTCTAACATTGGTTCCAATGGGGATGGTAGCTCCTTGGAGGTGCCAAGAACTACAGATCTTTGGGTGAGCAGACAGTGCCTTCGTCCATTGGGATATGGAGTTGATGACTTGACAAAACCACACAAGATTTGTTAACTCAATTATTGACTGAAAATTGGACTCAAAACTAAAATTGAAAACCATAATAAAACCAAACATGACTAAAACATAACTAACAAACCTAATCTAAGTGTTATTTTCACCCTCGATCAAGTGAAATGAAACAGCCAATGCAACCATGTTAGCATCTTGGCTGTTATTTGATGTCTTCCCAAATGCTTTCTGATGCACAGGAAAAGGGAAGAATCGAAAGGCAACTCCCATGGAAACTTAGAATCAAGTTGACTGGTGATAAACTTGCAAAACATGAATTGACTGGATGACTTCAATAATATTGGAAAAGGATCTTCATAATTGATTTCCATTAACACATCACTGCTCTGGTCCGAGTAACCTTCATAGCTGGATTTTAAAATTTTCCTCACATCTGCGCTGTCTTTCTTTGGTGATTGCAGCAAGCTGCCAAAAGGATCCCGAATTTCGTGAATAACCAAACTTTGTCACTGATTCCAAACAAAACAAAAGTCTCCTTTATTAATATCCTCATATGACTGCAAACCTTGGTATGGGCTATGCAATAAACAATCTATTAAACAAGACAATGAAGGCAACTTTTGAATAAGATTATTATCAACATTCTTTTTTGGCACATGGTTAGCTAATGGGGAAGAACTTTTACAACAAACATCATCCAACACACAAGAAATAGGATCATCAAAAATTTGAGAAGACTACTGCGATGTATCCATTAAAATTGTATGACATCCTACTGGTTGTTCATCTTTTTCTTTAGAGATATTACGAAGATTCTGCCTTACAAATAGAAATGCTTCAAAACAAAAGGGTACAGAATCTTCTTGCATCATTAGATCATGTATTTTTGCTACCACACCTTCATCTGTAATCTGACCTTCATCCTCAACATTAAAACTGAGAGATTGTTGATTTCCTACAGGCTGCTCATTTGAAGATTTAGTGTGCAATTTACCCTTCAAAAACTGAAATGATTCAAAACAGAAAGGTAGGGAGTCATCTTGTATCATTTGATCACATGTGCCAGCTTCCATGTCTTCATCTGCAACTTGACAATCAATGGCATTTGGGAGTTGGATATCTGAATATGAGAAGTCTTGAACAAGGTTTTTATTTCCCTCGAGATGGTCCAGATCAAAACTTGTCGATAGTTTATTTCTGATTGCATGAATGTTATCTCTGATGAACTGAAACGAAGCAAAACAAAAAGGCAAAGACCCTTAACTTACTTCAAAATTTGCTGCACTTTCCTTGTCACTGTCATAGCTGATATGCATCAGTTGATCATTGTACTCGAGCTGCTGAAAGTGGACTTCTTCCTCCCACAAACTAGTTGATTTGTCTGCAAGACCAGCTTCGGTTTGGAGAACATAATCATCATCATCATACTGATCAAAATGAGGCAAATCGTCAGTATAAAACACATCATCAAGTATACATGTCATATCAACTGATCTCTCTCCTCCAAGATGATCTACAAAACAATCATTATGACAACTGGGATAAGAAACAAAATGTTTTGGACCAACAACTTGTTCTTCTTCAATCAGTGAGCCATGGGCTTGAACATTATTCTCATTCCTTGTGGTGATCCTTTGCATCATCTCTTCAACTACACTTGCCAAAATGTCAAGCTTTACCTCTAGAGATGTTAATTTTTCCGAATCTACGTTTTTCATTTCTTCTTCCTTCAACCTTGCCCTTCGGATCAACAAGTGAGCCTCTACATTTACTGCACTATTATACATCGCTTCAAGTGTTGCAAGGTTCCTTGAGCTCAAACTCCATTTCCGGATCAAAGGCACCTGGAGAGTGCAAGAGAGTAGATCTAGGAGGAGGCCTTATATCAACTAGCATTGAATAATAAACTTGATTAAATCTGGCAGAAAATTGTTGTACTGTCTCCCCTGACTGTCTTTTCAGCTGGTTACACTCTTCTATAATAAGGAAAAGGTTCTGTCCAATCACCCATCTGTCGAGGAAAACTTTGACGAACTGCTGGAAATCTAAGATGCTTGCATCAGGCAGGGTTTTGAACCAACTCTTGACTTTGCCTTGCAAAGAAAGAGCAAAAAGCCTAATACTAACATCTTCGTCATTAACCTCAAAAAGGTCTAGAAAAGTCTCAACATTCTGCACATGTTGCTCAGTGTTGACATTCTTACATTCACCGTCAAATCTCGACAAATATAGATCATAGTTTTTGGGGAAAGCATGAAGAACAGAAGGTAAAACAAGAGGTTTATACCTATCCGGGACTATACAAAGTGTAGGAGTATATACAAGAGCTGCAGGATCAGGTTTCTTTTCTTTAGGCTCATCACGCTGAAGAGAGTCATCATGAGATGTGGGAAAAGTAAGGAGGTTGGGATCAAAGGGAAACTCAATATTTACACTTTTTGAATAGATCGAGTGAATATTTTGATAACCTTTAGCATACAACAAATTCTAAAAAACTTTCAGGATAGCTTCAAGAATAGCAAAGAAGTAATTTACAAGAAAGCGGACTAGATCCTGAATACCATTCCACTTTGGATACCCGAACTTTGTGTAAGATCCTTCCATTTTCTCAGAGAAAGAGTTAGTCCTCCAGTGGAGTATTTATAGGAGTCACCTAGTGAATGATTTCAGCCTTTTTATGTTTGATCGTTGTCCACCATCAACCATCGGATCTGACTTGATACATGTACTGGGGTGATTGTTTAGATCAGATGATCAGCTTATAAAACTAGACCATAGATTGACTGAAGCAACTTTTATCTACTTGCGCTAATGCAAAGCAAAAGCATTTTGAAGGCTACCTCGATAATCTTCAGGCTCCATCTGTAGTCTACAAATCCAAACAATGAAAATAAACTTTCTTCCCCAGTACGGTCGCCACTATGTTAGAGGCTAGATTTACCTCAGGCTAAAAAGGTAAGGTTCTAGGTCCACATCAAACCACGCTCAGCCTCGTAGCTATCCCTACGAGGACAGGAGAGGGCTCTCTCCGGGTTGATCTCGGAAAAAGACAAGCGATGGGGCTCGAGATGACTGAAATAAAAGCTAATTTTAGGCTAGGTATGAAGTACAAGGTTTTGATTTGAGTTTTTGGGGGTTTTGTGCTGGAAACAGGGAAAGGCAAATTGGGCTCGGGGATGAGGTATAGTTTCTGCAGAGTTCTGATTGGGGAAAGCAAAGCAATTTTTTTGATGCTTTAAAGTGAGTGAATGAATAGATCAGACTGGTGAAAAGCTAAGGAGAGCAAGAGAGTCTCAAGAATTCTCCTTAAACAGATAAAAACATGGAAATTTAAACAAATTCAAAGGCAGAGCATAGCAGTTAATGGATTCTACCTTAATCACTCATTTGTTCAAATTCAGAAGAAGAGACAGGAAAATGATACACATAACACTAATGAACTTACAATTACTTAGATAAAAATGCCATCAAAACATAAAGCCACATGGATGCCAAACAGTGCCGCAAAACGCTGGTCTTTCCTTAGTTAAAAATGCAGAGATAGAATGTACAATAATATGCCAAAGCAATCCCTAGTGTCCAACCATGAAAATAACTGAGAAATTACATGATATAGACAAGCCTAACTCCTTCCCATGCCTCTAGGGGTTGAGCTCATCATTCTACGAGCTGTTTGAACCAATTCTAGACAAGGAACTAAAAACTAGGTAGTCAAACAACTTACCCCTATATGCTAGGAAACTGATTCATTCATTTAATTTTCACTTTTTAGTAAATGAATCTTCTAGAACAAGTACAAATGCGCCAATATTACATCATGGTTATCAAATTACATCATGAAAGATCAAAAGTAACATCAAAAAGCAAAACTGGTCAAAATTGGGCGAATTTATGAGCTGAACAGTGAAAAATAGGCAAAAATCATCTATGCACCGCACCAAATCCTCTATGCATCGCACTACTTTAAGGCTGAGTTTGAGGCATTTCCTAAAGTAAAAATTGAGCCCAAGTGTACTTTTTGGAAAGGTATACTTTTCTACTTTCCAAATCAGGTGGAATTTCTTGATTTGGATGTCATTTTCCCCTCCAAAACTTCAATCTCCCACGACTTCTTCCTGTGTGTCAAAATAGGGGTAGTGAGGTCATGTTTTGGCTGTCTTTGGCCTCCTAAGGACTCAAAACCTGCCCAAATTCCTTGGACCTGCACCAAAAACCATGATTTTGCATGAAAAATCAATAAATGTAGACATTTTGTGATTTGCAGCTCCCTAGCAAAAGCGAGCGCCACGTGGCGCGATGCATAGGGACGAAAACCCTGTGTTAAGAATTTCTGTGCGTAGCGCCCTTTTTCAAACCCGTTTTGAGGGCCTTCCCGGTGTCCAAATTGGACATGAGATAGCTCGTTGGAAATTTATTTGAGTCTAATTTCCAACCCAACTTGAATTTGTCAATTTGGAGTTCATTTTCCCTATAAAAAAGCAAATCTCCCAAGGCTGGTCAAACTGTGCCAAATGAGGTTGCCTTAGGGCAGAGTGTTGTTGCAGTCAACTTTTCAACGCCTTCCTCAACTCCAAATTGAGCTCATGATAGCGAATTGGAAAGATATTTGTGTATATCTATCATTTGACTCATCAAAAAAGTCATTTTTCCAGCCAAGCTAGGAGAGAACTTGATTTGCCCTAGGTCACTTCAGAGGTGCATCAATTCTCCTGAGGCAACTGTATTTTTGACATTTCTCTAAAACCATAACAGAAGTGTAAAAATTGAAAGAGGCTTCTCTTACTGGTTCATTGGAGGACAAAAACCTCTCTAAACTTTTCCAAATTCATCCTTTCTAGCTCAGAAACACAATTTTAAGAAAAACCATCCCTTTTGTGTGATGAATGGTTTGCTCCTCGGAATGACTTCTCAACAAATCATGGAGATCTGATGTTAGATGACATCAAATGACCTCATACCTTCTGATATCCCTTAAAACTCCTATACTTAGATATCTCTGATCCCATAGCCAACCCTAGCTCAGTGGGAGAGGAAATTAGTGTTTGGAGATTTATGGCTAGGATTCTGGGGTTTTACATTAGGAAATTTTGTGAAAGGGAATTCGGGATATGGGATGGGGTTTTAGTAATTTTAGTGGGGTAGGAAAAAATGAAATCAGGAACAAAAGTAATAAGGGAGACAAGAGAATGATGGAAAGAGCAAACTTGGTGGCAAATAGTTGATAAAACCCTAGGCAGCCATTTTTATATGAGAACTTTGACATGGTGTTATAGACATTTTTGGGCACTACAACCCTAATCATAAATGTCCATAAACCAAGGGATCTTAAGTCCCTAAAAGTGTTGATCCAACCTCTAAAAGAATAAGGTCAACTTATTACATCTTCTCCCAGAAGTTCTCCATGAAAAACTACTCAGAACTGGTCAAAACTGGACCATCTCACCTGCTCCATGGTCAAAGTGCACTGCATCCCACCTAAATACACATGGGAGGTGCGATGCATACTGAAAAGCCCTTCTATGGGGTACGATGGGTGAGAGTGGAAAAATGGAAAGGTCAATCTGCAAGGTGGATAATCATGGAATCTTCTAGAAACTTCTCCTGTGACACTTGCCTCTCTGCATTCGCCTAGGGATGAGTAAGAGATCATCAATCTCCAAGTGGAATCAAGAACTATCAGAAAGAGGACACTAATCAAATCTCAAAAGCTAACTCACCCCCCTTGCAAACATTTATACATGGATCCCTCATCCCAGAGATCCAGAGGCTGGAATTTTGTATCTTGTAAGGAAGTGTTGCTGGTTTCTTGGTGCAACATCATAGTGTTGGGTGATCTAAGATTTTCATGAGGTGAAGAAGGGCTTTCTTGCTGAGAGGATGATGCTGGGTCAGAACAATTGGTTGTAATCCTCTTTGCTATTCTTGATTATTAATAAAGCTATTCAGGTTTTCCTCCACATTCTTGTATGATTGATGATATATGCATTTGTGTGGTCAATATATACCTAGTCCTATATTGTTTATGATAATAGATCTATGTTTTTGGATAATGTTATGTTGCTTTGATTCTACAGGTGCTCTTTGAAGCTAGGTAGACAAGGAAACGAGTGGCAAAGATCTATCAGAAGGGAGAGTAATCAAGCAAGGAACCAAAGGCAAGACAGAGGTTGGTCTCCTTTATTCCCCTCTTATCTATTTCTCATAAAGGAAAATGAAAGTGGTTTTAGTTTGTTTGTTTCTAAGGTAGCTACCAGCCTTAGTGGGACTAGCAGCTCTGCATAGACACTAGATTTCCCGATAACAAAATGGCGACTCCGCTGGGGAGTGAATAGATTGTTTGTTTGTCTATATTTGTTTGCTTTATAAACTTACAAACGGAGACTGAAGTCAAGCCAGCTAGCCTTCGAACTGCATTTGCTATGCATGTGCAAAGTAGATCAACGTTGCTTCAGTCTATCTCCGGGTTTGGTTTATGAACTGAACAATTGATTTACAAGCTCTCTAATTGCCCTTGTTGTGGCTCTAGTAACCTCCTTAGATCTACCCCTGTGATTGATTTACTAATTACCACTTGCTCAGCCTAAATCCCTTAACTGAGCTGCAAACTGTGACCCAGAACCCAGTTGAAGTCTCATCCTTGGACCATTGCACTGTCTCTTCTTTGGATTCTGGATGCATCACACTTCTCGAGTGTAGTAGGTGCGCTGCATCTCACTTTCCCTGTGTTACAGGTGTGCTAATCAGACAAGGCCTCTTATGCTCTTAGATTTTGGTTTCTGTGTTCACTCATTTCAGCTCTATTCAGGAGTTTTGCTATCTATAGTCAGTATACCTCTGTTGAAACCCCCTTCCTTTCCATTATTCCGCCTCCATTGTGCAATGAACTGTAAATGTTTTTATGTATTGTGATCCATTTTTAGTTCTCTTTACAAAGAAGTAGCGTAATTGAACTGTCGTTTCTTGATTTGAAAAGTGTTGGAAGTGTCGTTTTCAGTCATAGAAGAGAATCCGATTGTTCTAGATAGTCGATTACACTGTTACTCTTGTATTTGATTTGAATTAGTAGTTTTTCAAGTGTCGAAAGCAAGTTTTCAATTCCAAATCGCAAAGTGTCGTCATTGTCTTCGTTTTGTCTTGAAAAGAAACTTGTTAGTAATGTCGCTTTGAAAAATAATTCAGATTTTCACTTAGATTTCTTTTTAACATTCACTCATTAAGAAGGCTGAAAACAAATACATGCATGTGCATTTGCATTTAGACTGTTTGTTGGTTTGATTTAGGACAGTGCATATAGTGTGTGCTCTCTGCTCTATGTTGAAAGAATATCATCTCTCTTTCCTTAGTAGCTAGGATTTTCATTGCAAAAAGAAGATTAAACGATTGTTTATCATCTTATATTCCATTTTAGGAATTGTACATCTACATCACGCGGTGAACCTGAAAGGCAAATTTCTTAAGCAAGATCAACTGTAAAATAAATTTAATGAATCTAAAAACACTTTGGAACCTAACGCACAACATTTAGAAGTCTAGGCTAGAGATGTATTCCAACGTCGTAAAGCCTGGTAACTATTGTTTTCATTGATGGTTGGGTGATTCCTCCACTTTGAGATGATAAGTGCTAGTACGGACTTGTGCTCAAACGTACTGTCGAGTATATATTGGGAGACCACAATAGGCTTTATCCTTTATCCATATGAAGCCATGTCTGTCGCCCTATCGATCGCAATGCACTGAATACAACATTCGGGAAGATTGACTGTCGTACCGTAAAAGGCATTCTGCAGTTTTGTGATTGGTTTGGTAATCCCTCTGTCTAGATTTCTAGAGCAGTCTCTTTTGTTCCTTTTCAGACTCCTTAAAGGAAAAGGTCCATCTGAGCACTTGTCACTTCAGGCTCATTAAAAATCGAAGGCGACTAGAGTCATCTTTTGTTTTTTCTCTACTCTTAAAAATTGAAAAAACAAGTAGTGTCAAAGCGTCTAAAATTTATTTTAATCGGAATAAATATCACATTTCCTACGTTGGTCTTAGGTTGAGAAAATGGGGTCCACCAACCAAGGAGTTCCCCTTAGGGGAAGTCCTAGTCCTTTCTCCTCTTGGGGAGATGTTGGTGTGCCCCATATGGCCACATTGTCGCTTCCAGGATTGACAATCGGCTTGCCTGTATGACTCTTCTCAACCTCTGTCATTCAGAACACCATGATTCCTGAACAATCAAGTCAGAAACTAAAAGATACCAGAGTTACCCCCCAACCTTCTACTTCATCCAATTCTTCCTCTCCTCCTTCCTCTTCGCTTGATGAAGCTGGTAAAGCCAAAAATCAAGTAACCGAGAAGAAGAAGGAGAAGAGGAAGAAAGAGAAGAGGAAGAAGGAGCCAAAGGTGAAAAGGGGCAACCAAGCATTGTCTAGCAAAAATCCACACACTGCATCATCCAAGCCTAAATCGCCATGTGTCATTTGCAAAGGAGACCACTATCACTGAGATTGTCCTTGCATCCCTCTGATCTTAAGGGACTGGTCTCCTTGTTTGCACAATCCAGTGTCATCAACCTCTGATGATCACGTTGAAAATACACCGTCGACTAGTGAAAGTGAAGCCCCTTGACAAAGGAAAATGTAAATTTCCTTGTAAACTGTGTGAAGGCAATCACGCTGTCCACCATTGTCCCTTCTTAGACGAGGCTAAAAGAGTTTTTGGTGACTGTCTGGTTTCACCGTTATGACTTCCTCCTGGATATAAGAAACTCTTGTCGAGTCCGTCACTAGTTGAAAATCCGGCTGACACACCATTATGGTCGGCCGAAGCGTCTATAATTGAAGATAAACCATATGAATCCACACCAAACGAAAGTCAAAAGGTCGAGGGGCCAATTGACCCGGTCTTGCCTTAAGAGGATCCATCTTTAGATGATATAGTCACCGGAGAGAACAAAAACGACACCGTCCAAATTCTCTTCGTAAACGCAGACTCCGATGAACATGGGGGTAGTCTACCCATTCCTTTACCGCAGGGAGGAAGTTTGTCAGAGACATATCCGGCCGTCTATTCGGTCCCACCTCCAAGCAACCTAGTTGTTTCCTTCGATTGGAATCTACTAGGCAAACCCCACTTACCAGCTAGTGTACCATTTTGAATCATTGCTCAAATATACAGAATGGTCATGGCCGGTACCATCATAGATGAAGGGGCTTCTATGAGTATCCTTTCCTCGACTGCTTGGAAAGCACTTGGTTCACCATCGCTTTTGCCTAAAATGAGAAATCTAACAGGCTTTGACAAAGGAACTAGTCGACCGTTAGGGATCCTTCCCAATGTGCCGATAACATTGAGAAGGAAAACTGTTCACATGAACATAATGGTATTCCAAGGACCCCTGGATTATAATCTACTCCTTGGACGTGACTATATTTATTGCATGGGAGCTAGTGTCTACTCACTCTTTAGAGTAATGTGTTTTCCGCATGAAGGAAGAGTGGTCAAGCTCGTAGACCAGCTTTCATTGCCCAGTTCACACATAGAAAATAGTCATATACCATCCCTGAATGGTCTTTTCACGCAAGGAATGTCTCATCAATCCCTAGTCTGTCTTCCTGATGAGCGCGAGTGATTCGGGGGATATGACTGAAACCCAGGGGGCATGCACCCTGGCCTGTTTCAATAGGAAAACCTTGGGTATAGGGTAGGTTTCCACAAAGGATATATGACTGGTTGACACACCCATCCATTTAGGAAAATGGGGTTAGACCAGAATAAGATACCTCTGTTAAGGTAGGCCTTTCCCGATAAAAAAAATGTTTTGTCTACAAATTGAGAGGTAACCTGGAAACTCTACTTCAATATACCTGGGGGCATGCAAACCTTTTGGCATGCAAGCAAAGAGCGAGCATTTATTTTTTTAAATTTGTAAGTCCTCTAACCCTTTAAACTCGTAGGATTGGTCGTTTCCTAACTTGCATAAAGAAAGGATGTGGGGCAAAGCTTTGAAAAAATGTCGTTTTCTATACGAGACATCCTTATTATATGACTTGATCGAGCAGTTTTAACGCGGAATTCAAGCTCGTTAAAAAATAAACATAAGTAATGAGAAAATGTTCCCCCAGAGTTTAAGCTCATTAAAAAATGAACCAATTTCCAGTAAATAACCATCGTGAATGTATTATCATCAGACTTTGAAGCCTTGGTCGTGTTCTCATCATCACCTCCACTCTATATTAGCCGATCATTCACCTCCATTTGATTGTTTACCCTTTTGAGGAACAACTGCAAAGAGTGATCCTGTTAGCCATCCTTGTGACACTGTCGTGATTGGAAAATTCCAAACCTTACTTGGAATTAGCTGCTACCGAATTTATCACTCGTTCCTCAAAAAATGAGTCTCCTTTAAGCTCTTTTCAACTGACTCGTACCATATGGAAAGATTGCCGAGAAATTGGCCTCTCCAGCTCGTTAAAGGGACCAGAAGTGCTATCCCTCCTTTAGATTTTAATCTTTTTGGACTTGAGGGATCATTACACAAAAAGATCGAGCGCTTGTTTTGTTCGGCTCGTTAAAAGTACCGAAAATTCATCACTTTTGTATTGTTTTATACTTTTTCGGACTCAAGGGATTATATGACGAAAAAATATTATTGGAGTTTTCTTTACGTCCATTTTTCAAACTCTCTAAAATTGAAAAGGATCGAGCTATCCTTGTCGTTAAACTCATTAAAACCGAATAGCGACAAACTTGTCCATACAGAAAAGAACGAGTTTCACTATCGCTAGGCTCGTTAAAACATAGTGATGGGTTTTCCCGAAGGGAAAATTATAGAACAAGCATATGTTATCCTCCTCAAGGTTGACAAAAATAAAGAGTTACTGGTCAGCAATGACTGGGGAAAATTGGGAAGAAAACTTGAAGAAACTTTATTGGTAGCAAGTCGCTCTTGAACATGACACTTTCACTCCGCATCCGAGTCGGGTTGGGTTGTTCCGTTCACTAGTCATATCACCATGGGTCCATCACACCATCCACATTTGGGGATAATGCTACCAATCCATCATGTCAGTGTCGCTGATATGTTCAAGAGAAGTCTCTCAGAGAATTCGCTTGTGTCTCACCCACTGCAATACATTTATGCTCCATTCGTTCATGACAGCCACCCTCAACCTTATATCACCAAATCGTTTTCACCTCCAGTAAAATCATTTGCTCCGTTCTGTGTCATTGATGTGGGATTCACAAAGGCCCTACTATGACGGATTGCTTCTTGTCGACATCAGCTCATTATCCAAGAATTCGATCTAGGAACAAACTTTTCAGTACTTTGAAGCTTGCATGCCTCAATGGCAAGTTTCTCACTTTCGGCGACAGGTTTACATCAATGGCCTTCGACCGAAAGATTTTGCGTGGTGTTCGATGCCAAGTCCCTTATTCACACCACGTGAATTGTACTGTAGTACCTTGAGGGTCATCATGATTATCGGTGATTCCTCTCGCGCCTGTTAACAACTTACATCATTGGCTGGTAATCAGGCAATGTCTTTCCATGTTCAACTCCAGAACATCTCTCACATGGGTTGACTTGTACTTTGAGTGAAGATCGAACAAGATTGAAGACCCCGAATCTAGTTTCATCCATCCAGGCTGCGATATATATTCAGGAAAATAAAGACATCAAATGTACATCATTACTGCACAGATAATCATCCAATCCAAGGGATGATGGCTCTACCAGAATCATCAATCTACACTCAGACGATTGTCTGTCTTATGTACATGAAAATGAATTTATAAAGCTGAGCATGGGAATGCCCACCTCAGCTAGATCATGAAAATATTATGAAGATAATGTATTGTATTGTATCTTATTATAGGTCGCCTTCCAGCTAGAAAAAACTTCAGATCCTCATGATAAAGCATTTCACCCGACATCAACAGATTAACGACCTCATGCTTTAGGGGGCAACTGTTATAGACATTTTTGGGCAGTGTAACCCCAATCATAAATGTCCATTAACCAAGGGCTCTTAAGTCCCTAAAAGTGTTGATCCAACCTCTAAAAGAATAAGGTCAACTGATTACATCTTCTCCCAAAAGTTCTCCATGAAAAACTACTCAGAACTGGTCAAAACTGGACCATCTCACCTGCTCCATGGTCAAAGTGCATCCCACCTAAATACACATGGGAGGTGTGATGCATACTGAAAATCCCTTCTATGGGGTGCGATGGGCGAGAGTGGACAAATGGCAAGGTCAATCTGCAAGGCGGAGAATCATGGTATCTTCCAGAAACTTCTCTTGTGACACTTGCCTCTCTGCATTCGCCTAGTGATGAGTAAGAGATCATCAATCTCCAAGTGGAATCAAGAACTATCAAAAAGAGGACACTAATCAAATCTCAAAAGCTGACTCACCCCCCTTGCAAACATCTATATATGGATCCCTCATCGTAGAGATCTAGAGGCTAGAATTTTGTATCTTGTAAGGAAGTGTTGTTGGTTTCTTGGTGCAACATCATAGTGTTGGGTGATCTAAGCTTTTCATGAGGTGAAGAAGGACTTTCTTGTTAAGAGGATGATGCTGGATCAGAACAATTGGTTGTAATCCTCTTTGCTATTCTTGATTATTAATAAAGCTATTTAAGTTTTCCTCCACATTCTTGTATGGTTGATGATATATGCATTCGTGTGGTCAATATGTATCTGGTCCTATATTGTTTATGATAATAGATCTATATGTTCTTGGATAGTGTTATGCTGCTTTGATTCTACAGGTGCTCTTTGAAGCTGCGTAGACAAGGAAATGAGTGGCAAACATATATCAGAAGGGAGAGGAATCAAGCAAGGAACCAAGCGCAAGACAGAGGTTGGTCTCCTTTATTCCCCTCTTATCTATTTCTCATAAAGGAAAATGAAAGTGGTTTTAGTTTGTTTGTTTCTAAGGTAGTTACCAGCCTTAGTGGGACTAGCAGCTCTGCATAGACACTAGATTTCCCGATAACACATGGTAGGGTTTAGACCATCACCATTGATCAATCACCATATCATAGGACAAATTTGAATGAAATGCAATGATTGAGGCTCTACCTCGCAAATCCGTGCGAATTATTGGCAATTTAGAGGAATTTTGAGCAGTTTTGGGCCTTTAAGTGTATGCACAGTGCAGGATGCCCAATGCGCCGCACCTCCCCAGTGCACCACACAAGTGTTGTTTTACACTGCAAAATGCGGCCCAATGTGTTGCACCTGGTGGGTGTGCTGCGCCGGTGAATTGGAGCGATTTTCACCTAATAACCTCACTTGCTTACCAAAATTGCTCTATGTTGCTTCTCCACGTTTCCACTTTAGCTCTTTGATGTATTTAGTATGCAAATGAACTCTTGGAACACAAAAATGATATATATGCCAATGATTGAACACTCGATTTCAAAAACCAATTTGTCATGTTGCAAACTTTAACACTTCACTCTGAAACTCTGTTTTTTGCTTCCTTTATGATTTTTTGAGCTGAATGTTGAACCTCTTGTCTTGTTGTGCAGGGATAGCTATCATTGGATTCGAAAAAGGAGACTAAGGCTGCACTTGAATAATTTCACAACTGAAGGAGCTTTGAGAATTACATATTTATTACAAAGATAAAACGGACGATTTTTCTTCAAAACTGAGTTTTGAAGAAAAATCATGATCAAGCATATTGACAATGAAATTTATATCATGAAAACTTATTTCAAACCTCCCTCATATGCCTGCTAGTATTATTGAACACTTTGAAGACAAAATTTGTGAAACCCTAAACCTAATGACTGACATGACTCTTGGCTGACCAAAAGACCATCCATAATGACTGTAAAATTGACTTTGATGAAATTTAATGATCAGACACGAAACAGCAGGTACATGACATGAAGGAAGTATGGAGACAAGACCCTTTTGTCAGAAGATCGATGCTCCTAATGGAATGCAGATGATCGAGCTAAATGAGACACCTAAAATGAAATGCAACAAAAGAGGTTTTGATCTCTAACAGAGGGCTGAATAGACCGACTCTAACACAACCTATTTTTACACCTAAGTAGCATATTTCAGGGGTCATGGTAGAAACCCACCTTCTTCATTAATTGTTGGAAACAAAATTTGAGGCAACAATGCACCTTTCAGAATGAGGTAGTGTTTACGGACAAAAGTCTCAAAAGGATGAGATGAACCTAATGGTGTCTTGATTGTTATGACTTGAGTAGTTGAATTCCAAGCCACTCCAAGGATTTGAGATATATTGATGTATTTTCTCATGTAATTTCCTTTATTTTTTATGAGATGAATGAGGCAACTTCCCTGATATGGAAGTAGGGCTGAGACACATAGTCCACACTAGACAATTTTTTTACCAAACTTTGTTTGCATTGTCTTTATGCTCTACTTTGTGTTTCTTATTCTTTAATTGTTTGCATACATGGTTTTTACGTGATATTTCATGCAATTCTACTAACATCAACTGAAGAAATGACATATGATAATTATGGTATTAGAGGAATACTAGATCAAGTAGTATATGATTCGTATGTGTAATATGGATCCTAGGAAAGTTATAACCCAATTACATGAAAATAATGCAAATAAATCCCTTATTCAAGGGTGATGCAATTGACTATTTTACTTCCTGATATGGACTCCAATAATTTTCCTCCTCTTTTCCTTTACTATCTCTTTCATATATTTATGATTAGGAAAGAGGAGATAGATAAGATCAATAGTTCTTTTTTCATTTCATTTTAATGAGCCCAAAAGAGATAAAATTATATATGATATTATTTCTTTCTCATTAGGTTTTAATGAGATTGAAAGAGGTAAAGGTGTGCTTGGTGAAGTGTCTTCTTCTCGTTTAATGATATCAAAGGAGAAGATTTAGCTCATCATCTCTCATTATATAATGAGATGGAAAATAATATAAATGAATCTCATCTTGGATAAATGAATGGTATAAATGGGAAGCATCTAGTTCCAATATGGTCGAATTTATTTAAGTATGATGAGCCAAAGAGGATAGTAATCTAAATTCGCTTATTGCATTGGTCTCTCCAATAAGGGTAAGGTCACCAAGAAAAATAAAATGATGAGGAAAATAGAAAGAAGAAAAACATCATTATAGTGGAAGTAAGAAAATGACAAGAAAAAAGTAGAATATACACTAGTACAAAATGGCTAATTAATTATTAAATAAATGACTAAAATTTTCATACAAATGACTACTTTTCACGCTGTGACTAATAGTGGATAATTTACATTATCTGATAACGAAACAAAATTTTAGTCACATTTAGCATACTCATTAATTAGTTATGTCAATTTTATCATCTATTAGTAAATTTAGTCATAATTTTGGTCAGTAATTTAGTCATTGATTTATTCATTAATTGTCATAATTAATTACCAAATACACAATAAATTATACTACTACGTCATCACCCAAGAAAAACAATTAATGACCAAAGAAATATGACCAAAGTGTTGGTCACATTATAAGATATTGTAAATTAGCTACTAATAGTCATATATATGAAAATTTTAGTCATTGTTTGAAACTAATTAATGACCAAAGAAATATGACTAAATTTTGGCCGTGTTATAAGATACTGTAAATTAGCTACTAATAGTCATATATATGCAAAATTTAGTAGTCATTTGTAATCACAAATTTATCATTTACAACAATCATTTATATTGTTTTGGTAGTTTCATATTCATTATATAAATGATTGATTTAGTAATATATATTGATTTTATTTACTTTAATTAATAATCATTATAAACAACTAATGAAGTCGTATATTTATTTTATATCTATTCATCATTAATCAATATAAACTACTAATTTAGTAGTTTTAGATTGATTTTATGTGTTCATTATTAATCAACATAGATTAATTAATATTATTTTGTGACTAAATTAAAGAAATGTCACACATTAATATGCAAGTTCATCTAATATGAAAATGTAAAGTTAAAAATGTTAATTACAATACTAAATATTATCAGGTACAACTATAAATAATTTCAACCGAATAAATAATATTATATGAAATGCCAAGTATTACAATATGAGTTTCCAACCTAATATTGGTTGGACTACAATTTACACATGAAATATTTTTTCATTGCTTCAATACATTATCATTGTTCTTCCAAGGCATTGCAAGTGAATTCACCATCTCTAAAGACTTGACAATCAATCTATATTTGTGTGTCTCATGAATGATATTGGACATAAGGGTATAACTAGACCAATTCTTTTTTTTCTCTCCCTTTCAACATTTGTTGCCCCAGTGTTATTGTTCTCCTCTTTCTTCAATTTCTTCTTACCATCAATACTGAGTTCTTCTGAAAATGAAAGTAGATACAATGAAGTGTATAAGACATGAAAGATTATGAACATTAGAATATAAATTGAAGTAGACTATAGAGTAATTATAAGGCATATACCTCAACATGAGCGATGTTAATTCCATTTTTCCCCAGGAAAGTAAGAAAATCGAACAAGTTCTCTTTAGTTATGCAATAGTGGCCACTATGTGCCCAGATGACCTCTATAAACAAAGAAAATAGAACATCACCATAAAAAAGAACACCTTTTAAGGAAATTAGTATTTAACTTTTAGGAAAATAATAGGCACAATCATGCTAACTAAGTTACATATGCGTTACATATGATCAAAATCTTAGGTTGTAGATAACTTGTGAGAACAAATGGAAAGAAAAAAATAACATATAATAATAATGTATGATAGTTGGCTGGAAAATTGGATCATAAAAGAAAAATATTATCCTATGGTTACCCATAATCATTGATTGGTTTCATCTTGGCCTTACCTCTCCTTTGTGAGTCCAAAATTAAAAATAAGTCCATTCTTAACTAGTTGCACTCCATAGTATCATTTTTACATGATATCTCCACATACCCACCAAAAATTTCAAATATGCCTCTAACTTCTAAATTACATTTCATAGAGAATATAATTACTTCCTTTTATGCAAGGTTGCAACTATTGCAACTACTAACAAAAGTTTTGGAGGTTAGTATTTGTATCCAAAGGGAACAAATTCTATGATACTTCAAGTATTTTGATGCATTAAATGCCACATACCAATAGTAAAGGAGCATGAAGAGATATAAATGCAGCCATATTTCCTGGTATCACAAGTGAAACAAACTTTTAGTCATTGTCTAGTAGAAAATAAGAACTAATGCATAACTATAAACAAGTAGAACTATAATAGAAAATATTTCAAATTTCCAATCCACTATCATTTGGAAATAACTCATGCCATAGGTAATGAACATCTATTATGTTCATTATGTCCTTTTTTGTTTGTACAATAGGGTTTATATACATTGCTAAAATTCTCTAAAGGGTTCAAGCTTAATAGTTGTTTTCTCAAAAGATGTATTATTACAATACTTTTCCAAGATCCTAAATATATTAGCAACTTTCCAATAATTTTATAGAGTAGCTAAAATTCAATTTTTTTATGAGTACAAACATCCAGATTACAGTATACCTACAAGTACATAGGAAGAAAGAATTATCTCTCATGTACAGAATCAGTTAATATCATGTTCACATGAGTACCTTGACTATTATTTTAATAAATGTGAACTTATTAATGGGTTAACAGTTCACCAGTGAATTTGGTGGCATGTGAGGGAATCCATAAAAGTTTTATTCCCCATAGTGCTATGTGCAAAACCTAGGTGAACTTGATAGAATAATGTGTTCCCTCTAATGGAAGCTTAACTACATAGAAGTGCTTGTGACAATTTGCTTTCCCCTCGAGGGTTATTTCTCTTGTGTAAGGGGTCCAATCATGGTTCCGTACCTCCATAAGGGGGTTATACTTCTTATGGTCCAATTTTAATCAAAATAAATAAGTAAATGCAAGATTAAAAAATTCTTCCTACAATTACTAAAATACCCCAAAGACAACATGGGAACTCACCTTAAGAGTGTGAATTCACTCTCATGTATCCCTCTTCCATTGTATAATATTATCTACAAGTCACATCCTCTGCTCAGTTAGTCACCTCAAAAGTAATTTACTAACATAAAATACATGTTTGTAAATAAGCCATCTTTAAAACTAATGCCAATAGTTATCATCTATAAGATATAAGTAAATGAATTTTGAAAATCTCTCTTAAGAGCATAGATTATGATAAAATTTATATCAAATAAAGGTCCCTTAATATTTCATGTATAGATTCATGGATTTTAATGATACCTAGGACCACTAGAGGAGAAACCTTATAATGAGCCACTCTTAACATTCAATCCATCGCCTCAACAATGGAAATAGAAAATAGACAACAACTAGTATGTTTGGGTGCAAATATACAATGACAACAAATATATATAATGAAGGCATATTTCCTGTTTTCCCAAACCACAACCTGATACTCTTGATTATCCCAAATGACTTTTCCCAAGTATGCATGTAGCATGTCAAAAGGATAACGACCCATGTAATAGAAACAAGTAGTTTTAGAAAGTGCTTGAAGATATCAAATGGCCTCGTGTTGTAATAATATTTAAAGTTGAGAATAATATCTAAGGCACCTAAGAGTTTGAAGAAATGTTAGTGTCAGAAACTCTAAATTGTGTGGGGACCAGGTAAACAAATTATCATAAAAATTATGAAGATGATTACCTTAAGACTTCTAACCATGTCATGCTTAAATACTTATAATGTTTATTATTTTACAAGTCAACAATACAAGAAATATTGATGATTAAAAAACCAATAGAACATAATCTATCCACTTGATAGAGAAAAGTTGTGAAACTAGATTAACATTGATCTATCTAAAAGATATGAATGTAAACATTAGATAATACTGAAACAAGATAGCCTGTTACAAATGGATATCATCTTTTGGAATTCTAGGATCATTTATTCTTGTTAAACAATCTTAAAGATTTGAAATTCAAGATCAAACCTTTCAACTCAGTTTGATATGTTTAGCCTGAATAAGACGAAGTATTGTTTTTTAAAACAATATAATCAAGGATATCTCAAAAAGGTCATTTCAAAAAATACTCATTAGAGAACCAAATCCATTCTAAGCAACAATAAATATTCCATGAAAAATTCAAATGAGTTTTATTTTACTAAGGGTATGATGTAATGAAGAAAAATGCTTACAATAATGAGAAGTATATATTTTTTATAGTAATCAGAACTATATACTAGATTTCTCGAATCCATACCTACAATGCTAGAATATAGAATGATGACATTTTTTCAAACTTCAAAAGATGTGCCAAAATATGTGTATCTCTAAAAAGTTTATATTTCTAGTACCAGATGCCTTCTTACACTGTGAACAAGTAAATACATGAATTTTAGAACTACTTCACATCAATATCTTATCTCATATTAATGTATATTTTGGATTATAAATTCATGCATACATGTGTGAAATATCTTGGACTTGTCGATGTTATGGATAAATCACTATCATCATGCATAGGAAAACCAAGATGAAAACAATCAATTGACCTGTAAAATTTCATCCAATAAATTTAAGATTAAAAACCAATGGATTGCATCCAAAATTGCAAGCAATATCAATATCAGAATTGCAAAACTGCTTGTTTTACTTTACAATAGCAACCTAGTATATTGATGTGTATGGCATATATACTCTAATGTACTCTTTATGTTTAGAAATATAGTGTGAGATACATTCTGCAAAAAGGAAAAAAGAAAAAACAACTACCAATTTTCTACAAACCAAAAATATTCATTGAGGTCATCGTAGTTGCACCAAGATGAATGGGGTGTTGTGCCATTCCTGTTCTTCTTAGCTTCCTGAGACATCAAAAGTATTAACATGCATCCAATCTAGTTATGATCCTGGCATCAACATCATCTAATCATACAAGTTCTGACATAAAAAATGAATGAGGAATGCCCTCAACTATGTTGTAAAGAGGTGTTATAATTTTTTTGAGAAAATATTCTTCATCTCCACCATATGTAGGTTTTTTATTCTCTCCTGTGACAAATATTGCATTTCCTCCAATATTCCATGCATTTCATAGGCCATATACACAAAAATAGAAACAATATCTTCACAACCAATATTGTGTGACTCCTCTAATTCTTTACACTTCATATTTTACTTACCAAATATCAAATGATAGTGGAAAATATATCTAGAACATTGAGAAAAGAAGAATTAGTTAATATCTAAGAAACATTTAAAGGAACATGTGATCAAAATACTTACATTTTTAACAATATAGAAAATTCATTCTGGCATAAAGCAGATGTTTGTTGCTTCACCCCATATCAACAAGTAGAGTCCCATGTAAAGTCATTTACATTGTTGTACCTCCTTTTGTACTTTCAGTAACCTAATAAGTTACAAACAAAAGTGAAAAAAATTAAACTCAATCAATATGTGGTGTTTACTCATTGATATTCATGGTTAAGGAATTGGTATATATTATGAATGACCTTGAAGGCATTTAAACTACTTAAAATATCTCCATTGCATTGAACAAATTTAGAACAAATACTAAATGTCATATGAAACAATAAGTATCAAAAAAAAATTATGGCATAAAATACTTCTATCCAATTACTAATATTAACAAAACTATCAATATATTAGATATCATTGCTGACAATTTTTTGAGAAACTAGATCACAACTCACTTAAACTCTTAAATGGTAAAAAAAAATATACATGTATTACTACCTATGAAGAGAGAGGAATAACAGTGACACCAACAATGTCCTCCTAGAATAGCGAATATCACTTCAAACATATACAAAATATTCCAAAAAACCAAATAGAATAAATATTATAACCAATAAAACAAATTGAGAACAACTAAAAAGTTACAACATATATGTATGTATTTATGTATGTATCATGCTCGAAATTCCATGCAGAAAAATCTACAATATTGAAAACTAGCACCTAAAATATTTTTAGATTCTCTAAAAGTGATGTGATAGAAATTCTTATTTGCAAAAAGCCATCTTGCATTTAAAGATGCTAAAAAACCTTACCAAATTGTAAATAATAGGATGGAGATGGCAGTGATCATGACACCAATGTTTGTTTAATTAGCTAAGAGACAAAACCTAACTAAGGGATGTACCCTTTCACAATAAGTGAGTAGCATAATGAAAACCAAACTCTATTAACTAACCCACTGGTGGAAAAAGAACTGCAATTTACACAGCAATACAAATTGGCTAGATATCGTGGTAGATTATCTCTGAAAGAGATGTGATAGAAACACTTATTCACAAAAACCAAGATTAAATTTTACGAAGATGCCAAAATACCTTAAGAAATTGGAATTACTATGTTGTTGTTGATGATGATGATGATAATTTAACTAGCTGAGGGTCACAACATAACTAAGGGATTTAACATTTCATCTTTGTGATAAAATATTGATTATTACAATAAAAACCAAATTTTGTTAACGAACCCACTGGTGGAGAAAAAAATGTAGTTTACATAATAGTAAAAATTAGAAAGTGGTTAGATATGCTAGTAGATTATCTCTAAAAGATTTGTGATAGGAATGATTATTTTCGAAAACCCAAAATACATTTTACAAAGATGATGAAAAACCTTAAGGAATTGTAACTAATATGATGATGATGATGACATTAATTTAATTAGCTAAGAGACACAACCTAAGGGATGTAACCTTTCACCAGGTAGTAGTGGAATTAAATTAGTAATACACAAGACACATGTATCCAATTTGATTTTCAATATAGTTTAAAACAAACATTGTATCAAAACCAAAGAAAGTTGTAATTTATATGGTAAATCTAGTTTCCAAAGAACCTCACAAGAAAACCTTCTTGTGCACAAGCCTATCTGCTCACTATAGTAAAGAAATACAAGTGTTAAAAAAACATAGTTTCCAAACATCACACAAAAAATGCTCGATCACAATTGTATATAAGAATAATACCTTACCTTAAAATTGTCATTGTTATACTTTAGATTTATCATTTCTTCTTGTGTCCATGCCTTCTTCCACTACACCTCTTCACATATTTTTGTACGCTCACATTCTGCAAGATTTTGAGAATTCCTGCTTGCTATTATTCTCTTTATTGCAACTGAAGCTTCTTCTCTAGTTAATGTTGCCAAATATGCACCTAAAAAACCAAGTGTGCATTTTACAACCTTTTTAAAATCAAATGAGCCTTCTAATATTAATCCACTTTTAAGTATCAACAAGATATTTGTACTTGCATTTTCATCTAGAACACCTTGAAAAATTTCACAATCAAAGCAATGAGGCTTCTGAAGTGTAGGATCTATATATTTAGGTCTATTCGTAGCTCCAATCATAAGAAGATGGCCAAAAATATTCTTTGTAGATATTTATGTATGATATCCTTGGTCATAGGATCTCACCATCTGATTTGATTCATCCATACAAGTTAAAAGTTGTGTCACAATATGACATTACATCTCCAGTTGCAATGTTTCTCTCTTAAAACTAGTAGCATCAATCTTATTTATAAATATGATGGAGGGTGATGTTTTTGATGCTTTTGGAAAATAAATTATGGATATTCTCCTCTGACTTGCCTACCAAATCCTCACAATCAAGAAAACATTGTATCAAAGAATAAATAACCCATAAAGACAAAGTATTAGTTTGCACCAAAGAGACTATTACATAGAATAAAAAATATCCAAAAGGACTACTGGATATATTATATAAAAAAAATAGGATATGAAAATATCTACTACCCATTGTATTATAGCATTTTACAAAACACTACACAATCAGACAAGATCAAGTATCTCACATAGGATCCCTCAAGCATCACCTATGCGTAATGCATTAATTCATAAGTCACTATACACAGAGAATGTCTATAAATATTGTCCTAATGCACCATGCAAAATCGATAACTACGTTATTGGTTCAAAAACCATCTAGCTCAGTAATTATATGGAATCCCAATTAGCAATATAACTCACATGTTCAAGTTGTCAGTTTTGTCATGCAGGTCAATAGTGGTGGACACCTTTCAATATAGTATTTCACATAAAAAACTATTAGATCTGTAGGAAGATGTTTGTCAAATTTCCTAGTGAAGAAAACCTTCAAGGGTACCTAAATTTCCCATTCCATTTCTATTTGTCCCATATAGTTCGCTACATTTACATAAGTGCCCAGTGGACCAAGAGACCCAAAAGAAAGAGTTTTTACTAGAGATTGTTGCAAGGAATCCATTCCCTGTGATAACACATCTTTTGCATATTGTGATGAATGCTTAAAATTGTTAATGGCCATAAACTGGTTCTTTTTTAATGGTTCCAAGTGAGTGACAATTATATGCAAATATATAATGAAAATTTGATTGGAGAAATGTAACGTCCCTCTCTTGTGCACATGCATCCAACCTTCGAAAATATTAACGGTTATAACTTACGTATCGTTTACTAAGATCCTTGATTTAGATATTTCAAACATGCTTGGTATATAAATGCAAGTAGGGAATCCTTGTAAAAATCACAAATTAGTTGTAAACAAATTACCTTTAGTTTATTGTTTCATAGCATGCCTTCAGAAGTTCAGGAGGAAAATATTCTCCCATGCACGTAAATAATCTTTACGCAGGCGTATTCCACATGCATGAGACTAGATGAATGATATCAGATTTTGCAACTACACTCTTCAGATAGAAAATTTCATCCTAATCTCCCATGACACCTTCAACCGAAACATGCATCTCATTGTCCCCCACATTTTAATTCACTTCTTACCTAAAATCATTTATCTATCAATCATGCTAGGTTGAATAAATCATAAAATTAGTTGCATAAATTTTTTGATTATCATGTCATCAAAAGACGTGGTGTAATGAAAGTGGAATAAATGACTTGTTTCTGTCTACAAAACAGCTACATTCATTCAAGTTGGAAAATCATTTTGCAGCCACAAGAAAAATACTTTAGAATTGGGTCATTTTTTATGTCAGAATGTCGCCAAACTTATTACTACCAAATTCCCATAAAAATTAACACATGCATGCTAAAAAGACAAATGTGATTGTCAATTGGCATCTAGCTTGTGTGGTTGATCAAAGAATTGTTTATCGTCCCTGCCCACATCCAAATCCTGCTTATGACATGTTTTCCCCTTGTAGGTCGATTTACACAAGTAAGGTACCAACAATCTCACTCTTTCTTTAGTGCTTCAAGGTGTGACAAGATGTTTCAAAACATTTAGCCCTCTAAGAAGTTAGCTCATTGGAGAGTCACCAATGTTCTTGGGCATTCAACTGGTTCTATGCTAATAGGTGCCTGGTTTGAATCCCTTCATGTTAGGCAGACTAATATACATCAACTTGCTTACTAGTGATGTCATCCACAAATGTGGGGACAAATAATACAAAGATAATTGTTTTTCATATTAAAGCTTGTTTGGTGCCAATTAATTTCATTTCATTGCATACAACAAAGGAAATGTACATGAAAATAACTCTATTAGCCTCTTTAACATAGTTACTTTCATTTTCATATTTTAAGCAAACATCAATTGGACATGTAATATTTTTAATAAAATTGGGTGCCCCAAACCAATGAATCCCATGGAATGGAGTTCCATTAGCATTCAATGTCATTAAATAATATTCCTTATACCACAGGCACACAGTTAATCTCTTCTATATACTTATGGTTATTAAAGGTTTTGTTGTCTATATCAAGTAAAAAGAGAAGGATTGGTTGAAAATATGCCTTCATCAATTCTAGAATCTCCTCCCTAAATTGCTTCTCCAAGTCATGAGAATTAAGAAGTTCCTATGATCCACGAAAAGTCACCATTGTTTCCAAAAAGAAGTGAAAGGTACGCTTGAATAAATAACAAATTTAGAAGAAAACTTTATTTTAATACAAGTTTATATATGTGAAAAATTATGGTGTCACACAAGAAGAGTGGAAAAACTATATCTAATTTTCCCCACACCTAAAATACACCAGTAATTTCTCTCTTAATTGTTAATACAAATAGGAAATTGTAAAAACTCCACGATTTTTTTTTTCCAACCAGTAATAACCATCCAAAAATAGTTTACTTTTTCCTTTCAAAGTCATTAGTTTAGAAACAAGGGATACCATTTCCACTTGTTGAATGACTTTGGTCCCCAACAAAAGTTCCTCTAATGAAAATTCTATGCATAAGAAAAAGATATGTGTAAATACATGTCATTTGTTTCTATAATGCTTTTTAATATGCAAACATTCTAGAAACATTAAATTTCCAAAAGCTTGAACCACTAGTATCTATAAAACCAAAATTATTTTTTAAAATGAAGCTTCAAACTTCTTTCCTTGCGTGTTGAAGATCTTTCTCTAGTTGAGTCATCTTTAGTCGACTACTTTCTAGTTATTGAACATATGCCTGTCCAAAACTAGAAATATGTCAATGATACCTTTTGTTCACAACTAAATATTTAATAAGTTACTTTATTAAGTTAGAGTCAATTCATATATCCACCAATCTCAACCATGTAACCAACAACTGTAAACCTTAAAAATAATTTGTATATCCCAAAAAAAAATGTAATTTCATTCAAACTACATAGATCCTAGTGAATTCATCAGTCTAATAATCTCAACCATATAGCCAAAAATTACAAACTTAAACAAAAACAACTATTTATATAGAAACTAGAGTGTTCTTGAACTTCGACTTCCTTAGGCCCTGTCTCGGCTAAAACTTTTTATAATCCAAGCTTCACTTTCTTAGATGCTCTTATCCTTCAAAGCGAAATTCAAATAATATTTTCCTTCACTAACATTTGTTTCATTGTTTAGCTATCTACATATCTTTGTAAAAGACTTATTTCTAGTTGAGTAAAAAGACTAACAAAGTGTACAATGGAGACTCAATTTTTGAATTTCCAACCAAACCATGTAACATGCTGAAATTACTCTTCGTAATTTTCTTGGATTATCCATTATCACAAGAAATAACAAAGGAATGAATTAGATAGAAATATCATTTATGCCATGCTCTTAGTATAACCTGCCATCAATAAGGAATACAATGTTAGTTCTGCATAATAAGCCAATAGATTGGTCAATTTTGCAATTTTTTTGGACATGGAAGTTCTCCTGGTTCCATCCAATAGCTTGGAGAATAACATATCTACTTCCTAAGGACCTCCACTAAGGCTTATAACAAATAATAGAACATAATTGGTTTATATTTGCATGTAGACTTCTATGTCATGAACGACATCAACATATACTTATATTTTTATAATTTTATGGCCTAACCAAATAGATAACATGGGTGGTTAAATCAAAGCAATTATATCTACTCCTCTTAGGTTCAAATCCAACTAATGACATGATTTCCCCTCATTGGGCTATTTTGGCTTTGTAGGGAGTTGTTTCATGTTGATGGGTCCAAGTTTGATCCCAAATCACATTTGGCAGGCTACACATTAGGTCCCCCCTAATTGTGGTTGCTTAGTTAATATTTCCCTTTGTAAGACTAAAGGTGAAATTGGTGTCATTGACTAGTAGCATTTAAAAATTTTAAAACCTAAAGTGTATAGCTCCTTAGGACAGATTTTGAACTAGCATATGTACATCTTGACCCTATATCTATTAGTCCTTACATCTTAACCCTATATCTATTGGTCCTTGAGAGATATTTAAAAATACCAAGTACAAACCTCTCATACATGTTACATATATAAAGGTGTAACATCTCTTCCACCTAGACATGCATAAGTGACACATCTCTTTCACCTAGCATACATGCATGACACAACTATTCTGCCTAGGCCATAAGATCACCTTCTTCTCTTGGTGACACTACTTTTGGAAAAGGTTTGAAAATCCAACAATGAATACTATAGTTTAAGTTTGACAAATGATCTATTTTGTATTTGGTTGGATTTTGGGGAGCATTCTAATCAGATCTTTTAACAATTGTGTACATAGGGCTATTACATATTTTTAAGTCATGTGAAATAATTGTAGGAAACTTTCATTGCTAGAATTCAACAAAGATTTCCAATGTTGTTAACAAAGTGGAGTGTTGGATAGGACTATGCTCTCTCCCACCAAATATTTAGAAGCAAGGGTACATTTCCAAATGAAAATGAGGTTTATGCTCAATTACAAAACCTACAGTGCTAACGAGATAATCAATCAATAAAAATAATTTTGACACAAGATAAGACACATAATGCTCTTATCCTTTGAAGGGAAATTCAAATAATAATATTATTCACTACCATTTCTTTCCTTGTGTAGTTATCTACATATATCTATAAAAAACTTATTTCTAGTTTAGTAAGAATATCAACAAAGTGTACAATGCAGACTCAACTTTTGAATTTCTCACAAAACCAAGTTAAATGATGAAATTACTCTTTCTACTTTGCATAGATGATCCATTGTCAAATGAACTAATAAAGGAATGAATTAATTAAAAATACCATTCCTACCTTTCTCTTAGTATAAACCACCAGCAATAAGGAATAAATTGTTAGGTCTTCATAATAAGCTAATAGATTGGTCCATTTTATAGTTTCCTTGGTTCCATGCTATATATTGGAGAATTACAACATATCTACTTCCTAAGGACCTACATTGATGTTTATAACAAGGACTACATCATAACTGGTTTATAGTTGCATGTATACCTCTATGCATCATAAACGATATCAACAAATACTTGGATTTTCATAATTGTATGGCCCACCCAATGGGCTGGCATCGATGGTTGAGCCAAAGTGATGATACCTTCTCCACCTAGGTTCAACTCCCACTAATGACATTCTTACCTGTCATTAGGCTAGTTTGGCTTTGTAGGGAGCTATTTCATGTTGATGAGGCCAGGTCCAATCCCAAATCACATTTGGCAAGCTACAAATTAGGTTCCCCCTATTTGTAGTTGCTTAGCCAAGGTTTCCCTTTGTAATACAATAGGTTAAATTGTTTCCATTGGATAGTAGCATTTAAAATTTAAAAAAGCTAAAGTATATAGTTCCTTAGCACATACTTTAAAATAACATAGATCCATCTTAACTCCATATATATTAGTCTGTAAGAGAGATTTAAAAATCCCAGGTACAAACCGCTCACCCATCTCACAGATATAGGGTTCTAACATATCTTCGACCTAGACATGTATAGGTGACACATCTCTTTCACCTAGCATACATGCATGACATGTCTCTTCCGCCCAGACTATAAGATCACCTTGCTTCTCTTGGTGCCACTACCTTTGGCAAAGGTTTGGAAAACGAAGAGTAAACCAACAATGAATTCTGTAGATTAAGTTTGACAAATAATCTATTTTACATTTGGACAAATTTTGGGGAGCATTCTAGTCAGTTATTTCAAACGTTATGTATATATGGCTATTACATATTTTTATGTCATGTGAAACAATCCCAAGAACAATTTGTTGGTAGAATTCAACAAAGCATTGTAATGTTGTTAAGGAAGTGGAGTGTTGAATAGGATTGTGTTCTCTACCACCAAATATCTAGTAGCATGGTGACATTTCCAAAGGAAAAGGGAGATTATGCTCAATTGTAAAACCTACAGTGCTAATGAGATAATGAATCAATAAAATTTGTGTCCTTATTTAGCTATCTACATATCGTTGTAAAATAATTCTAGTTAACTAAGAATGTCAACAAAGTGTACAATGAAGGCTCAACTTTTGAATTTCCCACAAAACCAAGTAACATGCTGAAATCACTTTTTGTACTTTTCCTGGATGATCCATTGTCACAACTAACAAATTAATGAATTAGTTAGAAATATCATTCCTGCCTTGCTCTTAGTATAACCCACCATTAATAAGGAATAGATTGTTAGGTCTGCATAATAAGCCAATACATTGTTCCATTTTGCAATGTTTTTGGACATGGTAATTGTCTTGGTTCCATGCTATATCTTGGAGAACAACATATCTACTTCCTAAGGACCTACACTGAGGCTTATAACAAAGACTACATCATAATTATTTTATAGTTTCATGCTTACCTCTCTGCCTCACTGATGACATCAACATATACTTGGATTTTAGAATTGTATGGCTTATCTAATGGGCTAGGATGAGTGGTTAAATCAAAGTGGTTCAACTCTCTCTAATGAGATTATTTACCCTCATTGGGCTAGTTTGGCTCTGTAGTGAGCTATTTTATGTTGATGGGGCACATTTAGTAGGCTATAAATTAGTATACCCCAGTTGCAACTCCGTAGCCAATATTTCCCTTCATAAGACCATGGGAGAAATTGTTGCAATTGACTAGTAGCATTTAAAATTTTAAAAGATTAAAGTGTATGTGTTAGGTCCCTATAATACTTGTGATTCCCCCATTACTATTTTCATTGTAGCCCTTATTTTTATTATTTGCCCTTATTGTCCACATATTGTTATTAGTGTGCCCCATAGAAACTCACTATTATTATTGTTGTGACCTTAACTTATTACTTTTATATCAGCTTGATTATATTATGATCCCTTAGACTTCTATATATAGAAGGAAGGTTTAGTCATTTGTATCATCCAAGAATTGTTCATTTGTGTAATGTAAAGGAGGTTTCCCCCTCGAAGAGACTGAATTCTAAGGCGTTGATCTATCATTTATATCTTTTGGTGAGCTGGTTTCATAACATTTGGTATCAGAGCTTTGGATTCTAGGGTTTCGCTGCTCCAAACAAGTCATTGTGGAATTTTCACTATAACTTTTCTTTTTGCACCATTTCAAAAGCTAGAAAATAAAACCATTTGAGCCGAAATCTTTTTGAACTTCAAATATGAATTTTAGAGCTTGTCTCGCCATATTTTCGGAGATATGATGTGAGGAAGTTAGGGGTTTTGCAGACTCCTGCATTACATTCCAAACAGGTGACCTGGGGACAATTGTCATAAATTTTGTTCTGAGCATATTATTGAAATTTCGTAAGAATTTTCACAAAGAGGACAACCTGCAGTTTTCTATATATCAATTTCAGGTACTAAGGTTGAAACAGTGACACGTGACATTTCGTGCAAGTTCACTCTACTGAACTAGTCTATAATCAGGTCACCATGGGAGATTTGGCATAACTCTTCCTTGGAGAATCCAATATTTATCAGACTTACAGGGTTAGAAAGAGGACTGAAAGGGATATTTTAGGATGCGATTTGAGATATTCAAGATCCGTAGTTATAGAGATACAACAAATTCAATATTGAGCTCTTACAAAGTGAAAAAAAAGGTGTGTAGTTTCTTTTTAAAGTTTGCATAAGATTCGTTTGAAAAATTAGTTTTAAGGAATTCAAAGGGAATAGTGAAGAATTACTAGCATTAATTGATGCCATGAAGAAAGAAAATGGAAACACCTAGTAAGCGACCTGGAATATCTAGCATGATTCATGAAGAAGAGGAAGAAATGAAACATGATATATCAAAATTACAAGACCAAGTACAACATATTTCACTCTCACAAAAGGTAAGTGAAGCTAGGATGGATGGCATGGAAGCTATGATGAATGGAATGGATGCTAAGATGGAAGAATTGAAGACAAATTTGAATAAGTTGCTACAAGAAATGATTACTAATGGTGAAAGGCTATTAAAGGAAACTCATGATGGGAAAAAAAGAAATTTTAATCATGATTTCATAGACTCTAATGTTGGATTGAAGACCCACCATGTTCCAAAAATCGATATGAGGAATTTTGATGGCAAGGATTCCAGAACATGGATACTATAGATGGAGCAATTTTTCGATCTCCATAATGTGCAAAACACACAAATGGTACTTATTGCAACTTTATATTTAGAACCAAATCAGTTTGTGTGGTATCGATGGCTTTGCTCTCATAAACAAATTATCACATGGGCAATTTTTACAGAATAAATGATAGCACATTATGAGGATACAAAAATGCAACACCTTTTTTAGCCAATTGATAAATCTCAAACAAAAGGGTTCAAAGACGGAGCACATTGAGGACTTCCAAAAATTGAACATAAGGGTAAAATATATTCTAGAGGAGCATAGGATTGATGTGTTCATAGGGACTTTAAATGATAATATCCAACATGAGGTTCGCCTTTGGGAACCTGATTCATTGGAGAAGGCATTCAGGTTAGCAAGAAAAATGGAAAGAAAAATTATGGCAACCAAGAAGCCTAGCACTCACAATTATAAATATGGAAGTGTTGTTGCCCCAAGCCTTCCATAACCTACAAGGTTGGCACCACAACAATTGGAAGAATAAAGAGAAAAAGGGCTTTGTTGTAGTTGTGATAGCAAATACACTGAAGGTCATAAGTGTGATGAGAATAAATTATTCTACATAGAGTGTCAAGAGGAGGAAGAAAAGGAACCAGAAATGTCAAAAGAAGAGGATATACTCTAGGAACAAACCCTAGATAAAGAAGAAATGAATCCAACCATATATTGTAATGCATTGCCTAGAATTACCACTCCTCAGATTATCAAGATAGAAGGACATATCATGAATAAAAAGGTAATAGTGTTAATTGATTCGGGAAGTACCCATAATTTTATTCATTGTAAGATATCCAAGGAATTGAATTGATTCTTATATCCAGCACCAGAGTGTCAAGTGATGGTTGCAAGTGGAGGAACCATAAATTTCTCTGGAAAGTGCCATAATATCAAGCTATCCATGGGAGAATATGTATAGAATAGCCCAATGCTTTCCATTCCAATGGGTGGTGCTGATGTTGTACTAGGAGTCTAATGGCTACAATCTTTGGGTACAATAGCTTTTAATTTTCAAGAACTTTTCATGAAATTTTGTGGGGAAGGAAAGGAGGTTGAATTAAGGGGTATTGCAGGGAAACCGGGAAATATAATTTGTGGGCTCTAGTATTGCAGAAATGGTGTTGCAACTCCTGGGACTCCCTTCTTTAATTTTATCAACCTAGTAGTTCGTAACAAACTGGAAGCGACGGTGCTGTATGCACAAGTACTAGTTCTCACAGCAGGCTGTCACTTGGTCAGCTGGCACAAGTTCGCTAGGAGCTCAAGCCAACTATTATGAGTTCTCAGAAGAATACTTTAATCATGATGGAAGAAGCTAATCTCAAAAGGGCTATTCTACTTTCAGAAAGAATAAGAAAGCTGAAAGAAAATGCAAACCCTAGAAAACCCTAGTTTTACCAATTAACCCTACCTTTGCAAGAAAAAGAGAGGAAACTACTGAAATGGATTTCATGGACAATTGTCAATATGAAATGCATGTACTTAAGCTATTTCTAAAGGAAAATGTGGAAGAAACATTTTTTGTATTTTTGAGTAATTTTGCAGAATTATTATGCCTCTGCTTTAACTATTTTTTACTGTGCAAGGGTTTATTGGCGAAAGGAAATGGAGTGGGTGCTTGTAGGAGGTTGGGAAGGTGAGAATAGGGCCTAAGGGGTCCCTAGCACCATTCCACAGAATTTCACAGTGATCAGATCTCGAAAAACCGCTCACGTGAACTTCTACAAGAAGTCTGCAGGGGTTCTATAGGATGTTCTACAGGAACATGTCGAAAGTGATTTTTGAAGGTTTGGAGGAAGAAAAATGGTGGGAAAAAAGAAATGAAGGTTGGATGAGGATGTTAGAGGGTCTAGGACTCTATCAATGAAGATCAAACATGAAGGTGATGGATGGATTGGTTCAAAGGATAAGAAAGTGATTTTGCACAAAAACTTAGAAATTAGGGTTAGTTGGGAAACTGTGGTAAATGGAGGGAAGAAATCATGAGTGAGGGGTTGGAATAGGTTGTATGATGGAGGAAGGGTAGGTAAGGATTTTTTACAGGTGTTTTTCACATTACTTTCCAAAACTAACCAAACAAAGACTATGCAAACCAAAGATCTAGCTATTTTGACCTAATTTGAACTAGAAACCAGGAACCATGATGAACAGAAATTTATTGGTAGAAAATCATGTAAGATAAATATGAAAACTAAGCAAGAATAGATCTAAGCATGTAATCACAATTGGTACCAACTTTTTCAACTAAGAATCTAACACTAGCAATTGCATGAAGAAGCAAGAACAGTGTTTTTGTGGCAACAAGGACACCTTGGTCTTAGCTCATGGTCCCAAGGAGGGAGAGGTGATATCAAGGGTTGATTGATGACCCTTTTCGAAGATATTTTCTATTACCAACCTATCAAATCAACTTGAGACAGGAACAACTATTTCAATCATCAAAAATGACCTAAGTAACAAAGCAAGATTTTAATCGGAATAGCAGAAATTATACTATGAATGCAGCAAAGACACAT
Organism: Pinus tabuliformis; assembly: GCA_031772625.1. Lineage (NCBI taxonomy): Eukaryota > Viridiplantae > Streptophyta > Pinopsida > Pinales > Pinaceae > Pinus > Pinus tabuliformis. Next base: position 1,450,308,490 of record CM062816.1, read on the forward strand.
AAAAGTGCACAAAGGAGGTACTGGCACTTGGGTTGGGCCCAACCCCAAGAGAAACAACCTCCTAAGAAAGATCAGAGCTGGTGTAAATCTGGATTCATATTTATTGATTAAGAAATAATAGTTACATCCCAAAAACTGTCTACAAGAAAAAGCTCGAAAATGTGCTGAAATGCAGAGCTAAGCTACTGACTAAAATATAACTAACATCTGCCTAACTCCCAACTAAAAAATGACTAACTGAAATGAGGCCCTAAGCCTTCTTATTTATACAAATTGAGGACCCCAATAGGCCTCCTAAACTTTAGGGACTCGGCTGCCAAAACTTGCAGTTAACAGTAGTCCTACTTGACTTGCTTGGTTGCCCCTTGTGCTCTGAGTTTTTGATGGAGAATTCGAGGTAAGGCTCATAAATGAAGGGGACACCTTCCTACAAATCCTCTCCCTTGTTCTACCACAAACTGCCTGCCAAGTGCTCATTAAACCTTTTATTTCGTCTCAAAATTACCCAAAAAAACTGCATAAAGCACACATTAGACTTGTTGGCATAATGACCAACCCAATTCACTCTATTAGCATAAATATAATCAAAAACATGCAATAAAATAATGAGAATGGTGGATTAAGTCAAATTAGGAGGCTGAATGAGCCCATATAATTACCCATTTCTGGGGCTCATCAATAATTAGCTCTAATGGTATGCCAAAGCATCTAACAGTATGCCAAAGCTTCTAAAGAAGGAACAACGAGGTGTAATTGCACAATTATGTTCACTAGAGGTTCCCACATTGAAATCATCTATTTCTCCTAATCTCCCAAAAGTATTGGACAATTATTCCGAAGTATTTAAGACTCCCAAAGGCCTCCCACCTATTCATGACCATGATCATGCTATTCATTTGATTCCAGGAAGTGTTCCTCCAAATATTAGGCCATACAGATATCCCTATGCCCAAAAGAGTCAAATTGAACGTATGGCTGCATAAATGCTAGAGGCTAGTATAATTCAACATACTCAAAGTTGTTTCTCTACTCCAGTAGTATTGGTGCACAAGAAGCATGGACCATGGCAGATGTGTCCAGATAATAGGGAGCTCAACAAGCTCACTATTAAAGATAAATTTCCCTTTCTTGTCATTGATGAATTATTGGATGAATTGCATGGATCAATTTACTTCACCAAGTTGGATCTTCATTTAGTATATCATCAAATTAGAATGAAGATTGAAGACATTCCGAAAACAACATTTAGAACTCATGAGGGTCATTATGAATTTTTGTTCATGCCTTTTGGTGTTACCAATGCACCTTCTACATTTCAAGGTTTGATGAATTTCATTTTCAAACCCTTCCTTAGAAAATTTGTGTTAGTATTTTTTGATGATATACTAATCTAAAACAAGTCTTGGAAGGATCACATTCAACATGTTGATGATCTTCAGTATTACAACAAGAATGTTGTAACTCCCAAGGCTACCGACTTTAATTGTCAACCTGGGGTGCATACAAACTTAAGAGGTATCAGCACTATGTGTGCAGCATACAATGTGTCCTTCCTTTGTTGTCATGATGTAATGGAGTGCATGTGTTGAATTCAAATCCTAAACTAATTGAACAAAATGAAATTCTCGAAATGGAACCTTAACCTATTGCAAGAAAGAAAGTACAAGGAAAGAGAATGAAATCAAATGCTAAAACACACCATTTTCTAATTATCTCCTAAGAGGATTTTCTTCAAAAGAATGCTAAGTTAACATGTATGCAGTCCTACTATCCTAAACATGTAGATTCAAACCATCAAACCTTCTACTGTTTTGCATGTATATAAAATAAATTTGTTTTTCTCTTTGTATTTTTGTCTTGATGAAAATGAGGTGGCAGTCTGTAATTTGATTACAGGTTAACTTTGTAATCAATCAGCCACACACAAATAGATTCTATATGTGGATTTTCACCATGAGGGTCCCACTTATCTGACCAATCACTGTCTGTCCCTCATTGAATTCTCTTTTTATTAAGTGCTTCAATCCGCGCCATTGATCTCACTTCTCCAGATCCAACGGATATTGCATCATCTGCTCACCAACTAACGCAAATGATTTCTATCGTCGATGTGACATGTCCAATCGAATAGCTGTTGCATAATCTCACGCAAGATCTTTCACAACAGATACCAGGTTGAGAGCGCATGAGAAAAGTGGTTTTCCCATGCTGGGTGTCACTCACTAAGGTTAATCACGTGAATTTTAGGAATACCATTTACAGCCTTTATGGTATGTGAGATACCACTTCCCACTTATCAATACCACTCACCAACTAACCCAGATGATTTCCACCATCGATGTGACCCGTCCAATCGAACGACTATTGCGCAATGTCACGCGAAATCTTGCATGACCAATATCAGATTGATAGCACACGAGAAAAGTGGTTTTCCTATGCTACGTGTCGCCCACTAAGGTTAATCGCGTGAATTTTAGGAATACCATTTACAGGACTTAGGGCGCGTGAGATATCGCTAACCACTTATCAATACCACCCAATGCTTAATTCATAGTTTTAATAAAGGCAGTTAAGGAAAGGTTTAGTGATTAGACTCAGTATTAACGCTTACATTAACTAACTGTGATGTTTAAATAAAATGTATGAACATAGAAAAATACCCGATTGGGGTGTAGAATGCAGATACATAGTCATAAGAGAATTTTACACCAGAACAATGCATCCACACCACACTTCAATCATTTATTCAACAAAATGGAAATTAAAGAGTCTTTTCCCTCTCGGCTCGACTACAATAGTTTTTTTTACCTTTGTTTCAATCTCAAACCCTATCTCTATCACGCCTCTCACTTACTCACTCTACTCTCGATAATCTCTCTGTCTTTACATTCTTTCCTCTTTTGTGAATCAAATCCTATCCTAACTGCATTGACAACTCAATCTCTATTTTTATCACTCAACCATTAAATCCCTATTCTCAAGCTCTAATACACATCTATACTAACACTTATCTCTTAATCTAAAAATAATACAGTCATGTAATTATTAAAAGAATTAAAGTAAAGATAAATTTGAGAGATCCAAAAATCCATATTTGGGAATAAGAAGACTAATCCAAGCAACTAGATGATTATTATGAGCTTCCAAATATTTTCCAATGATGAAATCATTCTTGTGATCCTGCAAAATAACTTACATCAACCATTTAACTCTATCCTACAACAAGAAATCATTAATTCTAAATGCAGAAATAGAAAGAAATAAAAACAAGAGATGCATGTGAATAAGCAATGAAAAGAAGGAAAGAAAATGATACAAAAGGGCTCTGAGGTTCCTGGGATGGCCAAGTGCAAGGAAACTCAAAGACCTATGGAGGAGAAAAAGATTTAGAAGTTGAACATAACACCAATATTCATCATTTTCATCAAAATAACTATAGCCCTACAAGGAAATACAATGGAGCTGCAAAAATACAAGCTCTCTCCATAGTAACACTAATGAAAAAATTCCCTAGGGGAGAATTCGACTTGGTACTTATACAAAATTATTAGGAATCATTCCCCATGAATGGAGGAAGCTTTCCCCACCAAAATCCCTTGATTTGTAGATCTAGTCCCCTTGATTGGTGGAACACAGTCCTAGATTTTCTCAATCATTGGAGTTCCACAATTTGTGCCATAATTCCATAATATCTTGTTCACCTATTATTTATTATTGATCCTCCAGTAGTAGGTAACAAGTCCCTAAATTATCTCCTCCTCCAAGTCTTCATAATCTGCCCAATATTCTCATAATATTCCACAAAAAATAAATAATATTAGGCACAAATATTCAATTATTCATAAGCCTTCCTAATGAATATATTAAAGTTAAAAATAAGTTATCTAATGCAAAAAGCAAGGTTTAATGTGCTGAAGGATGGTCAAAGGCCTTAATTTATTGCTTAATTTAGAGGCATGGGCCTTAATTTATGTCTAATTTAGAGGCCCATCATAACCCCCTGTTGAAAGTGTTTCTTATCCTCTAAGAAACTTAGTGTCCTCATTGTGCCTCATCCATGGCCCTGGTGGCCTCTGTCTTATGCATTAAGAATATTGGCTGCAAGTTCTATAAGGACAAGCCCAAAAACGTATTTGTACAAAGAAATTTTTCTTTTTTCTTGAGACCATTAGATGGCCTTCTTGCCCTTATTCAAGATTGGTTCTTGAATATTTTTCAATTTGGCAAGGTCCTCCACACCGTTATCAACCTTCTGCTACCTTGTTCCGCCATTTTAAAACCTCTAACATCCTCAAAATGCATTTAGATGAGAACTAGGACATCCTGTAGGAATTCCTGTCAAAACTACAGGAAACCCGTTTTGAGCATAAATGATAGATTGGGGTTAGGGCAGGTCCTCAACCTTGACTCTTATGCATTTCTCCCATTTTTATGCCTTGGAGAAAAGCTAGAAAGATATTGGCAACCTTTTGGACCACCTCTTTTCATCAGTGCAGTTTGATTTATATTTTGGTGGTGAATGCCTTATTTCTTTTTGTTGCCTTCTTCTTCTCCCTTGTGGCCTAGATGATTGCCTAATGACCTTGGAGTTCTCTATTTTGATTAGGTCTCTCTTAGGCACTGTCATTTTTGGTTTTAGCACAATTTTTCTTTTCTTCCTTCTTGTAGCAACATTCTGCCTTCCTGTAGTAGTCACTCCTTCTTCCTTCTAAGTCTTCTAACTTTATGGTAGTGATGAGAAATGATGAAGAGGGATTGGATGATGATGCTAGGGCTGAAAGGGAGTAGTGTAGGTTTGTGAAAATGGAGAGGATGCTCTTGTTTTTTATTCAAGAATGAAATGGGAAGGATGAATGATGAATAGATAGTGAATATGAAGTGGATGGAGGGCTTGGAATGTTGTGGTGACTTGGCCTTTGCAAAAATTTCTTCTTTTAACTGTTTTCTTCATTCCTTGAAATCACCACCCTTCATAATTTGACTTTCAAACATTGCATGAGTGAAGGAGTGAGTTGCAATTAACTAGGTGATGGCGGCTGAGACTGATGACCAATCATTACCTTATAAAACCTCATCTCTCAGGCATTGACAACAAATTTCTAACTATAATATGCTCAAGAGAAGAGGTTAAGAATATTGCATACCTGTACCTACCTGATGGTTGTTGGAGAGACATGCATGTTGTTGCTCAGTTGATGTTGATGTGCAAGTGTTGGATGGAAATGCTGATTATCTTAATGCTGCTGCTAAGTTCTGGAGGAGCTTCTTTGACTTCTGGATCTCCTTTAAAACTGCTCACATTCAATCCTGTAGGTGTTGTTCTGTATCCTGTAGGTTTATAGGACAACGAATTTTTGTCCATATCTCTGAAACAGTAGACTAGATTGAACTGAAACATTTTGAGCACATTTCAATCGTCATTATGCACCTCCTCATAGAACAATTTTGGTCAATGGATGAACGAATCTCAAGAAAAACTAAAAATGGATGAGGGTGATGGAGGCTAATTTCTTGGAAACCGTGTATTGGAATTTGTTGAAATTTCTTGGGCATGTTACGATCATCGATATGCATCTCCCCTTGAAACATCTTTTCAAATGGATACATGGATATTGAGAAAATGCAAAAATGGCTGAAGGTGATGGAGACAAACTTCTTCAAAACTGTGCAGTGGAATTTACTAAAACTACTTGAGCATGTTACCATCGTCCATATGCATCTCCCCCTGAAAAAACTTGGAAAATGGATGCATGGTTTTCAAGTTAGGGCAAAAACAAATTTCCTCTCTATGAATTTTTGTATCTTGTAGTAAAATAGAGCATCCTATAGTTTTTTAGGACAGTAAGAAAATTGAATGGTAGAAGCTTGAGAATGATTGGTGGATGGTGGAAATAGATGAGGGTGATGGATTGGCATGGCCTTGGTGTTTCTAGAGCTTTTGAGCAAAGAGAAAGTCAAAATTTGACTTATTTTGACTAGGATTGACCAATGTTCCCTTTGGTACCAACATGTTCTTGTTGCTTGCAAATGTTGGAGAGTACATGCATTCATCAGAGATATACATGGAGAATTTTTTTTTCTTTTTCTTTCTTCTAGGCCTACTAGCCGCCTCGAGGAGGTTTTCAACTAGTAGGTCTGCCTAGGCACCTCAAAGGAGGTTTTCACCTAGGATCTTTTCTTTTTTATCTTTTTTTTCCTTTTTTCTCAACCCATTGAATGCCTCATCGAGGTTTTCAATCAATGAGCCAATCTGAGGTGTCTCCAAGGAGGTTTTCACCTAAGATTTTTTATTTTTTATTCTTTTTTTTTCTTTTTCTTTTTTTTTTCTCTACCCTACCCTACTTGAAAAACAAATCACTTTCAAGTATAATAATATTTCCAATGGAGCCATGTGAACATGAGTATGACAGACAAAATGATGTGGAGGCTTGAATTGTATGTGTTGACATGTACCTAGATTTCAGAGACCAAATGAATTGAATTTGAAAGGAACAAACATAGTTGAGGAAGAGAGTGATGTTGCAACTTAGTTACTGTTTGGAACCATATTTCAATATAGTTGTGATGTACTTGGTCCTTTTTCTCATCTGGATCATTCTTCATGTCTTCTTCTACCATGACCTTCAAATATTCTTCTTTTTACTGATTGTTCTCTTGAATACATGGATGATTTTATGGTTACCATGAGGCAGTTCTCTTGATCTCTGATTTTGATGTCAGATCTTCATCAAGCACAGCCCATGATTTTGTGGTCTTCTCATTTGAGTCTTCTTCCTCTGGATGTGGTCTTTCAATGATATCAAGATAATCTCTTTTTTGCAATATGCTTCCTGAGCTACGATGAATACCATTGATATCAAGATGAGATGTTTGTAAGTGTTGTACCTCATCATTGTAAGTGGGCTGAGCTACTTTGATGTGTGGGTTTGGGAATGGTGGTACAGGTAGTTGATTGGGGGGGTATATCTGAGATGGATGTGGATGGGGTTGTGGTTATGGTGGAGGTGAATGGTAAGGATAACATGGAGTTTGGTATGGAGGATATTGAGGAAAATATTGACGATATTTTGGATGGCTCCCATAACTTCCTTTCCAACCTTGTTGCCAAGATTGGTTTTGGGGTTGAGATGTCCAATGTTTCCAAGGAAAGGATGTGTTCCAATTTATTTGAGGTGGATGTGCATAACCTTGAAATTGGGAATTAGGCTCTTGCATCATATTAGATTGAACAGGCTGCCATGGTCCTCTTAGAGCTACATAACATTGTTGCAACGTCAATTGACTTGCTCCATTGTTCTCTTGGTGAATTTCCTTCACCCTTGGTAATGATGGACAATGTTTGACATCCTGTGATTCTGCAACACAAATATCAACATTTTCTTTTCCTTCATCTTGCATTCTTAACATTTCTACTTGTTTGTTAGATTTCTAAGAATTTTTGTTTTAAGATCATCAAACAAATTTACAAGTTTAGCTTGACTTACTGATCTTGATACTAATTTACCTACTCTTGTTTTTCCTCTTGATATGTGTTTGCATGTTTCACAAATTTCATCAAATGATAATTGGTATACATCACCTCTACTCATGATATCAAGAAGATCAATCCACTCATCCCTAATTGTTCTAAGTAAGATGGTTTTTAGTGTGTCAGATCCTAAATGATGTAGTTTTCCCCTCTTAATATTGGACATGAAACTCTCTATTAGATCCTAAAGACTCTCATCTTCTCTTTGATTCATTCTAAATATTTATTCTTTAAGATCATGATCTCTATATTTTTCTATAAATATATTTTTCATATCATTCCATGATCTTATTAAATTAGTCCCTAAACTCATGAACCATTTAAGAGTTCTATCCTTCAATGTTTCTGAAAACAATCTCAATTTTTGAGTTTTTAATAATTAACCATAAGATCTAAAAACAATCTCAAATTCAAAGAGAATGGTTTCTGGATCCTCTGACCTTAGACCATGAAATTTTGGAAGAAAAGATGGAGGGATGTTCTTCATGTGCACACTTTCGTCAGTATCTTGAATTGGAAATCCAAGAGGATCTTCCTCATTGTCATGATCTCCATCCATTTATTCTACATTCTTTGTTATCTTCTTCTTCTATCTGCAAAAGTGAATGGTGATGTGGCTCTTATAGCACCACGCAATCAAAGTGGGGGGTGGGTTGGTGTTGGAGATCTTTTTGTTTTTATGATTGAATGAGAACTATAATGCAATCCAATTTTCTACTTTTGAAATTAAATATACCTAATGCAAAATTTTTTATTTTTATTTTTGTAAAATATAAATGAATCAACTAGGGAAGAAAAAGATGTATACTTTGACACCTCCCCAACAACGGTGCCAAAAAGTGACGAGCCTTGGTATTGCAACAAGAGTGTTGCAACTCCCAAGGCTACCAACTTTAATTATCAACTCGGGGTTCATACAAACTTAAGAGGTATTAGCACTATGTGTGCAGCATATAATGTGTCATTCCTCTCCTATCATGATGTAATGGAGTGCATGTGTTGAAGTCAAATCCTAAACTAATTTCATAAAATGAAATGCTTGAAATGGAACCTTAACCTATTGCAAGAAAGAAAGTACAAGGAAAGAGAATGAAATCAAATGCTAAAACACACCATTTTCTAATTATCTCCTAATAGGCTTTACTTGAAAAGAATGCTAAGTTAACATGTATGCAGTCCTACTGTCATAAGCATGCAGATTCAAACCATCAAACCTTAAACTGTTGTACATGTAAATAAAATAAATTTGTTTTTCTTTTCATCTTTATGTGTTAACGAAAATGAGGTGGTAGTCTGTAATTCGACTACGAGTTAACTTTGTAACCAATCAGCTGCACAAAAATAGATTCTGTACGTGGATTTTCACCTTGAGGTTGCCGCTTATCTAACCAATCATTGTCAGTCCCTTGTTGACTTCTCCTTTTATCAAGCGCTTCAATCCACGCTGTTGATCCCACTTTTGTGGAAGCTACAAGAGGACCCACCCGCGACAACCTCAAAAGCACCTGGATTTGAGAGCTCAAAGAAATTCTCGATGGTAATAAGAAGAAGTAACATGCAAAAATTATGGCCATAGAGGGAGTCATTTATGTTATAACTCAACATCTTATAAGATCTTCCACATCTAAAACCCTTCCACTGAATATCAAGATTATGGATGCATGTACTCTAGGTCTCTTGAAATGTCTTTTGAAACACAACAAGTCGACAACAAGTCGACTGGAAGAACCATCATTGACGAAGAGGTGATGGGAAACTTGCTTCTCCTAATAAGATGACAACATCTTCATGCAGATGATGAGATGATTTTTGGCATACAGCTCGCCAGTATCCAAGTTTTCTGAGAGTTGTTGCTATCTTCAGGAGAGGAGATAGTGAGCATTCTCCTATATCTAAATGAAAATGGCACGAGTTTCATATTAGCATTGTTCTCCCCTATCTTCGAGTGTGGGTTTTGGCTCTTCGTGTAATTAGAGTTCTGGTATCAATAGACGAGGAATATCAGGATAGTATTGGCGACCCGCCCCTCATTTCTCAGCTCATGCTCCTACTCTCTTCCGATAATTTCAAGGTCTGTAGAGGCACTGCATGTGTCCTCTTGAGCATTTTTGAAAATTTCAAATAGTCTTCTTCTATGAGACCCTTTCAAGTTAGAGGGAATTAAGTTTTATTTCATGGGCATGATACATAGTTGGGACTCCTTGTTCAGGTATGAATTGGTATGATTTAATGGATGTAAAGCATTTTCATGAGAAAGAGTTGAAATTAATTTTAGAGAATCATCAAATCACCGAAATGTGACTTGTGGCCAACTTTGATGCCCATAGGACCTTACAATTAGACTTGGCCCTCTGAAGGCCATGCCATTTAATCAAGGTAGATATCATAGCAACAATGAACCTTGATAGACAATTTAATGTTACATCAAATTCAACATTGCATGGTATCTGCATCGGTGGAAAACTTATTGGTATCATCAGTGGAAGAACACCCATTACTCCCTCGCAGAGGAAAACTATCATTCTTTTTCGAGGGTGAATGACCATTTTTATGGACTTTGATCCCCACATGACCTTACAATTAGACTCGACCCTTTGAAAGCCATGCTATTCAATCGGGGAAAATATCACAATAAGAAAAAACCATAATAGATGATATAATACTACATCATATTCAATGTAGAAAAACCTCCAGTTGGAAATGCAACCTATTTTGATAAAGCATATGAAAAGTAAAAGAGAGTTTGAAATTTTGAGGAGAAGACAAATTCTAACTCGAATTTCTATCATATTCTTGAAGGTGGAACCAAACTTGTGGGCATTGATAGCACTCAAACACTCGAGAAGAGAGATCAATTTTCCTGGAACATTGGTCTACCTTCTACTTCTCTTGCTCATTGGCGACATCTCATTAGTTCCTTCCACATGACTATACTCGGAAGACCTTGTGGGTTGATTCTGCCAAGCCCCCATAGAATCCTCATATTCTTTATAATGTCCACGAATAGTTTTGTTAGTGTCATGACTGGTACAGGAATGTTTCCTACAAGCCTTTCTCCTAGTTGATAATTCTATAGTGCTCAATGCATCATTAGAGTCCCAAGGTGATCTGAACAAACATGAATGCAACCAATTATAGATATAACCATAAATACAGAGATACAATAACAGAAATAACACTTCATTTCATTAATATCAAAATAATGAGATATGCTTACAAACTGAATGGAAATAAACTAGCTTGGGCAATGGTAGCTTATCTTCGAGAAAATATGTGATGGTTACATGCCTTTGAACTATGTTATAATGAGGCTCAAGGGCCTATTTATTATTGAAAAACAAGGGAAAATCCTAAAAAGCCAAAACCCTAACCCTAGGAGATGGAATGCCAAGAGTTTGTGGGCCTCATTGGGGTTAGTTGGGTAGCCAACTTCCCTGGTCGTAGCTTGGTCATATTATCTCTGTTTGGCGCGTATGATACCTTGTTGTAAAGGTCCCTCTGAGTACTACAAGATTTGTGGCAAGCACTTTCCTAGGTCTAGGGGCCTACTGCAGACCTCAAAAAAATTTTGTTTAGGGGGTAAAAAATCCTCTAGAAGTTCAAGACCCAAAAAACTACTAAAAATATTAAATGCTGAAATAAACAAGGAAACAGAGCAAATCAACTAGAGGTTTAGGTTGAATAGGTGCGTGGCCACCAATATCCACCTGGATCACAAGGTTTTAGCCTTTCACCCATGCCGCAATGTTTTCACAAACTCCTTTTCCCTCCCCCTCATCCAAAATTTTACTGGATTCTGCATTGCACTCTTGGAATCCACCACTCTTCATGTCGAAAACTGTTTCAAAGTGGACATTTGTAGATTCCACATAGAGCTGTTAAAGAAATCTTTCCCCATATTTTCCACGATCATGCCATTCCATGCCTTTGCCATTTTAGATGTAAATGATCCTTAAGACACTGACTCTTTGTTTTCCCCTTTCTTCCACCTATTTTGGGAGCTTGCTAGAGTTTTGGTGGTATATGTATTGTTGTGGGTTGTGAAGGTTTGAAGAGGAAAATGTTATGAACATCAGTGCCAAGAGGAAAAGGGATGACTAAAGGGAGGCATAATACATACGCATAGGAGGTCAGACTTTGCCAAATGTAAAGTTTTTATTAGCGAGAACAACAAAAACAGAGTTTCTTGATTATTGTCTGCTCACCTCGAGCCCGCAAAGAAAATGCCTTTCAACGTAATTATTATCAAACATGGTTTATTTAGAAAATAAAATATATTAAGCTATATAATGAATTATTAAATTGATAACTATTTAATATGGGTTGACTTTTAGTGATGTTTCTATGGATCATCTTATGATGTTGTGGACTATTTAGAAGACCCATCACTAGTAAGTCAAGTTTTTATGTCTCTTTCTCGTGTTTATACAAATAAAGTAGAGAATGGATGGGAATGTTTAATTCATGGTACTAAATATGGGATAAAAAAGTTATCTTAAGTTTACACACAATATCTTGACAATGTATCCATGTGAGAAGTACTAGAGTAGAGGGTTTGGATCAACCAAGCCTTTTCAATATATACACATATTAGTCTTCAAGAGTTCATGTGTTGTAGCTATGGATGCATTAAAGAGGGACAATAAAATTAACTCAAACTAGTAGAATGGGATAATAATGGGCGGAGGTTAATTTGAACCTATTACGGGAGCCTCATCGTTAGTTTCTCCTCGGTCTATATGTTATTCGTAGGTGATGGAACCTTTTCACAAAAATATTTTGAGCATTAACATTTGTTGATTACATATTCATCTTGTTTCATTAATAGAATTATATTTCTTGATGAAACAAGTAGAAAAAATCCTATTGGTGTGTTAGGATTCAAAGTAATTTTTCCTTCCCCTAGTATTATTTTGTAACTTGAGGAGGTGGAGGATTTTGAGGATGGCATATTATGTTCTTCTAAGCAATGTGAGTAGGTATTTTACTTAGATGTTTTAGTTAAACAAATTTTTTCATATGTTTTTAGATATGATCCAAGAGGAAGGTCTGTAAAGTATAAATAATTGTGGTTGGATCAATATATTATTTTTCAGCCATATTTTAGAGCGGAATATTTGGAGGAATCAACTTTATGTGTAATTTTTACTACTTCTCCCACCTTGAAAATTTCCGGAGAAAAGATTTAGGATCCATATTGAGGCCTTAAATGACCACGTTTTTTGGTTTCAACCTTTTTATGGACCTTGATTCCATAATTCACATACCTGTTGATAACGAAAAATTTCCCAGCAACAATTTTTTACTCTCTTTAGTATGAGGTCCCAATTGAACCTCAGAAATTTTGGTATGAGAGGACCATTCAAATTTTGTCTCAAATCCCATGCTTAGTTGTGTGTAAGTACTATGAGATGTGTGTGATCACTACAATGATGGGTGCACCTATTGGGCTAGTAACTATACTGAATGCAAGAATACTAACCTATTTAAAGGAGGAAATTCAGGAGAAAATTCGAGGTAATGAACTTGTAGAAAATTACATATATCCACATTTAAGGATGGTTTATTATAAACCTGGAAGGCATTGCACACTTAGATTATCAAAACAAGACATAGAATAGTCATTGACCAAACCAATAAGTACCCAATGTAGAAGGCAACCAAACTAAAACCAAGTCAATCGATGTTACTTCCCAAGGATTCAACATGCAATTCTTCTTATCCAACATGTCCTTATTAAATACCTTTTGAATATGAAATCCATTGTAGGCAGCTATCAAATTCGTCAGCTAGTAATTGAGAAAAATGTTAAGAGTATCTAGCATATCCATTAGTTCTCATAGTTTATTCTTTACCTCTTTGAACGTGGAAATTTCCTACTCAAGTATAGAGGATAACTCATATATGTTTTGTTTCTTCTTATGTTCTTACGATTACTCAACCTATTCTCTCATTTGGATATTTTCAGCAACAAGCTAATGAACTAGTTGTTGCATTGACTCCAATCAGTCCTCACTTTTTCTAAGGCAAGCTTCTTGTAGTTTATCCATAACTAAACTTATCCAATTAGTCTAGACAACTTCCTTTTATTTATTTTTTCATAGTATGATAATCTTCTTCCTCATTCTCTTCCACCTGATAGAAGCTTCTTTGGAGAAAACATGAAATAATTGAAATGCCTAAATATCCAATACATCTTTTGGATCATATGATAATTGAGTTTGTTTAAGTTATTGTGTTGAGGTAATATGACCATTCAATTTTAGTGAGTTATAATTGTGTATTTTATTATGTGTTATTATTTCATCCTTCAAGTGGACTTCTTAGGATGTCCTGACAGCTGTGGAACACCATTCAATTAACCTTTTGTTACTATTGTTGTTACCACCATCATTTATGTTGATGAGATAGGTTCTTTATTATATCTTAATCATGTAGTTATTATTTATTTCTTATATATTTTATATGTCGAATGAATTTGTATGTTCCAATGAAACATCCCAGGTTTGAATCCCCCATCCATTACTGCACTATTTTTACTAATTGCTTATTATATTCTTATTCCTTCAATTAGTGGGGAGTTAGCTTTCAAGTCGACTACTACATGTCATTGTCCTATCCTTCTTTTATCTATTTGACTTGTCTACCCTTCAGAAATTATTATTGGGGATGTTCCTATAAGCTTTAGTGATAAACCCATACCTTACTCCTATTGAGTTTGTCACTTTACTTCATGTTCTCCAAACATCCTCTATGTGGCAATCTCAATAAAAAATCCCTTGCTTTCCCAACTGCTTCTAAAATTTGAGAATTTTTGGATAAGTCCACGAAATCCATTGTCTTAGTTTGTGTTGGGTCGAATTACCTTTCATGACTAATTTTTATAAATCTTTTTTGGTTTTCTTACAATTATTTCTAAAGCTTGGGCTCCTCTAAGATGATATCTTGTAGTACTTTTATCTAGTTTATTCCAAAATTTTGTGCTTTATCGATGGTTAGATATCTTGATTGACCTATCAGCTTCTTTTTAGTTAGTCTCACTAAAATTGACAATTCCAATTTGAAATGTATAGTATACAATTCTAACTCCCTTTCATCTTCCCACTCACCATTATTTGTGGGGACAATTGTCTCGATCAATGTTATGAGGATTAGATCTAGAAAAAAAAAATACTATGTTGGTTTGTTGATTCAGCTCATTAAAAATTTCAAGTGCATATGGTACATATGATAAGTATTTTGGATGGATGTCAACTAAGTTGACACAATATACTTCTATTGAGTCCAAAAAAAAATAGATGTGTGATTAGTTGAGAAGGGGTTGATGGACCTGCTATGAAACTCACTATATCTATGATACCTTTTCCATATTTTATAACCCAATTTCTAAAAATTTCTCAAAGGGATGGAGACTATGTCTTGGCCAAATAATTTCTAGCAAAGAACTTAAAATTTTTCATGAACGATATGACATTTCAAGTAAAATAGGTCTCTCCCACTAGATTGATATACAACATTGCTAACTAAATAAGAAGAGATGGGAAACCTATCACCTTCATATAATTTTGACATTTTTTTTAGTTATTCTTTAGGATGTTGGTGACATGATCCACCTAGTTGTACATCTTCTTCATCCCAACTATCTTCCCAATGGCTTCCAAGATATTCAGTTTCACATCCAATGCCCCACCCATCAAGGAAATACTAAGGGATACTATAATGAATGCCCACTTTATCTTTGGTTTTCTTACATGCAAGTCCCTTTTAGTTCTCTTTTGTTTTTGCTCCTATAAATTCCCTCAACCAGGCATTGGAGTCTATTTTCATATGAATTTATAAATTATAAATGTAGGAGCCTTCTTTGGAGATGAGAATTCTTCTGAAATTCCTAATAGGAATTTCATTTGGATGTTTTTTCATACAAATACATTTCCAAATGTGTTAGACTCCTTGGACAATGGATACATTGTCACCAAATCTTAGACCCCAAAAATGCATCTAAAGTTGAAGTATGTCTTAGTTTTACTCTTATTATTTGATATTTTATCTCCTTTGAAACCAATCTATGAATGTTAAAATCCAAATAAAGAACAAAACCATTTGTTAAAATATAAATGAAGATGTTGAAAATTGCCAAAATACCTAATTGGGACTTGGTTAGGTGACCCATAAATTCTGTTAGACTCCTAACATTAGATCATATCTAAGAGCATCCTTTTGTAATGACCCCATTTGTTTAAAATTGTAATCTTTGAAGATCTTTTGTGATAGAGTTTAGCTTAGAAAAGATCAATGCATTTTTTTCACAAAGTGTCCAATTTTGCAAGACCATGACTCAAGTTATTTCAGATAGTGTGCTCATATTTGGTTAAACACAGTATTTTTTTTATTTTGAAACTCATTTATACCACTTGGTTCATATTTTCCATCCATGTATCGAATTCGTAATGTTTTTTTTGAATGAAGTGTTTTGCATCTTTCCATAAAAGTATGTCGAGGGATTTATATGGGAAAACACAACATTTTGTTGGACTCCTGGAATCCTTCTACTATGATTCCATTATCCATAAACTTATTTATTTGAGGATCTCTAGAGCTATATTTTTTCTTGGTAAGGATCAATGTAGTTTTTGTTGAAAGGGTTGATTTTGGAAAAAGTTGGCTTGAATAATTGTGGCTTGAACATGCTAACATTGGAATTTGCCAAAAAAAACTTACCAAATCTTATGGAAATTATTTATTCTATTGATTTTAGTTTTAATATCCCTAAACTAAATTCATAATGTGTTTATGCATGGCTGTAGATGCTAATTATAACTTTGCATAAAAATGTAACCTGGACAAAGATTGGAAACCCATTGATTTTCTGACTTTGGAAATATGCTTTTGAGTTTGAGTAGGGTTTGGAGGTGTGATGTTGATCGGTTGACTTCGAGTTTAATCTTGGGAACATGGAATGAGAGAGAAGTATAGTGTGGTTTGGGGATGTCACTCATTCATATGTATTCAAAATCTTGGAGGATTTTATTTTCTCTATTCTCTGTCCGTTACCTCGGGGGAAGCAGGGGCTTTGTGGTAACCTTTTCCCCATTGTGTCTATCCACCTCTGATGAACAACTACTGGAAAGATAAATACATAAATTTATGGAAGGTATATACACCTCACCTGCATCATGGTGATCGAGGTGGTTCAAAATGAATGCTAAGGGAATGTTGCACTGTCCAGGTTCTGAACGAATTCTCAGGGGACGCTGCACTATCCAGTAGTTGCGAGATCTGGTGTGTATGGAATGTAGAATCATGTCGAACAATAGTCCTATTATGGGTCTTCTGCTGTGAGTGTATGATAAAAGTTGTGAATTAGTTAGGGCTAACCCTCACCAATGGTGAAACCTAACTAACAAAAAATTATGGAGAACAATGGGAGAGTAGGGAAGAGGTAGGGGTTAAGAAGAGCTGGTAGTGGGAATACTAGGGGAGGATGGAATTGTGAAGAATAAGAAAATAAAGTAGAGTGCATGGGGAAGAGAATGAGCCACTAGGAAGAGAGCGTGATGAGGAAAAAAAAATCTTGTATAAAAAAAGGAATAAGTTGGCATTATCAGTTACACAAGAATAGGTCCTGCCTTACTGAAACAACATCAAAAATGATATAACCAAGCCTCTAGTATCACATGTTAGTGCTAGAAATTATGGGTGATTTTAGCTAATAAACCCTCACAATATTCATCTTCCTTGTTGATTATCTAGTTTGAGAGTTAAACATCTAATTGTCTACCTTGTTATATTTTTTCTCTATATGCATTCTTTGGTTGATTTTTGTGCTTCCTGCATCTATGAATTCCTAAGATTCTACATCAATAAGGTTCTTGTATATTTTAGTATTGTGGTTTTGATGTTTTTAGGATTTTGGTGTTGAAATATTTGGTTGCTTTTTCATTTTGGGTGCTCCTAGAAATCTTCTACGTCATGAAGGTGCTTCTATGTTTTACGATTGTGTCTAGGATTTGTGTGTTGACAGATTTCACTATTTATTCATTTGAACACAACTATATTTTTAGATTGGCAATGGTTTCGATTTAGGATTATTGGGTTTGGTCTTTTAATATGTGGGGGTTATCATAAATATATATTGGAAGAGTGACTTGGTTCGACATCATGAGGGTGTTTCTATATTTTGTGTTTGGGTTGATGCTTTTTGGATTTGGGTGTTAATATATTTCGTTGTTTTTGCTTCTGGGCACTCCTGAATTATTAGTGTGAAAAAGACTTTGTATTGGTCTCTGTGTTTTACTAGATTTTATTTTAGGAGAGTCATTGGGGTTCTAGCTGTATGATTCGGCCTTTTTTTGTAGAAATTTGGAGTGAGATAATTATTCCTTTTTAGTAATTGATGTTGGTGTTGTGGAAATATTTTGATACAAGAAATTTGGAGTGAGGTAATTATTGTTTTTCAGCAAATGATGTTGGTGTTGTGGCACTATTTTGATATGAGAACTTTGTACGGGAGGGGTGAATACGATTTAGCATCCTTGGGTTGATGTTTTAGCATTATATTGTTTGTACAATTTGTGTTTCATGGGTGATTGTGTTTTTTGAACTATTTTAATTTGGGTCCTTGGACTATTTTGGTATGAGAACTTTGTATAGGAAGGGTGACTATGTTTTAGCATCCTTGGATTGATATTTTAGCATTGCATTATTTGTAGAATTTGTGCTTCACAGGTGATTTGTGTATTTTGGATTGTTTACATTTGGCTCCTTGTCCTAGATAGGAGAAAGGGGTTTGCATGATTAGTGGTTGCATGTCCCATGATTAGGATCCATATATGTGCTTTTGTGCAAGTTTTCCATGGTATATAGGGAACTATATTTCATCATTCAACAGTTGCTTGTTGCATGAATTATATAGATACAAGAATCATTGGTTCCTTTTGTTTATGCTCTATTTACCTCCATTATGTTGCACTACCATTTCCCATAAGGTTAGTTGTACAGTTTTTAGTTGTTTTTTAGATAGGAATAGGAAGTTAGAAGTTAGAACCAATGACCACCTTATTGTTGTGGGGATTCTAGAATTGTGTTTTGTGGATTTTTAGAAATTTTTGGAAAGTTGGCTTGGATCATCACCTTTGTGGTTGGATGTAAGAAATACAATAAAGAATTTATTTCAAAAAAATATATGTTGGTGCTTTTCACATTTAGAAATTAATTTGTTTCCTCACCTCACTTATAAGTTATGAGTAAGGGAGGGCTTATTTTTCATTTAAAATTCTTTTGGTGTGAGAATTTTAATTTGCTACAAACATTGTCACCAATGGCTATGTGCTTACAATTCACTACTGCTCACATTTTTGTTAATGTGGGGAGTAAATAATCTCATGTTAAGGGCTAGGGTCATACTAATAGTTTTAAGCCATAAAACAATTAAAAATACAACCAATTTCAGCCTGAGTCCCAAACCGGTTGACTGATTTTATGGTTAATCTCATTACAGAGAATAAATACATCTATACTTATACTCACAAACACCTAGGGCCACAACACGGGGTAATCCTACTGAGAGACGGACTCATGATTCTAGAGGCCATGACCAAGCTTGAGGGTGAAGAACATCCATATCTCGAAACTCTCCTTGATATGCTTGTAGGATTTATGTGTTGGAAACTTCATATAGTAATCAAATTTGAGAATAGAGGTCCTTAAAATCTCTCCTAATCAGAGATTGTCTTAATATCATGGGGTTCAAAACTCAGCAATAGACAGATTTTGTGTGTAGCCACTACCCTTGATTGTAACCATGAATAATAAACAATGTTGTACATTACTTGACTTCTTGTCCATCTATTAAACTATTTTATGGCCAAGGGCATTGTGGTATGCCACGATCACAAATAAGATGCATAAAAATATTAGAGACATGATGTTGAGTCATATCTGTGTATATGTGGATGTGAAACTTTACACATGTTGTCATTATATTAATTATTCCTAAATGATTATGAATGGATATGTTAGGTCCCTATAATACTAGTGATTCCCCCATTACTATTGTCATTGTATTCCTTATTGTTATTATTGTGCCCCTATTGTCCCCATATTATTATTAGTATGCCCCATCGAAGCCCACTATTTTTATTGTTGTGCCATTATATTTTTATTGTTATGTCGACTTCAATTATATTGTGACCACTTAGACTCCTATATATAGAAAGGAGGTTTAGTCATTTGTATCACCCAAGAATTATTCATTTGTGTAATGTAAAGGAGGCTTCCCCCTCAAAGAGGCTAATTTTGAAGTCGTTGATCTATCTTTTCTTCTATTTTGTGAGCTGGTTACATAAGACTTGGTATCAAAGCTTTGGATTCTAGGGTTTCCCTACTCCAAACAGGTCATCATGGCATTTTCACTATAACGTTTTTTCTATGAAATTTCAGAAGCTAAAACAAAACCCCATTTGAGCTGAAATCACGATGATCCTCAGGTCCGAATTTCAAATCATGTCTCACTACATTTTCGGAGATATGAACTAAGGAAGTTAGGGTTTTTGCAAGATCCCGAATTACATCCCAAAAATGTGACTTTGGGAAAATCGTCATAAATTTCTTTCTTAGAATCATATTGAAATTTCATAAGAAGTGACAAAAGGAGCATGGATTGTAGTTTTTTATGCATCATTTTTAGGTTTGAAGGTTGAAACAGTGACACATGTCACTTCGTACAAGTTCACTCAACTGAAAAAGTGTATAATTCGATCATCTTGGGATATTTGGCAGACTTATTTCTTGGAGAATCGAATTTTGATCAAACTGGTGGCGTTGGAAAGAGGACTTAGAGGGCTACCATAGTTCGCAATTTTAGACCTTGGAGATCCAAAATTTCAGAGATACATTAGATTCAATATCGAGTTCCTACAATGTGAAAAAAGGTGTGTAGTTTTTTTAAAATTTTGCATAAGTTTGGTTTCAAAATTTTGTTTGAAGGAATTCAAAGGGCACATTGAATCATAATTATCATTAATTGATGCCCTGAAGAAAGAAAATGGAAACATCTAGTAAGCAACCTGAAAGCTCTAGCACGACTCATGGAGAAGATGAAGAAATGCAACATGATATATCAAAATTACAAGGCCAAGTGCAACAAAATTCACTCTCACAAAAAGTAACAGAAGCTAATATGGATGGTTTAAAGAAAGGCATGGAAGCTAATATGGATGGTGTGGAAGATAAGATGGATGGTTTAAAGAAAGTCATGGAAGCTAAGTTGAATGACATGGAAGCTAAGATGGATGGTTTAAAGAAAGGCATGGAATCTAAGAGGAATCTAAGAGGTATCCACGCTAAGGCGGATAAAATGCACACCAATTCATATTGGGGAAATAGTGAAGAATGTCATTGAGCGCTTGTTAAAAAATCAATGGTTAGTTTCCTCCCTCTTCTGGTGAGGAAATATTTTATTCAATGGTTTTGCACATAAATTAATTGGCCAAATTTCTGGGATTAGAAAGTTAACCATCTTTTACAATAAGACTTGGAGCCTGTCATGTTACAACTTATTTTCCTCTCTTCGTATGATTTGATCGTGGCGTGAAGCCCCAAATAGGCTAATAACTACCTTACCAAAACTTCAGATAAATGCTTGAATACCTATAATATTTCCTATGTTTTTTCTTGTCGGACCGTTGGCAAGAGGTTGTGATTTGGTGCATTTTAGATTGTATTTGGAATCTTGGGCATTCTACATTGTGTATTCTGGATTTTACTTTCTATGGTATCCGATGGAGGTCCTAAAAAATTCACACAACTAATTACCCAACCTAATCAAGTGTGAAATGGAAGTCTGTGTTATTTCGAAATGTTTCTCTACTTGTCATTTCCATAGAACTTAGTAGTAAGGATTTTGCATTATAGGTATACTTATGGTTGCTTCCTTTTGATGAATCAAAGAAAATAAGACCTACATATTCCTACTAAATAATGTATCTTTTTCTAACTATACAAGGCTTATGTATACAATAGTATATATCTTTCTTCATGTCTAGTTAATTGATATGAGCATACATAGATGTAGAGTAGGTTCCTCTTTTCTTTGGAGTAGACTTAACAACCTCGATAGTTATTCTTGAGACTATCCAAATAGGAATGCCATTTACACTTCCTTCAGTGTCACTGATGACATGTTTGCTTAGGATGGTATAAAATAATTCAATAAATGGTTGTCCTAACATTTTTTATGCATAGGGCAGGAAAGAAAAATATAAAAAAGTATGGTAACAATCTACAACAACTTTGTAATTCCTTTATCAACCAAGGGGTCTACTTTAGCTCTTGATGATAATTCCCCTTGTCATTTTCAATTTTGGTTCTAGTGGAGAATTCTAAGTTGGGTGTCACCACATAATTGAAATACAAAACATGTATCTTCTCAAAGGATTCAGACACACATATTTGTTATGTACTTTCATCACCCTCTTAGCATGGGGTTGCCTCATTGCATTTTATTCTTGAAATGGTTATCCCATTTTAATCTTTACAACATTTTCAATCTTAAGGGAAACAAATAAGGCACTTATATTTGGATGTTTAAAATTTGTGCAAATTCATATTCTAAGAGATGTTATTATCAAACTTGTCAGGGATTTCAATGTAACAATTTTCTATTTTGGTCCTAAGAAAATCACCAAGACCCTCTGAATTGCAGTCTTGTTCCACATCCTTGTTTCTTTTGCATTCTTAGTGTTCTCCTGTTATAGCAACCACTTTATGTTCTTGATATATTTTTTTGGAATTACCAAGGCCGTTCTCTATTTCAATTTCAATAGTACTTTTATGCTCAAATTTCAAATAACAAACAACTGTCTCTATATGTTTCTGATTCTGAAAAACATATTTCAAGTCACCAATATTTATAACCTCTTGGTCAATGGATTGTTTACTTATGCAAAAATCATATCCCTGTGCATATTGTGTGTCATCCAGGATAGGGGATCTCATTGCATTGAGTTCTACATTGTTTTCATAGTGATTATCAACCCCTGCATAAATACTTTCACCATGACTCTCATCATCCACATCATAACAAGGGTCATCATCAATGTCTTTGGAATTCAATTTTTCTTCAATTTTAATTCACATAACTTTCCCTCAATGGTATTAATTTTAGGGACCTTGGTGAAATCATCATTTTTTTATCTATTTACTAGTTTCTCCTCTCTATTCACATCACTTTTCTTGCCCATTGTCTAACATGGAGATATGTTACTGGAACCCTTGTTAGATATAGGAAGGGGGAGGATAGGTTTATCCTTGAAGTGAACAACAATGATCAATCCAAATTGTGGGCATAAGTTCTCCTTCAAATCAATAAATTCATTATTAGAACCTGAAGTATAAATCTAGGAAGTCTCATGTTTCTCTTCTTGACTTGAAGCATCAATGCTCTTTTTTTTGTGGAAATCAACATTACCTTCTTTAAAAATGTTATCATCTTTATAGTGGAACTCATGAACACCTACAATTCTATCATGCCCAATTTTTGTCCATAAATAATTGGTACTCAGCTGAGAAGGTAACACACGGGTGAAGTTGCATCACAAGCTGGAAAGAAGATCAGTTGGCAATCCAAAGTGATGGTTAAACCAATAGCACATCTGCAACAAGATACATATAATCCCATACGAAGAAGTTCATACAAAACTACGTAAGTTAAACAACATACATTGCTAAGCAACCGGAACAGTCCAACTACAATAACAACATATGCATGAAATTGTGTTGGCTCTTATTATATAAAGAAGTGTAAATCCCAATCATAAAACACATCGATGTAAACTTGTTAGTCCCAAACAGTGGAACGTTACAGCCACATCCCCTACTCATCCAAAGAGATGAACTAGCTTCGTGTAGTGGAGAAGCCAAGGTGCATTACAATACTATCCAAGATATCTCCAAGATAGTCTTATCAGATGCTTAGCTTATCAAGATCATATACAATGAGTCATGAGGGACTATTTATAGAAAAGGGTTAGGTGACCCTTGAAATTCCCCTTTGTGACAGTTCATCTACCCTCATGACTTCAACTACTTTATGACTGTTACATCCAACTATTGACACTTGTCTTACACTTGACATGATGTTACATTACAATGCACATGTATTGATGTGAGACAACATGGCTTGAGAAAGCCATGCAATACATCACTTACACTTGGTCCGTTGTGATGAGACCAACTCTTTGGCATTCTTATGATGGTGAAGGTGGTGAGCTGATGCCTAGCTTGGTCGTCCGTGATGGTGTGCATGCACCTCATGGTGACATCTTGCTGAAGCAAAATCTTGCCTCCATTGCAGTCGGTACATTGGTTCGACTCCTTCATCCAACTCATCTGCTAACATGTGCATGATCTTCTTGAGTGCGGCTGAACTGGCAACACATTGATGCATAGTGTCAGTGTTGATATTCAAGTATGTGTTGGTGGTCATGCGCATTAACTTGCTGAAGTACATGTTCAACTCTAGTTGGACTTACTTCTTGTCTTACCCTTGGTGAGTGTGTTGAATGGGTTGGATTGCATGCATGTGCAAAATGGCATGCATGCTGTTGAATCCATTGCATGCAATCAACAACACTGCTCACCATGTCTGCTCTGTGTCAGCTGTTGCGATGGATCTTTAACTTATATGTGCACACTTTCATCCGTGAGTGCATGTTGCACCCACTACTATTCCTGTTCCTATTGCAACTCATTCATCTGCCTCTGTAGCTTCATGTTCTTCCTTGAGTTTCCTCTTCAGCACATGCAACTCGTTCTTTGTTCCATTCTCTGTCTTTGTGCGATCTTCATGTCGCGTCGTCACCTCATAGCCTGAGTCTCCAATGTTTCTTTCATCATCAGTGGATCTGTTTGATCTTGCAACTTTGTTCCACCAGTATTTTGTCAACAACCTTCCTCTTGCATTCGTTGCATTTGTTGCATTCTGTGTGTTCGCTGCATTTGTTGCATTCTGTGTGTTCGTTGTATTCGCTATATTTGTTGTGCTTGCTGCATTCATTGCGTTTTCTAGGTTTTGTATGTTTCCTTCAGTTTCTTTTCACGATTTCGCTCGCTGTGATATCCAACTTGATATCTTCGTGAGTGGGCAAGCTCATAGACATTTGATCGACGGCATATCTAGGTGTGCTCTGAATGGTGTCTTCGAATCTGCCCTCTTGGAAACCATTGTACCTACACTGCAAAGAGGTAGACAAACACTTGCAATACCTAGAGACATGGAAACACTCATGACAAGAAATCTGTCAGTCGAAAACCAAGATGAACTTGAGAACTAACTTTCAACATACCTGTGTGACTGATCATGAAGGTTGCGCAATTTCGGCCGAGAGGACAGGACACTAGCTACCAAGACTATGAGAGGCACAGTCTAGGCTACTGGGAGACTGGCTCACTGCCGGAACTGTGCAATGCATAGTCCAGTCTTGCTCTTGACTCCTAGAATTGCATAATGCGTAATCTCAGCTGGCAATGGTTGTAGGCCCAATGACTGCATTACACAATTTTATAGGCCAGTTGTCATTGTCACTTCGAAATTCACAAAATAGTCCTAGAGGACAGTGCCCGAGAAAAAATGTGCATTTCTGGAGAGGAAGATAGAACCTTCCTTCCCCAGATTACACAATGTTATCTCAATGAAGGCAAAGTCCTAACCAAGGCTAGTCTAACTCACTGATGGGCAACTGAAAGAAAATATGATAGTGGATGCATGGTGACACTTAGTGAAAGTAGAAGTGATTGACAATGCATGCAAACATGAATGAAAGATTTAGTAAACAGATCAAAATGCATTTGGCTCAGGCGAGTCGTTGAATTGCCTACCGTTCATGAAAAATAGTTTCATGCATGCTACAACATTGAGATAGCAATGAAAATGGAAACAATGTTATCACAAGATAGTATACATGTAAACAAAATCAAGTGTTCAAATTAATCAAGCAAACAATACTCATACAAGCGAAAACACAAAAAGCGATAGAAATGCAACGCAAGGCATGGAAAGCAGGCTTACCGCAAAACAGCTAAGATGAATGTGACGATAATTCCTAGATGTGATGTGGGATGTCAGAGCTGCAAGGTTGATGTGAGTAATGAGCTCTGTAGTGTTCGGTTGATGAGCTTTTGATAACATCAAATTTTTACTCAGATGCCACAAATCTAGGGAAAGTGACACTTGGTGGGATGTTTCTGAAGTGATCCTTGCATGTAACCCCTAGCTGCTAAAAATAGCTCCTTGAATCATGGGATGCCTTTTACATGTTTCCTTTTGTTATTCCAAGAAAAACCAAGTCATGCATGCATGCAAGTCAAGTTTCCTTGGTCCCGGGTGGAATTGGTCAACTAGACTGCTCATGCATGTAGCTGCTCAACTGCTAGAGAAAAATGTGCATTTCTGGCTGGTAGATGGGCTGACTGCCTAGGAGGTTTGTGCAATTTTTGGGTAGAGTTGTTGACTGATGCCTAGATTTGCGCAAATTATGGTCTAAGCAGCCCTGTTGGGGAAATTTGCACAATTTCTGCTGGCAGTGTTGACTGACAGAATTGTACATTTCTGGAGCCCAGTAGGCTACCAGACAAAATTGCACAATTTCTAGAGGGAAGGTTGGTTTCCCTCTAGAAATGCACAATTTTCTTAGGGAAGTTTCTCAGCTTGCAGCTGGACCAAGTCCAGGTGAACAACCTATGAGGGGAATGCATCAAGTTGTGCTTGACAGGCTACCTCTGTGCATGAAAAACACTGAAGCTTGTGTACTTAATGAAGAAAGACAAGGTGTTGTGAAAGGTTGGTAGGGAGGCTCCAAAACGGGTTAAGGAAAAATTTTGGAGGGTGGTTGTATCTGCTACAACAACACACTAACTATCTCATTTTAGATTTGTAGAAAAAGAGTCTTTTAATTGCTAAATTGAGAAATATAAATGTTATGTTATTCTATATGATCTTGTAGGAGGAAAATGAATGGGAAAGCTGGTATAGGTAGCACCAATGAGCATGGAATCCATGATGAGGATGTAACCTATTCTTATCCTAAGATATCCTACAATTTCTTATCAAAATAGGGTCAAACAGTCTGCTACAGGAGATTGTGTAGTTGCTATAGTAAACTGCTACATGATGTTCTAATCTACTACAGGGTGTCCTGGATTTCTATAGGAGGTTAGTTGAAGGGTTTTGGAGGGCAATAATAATGAAATTAGGTGTTGGTGAGGTGTGTGATAGTGGTAGAAGGTGTAAGGAAGGTGCACATTGCCGAAGGCTAAGCTCAGCACTCCAAGGAGGTTGGATTTGCCCCAAGGTGGCTGCTCACGGTGGTTGTAAAATAGGGGTTCAGACTATGGGATGGTATGCCTCAAAAAAATGTGGAGAGGACCTAGGTGAAGCTGGTTGGATGAGTCCCTTCATACAAATCAACAATCCCTGCAACAAAAACTGTTTTTCTTTTCATTTATGCATCACTACATGTCAACATGGAAAATATGAATTGAATTTGAGAAAGTTGATCTATCTATTCTTAAGGACTAGATCTATGAAATGGAATTCCTTTTAAGATATAGAAAACATAGGGAAACAAGATAACAACTGCAAGTGATTCCAAGAAATCATAAACAATGATCTAGCTAAGAATGAACCCTAAGCTATGAAATGACCAAAAGACAAGCTCTACTTTTTAGGTTGTGAGAGTGGGGACCTCTAATAATGATTCCATGAGGGAGATGAGATAGAGGCGATTGTCACAAGATTTTATCAAGTACTTCCCTTCACTATTACACCACCAATCTACGTCTTAAAACTAATGGAAACTGGGTTAAGAAAAAATTCAAATACTTGTTAAGCTAAAGAAAACATAAATAAACTTGAACAACTAACTATCATTCTAATATAAGAATATATATACAAAAAGAGAATCTTTTTATGCTAGGGCTGGGCACTAACCTAAGAGCTTCATCCCTCTAAGTCAATTAAGTGATGGATCAAAACATAATTTCTCATTATCATAAAAATGTCAAGTACATCACAACAATAACAATCAAAGTGTTTTAACTCAAAATTGCCTCTTGTCTACAAAAAACAATCATATCCTAATGAGTTCCTTGAATCTCTTATTTATACAAAAATAGAGCTCCTAACAACTCCCTAGAAAATAGGGAGACTTGGCTCCCTAACTCGAGAATGACACTTTCTTAACTGTCATTGCCTTGGCTAACATGACTTACTGGCTGCTAGTAACTCTGAGCCGATGAGATATGATGGAGGAATCTTTGAATGATTTGAGGAGTTAAGGAGGGATACCATTCTCCTAAAATCTCTCTTGCTTGCCCACTTCGAGTTCCTGCACTTAAGTCAACCCACAACTACTCCAATTCCTGCATTTAATACATATTAAGCCACATTACATAGTAACTCACCTTCACCCTTCTCACTAAGAAAAATATAACAAAATATGTAAATAAATGTGAGAAAAGTCAATTCAATAAGTTGGAGATTGGCATGACCCATATAGTTTACTTGTTGATGATCCTCATCAGTGTTCTTAAAATCTTGTATTATTATTTCACTTGACCTTTATTGCATGGTATACTCAAGAGAGATGATCAATTAAAGGGAGTTGGCAATCCGTAATTATATGATAAATATAAGGAACCTCCAATCTTAATACCATTGAATGAGTTTGTTCTCTTTGCCTCCAATAAAGGCCTACTCAAACCTTCAGTGATAGTGAGGAAGAGTAGCGATGACAAGGGGCACTTCTGTCTTAGCCATTTTCCAAACATAAAGAAAGAAAATGCTTAATCATTTATCAAGACAAAAACAAAAAACAAAAAACAAAAAAACACAAAACAAAAAAAAAACAAAAAACAACATGTGATGAGCAAACCTTTGCTTCAAGGATAATAAAACCTTGATATAGGGAAATTGCTTCAGCGTTATTTTTTTTTTGGATATCCCTAACCCTTGAGCATAATTAAGTTCACAGTTTCGCTTGTTTTTTAAGACAACCCGCTCCCCCCTACCTCTTGTACCTGTATCTATACCTATTTGAAATATGTATAGGTATTGGAACATGCATTTCCAAAACTTTAGAACAAAAACTAACAATGATAACTAGATGGTCAATCTTAGATATTGCAGATCCATGTTAGTCCATACAATTTGGATAAGCTTTGGCATTGCTGAAACACTAACCTCCAAAAATTAGGTCGCTAATTGGAGCTGAATTTGAGACACAATATCTATCTACCATCCATCTGACTATCAAATTGGAGAAACCATAGTCCATTAAGTTTTGAAGACAGTGATATTGACCACTTATAAGAAGAGTAATCAACTTTGATGGCATTTTCATTTCAGGATCTTCCACCTGATTTGTTAATGTTTGATTCTGAAAAAGGCATGGGATGTGATTTAAATCTTTCATTTGAAGATGAATTCTTTCTTTGAGTTGAATTTATTCAACACATTCCTTTAAAGGGTGTTATCTCATTGGAAGAGAAACTTCTTTGCAAGCTGGAGGTTGGTGATTCGATTCCATCATGCCCTGACATGAATTAATCACTGAAGAAATAAGAAGATTCATATTCTATATTTTGTTTCTAAAGATTTTTTTTTATTGTCTCTATAGAGAGAATAACTGGGATTAAAGACATATTGTCTCTATAAATACAATAATTGAGATTTAAGACATACTATCTCTATAGAGACAATATATTTTTAATCATAGCTATTGTCTCTTGAAAGTAAATTGTCTTAACTTCAGACAAAAAAGAAATGGGAAATTGTGTTTAAGTGGGTGTCTGAACATGCCAATCATATTTTTAAACTTCTTCATAATGAGTAACAAAAAGTTAACTAATTTGTTCATTATCTTCATAAATCTGTAGCGATCCATCTTACAAAAGCAACACCCACTGTCGAAACTGTAGTAGAAATGTATGCCTCCCAATTATCTGCCATTAAACTCTTTGTGCATGCGAAACACCAACATGCATGACTCTTTCACCTTATCCTCCTCTTCCTTCCTTCTATATGACATCAAGAGAATCATTAACTTGAATAAGCAGACTATCCTCATCATGTTTTTTGGTCGAAGAAAAGGAGACACACATGGAAGGAAGATTATGCTAGTTTCATCGTTTTACTTTTTGCATTTTACCCTAAACTTTGATCGATACAATTTTTGTTTAAATTTTTTATTTCAATTTTTTAAAATCTACACATTCAGAACATTAAAAAAAATTGTCGAGTTTTGATTGGCCTTATAATATGGAGTTCATTTACTGGGTGTTTATTAATAGTATGTGGAGTTCATTAAGTATGTGGTTATAAATAGTTAAAGGGTAGTGGGTCATTAATCATTCATATCCGTCAATCTTATTATGATTGTAGGTTAATCTAGTCCATTGAAGTGGTTAATTGGGAATTGTTTCCATCTATAATCTATGTTAATGATTTGCAAGGACAATTTTCATAATTCCAAGAACTATGTAGGCGGAGGTCAAATTAATACATCCTTGGTCCCTCCCCATCCAGCTTCCCAAGAAATGAATTCAAGCTCCTATTTCTAAATCTTCTGTATCAATTCCACTCTACCTTGGGTTCCCTTGTCTCACTAATGGTGGAAAATCCATTGCAATTATGTAGAACACACTTGCTTTAATAAAGTTGATATCAATAATGCCCTAAATGAAACCTGATGGGGTGAAGTTGTGTGATTGGACAAATCTGGAATTTTAATTAATTTCACGTGCAATTAAAACCTCTGTTGACGACACCGATACACAAATTCGTAATTTAATTAATTAAATTATGTGTTTACCAAATTATCAGATCCCGATTTCTTTATCGGAACTCAAAACAAATTAAACTCCAGTCTAAACCTTTATCGTGTCTAAATTCTAAATTAACCTGCATGCACTTTCATAGCAATATCCATAGGATCTCATCCAACGCAATGAAGGGCTGTGATCGATCTAGAATTCAACTAGATCAAATTGTATTCCATAAAATATCGCGTATGTTATTTAAAATTAATTCTTGTGCACTTTTCGACGTGATTACCATCGGATCTTACCCATTCAAGCAGATGGTCATGATTTATTGAGCTATTAACTCAATAGTATAAATCATCGTGTCCATTTCTGGAATTAACGACTCTGCTTGTTGGCACGCAATAACCATAGATCGATTGCGTGTCGATCGGATGGTTCAGATCTTCTCATGGGGTTCTCACAAATTTTGTTGGGGTTTTCTTTGTTCTGCCAAGTCTTATCGGTTCCGCCATATTTAGTCCATATCTAAACTATATTCATGTGACCTTGAAACATAACCAGGCTATTAACGATTACTGTAATTAACAACGATTCAGCCTACAATTTAAGGAATCAACGAAAGCAAATACATAATAGAAGATCACACAAAAACAAATTTTGAACACAAAACTCCTTCCATTCATAAGAGTATTTACATACATATTTAGAAAATCTCATGCTCTGATTTATTCTCTCCACTACTTAGCTCTCTCTAACACTCCTAACACTCTATAACACTATGTCTAACCCTCTAACACTCTGTTCCTCACTCTCCTAACAGGCTTACATTTATAGCTTAATTACATAATTATGGATTATTCTAAATCCATGATTTTCTCCATAATTCACTCAACTAATTCCTATTCGAGGATCTCGTATCCCTAAGATCTCTACAAGATCTACACATATTAGTTATCCATGATATTCTCACATAGTTGAGAATATTTTACAACTTAACCCCTCACACATAGATTTCTCACTCAATCTATACAAGATTCATAACAATAATTATAAACATCACCCCCTAATTCAACCAAAATTAACAATAATACTCTAAGCAGGATGCTCCTGCATCAAAACCATTATTGCTTTGAATTCTATGTAGAACGAGCAAAGAGATTCATACCCTGTGAAGCTAAACCAATAGAATGTTGAAAGATCAACCTGTGATACTTCACAGGTTTAGCCATTTTCTCCAAGGTAATATCACATGAAATGTAACCTAATACTATCCAATGACTTTGTGATGCCCGATTCACTCCCTTTTCTATGAGGCATATTCAAAATATCATGACATGGCTCGATGTGGCAGTTGGTCAATCCGGGTAGTATTGATTCACCTTGCTTCTATAGTATTGTTGAAACTCAAGCATGAGTTGATGATAGTGAGGATAAGAGAAAATTGGTCACTCAAGAGATAATTAGGGAAATAATTTCTTCATAGTATACATTTTCCACACATTAATATAAATTGGTAACAACAAAATATCTATGTCTATCAATATAATTTAATATTAAAAATCTATTTATTGCCAATATGTTTTCTCAGTAAAGATAATATAAAAAATACCCAAGTTACATTTTTATCTAGCACAACTTTTAGCTTGATGGAAGCTTCCCATCTAGATTTTCCTTTGCATTTGACAAATATGGTAGGTGAAAATACCTATATATTAACAAAAATCAAAGAAAGGATCACTTCCTTACTACTTTACACAATTTGTTCCCATAATCATGTAGCTCAACCCTTCATTCCTTTGGGTAATTAATCCTTGCAAACATCATATATCATGTTATTGTACCACTTTGGTATCTCTTGTTGGCCTTCCCAATTAGAGAAGAATGGTATTTTTCCATCTACAACGACATCTCTTATCTTTGTAGCGAAGACATCTAGTATTCAATATACTTTAGGATTTCGCTATAGTAACCAAACATATACACCTTTCTTTTTCATAAAAAATACCTCTCTTTTGCTTAGGAATATTTTTGAAAGAAATCCAAATGTAATCATGAAAATGACTTACCAAAGATTTTCTACCTTACTACAACTCCTTAAGTATGATATTTTTCAAATCTTCACAAGGAAATTTGTTATGAATGTAGGCCATGATATTTACTTCTCCTTACATATTATTGATATGGTACATTCTACCTGTGGGACATTCACATTTTCATCTCCATAATTATCTTATTACTCCTTTCTATGCCTCCATTTTGTTATTAAGTGAAAGGAGTGGTATAGTTCTTGTTTGCCAATTCCAAATATAAGAGGTATTTCCATAATCACTTGAAGCCATCCAAGCTTACCTGGACTACAATGTATCACAAACAACACAAGTCGAAAATTTGTGAGAGATTGGTCATTAAATTTGATAGTAACAATGAAAAACATCGAATAACATTTTTAAGCAACGATATTGTTTTCAAATTAATGTTGAGATGTTGCAATCTTTAGTTGTTGTTATGGACCTTAAAAATTGTATTAACATACTTTCGAGACACTTTCAAGAGTAAATCTTTCAAATTCATGTTCAGATGTTACAATGTTTGGATGTTGTTATGGACCTTAAATATTGTATTCCCATACTTCCAAGATACTTTCAAGATTGTATTCATGTTGTGAAAAAGATTGTCTCAATATGAAAATCAATTATGGGCAACCATGGTCAACCATGGTCCAACATCACATTGTGACAAAGATTGTATCAATATAAAAATCAACTATTGTCAACAATAGTCAATCATTGTCAACCATGTTTATTTTAGGATTTACAATATTTATCATAGGGTTTATATACCTTGGGTTTATAATATCAATCCCTTGTGTTTATTAATCTATGAGTTCATATTCATAGGATATAATATTAGGGTTTATAATATTAATCATTGCGTGTAATTTAAATCTGTTGGGTTTACAATCATGGTCAACTATGGTCCAACATCAAATTCTGACAAATATTTTCTCAATATGAAAATCAACCATGGTTGAAAGTTTTAAAGAGATTATAAACCCAAGAGAATAATATTTTCATATTGAGAAAATCAACCATGCTCAATCATCTTTATTTTAGAGTTTATATACCTTGGGTTTATAATGTTAATCCCTTGGGTTTAATATTATTCCTTTATGTTTATAATCCTTTAGGGTTTTAGAATTAGTATTTTTTAATTAATAACAAATCTAAGGATTCACATAACTAAAGTACAATATTTTAATTATTTAATATTTAATCTTAGTTAATATTATTTAATTTTAAATTAATTAATATTACTTAATTATTTAATAATAATATTAATCGATAATAATAGAAATATAAAGTAGTAATAATAATAATCCTAAAAACAACAATTATATATTAATAATAATAAATATTTCAAATGATTATAATAACTTTTAATTAACAATAATTATCTTTAATTAACAATAATAATTAATCTTTAAATATTGTTAATTAAAAATTATTATAATCATTTTTAAATAATTGTTATTACTTTAATTATTCATTAATCTTAATTATGATTATCATTAAACAATTTAAAATTAAATAATATTAAATATTAATTAATAATAAATATAAGTTCATAATTATTATTAATTATAATAATAATTATTATTATTATTATTATTTATTCTAATAGTATTTTTTTTAAATTATTATATATTTATTGATAGTGAATATGAAGCTTTCTCTGTATATCGATTGTGCTAGTTTTTTACTTCATAAGAAACACTCAATTTTGTTTTACTTCAATGTTCTAGAAAGATTCATGGTGTACCCTACTATGAAAAATTGTCAAACTTTTTCTGGTGAAATTTCGCTTTCCATGTTTCGGATCATATTTAATGTACCACTAACTCTTCAAAACGTGTTTGATTTAAAAAATATGGTAATCCGAAGATGAGTGAACATCGGAATTTGGAGCATTGAAATGAACTTTCCCAACAAAATTATATCTAGTTGTTTTTTTTATTTTTTGAAAGTTTTTTTTATGGTTTTCTTTTAATTTTTTAAAAGTTGATAAAAATTTATTGAAATTACAAGTTTAATGAGTAATTTTTACACAATTCAAGTGCCCTATTTTTTTTAAGGTGATGAATTCATATAGTCACAAACCCAATTTAAATAAAACAAATTAAAATTTCATCGAAAAATTTTCTGCCAAATTTCAACACTAAAAAACCCAAAAAAAACCCACTAAATACAGCTCCAAATTATACCAATGTTCTTATCGCTCAATGGTCATTTTAATAGGACTCAATTTCAGGCCAATAATATAGCAGAGCCCCACATTCATCGGAATTTCCACTGTGATGTGACGTAAATGCTTGAAATTGAAAGCGTCTGTGACATGTGTGCAAGTTAGAATGGCATAGTTGAATTTATTTTCATAACCTTTCAAATAAAATATTAAATCCATTATATTTCATAAGCGATCAGGATGGGGTCTTCCAGAGCAGATTGGCCTGTACCTTTTCTGGCGTACATCTTGCATTTTTGGATTCCAACCGATCAAACTCGGCGGCCGTTAGCTGATTTCTCTTTAGAGTTCATGAATCATATTTGCGGATTGTTAGTTATGCTCGATTCCATCCATTATTGGATCATCAGAGACCATAAAGTTGTTAATGCTCTGCATATGGCTTGGATCAGAAAGCATATATTCAAACTCATTCGTCTCTGCCGCCAATGCTGATTCCCTGTTGAACATTTCAAGCCCAAAGTAGGTCAGGCAGTCGGATGGAGAGGAGAGAAGATTGCACCCAGGAGACGATAGATCGTTCAGATCCGACAAACACTCGGATAAAGTAGCCGAGTATCCTCCAAAATAATGTGAATTTAGGGATCTCTCGTCTAATAGATTCCACATAGAGGAGAGATAGTTTCCGGCATCTGTTTCAAGAGGATTGACATTTGCCACCGCGAAGGCAGTGCGCGCCGAACAATCATTTGTAATGGAATCATTCACCGGTAACTCGGAGCATGACAGTGAGCAAATTGTACTTTCTTTACCATTGCATAATTTGAAGGCTTCGTTTGAATTAGAATTACTCCAGCCATAACCGTTGCAACGATTTGGTCTTACCATGTCAGAGTATCGCACCGCCGTTGTTTTGACGGGGATGGTTTTGAGCAAATGACCTTGTAGGGCAGAAGGAGGTTCTGAGCTTTTCTTCAGATTTAGCGTTCTCAAATTGGGTTGAGACTCGTTTGTTGGCAGCTGCTTCTTGCTCAGACGAGTGTTCCAGTAGTTCTTGATCTCGTTATCTGTTCGCCCAGGCAGTCGTCCAGCTATCAGTGACCACCTGCAGGCATCCATTTATATATTTACTTACATCGCACTCATCGTTTGAAATTCTATAGTAAACATTCCAATCCTCCACTTGAGGAATCAATTACCAACGTCCACCTTCACGATACTAAGTTTGACACCTTGCAGTTCTATAACTATGAAAACTTGATCCTTCATGTTCTATATTGACCAAAATTTGAACCTATACCTTATCCCAACTGAAAAACCCATAAATCATGTTCACCCATTTTCGACATACCGATTGCCCAGAAGGCGATGCAGCCGAACAATGAGGTCCTCTTCATCGGCTGAAATGTTTCCGCGTTTAATGTTGGGACGGAGATAGTTCGTCCAACGTAATCTACAACTCTTTCCACACCGCTTAAGACCTGCAAAACAAAATATATTCAGTAATATAAACTTTCAATACACATTTGCATCTACATTCATAAAGTAGTGTTAAATATTTTCTGAGATTCACCTGCTTTTTGAGGAAGAAGTCTCCATTCACCGTCTCCATGATTTCGGATGTAGTCTGAGAGAATCATATCCTCCGTTTTCATCCAGGCGCCTCGGTTGAGGCCTTCTTTTGAGCAGCGAGGAGATCTACCCATCTTGAATATGCTTCGCCTGTAATTCCACAGAGCTGATGATCTCCTCTGGCCTCCTCGCTTGGATGGTGGTTGAATGTATATATAGAAAGCACAATTCTCTCGGCTCAAAATGCCAGTGATGACCATGTGACTACTTCGGGGTTCCAGCCTATGACTTGGACAGGCACCCCTGTCCCTATAAGTCCACGCGCAATATTATTAAGGCACCTTTCCAAAAGATCAGATTTTCTAATAATATTGGAAATCATATGGGTATCTACTATCGTGGCAGATTTTCAAACATATCTGGCATCGTCCCAAATTCGGAAAATACAAAACCATCGTTTTAGATTTTAATTCTCATGGTTGCATTGAAAAATACAAAACCATCGTTTTAAGATTTTAAATGACTGGTTGAAAAACCATTGAAAAAGAAACAACTATCATCAAAATCAAAATCATAAACAAATTATTAATAGAAATGTTTATATTATTGATGATAACATTTTGGCCATCAAATTTAATGTGAACATGAATCCATCACTAATGTTTTGTCTCGGCAGTGAGAGGCGAGTATTCGAGGGACGTGACTATTTAATAACCAACCAAATGCGTTCTTATGTCGACTTATGATAGGGAGTAAGTTGAACATATGCTTCGTGTGAATCGTTATCAACGACTGTAGTAATCTGAGGGCAAAGAGTTGATTTGAATGACATAGATTTGAATATAATTTTTTTAATATATATATTTTTTTGCGCTTATATTGTTATAAAAAAAAAAAAAAAAAAAATTTAAAAATTAACATAAAGTTTTACATAAAATTAATATAAATTTTAGAAAGACAATATAATGTGAACTAAGAAAATGTAAATATAAATATAAAGTTTTCATTAGATATTTCAATAATAAATTAACCAGCACAAAAAATCTAGCAACAGGTTGTATACCTATATATAAAAAATGGACTTATAATATGATCAAAATTCAGATAGAGATTCATTGATGCTGGTATATAAATGTTATTTAATTTAAATATATTGGCTAGTTATTTGAGTAAACATTGTAATGGAACTTATGTGATGTATAAGAGTCGAGTAGTGTTGAGATGAGTACATATTTTGTGCTCAGAACAAATGGAATGGATTACATTGAAGTTCTGCAAACTTAGTAAATAATTTACATAAATACTTAATCTAATATGTAATTAAAAGATAAATTACTTACTGAATTTATGGTTTATATTCTTAACAATTTTAAATTAGTTAAATAGTTAAATATAAAGAAATAAAATATAAATTATTATATTTTGTTATGTTTTTCCTTTATTTATATTGACATATTATTAATACATAGATTTATTTTCTTTTATTTATATATCTATTATATATTTAGTTTTTGATAATGATATTTTAGATTTGTGGTTTTTTTCTTAAATATTGTATCCAAAGTATGATTGGTGAATGATAATGTGTTTTACTTTTAATAAATTGTGACAAAGATTGTTTTAATATGAAAATCAACCATCATCAACCATGTTCCAATGCCGCATTATGACAAAGATTGTCTCAATATGAAAATCAATGATCGTCAACTATGGTTAATCATGGTCAACCATGGTGAATAACCATGGTCACATTGTGAAAAATATTGTCTCAATATGAAAATCAACCATGGTCAAACATTGTCCAATGTCGCATTGTCACAAAGGTTGTCTCAATATGAAAATCAATTATGGTCAAGCACAGTCCAACATCACATTGTGATAAAGCTTGTGTCAATATGAAAATCAATCGTGGTCGACCGTGGTCAACCACATTTATTTTAGGCTTCATAATATTTATCACTTGGGTTTAATATTATTCCCTTAGGTTTATAATCACTTGGGTTTTCAGTATTAATCCCTTGTGTTTATTATACCCTTGGGTTTAATATTTATCTTAGGGTTACATAGCTTGGTTTTATAATATTAATCCATTGGGTTTAATATTATTTTGTTTGGTTTATAACACCTTGGGGGTTTTATAATTAATCCCTTCGGTTTATAATAGCAATCCCTTGGGTTTATAATCATAGTCAACCATGATCCAATGTCACTTTGTAACAAATATTCTCTCAACATGAAAAACAAGCAATGTCACATTGTTATAAGGATTCTCTCAATATGAAAATCAACTATGTTCAATCATGTTCCAACATCGCATTATGTTAAAGATTGCCTCAATATGTAAATCAACCATGGTCAACCATGGTCAATAACCATGGTAACATTGTGACAAAGATTGTCTCTTGGTCCAACGTCAATTCTGACAATCATAGTCATCCATGGTCAACCATGGTCCAATGTTGCATTCTGACAAAGATTTTCCCAATATGAAAATCAACCATGGTCAACCATGCCCAACCATTATCGAACATCAGATTTTGCTAAAGATTTCCTCAATATGAAAATCAATCATGGCCAGCCATAGTCCAACATCACATTGTGACAAAGATTGTGTCAATATGAAAATCAATTGTGGTCAACCATGGTAACATTATGAAAAATATTGTCTCTTGGTCCAATGTCACATTGTGACAACCATGATCATCTGTGGTTAACCATGCTCTAATGTCACATTATGACAACCATGGTCATCCATGGTCAACCATGCTCTAATGTCACATTATGACAAAGATTGTCTCAATATGAAAATCAACCATCGACAACCATGGCCAACTATTGTTGAACCTCACATTGTGCTAAATCTTACCTCAATATGAAAATCAATCATGGTCAACCATAGTCCAACGTAGCATTGTGACAAATATTATGTCAATATCACGGTCAACCATGGTCAATCGTGTTTATTTTAGGGTTTATAATATTTATCTTAGGGTTTATATACCTTTGGTTTATAATATTTATCCCTTTGGTTTAATATTAATCCCTTCGGTTTTTGGTATTAATCCCTAAGTTTTATTATTCCCTTGGGTTTATAATATTTATATTAGGGTTTATATATCTTGCATTTATAATATTAATCCTTTTGGTTTAATATTATCCCCTTGAGTTTATAATATTTATATTAGGGTTTATATCATATTATTCCCTTAGGTTTATAATACCTTGCGGTTTTAAAATTAATCCCGTGGGTTTATATTATCAATCCCTTGGATTTATTAATCTATGAGTTCATATCCCTTGGGTTTATCAATCCCATGGTTGACCATGCTCAATGATGGTCAACCATGGTCAACCATGTTCCAACATCACATTGTGACAAAGATTGTCTTAGTATGAAAAGCACCCATGGTCAACCATGCCCAACCATTTTCCAACATCGCATTGTGTCGTAGGTTGTCTTAATATGAAAATCAATCATGGTCAACCATAGTCCAACATTGCATTGTCACAAAAATTGTGTCAATATGAAAATGAGTCATGGTCAATCATCTTTTTTTTAGTGTTTATAATATTTATCTTAGGGTTTATACACCTTGGGTTTAAAAGATTTATTCCTTGGGTTTAATATTATTCCCTTGGGTTTATGTTATCAATCAATCAGATTTATCAATCTAAGGGTTCTTATCCATTGGGTTTATCAATCCCATAGTTTACCATGCCCAATCATGGTCAACCATGGTTAATAACCATGGTCACATTGTGACAAAGATTGTCTCTTGGTCCAATGTCACATTGTGACAACCTTACTCACCCATGGTCAACCATGTTCCAACATCACATTGTGACAAAACTTGTCTCAATATTAAATGAAACCATGGTCAACCATGCCCAGCCATTATCGAGCATCGCATTTTGTGAAAGGTTGTCTCAATATGAAAACTAATTATATTCAACCATAGTCCAATGTCGCATTGTGACAAAGATAGTGTCAAGCATGATCAACCATATTTATTTTAGGGTTTTTAATATTTATCTTACGGTTTGTATACCTCGGGTTTATAATATTTATTCCTTCAGTTTAATATTATTACCTTGGGTTTTTAGTGTTAATCCCTTGGGTTTATAATATTTACATTAGGGTTTATATACCTTGGGTTTATAATATTAATTCCTTGGGTTTAATATTATTCACTTGCGTTTATAATACATTGGGTTTTAGAATTAATCCCGTGGGTTTATATTATCAATCCCTTGGATTTATCAATCTAAAGGTTCATATCCCTTGGTTTTATCAATCCCATGGTTGACCATAATCAATCATTGTCATCCATGGTTAGCCATGGTCAATAAACATGGTCATATTGTGATAAGGATTGTCTCTTGGTCTAGTGTCACATTG
The DNA here is from genome assembly GCA_031772625.1 of Pinus tabuliformis. Classification (NCBI taxonomy): domain Eukaryota; kingdom Viridiplantae; phylum Streptophyta; class Pinopsida; order Pinales; family Pinaceae; genus Pinus; species Pinus tabuliformis. Next base: position 1,450,349,049 of record CM062816.1, read on the forward strand.
TGACAACCATGTTAATCCATGGTCAACTATGTTCCAATGTTGCATTGTGACAAAGATTGTCACAAAATGAAAATCTACCATTGCCAACCATTGTCCAACATCACATTCTGACAAAACTTGTATCAATATCGAAATCAACCATGGTCAACCATTGGGCAATGTCGCATTGTGACAAAGATTGTGTCAATATGAAAATAACCCATGGTCAACCATATTTATTTTAGTGTTTATATTTATCTTATGGTTTATATACCTTGTGTTTATAATATTTATCACTTGGGTTTAATATTATTCCCTTTTTTTTGTAATCCTTTGGGTTTATAATCTCTTGGTTTTTTAGTATTAATTCCTTAGGTTTTTTATATTTATCTTAGGGTCTAAATACCTTGGGTTTATAATATTAATCCATTTGGTTTAATATTATTCCCTTGGGTTTATAATACCTTGCGATTTTATAATAAATATCGCAGGTTTATATTATCAATCCCTTGGATTTATCAATCTAAGGGTTCATATCCCTTGAGTTTATCAATCCCATGGTTGACCATGCTCAATCATGGTCAGCCATGGTCACATTGTTACAAAGATTGTCTCTTGCTCCAATGTCACATTGTGACAACCATTGTCAATCATGGTCAATCATGGTCAATAGCCATGGTTACATTGTTACAAAGATTGTCTCTTGGTCCAACGTCACATTATGACAACCATGGTCCAATGTTGCATTGTGAAAAAGGTTGTCTCAATACAAAAATCAACCATGGTCAACCATAGTCAAATGTCACATTACGACAAATATTGCGTTAATATGAAAATCACTTTTGGTAAACCATGCTTATTTTATGGTTCATAATATTTATCTTAGGGTTTACACAACTAGGGTTTATAGTATTTATCCCTTGGGTTTAATATTATTCCCTAGGGTTTATAATCCCATGGGTTTATATTATTAATCCATTGGATTTACCAATCTAAGGGTCCATATCGCTTGGGTGTATCAATCCCATGGCTGACCATGCTCAATCATGGTCAACCATCGACAATAACCATAGTCACATTGTGACAAACATTGTGTCTTGGTCCAACATCACATATTAAAACCTTGGTCATCCATGGTCAACCATGGTCCAACCTTGGTCATCCCTTGAGTTTATAATACCTTGGGTTTTAGTATAAATCCCTTGGGTTTATGATATTAATCCCTTATGTTTATAATATTATACAACTTGAATGGTCCTAATGGTTAAGAGCATGTGTTTTCTCCTAAGAGGTGTCAAAGTCAAAACTAGAGGAGGGTAGAGTATGCATATCTTCATAGACTTGGCAGCGAAATGACTACGTGGAGGTGTGTCCCTTGTTCCACAAACAAGGGGGTCTCATACACAAATGTGTTGTATGGTTTGGTCGTGAACTTAAAATTGGAAAATAATAATAATAATAATTAATGTAAGGGTTCATATTCGTAAGGTATAATGTTTTTTATAGGGCTTTTAATATTAGTCTTTGGGTTAAATATTATTTAAAAAAATAATATTTGTATTAATAAATATTTTTATTATAAAATATTTATAAAAACAATATTTATATTAATAAAAGAATATAATATTTAAACGATATAAATATAAAAACAATATTTATATTAATGAAATTTAGTTATTTGTTATTATTATTTATTAATTAATTGCAAGTGAATTAATTATTAATAACGAATGGGTTAATTATTTAATAAATTTATTAATAAAAAAATAATTTATCAGAAATTTATTAATCATAAATGTACTAAGTTAACTAATTATTTAATGATATAGATAAAAATGAATGAGATAAAAATTCATGGATGAATTATTATTAATATTTATTAATTAATAATGCCATTAAATTAAATTTAATAATGCTATTATTAATAAATAATGTTATTAAATAATAATTTTAATTAATAGTAGTAGTAATACTAATTAATAATAATAATCATAATTATAAACATTCAATGATTACAAACCACATTTATTAATATTGTTGTGCATGTGATTAATATACGTCTTCGACATATATCAACCACATTTACTAATGTGGTTGTGCTAGTATCTATCTATTTATTGAAGCATCGTAATAGGATGAATGAATATTCCCTCAATTGATGTTCTAATGACAGGCCTGGAATTTGACGTTCAACATGATGTACCTCCTAGAGATAGCCCCTAGGTTGAGGAGGGACCAGTGTGTAGGACATCTTGATAAGTGTCTGTAGGATTTGCTCACATTGTTCTTTTACACTCAATATTTAACACATTTAAGGAAAAATTGGTTTAGAACCTTATTTAAGAGGAGAAATACAAGAATCACAACAAGATAATACTCATAGAAGGATTAAGGTCCAACTCTAGTGGTCAACATCATGTGAACATGTAGTTTATCATTTGTTGCAGTGGATGGGAGAGAAGAAATATAAATGAATGAAACTAAATACACATGGCTTAAATTAAGTATCCAATGCATTAGATTTAAACGTGAAACAAATGAAAGAAACATTAGAATGCCATGTTAAATAACATGGGGCACATATTAAGGAAGTCAAGGTTTATCAGTCATAAGAATATTAAATCAACATGAGACATAGATGAATCTATGATTGAACAAAAATACATCCAACACGTGCTATTACATGTAGTCTAAAAGAAGACTGAAGTTATACGAAATAACACAAAATAAAAATACACACCACAGTAACATGTGAGCCAGAATCATCGAAAGCTTTCATTAATATTCAACAGGGCATACATGTCATTGAAAATTCTAAAGCTTCGTTTCTTGAAACCAAACTAGGAACTCTTGTTCTGTATCATAAACTATTTTTATAGGGCCTGAGGAAGAGAGCCCTTTACAAAATATCCTTTCTTGATTTTGCAATGAATCATCATATCAAAAATATCAGCGTGCATTAGTGGCACAACTGTAGTGGTCGAATCCTAACTAACTGGCAACAATTCTTTGAAAATAAAATATTTACATTAAACATAGAATAGAAAAGTGTCATGATTGACACAATCAGCAATATCTTCACTGGTGGTGGGTTGGCCTGGTGATGAGCACCGGTATTGCAGCAAGAATGCTACAACTCCTGGGGCTACCAACTTTACTTTATAAACACGGGGTTCATAGAAACTTGGAGGTGACAGTGTTGTATACACAAGTATATGTGATGGGTCCACTCTTTGTCATTGCTAAGCTCACGAAAGACCACTAAGTTCTTTCAAAGCAAACATATATTGATTCAGAAGAAGCTTGATTACCAATGAGGAAAAAGGGAAATCTACACTAAAAGAAATATTGTCTACTGTAGTAAGGAAAAAGACTGAAATCAAATGCTGAAACACACCATTCATTGAATCTAACTACTAAGAGGCTTTGTTTCAAGAGAATGCTAAATTATCATATGTGAAATCCTCCTGTCCTAGGCATGCAATTTGAAACATCAAACATTCTACTGTTGTGCATGTAAATGAACAAAATAACTCTTTTTTTCTTTTTGCCTTTTTTGTGTGAAAGTGTGAAAGCTAACTTCTTTTGGTGATATGGTAGGTGGATTAGGGATGATGGTGGATGGTCAGATGAGTTGGGAGGCAAGTATGGGTCATTTTCATGCTTCCTAGGGGTTTTTTCAACAATTCAACCTCAGAATATGCCATTACAGGTCAGCCTAAAGGATGTCCTAATTCATCCTACATGATTTCCTAATGCTCCTACAAGATACAACCGAGAGCAAGAGGATGGATTTGGAAGGTGATGTAAGGCTTAGGGAAGGTGAATAGTGGGTGAAATGAAGCAAGGGAGTGCCTAGCACTCCTTCAGAACTCAAAAAAATAATTGTGAGATGGCTGGATTTGCTCAACAAGTTTGGAGAAGTATTCTTGTGGAATGATGAATTTAGTGAGGGATTTAGTGAAGGAAAGTGATAACCATGGATGGATGAGGATGGGATGGGGTTGTTAATCATGAAATCTCTATGTACCGATGAAACTCTTGCACTACATCAATCATTGACATTTATCCATAAATCATGTAAATAAGAAGGATTTCAATTAACTAAGGAAAACATAATTTCATGAGCTAGCTGCCTATTTCATGCATGGGAAAACTTGCAGGGTAATATGAAACCTTGATGAAACCTAATGTAAGACTGGAGATAGAAGAAATGACAACTAAATCCTATTCTTGAAAACTAGTAAAATGCTAACCTAAGTAACAGAAAACCCTAAATTCCATGAGAAATCAAAATTCTATCTTTTTGGGCTACATTGGAGTTATTTCCTCAAATCATGGTCCCTGAAGGGAGGAGTGAGACCCAATCCACCTATTAACATATTTGTGATATTCCTTTATATTCCTAAGTTAATACTGAAGCAATGCCGAAATGGAAGAAAACTAATCAAATCCAGAACTACCTGTAATGAAATAATGCTAAAGACAATTCAACCATTAATCTATGAAATCAACTAAGAATACAAATAAAAGAAGATGAGCCTTTGCTGCTAGGGTTGGGCCCTAACCCAAGAGCTTCAGCCCTTTGAGTCAACTCAGTGCTGGATCAAGGAAATTCTCATTCTCATTATCAAATCAGAAAATTACATAATAATGTCTTCCACGAGTCTTGAACTCAGAAATGCTTAGTGTTTTTACATCCAAAATTCGAATCCTAATGAGGCTCTAGGCCTCCTTATTTATACAACTGAAGTATTCAATGACTCCCTTAAATATAGGGTGCCTCAGATCCCAAACTCAAGATGAACTGGCTCTTTAACTATCACTGGCTCGACTGCCTTTTGATCTTCATGACTTGGCTGCTTGTAACTCCAAGCTAGTGTGATTTGATGGAGGAATATCTGAATGGGTGAGGAGTAAATCAGGAGGATCTATCTCCTACAATCTCTCCTCCTTGTCTCATTCGAGTTTCAACCATTAATTAGCCAAAATTTCCATGATTTTCTCTCAAAAACATGTAATCAATGCACATTACTCTACTAGGAATAATACCTCACTTTGACTCATCTCATTAAGCAAAATATCATCAAAATATGTGAGAAATTATGAGGAGAGTTGATTTGAATAATCTAGGAGGTGTATTAAGGTCCATATAGTTAACCAATGATAAGTCTCATCATCAACCCCTTACTGAAAGTGTTACTCATCCTATGAGCAACTCAATCTATATCCATGTCTTTCATTGCTCTAGTGGGCTCCCTGACATCCCATGCTTCTGATGTAGTTTACTCTTCCTGTGCATATAATCCATCATTCCTCTCTATATCCTCTCGCTACTTTCTTTCTTCCTCTTCCTTTCTTCTTTCCAACATTCCTAAGAGCAGTGGTGTAGTGAGTCTCAAGCTAATACAATTGACTTTGAGTCTTTGGAGAGCTTGCTTTTACATGGGTGTTATGTTCAGTGCCTCTCTCATTCTCTGGGGAGAATGATACTATCTGATTTTCAAGTTGTAGGGCAAAGTGTTCCATATCCTTTGGCAACCTTGCATGTTGTCATCCCCTAACAACCTGAACATGTCCTCAAAGTGTGTGATTGCTTGCTCTTGGGCAGCAAGGTACCTAGGTGCAAGTTGAGGGTCATTTGCAATCAAGTTATGGGTGTTGATGACAACCATTGGAATTGATTGCTCAACTCTTATCATGATGGCTTTTGTTTCTTCTCCTTCAATTACTTTCTTCATTTCTACAGCCCTTGCTTCCTCATGATTCATCCATGATGCCAAAGCCATCAGCTATAAGTCCCCTAGTTTTGAATTTGGATCCCACACGTTCAGATCAGTCAAGGCCAAGTTGTGGAGGTAAAACTGAGACATTTTAGCTCTATCCTCCAATGTGCTTTGATCAGAGAGATCAATGAATTGTCTATAACCTTGGAAGGGAATAGTGCCTCTTTGTGCTAAAGTTTTGATTTGGAATTGCAACCACTGTTCCTTAAGATATAATGCATAGGACTTTTCTGGCATCCTTCACTGGATTGCCTCTAAGGATAGACTGGCCATGGATGCTAATTGATTCTCTCGTTCTTGTAGCTATCCCATTAACCATGCATTCTCTGCCTCCAATTGATCTTTCATCATTGCCTCTCTATCCCTCCGACTACTCAGTTCTCTGCCCATCTCATTTACTTTCTCCTCCATGTGACCTATGTCCTCCACTCCTTTGGATTTCGCAATTTGCATGAACCTATGCATTCCTTCCCTTTCTTTCTCAAGGTAAAAGAATAAGGGGATGGAAAATTTCTATGGAGTGACCCTACCCCCTTCAATGAACCTATTGTAGGAGTCAAGGTTTGGTTGAGGACTAGGTTCCCTCAATTCTGGATCCTCCTTCTTTGTTTCTTACTGCATGATCCCTTCTTTGTCCAATTTTTGAGTTTCCTTTAGGTTTAGTAGAGTTTCTTGTAGGATGGCCTCTGCTTCATATAGGTCTTTTTGTGTCTCCTGTATGAGACCTTTTCCTTTAGATGAGGTAGATCTGGTGATAGGCCTCCTAGCATAAGTGATAGAAGACTTGGGAGAGACTTGTCTCGATGATCCTTCCCCTTGATTTTTCTAAGTTTTTCCTTGCCTAATCCTTGTACTTTTTATTGTCCTAAAGTACAATGGAGTTTGTATCATTCTTTTCTGTTTTTGCTTGATAGGGGTACTTAGGGTAGTGAGGGCAGCTATTGCTTCTTTCTCAGTGGGTTCTGAAGACACCCTGGGTGAGTCATCCCCTTATTTTCCTTGTGTTGTAGACCTCTATTCGTTCTTGTCTTTTGTCTCCCCTTTTCCATTCTCCTTCTCACTCTTGTATTTCTCCTCTTCTTCTCCCTCTAGTTCCTCACTATGTCCTTCAGTTTCTTCCTTTACATCTTCTTCTGTCTCTACACCACTTTCCTTCTCCTTTTCCTCCTCTTCTTCCTCTTTTGTTTCCTTTTCATGCCTCTCTATTTCCTCTTCATCCCTCTCTATTTATTCTTCATCCCTTTCACTGGCAGTGGGGCTTTTTTCATATTCAAAGGATTTTATGTCTTCCTCTGTCTGCATGTCTCTGAAAGTTGCCCATGTGATAGGGACTCTTAGATTCTGCAGAGAATATTCTATGATAATTCTAATTAACCCATGGTGGGCTAGCTGTTAATGGTTTCCTCCTTGAACTTTAATGCTCATATCTGTCACTGATTGAAGAAGAAAGTAGGGTATGCTTAGTTTGTTTTGAGGAGGTGTGTCTGCTCTAAACCTCAGCTCTTGGAGAAGCATAAAATGGTAGCCATATACCACACTATACCTACCTTCACATGATATATACTTAATGAGGTGTTAGTTAATTTCATTCCAAGGACATGGCAGGCTTGCTCTTCTTGCCCCATTTTTTTCTTCCGTTGCCTCCTGTTCTTCCAAAAAGAATTTCTTATTTGCAGTTTGGTTGTTACCCTTATCTTCCTTTCTCCGAGGCAACCTTAAAGGAAGTGTGGTGATTATGCCTACGATTTCAGGGGTGAGTTCTATAGAGACGCCTTTCACCATAATAGTGGCATGGGTCCTAGTTAGTGGTATGAGGGAGAGAGCAAAGCCTTTGGCCACTCCTCAATTTTTCAAAGAAACCCATCCAATTATGTCTTGTGAATATCTCTAGTACAAGAGGGTGCTAATGAATTCTCACTGTGTTGGTGGGCTCCCTCTTGTTAAATCCCCTTGTCATTTTTCTCTGATGGATGTGGACGGTTGTATATGTCTGATACCAAATTCTAATGGATAAGGAATTTTAAATGAAAATTCTGTGTATAATTCCCCTAGACTACAATCTTTTCAACAAAATAGAAGGCTTTTCTATATATTTTTTTACTTGGAAAAGGTGGGAAGTTATAGCTCCTACCTCGTCATCACTGTGTGATGAAGGCAACCTTTGGTTTTTCCCTTTAAAAATGCTCACTACCAATCATGTAGGTGACTATTTTGTATCCTGTAGGATCCTGTAGGTTTTCCTATAGGATCATGTAGGTGCTCTTGCACTAGGAAAAACCGCTCACTGTCTTTCCTATAGACTGCTTCAGGGGCAAAGAGAAACTTTGCTTTGATTTAGCTTTGAGATTGTGAATGCCTCTATGCATGGTAATCGACATTTTATTTCCTCATATGGGTGATTTGAGTGGGATCGTGTGCTGGCAACTGAGGTATGAGTATCCATTTTTACACTATTGGTCCCACTACCACATCATCATTCTCCTTTCCTCGTAATCAACTCCCACTTCGGGCATCTGTAACTTAACCACTTTTGACCTCATCTCTCCTTTCTCCTAACTTGACTGTTGCCACGTGTGTAATGAACTAATTGTATTCTCCTCATTGACTAACCGATGGTGGACAAGTTAACTAGCCACCTTTTGCTTATAAAAACAACTCTTTCAGAAATCTACATGTTTGATCATATTATGCTAACAAGAGAGTTGAAGCGAGAGACATACCTGTGGTGAGATGCCTTGATGTTGCTTTATTGGAGAGTGAATTCCTTGCCGTGTATTTGTTGCATTTGTTTTTCTATTCTTTTTTTTTAATTATCCTCCTTTGATGTTTTTCTTCGATGTGCAGAACTGGATGGTGATGTTGATGATCCTGCTACCGCTGCTAAGCTTTGGAGGATCTTCTTTGACCTTTGGATCTCCATGCTGAAGCTGACTGCAACCTATGATTTTTTGTTTTGTGGGATAGGATACTATAGGATTTCCTACAGCATGTCTTGTAGTTGCCTCTCCCTCAATTTTTTTAATTAATCCTTCACTTCTGGAGCATAAGGATGGTTTGCGTGGGTGGAGAAGGGGTCTAGTGATTGGTAACTGAGAGGTATATTTTTCAGGCATTGTCTCCTTGTTCTCTGTATTTATATTCTTTTTTCTCGTTTTTTCTTTTTTTCTAAAAACTGTAATTTTTTTGAAAATCACTTTATTGGATGAATGTAGGGGTGATCATGGTGGAGAGAGACATGGTGATGAGATGGTGAAGTAGACACTTTCTTTTTTACATAATCAGGTCATCCCCTTGCTCTAGGGTTACTTTCCTTGGGATTCCCAAGCCACTCTAATTGCTACATGATCATCCTGTAGGTTTGTAGGGAATCCTATAGAAAACACAAACCCTTGAAAACTGAGCTAGATGAGTTGAAAAATGAACAGAATGGTGGAATGATCAAGGATATGGAATGGAGGAATCAAAACATGAACTGTATAAGTCATTTTGATCATCTCTTATTGCTTTGATCCTCCTCCTATTGACCTGCAAACAACATTTTTTTGCTTTTGTTTATTTTTTTTTAAAACAACTAGCCTGCCTCGAAGAGGTTTCCATCCTATCTTCTTGCCCTGGGTGCCTCAAAAGGGGTTTTCACAGAGAGATCCTTTTTTTTTTTACACCATTGGGTTGCCTCAAGAAGTTTTCAACCCAACAGTGGGACTCAGGTGCCTCATGGAGGTTTTCACCTGAGTCTCCTTATTTTTTTTTCTCTCTCTCTCTCTTTTCTTTTTTTTTTTTTTTTTTTTTTTTTTTTTTAGTGACTTGATGGGGTAAAGCTGAGACTTTCTCCGCTACCATCACTGTCTTGCTGATGCCATCAATGAATTCTTGCCTTGACAAGGGCTTCTTGTAGACCTTCAATCTATGCCCATTGAAAAGTAAAGGAATAACCTCTACATCAATGGTTCTTATTTGCATTGAACTATTATCATGACATTTCTATGACATAAGGCCCTAACAATCTAGTCCTTAACTTTCCTTTAAAATATTTGTATCTAGAATCATACAACAAATCCCAATCACCTTCTTGATTTTTTTGTCATTTATGTTCTAGTCATGCCAGATATTCCTTTGAACTTGGGTCACCTCTGTGTGGAGGAGGGCCTGCATTCTAAACTCATCTAACCCATTCAGCTGGAGCAATCTCTCTTGTTGTGCACTGGTGAGATCTATATTTAGTTGTGCTACCATTATCAATGTATTGTAATAAAATTCAATGCAGAGCAGGGCCTTTTTCCCATAGACCAAATCATAGGGAGTGAATCCAGTGGTGGTCTTCAAGGTGGTATTGTAGACCCAAGTGGCCTCAACTAATCTATCTGCCCAATTTTTTATGTTGCTGCTAATCACTTTGGTTAGAATGCCCTCCAGCGCTCTATTGGTCACCTCCACTTGCCCATTAGGTTGTGGGTGGTAAGGAGTGGATGTGCTATGCTTGATCTTGTGATGGCTTAACAAATTTTCAATCATGTGCGATGTAAATTGGCTGCCTTAATCAGTGACCAGTTCTCTAGGGTACCCAAACTTATAAAATACATTTTCCCTTAAGAACTCAGCTACTTTGTCCTCTGTTGTTGCCTTGACTGCCTTGGTTTCAACTCACTTGGTCAAATAGTTAGTGCACATAATGATGTACTGGATTTTCCCAGATGGAGGGTCAATAGGTCCAACGAAATCCATCCCCCGCATGTCAACTGGCTTGAAAGTCACTTGAGGTTATAGAGGCATTTCATCCCTTGGAGTAGGCTTTCCCATCCTTTGGCACCGATCACACTGACTAGTATACCTTCTCACATCCTGATTAAGAGTGGGATAATAATACCCAGCTTGTAGCACCTTGAATGTTGTCCTCTTGGCCACAAAGTGACCTCCACAAGGCCCATCATGACAGGTCAGAAGGATGTCAAAGAATTCCTCCTCCCTGACACATCTTATCAGAATTTGATATGGGCATAGTTTGAAGAAGTTGCCCCCAATCCAAGTGAATGGGGCGCTCTTCCTCACAATCTTGCTTTTCTCCCTCGAGGACAAATTCGATGGGAACTGTGCAGACACCAAATAGTTTGTTATGTAATCAAACCATGGAGAGAGAACTGAAATGACGAATACATGTTCACCTAGTAACTAATCATGACCCATTTCTTCCTCTCATGCAGACAAAGTTAATCTGGATAAAAAAATCTGCAACAACGTTCTCCTTGCAAGGCTTATCAATAATAGTTAGATCAAACTGTTGTAATAAAAGTAACCTTCTAATAATTCGAGCATTCACATCAGGTTTACTCATCAAATATTTAATTGCAGCATGGTCAGTATGTACAAATGTTATGTAAAATGTAATGTAATGCCTAAATTTGTTCAATGAATGCACAACAGCTAGGAGCTCCTTCTAAGTTACTGTATAGTTCAGTGCAGCCTTTGACAGGTTCTTACTAAAAATTGCATAAGATAACTTGTCATCTATATGGCCTAGAGCTGCTCGTATGGATTGTGAGATGCATCAACATGTATATGAAAAGGGAGGGCCCAATTTGGGCCTCAAAGAATAGGTGCAGTGGTCAACTTGTCCTTAAGAGTGTCGAGGGCCTCTTGACAACTTTTATACCATAAGCATTAAGAGTATTTGGCCAATAACCCAAATAAAGGAGAAGCTAACTTGCTGAAGTCTTTTATTAACCTCCAATAGTATCCAACTAAACCTAGAAAAATTCTAACATCTCTCTGTTTTTGCAGAGGTGGGACCCTTTGGATGATGGTTGTTTTACTTGGGTCCACCGACAGTCCTTTCTGGGATATTGAATGACCTAGAACAGTCCCTATAGTCATCAAGAACTCGCATTTTTCGGGACTAAGGGACAGGCTCATTTCAATTCATTTGTTCAACACCTTACCTAACTTGGACATAGCCTCTTGGAAATCACACCCATAGGGTCTAAAATCATCCATATAAATTTCTACTGCATCATAGACTAGCTCGACAAAGATACTCATGACTGCTCTCTGGAAAGTGGCAGGGGCATTGCATAGGCTAGAAGGAGCGACCATATAGGCGAAAGTACCCCAAGGACAAGTGAAGGTGGTTTTATCCTGGTCTTCAGGGCTGATCTAGATTTGATTGTACCTGCTGAACCCATCTAGGAAAGAAAAGAAAAAAATTCCCTGCCAGGCCATCTAGCACTTAGTTAATGAAAAGTAGAGGGAAATCATCCTTGTTTGTTTCTTTGTTTAACTTTATGTAATCGAGACAAATCCTCCACTTCCCATTTTTGTTTGGAACCAAGACCAAAGGAGAGACCCACTCACTGTCCGAGATAGGGTAAATGAATCTTGAATCTAGCAGCTTTTGCAGTTCTACTTTGACTATATCCTTAAGAGCTGGATGCATTCTCCCTTGGGGTTGTCAGACTAGTTTGCAAACTTCTTTGATATAAATGTGGTGAGTACATACCGAGGGTTTCACTCCCTTCATTTCCTTGTAACTCCAAGCAAAGGCATCCAAATTTTCCTTTAGCATGTTGCACAAATTTGCTTCTTGGTGTACAAAAAGAGATGGGTTGATTTTCAAAGTTCTCTCATTGCTGAATTCTATGGTTTTGACATGGGTAGGGTTTGAATCAGCTAAGCATAGACCAATCTGATGGTTATTCTAGGTTTACTTTACTACTTCCTCTAAGGACAAGGTGCTGGGAGTTGGACTTTGGAGTATTTTTCAGTCAAATCATCTTCATCTAGTTGTCCTCCTCCCATGGTTGTTTCTAAGGTATATAGTTGGGATGAGTAGAATTCATCCTCTTCCTCCTCTTCCAGCCATAAAGGTAACTCATGTTATAGAGATTGCTAAGCGTGAGGGTACAAGACTAACTGTTTGGACATATGCCCATTTTTTATAGTCATATCTCCAGCCTTGTAGCTGATGTAAGCATTAGCAGTGGATAACCAAGGCCTCCCAAGGATGAGAGGTTAACCAGTAACCTTGGCCTTAAGCTGGAGAATTAGGAAGTCTACAGGGTACTCCCAAGATTCAATGGAGACTATCACACCCTCCACAATCCCCTCAGGGGTCACTGTGTAATGGTTTGGAAGTTGCAAGACTGTTGTGGTCTTTCTCAATGAACCCGAGAGATTTAGCTTAAGCATGGTGTCCTTAGTCATTACACTAACGACATCCCCAATATCAATCAAAGTGTGTGGGACAATGGTGCCATTGATGTGCACATCTACTACATGGCTTCCAAGGTCCAAATAATTTGGGTAAATTACCGCCCTAGCATTACATTGGACAGTTGTCCAATGACATTAATGGTAGGGGTGTCTCTTTATTACCTCACTAGATGTTTGAAGCACTTCTCCTTAATGAATTTGTTGTAAATATGTATATCCTTTATGGCTTGGAGAAGTGGAATTTTGACACATAGATTTTTCAATTCACCCAGACTTTCATTCTCTTCTGGTCTAGGCTAGACTAGTTAAGTTAATCTCTCAGGAAAGGGTGGTGGATTTATTCTCGGAATGCTTTCCTCTCTTTCCTCCTCACTCTCCCTAGATGGAGGTAGAGGTTGGTTGTCCGAGAGTACTCTCCCAAATCTCAGGTTGATTTCCTGAATCTCCACAACATAAGCAGGATATGATGTCTCTCCAATGTACACTTAATATGCTTGTCTGTTGTTCGGGTTTGGATTTGGTTGGGCAAGCATCTAAGGTTGTTTAAGTGGAGCAGGGTGTAAATCTGTGGTTGAGTAGGTGGTGAAGGCAATAAATTTGGAGTATTGTTGTATGGGGCCCTCCACCCCTAGGGTGGTGCATTCCACTAAGGCTGTGGTGGAGCATATTGCTGAAATGACTAGTTGGTCGGCTAGGAATGGTACTGAGGTGAAAAAGACCAAGGAGGAGGTGTAGACTAGGAGGGATGATTTGGGGGCCCCAAAGAGGGAATAGATGTGGTTTGGTTAGGGTTGTAATATGCATGGGATTACCCTTGCATGCCCTCCTAGTATGGCTGAGGCCCATGACATCTCCTTTGATTTATGTAGTAGAGTTGTTTAGTCACCCCTTCATTTCCCTGATACACATCTTTTAGTTGAGGTAGAGAAGGGCACTTGTCTATGGAGTGGTTTTCTTCACAGACCGAGCAAGCTCCAATCAGATTCAATGGACACTCATTCCTAGGGTGCCTCCTTGTGCATCTAGGGAAGAAAATGGCTAAGGCTCTCTCTGCTTCCTCCTACTTTCTCTTGATGTGAATAGTGTCCATATGTAGGGAAAGGGTTTGTAGCATTTCACTCTTGAAATACTCCAGCATATTCTCAATATCACCTTTGATGGATGTATTGGAAGAGAATGGACTGGCCATTGGTGGATTACCCCTACCCTTTTTCCTAGCTGCCCTAGAATGGTTCCTAAAGACCATCTTGATATCTTCATAGGTAGCTAGTAGATGTCCCCTCGTTCTAGCAGGTTTAGGGTATCCAAAAGATCTTCCCTTACCCCTCGAAGTAGGACTAGCTTGAGTGACTCAGGATCAAGTGTGCACCTGGCCCTTTTGTAGCTAAGTTGGAATCTTTCTTCATAATCTCTAGGGATTCATCATGCCCTAAGGTCATCCTAAAAATTTCCTCTTTAGTGTCTTTGGACCTACAATAGTCTCGATACTTGTTGTTGAAGGCTTACCTCATCTAAGTCCAGGTTGCGATGCTATCCCCGGGTAAACCCATGAACCAGCGCAAAGCTGCATCCTTGAGAGTGGATCGAAATAGTTTCAACTTCTGCTCATCATTGGTGTAATCATAAGTTCGGCATATGGCAACAAACTCAAATAAGAAAGTGTCTGGATCTTCTGAGGTTAGGCCATGGAAACGAGGAAGAGCAGAGGGGCTTATGCTTTTCATCTTGGTATCCCCATTAGTTTCTCTAATTGGAAAGGCACCCTCAATTCTTTCTCTATCTCCTCTGTCATTTCTATTTTCAGCCATTAGGTCAGTTGGAATGGGTGAACTCCTTCTTCTTCTTTCCCCATAGGCTCTTCAAATATTTCTGGTTGTTCACCTAAGGGATCCTCCAGTTCAAAACCATCGAAGAAGAGGGAAGGTTGGCTGTTTGAAGTGGTGGGGGTATTTGGTAGAAATTTTCCCAAGTTATCCCTATTCCTACGAGGCATGAAAGAAGATTTTGTGTTTTGTTTTGTTTTTTTTCAAGCTTTGAGAATAATTGTAGAATTGAAATCACAAAATGAATGGAAACCAACTCATTGAATGAAAACTAACTGCTTGAATGAAATCTTGCTTGCAGAATGGAAAAGAAAGAAAACTAAATTACTTGCAGAAATGAAGCTAATAGAAAAATGTCAGAGATAAGAAATGGAAGAAAGAAAGCAGAAATCACATATTACTTAGACGCCTCCCTAGAAATGGCACCAAAAAGTGATGAGCACTGGTATTGCAACAAGAATGATGCTACTCCTGGGACTACCAACTTTACTTTATCAACCCGGGGTTTGTACAAACTTGGAGGTGATAGTGTGGTATACACAAGTAAATGTGATGGGTCCACTCTTTGTCACTGATAAGCTGGCGATATATCATTAAGGTTTTTCAAACCAGACTTCCTATTGATTCAGAAGTAGCTTGATTACGAATGACAAAAAGGGAAATCTACACTAAAATAAATCTTGTTTACTGCATCAATCGTTGACATTTATCCATAAATCATGTAAACAAGAAGGATTTCAATTAACTAAGGAAAACAAAATTTCATGAGCTAGTTGCCTATTTCATGCATGGGAAAACTTGTAGGGTAATATGAAACCTTGATGAAATCTAATGTAAGACTGAAGATTGCAGAAATGTAAACTAAATCCTATTCTTGAGAACTAGAAAAATTCTGATCTAAGTAACAGAAAACCCTAAATTCCATGAGAAATCATAATTCTATCTTTTTGGGCTGCATAGGAGTAATTTCCTCAAACAATGGTCCTTGAAGGGAGGAGTGAGGCCCAATCCACCTACTAACAACTTTGTTATATTCCTTTATATTCCTAAGCTAATGTTGAAGCACAAATGGAAGCAAACTAATCAAATCCACAACTACTTGTAATGAAATAATGCTAAAGACAATTTAACCATTAATCTATGAAATCAACTAAACATACAAATACAAGAAGAGGAGCTTTTGCTGCTAGGGTTGGGCCCTAACCCAAGAGCTTCAGCCCTCTAAGTCAACTCAGTGCTAGATCAAGGAAATGCTCATTCTCATTATCAAATGTGAAAATTACATAACAATGTCTTCTAGAAGTCTTGAACTCAAAAATGCCTAGTGTTTTTACATCCAAAATTTGAATCCTAATGAGCCTCTAGGCCTCCTTATTTATACAAATGAAGTCTAGAATGACTTCCTTAAATATAGGAACACTCAGCTCCCAAAATCAAGATGAACTAGCTCTTTAACTATCACTTGCTCGGATACCTTTTGATCTTCATGACTTGGCTGCTTGTAACTCCAAGCTAGTGTGATTTGTTGGAGGAATACTTGAATAAGTGAGGAGTAAATGAGGAGGAAATATCTCCTACATTCTCTCCTCCTTGTATCATTCGAGTTTCAACCCTTAATTAGCCAAAATTTCCATGATTTTCTCTCAAATACCTGCAATCAATGGACATTAGTCAACTAGGCATAATATCTCACTTTGACTCATCTCATTAGGTAAAATATAATGAAAATATGTAAGAAATTATGAGAAGAGTTTATTTCAATAAGCTAGGAGGTGTATTAAGATCCATATAGTTACTCAGTGATGACGCTCATCACCTAGGAGGCAACATTACTGGATCGATGATCTAGAGCTGAGGAGGATTAATGAACTGATCGCAACGTTGCCACACTGCTCGACTTGGAAGAGGAGAATGAAAGAACAACTAATAGGCAATCTTACGACTAGTAAGCCCTGCATAGTTCAACTTAGGTCGGAATAAGGTCTTCACCAACCTTAACAATTGAAAATCTATTCTCAATTAATTTACCAAAATTTTACTCTTCAAGGTAGCAGTTTTCTCATAGGATGAATCAACCTTTCTTTTGGCCTCTACCAACATCTGACTGTAGTTTTCCAATGGGATCAACACTCCCACAAAATCCCAATAGCTAGGCTACCCAGCTAGAACTCTCTCCTCAAACTATAAGTTGAAGGTAGCCACAACCTTCAACACTACTTCTAGTCATTCCTCAACTTTGACTCTAACCTCCTTCTTCTGGATTACTTTGTAAATCTTCATGATTGAAGACACCATAGACACCACATCTATAGCCATAAACTCACTGAGTGCCTTCTTATTTACATAATAGATAAATTTCTTGGCAGTCTCGGCATTCTTTTCACTTTCTTATTTGGAAGCTAGGATGAAAAACTCATAATATTTGATCACAATTCTTTGCTCATCCATCAGAGTTACGTGTTCCCAATTTTTATTCATCTCTAGTATTATCTAATCCCATATCAGTTGTTTAGCTTGTAAGAGGGACATATTTCCCTTCATTCTATCTTTAAGCTCAGAGATCTCGTGATTAGTTGCATACACGTTCTTGTTGATCAGTTTTGCATTTGTCTTCGCAGTCTTGAGCTATTTTTCCTTTTGTGCCAAGGCTTTCTGGGAAGTGTCTAAGTCCTTCTACACTTTCTTGAGTTCCTCTTCTAAGGGGTGGAGCTCAGTAAGGGTATTTATGAGTTTTTATGTGGGATTGTAAGGGTTCTCACACATGACTAGTGCACGAATGTGAGTATCTATCTTCTGTTGAAGTTCTGCTACTCGCTGCTTGAGAGCCACCACATGATTGTTCCTATCTATTGGTGTTTTTCCATGAATTCTTTCTCTTCCTCCACCTATGTCAGTTCCTTGGATTGCACATGCTCACTGGATGGCATCTTTAACTTGTGTCTTAACTCTTGGACTTTTGCTTGTGAGCTTTGGAGAAGGGCCTCAAATGTAGCTTTATCCTCTGGATTCACTCCCAACTTCACAATAAACTCCTTGAAGCTCTCATTATACATATGTAGAGCTCTTGAGTTAGCTCTTTCCTGTTTCAGTATAGTTCCAACCTTCTCCAATAACTTTTCAACTTTTCTTATAGTCATAGTATTCTGATTTAGCTCATTGTCTAGCATTTCTCCCACTTGCCTTTGGAAATTGATATTATTAGGAAGAGGGACACTTGTCAAGTCCAAATACATATCCAAGGATTTGAATTGGGAGCCTGATGGTAATGACTATTCTAATGGGTGATGCAATGAGAATTTCATCTGATTTCTCTCCAGGTCCATAGCAACCAAAAGTCTGGTCTAGTATGGGACGAGATGTAATGCCATTTGTTGTTGCATCTCTTCCCTAATCTTCTTGTTCCTTTATTCAATTTCTTTTCCAGCAAGACAACTAGGCTCAGTCGTAGTTTCACTTCCTGCTAAACTCAAAATGTCTACCTCTGAAGATGATGAGGCACTAGTTTGCAATGGGTCTGCCAAAGTCACCGGGAAACCTAGCTAGTCTAGTTTTGTCTCCACCAACCTAGTAGCAATTTCTTCTTCTTCCATCTTAAGGGACTTGGCCTTTTTTCTGGTGTGTACATATTCCATTTCCACATCCCCTGTTCCATCAACGATCCTTTTCTATTCCTTGTCCTTTGTTTCTCGGGTCTCGATTTCCATATCTGTGTTAATGAGCCATGAATCAATATTAGCCTTCCATTCAATCTCGGGCCTATATTCATTGATCATAAGTTGAATCCTTTATTATTTCCATTTTATTTACAATGATAGCATGGAGATCATAATGCCAGACATCCCCCATGTCAATATTCATTTGTTTCAATAATTCCTTAACTGCTAGGAATTCATGTCTCAAGTTAACAATGAAAGGGCCTATAGGCTTACCCAACTTGAACATGTACCCATTTTTAGCAGGGAAAAATTTGACTTGGTCCACATTGAGACTCTATCTAATGAATTTCAGGGTAAATATCCTCATTGCCATTAACACAAGCAAGTGGTAAGGAGGAAGCTCACACCCGTAAACCCAAATATTTGTGTAATCCTGAAACATATATCCCACCGTCGTTTCCTTACTGAATTTAAGGATTAATTTTTGCTAAGGGAGAATCCTTGTAGAGGAAACATTGTGAATAAATTTATAGGTAATGGTCATGGAAGAAGACATTATTTGGGAATAATCATCATTAATTGGTCTCCTCCTAACAGTAGCATCCCAATTAAAAAAAAAAAAAAACTTCCTCTACTTGTTTGGAGCCATGAGATTGAGGCACAAACACTAAACCTCATCTACATGGGTGTACACAAACAAATAAAACAATAGAGAATAGTATCTGAAGTAGGTGGTATAAAAATGGCGCAATTGGAATTTTATGGGCTGGGCCAAGTAAGAAGGTATGTCAAACCGGTGGTCTGGCTGTATCATCCCTCAGAAATCCTAGGGAATCTTTATTGGCCATATTAGCATTATCATCCGTGAAAATATGAGAAATTATGGACAAAACAAGCTACACAGACTTTGAAAAAATAGTTATTGGGAAACTATCATTAATGGGAAGGACTGCAAACGAGGGGCTAGGACCATTTGCAGAAAGGATTGTTGCTCAACAACTGGGAGGGTAGTATAACTATAGACTAGAGTGGTTTTTGCAAACTGCTGAGGTTTAAATGAGCTTGGGTAAATCAAAGCTTTTTGGATCAATTTTGGGGTCACATCTAGGATGTTGACGCCAGTGCAAGAGACAAAATAGTTCTTTTCTTTAATGTATGCAATAGTTAACCAAGAGATAAACTCAGGGAAATAAAACAAAGAGGGCATGATTGGATAGTATAAACCTGAGTCAACTACTCAAAACGGGTCTTCTCCTATTAGATGGTGGCCATACAAGTCAAATTGAAGGTCTCACAAATTGTAAGCACAAGGAGTGTCCATAATATGTGCCTCCATGTCCATTAGTGGTTCTACATTGGAGGAAGGTTTGACTTCTCGGGCTTTCGGGATCTTGGGGGCTACTTTCTTCATTTTAAATATGTACCAAAACAAGTTACAGGTCGGGGAGACCGACAGGTTACCTGATTGACTAGGAGATAGCTGAAAACGAATTTGAATGGGAGTTTTGGGCTGGTTTGGTGAACGAACAACATTGCATAGTAGTTGAATGGTGAGAGGAGTTGCATAGGAAAACAAAACAAAATTCAGAAAAATTTAACCGAGAAAGATTTTTATATGTGGAGGGGGTGAACGGTCATCTGACATTAGAGGAAATCATGCGGGGGGTACACGTGGAAGGAGATGGATGGGAGGCAGCAAGTGACACATGGACGAGAGCATGGAGGAAATAATTTTACCGTTTTACCTTCATCGCTTGTTTGTTAACGGCATTGGCAGATTTATGATGTGGCAGGTGGTATCCACCTTCCTCCAACAGGTGAAAAAGTTGGGGACGGGATCCTGTTGTGACCCCATGGAATTAATTTAGGTCACTAGATCAGTGAATCCACCCATTTGACTATTGAACTCCGAGGGGTAGCGTCAGTCTATTTACCATGTTGGTTATCGTCCTAAAGCATTTTCAAGGGTGAGCTATGCGGAGATGGACAACGAGGCACCCTGAAATCTACTTGACCTTTAACTAAAGTGTTACTCCTTTGTGAATTTCTTCTTTTACCCTGTTGCGCTAGCTTAATGTAATATTTCATTGATTTGAGCTCTATTATTAGAGGCTCCTATTGTACCACTAGGGCTTGAACTTTCCCACCTGCTCAATTTGATTATTTTCGAAACGAGAGGTTTTGGAAACTAGTTTCTTGGCATCCTTATAAGAATATGATATTAGAGGCTCCTATTGTACCACTAGGGCTTGAACTTTCCCACCTGCTCAATTTGATTATTTTCGAAATGAGAGGTTTTGGAAACTAGTTTCTTGGCATCTTTATAAGAATATGATAGACATCAACAACACCAGATAAGGATTTTTTTTTTAAAGATGTATTTTAAGTTGTAAATTTGAAAGGTATGAATTTCAATTAATAGTTAGTAGTTAAGTATAAATATTTAGGTTAGATGATTAGGGATAAACTTAAATCCTCTTTATGAGAGTAAAGTATTGTTTCTCATTATGACAAGGGGAATGTACTAAGTTGATCCTAGGTTTAAAGATGACTGGTATCCTTAACCTCTCCCATGAAATTTGAACCAATAATTTAGAAGATACTAAATTCTACTCCACACGTAATTGATTACTATTGTTTGAAATATATATAGATAGATATATATAATGCCCTAAGGCATTCCATGAGAAAGAACTCCCCTCCATGCCATTGTTTCTAGTTGTGCATCGTGGATCTTTTCTGTTAGACGACCATCAAATTGATACCTTCAAAAAAAATTGTAGAGCACGAGTGCATTGCCAAGAAAACCTGTAAACGGTGCAACTATTAACGGCCTAGGGAAGTTATAGAAGATTATTGTAATCTTTAAAAATGGACGGCACCCGCCCGAGCACTTCTGTTGTAGCTGCAAGACCGCCCACCCGCAACAACCTCAGAAGCACCTGGATTTGAGAACTCAAAGAAATTCTCGATGGTGATAAGAAGCAACATGCGAAAATGATGGTAAAAGAGGGATTCGTTTCTATTATAATTCAACGTCTTATAAGATCTTCCACTTCTGAAACCCTTCCAGCGGATATCGAGATTATAGACGCATTTTCTCTAGGTCTCTTGAAATGTCTTGCGAAACACACCAAGTTGGCTGGAAGAACCATCATTGACGAAGAGGTGATCACCGAACTGCTTCTCGTGATAAGAGAAAAACATCTTGAGATGATTTTTTGTGTCCAACTCGTCGGTCTCCAAATTTTCCGATTAGACTACAACATCTTCATGCAAATGATGAGATGATTTTTTGTGTCCAACTCGTTGGTCTGCAAATTTTCCGATAGTTTTTCCTATCTTCAGCCGCCGAGGAAATAGTATGTGCTCTGCTCGCTTTGAATGATAATGGCATGAGTTTCATATTAGCATTGTTCTCCCCCTATCTTCGGGTGTAGCTTTTGGATCATTGTGTAATTAGAGTTTTGGTATCAACGGATGAGGAATATGGGTATAGTATTGGCGACCCACCCGTCGTTTCTCAGCTCATGCTCCTGCTCTCTTCCAAGAATTTCAAGGTCTGAAGAGGCACTGCGTGTGCCATCCTGAGCATTTTCTTGTCAGAGGGAATCATGTTTTCTGCCATGGGCATGCTACATAGTTGTGACTCATTGTGTAGTTATGAATTGGTAGGATATAATGGATGTAAAGCATTTTCATGAGAAAGAGTCGAAATTATTTTTTGAGAATTATCAAATCACTTAAATATGACTTGTGTTCGACATTGATGCGAGTCTAGTCTAAGATTCGTCGCAAAGCATTGATATCTGCGTTGGAGATTTAGTCGGCATGTATAATATATAAATTTAAACGCTTGAGAAGGCAGACCGTGTCCATAGTTATGATCCATGCCAATGTGTCTTCCCTATAATCGATGAACTTGTCATAACAGCTCCGAACATGGCAATCATATTTGTTAAACTTGTTAGTAACGACCAACCGAAAGTTCACTAATCCGTTGATTCTCTTCCAAAAATTGTGTTGATCCATCTTACAAAACCCAAACCACCTATGCAAACCGTACTAGAAATGTACGCCTCCGTCTTATCCTCCCTTAAACTCTTTGCGCACACGAAACACCGACACGCATGACTCTGTCACCTTCTCCTCTTCCTTCCCTCTGTATTACATCAAGAGATTCATTAACTTGAGTAAGCGAACTATCCTCATCATGTTTTCCAGTCGAAGAAAAGGAGACGCACATGGAATGAAGGTTAGGTTAGTTTAATCGTTTTACTTTTTGCATTTTGCCCTAAAATTTGATCGATAAATTTTTTGTTCAGATTTTTCGTTTCAATTTTTTAAAATATGCACATTCAGAACTTTGAAAAACTTTGTTGGGTTTCGATCGACCTTGTAATATGGAGTTCATTTAGTGGGTGTTTATTAATAGTATGTGGAGTTCATTTGGTATGTAGTTATAAAGAGTTCAAAGGAAGTGGGTCGTGAGACATTCATATTCGTCAAACTTATTCCGATTGTAGGTTCATCGAGTCCATCCATGTCGTTAATTGGATGTCTTTTCCGTTTATAATCTATTTTAATGCTTTGCAATGAAAATTTTCATAATCCCAAGAGCTATGTAGGTGGAGGTCAAATTAATGCACGTCCTTGGTCCCTTCCCCTACAGCTTCACAAGAAATGAATTCAAGCCCTTGTTTCTAACAGCTTTGTCAGTCACAGCTTCACAAGAAATGAATTCAAGCCCTTGTTTCTAACTCTTTTGTCTCAATTTCGTTCGGTTCTCTTGTCTCAGTGGTGGTGGATAATCTATTGGAATTCGTTGGTGGCGGATAATCTATGGTTGTTTTGTATAACACACTTACTCCACCGAAGATGATATCAATAATGCCCTCAATGAAACCATTGGCGCCTTGCATTCTATGTAGAACTAGCAAAGAGATTCATACCCCTTGAAGCTGAACCAATATAATGCCCAAAGATCAACCATAGTTAACAAGTTCGGCCGTGTTGGCCAAAAAATTCGGAAATTCACTGATACGATTCGATTCGCCATTTAATACGTTAATTTCGATACGGTACAGTATTTTTGGTTCACCAAATCAATAAAGTTAATTTCTCCACTGCACGTTGCGATTTTGAACCGCTGAGCAGAGGGTACAATGCTCCGCTATTTCCTCTCGTTAATAAGAAGCAGCCATCGTACGCAGTGTTCAAATTTGAACACATCACAACCCTTCGGAAGCCCTCTAGCACGTCAGAGAAGTGCTCAGCAAAATTTACCATTCAAAAGAAATTTAAATTTTGATTTTTACAAGTTCTTAAAAAATTTTAAATAATATTATAAAATGTCATATGAAGGGTTGTTGTCCATAGGACATTTCAAAAAATTTCAGTTCTCTGACTGATGTAACACTCTAAAGTCTGCAGGAGGTTCTGCTAACACTCCAGAAAGTGCAATGGGACGTAATGGAGGTTGTTCATCCATTCCCAGGTCATTAGTCATAATGGCAACAGTGATAGAGTGCAATGGGACGTAATGGAGGTTGTTCATCCATTCCCAGGTCATTAGTCATAATGGCAACAGTGATAGAGTTAGCAATCATGATATGAGGTTTATGTTCACATTCCTTGATAATAGAGGTTTCTTTTCGCATTCATTGATAGGAGAGGAGAAGTAGTTATGTATTGGTATCCATGAATAGGGTATATTTTGAAGGTATCAGAGATTTAGAAGAAACAAATGACGAAAGACAGAATTAACAATGATTGAGGTATATTATTCTGAGCGTGTGAATCTTGCCTACATTGATTTTTCCAATCCCAACCTTATGACAAATGTAGCACAAGTTCGCAAAGTATTTTTAACTCTCAGTTTTAATTTTCAACTTTCATTTCCCTAGCTTTTCATTCAGTTCATTGATTTAGGTGGAACCGATTAAAATTATTATACAAGGAATGATTGATTAATCTTTATATAGTCATGTGTAGACTCTAGATTTTTTTTTATATCAGCTATCATGGCATCGATGAAGATTTTTTGGACTAGGTCTTTGAACAAAGTCAAAGGATTTTTGCCCTTCGTGAGGAGGAAATGATGAAATTGGTGCGGAATGAGAACCATCAAGGTTACACTCCATATCAAGCATAATATCTTAATCTTTCCATTCAACCCGAAGGTTTGATGTGGATTTGTGTCTCCTTATATTTAATTCTGCTTGTAATTAAATCTTTCTCTGCTCAACTCTGAAAAATCAATCCATTGAAGTATTTCACTTCATATTTTTTCATATATTCGTTTTTCCAGGGGATTGGAAGGGGAGTTATGAAGCTTCTGAAGTGTAAGGAAAGTGATTTCACAGTCCCAATAAATGGCCTTCAACAGGCATGCAGTTTAACATTTGAAAGGATATTTTTCATATTTGTCCAGCGCTTAAAAATAGATTAAAGTGGCAATATTGACATTTTTACATCATAACCACATACTACATTTTCTTTGGTATCTCCATTTCCCTTAAATTGTAAAATTTTATTCTTTCTTGTCAACCCAATATTAACACAAGATTGTTCAATTATGAGATTACCCCATTAGATGGTGATAACTACGCTTACTGATTCACGAACCTTTTTTTATCTTGTAAATAACTACTACCATCTACTACATCTTTGAGGATACCGAATATATTCAAGTACTGATCATCCTACCTTTATGAGAGGACATATTCATGACATTACTTTGATGTCCACATAGATATCTTGACATGGTATAATAAGGCTGATAGGGTTCCTTACATTTTCCATGAAGACATCATTACTTTGAAATTCTCATGTTTGAGATGGAAATCTTGAGATAACATAATAAGATCGATATGGTTCTTTATTTAGAGTTTCTTTTTAGAAAACATCAGTATACAGACAGAGTAATCTCTTTATTAATTTGAATTTTTATTTTACAGTAATAAATTAATACATTCTCATTTTATAGTAATAAACCAATAGTTTTTCATTTTATAGTAATAAATGAAATAAATTAGTTAAAGATGTAATTTTATCGTGTTTAAAAATAGATTAAAGTGATAATATTGATGGTTTTACATCATAACCACATTTTCTATTGTATCTTCATTTTCTTTCCTAATTTGCAAAATTTTCTTTCTTTCTTGCCAACCAACCATTGAGACAAGATTGTTCCATTTTGACAACCATTCAAACAAGATTGTTCAATTATGAAATGACCCATTAGATGGTGGCAACTACGCTTAGTGATTCTAACATTTTTTATATTCCTGTAAATAACTACTACCATCTCTTTTCTATTTTTAGATTATTCCGTGACTGACAACCATAATGCTTGCAAAATCCTAGCATTGTTTCCATTTGAACTTATTTTAATCAAGCTTACTATTAAGCCTAGCATTTGTAAAATCAAACTTTATTTAAAACCCTGTATTTCTTCTCTTATCTTAAAAAGCCTTTTTATTTATTAACTCTCCATTTTTTGAAAACATAGAAATTAATGCTATAAACAAATTTGAGAAATAAAAAGTGTGCTTCCCATAAATTTATGTAGAGTTTTGAAGAAGTGTTAAAATGAAAATCCAAGGCTCTATTAATAACCACACAACTGAAGATTACTCTGCCTACAGGGCTACAACTTAATTTTCTTTTTTCGGTTGGTATTCCCTAAAGATATAGAATGTCAATAGCTATCCATACAACTACTATTGTGTCTCCCGTTTCATTCTCTCTTCGGCATCTAGGAAATAAGTTGTGCATGTGGGTGTCCATGTAGCTACTAGTATGAAGGGTTTTGAAGGAGATGTTGAAATCATAGAAAAATTAAAGGATATTGTTAATGAAAAGAAACCATATTATTAGAAAAAGACATCAAAGAAAAGAAACGACATTATTAGAAAAAGATACCAACCAAACTTGAATTCATTGTAAGGACCAAGTTTGAAAACCATTCTTAAACAAAAAGAACAACCAACCAAGCCATACAACAACAACATTTCAGACCTGTATTACATGTTACAATATTTCCCTATTAGATATGGAAAAATTTCCTTTTAATTACATAAATTTTTGAATCTATAAAACTTAAAGTTTTTAATGGAGATGAAAGTCTATTGATAGTGTTCTTTGATTGAGCAATGTTAAGAGAAAAGTTCAATTCCCTTGGTTGTTGAAGGTATATATTTATTTTTTTAGTTTTCTTTAAATTGTTTCAAGCTGAACAAAACATATAGTATAAATTAGAAACAAATCAAAACTAAAGAAACTTTTTCCATTGTGCAAATAGATTTATATTTTCAATGAAAAAATTCAAATACTTTTGAAGATTATCTAATGAATAGAAGAAACATATGTTTACTTTTTTTTAATAGAATTTGAGAAAAATGTTTGCCTATTTACTAAATTCTATTGAGATTTTATAGTGTTTTAATGTAGCCACTTTTTAAATTTTAAAGATTTAGAAGGACACCATTTCATTTTGGCATTTTTTTTATAAAGAGTTTATTTAATATACACTTGTTAATAGAAGTACAATTTTTTTTATAACTTTTCATCTTTGAAGGGTTAGATAAATATATGCCCTTCCAAATAAAATTAAGACCAACCTTTCAAATTTGATCATTGATCGGACGCATTGGTTTCCACTACTGCTTGCGATTTTGAACATCTTAGCAGAGAGTACACTCTGTTCCTCCGGAGCAATATTTAATTTTCTCTGGTCAATAAGCAAGCAGCCATTATAATATATATAAAAACATTCAACTAGCCATCTTAGAAACATCTGTCCCATGGGACCATTTCTACATATATATAGAAATATCTATTTTACCTCAGCATTCACAAATTTCACTAATAATTTATATATTAAAAAATGTTATAGAAATTTTATATCTAAAATTTTCAATTATAAAATTGTAAATTCTTTTTTATGAAAAATTTATAAAAAAAGCTAATTTAGTAAAAAATTTAAAATATAGTTTTAAATAATCGTCATTATCTAAATTGGTTTTAGTAATAGTTGACTTGAAATTCAATTAAAGTATTTATTTTTTTATGATTCATCATTATTGAATAGGTTTGGATTCTAATGGGAATTAGTACTTTTTTAGTTTGTGAACATTATTTAAATATTCAATATTTCATTCTTTACATTGAATATCAATTTTGAGTTTTTTTATTTATATTAATATATTTTATTTAGATGTTTTCTCAATTCCCAAGACAAAATAGATTATCTTAGATAGATAAAAAAAAAAAAAAGTTAAAGAAATAAGCGTATTATTATAGGAAATATTTATTTTTATTTTATAAAGTTTTGGAAAAAAAAATAATATATTAATCTATATAAGATGTATATTCTCGAATTTTTTCCATATTAAATTTTATACCATCGAATTTTTTCCAAATTCATATTCATATTCGAATTCGAATTCGGTAACTATGAGATCAACCCATGATACTTCGCAGTTTTAGCCATTTTATCCAAGGTAATATCACATGAGATGAACCACTGATACTTCGCAGTTTTAGCCATTTTATCCAAGGTAATATCACGTGCGATGTACCCTAATAATCTCCAATGGCTTTGTGCTGCCTAATTTACTTCTTTTTCTACCGCGCATATCCAAAATATCATGACATAGCTCGATGTGGCAGCAGGTGAGTTCCGGTAGAACTGATTCGCCTAGTTTCCATGGTAGTATTGAAACTCAAAAACGAATTGATGACACTTAGGTGAAGAGAGAATGGGTAAGTCAAGAGATAATTGATGAAACAATTTATTCATAGTATATTATGGTATTATTGAAACTCAAGAACGAATTGATGACACTTAGGTGAAGAGAGAATGGATAAGTCAAGAGATAATTGAGGAAACAATTTATTCATAATATATTTATTTCATTAATATACACGGGTAACAACAAAATATTTGTATTTATCAACATAATTTAATATTAAAAATTTATTTATGGTTAATATATTTTCTGAGTAGAGATAATATTAAAAATATTTAAGTTATACTTTTATGTAGCACACTTGATGAAAGCTTCCTATCAAGATATTCCTTTGTATTTGTCAACTATGGTAAGTGAAAATACATATTAGCAAAAATTGCTTCTCACTATTTTACAAAATTTATTCCCATGATCATGTAGATTAACTTTTCATTTCTTTAGGTAATTCATCTTTGCAAACATCATACATCATGTTATTGTACCACTTTGGTATCTCTTGTTGGCCTTTTTGATAAAAATGGCAATGTTTGTATTAATGAAAATAAAACTCACTGGTCAGCTCTACGAAAGAAAGTCTGAACCAGGAGAGTCTGGCTTTGCAAAGCGCTCTACATTGTTCATGCACATTACACGTTAAATAGAAAACATGGTTTTAGGAAAGTTGGAACAACATCCTAAGAAATAAAAACTAATTCCTATTCTGAGGTTACATGAATCAACTCTACCTATTCTAGGATATTCTCCATTATCTTCAACACTCCCCCGTAATGGAGAATGGGTTCACATATATGCCTAACATCTCCCTAAACATTTGAAACTTAACTTTTCCAAGAGGCTTAGTGAAAATGTCCGCAACATTATCACATGTATTACAATATTCCAAATGGATTTCTTTGGATTTCACTTTCCCCTTGACAAAATGGAATTGTGTATCAATGTGTTTAGTGTTTTTGTGAAACACTAGATTATTGGCCAGCTTGATTGAACTCTTATTGTCACATCTGATTGTTGTTGTGATTGTCTGTTCTTCCCCAACATCTTGGAGAAGTCTCCACAACCAAATTGCCTCACACATTGCTCCACACATGGCTTGGTACTCTGCTTCTACTGAAGACAAGGATACTATGTTCTGCTTCTTACTACTCCATGTGATCACCCCGGATTCAAGACTGAATGCATAACCTGTTATAGATCTACGATCATCTACATTTCCTGCCCAATCTAAATCTGTAAACCCTGCCAATCTAACATCAGAAGAGTCAGTGTAAATAATTCCATAATCTACAGTACCTTGTAGATACCTCAAAACATTCTTTGTTGCATTCCAATGGCTTTCAAGTGGCTTAGACATAAATTGGCTTAGCACACTGATTGCATAATCCAAATCAGGTCTAGTGGTGGTTAGGTAGATTAGACTCCCAACCAAGTGTCTATAAAGTGTTGCATCCGCCACTTTTGAGCCATCCTCATACTGCAATTTGATGTTCTACTGTAGTGGTACCGGTGTAGGCTTACACTGATCCATTCTAAACTTTTCTAACAGGCCTTTGACATACTTTTCTTGAGACATAAATGTTTGACCTGAGTCTCTCTACATTTTGAGACCTAAACAGTATCTGAGTTCACCAAGGTGCTTCATCTCAAACATTTGTGACATCTGTTGCTTGATTTCATCAATTAGATATGTAGCATCACCTGTAATTATCAAATCATCTACATATAATGAAATCAACACTATGCACCCTTGTTCATCTTTCATAGTGTAAATATTAGGGTCATTCTTACTTCTATTATAGCCAACTTATAGAAAAAATGAATCAATTTTCTCATACCACGAACTAGGAGCCTGTTTTAGTCCATAAAGTGCTTTATTCAATCTACAGACTAAATGTTCTTTTCCTTTCTCTACAAACCCTTTTGGTTGCTCTAGATAAACCTTTTCTTTTAGTTCTCCATTCAAGAATGTAGACTTTACAACTAGTATGTGCATCATCTAATGTTTCTTAGTAGCTAAAGTGATTAACATTCTGATAGTGTTCAATTTAGCTACAGGGGTGAAGGTTTCTTCATAGTCTATCCCTTCTTTTTGTGTGTACCCATTTGCTACCAACCTAGCTTTCAGTTTTTCTATAGTTCCATCTGCATTAATTTTCGTTTTATATAGCCATTTACAACCAATGGTCTATTTTCCTCTAGGAAGTTCAACCAATTCCCAAGTGTTATTTCTGATTATTGAATCATATTCCTGTTCCATCGTTGTTTTCCATTCACTACTTTCATTTGCTTCTTTATAACTAGACGGTTCAACCACATTCATCATACTAGTTATAAAAGCATTTTCCCTATATCTTGCAGGCATTTGAGCTTTCCTACCTAATCTCCTGAGTGGTGGGGTAGTGGTTTCAAACCTTATTTGATCATCATTTACTTTTTCTTCCTGCTGCTGCTGTTGCTGTTGTTGTTCATCCTCTGCCTTTGTCTGCTGCTGACCTTGATTGTTCTCTACTTCTTCTTCCTCAAAGTACGGAATGTGCCATCCATCATAGTGCTCATCAATTTCTTCATTATCCTGCTCATGGAATTTAACATCTCTACTAACAAAGATCTTGTGAGTAGAGGGATTAAATCATTTGTATGATTTATATGATGAACAATACCCTATAAAAGTACATCTGATGGCTTTTGAGTCTATTTTTCTTCTATCTTCCTTTGATATGTGGGCAAATTCTTTACATCCAAATATTCTTAAGTGTTTTACTGTAGGCTTATATCCATATAATGCTTCAAAAGGAGTTTTAGACTCAAGACTTTTTGTAGGACTCCTATTTTTCAAATAAACTACAATATTCACTGCTTCAACCCAAAAACCATTCGAAAGATTCTTACCTTTCAACATACTTCTAGCACATTCCACCAGTGTTTTGTTTTTCCTTTCTGTTACTCCATTTTGCTGTGGAGTATGGGGTATTGTGAAATACTGCAAAATTTCATGATCTTTACAATATCTGATAAGCTCATCCTTCCTGTATTTTCCCCCTTGATCGGAAAGGAGAATTTTTATCTGTTTCCCTGTTTGTCTTTCAATAATATTTTTAAACTGCTTAAAGTATTCAAATGTATGACTCTTCTTACTTGAGAAATACACCCAAGAAAACTTCGTACAGTCATCAATAAATAGTAGAAAATATAGTGCACCTCCTAATGATTTTGTCTGCATGGGTCCACAAAGGTCTATGTGCACTAATTCCAGTATATCCCTCTGTTTCTTTTCTACTCTAATAGGGAATTCTTCTCTATGCATTTTTCCTAAAGTACAGGCATCATAGTCATTATGTACTTGTTTTAGTATAGGAAGATCTCTTACCATTTCCTTCTTTTGTAGTAACAACAAATCGTTGTAGTTGATGTGGCGAAATCTCTAATGCCAAAGCTCTTCTGTAGTCAGGCTCGCTGTTGTCAATGCTCGAACCAGTGCAGGTCTCACATCTAACTTGTACAGTCCTCCTGTTCAGATTCCTGTAGCAATTGTCTTCCTGTCATCTAGTAGATCTTTAATGTAGCAGTTAGATTTTAAAATTTCAACTTTCAAATCTTGGTCTGTAATCATAGATACAAAAATCAAGTTCTTTGTTATGCCAAGCACATACATTACATTATAAATTTGTTTGATATTACCATTAGGTAGAATAACAGAAACTTTCCCACTCCCTTTGATTTGATGACTTCTGTCATCACCTAGATAAATCTGTGCGCCTTCGTTGATTTCTTTAAAATCCTCCAGCCAGTGCTTATTCCCTATCATGTGTGTTGACACTCCTCAATCTACAGAACAGATGTCTACATCAACATTTTCATCACGATCTGCCATGAACAATATTAAATTCTGCACCTTATCACCATTCACAAGATGACCTGCATGTCTTTTTGGCTTCTGTTGTTCTTCATGATATTTCTTTTTCCTACACTCCCTAGCAATATGACCCAATTTTCCGCAATAAAAAAATTTAGTTTCAAAATAGTTTCTATTCATATGCATACCTTGGGTCAGATTTCGCCGTTTCTGTGAACTTGCTCCATTTTTCTATTGTGGACTCCCTTTCCCTTTGTAGAAGTTCTTCTTTGCCATCAATGCAAGATCGGCAGTCTGGGGCTTCAGAGTCAATCTTCTCTCTTCTTCATGCATTAGTATACCTGTCAGCTCTTCAAAATGTAGGATCTTCTCTCTGGCATTTATCCCAGTGATGAACATTTGATAATCATCAGTGACACCATTCATTTTAACGGTAACAAGATCTATATTGTCCATTGTATGACCAATGTCTGATAATTTGGTTTTCAGATCCTTGATCCTTGCTACGAATGAAGCAATTGTTTCATTCTCCTCCATCTTCATGGATAGGATCCTACTCTTGAGGAACAGAAGACGATTTGAATTCCTGATCTCGTACAATTCCTTTAGAATTCCCCAGATCTCGTTAGCTGACTTACCTTCTCTGATGTGCGGTATAATACAGTCTTTCACTCACATCTTTAACATTTTTCTTGCTCTAATTTTTCGTTTATTCCAATCTGGGACCGATTCTGATCCAGCAGTAGGCCTCGGCTCATCCCCATTCACAATCGTCCAAGCACTCTGCACTTCTAGCAGAGTCTACACCTTGAACTATTAATTTGCATAATTGGAACCATCGAGCTTGTTTTGCTCGTTCATGCATGCTTCAAATATATTGTTACTCATCTTGACGATTTAGAAGAAAAAAAATTTCGACAAGTAAAAGATATTAAATTTACCTCAGATCTGTGACAGAGATAGATCATTGTTCTTCAATGTTGTTTGATCTCGCAGCACACCCGCAGAGCATCGTGGCTTCCTTCTCAGCCTCCAAACAACCTTCTGTTGTCAGCTACATCCTTGTTCTTAGCTTCCCCTCACAACGACAACCTTGTTATTGGCTTCCACGATCGTCCCAGATATGCGTGTCTTTTCTGCGATGTCATCGCAACTGTACACATCTTTCCTGCAATGAAAAAGTTAAAAATATGCGCGAAGTTGTTACAGTGCCCTCGTCGCAGAGGTACACTCAAGATCAGCGACAATCTCAGAATCGTTGCAGTTATCCTCCTCACAACTGCAATCATCTCAATTCAAAGAACCACCCACTAGCCAGCATGCAGGTTCCTCAGCCCTGATGCTCTGATACCATGATAAAAATGGAAATGTTTGTATTAATGAAAATAAAACCCACTGGTCAGCTCTACGAAAGAGAGTTTGAACTAAGAGAGTTTGGCTCTGCAAAACGCTCTACAATGTTCATGCACATTACACATTAAATAGAAACCATGGTTTTAGGGAAATTAGAACAACATCCTAAGAAATAGAAACTAATTCCTATCCTGAGGCCACGTGAACCAACTATACCTATTCTATGATATTTTCCATTATCTTCAACACTTCCCACTTAGAAAAGAATGATACTTTCTCATCTACAACAACATCTCTATTAGTCACAATTATCTTTGTAATCTTTTATTATAGCAGCCAAACATATACATCTTTCTTTTGTCATCAAAATTACCTCTCTTTTGCTTGAAAATGTAATCATGAAAATAACACCTTACCAGAACTCCTTAAGAATGATATTTTTCAAATATTTACAAAGAAATTTGGAATATAAGCCACGATATTTATCGTTAAATAATATCAATATAGTACGTTTTACTTACGGAACATTCACCTTTCCATCTCCATAATTATCTTATTCTTCTTTTCCATGCCTCCATTTTGATATCGAGTAAAAAAATTGGTATATTTCTTACTTGAAAATTCCAAATATAAAAGTATTTCCATAATCATCTGAAGCCATCTAACCTTACGTGGACTGCAATATACCTCCAACAACACAACACAAAAATCCATGAAAGATTAATCATTAAAATGTAACTCAAACAACATAACACAAAAATTCGTGAGAGATTTATCATTATATTTGATAGTAACAATGAAAAGCACCCGATTACGTCTTCAAGTGAAAATAATTAAGCAACGGTGTTTCTTTCTGATCAATGTTGAGATGTTGGAATCTTTGGTTTCTTTTTAATTAATGTTGAGAGGTTGAAATTTTTGGTTGTTTTTATGGACTTTAAATATTGTGTTAACATATTTTTGAGATATTTTTAAGAGTAATTTTCTTTTAAATTAACATTTATATAGGGTAATGTTTGGATGTTGTTATCGACCTTAAATATTATATTTTCATATTTTTAACATAGTTTTAAGGGTAATTTTCTTAAATATTGTGTTTTTGTATTTTGAAGAAAATTTTAAGAGTAATTTTGTTTCAAATTAACTTTCAAATGTTGAAATGTTTGGTTGTTGTTGTAGGCCTTAAAAATGTATTCCCACACTTTTGATACACTTTCAAGAATAATTCTCTTTTTGTTTAGATGTGAGATTATTCAAAGGCTTTTTTATAAATTCACAATAGAATATATAAAATTAATGTTTAGATGTGAGATTATTGAGAGATTATAGTGATAAATTGAGGAAAAAATATATTAATTGCGTGCATTGGTGGTTTAGGAAATGTCTCATTGCGTAAGATTTGACCTTTACAAAGACAAATATTTTAGCCAGTATATGCTTCTTTTGATGTGTTTCTTCTACGTTATAGATAATGAAATCTTAGTTGTCATTATCATGTGACTTTTTACTTTTATTTTGGTTCTCCCCATGTGATGTGATCGTGGGGTCATCAACATTAACACATTTAGTTAACAATTTTGTGGTTTCTTTGTAAAGTGATTATAGGGTCATCAACATTAACACATTTGATCAATAGTTTTGGGGTTGGTTTGTGAAGATCTTCCCAACAAAGATGGTTAGTCAATTATTAAAGAATCTAAAACAAATATTAATTTAATGTTAACATGGATTGAATTGAATTAGTCACTAGTCAAATTTAATTATATTGTGTAAGAGAACATTTTTATTTTTTCTCTTACTTGTTCCCCATTTTATTATATGTTATATTTATTTAACCTAATTTGTTATAGGGTTTCTTTGTATTGATCCAAAGAAATATTTTTTTGATGATTTGAAATGATTTTTTTAAAGTAGGAGTTATGTTTTCATATTCATATAAGAAACTTTTATGAATTCAAATTTGTAGATTAATTTAAGACAAAAGTCTAAATTTTTAAAATTTACCCAACAACAACAACATATCACATTTG
This sequence comes from Pinus tabuliformis, assembly GCA_031772625.1. Lineage (NCBI taxonomy): Eukaryota > Viridiplantae > Streptophyta > Pinopsida > Pinales > Pinaceae > Pinus > Pinus tabuliformis. The sequence goes on from CM062816.1 coordinate 1,450,384,484, forward strand.
TCTTCATCTATGCTCTTCCTTATGATGTTCCCTTTTGAACATGTAGTCCAATTGCTAGTTATTATTTATTTAATTTATATAACTTTAAGAATCACATTTGTCTTCATCTATGCTCTTCCCTATGATGTTTCCTTTTGAACATGTGGTCCAATTGCTAGTTATTATTCATTTAATTTATATAACTTTAAGAATTTGTAACAATAAGTTTTAAGTTTTGACACTGAATAATAGTTTGGAAATTTGATTTCAAGTATTGTATTCTCAAATAACATCCATAAATTTTATTTTAAAAAAAAACTGAAATTTTGGAAACTTTAGACCACTCTTCATTGCATCCATAGGTAACTATTTTGGAATACATTTGATTTAATGATCAATAATTATTAGGTGAATGGTAGACATTTAGCTTTATCAAATATTTTAGAGTATTCTTGGTAGTATATACAAATTAAGGTTGAAATTTATCTCCATTGTAGTTATGCCTTTTTTTTAACTTCTACATATTGATTAATTGAAAAAATGTTATCTTAAAATTTAAGATAGATATACATTGATTCTTAATAATACAATTTATATTATATATAAAATTCATATCTCATTATATAAAAATGTTCTTATTTTTAATTTTATTTAAAAATTTATAATAAATATAATTCACAATAAGATATTTTATTTATAAACTATATTATATGTATTAATATTATTAGATCTACATAGTGAAATTTTTTATTTATGACTTAGATTGAATTTATTATTATTATTATTAATATTTTAAATCTAACATATTGATTCTAAATTAGATATGTAAATGAATTACACATTACCTTCTATCATTACTATAAAGAAGTAAATGAACTTTTTAACTTTCAATTATTATTTTTATCAAAATATATATATATATATATATATATATATATATACACACTTTTTCCTTCTTTTTTTTGATTAAAATCTGAGACATATGCTTTCTCTATATATATATGAAATTCAGATTAATATAAATTAATTGTCATTAACATTCAAATAATTTATTTAAGCTATTGAAATTTTTTTTTTTTTATTTACTTTATCTTCTTTTAAATTTGTTATAAAATTATGTTACTCCATATAGATATTTAAATATTTTATTTATGGTTAAAAAGGAAAGGTGTTTACATCTCCTTCATACTTGGTTGTAATATCAACTAACAAATCTTTTATTTATGGCTAAAAACGAAACATGTTTAAATCTCCTTCATACTTGGCTATAATATGTTTAAATCTCCTTTATACTTGGCTATAATATCAACTAATCCCAACAAATACAGTGAGATAATTAAAATTAACCAAACATATATATTCATTATTGTTATTTATTACACACAAATTCTTATTTTTATTTTAAAAATATTTTATTTTATTTTAAAATATATACCTGTCACATCACTTTCATACTAAGTTATAGAATATGTCACTCAACACAATAATAATTAAAATATTTAAATACTATTGGAAGAAAATATATAATTTCTTCACTTTTTACCATAAAATTAGCTTATGGCCTGTACAAACATATGTACAATAATATACCTAAATTCATTATGGCCTGTACAAACATATGTACAATAATATACCTAAATTCATTATAATTCGAGATTTATGATCTACCATGATTGATTAATTTATTTTAAATGTAAACCTTATATATTAGATCTTTTAAATTTTGACTCTAAAATATATTAAAATACAAAATAAACTAAATGGATTAAAATATTAAAAATAAAAAAAACTAAATTGATTATATATTTATTAATTTATTTCTTTTAAATATAATTATTTTCTATTATTAAGAGTTTGGGGGAAGAAGTTCGGTACGTACAAATACATAATTCCATTATTCTCAAATATTGTTCCGATATCATAAGATTTTTATATTCCATATACTTTTTTATATGGAAGGTTTTGGAGTTCATATGAAGTGATTAGCTAACGATTCATATTATTATTTTTAAAATGATTTTAAAATAAAAATTAAACTTACTTGTTAGTTTTATTTATATATATTAATTATAGCGTTTTTAAAACTAAAAATCTTCTCAAATTTTATATGTACCCATAGGAATATATTTTATATTTTATTTAATTATAGAATGTGTTTCAACACCAATTTTTTATATATATTTTTAATAATTTTTTACATTTTATTTTGGTTGTGTAGAAAAAGGTTGTGCAGCTTTTTCTTATTCAGCGTTTTTAATGGTGTTTTGACCATAACATATATATAAATTATATATATAAAAAAAAAAAAAAAAAAAAAAAAATAGAAAATTATTATGTTATTAGATAATTTATTTAATCATAAACTTATTGGAATCAAATATATTATCTAATAAGATGTGAAGGGATTTTGTCTCACAAAATTGGAGTTACAAAAAATAATACATTTAATGACAAATTTACTTGAATCGAATATATTACTTAATATGATGTGATGAAGGGATTTCATCTCACAAAAATTGGAGCTACAAAAAATCATACATTTAAAGGAGACAAGATTGCTATATTTTAAACCATTATATTGAGGAAGAAAAAATCATCCGAGTTTATTTGGATTTAATTTGTTGTTAATAGATTCATCATGAAGCTTTGTTGAAACATCAATAAGGCATTTTTTGGTAATGTACAATTTTACAATTGATCACATGTTGACCAATTCTTTCCTAATTTTGGCTACAAGTTTAACAATCCACAAACACACCTTGGATCTATACAAAAAAGGGTGAATCATTCAATCAAATCCATATACCTAGTCTCTCATGCATTTATAGATATGGGGAGAGGAATGTGCATGTCTTTAACCTTATCAATTGGCGTAGATATTAGCTTATGAAGCTAGTTGGAATCCTACTCCTAGAGACCTTACACACACCATAGAAGGAGAACCCAAATCTCCTACTAAACATGAAACATAAGATAAATCTAATGTTAAACTTCTGTGTGAGTCCAAATCCAACTAGATGAAGCCAAATGCATATAGGAATTAGGGGAATAAATTGAAATTAACATATAAAGAAATGGAATTCTTACAGTATTATACCTTCAAAGTTAATCTCACTTGACCATGTAAATAGTTGGGTCTCTAAAATCCACCAACATTTACCTACAATTTGTCTCTATATCTTCTGCTCTCCCTAGAATGGTCTTCCTTATATAGGCATTGTGTAGATTTGATAATATGTATCTAAACATTGATGACTAAGAGAAGTTAGGCTAAAGCTTCAACTATTGACCCTTTATTAGTCATTTTTCTCTGATTTGAAGTGATCATCTTGGAAACCCAATTTATAGAAGGATGACCCTTTATTACTCCTTACACACTACATTACAGTAATACATCACTATTCTACCACATAAATTAGTGATGGGACACTAACATTTCTCTCTAGTGACGTGAGAGGTGCATCTCATATTTGAATGCTTGTCTAGGATAGGTTATGTTCCCTCTTCCAACCCGAGCATGGTAAATAAGGTGATATAACCTTAGGATGGTAACTAGAATGATAATGGATTCCCCCTATTATGTGAGGTAAGAAGAGAAACTAATGACCATAATACATTATGTTATAATGAATCTTAGGAGGTGGCACAAGGAAGGGCTTGAAATTGAAGGAATTAAATAGGATTTGCAAGGCATCCAAGTAAATCCATATAGATCATCCTTGAGGTAGGAAGACCCATTCTGAGTACAAGAGATAACTAAGAATTCCCATTATTACTTTGCAATATAGATATCTAACATGAAATGATAATACATGGAAATGAAGGAACACATTAGGGATCCATGCCATCAAGAAAGAGATCATAGCCACTAGAAAGTACATTATGGGTCTATGTCACAATATACATCAGTATGACATAAAACACAAAGAAACATTCCCATGAGTGGTCCTCAAAGTACATAATATGGTACAATACACCGTCATATATTGGGAGGGGTTACATATATGATCCTACATCATGTGAATAAAAGAGTTTATGTGGAGCATGGTAGAAATTGTTTGATTACTGATCATGAAGGTATACCATTAAAAGACTCTAGGGGACCCACAAATGATGAAAATGGACCCTATGATACCTAGTACAATCCATTGAGCATGAATAAGTAAGCGAGCGTTGAACATTGGTGGACTCAATTTATTAAAGATAGATGAGGAGAAAACATTTCCAATTGCAAGGAAACTTGATAATGAGTGTTGTAAGTTGCAAGATACTACTATTTTCTAGTTCAAAATCCTAGATAATGACTTGATGATGATAGGAGATATGTAAAATGAGGGCCTTGATATGTCCCTAAGAAATCCACACAAAATAGGTCAAGGGATTACGAGAATACATGGATTCACCATGAATAACTAACATAAGGATCACTGACACAAAAGGTCAATAACACTACAAATGGTTGGCTATGGTTTTAACCACCCCTGAACATACTTAGCATCACATAAGAATGAATTGGAAACATTGAATAATGAACACCACGTAATATCATGTAATAATCCAAGAGGCATTGAACCACACTCCATAATGAATGGAAGAATAATCAATTGAAGGAATATATGATTCATATGTATAGTATAGATAATAGGAAAGCTATAACCTAATTGCATGACAATTTTGCAAATAAATTCCTTGTTCAAAGGTGATGCAATTAATGATGTTGATTCCTGATATGGACTCCAATAAACTTACTCCTATTTTTCTAGTATCTATTTCATAGATTTGTGATCATGAAAGAGAAGATAAGTAAGATCAATAGTATATTTTCCATTTAATTTTAATGAGCCCAAAAGAGATAAAATTATACTTGATAGGATGTCTTTTTCATTGGGTTTTAATTATAGTGAAAGAGTTAAAAGTGTGCTTGGTGAAGTTTCTTCTTTATGGTTTAAAGAGATCAAAGAAGAGGTAGTCATATGTTAAGTATCTTTCTGATATCATTTAACAAGCACAATAAATAGAGAAGATTTAGCTCATCATCTTTCATTATATAATTAGAATGAAAATAATTCAAAGGAATCTCATCTTGGAGAAATGAGTGGTATAAATGGGAAGCATCTACATCAAATATGGTGGAATTTCCTTAAGCATGATGAAGGAGAGAGGCTAGAAATGTACAGTTACTCATTTTCAGGGTATCTCCAAGAAGGGTGAAGTCAACAAGAAAAACAAAATAACGTTGAAAACATAAAGAAGTAAAAGATGATTATAGTGGAAGTAGGCAAAGAGATAGATAAAAATAGCATAGTAGTATACACAAGTCATTGTAACAGTGAGCATTGATGATCGCAAAGTAACAAAAATAGTTTTTGATCCTCCTTTAGATATGGCTAGAATATATAAGAGGAGAGATCAATGAGGTTCAATTCAAGGCATGGTGGTTCTATAGGAGGAATCTCACATCTACAATAAGAAGTAGCATGGAAACCAAAATGGAAAATGTGTACTATACTAGGGAATTCATGGAAATATAGGCTCTATCGCTAAAGATATGTTATAAAATCAATAAAATTTTAATGTTGTTACTTGATGGGGTCATACCTAAGGAACTATCAAATATGGCATAACTGGTTGATAATGTAATGTAGAGTGCAATGAAAGACCTACCTATATGAAAATATAAAAAAAAGTGCACCAAATATATATTTGATGTCACTTTTAAACCAAAGGTTTCTTCAAGTACCCATTTCTGAAAAATAAACTTGTAACACCCCTATGTCTTTCCTATTCAAACATGGCTATTTTAAAACTTTTAAAATATTGTTGGGCTAAATGGAGCCATAATTGAAACTATATGATGATGTAATATTCTATTATTATTTGAGTTGTAAGTAAATTGTTTTGGAAATATTTGGAGAAGAGCACTAAAGTTTAGAATATTTCTTGCTAGCTTATGAAAAGTTAGAGGTGGTTAAAGTCCACATGGTGGACTTTTCCTAAAAGTCTCTTAAAAATTGCTAGGAGAAAATAATTAAAAATATTAACATAATGAGAGAGAAAGATTATGTTAATCACTCATTCTGAGAGAAATTGATGGGGCCAGCCCACGTGGTCTCGCCGTCAATGCGCTGATGTGTTATGTGACCGTAATGAATATAATAATAATATGGGTTTTGGATATTTATGTTGGTTGATTTGTAATCTGCGTTGTATTGATTTTGGTTTACAGTGATTTGTACCTTGGTGGCTTACCCGTTGAACACCTGTCCCTCCTCGGGATCCCACGAATCTGCCCTGGTTTGGGGTTTTTACTCCTTTGCGCTCATTTGTTTCTCGTTGTTTCTCCCGGTCATTTGCTCTGCGAGCTCTACAACTTCGGTGGTTTTGGTTGTGGTTTTCTGAGGCTTGTCTGCACGGTTTGCTGGCTGTGAGCTCCTGGTTACCCTTTTGACTTCGATCGTTGGTTCTCGGCCTGGTATGCCTCTACTCTTCTGGCGATTTATTAAGGCTTTGGTAAGTTTCACTTGGCAGTATTCTTCGGCTTGCATTTTGGCTGTTATTGTGAGTTGGGGTTTTTCTTTTAAGGGTCCCCACCTGTGTGTGTTGCTATTTGTGTCTTGCGAGTGGTTACAATTGCTCTGTTAATGGTTTCTGCCTCTGTGTGTTGCTGTCTGTATCTTGTGAGGGTTTAAGTTATACGATAGCGGTGTAATGCTTGATATTTCTTTCAATATTGGTTCAACCCTTTCCACAGACTTCGGCAATCCGGTGGCGACGTTCTCCGTTGGGTTCTCTGCCAACTCGTTCGGTAAGTCTTTGTTTTATGCTGGATATTAGCAGTCCTCCTTTACCTGTATCTGATGTCTTGGCTTCTTCGTGAGCAGGGGGGTCTCCTCGTGGTCGAATGGAGGCTATGGTTCGTCGAACAGGTATGGTGCCATTTTTGTTCGTTTCTCGTTCTCTTCAGTTTCTTTTTAACTTAGTTGGTACTGTTACTTGGAGCCTAACCACTCTTGGTCGCTCTCTTGCAGGTGAGACCGTTCGAGGGTTCCGGTGTTTGAGCTCTCAGCTGTTCGGGAAAACACGGGTAGCTTCTCTATTGTTTGGTAGCTTGATTGTAGGGGTGTTTCGACTTTATTGGCTGAACTTTGTTTGCTGGCCTTAGGCTGCTCTCTGTCTGTACTTAACTTTCTTTGGTCGTTGGGCACGACGTTGGCTGTGGTTCTGGGTCATACGGGAAATTGGCTTCTTGTTTGCTGTTAGGGTTGATTTCTCACGATTGTGAATTGAGTCCAGTCTTCTACTTTGGACAATATGTAAATGTATATTGAATTTTGGTCGACTGTATTATTGTAATCATATGAATTTAATGATGAAATAAATTAGACTTGCGTTTGTAATTTTCAGATACCTGTTACGAGGTCTTTTTTATTATTTGGTTATATTGATTCGTGCTGTTACTTGTCGTCCAACTGGTTTATCTTCTCCTCTGGGTCCAGAACCTGTAGCAGTACATTCGACAGTATTCATATAATAACTTATTAGCAAAGTTATACAACCATTGAGGACACGGTAGGATTATATGTGCACAGAATGTTTATATTACTCTCTCTGTTTATTTTCATACAAAGTCGAACCCTGTAATCGACTTGTTTCTCTCCTTTAGTACCACTGTTTTGAAATAGTTTTGTAACTGCTGTTAGTTTGTGTTGTTGGTTACATCAGTTATTTCATATGTGGAAATTCTTCATAGCTAGCTAGCACATTTTCTTTTCATGCTTTTACAACAGTAATATAACTGTTTGGAAACAAACATTTCTAACTAATTACTACTGCTCCTAATTAAAAATCATTACATTATTCATAGGCAATTTTAAAAATAAAGTAAAATAAAATAAAGACAGATATACTATCCATCCAGCGAACTGTGTTCTCTGTCATTTTCAGAAACCATGTCAATCTTGCTTCCGTCTTTGCCCTGTTAGCCAGATGCTCCTGCATCAGGCTCCCGGGGTAAAAGAAATTCATGGCTCCGTTCCATGAGTTCCTCCACCGAATAGCCAGCCTTCTGTATCTGCGCCGCGTCGAGCCATGAGCTGTCCTCCATTGGACTGTCTCTCCACTTGACGAGGTATCATAGATATTCTTTCCTACGTGTCTTCTTGGCTACCTGGGTACTGCGGATCCCTTCAATCTCATGGAACTGGGCCAAAGGAAATTGTTTCTTCCAAGAACTGTCTCCAAGTTGGGTGTCCCGTTCTGGCCATACCACACTGTCATCCTCTGCTTGGGCATTATATGGGAACAGATCTGCCACATTGAAAATAGGTGATATGCCTATGTCAGGTGGCAGTTGAATCTCATAAGCGTTGGCTGAAAATTTACGTAAGATCTTGCATGGACCAATTTTCTTATATTTTAGTTTATTATACGTGCCCTTAGGAAACTGTTCCCTCCACAGGTGCGCAAGGACCTCATCCCCAACATTAATTTGACTTTTTCATGAAGTTTGCTCATTGTTTCGGCAAAGTCTTCCCCATCCGCGCTTCTCCGTTCCAACTTTCCCAAATCTCGCAGTTCATGTATTCCCCGAGGATGCATGCCATACAAAATCTGAAATGGGCTGTGTCCGGTGCTACGATTGGGCGAATCGTTATAAGCGAATTCTGCCTGAGCGAGAGCTCGATCCCATAACCGTGAATTTTCTCCAGTTAAACTCCGTAATAAATTCCCCAAGCTCCTGTTCACCACTTCCGTTTGTCCATCAGTCTGCAGATGATACGCAGAGCTGAAATTCAATTGCGTGCCCAACTTTTTCCACAGGGTGCGCCAAAAATGTCCTGTGAATTTTACATCCCTGTCTGAAATGATAGATCTGGGTAGGCCATGTAGTCTAACAACCTCCGTGAAAAACAGGTGTGCCACATACGTGGCGTCACTAGTTTTCCGACAAGGAATAAAATGAGCCATTTTCGAAAATCTATCTACCACCACCATTACCGAATCATATCCCCGCTGCGTTCTAGGCAGTCCTAGGACCAAGTCAATGCTGACGAGTCCCATGGCCTGCTTGGAACAGGTAGTGGTGTGTAAAGTCCAGTATTCTGACTGTGTCCTTTCGACAGTTGACAGAATTTACACCTGTTTACATATCTTTATACATCCTTGCTCATTTTAGGCCAATAATAAAAATGTCCGAGTTGCTCCAAAGTTTTATTGATGCCAAAATGTCCCGCTAATCCACCACTATGCTTCTCCCGTACAATATTCTCCCTCATTGAACAGTCCGGGATGCATAACTGCCCACCTCTGAACAATAATCCTTCCCGTAAATTATAGTCTAACCATGGGCTTGCATTCCTCAATACGGGATTTTGGCAGGCTTCAAAAGCTTCCTTGAAATCTGTGTCCGTTTTGGTACAAATCCTTCAAATATTCGAATCCCATCACCTGTATGTTACTTTCTTGTAAGAGCAAAGCTCTTCTGCTCAAGGCATCCGCCACTTTGTTGGCTTGCCCACTTATGTGTTTTAACACGAAAGTGAAACTCTGCAAGTATTCTACCCATTTGGCGTGCTTATGGTTTAACTTGTGCTGCTGCATTACATATTGTAATGTCGAATTATCAGAAAATAATACGAACCCATTGCCCAGCAGGTAGTGCCTCCAATGTTTTAGAGCTTGGACCACAACATAAAATTCCTTGTCATACGAGGAATATTTCTGCCGGCTCTCATTTAGTTTTTCACTAAAAAATGCCACTGGTCTGTCTTCCTGACTGAGAACAACGCCAATAACTATTCCACTTGCATCACACTGAACCTGAAAGAGTTTATTAAAATCGGGCAGCCTCAAGATTGGCCTCTCCGTGATCTTTCGCTTCAAAAGCTGAAAACTGTCTTCTGCCATCTTGGTCCAACAAAAAGGTTCAGTGGCCTTTTTTATGGTCTCTAGCATTGGTGCGCAGATTTCACTGAAATTTCTAATAAATTTCCGATAAAAACTTGCCAGTCCGTGAAAACTACGTACCTCAAATAAGCTCTTCGGTGACGGCCAATTTATAATTGCTGCAATCTTTTCGGGGTCCATTTTCAATTCATTTTCTGCAACTACAAACCCCAGATAGACTAGCTCCTTCTGCAGGAAACTGCATTTCTTTAAGTTTATCAGCAGTTTGTTCTGCTGTAACTTCTCTAACACCCTTCAAACATGTTGAAGATGCTCTCCTTTCGTTCTGCTGAAAATTAAGATATCATCAAGGTAAACTATCATGAAATTGCCAATAAATTCCTTTAACATCTCATTCATCAATCTCATAAAGGTACTAGGAGCATTGCCTAATCCAAATGGCATGACCAGCCATTCGTACAACCCTTCATTAGTCTTGAAAGCTATTTTCCACTCATCTCCTTATCTAATACTGATCTGATGATAACCACTCTTCAGATCAATCTTTGTAAAATAAGCTGCTCTGCTAAGACAATCCATCATGTCGTCCATTCTGGGTAAGGGAAATCTATATCGAATAGTGATTTTATTAATAGCCCGCGAATCTATACACATTCGCCATTCTCCACCCTTCTTATGTGCGAGTACTGTTGGTACTGCACAAGGGCTCAAACTTTCTTTGATAAGTCCCTTATCCAGCAACTCCTACACTTGTTTACGAATTTCTTCATTGTCTTTCGGACTCATTCTATATGCTGCCTTGTTCAGCAGGCTTGCTCCAGGTATAAAATCAATATGATGGCTAATACTCCTCTTGGGAGGCAACTTATCTGGTAGATCGTCAACTACAATGTCTTGAAATTCTTTTAACAACTCCTGAATTTCTGCAGGCAATTCTGACTTTTCTGTGTTCAGCAACATCGGTTTTGTCCTCCTTACAATCGCATAATTGACCTCATTTTCCTCAATCTGCTTCACAAACTATTTTCCTCCTATTAACAATGCTTTTGTTCCACTTGATTCTGCTGCATCCTCCTCTTTGATGGGTACAAGCGTATGTTTGATCCCATCTTTCACAAATTTATAACAATTCGTCCTCCCATCGTGCGTCACCTTCTGATCATATTGCCACGGTCTCCCTAGCAGTATATGGCACATGTCCATTGGCATAATATCGTAGACCACCGTGTCTTGATATTTGCCAATGTGAAATTCAACCTCGCACTGTTCATCAACTAATAGTTGGTGGCCTTTCTGTAGCCACTACACCTTGTAAGGTGTGGGGTGTTTAAGCCGCTTCAATCCCAGCTTTTCCACCATTTCTGTGGAAACTAAATTGTCTGTACTCCTGCTGTCTATAATCAATTTACAACACTTTCCATGTGATTTGCAAACTGTTCGAAACAGCGCCTTTCGTTGGGTCTGTTCAGCCATCTCCTTGGCTGGCTTCAACAACACTTTGTTCAAAATTAGAGCCTCTCCTGTTTCTGCCACATTTTCTATCTCCCGGGGCTGTGCTTCAGCTTCCTCAGGCTGCGCAACAAATGCTCCCCTCTGGCCAGCGTGCTCAGCTTCCGGGCATTCGAAGGATCTGTGCCCCCACTTATGGCACCTGTAGCACTGGACATTAGTCCCCCTTCCGTGACCATTTCCTCTTCCCCGCTGATATGGCCAACCTCCTCTAGTGCTATCTCCCTTCTCTGTTGTCCCTGAAGCTCTGGAACTGCTGCCTTCTTCGTTGTTAGTGGCAGTTCTCCCTCTGCCATAGGACTGTCCTCATCCTCTGCCATTTCCTCTCCCTCTCCTGTTGTTCTGTTTCCTGTTAATTTTCTCTTCAGCCTTTACAGCACTCTGAAAGGCCTCTTCTATATTTCGGGGAGAGAGAATACTAATCTCGTCCAATATTTCCAACCTCAAGCCATTCACGTACCTCGCTATTTTTTCTGGAGTATCATCCGTATAACTAGCACGTAAATTTACTCGATAAAACTCCTCTGTGTACTCCTTTACAGTCATACCTTTCTGCCTTAAATTCTGTACTCGTCGATAAAGTTCAACCTGGTAGTCTTTAGGCAAAAACCTGCCCTTCAGCTTTGCCACCATCCTTGGCCACTTTCTTATTGGCAACTTGTTCATTCGTCTCCTGTCCGCTTGGACACTATCCCACCATAAGGCAGCGTGTCCTTTTAACTTAGTCGCAGCAAATCTAACTCTTTTGTCCTCACTGATCTCCTCATTTTCAAAATACTTGTCTAACTCACTTACCCAATCCAGCAAAACATCGGCGGACAGACTGCCATCATAGTTAGGGATCTCAGGTTTGGGTTTGCTGCTAGCTAACAGTACCGATCTCAACAGTCTTAACTCCGGGGCTTCTTCCTCTGACCCATCTATAACAGTTGCTGCCTCGTCTTCACTATCATCCCCAAGTTCTGGGTCTCTTCGCCTACCTGCCTCTACTGCTTCCAAGCGAGCAGTAAGGATTCTCAACTATTCTCTCAAGCCCTTGTCTGCTACTCTGCGTGCACCTCTTCCACGTCCTCGTCTTTTTACTTCCATCTTCCCCTGTTTCCTTAAAATGCTGCTCTGATACCACTTGATGGGGCCAGCCCACGTGGTCCCGCCGTCAATGCGCTGATGTGTTATGTGACCGTAATGAATATAATAATAATATGGATTTTGGATATTTATGTTGGTTGATTTGTAATCTGCACTGTATTGATTTTGGTTTACGGTGATTTGTACCTTGGTGGCTTACCCGTTGAACACCTGTCCCTCCTTGGGATCCCACGAATCCGCCCTGGTTTGGGGTTTTTACTCCTTCGCGCTCATTTGTTTCTCGTTGTTTCTCCCGGTCATTTGCTCTGTGAGCTCTGCAACTTCGGTGGTTTTGGTTGTGGTTTTCTGAGGCTTGTCTGCACGGTTTGCTGGTTGTGAGCTCCTGGTTACCCTTTCAACTTCGGTCGTTGGTTCTCGGCCTGGTATGCCTCTGCTCTTCCGGCGATTTATTAAGGCTCTGGTAAGTTTCGCTTGGCACTATTCCTCGGCTTGCATGTTGGCTGCTATTGTGAGTTGGGGTTTTTCTTTTAAGGGTCCCCGCCTCTGTGTGTTGCTATTTGTGTCTTGCGAGTGGTTACAATTGCTCTGTTAATGGTTTCCGCCTTTGTGTGTTGCTGTCTGTATCTCGTGAGGGTTTAAGTTATACGATAGCTGTGTAATGCTTGATATTTCTTTCAATACTGGTTCAGCCCTTTCCACAGACTTCGGCAATCCGGTGGCGGCGTTCTCCGTTGGGTTCTCTGCCAACTCGTTCGGTAAGTCTTTGTTTTATGCCGGATATTTGCAGTCCTCCTTTACCTGTATCTGATGTCTTGGCTCCTTCGTGAGCAGGGGGGTCTCCTCGTGGTCGAATGGAGGCTATGGTTCGCCGAACAGGTATGGTGCCATTTTTGTTCGCTTCTCATTCTCTTCAGTTTCTTTTTAACTTAGTTGGTACTGTTACTTGGAGCCTAACCACTCTTGGTCACTCTCTTGCAGGTGAGACCGTTCGAGGGTTTCGGTGTTTGAGCTCTCAGCTGTTCGGGCAAACATGGGTAGCTTCTCTGTTGTTTGGTAGCTTGATTGTAGGGGTGTTTCGACTTTATTGGCTGAACTTTGTTTGCTGGCCTTAGGCTGCTCTCTGTCTGTACTTAACTTTCTTTGGTCGCTGGGCACGATGTTGGCTGTGGTTCTGGGTCATACGGGAAATTGGTTTCTTGTTTGCTGTTAGGGTTGATTTCTCACGACTGTGAATTGAGTCCAGTCTTCTACTTTGGACAGTATGTAAATGTATATTGAATTTTGGCCGACTGTATTATTGTAATCATATGAATTTAATGATGGAATAGATTAGACTTGCGTTTGTAATTTTCACATACCTGTTACGAGGTCTTTTTTATTATCTGGTTATATTGATTCGTGCTGTTACTTGTCGTCCAACTGGTTTATCTTCTCCTCTGGGTCCAGAACCTGTAGCAGTACATTCGACAGTATTCATATAATAACTTATTAGCAAAGTTATACAACCATTGAGGACACGGTAGGATTATATGTGCACAGAATGTTTATATTACTCTCTCTGTTTATTTTCATACAAAGTCGAACCCTGTAATGGGCTTGTTTCTCTCCTTTAGTAGCACTGTTTTCAAACAGTTTTGTAACTGCTGTTAGTTTGTGTTGTTGGTTACATCAGTTATTTCATATGTGGAACTTCTTCATAGCTAGCTAGCACATTTTCTTTTCATGCTTTTACAACAGTAATATAACTGTTTGGAAACAAACATTTCTAACTAATTACTACTGCTCCTAATTAAAAATCATTACATTATTCTTAGACAATTTTAAAAATAAAGTAAAATAAAATAAAGACAGATATACTATCCATCCAGCGAACTGTGTTCTCTTTCCTTTTCAGAAACCATGTCAACCTTGCTTCCGTCTTTGCCCTGTTAGCTAGATTCTCCTGCATCAGAAATACAAAATTGGGTGGAATAAAGCACAACGGGAGAAAAAAGACGTGCTTTAAAGAAAAAGAAAAAAATCATTTTCGAAAAAAACTAAAACAAAAATACCTAGGCAAAATCCTCGTAGACCTTAAAGAAGGACACCGCTAAAAATATGTTAGGGAAGAATTCTATAAAATAAACCACTTAGGAACTAAAGAGGTTGTTGATTCCTTATGGAAAGAAGATCTTAGCTTGGGGGGACTATTGGAGATAGTTCAAGGTTGGGCAAAACGTGCTCTGTCCTTGAACAATTCCCAAGCAATTAATTATGCTAAAATGAAATTCTACGTATGTTTTATAAATTGAATTTGAAATGGTTAATTTTACTATAAGTTAATTTGAGTATTGAATTTTCGGATTGATACAAAAAAGAAAATTTTCATGCATAGATAGAATGTTTTTTAAGGAAATGATTCTTGGACATATATGGTATTATGTGTATTATATGATCTAGATTAGAGGAATCGTTGTGTAGTAGAGTGGCAAATTGTATATAACAATGAAGAAGGAAATTGTATACTAGCCACAATATGGTTATTTGTTAGATATATTTCGTTGTACCTACAAAATTTCTCTCTTTCTATATATATATATATATATAGATGGAGAGAACTACCCGAACTAATTGTATAGTTCGGTGTACATTATCTCTCATTTATTGAGATAATTAAGTAAAATGGATTACTAAAATGTTACCAACACATATATAGTATAGTATGAAGTGGAAAAGGAAAACTAAGAAATTGAAATTGATTACACACAAGGAAATATTCTTTTGAAGATGTAATATTTTTCATTATAGAGATGAATGCCAATACAATGTTGGCGACATCTTATCATAAAAGATTTTTTGTAAACTAAAAATTAAAGATAAGTAGGGAATATCTAATATAAAGCATTGCGAAAACCCCCAATATTTAATTCAAAAGAGTGAAGGGAACTCTACTTGAATGGTTCATGAGGCACAATACTTGCTAAAGTTTTACAAATGGGGTAGCAAGCTAAGTGGGCTTGATTGTGGGGAAAACTCCACACTTAAGCGCGCTTGAGCGAGTGGCGATCTGGGATGGGTGACCTCCCGGGAAGTCCTGGTTACCGAGTACAAGTGTCGGAAATGATGATTGATGATATGTGATTGGTTTCACTAGTTTCAATCCCACTTCTTCACACCTGTGAGCATCACCCGATGCAATGAGTGCTAAGTGGACTATTCAAAAATCATGAGAAATTAGTGAGTTACGACTACCTCTCATTGAAATGGTTATACATGAATGACTTACTTAACGCAGTTGAATCCCAAAATGATATCTAATATAAAGCACTGTGAAAACCCCCAATACTTAATATCTATGTTATTAAAAAAAATAAAAATAAAAAATAAATAAACTAATTATACTTGACAAAATGGTGATAACTTATAGTGCTTTCCTTGACTATATAATTCCTTAAATCCTTAAATTGAGTTTACACACATAAATATTATGATAAAATACAGATATAAATGCTTCTTCACATAAATAGAATATGTAAGTGTGTAACTACCTAAAGAATAATTCATTAGGAAATTTACCATAAGTCGAGTAACTACGAAATTGGTTGTATGGATTACATGGTTACTTCAATTAAATTGTATATATAGACGACACTCATTGAATCACTATACGACGTCATGTCAAACATATAATAGAGAGTCGAGATAACAGGAGTATACATATATCTCAATCATAAGTAAAGGGAATATGGTTATAACTATAAAAGAAACATTGGAGAAAAAATGTGACCGAAAATATCGTAGACAATGTGTACCATCAAAATAAATGATATCCAAATGATGAACAGAGTAAAATAAAACAAAATAATCCTTTTTAATATATAGATTCGGGTTCGTACAAGTGTGCATTTAAAACAAAAGCGAAATGAAAAGTATTGTAACACAAGGTAGTAACTTTACAAGAATTACAGCGCAAGTATACGAAGAGAAAATGATGGCTAACTAATGCCTCCAAGTTCGAACCATATAAAGGAAAAACCATTCTTGTGTTGAACATACAATCATCATAGAACACTCTGATTTGGTTCATGGCTCATAAATCCTAATTGTTGTGATACACCATGAGGAAATTCAAGAGGAAATGGAGATTTCAAGGTATGCCAACCTATAAGAACCAGGAAGTCGAAATTATCCTTTGTATGCGCAAGCTACTCTGAAGAAGGCTATCAAGCTACTAGGTCATATGAAGGGCTTACTTGTAACTACAATTAATTAATTAAATTAGCGATGGAATTCTAGACGTTCGTTCAAGGTTTTAAATAACTTTTGAAGTGATATACAAAGCAATAAAATGAATAATATTAAGATATGTACCTCATAAATAGAGTGTACTATCTCCTTATTCATGGCTGCGAGCACAAAGTAGCTAAGGGTTAATGAAAGTTTGGACGAGTAATCTAATTCTATGAAAGAAAAAAGAGGAAAAAAACTTAAGAATGAAATCCCAAAATAATAAAAGAAAGCATCCGAGTGTTAGTAACGAACCATATCCATTATATTTGGTGGACTAGAAAATTTCATAGAGATGAAATTAAACTATAGAAGAAGGGAATCCTAGGAAACTCACACTGTAAATGAAGTAAATCAAATCTTTCTTTTTGTAACGAAATATATAAAAAAAAACGAGAAGGAGAAAAAAAAAAATCAACATGAAAATGGGTGATTGGGTGTACATTCGTTCCCTAATACAACAAATCTAGTCATAGAAACTCGTACCAAAGGAGAGAAATGGATTAACGATTACCCAGAAGTGGGTTGGACGACGAATAGAGAAATTTATGGGAACACTACAGGCGCACATTTGTAGAAAGGTAACAAGCTATGTTAGTAATTACCCTCCTCTCTTGGCAATAATTATCTATTCGAAAGAAAAAAAATGCAATTGAATAACCCTAATGGGCATTTGCGCGTACATAAAATGGAGAAATCCAGAAGGGGTTGGTACCATAACTACATGTTCTAGAATCAAAACTTCATGCTGCCATTTTGAGGGAAACCTGCAAAATATAAGCATTTTTGTGAGAAACAATGCATGCGGTGAGGAAGAATAAAAAGGATAAAAATGAACTCATATACTTTTTACTAGTTACATGTGAGAAGAAAAAAGCACTCCAAATTATTGCAAGGGTAATAGAGGCTGTAGAGCTTAGAACCCATTCTAGGAACAAAACGCCTTGCGAGCGACGTGTTGGACGAGTGAAGAAAGAGCACTTGAGGAAGAGTGATAATGATAAGTATAGGGCTAAGTGTTTTCTTTTACCCTAATCATTCTCCAACATAATATTTAAAGGTCCAATTCTCCACCGCCAATCGTATAATTACCCACAAGTACATGAGAGGATCATGTGGGTCCCAATTATGTATCTGCCTCAACATCGTTCCATGTGCACACTGTGGTCTAAGAACCCTATTGAAACCATGTTCATATATCATGTAGTTAAAGAAAAGTATTTTTGTCACAGTTTTTGATAAATATATTTATAGCTGAGACCTAAGGGTAACGTGCATCAACCATGGTTATTGATAATTAAAAGTATTGACAATCTAATGAGTGAGTCCTTATATGACTATGTTAATAAATCATAATGGAACTGGTCCAACGTGTAATATATTGAGGTGTAAAACCATATATATATATGAATGAATTGGTAAATGAGTGTATAAAACAAGTTTCTTGTATAACATATGCTAATAGTTAGAAAGGACGGTCAACGGTCAATTTAGTATACAATAGGTTAATGAAAGTAAATCCATTATATATATATATATGACAAAAGGAATTGGAGAAATATACGTGGTACTTTTCTACCTATGTTGTGTAACATATAATGGTAAATGTACACTTCATTTTGAATAGGTAAATGTACACTTCATTTTGATATTCAAAAGTGTAAGGACATTATAATACACTAGTGTATACATATATTTATGTACACACTAGTTCACAAAATAACCCATTATAAAGAGATGAAATTAAATTAACCGGTAGTGGTGTCGTAAGGATACATTTATGGTAGACATGATCCATGGAAAAGGGAAAAGGTTTCTTGAAATTAGAGAAAAAATAACCATTATTCTGTGAAAAAAAAGGAATTTTATCGTTGCGCTTTTATTTAATATAAACAACTATATTACTGGTATCACTCTGCGAAAAGCAAGTGATTTTTTTTAGAGTGTGTATTCTTTGAGGATGGTAGGAGAGTTGTAGGTTCAAAGTTAGGTCTAAAGGGAAAACCACATTCTTTGTAGAAAATTTTATTCTTTAGAAAATTGATGTGAGTTTATTTTATGAAATACAATACGTAGAAGGCAGCAATGAAGTGTAGATTTATAGACCGTCTTAAAACATCTCTAGGTGAAAGATGAACTACAACGGTAGGTATTTTACATGAAATAATTTAAAGTATTTCCTAGAATTTTTTTTTGTTCAAAAATGTTAAATTAGTTTTGGAACTTAAAGTTTTATGGATCAACCACATTTTAATTTTAATACAATGTTGTTAATGGAAGAGATAAGTAAATATGTTTTTTTTATACATTTAAATGATGTATTTCATAAAATACTACTACATCGAAGGTAATGCTCATAAATTCCTTAAATATATTAAGATGTAAGATACTAGTATTATGTTACTTACCAGAAATATGAACCGAAACTGATTGAAGGAATAATGGATCCTCTTATGATAGTTATAACAATGATATTATAGTACCATTATAGAGAAAGTATGAATTTTTGCAGGTAGAACGAGGGGGTAAGAAATTGTGTCCTCATATGATTTTGATAGGGTTGGAATATGACAACCTAATTAATGAAGAACTAATAAACAAGTAGGCAGAATGGGGTATGATGAAATATTAATGTCAGGTGTTGGACAAGCTTTGTGAACAAGAGGTGTTTTTGTTAACGTACAATGGTTAGGTGTTATTTATAAAATACAAATTCATGAGAAAATGTATATGATTCATCACCAATTATAGAAGGAAACAATTTGTATTAACAAACTCATGTTTTTGGTGTTCTCTTAAGACCGATGTAGGGTAATTTTTTCTGTAGAGAACAACAAAATCCATTTATGGTAAAGTTGTGGTATAAATAAATCAGGTGTCTATTAGTGGGGATTTCATTACTTAATAGGAAAAAATGCTTCAAAGTTATGAGTTAAATTTCATAAGTAGTTTCCTTTATTTGTTTCTTTGCATTATGCAACAAATAATTTAGGAAAATTGTATTGTAATTGAATAATTAGAAATTCAGGAAGTCTAAATCCTAAAGTCATTCTATTGAAAAATCATAGTAAATTCACAAGATATGTTCATAGGTACACTTGAGACTACATAATACAAGTGCAATGAAAAGAAATAAAAAAATCTTTAAGCTTAATGACTTTTAACAAAATAATTGGGATAACAATAGTGCCTTGATGATTATAATTATGATTGTGATTATGGTGGAAGTACGAATATGACTAGTAATGAGAAGATTTTATGGATATTTAACCAGTTTCATATGCGGTATGAATTATGACTTATTTTAGGTTCCCAGTTTCCCTTATTTCACATGATAATTTGAACTTGATTTTGTCGGGAGTTGTTGAAATTTATATCCAACATAGAGTGCGTGGATTGGAAAAGGTCCCCTAGGAGATTTCCATAATTATATTTACTATCTTCATGAGGGAAAGATAATCCATGGAATCACAAGAATGCGTTGAGAGTTTAAGTGTGATTTGAGATCAGAGAGATTTGGTTGCAAGTTTTGCTGAGGATACTAACCAAAAGAATAAGTTACTACTTGGAGGAAAGGGAAAAAAGGCTATTGAATGTAGAATATTTACAAAAAAAAATGTATGTGTCTTTTTATTACAACCAATGGATGTAATATGTAGACTACTATATGTTAGTAATCTCTTGAAAATGCATATTTCAACAAATAGTTCATTATTTAATGATGCATATTTGTAAAACCTCATGACAAAAATCCTATTAGTGGGATTCATTATTAGAGACATAAACTAAGGATAAACTAGAGTTATTATATGGAAGTTTCTTTCTCGAGGGATAAAATGAGGAAATAAGAATGATATAGAGGATACACAGTATTATTATGTACAAATTACCTCTAGTTCCAGTGGGAACATATTAAAGAGTTTATTGGACAATCTTTAAATTCATGTAACCAATTAAAAATGAGTTTTTAAACTCAAGAATGAGTAGCATGCTCTAGGTTGAGTATATAGAAGACTAAAACTTTAATTGTCGAACATGCAGTCATTATCATGGGTATCATATTCCTTCTTATAAAATAAGAAAGAATTATCCAACTAAATATTCTATTATTTTATAATGAAAAACTAAAATGGAAGTGTAACGTTCAAATTTGCTTGATGAAAGATTATTGTTAGTGTCCCTGTAAAGGGATATATGTGATATGAGGCAAAGAAATTGTAACCAAGAGAATTGATTTAAAAGAGGATACTATAGGAATATGTGGATAGTCACGTGTCTTGAGGACTTACTAAATATGTGATATATAAGAAGGACGAGATAAAATATCCATGTAAATTGTGGATAAAGGAAAAAAAAATCAATGAGGAAAATAACAAAGTATCTAGAACAATTAGAGATTATCAAGTTGAAAATAATAGTAATAAGGTAATTGTAACTGCCCAAAAAAAACCACAATCACATGAAGACATTTAGGAATAGTGCAAAAATGATACAAAAATCATCAGCATTACACAAAAAAGGATAACACTAAAATTGATCAAGGTTAAAATCAAGAGATAAAACAAGAAATCTCTCAAGTAGAAATGCAATAGACCCTAGAAAAGGAAAATAATCCTTGATTTGGAATAAATCTTAAGGATGAAATGGTATCAAAATTGTATGGGATTAGAGATTAGTATTATTGTTTCATTAGAAATCTTACTAATTAAATTTTATGAAATTAAAATAAGAATAAAAGTGATTGATTAAATGATAGGTATTTAAAGAGTTATTGGAATGATGCAACAAACAAGTTGGAAATGCAGATTGAAAAAAATGATTTAGCACATCCCAACAAAGACAAAAAATAAAAATAAAAATAAATAAATAAATAAATAAATAAATAAATAAATAAATAAATAAAAATAATAATATATATATATATATATATATATATATATATATATATAAAATAAAATAAATAAAATAAAATTCTAACTAAATAGGTAGCCATAACTATGAAGAGAAAATCCCTAAGTTGATGTGTTGTTATTTTAAATCAATGAAAAACAACTGCACTAACGTTATGTGTGTTAAGATAATGGATGCACATAAAAATGTAATGGAAAGGGACACCATGGGTTATATATATGAATGTCATATGCATATAAATTTCATACACATGCTACAACGCTTTATAAGCTGAAAAACTCAAGGGAGTGAGTTAAAGGAAAATAGTGGAGGAAGCGTAAAAGTAATGTTGTAGGTCTTCGGAGCTACATCTCTTTTGTTGTTGCCTAGTATTGACAGGCCACTAGTGTAACTCATAAGAAAAAGAAAAGGTAAGTGTAACTCATAAGAAAAAGCGAAGGTAAGTATTGCATCTAGGTAAATAATATGAAAGACAATTGGAAATTATATGTTTTGAATTTCACAGTAAAATCATTGGACAAAGTCCATGTCATTTGGCATAGCTACTGTATAAAGATACAAAAGGGTCTATTGCTATTAATATTATGCTACATAGATGTTACTGAATTTGTTGTGTGCATCTTGATTTCTTTTTTGGATGCAAATTTATAATCCTTTTTGGTATGCATGAATAAAAAATGTAAAGCACCTATTCCTATAAGCATTTAACTATATAGTTCTCCTTTTTTTAAGTTTATACACATAAACATTACCATAGAATACATATACAAATGCTTCTTCACATAAATAGAATCTGTAAAAGAAGTCCAAATAGGAAAGGTAGGGTAGTGAGGAATAATTCACTAAGAAATCGACCATAAATTGAGTAAATACCAAATAAGTTGTACTAATTACATGGCAAATTCAATTCAATTCAATTATATATATATATATATATATATATATATATATATATATATATATATATATATATATATATATATATATATCTGACACTCATTGAATGTAGGACATCATGTAAGATGTATAATAGCGAGTCAAGACAGCAGGAGTATACATATTTCTCAATCATAAGAAGTAAAGGGAATCCAAAATATGTTTATAATTGTACAGGAAACTTCAGAGAAAAATTGTGATTGAAAATATTACAAATACTGTATACAATGTGTACCATAAAAATTAATGATATCCAAATGATGATCAAAGCGGCAAAAAATAAAATAATCCTTATTAATATATTCAAAAGGGAATTTATAAATTAGGGTTCGTACAAGTTTGCATTTAAAAGAAAAATGAAATGAAAAAGATTATAACATAAAGTAGAAACTTATAAGAATTACAGGTCTAATATATGAGGCAAAAATGACGACTTACTAATTCCTCCAAGTTCAAACCATATAAATGAAAAACCCTTCTTTGTTTGAACATACAATAATCATAGAACAATCTAATTTGGGTCATGTCTCATAAAGCCTAATTTTTACGATATGCCATGAGGAAATTAAAGAGGAAATGGAGAATCCAATGTATGCCAACCTATAAGAACCTGGAAGTTGAAATTAGCCATTTTATGCAAAAGCTACTATGACGAATGCTATCAAGCTACTAGATCATATGAAGGGCTAACCTGTAACCACAATTAATTAATTAAATTAGTGATGGAATTCTAGATGCCCATTCAAGTGTTTAACCCAATTTCAAAGCGAGACAAAACAAGAAAATGAAAAAGGTTAAGTTATATACCTAATAAATAGAGTGTAATACCTCCTTATCCATGGCTGCGAGCATAAAGTAGCTAAGGGTTAATAAATGTTTGGATGAGGAATCCCTGTCTATGAAAGAAGAAAAAAAACAAACCTTAAGAGTGAAATCCCAAAATAATAAAAGAAAGCATCCTAGCATTAGTAACGAACCTTAGCCATTATCAGTGGTGGGTTGGAAAATTTCATAGAGAGTAAATTAAACTATAGAGGAAGTGGATCCTCAGAAACTCACACTCTAAATGAAATAAATCATATCTCTCTTGCTGTAATGAAATATATCGAAAAGAAGGTAGAGTATAATTCTTAGGTTTGTTTTGATCTAACTGTGAATCTTTCATGTGTCTAGAGGGATCAAACCTCTTGAGATGAAAACCTCTTTTAGAATGAATCAGTTTTAGGAAACACACAGCTAAGAGAAAAACGCACAACCAGGTTTCGAAGAAGTTTAGGGCCTACTCCTTATGGAGGAACGTAAAGGAGGGAGCTCCCCTCCCTCCTACAAAAGCGTTGTTGAGAGTAGAGGCAAGTCCCCTCTGGGAAAAGTCAAAGATTTTAAGGAAGAGGAACAGAGTAATAATGGAAAGGAGACAGATGGGGGCAGGCCCAAGGAAAATGTCAACACTAAAGACAAGGAAGAAGAAGAAAAAAGCCAGGGCACAAGGAACAATAAACAAAAGGGACCATGTAGACCCAAAATGGAGATTACTCCTAGAGTGGTGTTAAACGATCCTGCACTATAGGCACAGAGGGAACATATGGGGACCTACGCTATAATCTGCAAGGTTATGGGATTATGGCCCACAGAAAAAGCTTTACAGTTATGGATCAAGTATCACTGGAAACCCAAAGGAAGTATAGACCTGCATCTTGGGTCAAAGGGTTTTTTCACTATGGTGTTCACAAACATCGAAGACAAAGACAGAATATTCGAAGGAGGACCCTACTTTTATGCAGCTGCTAGCCTCTATATGCGGCCTTGAAAGATGAACTTTGTGCCAGAGCGGGAGACTTTCACTTTGGTACCAGTCTCGGTAAGACTCTATTCTCTTCGTCTTGATTATTGGAAAACTGAATCGCTTGTTGCCATAGGCAACAAACTAGGACGTTTTGTCAAAGCTACGGAAGCCACAAGAAGAGGCAAATACACTTCCTATGCAAGGATCTGTGTAGAAATGGATCTATCAGGAGCTCTTCTGGATGAAGTCATCCTGGAAGTTTTTGATGAGGAATGGGTGCAAATGGTAGACTACGAGCATATCCCCTTCAGATGTCATAAATGCCATGAACATGGACACTTGTTCAGATATTTCCCTCTTAGTCAAGCAGACAACAAGGGCAAACCTAAGGAAATGAAGGACACAGATGGCTTCCAGAAAGTGACAAGTAGAGGAAAAGGCAACAAAAAGGGACCAAGGAAACTTTGTAATGAGGGGCAGACGGTCAGTGAAAATAGGTATCAAGCACTGGAAGAGAATGTAGAAATGGAAAATGAAGACCAATCTATGGAGGATGGCCCTAATGAAAAGGAAACGTAAACGAAAGAAGACTGCTACCCAACACAAGAGATGGATAATAAGAAAGAAACTATAATGAGTGAAACAGAACTAGAGGTGGATCAGGAAATGACCCAAAGTGAAACAGATCTGGAAGATCATGAACTTCAGGAAATTCTAGATAAGGAACAACTAGATTTGGAAGGGTTCTTGATGAAGGGATCCACGGGAGGGATAGACTCACAACCCCAAGAAGACTGTAATAAAATTCAGCAACTATTCTTAGGGAAAACTCAGGAAAGAGGATGGGATAAAGAAAGATCCATTGAAAAATAGGAACACAGAGGAGTGAAAATACTGAAAATTACTCTAGGATTAGCGACCAGAAATGCAGGAAAAAATAGAGGGAGGAAAAAGCAGAAGGACCACTTGATGGAATGTGGAAAGTTAATGATAGACTCAGGTAAGATGAAAGACCTAACCAGTTACTCATTGACAAATATTTAAATATGAAGCTCACATCATGGAATATCAGAGGTCTAGGTAGTAAAAGAAAACAAAGCATGCTTAGTCATAGAATGAAACTAGAAATGCCAGATGTTATCTTCATCCAGGAAATGAAATGTTCCATCAAGAAAATAAAACAAATCCACATCAAATGGCTCAATAGATTTGAGTTCATAGAGGTTAAAGCTGAAAACACAGCGGGAGGCATCCTAACTCCGTGGAATCCAAACAAAATTAGTATAACAAGTGCAGAAGGATCTAGAAACTACTTATCAGTGGTCATTCAACCAGTGGGGGATTCAAAAATATTCCTGGTCAGAAATGTTTATGGCTCTCAAAGAATAGACGACAAACTCAAATTGTTAGACTCCCTAATCGATCTCAGGAACAAACAAGTTGGGATTCCTTGGATCATGGGAGGGGACTTTAATATGATCAAATCTCTTTCGGAAAAAAAAGGAGGCACCAGAACGCTCAACAAAGACTCCTTAGCATTCAGACTTTCACAGATGAGATGAAACTGGTTGATTCAGACCCAAGCAATGGATTTTTTACTTCGAACAACAAAAGAGGAGGTGAGGCACAGGTTGCCTCTAAATTGGACAGGTTCATGATATCAGAGGAGCTTTTGCTTACAGATAAAGAAATAACAGCAACAATACTTCGCTTTGGAGGTTACGACCAATGGCCGATTCAATTGGAAATCAAGGGCTTGTTTTCTCCCAGGAATAGGCCCTTTAGATTCAAGAATATGTGGCTCTCCCACCCGATTTCATCAGAAACATTGAAAAATGGTGGTTGGAGTACTTGCAATTCCAGGGATCAAAAATGTACCTCCTTCATAAAAGACTAAAGTATGTCAAGTTCAGGCTAAAAGAGTGGAACAAAAAGGACTCTGGTAACATTTTTGAGAAAAAAAGATCATTGGAAATCAAATTACAGGATCTCAACCAGGCTGTGATCAAAGACGGCTTTGACAAAGTCAAGAGTGATCAAGCTGATAAGAATCACCAAGAATGGGATAATTTAAACAAGAGGAAACATTCTGGAGGCAGAAGTCTAGGGTTCAATGGCTCAAGGAAGGAGAATGGAATATAAGATTATTCCACAGATCCAATATGGCTAACAGAGCATATAATAGAATCTCAACGATAAAGGACGAGAATGGGCAGATCCAGAACACCCATAAGAGTATTGAATCTGTGCGTGTTCAGTATTTCCGAAACATCACCCAAGAAAACAATCCAGACAGGGAACCTTCCATCAAGGAAATTACAAGGCATATCCCTAAGTTACTGTTTAGAGAGGACAATTTTAATCTTAACAGACCTGTTACTGAAGAGGAAGTCAGCGAGGTTCTCAAGGAAATGAAGAACTACAAAGCACCAGGTCCGGATGGCTTTAATGTGGAATTCTTTAAAGCTTGTTGGCATATTGTCAAACATGACATTCTGGAAGTGGTGGAGGATTCCAAGTCCAGCAAAACGATCCTGAAAGCTCTCAACTTTTCCTTCATCTCCCTGATCCCCAAACAGGAATCAGCCCAAACTGCAGATAAATACAGACCCATAGCTTTATGCAATCTGGTTTACAAGATAATCTCTAAGGTAGTGGCAAATAGACTTAAACCTCTCCTTCCTTCTTTAGTCTCAGAGGAACAGTCAGGTTATGTGGAGGGTAGAAAAATCTTAAATAACAGTGTTCAAGCCCATGAGGTGGTCCACACACTTACCAGTAAAAAACAGACGGGGATGATCATGCAATTAGATATAGCCAAAGCCTATGACAAGGTTAATTGGATTTACATCAAAAAGGTTCTCACTGCTTTTAGGTTCGACCACAAGTGGATCTGATGGGTCATGGCTCTGGTGACCTCTTCCAGCTTTTCATTATTGGTGAATGGCTACCCCTCAAAGCTCTTCATTCCTTCTAGAGGTCTCAGCCAGGGAGACCCGCTCTCTCCCTTTCTTTTTATTCTTATGATGGAGGGACTTGGCAGATCTATTAAGCATGCCAAAGCAATGGGCAGAATCAAAGGTCTTCAATTATCAGAGAATGGTCAAGCTCTAACTCACCAACAATTTGTAGATGATACCATGTTGCAAGGGCTCCCCGCAGCCAAAGAAGCTTCAGCCTATAATCAAATCCTGAAAGAATTTACTTTGGCCACAGGTATGGAAGTCAATCTTTCCAAGTCAAAAATCTTCTTCTTCAACACTAACATTGCTATTCAGAGAAACATTTCAAGAATTCTGGGCTTCCAAAGGGATTCCCTCCCCACAAATTATTTGGGAATTCCTCTCACAGACAGACCGATGCACAAAAGTATCTGGGAGCCAGTTCTTAATAAATTGCACGACAAAGTCAAAAATTGGACCTTCCAGGTCTTGAACTTGGCAGGCAGGTTTGTTCTGACAAATTCGGTCCTGTAATCGATCCCGATTTTCATGTTATCTGCCCTCCCAGCTCCCAAAAGTGTTTTAGAGAAATTCAAAAGCATTCAAAGAGATTTCCTCTGGGGCAAAGAAGAAACTAAGAAGAAATGGGCCCTCGTCGCGTGGGACAAAATCTATAAACCCAAGAGATAGGGGGGACTAGGCTTGGATGATCAGGAGATTCTTAATAAATTTCTAGGAGCCAAGCTTTGGTGGTGCTGGGTTCAAGAGCCTAAAGCACAGTGGGGAAGGATCTGGAAAGAAAAATATGCCAGCTCATGGCATACTAAGTATCTAATAAGAATGTCAGGTAATGTGAAAGGGTCTCACATCTGGAATAGAGCTTGGGATAACAGAAGCCTTGTCCAAAATAACAGTTTCTGGGAAATTAGAGCAGGAGATCTTGCACTCTTTTGGGAAGACAAGTGGAAGCAAGAACCAATACTGTTAACAAAGGACTTTGTTAGCCTCAAGCAGGTAATAGATCAACAAGGGTTAAACAAAGTCAAGGATTTCTGGGATCTGGCGCAGACCTCAGGAAAATGGAGAAGCTGGAGGAAACTTAACTACAGAGATGATAGTCCCATTAAATTTAAGGTAGAGGCTCTTGGGAGCTTGCTTAAAATAAGGATGATTTTAGTTACAGAGGGGCAAGATCAGTTAAGATGGGGCAATAACAATAAAGCTAACTTTAATCTTAAGGAAGCCAAAAGTATTCTTCTTGGGCTTGATCACAGGGTTCCAGATAAGACATGGCACCTCCTATGGAAGCAACAAGGTTGGATGAAAATCAAGCTTTTCATGTGGTTGGTTCATCATAAGAAAATTTTAACCTGGGACAACATATGGAAAAGGGGTGTTATGGGGCCTTCCAGATGTCAGCTTTGTGAAGAAAAGGAGGAGAATATGGAGCACATTCTTAACAGCTGCTATTTTACTAGTTGGTTATGGGATTCCTTCTCTTCCATTTTCCAGCAGTCAGATAGGGACAGAAGTAGTATCACTAATACCCTAAACAATTGGAGAGTAAACTTTTCAGAGAATGAGTTCATTAATCTGGCCTAGGCCTTCACGCCAAGCTTCATTATCTAGAATGTTTAGAAAGAAAGTAATAAAAGGATTTTCAAAAGTGAAAAGTCCAACCCATAATGTCTTTTTGATCTTATCCTGAAACAAATTCGGGAGACAGTTAGTACCACAGTTCGCAATCTCCCCAAAAATCCCCCCTCTTTATTTGAGCTGAAAATTCTCAGACAATTGGGAATGAAAGGGATTATTCCCCAAGGTCTAATCAGTAAGGACACAATGATGGATATAGGGAAGGAGTTCTGGAAACCTCCACCAAAAGGCTATCTGAAATACAAAATTTATGGAGCTTCAAAAGGCAACCCGGGTAGAGTTGGTTTTGGAGGAGTTTTAAGAGATGAAGAAGGCATAATTATTTTTATCTTCCACTATCATCTTGGCAGGGCCACAAATAATATGGTAGAATTAATGGCTCTGGAACAATTTCTATATTTTTTGATCCAAAATCATTGCTGTAACATCATTGTTGAAGAAGACTCGGAGATTACTATTAACTCTATGAAAAGAATTAATTGTGGTACTCAGTTAGAGAAAGTTTCTAATCACTGGAAACTAATTGTTTACCAAAGAATCCAGGTTCACCTCCAAGGGTTGAGAACGGTGAGTTTCAACCATGTTTGACGTTCGGCCAATAAACTAGCGGATCTTCTAGTCAACCAAGGGGTGAACAATGCATATTGCGGGATAGCATACAAGTGGCGGGAGTTTCCTCAAAACCGTTTAAAGTCTCTCTGTGAGGAACAAGCTGCAGAAGATATGGAAATGTTTTGTTATCGGACCCAGATAGCAAGCATGAATTGATTTTTCCAGCAAGATGTCTCTCATACTTTCGTAATGTATTTGATAGAAAGGAAAGTCAGGATTTGTCTCACTCTATACCAGAGTCACGTGAAGGGGAGCCTCAGGAGCTCGAATGATAAGTTACGGGGTCATTTCTCAAACAAACTCAGTATCGGGGATAGACAGCGTGGAAATTACAGACAGATATTGAGAATTGGTTTTCCGGCTGCATGTATTCTTCATCTTCCATCTTTCAAGTCTGAAAACCACTCCCGGGTCGGCTCTCTGGTGATTGGTTGTCCCATTAGTGGTTTGTGGTTTTTTAGTTTTGGCAGCGATCCCATTAAGATTGCTACACGTGGACAAGGGATTGACTGTAATACCTCCCTTGATCGCACACTATTTTTCAGACATGTTTGGGTGTGCGATATGATTCCTGGCCATTGGATCCAGCAGCTAGGATCAATGGCAGAGAATGATATTCTGGTTTAATGGGCCAGATGGGCCTTTTTCTTCTAGCTTTGGAGCGTCCTTTACCTCTTTTGCGGGGTGTGGGTTCCACGAGATTGGGGTTTTTAGTGTTGGTTTGTCAGCTTCGGGGAATGTGTCTGTACGGAATTTCCCTAGTGGGTGGGGGCTCTGGTAGCCTTTCCACCTCAGCTTCTCTTAAGTTGGTTGCACATTGTAGTAGGGCGGGGTGTCTTTGAAATTTGCAAGGATTCCTCTTCCCGTCTTCTTGTAAAGGATCAAGTTTTTGTACAATTTGTAATTTCTCTTTTGATTTATTGAAATAGAAAGATCAACGCTTGCTTTAGCAAAAAAAAGAAATATATCAAAAAGAATAAAAAAATCAAGGTGAAAATGGATGACTCGGTATACGTATGTTCACTATTCCAATAAATATACTCACAAAGACCCATACCAAAGTAGAAAAATGTATTAATAATGCTACCCTCGTCTCTTCATAACAATTATCTATTCCAAACAAAAAAAACGCAATCAAATAACCCTGTTGGACATTTCCATGTACAAAAATGGAGAAATCCTGAAGAAGTTCATACCATAACTACAGGTTCTGGAATCAAAACTACATGCTCTAATTTTGAGGGAAACCTACGGATATAAACATTTTTGTGAGAAACAATGCAGGTGATGAAAGATAATAAAAAGGATAACAACAAACTATTATAATTTTTACTAGCTATCTATGCCAAAAAGAAACACTGCAAATTATTCCAAGAGTAATAGAGGCTAGATAGCTTCGATCCCATTCCAAGAACAAGACACCTTGCGAGTGGCGTGTTGGTGGTGTGAAGATAGAGCACTTGACGCAGAGTGAGAATGAAAAGTATAGGGTTAAGTGTTTTGTTTTACCCTAATCATTCTCCACTATAAGATTTAAAGGTCCAATCTCCGTCATCCATCTTAGAATTACCCAAAAGTACATGGGAGGATCACGTGGGTCGCAATTATGTATTTGTCTCAGCATCATGCCATGTGTAGCCCATTGAAACCAAACCATGTTCGTATATCTAATGTAGCTAAAGCAAAGAATTTGTGTCACGGTTTTTAATAAAAAATTTATAGTTGAGACCTAATGGTAAAGCGTATCAACAAAGGCTATGGATAATTAAAAGTACTCACGATCGAATGAGTGAGTCCTTACACCACTATGTTAATACATCAATAGTGGAACTTGGTGCAACGTGTAATATGGTTTGAGATGTAAAACTACAAATATATGGGTGTTTAAAACAAGGTTCTTGTATAACATATGATAATACTTGGGAACGATAGTCAATTTATTATTCAATATGTTAATGAAAGAAAACCCAAGATTTAATATATATATAATATGCAATGGAGATAAAAGGAATTGTACAAATATATGTGGTACTCTAGGATATGTACCAAGGTATGCTTCATTTTGATATTCAAAGTGTAAGAACATTATCTTATAATATACGAGTGTATACATATATTTATGTACACACTATATTAGTTCACAAAATAAAGAGATGAAATTAAATCAGTCGGTAGTGGTGTTGTAAGGACACATTAATGGCAGACATGATCCTTGGAAAAGGAAAAGTTTTCTTGAAATCAGAGAGAAGAATAATATTCAGATTATGTGTAGTAAGGAAAAAAATTATCTTTAAGTTTTTTTTAATACAGAGAAGTATATTATTGGTATCACTTTGTGAAAAAAAAATGAAAGTGAATTTTGTTTTTTTATGGACTATGGGTTAGTTACAGATTTGTTTATTTATTTTTTAATGGAGTGTGGATTAGTTACAGATGGTATTAGAGTTTTAGGGTCAAATCTAAGTGTAAAGGGAAAACAATATGAAAAAATGAATTTCAATTCTTTTTATGGTTTAGAAAAATGATGTGAGTTTGTTCTCTTATATACAACACAATAGAAGACAGCAAAGAAGTGAAAATTTATACATTATTAAAGAATTTAGACTTCTTCGATCCATAACATTGTTAAGATAGTCTTCGGCAAAATCACATAACCAATCTTTTGTCGACGCGTTTCGAACCAACCAGTGTGGTTCATCGTCAGGACAAGTTGAAGAACCAATCTGGCTTAGCTCGATTAAATATAGTGTGCAGAGACTCCAACGGCTAAAATTCTAATGGCTAATTTGACCTAATGAACCTGGTCAAATCACTAAAATAGTTAATTAATATTTTCCTAGAAATAGTTAAAATTGGTAAAAAGGAATTCATTTGTTAATTTAAAATAAATAGATATATTATTAATATTATTTCTATTAATATAATCTATAGTATAAATGGTTATTATATGTTAAATGATTTATTATTATTTATTATTTAAATAATTGAATAATAATAAATTAATTTAAAAATAGATATATTATTAATATTATTTCAAATCTCTAGTATAATATTAATATTCTAATTATAATGGTCATTATATAATGATATATTACTTATTCAATTATATTATTAAATAATCATTATTTAATAAATAGATATACTATTAAAATGATAGTTTAAAGACAAATATATATATTATTAATATTGTTTCAAATATTAAGAGAATCTATAGTATGATACTCATATTTTAATTATAATGGTCATTATATAATATATATTAAATGATTTATTATTATTCAATTATTATTTAAATATACGTGAATGGTAATAAATCACTACTATTTTTATAATTTAGTTACATTAGGTAATTATGTAATAACTTAATGGTCCATTGGTAAGTTAGATTACCATTATTTAGTTCTTTAAAATATATCATATTCATTATTTAAATATAATGGTCATTAAAATAAGTTATATAAAGTAATATATGTTTATCGAATACTTTATAACTACTAAATGATTTTTAATCCCAAACAAATTGTTAAACCATTATTCTTCCTAGAGTCTTGTTATCCTAGGTAAATGCCATTGTTAACTCATAATAGTATCAATAATATTGGTAAATCAAAATTTTTATCTTGTAAACTTAATGGTCAAATAATCAATGTTAGTTCAATAATAGAGGTAACTAAGACCTTAGGTAAATAAATTGTTACCTACAAGGTTGAAACTAACCTTATTGGTCTATCACAATTTATCCTTTAAACTTAAGGTCAAGTCACCATTAATAATCGATATTTATTCAATATTTATTTATTTATTCAATATTTATTTATTCAAAAAATATATTAAAGTCAACTATGTCATAAGGTAAGTATTATTATTATTATAAGGATTAAGAAAGGGGGTCTTTATAGACATTGATAAAGGGAAACTCAACGTATAATTAATAAATCTATGAAAAAATAATAATAAATGCCCAATGGTATCATAAACCGGTTAAGGATAATACACTAATAAGCCGTGATTGATTCCTAACTTATTAAAAACACTCCAAAAAATCAGACAAAAGACAAATCTGCCAAAAGAAAACTAAAGGAAGGGGAAGATAGAAACCCTAAGACCAAACAAAAACGGGGAAAGAGGAGGCTAGGAAGACAAGGCTAGGACCCAGCAACTGCTGATCTTCCAGCCATCATCCCTATTAAGATTGTTTGGCCTTTTCTCAATCTCCAGGGCCTCTCTATATTGGTGAGACTGGTCGCTCTATCAATCAGAGGATTAGCGAGCATTCAGCGGATTTAAGACATGGTAGGACCAAGTCCTCGGCCCTGGCTGAGCATGCGGGGAAGACTATGCATCATGTATGTATAGAGGAGGCTCAAGTCATTGCCAGAGTTGCGCAGTTTCACCAGCGTAAATTTAGAGAGGCCCTGGAGATTGAGAAAAGGCCAAACAATCTTAATAGGGATGATGGCTGGAAGATCAGCAGTTGCTGGGTCCCAGCCTTGTCTTCCTAGCCTCCTCTTTCCCCGTTTTTGTTTGGTCTTAGGGTTTCTATCTTCCCCTTCCTTTAATTTTCTTTTGGCAGATTTGTCTTTTGTCTGATTTTTTGGAGTGTTTTTAATAAGTTAGGAATCAGTCGCGGCTTATTAGTGTATTATCCTTAACCGTTTTATGATACCATTGGGCATTTATTATTATTTTTTCATAGATTTATTAATTATACATTGAGTTTCCCTTTATCAATGTCTATAAAGACCCCCTTTCTTAATCCTTATAAATAATAATAATACTTACCTTATGACATAGTTGACTTTAATATATTTTTTGAATAAATAAATATTGAATAAATAAATAAATATTGAATAAATATCGATTATTAATGGTGACTTGACCTTAAGTTTAAAGGATAAATTGTGATAGACCAATAAGGTTAGTTTCAACCTTGTAGGTAACAATTTATTTACCTAAGGTCTTAGTTACCTCTATTATTGAACTAACATTGATTATTTGACCATTAAGTTTAAAGGATAAAAATTTTGATTTACCAATATTATTGATACTATTATGAATTAACAATGGCATTTACCTAGGATAACAAGACTCTAGGAAGAATAATGGTTTAACAATTTGTTTGGGATTAAAAATCATTTAGTAGTTATAAAGTATTCGATAAACATATATTACTTTATATAACTTATTTTAATGACCATTATATTTAAATAATGAATATGATATATTTTAAAGAACTAAATAATGGAAATCTAACTTACCAATGGACCATTAAGTTATTACATAATTACCTAATGTAACTAAATTATAAAAATAGTAGTGATTTATTACCATTCACGTATATTTAAATAATAATTGAATAATAATAAATCATTTAATATATATTATATAATGACCATTATAATTAAAATATGAGTATCATACTATAGATTCTCTTAATATTTGAAACAATATTAATAATATATCTATTTGTCTTTAAACTATCATTTTAATAGTATATCTATTTATTAAATAATGATTATTTAATAATATAATTGAATAAGTAATATATCATTATATTATGACCATTATAATTAGAATATTAATATTATACTAGAGATTTGAAATAATATTAATAATATATCTATTTTTAAATTAATTTATTATTATTCAATTATTTAAATAATAAATAATAATAAATCATTTAACATATAATAACCATTTATACTATAGATTCTATTAATAGAAATAATATTAATAATATATCTATTTATTTTAAATTAACAAATGAATTCCTTTTTACCAATTTTAACTATTTCTAGGAAAATATTAATTAACTATTTTAGTGATTTGACCAGGTTCATTAGGTCAAATTAGCCGTTAGAATTTTAGCCGTTGGAGTCTCTGCACACTATATTTAATCGAGCTAAGCCAGATTGGTTCTTCAACTTGTCCTGACGATGAACCACACTGGTTGGTTCGAAACGCGTCGACAAAAGATTGGTTATGTGATTTTGCCGAAGACTATCTTAACAATTTATACATTGTCTTAAACCACCTCCTGGCGAAGGAGGAACCACAGCTATAGGTATTTTATAGGAAACAATTTAAGGTATTTTGCAGAAAAAAAAAATTGTTCGAAAAAGTTCAATTAGTTTTGAAATTTACACGCCTATTGGTCAACCACAATTTAAGTTTAATAAAATGTTGTTGAGGGAAGAGATAAGTAAATATGAATTGTGTTGTATTTAAATTATGTATTTCATAAAATACTATTGCGCTGAAGGTAAAATACAAATATTATGTTACTTTCTGGCAATACGAACCAAAACCGATTTAAGGAACAATGAATCCTTTTATAGTCGTTATAACAATGTTAGCGAAGTACCAGTATATAGAAAGTATGAGTTTTGGTAGGTAGAACAAGGGGGTAAGAAAACTTTTTCCTCATATGATTATAATAGGACTGGAATAGGACAATAAAATTAAAGAATAACTTGCAAACAGGTAGGAAGAATGCGATATGAGTAAATATGAATGCCAGTTGTTGGACAAGCTTTGTGAACAATAGGTGTTTTTGTTAATTCACAATGATTAGGTGTTAAATTTATAAAATATTGATTCATGAGAAAGTATATATGATTCATCACCAATTATAGAAGGAAACAATTCAGTGTAGGGTAAATATTTTTCTACAGAGAACAAAAAAATCCATTTATAGTAACAACAAAATCCATTTATGGTAAAGTTGTAGTATAATTAAATCAGGTGTTAGTTAGTGATGATTTCTTTTCTCAATAGGAAAAAGTGATTCAAGATTATGAGGTAAGTGTCATAAATGGTTTCCTTCATTTGTTGCTTTACATTAAACAATAAATAATTTTAA
This sequence comes from Pinus tabuliformis, assembly GCA_031772625.1. Taxonomy (NCBI): domain Eukaryota; kingdom Viridiplantae; phylum Streptophyta; class Pinopsida; order Pinales; family Pinaceae; genus Pinus; species Pinus tabuliformis. The sequence continues at coordinate 1,450,420,935 of CM062816.1, forward strand.
TATTAAATTGTAGGAATTTTTTATTGTAATGAAAAATTGTAAATTCAAGAATTCTAAATCCTAAAGTCATTCTATTGAACCTTAATAGTAAATTCACAACTTATGTTTGTAGGTAGATTGGAGACTACATAATATAGGTCAAATGAAAAAAAAGAATAATAATTTTGAAGCCCAATGAATTTTGACGAAATGATTGGGATAACAGGAATGCCTCTATGATTATGATTATGATGATGGTTGAAATCTAACTTTGACTCAAAATGAGCGGCTTTTATGGATATTTAGCAGGTTGCATATGAAATATGATTTTTGTCTTATTTTAGGTTCTCGATTTCACTTATTTCACATCAGAATTTGAACTTGATTTTGTCAACATATGGTTGAAATTTATATCCAAGATAGAGTGTGTGAATTGGATAAGGTTTTCCTATGAGATTTACATAATTATATACACTATCTTAATCTTGGAAATATATTTCATGGACTCACAAAAATGTGTTTGAGAGTTTAAGTGTGATTTGAGATTAGCGAGATTTGGTTGGATTTTTTGCAGAGGATTTTAGCCATAAGAATAAGTCACTACTTGGAGGCAAGGACAAAAAGGCTATTGAATTGAGCGCATTTACAAAAAAAGAAAAAGTTATGATTTTTTTTTGTATTACAACCATTGCATGTAATAGGTACATTACGAGATGTTAGAAACCTTTTGAAAAATCATATTTAAACATATATTTCATTATTTAACGAGGCAGATTTGGAAAACCTCATCACCACAATCCTACTCATGGGAATCATTATTAGACACTTAACCTAAGTATAAACTATTAGAGATGCTAAACTAAGGATGAGTGTTATGAAAATCGGCTGGGAATAAATCAATTAGGTTTTACTTACTGGGAATCACTGAATTTGTTTTTACTTCAATGTTCCAAGGAATATTTTAGAAAGATTCATGGTGCACCATATTATGAAAAATTATCAAACTTTTTCTAGTAAAATTTCACTTTCCATGTCTCTACACTAGTGGTACTTCATTTTCGTGTCATATTTAATGTGCCCCCTTTTAATGTACCACCAACTCTTCAAACATGTTTAATTTAAATAATGCGGTAATCCAAAGATGAGCGAACATAGGAATTTGGAGCATTGACATGAACTCTCTCGAGAATATTATACCATGTGCGCACACATACGATTATGTCGAGATACTTTATTATCAATAAATCACCATTTTAATAGTAGTCAATTTTATGCAAATAACACAACAAAGCCCCACATTCATTCAAATTTCCACTATGATGTAATATAAATCTTGAAATTGAAATTGTATGTGACATATATGTGAAAATTAGACTGTCATAGTTGAATTTGTTTTCATAACCTCTCAAATAAAATAATAAATCAATTATATTTCATAAGGGGTCTTGATGGGGTGTTCCAAAGAAGATTGGCCTGTAGCCTTTTCCTATTAGACATCTTGCATCTTTGGATTCTAACTAGATCAAACTCATTGGTCATTAGATGATTTCTCTAAACAATATAGTTCATGAATCATATTTGCTTATAGTTAGTTATGGTGGATTTTATCCATTATTTAATCACTAGAGACCATAAAGTTGTTAATTCTCATCATATGGCTTGGATCAGAAAGCATATATTTAAACTCATTTGTCTCCGCCGCCAATTCTGATTCCTTATTGAACTCTTCAAGCCAAGTCGTATGGAGATGAGAGAAGATTACATATGGGAGATGATAGATTGTTCACATCCAACAAACACTAAAATAAAGTAGGTGAATCTCCTCAAAAATAATGTGAATTTAGGGATCTCTCATCTAGTAAATGTGACATAGAGCAAAGAGTGTTCAATATTCTGTTTCAAGAGGATTGACATCTTCTATGGAATAATTCATGACAAAGATTGAAACTGAAAAGTGGAGCAGAGATTGTTCTTCTCAATAGTATGAATGACTAAATAGGTTACAATATTGTAAACATCAATAATAAATAACTAAAGTATAACTCGACACCTATGGAATAGAACTCAAGTAAGAATAAACTGCTTATGACACCTAGAAGACAAGAAATCAATTAAGATGACCCCTAACCAACAACTAACTAACAATGAGATTAATATCTCAATATCCCCTCCTAATCTCAAATGTTACATGTAGTGACACTTTCAATGCCAAGTTGTTTTCTTTGAAATTCAAATACATTCTTTCCCAATGGATTTGTTAAAATGTCTGCTAGTTGATCTTTTGAACAACAGAAAGAAAGTACTATGTCTGCATCATTGACAAGCTCCCTGATGAAATGAAAATGAGTGTCAATGTGATTTCTCTTTTTGTAGAATGCATGATTTTTTGAGAAGGAAATAGTTGAACTGTTATCATAGTAGATTCGAGTTGGCTCCTTCTGGATATTTGAAATATCTTTCAATAATCTTCTCAACCACATAGCTTGATAACCCACTAAATTTGTTGCTACATATTCTGCCTCTACAGAAGATATTGAAACGATTGATTGTTTCTTAGATGCCCATGAAATCAGATTGGTTCCAAGATAAAAAGCATAGCCTGAGGTGCTTTTGTGATCATCTAAACTCCCTGCATAATCATTGTCTGTATAACCTGAAAGTGAACAATTTTCAGAATGTGTATAAAACAAACCATAATCTATTGTCCCGACAATATACCTTAAGATCCTTTTTGCAACCTTCCAATGAGAAATCTTAGGTGACTGCATAAACCTGGAGACAAAACTTGCTACAAACATAATATCAGGTCTAGTTGAAGTGAGATATAACAAGCTACCAACTAGACTTTTATACAGTGTGGAATCAACTGGTGGTGCCACATCTTCTTTGCTCAGTTTTGTGCCTTGAGCAATTGGTGTATCTACAGGTTTGCAATTGGTCATTCTGAACTTTTTGATGATATCACTGGCATATTTTTGCTGACCGACAAAAATTCCATTAGCAGATTGGTGAATTTCAATGCCTAAGAAGTATTTCATGACTCCTAGATCTGTCATATCAAACTCTTTTTTCATTGTTGCTTTGAAATCTTCTAACATCATATTTCCTATATAAAGAAGATCATCTACATAAAGGCATACAATCAAAATTTTACCTTCATGCATTTTGGTATACAAAGTTGGCTCATGATTGCTTCTGAAAAAACCACTTTTGATGAGATAGGTGTCAATGCGACTGTACCAAGCTCTTGGAGCTTGTTTCAAACCATACAAGGCTTTCTTCAATATGTATACCTTATGTTGTTGTCTTGGAACTTCAAAACCAGGACGTTGATCTACATAAACTTCATCCTGCAATATACCATTTAGGAAAGCATATTTTACATCAAGCTAATAGACTTTCCATTTGTGTTGAGCTGTTGTGGACAAAATGGTTTTGAAAGTGTCCAACCTTGCTAATAGAGTAAAGGTTTCACCATAGTCAACACCAAACTATTGTGATAATCCTTTGGAAACCAGCCTTGACTTATGTTTCTCAATTTCTCCTTTTTCATTCAGCTTGATCTTATATACCCATTTTACACAAATTTTGGTTTTGTCTCTTGGGAGATCAGTTAATTCCCAAGTCTCATTCTCTCTATGGTAGCAATTTCTTGGTTCATTGCTTCTACCCAATGCTTTCTTTTAAATGCTTCTTCAAAATGAGTTGGCTGAGATGAAAGAAATGAAAACATATTATGCTGGTCAAACTCATGCTCCTGCTCATATATTTCTCTGACGCTTCTTGTTTTTTGATTGTCTTCTGAAGATGTTGAATCACTGGTGGATTCACTGTTTGAAGATGTACCATTTTCAGAATGGTATGGCTCTTCTTCAACCTGCAATCTTGGTGGCTGTGGTGGATAAAAAGACTGACTTGAAGCTTCATCAACTTGATCAGACCAAGATTTATTTTCAAAAAATTTTACATCTCTGCTTAAAACAAACTTCTTTGTAACTGGATTATAAAGTCTGTAGGCCTTTGACTGCTCACTATAGCCTACGAAAATACATCTTTCACTCCTATCATCAAGCTTCTTTCTTAGCTTCTTAGGAACATGTGAAAAAGCTATTGATCCAAAAATTCTAAAGTGAGATACATTTACCTTTTTACCATCCCATGCTTCTTGAGGTACTGTATCTTGGAGAGTGGTTGTTGGAGATTTGTTGAGAACATACATTGTTGTCGAAACTGCTTTAGCCCAATAATTGTTTGACAACTTCTTCTCACGAAGCATACATCTGGCCATGTTCATGATTGAATGATTTTTCCTTTCTGCTACTCCATTTTGTTGTGGGTTATATATTGTTTTGTTCTGCATAATGATTCCTTGTTGTTGAAAAAATTCTTTGAAGTGATTGGAGTTGTACTCTCCTCCTCTGTGGATATGAGTACTTTCAAAGGCTTTCCACTCTACTTTTCTTCTTCTGCTTTGAATTCTTTGAACCTTGAGAATGTATCTGATTTTTTTTTTAGAAAATACACCCATGTCTTCCTGCTATAATCATCAATGAATGTTAGAAAATAAAGACTACCACCAATAGACTGTGTCTGCATAGGACCACATATATCTGTATGGATAAGCTCTAAAGGCTCTTTTGCTCTAGAGGAAGATGTGGGAAATCTGTCTCTTTTATGCTTGGACAGAACACAAATTTCACAATTACAATCTTTCTCATTCATAGTAGGGAGACCAATGACTATTGACTATTTCTAAAGTTGAATTAGACTTTTGAATGGTATGTGGCCATATCTAGAATGCCATAGCTGAGACTCATCTATTCTTGACACATTGTGTACAAAAGACTGTGAAAGATTTCGACTTCTAAGAGTCAAAGGAAACATCCTATTCTTAGTTTTTTTCAACCTTAGCTATCAGTCTTCTATTGGGAGGTTTGTTATAGATATAACATGTGTTCCCTTGAAATATTACATCATAACCATGTTCCATCAGTTTTCCTACACTAATGAGGTTATGCTTCAGATTTGGAACATAATAAACATCAGGAATGTATTTCTGTTGATTTTGTTTAGTAAGAATAGGAACAATACCTTTTCCTTCAGCTTTAATGCAAGAACGATCTCCAAGAGTAATTTCTGATGTTATGGAAGCATCAAGATAAGAAAGCAGATTTTTGTTACCTGTCATATGATTGCTGCAGCCACTGTCCAGCAACCAAAGATCCTTGTTGTGAGTGTCTTCAGAAAAATTGCATGAAAGAAACATTGTTTCAGAGGATTCTCCTTCATTGTTGGAGAGATGGACATTGCCTCTGTGCTGATCTAACTGTTTCTTTTTGCATTCATTTTCATAATGCCCAAATTTCTTGCAGTAATAACACTAGACATTATATTTTCTCCAAGGTTTGCTTCTTTGAGTTTGATTTTGTGGAGGTCTCCACTGCTCTGCTGCATGATGATGTTCTGATCTACCTCTGCTTCGGCCTCTGCCTCGCTTGTTTCTGCCTCTATATCCTCTGCCTCTACCTTTGCCAAAAGAGATTTTTTCTTTGAAAGCTTGTTCCATGGAATCTTCTATCAAGTTGAATCTTGTTTCATGTGCTAGAAGTGATCCAGTCAACTGTTCTACTCAGAAAGTTGTAAGATCTTTGGATTCCAGAATGTCTCTTACAATCATATCATATTTCTTGGGCAGACTTTGAAGGACTTTTTGAATATTTTTCTCATATAAAATGGTTTCACCGATGAGCTTGATTTGATTTACTATTCCCACAATGAATAATTTTCTCATATAAAATGGTTTCACCGATGAGATTGATCTCATTTACTATTCCCACAACTCTAGTCATGAATTGATCCACATTTTCTGTGTTAGACATCTTTAGGGTTTCAAACTATGATTTCAATATCTGTAATCTCATTGTCTTCATTGTATCATTACCTTTATACATAGCTTTAAGGATTTCCCAAGCTTCATCTGTTGTGGATGTGCCTGTTATCTTGTCGAAAATAGAGTCATCTATTGAGTTTTGAATCCAACATTTGGCTCTGTGTTCTTTCTTTTTGAGTTCATTCGCTGCATTCCTTTGATTATTAATCATGGCCGCCCATGCTTCTTGAGTCGTCTCTACATATGCAGTTTGAAGTGTATCCCAACACTCTTGGGCTTGCGGGAATGTCATCATTCTAAAAAAGCAAAACTCGTCATTTTTGCCAAATAGAATTGAGGTCTGTGGCAAAGCACTAGAGGAAGCCATTTAGTTGAATACAAAATGTCCCGCCTTTTCTTTTATATCTCCTTTAAAAAAATCTATTTCCTTTCCAAATTTGTATTAAAAAAAAACTTAAAAAAATTACAACTACATACTACTTTTTTCTTTCCAAATTTTTTATTTAAAAAAAACTTAAAAAAGAAAACTGATTTATTTTCGAAGCTTTTTTACTTAAAAACAAAAACTACAAACCCAGTACGCATCTTTTAAATACTCCTTTTAAAGTATTACAACCTTCCCTTTTCAAATCAAACAGTTTAACAAAAATTCATTAAACATATGAACGCATTTTGAAAATAGTACCAAGTACATTTCTTACAATTGGCGAATATTAACTTTTTGAAAACTATTGACTCGTGAACTTGAATATCGTTTGACTTTTGCTAACGCGGCGGAAAGGATGGTTAGCTTCTCTCGGCGGTGAAAGGCCGTGTGCTAACGCCTTTGTCACAGCTGAAGGCGAGCGTTACAGCACTAACGCATTGTTCATCAATAGGACAAAGCGTTAAAGTTAAAATCGAAATCGATGCAAGGGAAGCTCGATTAACGCGCTTTCTCTTCTGACTGCTCAGTGTTAGTGGCATTACTAACGCAAAGCATGGAAAGCGTTAATCTCCCAAAAAAAAATTCTTCAATCTGTTTCGCCTTCACCTTGCTGTAGCTGGCTTCTTGGTTTTCTTTGCTGCTTCTTCGCAGGCTTTTTCAATCTTCTGATGCTATCTACACCTTCTCCTCACTCACGTTGCTTCTCAAGAGCTCTGGTACCATGACAAAGATTGAAACTGAAAAGTGGAGCAGAGATTGCTTTTCTCAATATTTTGAATGACTAAATAGGTTACACTGTAAACATCAATAATAAATAACTGAAGTAAAAACCTACACCTGTGAAGTAGAACTCAAGTAAGACTAAACTGCTTATGACACCTAGCAGACAAGAAATCAATTAAGATGACACACAACAACTAACTAACAGTGAAATTAATATATCAACAATTCACAAGTAAATCAGAGCATGACAGTGAGGAATTTTTAGTTTCTTTACCGTTACATAATTTCAAGGCTTTGTTTGAATTAGAATTACTCCCACCATAATTTTTGCAACAATTTGGTCTTACCATTTCAGGGTATCTCACTGTCCTTGTTTTGATGCAAATGGTTTTAAGCACATGTTGGTGTAGGGTTGAGGTACATTTGGAGTTTGTCTTTAGAGTCTTTTACTCAAATTGGGTTGAGACCCACTTGTTGGAAGCAAGTTCTTACTCATACGAGTGTTCTAGTAGTTCTTGATATATTATCTGTTCTCCAAGGTAGTTGTCCCACTATTAGTGGCAACCTGTAGGTACCCATTTATATATTTACTTACATGACACTCATCGTTTGAATTTTTAAGGAAAATATTCCAATCCTCCAGGTGAGGAATCGATTATAAACGTCCACCTTCATGATACTAACTCTCCAAGTTCATACACCTTCCAGTTCTATATTTATCAAAACTTGAATTTTCCTATTCCATATTTACCAAAATTTGAGCCTATACCCTATCCCAACTGAGAAACCATAAAGCATGTTCACTGATTTTCCACATACGGATTGCCAACAAGGCGATGCATCTGAACAATGAGATCCTCTTCATCGGGGGAAATGTTTTCTCATTTAATGTTGGGGCAAAGATACGTCGTCTAATCTACAACTCTTTCCACACCGCTTAAGACCTGCAAAATAAAATATATTTAGTTACTTAACCTTTCAATACACATTTAAATCTACTTTTTGAGAAAGAAGTCTCCATTCACCATCTCCATGATTTAGGATGTAGTCGGAGAGAATCATATCCTTGATTTTCATCGAGGCTCCGAGGTTGAGGCATTGTTTTGAGCAACAAGGAGATCTACCGATGTTGGATATTGTTTGCATGTAATTCCACACAGCTGGTGATCTCCTCTAGCCTCCTCGCTCTGATGGCAGTTGAGTGTATATATAGAAACCCAAAGTGCCATAAATGATAATGTGACCACTTCAAGATTCTAGGCTATGACAGTCATCGTTGTCCTTGTAATTCCACGGGGTATATTTCCAAAAAGTCATATTTTCTTATAATATCAATCACATACACAACTATAACACAGATAATACAGATCTAATATTAGTATTAATATTGATATATATATCATAATAATAATATTACAAAAATAACTATTATAATAAAATTATTATTATTATTATTATAATTAATAATATTTATTAATTTATATCAATTATTGTTAATTAATTAATTATAATGATTTCAAAATAATTATAGTTAATGCTAAGTAATTATTATTATTATGATTATTATTATTATTTAATATCACTATTATTATTAATTAATATTAATATTAACAATTTTAATTAAATTTTATATCATTATTAATTAAGTAATATTAATAATAATTATTTAATTAATTTTTTTATTTTTACTTTTATTGTTAATTAATTATTAAAAATATAAATATTTTTTTTATAATTTATATTAATTATTGTTAATTAATTATTTCCAAAAGATTTATGTTAAACCTGTGGACCAATATTATAAATCATGCCAATAATATTATACCCTACAAGTGTGAATCCTTAGATTAATAAACTTAAGGGATTTATATTATAAACTCAAGGAAATAATAAATCCAAGGGATTAAGACTAAAACCCAAGCGATGATAAACCCAAAGGAAAATATTAAATCAATGGATTAATATTATAAACCCAAGGCATATAATCCCTAAGGTAAATATTATAAACCCTAAAATAATCATGGTTGACCATGGTTGCTTTTCACATTGAGACAATCTTTGTCACAATGCAATGTTGGAGAATGGTTGACCATGATTGATTTCCACATGGAGATCATATTTATCACAATGCAATGTTGTACCATGTCTCGTTTTCATATTGAGAAAATATTTGTCTCAATGTGATGTTGGACCATGATTATAAACCTAAGGTATTTATATTAAACCCAAGGATTAATATTATAATCCCTATGAATAATATTATACCCTAAGAATATGATCCCTTAGATTAATAAACCCAAGGTATTAATATTATAAACCCAAAGAAACAATAAATCTAAGGGATTAATAAAAAAATCCCAAGGCATTATAAACCCAAGGGAATAATATTATACCCAAGGGATTAATATTATGAACCCAAGGCATATAATTCCTAAGATAAATATTATAAACCCTAAAATAATCATAATTGACGATGGTTATTTTCATATTGAGATAATCTTTGTCACAATGACATGTTGAATCATGGTTTACCATGATTGATTTTTAGATAGAGATCATGTTTGTCGAAGTTCGACATTGGACCATGGTTGATTTTCATATTGAGAAAATATTTGTCACGATTTGATGAGGAATATGATTATAAACCCAAGAGATCTATATTAAACCAAGGATTAATATTATACCTTATAAATAATATTATAACTTAGAAATATAAACCATTAAAATAACAAACCGAAGAGATTAATACCAAAACCCCAAAAGATTACTATTATAAACTCAAAGTATATAAACCTAAAATAATTATAATTGTTTACACGACATGACTATTTAATAACCAACAAAATGTTAATATCTATTTATTGATTATTATTATAAACTCAAAGTATATAAACCTAAAATAATTATAATTGTTTACAGGACATGACTATTTAATAACCAACAAAATGTTAATATCTATTTATTAATTGAAGCATTGTAATACCATGAATGAATATTCCCTCAACCACCATTCTAGTGAGCAAGAGCAAGCCTGAATTGTAATACCATGAAAGAATATTCCCTCAACCACCATTCTAGTGAGCAAGCCTGAATTGTAATACCATGAAAGAATATTCCCTCAACCACCATTCTAGCCAGCAAACCTCGAATTTGAGGTTTGTTTTTTCATTTTTTTTTAAGATGTATTTAATAGTTACTAGAAATTTTAAAATTAAAAAAAATTGAAGTGTATAGATTTAAATCAATCATCATAAATTCTAATATGTGAGTGTAAATATGTAGATTTAATTTCTCATTCACAAATAATAAAATATATTTAATTCTTAATAACATTTCTGAATATTATTAAATTTAAGTGTCAAATTTTTAAATATGAAATATTGTTATCAGGAATTTTTATATAATAAAAGAATAGTAATATTATTATATAATAATAAAAGAATCAACGTTTCTAATGATTGTGAGGACTAATCCCCACACAAACCAATTATTCTACATCTCTTAAATTATTATTGTTTCAAGTTATATATATATATATATAGAGAGAGAGAGAGAGAGGAAATTACTCTTAATTATGCCCACTATTTTGAAAGAGGGCTTCTAGAATTTTAATTTAATTATCAATAATTATTATGTAAATGGTAGATATTTAACTCCGTGGAATATTTTAGAATATTCTTGGTAGTATACATAGATTAGAGGTGGAAATTTATCTCGAAACTATTTATTTCATTTTTTCCCTTTTAATTATCGATTAATTAAAAAAATGCCATATAAGAAAGCTTCATATGAAGGGAGTTATGATTTATACGCATGTGGTATTAAGAAGTCATGGTATTGTAATAAATCCTATGTACAAATTAAGAATCTTCATGGTAAAGTGAGGTAAATATCCATGAATAAGGCTCTTGTTTCATATTTTTTCCGAATATATATATATATATATATATATATATATATATATATATATATATATATATATATATAATGATGATGATGATGATGGTTAACGTCCACTGAGACCAAACTTTGGTTTATCGGACCTAAAGAAATGAATTATTTAGTTTGACTGAAGATTTTATTCCTATGCTCAAAAAGCTTGGAGAGAAGCCTCCCGAGCTCACTGTAATTTTGACAACGTAAAAGGCTAGGAAGGTCAGTATTGCAACAAATATTTTGAAACTGAGATAATATATAATAGGAATAATTTAAAAGTGGTGTCAAAATGAAGTGTTTTATTTTTGTAATCTTTGTAGGACGTTTTTCATTCATTTCGTTCAAAAATAGGTAGGTTACATCCATATCCATATGGTTTGGTGGCCTCAACCTAGCCATTGGGAAACCAAGTCTGTTGGTCACTTTACTGCATTATAATCCATCTAAGAAAAAAGAATTTGAGACCATTTTTCATAGATATATATGTTTGATTATCCTTAATTCTCCTCATACCTAGATAACTAAGACATAATATTGAGGTTTGCAACACCTTCATCTATACAAAGAAAAACATAATGAGCTAAGCTATGTAAGTCATGCTACCACTCATCACACGAGTCCACACGTGCTAGGCATTTTGCACTAGAAACTAACAATTCCATATGAGGGAGATAGGGAATATGCTTATGTATGCGGCTGAGGTGTGCATTCTGTTACTGAATCTAAAATTGTATAAGATGAAATTCCTTCTGAATTTACTGGAATTTTGTATCAGTCTTGGAGGGACCAGCCGATGGAGTCACCAAATCTCTAGCCACAATATTCTTCACTAACTATAAAAGGGAAACAATATGTTTATATTGATATGATCGACCTCTTGAATATCTAGGGTTCGACACTAGATCTCGCCATTCCTCCATATCCATATCCATTATTGCTACTTATTAGTTTAAATCCGCTTCCCATCCTGAAATTGACTAGAAAATTTGTGGTTGAGTACCTACCTAGTAGGCCTGAGAAAAATCCCGAATTAGGCCTGAGCTGGATTTACGACCCCGTCCCCTAGCTAGACGTCGCTAGGGTTGGCTTCCTCCTCACCTTTGATCACCATTTTGATTCCTCCCACTGCCTCCCCTTGCCCAGGTGTCTCTTCTAGAGGATGGGTGTGTCATACTACAACTCTGCCAACCACAAAGGTCATAGAATAACTTGAAATCAAATACCAATAAATCTAGCTCAAGACGACAGACTAGCTTGGGGTCGTGGTACAAACACAGATGATTCAAACTTGAAGAATTCCGACAACATAAAACCACATATATGTAATCTTCTGCGGCTGGATCTAGATATAATCTTCTGCCTTATTTCTCTACGGCTAGGTGTCAGCTCCCACGCTATGTTTCAGCACTCTCAACTGTCTCATGTTGTGGGGTTATCAAAGGCAACAACCAATTTCATAGACGAACCACCTGTTGAATCTTCTGCGACTAGATCTAGATCTAATCTTCTGCTTTATTTCTCTGTGGTTGGGTTCTACGGGCAAGTAAAATATGGCTCCGAGCTTCGCGAAAATAGTTACTGGCTCAATTCCATCGGCTTCTGGAGGGCAAGCTCCTGCCCATATCGTCAGTGAAGCCCCAACTCCGACTGTCCAGGTGGTCCAGGCCTCACTCGATGAGGCTTTGAAGTTTTCTGAAAGTGCCCTAATCAGTTGGTTCAATGGTTTTTGGCTGCGGCTAACAACGCTATACAATTGGATCTCGGAGGTATGGAAGCCTGTAATTTATGATGAAATTAATATCTACCCCTGTGCTAGGGGCTTCTTTATAGTAGATTTTGAAAATCCTAAAAGCAGACAATGTATTCTAGATTTCGGCCCTTAGTTTTGCGAAAACTCAGGCCTATTCATGAAGCCATGGAACCCATCATTCGATCCCTCAACAACAGTCATAACCTCAGCACCAGTTTGTGTGAGATTTCAAAGCCTACCCTTGCATCTCTAGAATCTCTCCTCACTAAAAGCTATTGGAAATGCAATTGGGAAATTTTACTGCAGGTGACCAAAAATAGAGGAATATGCCAGAACCACCTATGCACGCATCTGTGTGGAAATGGACTTCAGCGCCGGATTCCCAGCTGAAATAAACCTAACAAGTAAATACTATGTGTGGAACAAGAAACTCGATTATGAAAGTGTCCTCTTCAGATGTCGATCCTGCTTTGAGACAGGTCATCTAGCCAAAAATTGCGCAAAAGCCTCCCAGAAAAATTATGCTAGAAAAAACCACCACAGATCTACATGGTGGGAAGGAGCACAAAAATAACACTACATTGTCATCAAAGAAGAATACTCTAGAGAAAACTCTCAATCACAAGAAATCGGGCAAGAAAGAAACAACTCTCAAGACAAGCAGGGAGAAAGCCTCGCCCAACAACAAAAAAATGAACTCGATGACCCCTCAAGCATCAATAGTTATGAGGATTCGAATACCACACAAAATAAATCTTCATTTAACAACAAAGAAGATCTCCTAGACCAAACTTCTTCTCTGACTATCTTCAAAAGGACGAATACAATAGATCGCAAAGCTAAGACACTAATGTCCCAAGAACTAGAAGAGATGAAGGAGATGCAAGATAAAGGAAGTTGGAAGACTGTAGAGAAAAAAAAGAAAGCTATAGCACCAATCTCACCAAGAAAGACGAGGAGCCAGAAAATTAAAAACTAAGAAAATTATAGGTCCGATAGACCAATTTGGTCTCAGTGAACGTTAACCACTATCATCATCATCATCAATAATTAAGGATATAAACCATACATTTCACTACGATAATGAGTTCGGTGTGTCGAGACAAGGCGTACACAACAAGCCATGGCCCCCTGAGCCTTCTTGGAGCAAAACCCAAAATCCCTTTGGGCGTTTCCTTTCTCAGGCAACCCTTTTTATTAAGAGGCAATAGGTACATAAAAGAGACTAAAGAATGGAAAAAGTCACGCATGAAGGAAGTGCAGAATAAATTCCAATATTCAGACCCAAAATACATGCACATCCTAGAAAGAAAAATTCCATAATAGAAAGAGATAATTCTATTAAATTGAGATAGCCCATCAGAGAAAACAATTATTTCCTCCCAAATTTTACAAAATATTTCCTTTCTAACCCAAGAGATCATCTCATAGACACATCTCCAGCCAAGAATCATAGAGAATTGAATCGAAGGGATAAGGGCATGATTAAAAGACACTGAGTTAACATACCCGCAGTTAGCGTCCACAGGGAAGAGGATGAGGACGTCTACACCTGGAGGGTGAACCTATTGAAGTACCATCACAAGCGACCTAAATATTGCAATTAGACATAAAACAATACCAAGAAAAATACCTCTGAACCGACCTTGGCTAATTGCATAAAACCCGAGTGAGGATATGTCACCTTGATCTCTCTAGTCACCATTAATGTCCATCATGCACATTTCCACCTTGTAGCTAAAGGAAAGTGTGTGAGGGCCTCCAATCAACCCCTCACCATCCTTTCTCATTTGTTTTTTGTCCATGACACAAATCCCATTAGAGCCCAGTTGTCTTCTCGCAACCCCTATCATGGATCTCTGATTCATATCTTGGTTGGGTTTGTTTCTATTTCTAGTATCATGTTCTAAATTTTTCCTTAGACTATCCATCTCTTCGATAAGGTCTCATCAAGGCCATGGTGAATCTAGAGTCCTTTTGATATTTAGGCATTCACAATTCTCTAAGAAATCAACTGCTTTTCTTCCTTCTCTTATGACATGAGATGGTGTGATGTAATCAAACCAGGGGAGGATATATTTAATGTTCTACACCAAGTAGGGAGTTCTCCAGCTGCGACTTCTCACTACTGGAGTCATGGTTCAATTTTTGAAGAGCAGCAATCACAAAGTTGTAATCTCCTTCTATCACTAATTTCATATATACTTCTCTTTTGGCTATAAGGATACCTTGCACTAACACAGTGAATTCAACATCATTATTGCTGGCATAGACACACTCTGCTACATAGATGGTTTTAATGTGGTTCTTAGAGTCCCTAAATAAAACCCCAAACCCAACCTCCCCAAGGTTTCCTTTGGAGACACCATCAAAGTTTATCTTTATAAATCCTTTTAGGGGAGTAGAGTATCGGTTAGGAGAGGATCTTGGAGAGGCCATGAGTTTCCAGGTAGAAGGAGAAATCAATTTGGGGGGGGGGGGGGGGGGGGGGGGGGAATTCAGGTGTCAGAGGATCTGAGCTTCATGGAGAGAGACCTTCGAGTGATCCATATGTTATTGACAAGTCTGAATTACATACTCCCTCCTGGGTTATCCACTAGTCCTTAAAGATTCTTCTATTTTTTCTTTCCATATTTTCTAGAGAAGAAATCTAATTTCTAGTCTTCAAGCTCGGTTTAGGACTGGACTCAAAAAAATACCTTCTCGCCATATTTCAATAGATTCCTTAATACTATTTTGGTCTCTATCTAGGTGTCCATATAAGAGGCCAACCTTAGACCATAACTGAGCAACAAAGGGACATGTATTCATAAGGTGTTCAATATATTCATTCTGGAGGCCACATAAAATGCAATATGAAGGCCCTTGAATTCCTCTTTCCTGGAGTTGATCCAAGGTGGGGATTCTTCTTTGACATACAAGCCACAAGAAGTGAGAAACCTTCATCTAGAGGTTCTTTTTCAATATCTTTCTCCATACAGGGTTGTGATAGTTTAGGGTTTCTTTTACTACTATTTTGTATGCCTCCCGGACATTGAACATTCCTTTGGTGGAGTACCCCCATCTAACGATGTCTTGAAGTGTTATATACCAAGATATTTTTGTTTTAAATCTCCCCAATTTACTTGTATATACAAAAGAGGTTATTGTACCATCAGTTTGAATCAACCCATGACAAGTACTAAAAAATATATTTTAAATTTTATACATCTCTATCATAGTAACATCATATACTTATCCATCTTCATTAATATCATAATGAATATACATAAAATTTTGAAATAACGTTTCATGGGATTACTAATATATTGATATGTAGTTAAGTTAAGTATTTTAAGTGTAATGTGTTGTATTAAGTATTTAAATTTTCATTAATATTAATATGACTATGACTATTACTATTGTTGTGGTGTTTTTTTATTTATATATTTAAGTATATAATGGAGATATTTAAGGTAAACCTTTAGTTAATTTAAATGCGGATATTGAATGAGGATTAATAAAATCCATAGAGCGGTGAATCGAACTCCTACTTATAATTCATGATTCTCAAATTGAATTAATCCATTGGAATTTTTCTTTAAATTGCTTCGTATCCCCATCTATATTAGTGCATAAGTTTATCTCACATACAATCTCCCTTACATTCAATAGTGAAAGAGTCATTTTTACACTTCAGATCCATCTTAACTTCAAATCTACCAATTCAGTAAAGAAATCAAATCTCTCATGATGTAATTTTTTTTTTTATGTGCAAAACTTGAGAAAAGGTTTACACCTAAAAATTTTGATTCTCTATGTGCTTGGAAGATCGTAGTTAAGATGGAAATACATTAATTCTTCACCAAACTATTTATATTATATATAAATTTCACATCTCTCTATATAAAACTATTCTTATTTTTAATTGTATTAAAAACTTTATAATGGATATAATTACATATTAGCAATGAGATATTTTATTTGTAAACTACACTATACATGGTAACATGTTTTCTTATTGTTAATATATTTTTAAATACATGTTAATATTATTTACCCCTATTGAATTTCTTTATTATTTTAAATTGAGTACATTAATTTTAAATTAAAATTTTGAATGAATCTCCCATTTCTTATTTTGTAATTAACCTTCTTAACTTTTGTGGATTGATATATTTTATTATGGTCACACACACACACACACACACTATATATATATATATATATATATATATATATATATATATATATATATATTCATTGACTCTTGTATTATTATTTTGTTTCCTAGATTTTATTGTAAATGTATCCAACAACATACATAAATCTTTCTATGGAAATGAACTTATAAGTCTTCACGACTTCAATGGTGTGGCGATCCATTATAGATGACCGAAAATCCTCTACATAATTAATACAACAATGATAAATCCATCATTCCCATGCAATATCTCAAGCATTAAACATAACTATAACAGAGAATTAAACTTTCAATGTGTCTAAAATAGGCACTATCAAATTCTCTTATACAGAGGGCCACATACACATTGACCCCAAATATATATATATATATATATATATATATATATATATATATATATATATATATAGCATAACTAGAATAGAAGTCATATACAATTACAATCAACAAAACTCAACAAATAATCATACATACTAGGTACTAAGAAACCGTTCATTCATCATTTTATCAGTAGTCACATGGATCTACAACCCCTTTTGAACCATGAGATAAATCACACATGTATCTCAATAAAATAAACCAAGAATAATATCATTGCTTTATAAGAAACATTCATACATTCATTGTTATAATCACATAAAAATATAATTCAACATTCACAATGCAAAGAAAATAAGAACATATACACGTATCTATATAGTTTAATGACTAGAAACTAAGGGTGGTATTTCCACTCTCCAACCAAGCATAAGTCGGTTGCACTGCAAAATTTATTGTAGTTCACCACCCATGAATTGGATTTAAAGTTTGAGAAGTGAGTGCTTAAGGGAATTAAAACCAATGCCAATCAATTGATCACGTGATAATAGATAGATCACCCCATCTCCAGCCACCTATTTCAAGACTATATCCTCCAATGTCTCCATCTATTCAATGAGGAATATAAAGAATAGTAAATCTCCACCTGCTTACCCATAAAAAATATGAACCAAACAAAAATTTCCTTCTCCTTACCAAGACTCTAAAGTACACTGTGTTGCACCTATTCCACCTCATAGAGCATTAGAATGCACAATGTCTCTACTTTCTCACACAAAGGTTTTTCAAACATACATAGAGTTTCCCCTTTACCTTGGAATAGGATTCCATAATACATTATGTTACACTTGCTCCACCTCGTGAGACTCTAGAATGCATAGTGCCTCCACCTACTTGTTTTCTCTAATCGCACTCCTTCACATATACTATGTAGGAATCGAGAGCACATATCCATTCCACCCACTCTACCTAGAGGGAATTCAGACTACGTTGTTCCTCCACATATATGCTCATGCTCCTGTGCCAATTATTTCACTTACTAGGACTCTATAGTAGATTATGTTCTATTTTCTCCACCTCGCAAGACTTTAGAATGCACAGTATCTCCAATCATTTATTTTATTCACTGATGTGATCCAAACTCATAGGGTTACCACTCTATGAAGTAGGAACCCAAAGCACACAATAGTTCGACCCATTTAACCCAAAGGGTATCTAGAGTACCTTATGTCTCCACCTTATTTTATCTTTCCTTTCTGTCAAGCCATGCACCCTTGCATACTTCCTTTCTAGTGATTGCTCTTGTAATCACGACATGCCTCTCTAGGCATGATATTCATACTCAACACATCCCCCATGATGTATGCTCTCCCGCATACCTTGCATTATATCGAAATGTTCCTAGATCATGTTTGAAATATGAATGCATGTATATTTTCGTATTGTCTCCTCTTTTCTTCCACAGACCCTTGTCTTCCCTCTTGTGCATTCACCACCCAACATGTTCTTCGAGGGTAGAGATTGTATGGGATTGTCCTCCAATTAGGAATCCCATACTAAAGGTCCCTACCTACCATGTATACCATTAAACCTAGTTCATTAAATGAATAGCCTAAATTAACTAATTCCCAATCAACTCCTCCTCAAACCTATGAATTAATGTCCACTCTTCTAAGCCAGTCATTGTGTTTACATTTCTAGAATATGTACATAAATTACAAATCCATAGTGATAATTACAAGGGGGTAGCCAAAAGGGTTTTCACATGGAGGATATGAATCTTGTTGCTAGTAAACTTGTTATTTGTTTTCTTAACCTATAATTTGATAAATTGAATTGATTTAGACAATATTTTCTTCCTGGTAGATATTTTATTAATAAAATTTCAAAGTCATGGATCAATTGTGTGTAGGTATGCCTTCCTTGTTAATTGCATGTTGTTTTTCTTTAATTTTCTATATGGGAGACAAGTCCCAAATTTGTCCTCTAATTAAAAGAAATATGAGGTGCGAAAAATAAGTTAAGGAAGAGGTTTGGGTCATTCTTTGACTTTAAAGGTGGAAACGAAAACACGATGTATGTGGAAAATAGTTCATCCTGGAATTTTCACTCCAAATTTTTTCTTGGAGGTTTTAGAAGTTGAAACTTGGACCATAGATATTTGAATTTTTGTTAAACATCTGGTTCAATTTTTAGATCTTGGTTTGCTATATTTTCAAGTATGTCATCTAAGGAACCTGAATGATTCTTTAAATAGGCCATCTTAGGATTTTGAATATAGCTTATATTCTAAGAGGTTTCAAAGGCTGAAACTTTGGCCATAATGAGGGGAAATATCAATAAACATCGTTCAAATTTTAGATCTTTTCTCTCTATAATTTCAGAGACATGCTCTGTGGAATTATAGTATCCTGACTACTCTGGAAATTAGGATTTAAGTAGGTCACCGAGGTAGCTTTTACCATAACTTTATTTCTTAAAATTTTCCTACCGTGAAAATTGTTGAAAAATATAACTAGTGTCGGTATTCATAATCACATTTGAGTCATGATGTAATGTCATTATAAAACAAAAGGAAAAAGAAAGTATTATTAAGAAATTGATTTATTAAAGTGTGGGTTTCATGCTTGGGTCAATTATTTATAGGTCATATCCTCCATTGTGGGCTTGTAGGGTTTATGACAAGTTTCCTTGTCCATGTCATAATGTCAAAGAACCTCCTTGTGCTTCTCTTGTCAAGAAAGTAAATTTTTTTATTGTATTTTAGGTCATCTAGGCCTTCTCCACCAACTTAGCCTCAATGTAGTACAAGTTGGCCTAAGGGGCAGATCAACCTATATAAAGGCGAGTGGAAATTACAGAAGTACAAGGAAATAAAACTTTAGGAGTAGTGTAGGAAGGACGAGAAGTGTAAGCAGACCGAGAAATGCAGGCATACGTAAAAGTGTATGCAGGAGGAGAAGTGCAGGCACACCGAAAAGTGTAGGAATGAAGAAAATTTTAGAAGTGTGGATAGGTTTGAAACTCTGAAGAATTTGGGGCTGAAATTTTTGGGTTGTTGTTGGGCTATAACTGCTCAATAAAAGGATAATATTGAGAATTGATGTATCACAATAGAAGCCAACTTGGTGGAGGAGGAAGTTTTGTTGGTCTAGGGTCTTGGTCTATGTCATTTTGAATCTACTGAATGAAAAGGTTTTGACAGGGTTTTCCCTTATATAGGGGTTTTATCCCTTGCTGAGCACCTACATCTCTTGTCCATTATCTCCATGTTTTTGTCTAAATAATTTCTCGATGAGAAAAAGATAAAGGAAGAGAATAAATAAGTTAATAAGAACATAATAATATCAAAAGTAATTATAAATATAAGAAAATATTTTTTCCTTTTCGATTTTATAACATGGTATCAAAGCTAATGTGAAGAAGGAAGAAAAAGTCAGGTTGAAGATCTATTCAAGATAAAAGATATTAAAATAAGGTCATTTTAAGGAAAAATGATTATACAAAAAGAGAAGTCTATTATTTATAGGAACTATGTCAAACTCAATGAAGGGAGTACACAAATTAGAAGGAACCTCCAACTACATGGATTGGAAAAAGAGGATAGATCTCATTCTTGAAAAGAATAATGTTTTGGATCTAGTTCAAGGAAAAATCAAGAAGCCTACAGATGAATCAGAGAAAGAAAAGTTGATGGAAACTGAAATCTTGGCCATGAACCTAATAGTGGATGGAGTAAAGGACAACCTCATTCCATACATTTCCAACATATATTCCACTCAAGAAATGTACGAGGCTCTCTCGAAATTATTCACAATCAAGAACATTAGTTAAATAGAAAGCCTCAAGAATGAATTAAGAACTATCAATATGGCGAAGGATGATACTGCGGCATCCTAATTTATAAGGATATCTAGAATCATAGATGAACTCCAAGAAATAGATTAAATTTTTCCAGAAAAAGGATATCGTAATTAATGCTCTTCTAAGTCTACCAAAATCTTCGAGTTCTTTTTCATCAGGAATCAACAATTGGAAGGATTCTCCAACATTTGAACAAATGTGGAATGAATGTAGTGATGAAGAAGCCAAAATATCATTAGTAAACAACAAGAAGGAGTATGAAGAAGATAAAATCTCAAATTCATATTCTCCTCATCACAATAAGAAGGGAATCTTCAAGAAGTTCAAAGGATCAAAGTAGAAAGTAGACCTATCAAAGATTGAATGCTACAATTTCCATAATATGGGTCATTATAAAAATAAATGTCTAGAAAACCCAAGGAATGGGAAGGGATAAAGAGAACATGCGAATCTTGTTGATGAAGGTCCACCAAAGAAGACTGAGATTGAAGAATCTAAATTCAAGGACATATACTACTAAGTCCCTTCTCTCTTATTCCTCTTAGTCTTCTATTTTTATGTTTTGAACTAATTTCCTTCATATTTTGATTTGTAGAACTCATAAATCTTACATGTCCTATTAGGAATTCTTGAATTGTTTTGATAAATTTGTAGGTGTCCCTCCAAAATATTGAATTAAGAGGGAGCCTCCACGACTTTACCAAAAGATAAGTATTTTGTTGTTTGTTTTCATCTTTTCATGTTTGGTTTCCTCCTAACATCAAAATTTGTTTGTATTGGATTATAATAACCATTTTTTTTCCCTGGTAGGAAAGATTGCTAGAATACACAAAAATTATGAAGAAAACTTCAGAGGATAGAATTCCAATTGCAAAGGAATCCCTTCATGAATTGATGTCCTATAAGGTTTGTTAAGGAACAACTCCAGCTATGTCTTATATTTTAAGCTTTTTTATAAAGTTCTCTTCATGTAAAATGTATAATCATTCTTAATTTAATTTTCTTTACATTACAAACATCATTATGTCTAGGGTTTTGAATCGTAATGATTCTTGTTAGGGTGATTAATCATTATATTGAATCTACTGTAATTATACTATCATTCTTGTGAAACCCTAAAAAGGTTCATTGTAAAACCCTAACCTAAGGGTATGTCAATATGAAACCCTAATCTACTTAGGGTTATTGAAGAAATCTAGAAAACCTATTCATTTTATGCTTAAGGTTTTGTTATTATAATGATAGAAACCCTAGTCCTTTAGGGTTTGGTTTCAATGTCTAAGTTATGAAGCACTAGATATTTAATCTTTCGTTAAGTAGGGTTTGTGAACAAAACCCTTGTAATTTAGATCTTAGGAATGAAACCCTAGGTGTATGTTTGATCGACCCCTTGTCTGGAAGAAAAAATGTTGTATTTCTAACTTTGGTGTACTGATGTTTGTGTCTTGGGCTTACCTAGTAAATATCTATGTGAAATTCATCTTAGATATGTGTATGCAAGTATGTTAAACTCATTATTGATGCTCATGTTTCCGTTTATGAATTCTAGGGTATATAGGGAAGCCCTTGTGGAGATTAATACTCTAGGAGATGATGATGTTGTTTTTAATTCTCAATGTGATTTATAAAACATAGGACTTGCAACAAACCCTAGTAGAATTTGGCATGTAAATTATGAAAATAGATGAAACCTTAGATGTGTAGTAGGAATGTTATTTGATTGAATTAATAATATCCAATACATTGTGCCTCGAAGATGGTATCTAGGTTTTATGACTAAACCCTGGCAAGAAGTTGAAGTCTAGTATGTAAAAAGATGTGTATCTTGGCGATTATGAACCTAAATAAGTTTAGGTATTTGATGTCTAAAGTCTAAATGTTTTGACACTTCCATGATTCTTTTGTATGTTTCTATTTTTTTGTGGTTTATATTAAAGTTTTGTAGGTAAATAATATTCAAATGATGAATATGTTCATATGATAATGATAAAGCATGATGAAGGAAGTTATAAAAGATGAGATTGAGGTTCTAAGAAGGAAAGAGGCCATGAAAGGTTCTTCGATGTTATAGAAGAAGTAAGTGTTTGATCTCCCCAAGTTAAGAGGGAGCATGGTTAGAAGAAAAGAATACATCCATCAGTTAAGAACGGGGGAATATTTTGATAGTTTTGATACCTTGAATAAGAAATAGAAGAATGAAATAAAGTAATACAATGTATTAAGGATATCTTAGTGTTGTTAAAGAAATGAAAAAAGAAAAGATTTTGACTAATTTCATATGAAGAACTTCATATATGTGGCAAAATATGATTAATGACCCCAAAGGTTTGTTTTTACTTGTATATTTGAAACTTGACTATTGATTTGGGTTGTGTTTGGGTAGGAAAATCTCTCCATAAGAAGGTTGAACACTTGGGAAGAAAGATTGGACAAATGGATATATCTAGCTCAATAAGGAGAGTTGAAGCATCTAATGGTGGATGCTTGGGAGGACATCTTGCTCTCCCATGTGTTGATGTCTAAATCCTGAAGAGGGGGGCTGGCATTGGTCATGGATCTCCGATCTTTGATATGCACCTATATCCCTAGGTTAATGGTTAGCTAGTAAACTTGGTGGTTCCTAGAGTGGCTGAAAGCTTGAGTCCATCTTAGTCCCATGAGGATAGAATAACTTGGTGAGGTATTTATTCTGCAACACTATGTGTTATAACTCTTTGTAGTTCATTTTGAGATCTTCCATGTATGTCTATATATATGTAATTATGAATACCTCCCTAGTTAAGAGGGAGTGTTGAAAAATGTAACTAGTGTTGATCTCAATAATTGTATTTGAGTCATGATGTAATGTAATTATCAAAAGAAAGAAAACAAAATTTGTATTATTGAGAAATTGACTTATTAAAGCATGGGTTTCATGCTTGGGTTAATTATTTATAGGTCATATCCTCCATTATAGGATTCTAGGGTTTACATCAAGTGTCCTTGTCCATGTAATAATGTAAAAGACCCTCCTTGGGCACATCTTGTTAAGAAAAAAAGTTATTTTATTGTATTTTAGGTCTTCTAGGACTCCTCCACCAACCTAGCCTCAATGAAGGACAATTCAGCCTAACTAAGGGGCAGAAACACCTATATAAAGGTAAGTTA
Organism: Pinus tabuliformis; assembly: GCA_031772625.1. Classification (NCBI taxonomy): domain Eukaryota; kingdom Viridiplantae; phylum Streptophyta; class Pinopsida; order Pinales; family Pinaceae; genus Pinus; species Pinus tabuliformis. Next base: position 1,450,445,152 of record CM062816.1, read on the forward strand.
AAATTTAGAAGTACAAGAAAGTCAAATTTCATTAGTGCAGGCAGGCAGAGAAGTGCAGGCAAAACGAGAAGTGCAGGCAGACATAAAGGTGCAGGCAAGATGAGAAATGCAGGAAGACGAAAAAGTGAAAGTAGGTCCAAAATTCTAAAGAATTTGGGGATGAAATTTATGGGTTTTTGTTGAGCTATAACTTTTGGACAAAAGGAGATTATTGTGAGTTGGTGTATCAGATTAGAATTTGACTTGGTGGATGAGGAAGGTCTGTAGGTCTAGGGTCTTGGTATATCTCATTTTGAATCTACTTAAGGAAGATTTTTTTATTGGATTTTCCCCTTTATAGGATTTTTAGCCATGGTTGAGCACCTACATATGGTGTCCATGATCTTTATGGTTTTTTCTAGATAATTTCTTGATGAGAAGAACATAAAGGAAGAACATAAAGAAGATAATAGGAACTTAATAATATCACAAGTAATTATCAATATAAGAAAATATTTCTGCCTTTCCAATTTTCTAACAAAACTTGGAGGAAATAGAGACAATATATCAAGTTACTATGGTAGATGTTTCAAATATTTTGTTGTTAGAGTTTTTAAGATATTCCTTAATGGATGTGGGTTTCATGAATACTTTTGAAATATAAACTAATTTTATGTTAGAAAAGTAAAAAAGGAACATGAAAAAGATTGGTACCCCCTTAATCATAATTTAAGAGATAAATTTTGAGAAAAATTTGATAACGCATAGCCCTAGTGAATGATTAGGTAGTTGGGCTTGTGACACACAATGTCCTTAGTAATTTGGTGTAGCAAGGATTACCTTAATTAATATTTCAACAATTAATTAGGAATATTGGTCCTGATAAATCATTTACATCACCTCTACTCATGAATGTGATTAGATATTTAAGTAGAAGTTTCTCACTTAAACTTGTATAGGAGGTCAATTTAGGTCTCTTATCAAGAAGGTAATTGAAAATGAATAACAAATTTCTTTACTAAAATATATAGTCATGATAGCAAGCTTGATTAAGTTTGGCATATCATTTGGAAAAATAATGATTTAGGGTACATTGGAAGAGATGCAAACAAATGTTATCATCAACTAAAATATTAGATGAACAACACAAATGGTAAGCGATAATATATGTTGTAATTTTCTCTCCAAAAATTCCATAAAAAATTGGAATGTTAGAGTATAATTTGAAAAGCATAGGTGGGAATTGTGGCTTGTGTCGTATTGGATTATTTGAAATTTGTCCAAATTTGGAAAGACAAAAGATGTGATAAATGGAAGCCAATTCTAATATAATGGATCTTGGGGAAGAGATGGCACATCAAACAAGCCTCGTGATCCTTCGATAGAATAATTTCTAGATGTTGAAAGTTATTAAAAGGGTTATTACTCATAGGGTGTTGAAGCCCTTTGGTAAGGGTACTAGTAAAAGGATTATTATCCCCATGGAGAAATGGACTCTAAAAGGCGCAACAACTAATGGGAACATATCCAAGTACATGATGGAAATTTCCTAAACCAAAAGAACCCCTATATGTAGGAACACTTTTAGGGTAAATGATACTAGTAGGTGCATTTCCCCAAATGATTGGTCAGTCCTCATGAAATTATAGCCTCTAGGGAATGAAATATTTTTAATGACAAATTCCTCCATGGATTATTGAATTCTCCAAAAACACCACTACCCCGAACATTGCTAGGAAAATGCATATACCTCCCTATAGATCCCTTCTATATGATTGTCACATAAGCTATAGGTATAACAGGGCTAGGTGGAAAGCACCCAAGCCCAAGTTGAGAGCTCTAGTTTTTCTTTGTACCAAATACAAATTCAGTGGGGGGTAGGGGAACTAAGGGGTTAGGGAGACTAACATGGGTTATTGGAATAATCATTGGCATGTCCCAAAGAGATAATTTAGATGGAGTAGATTTAGAGGGAATAAATGCTGTCACACTTATTGGTAGTAATGAGTACATTATTGTGGAAATATCCAGGAGCCTTGGTGAAAAGGATCTTGTCTCTCCCATTGGGAAAATAAAAAATAGAAAGAAATGATTTTTCTCATGTGTATGCTCTTTTCGATTGTACCTTAGTGTTATCTTCGGAAAATCAAAAACATTGGGGAAAATATCTAGTTTCCATCCAAATCTAACCTTAAGTCATAAGGGTTGGATATCTTTTCTTGTTCGTTTGGTTTGTGTGGTTGTTTTTTTGTTTTAGAGGCAAGAAAGGGTTTTTCAAGTAAGCACGCACACCAAAGCTTCAGTGAAAAAAAAGGAAAAACCCTTCCTCTTTTTCAGCAATTACTAAGCTTTTAAACTAGCACACTTGGTCTAAAGTTACTTTATGCGAATAGAGGTCTTGGTTTCAAGTCTTTCTTTTTATTGAGTTATTTTTTCAAAAAGCACATGTATCTTATGTTTTAAAGTTATTTTATGTAAAAGTGTTTTCACCCATAGTAAAAAGTGAGTCACTTATAATTCTCAAGTCACTTTATCTTTTATTTAAGTTACGATTTAGTGAATAGTTCATAATGTACCATTGTAAAAGTGACTTTCACTTATTTATAAAAGTGGGTGAGATAAAGTAATATTTTTTTTAAAAGTGAGCTAACTAGATTAAGTTTGGAAAGGGGGGGATTTTTTTAAAATATAACATTATCATCAACTTCCAAAAGATTCATGTGGTTCGTTGGCATCTTCAACAACGTTTCTTCAAAAAGCCATAACTTCTTCATCGTGAAGCTATTTTCAGAACTGTTTTTTTTTAATCATCATAATTTTTCGAGATCTTTCCATTTGAACACTTAGTTTCAGCATATACAACTTCAATTTCTTTTAAAATGGAAATTCCATGCCTAGTTATTCTTGACAACACCAACTACTTCCAATGGCTATCCTACATGGTGGATTTAATTAGAAGTAAAGGTCTTGATAGAATAGCCTTAGGCGAAGAGTCTAAACCTTAAGATGAATATAAGCAAGCGAAATTGGAAAATAAGAAATATCAAGCACGTGGGTTGATAGGAATGTCTATTTCAGCAGACCTTAGATTCCATATCGCAGAAATTAATACCCCTGATGAAGCAATGAAAAAGCTTAGTAATGTTTTCCGAATTAAAAATGAAATTAGAGCATATCAACTCGAAAATGATTTTCTTACGTTGGATCCCAATAATTTTTCTTCCATTGAAGATATTTTGTCCAAGTTCAAGACGCTTAGACTTCTCTTCGAAGGTGTTAAGGTTAAGAAAGAAGATGGTAGCTTTATCTGTTTCATTCTTACTAAGTTAGGATCAACTTAATCTGTGTTTATTTCCACCTTCCATTCTACTATAGAAGCCTTTATTTCTCAATGACAAGCCTACAAGTCCCCCTCTTTTGATGCCTTTTGTGATTCTTTAATAAGAGAGCAAGAAAAACTCTTACATCTTGGTCTTCTTAATACTGGAAACTCTTCTAAGAAAGCCTTAGCAGCCCAACAACAACCAAATCAAAGATTCCTAATAAGAAGCATCCTAAAAAGAATGGTCCTAAATGAAACAAGGGTCATAAGCAATTTTAGTCTCACAATGAAAAATCAACTCAACAAAATGATAAGGAAACTAAAAACAGAGGGAAGAAGACTGATAGACATTGAAAATTTTATGATGGCCACTTAGAATCCAAATGCTTTAAGAAGATGGAATCCTTAGAAGCAACATTGAAGAAGCATAACATCCATTTGGAGCACTCTTCAACTTCAACTTCATCTTCAGGAATAACACTTTCTGCATGTGGTTATCAAGAATATCGGTCAGGTTATGCAATAAATGTATCTTCTTCTTCTCATTCTCATGAGTAGCTCATTGATTCTGGTGCTTCTTATCACATGGAAAAAAAAAAGCCATGTTTTCTTCTTTAAATGATTGTAACATCAAAAATATATATGTTGGTGACGATAGATCTCTTAGTGTTGTAGGGACTGGAACTATTCATCTAGACAATGATTAATTTAATGATGTATTATGTGTTCCTACCTTATCTTGCAACTTTCTATCTGTATATTAGATAACTCATCCAGGTGAAGGTAAAACCGTTAAATTTTCACCTCATGATGTTGTAATTAAGGACCTAAGAGATCCTAGACAGATTTTAGCTACTGGCATTGTTGATTATTCCATAAGGTTGTATAAGTTTAATGAGTTCGGGCCATCAAATCTTCCCTCGATATTTGTTTCTCATAATGATGAGGTGAGAAAACTTTGGCATGAGTGATTTGGACACTTAAATTATCGATCCCTTCAAAATCTATGTAAAGAAAATATGGTGACAGGTCTTCCTATGGTATCTTGCATAGATGGTGTTTGTTTTGGATGTGTACTCAGAAAGCATTATCGGGATAGTTTTGAGAAACATGCCTCTTGTCATGCCTTAGCCCCTTTACAACTTGTGCATAGTGATTTATCTGGTCCACTTCTAGTTGTTTCATTCTCTGGCTACAAGTATTTCTTAAATTTCATTGATGATTTCTCCAGACGCACTTGGGTATACTTCTTAAAACACAAGAGTGAATTCTTTAACATGTTCTTGGCCTTGAAGGCACTTGTTGAGAAACAATCTTGACATCAAATTCTTAAGCTAAGATTTGATAATGGTGGAGAATATGTTAACAAAATATTCATCAACTTTTGCACTAACCATGGAATTCAATTGCAACATATGGTTCCATATAATCCACAACAAAATGGTGTAGCTAAAAGGAAGAATAACACCTTAAAGGAAATGGTTAATTATATTCTTCAATCTAAAGGACTTAGTCTTAATTATTGGGTAGAAGCAATTAACTGTGAAAATTACATAGTAAATCACACTCATACTAAGGTTTTAAATAATATCACTCCAGAAGAATCATGGAGCTCAATTAAACCAGATGTAAGTCACCTTTGTGTTTTGGAAGTGAAGCATGGGCCCATATTCTAGATGAGAAACATAAAGCCTTAGAACCTAAGAGTGAAAAATGTATTTTTGTTGGATATTCTGAAGATGTCAAAGGATATATACTTCTTCAACCTAAATCGAAAAATGTTATCATTAGAAAATATTTAAAGTTTGTTGAAAATATATCGATCTATGAGCCTAGTTCGACGGATGTGCCACCTCTCTCTATCCCTTCTACTTCTGAAAATATTCCTTCTTCAGATGATGAAAGCGAGGATGAAAATCCTGCCTTCTTGGGATCCTCCTTCAGCTCCATAACTTCCAAAATGGGAATGCGCTACTCGGGATGTAGCAGGTGCTCTTGCAGGTGGTCCTACTAATAAACATTGTACATATTCTCAGTTCAATAGAGCCTCTTCTTTACTGGCTCAAGCTTCAACGAATTATGATCCTGACACCTTTGCAGAAGCCTCAGGCCATCCATATTGGGATGTAGTTATGAATGTCGAATATCGTTCATTTTTGGCAAATGATACATGGGACCTTGTTCCTCTTCCAAATGGGTGAAAACTTGATATATGCAAATGGGTTTATAGAAACAAGTTTGTAGTAGATGGAAAATTTGATAACCATAAAGATCGTCTTGGAAACATTCTCCCTTTTTTCCAAAATGAACTCTATTTTCCTTGTTCTTTCCCTTGCTTCCCCTTTCAAATGGGAAGTCCATCAGATGGATGTTAAATTTGCCTTTTTGCATGGGACTTTCTTGAAGAAATCTATATGGAAAAACGTCCAAGATTTATACAAACAAAATCTAGCCTTGTATGTCAGCTTAAGAAATCCCTTTATGGTCTCATGCAAGCCCCTCAGGCTTGGTAGGAAAAAATGGATAGCTTTCTTTTAGATATTGCCTTTTATAGGTGTCATTTTGACAATACTGTCTACACCAAGAAAGTGGGTAAGTCTCTTATCATTATTGTTCTTTATGTTGATGATATTATCCTTACTTGTAGTGATCCCAACCTTATAAACCATGTGAAGTCCAGCATTAAAAAGTAGTTTGAAATGATAGACTTAGGACACTTGCATTATTTTCTTAGTCTTCAACTCTTGCAATCCAAACAAAGGTATTTCTGTTTCCCAATCCAAGTATTCATGTGATCTTCTATGTCACTTTCACATGGAAGACTGTAATCCAACCCCTTCTCCCTTTCAATTTGGAGCAAGAATTTTAGTCACTTGTACTTCCCCTGAAGTTAATGCTACTTTATATTGTCAGCTTTTTGGAAATCTTTTGTATTTGACCCATACACATCTTGACCTTTCTTTTGTTGCTGGCCTTGTTGCTCGGTTTATGCAAAACCCACACGAAAGTCATTGGAAAGAAGCTAAAATAGTACTTCGTTATGTTCAAGGTACAATTCAGTTCGGGATTCATTACAATGTAGAAGCATCTCCTCTATTTGTTGGTTTCACTGCTTCTGATTGGGTTGGTGACCCTGATGATCAGAATTCTACTACAGGTTATGTCTTCACTCTTGGTTCTGGACCTATTACAACAACTTACAAGAAACAAATTTTCATTTCTCTTTAGTCGGTAGGAGAAGGGTATTGTGGCGCCATTGAAGCTAGTAAGGAATCCATGTGGCTTCATCAGATCCTGTCAACTATGAAAATATCCATTCCAAAATTAGTACAGCAAAAACTACACACACACTTCATCAGAAAGCTGATTCATGACCATGTTCTTGAAGTGCAATATTTTTCAACTGATGATCAAGTTGCATACATCTTTATAAAGGCTCTCATAGAGGCAAAGTTTACTAAACTTTGATTTATGTTTGGAGTTCAGGAAGTTGTCACTAAGGGGGGATAGGCTCTAATACCTCCTTCCTTCTCCTATTGTGTCATCTTTACACATCCTTAAATCTTATCCCAATTTATTCTTAAGGGGGGATGTTAGGATATTCTGACACATAGGAAATAATTAAGTATAACTAGGTCTAGTGTATAGTTAGGTAAAGTGTGCTTCTTTAGTATGTACTTTCTGTAACTTACAATCTGACGATCATGATATGTTCTAGACATGAAGTGATCTGATGTTTAATTCTTTCCTTGATATTACTAAAACTTGATCAGTGGCTTAACACCCAATTGGTCCATGATCTCTATTTAAAGAGAATGGAAGGTCATTTATTAGGTGACCATTCATGAGAGAAGCTTATATAAATTTTCTTTCTTTTACATTAATAAATTTCCTGAAGTGGCCACGTTGGCTAAGGTCATGGACTGTTTCCCTCCTTGAGGGTTTTAACCACTTCAAGAATATTGGTGTATTGATTTGTGATCTATTTGTGAGCGGCATCCTTTGGTGTTATATCTAAGGAACTTACCTTATAAATTCCTACAAAAGCAAGATGCAAGATATATCAAAGTGCATTGATTTTTCTAATTCCTCTTTAAAAACACGTGCAAGGAGTATTCATCACTTACCCAAATCAAACATCAAACTCCCAAGATCCTATTCATTTTTTTTCTCACCAAATAGTTATAATATTGATCATAGAGGAGTTAGGTCCTTAACGGAATCATGTATACAAGGTATAGCTAAAACAAAGAAGCAAAAACTTTGATTTCACCATAAAATTCCTTTTATGGGAAACATAGTTATGTCATGGGTTACATTGATTGATGGTTATACCTCCATTTCTTGTTCAATTCTTGCAATAAGTGATAGAGATGGTAAAATAACTCTTCCAAATTAATCTTGGATCTGAAATTGGATCAAAGGTGGGTCTAACTCAAAAGTAATGTAAACAAGATAGAAAAAATAAAGACTCAAGTAGAAAAAATAAACAATGATTAACAAGAATTTAAGGTCAAACCAAAGGATTCATCCCCAATTCCTAATTACCAAAATTTCCTCCTATGGCTGCGAATCCAACTCCATATATTTTCCCAAGATTTGTGCAAATGGAGGGGTGGACCATTCACTAAATTTCCTTAGAGATCAATTCTAGCATGCTTTATTAAATTAACTAGGAGGAAAATATGTCGCATACCTTTTACCCCTGAAGCTTTACGGTGATCTCGACTAATGCAGTAGCTGAGAATCCTTTCCTAACACCTAGATGTTTTGCCTCTCCTACTGACATATGTATCTTGCACACATGATAAACAAAGAACCAATTATATCCTCCTATCAAATTACTATTAGTGTAAAATGCTATATCTACATCCGATTATCCAAATTAATATAAATCTAATGAAACATGTACAACAAATGACAAAAATTAGGGGAGAATAATGAATCATTTATTAAGAAGAGTATAACAACTTACAATGATACCTTGGGTGTAAGAGATCCTTTACAATACCTTGCCCTCAACTCCTCCTTGGTTGATAGTAAGGTTTCCTATAGCATGTATGAAGTATCCTTGAGAATTTAACCAACATTTCATTTCATGTCTTGCACTATTCTTCTCCCCTAAGGAATTTCCTCATCATGTAGGCATTGGTAAGGAGATGGGAGGATGAATGTGGACATCTAGGGCCTAAAGAAGTTAATACTTCAAAAGAAATCTTGGATCATTTGACAACGTATCACATCCTCTTATACTTGATCTCTTTGGAATTGAAAAATTCTAGAGGTTAGGGACTTCCATTTCTCTTTCCCACTGCATTTAGAGTAATGGTGGTAGTTTCATCATTCATGGAAAGCTGCAAATTATTGATGCATCACCTTATTTAGGGTCACCTAGAGCAGTAGAGCTCTTAACATTTCCATCCCAAAGTGAGAAGTAGGGTGTCTCATCATGCTAATGTAGGTAAGTTTCTCCTTCATCCCAAGGATGTCAAATAAGGTTATAATAATCCATACGGATCCCCACTTCCATCCATGAAGGAAATTATTTTTGTTAATTATTGTTATTTAAAATGTGTCTTTCGAAACATAATTGGATTTGACTTGTAAGGCACTAGAATTTTTAGACACACACCTCAAACTTGCAATTCTAATAAATCCTTGTGAAATTTGTACTAAAATTTTAGAGATGAAAAATACCGAAACATATGAGCTAGATTACATGTTAAAAAATAAGATATGTACCCATTTAGTTTATATCATTGTTATTGGAACCAAACTAGAATGGGTGGAAGAGGTAGGTTTGGCCATTTTGACTCCAAACCAAGTCTATCCTGTCGTGTGGATCTGGAAAAGGCCGATTTAATGTCAAACTTGTTATTTTTGTCAGTCGACCAATTTTGTATGGAACTAATAGATATTATACAATCGATCCAAGGATCCTTCAAAACAAATTTGTTTTAAGAAAAAAAGTTTATGATGTGGCAACCTAATATTCAACACTAGGGCCCTTATAATGGTATGTAATTAATGGTAATGTTAAATATTTAATGTAAAAGAGAAATTTTCCTTTATGAAAATTAAAGACAAAGGAGACTCTCACTTCTACATAAATTGTTAACATTACCATTAATTATTTCAGGATTTTCACAAGTGGTTTCAACCATACTGGATTTCATAAAAAGAAGGTAAATCTTTAGATCTCACTTAAGATTTATTCACTATTCGGGGGATTGAATGTTTCCATTGAATTCGGTCTTGTATGAGGGTATCGAACTAGCATTTAATCAAGAGCACCAAGCCATCTATATATATTGATATTAGTGGCATTAATTGTTTAACTTCTCTATCATAGCCCTAGTAAAATGTACCCATGACTGAAACAAAATCTTGATTTGACATTTTAAGCTTTCCCTATGTTATTTTAATGTTTAGAGATTTATGATATTGATAATAAAAATTACAATATAGACACTATTTTCATGATATGTATATTTTTTTTGTAACAACGTTTGTATGGACTTAAGCCATCTACAAACTTCTTTATTGATGTAATTTGGTTAAAAATGTATTGTGATAAGTGTTATTTTGATTATATACACTCATACATGAACTTTAAAATATTTCGATATGTATGGTTAGTTTAAAATTTTTTAATACAATTTTTTTGTTTTTGTGTAATAGTTTTTTATCCAAGATTTTTCCTCGTTACAATATGATTCTAACAAGTTTTGATACAATGGTTCTAACAAGTTCTGATAGATCCATTCTGTCTAGATAACATTTATACTAGTACAACCACATTAAAAATATTAATGTGGTTGATATAGCCCAAGTTTCATAAATATAACAAAAAAACTATTGCAACATGAAGAATGTCTTATCAATGTACACATTTACATGATTAACCATGTATAAAAATGTTATGGGTCAACTTTAACTTGAGAAAAAAAAAGAATTACACATCTTATTTTAAAATGAACCATTTTGCTATATAAAATTTGATTATATATTAATTTATCCATTTAATTAGAATATGAACATATTAGAATTGGAATAATCTCAAATCCATAGGACATTGTTGGGCGGGGAGGCATGTGGGCCAATCTAATTTAATTTGAGAAAAAAAAAAGGAATTACACATCTTATTGTAAAATGGACCATTTTGCTAAATAAAATTTGCTTATATATTAATTTCCCCATTTAATTAGAATATGAACTTATTAGAATTGGAATAATCGCAAATCTCTAGGAAAATGGTGGCACAGAACCACGAATCTAATTTTTTAAATTTATTAAAAGTCACTACAACCTAATAAACTACATATGCTGACCATATTCCCTTGAGAATCAATCTAAGTTGTGAATTAAAACAATAAAAAAAATCAACAAATCCTGGGCTACCTTAAATTGGGATAAAAAACCTTAAACAACTATTTCTAACCGCAACAACTAATAATTATTGGAAAAATAAATAGTCATAGTCAAAGTAAGGTATGTTCTAAGTTTAGCGTTTTAAAAGTAAGCGGGGGAATCAATCAATTTTTTTTGACTTACTGGAATCACTTAAATTTTTTTATTTCAATGTTCAGAGGAATATTTCAGAAAGATTCATGGTACGCCCTATTATGAAAATTTGTCAAACTTTTTCAAGTGAAATTTCACTTTCCATGTTTCGAGACTGGTGGTACTTCATTTTCAGATCATATTTAATCTACCACTATCGCTTCAAAACGTATTTCATTTAAATATAATATGGTAATACGAAGATGAGTGAACATCGAGTAATTTGAGCATTGACATGAACTGTCCCCCTCATTCATCCGAATTTCAAATAAGGCTTCAAAATGAAATCGTCCGTGACATATGTGCAAATTAGACTGGCATAGTTGAGTCTTCGAGAGCTGATTGGCGTGTAGCGTTTTCCTCGCATACATCTTGCATCTTCAGCTGATTTCTTTAAACAATAGAGTTCATGAACCATATTTGCGTATTGTTAGTTATGGTGGATTTCATCCATTATTTGATCTTCGGAGACCATAAAGTTGTTAATGCTGTGCCTATGGCTTGGTTCAGAAAGCTTATATTCAAACTCATTCATCTCTGCCGCCAATACCGAACTCTTCAAACCCAAAATAGGTCAGACAGCCAGATGGAGAGGAGAAAAGACTGCAGTCGGGAGAGGATAGATCCTTCAGATTCGACAAATACTCGGATAAAGTAGCCGAGTCTCCTCCAAAATAATGTGTGTTTAGGGATCTCTGCTCTGCTAAATTCCACATAGAGCCGATAGAGTTTCCGGCTTCTGTTTCAAGAGGATTGACATCTGCCATCGCCAAGGCAGTGCGCTTCTTTTGAATTAGAATTACTCCGTTGCAACGATTTGGTCTTGCCATTTCAGAATATCACACCGCCGTTATTTTGACGAGGATAGTTTTGAGCACATGATCTTTTAGGGCAGAAGGAGGTTCTGAGTTTTTCTTCAGATTTTGCGTGCTCAAATTGGGTTGAGACTCGTTTGTTGGGAGCAGCTTCTTGCTCAGACGAGTGTTCCAGTAGTTCTTGATCTCGTTATCAATTCGCCCAGGCAGTCGTCCTGCTATCAGTGACCACCTACAGGCATCCATTTATATATTTACTTACATGGCACTCATCGTTCGAAATTCTATGGTAAACATTCCAATCCTCCACTTGCGGAATCAAGTATCAACGTCCACCTTCACAATACTAAGTTTCATAGATATAGAACTTGAAGGTGTCTTTTTTAAATTGATTATTCCCAAGTCATTTGTAATAAATTATTAATAGAAATGTTTGATATCATTTTAAATTGATTATGCCCAAATCATTGGTAAATGATTATCAATAGAAATGTTTATATTAATACCAAATTATTAATGGAAATGTTTATATTATTGATGATAACATTTTGGCAGACAAATCTAATTAAATTTGATGTGAACATGTATCGATCACTATTGCGAACTGAAACACTTTGTCTTGGCACGGAGAGCCTGGAGTATTTGTGATACGTGACTATGTAATAACTAATCAACGGTTAATATCATAACTATAATAATAAATGTGGTTTTAAAAAGTGAATAAGGGTTAATAATGTTGACACCTAATCCGAAACGGATGAGGATGAGGTGAAGCCGGACAGTCATCTAGAAGATGAACTGATCCGTTTCTTGTGTATATAAATAATAGTTATCTAATGTGAAATAATCAGTTCTGTCTTGCGTTCATCAATAGCTGGAGTTACCCTGGCCTGACATGGTATCAGAGCTCAGGTCCCAGTCCCTTAAATTAGCTGTAACTCCTGCCTCTGCCTCTGCGCTCTCTGGCCTGAATACGCTGCCTCTGTCGCTGCCCCTCTCTGCGCTGCCTCTGACATACCTGCTCTGACATGGTCTGTCCCGGGTCTGACCTGAAACATCTCAGTCCCAACGCATCTGTACATCCCATTCATTCTGAAACAGACCAAGCATTCCAGGAATACTGGCAGCTTGTAACGGCCTCGGCTTTACTGCCTTTGGTGTATTGACAAGCACCAAGTTTGTTTCGTGCAATTTCCAGGGCGACGCCGGAAGAACCCGTGGTTTCCAAGCGTTCGGGGTTGCTGTTCAAGAAAAGGCTTGTAAAAAAAAAAACATATTGCGGAATATGGTACATGTCGTGTGACTGGAGAATCACTTTCAACAGATGAACTCCGCGCTGCTCCATATAAAAAGACTGAACTGCGGTATTGGCTGCGTTTGAAGACTATCGTTTTTTATAAAAGACTGTGTTTGATTGTTATAAAGAACTGCGTTTAAAGAACTGAGTTTGAAGACTATCATTTTTTGTTATAAAAAAACAGTGATAGCTATTATATGCGCATTTTTATTGAAGACTGACTTGAGGACTGACGTGATAGCTATTATATGAGCGTTTTTTGAAGACTGACGTGATAAGAACAGCGATACCATGGCGTAGATATGGACAGCGGCTACCATGGCGTGAAAGACAAGGCCGAGTACTGTGTTCCACCTCTGGACAGCGGCTACCATGGCGTGAAAGACAAGGCCGAGTACTGTGTTCCACCTCTGGGCAGCGGATACCAAAGCGTTTTCATGTAATATATATATATGTGAGCGCCCTTTTATTGCTAGAACAGTGATATACATTGATATATGTGTGAAAAGTAATATGTATATGAGCGCCCTCTTTTTAAAACAGTGATAAAACAGTGATATACATTGATATATGAGCGCCCTTTTCTTAAAACAGTGATATACATGTGACAAGTGATATGTATATGAGCGCCCTCCTTTTAAAACAATGATATACATTGATATATGAGCGCCCTTTTCTTAAAACAGTGATATACATGTGAGAAGTGATATGTATATGAGCGCCCCTTTTTAAACAGTGATATATGTTGAAGATACAGCGCTTTCCTTTTTTCTCTATTGAACAGTGATATATGTTGAAGATACAACGCTCTCTTTTTTCTCTATTGAACAGTGATATATGTTGAAGATACATATGAGCGCTTTCTTTTTCTTTGTTGAACAATGATATATATATGTGAGCAGTGATATATATATACTGTTGGAATGTTAGAAGGAAAATATATAATGCATAAGGCAATCATATAAGGATATTTTTACAGAAGTTTTTGGCAGAGATATTTTTTCAGAAGGATTTTGTTTACAGAAGTTTTTTGGCAGAGATATTTTGTTACAGTATGCATTCAAGAGAAAGAAGAAGATACTTCAGAGGCAGGGGGGGCAGACACCCTCAAGAAGAAAAGGCAGACTTACATTGCATTCGCTGCAAACAAAATGGATCTCATGATGCTTCTACATGCAAGCTACCATGGGAGAGGATTGAGCAGAGAAGAAATCAGCAGAAAGGTAAAACTGATGACACAGACAAAGGTAAAGCACCTGAATCCACTCACTATATTGAGGCACAATGTAACATTGGAGTAAATGAAGATCTGTTTAATGCTTCACTTACTTCGTCGAAAAATCACTGGTTGCTTGATTCAGGAGCAACCTGTCATATGACTTATAGGAGAGATTTCTTTGAAGATTTCACTGACAATGTTGATGGAGCAGTATACTTTGCAGATCAGTCAAAAATCAAGCCATCAGGGCTTGGCACAATCAGGCTTAAACTGCCTGGTCTTCCAGACTTTCTTCTGGATCATGTTCTATATCTCCCACAGCTGAAGAGAAACTTGCTGTCCCTGGTCCACATCCGCCAGCAAGGTCACTCCATTCACATGTTTGATGGCAAGCTTGAGGTAAGAAAGGCATCTGACCACTCACTTGTCATGAGGGGTATAGAAGAAGAAAGACTCCTTAAACTGCAAGGAACCTCTGCTCATGCACAACATTTTTCATATATTTCTCATCATGATGAAGGTACACTTCCATCAAGTTTATTATGGCATGCTAGATTTGGACACCTAAACTATGATAGTCTCCGCTTGTTGAAGAAAAATGGTGTTGCTGGTTTGCCTACAATTCCTAGAAAACATAAACAATGTGATGCTTGCATTCTAGGAAAGCATAGCAAACAGTCTTTTCATGATTCACATTCAAGAGCACATAGGAAGCTTGAACTTATTCATTCAGATTTATGTGGTCCAATGCCTGTTCCTTCTGCAAATGGAAATAAGTATATCATGACATTTATTGATGATTACACCAGAATGTGTTGGGTTTATTTATTGAAGAACAAATCTGATGCTTTTCAAACATTCAAGAATTTTCATAAGTGGATTGAAAATGATGCACAATCTCATATTGGGTCTATTCGCACTGATAATGGAAAAGAATATACATCAAATGAATTTGAACACTATCTTCGCCAACATGGGATTAAACATCAAACAACTGTACCTTATAATCCTCAACAGAATGGTGTAGCTGAAAGAATGAACAGAACAATTTTGAATATGGTACGATCCATGCTTTTCTTCAAAAATGTAAAGACAATGTTTTGGGCTGATGCTGTTCTATGTGCTGCATATATAAAGAATAGATGTCCATCTAGTGCTATAAGAAACAAGACTCCTTATGAATTGTGGTATGGACATGTTCCTTCGGTAAAACATCTCAGGATATTTGGTTCCACCTGTTATGCTTTAATACCAAAGGTACATAGAAACAAACTTGGTGCAAGAAGTCGTAAGTGTATCTTCCTGGGGTATTCAAACACATCTAAAGCATACCGCCTTTATGATGAAGTAAATAAAAAGTTTGTTTTATCTAGAGATGTCATTTTTCTTGAATCATCCAAATCTGACAGTGTTGTTGAGCGGCAACTTGACCGCTTGGATAGATTCACAAAACCGAAATCATTCCAAGAGTTTGATAATCAGATTCCACATCTTGAAGGGGGGATTCCTATACTAGATCAACATGTGGAATCTCCTTCTGAAGAACAATCTCCCCTGCATGACACTCCAACAACGGATGATGCTTTAAGTGATGTAATTGATAGAATTGGGAGACTCAATCTTGATTCAGACCCAACTCAATCAACAGAACAGCCTGGACCATCTCAGAAAGGTCCCCCAAAGTGGCTGACAAAGACACTTGAAAGTGTTCATCCTGATGAAATTGGAAAAACAGGAACCAGAAATTCAAACCGACAAGATGGAGGTGATGTAGATAACTCTAATTCACCTGTTGATATGGATGTTACTTATGATTGTGAATTGAACTTGTCTACAGATTTTGAACCAACTTCCTTCAAAGAAGCTGCTTCTCATGATGAATGGAAAGAAGCGATGCAGAAGGAGTATGATGCCCTCATAAAGAATGGCACTTGGAAGCTGGTTGATCCTCCATTTGGAACCAAACTAATTGGCTGCAAGTGGGTCTACAAGAACAAGTACAAAGCTGATGGCTCACTTGACAAGCACAAAGCTAGGCTTGTGGCAAAAGGTTTTGCACAGAAGGAAGGGGTCGATTATGAGGAAACTTTTGCTCCCACAGCAAAATGGGCCACCATCCGGACACTCTTTGCACTAGCTGCTCAGAACGGTTGGAAAGTCCATCAAATGGATGTAAAAACTGCATTCTTGAATGGAGATCTAAAAGAGAATGTTTTTATGTCCCAGCCTGAAGGATTTGCTGTGAAAGGACATGAACACAAAGTATGCAAACTTGTGAAGTCCTTGTATGGCCTCAAACAAGCACCACGAGCCTGGTATGAAAAACTAACTGAGCATCTTCTGAAACTCAACTTCAAACATTTTGATCTTGATGATGCAACTTTATTTGTCAAGAAAGTTGGCAAAACAGTTGTATATCTTGTGGTATATGTAGATGATCTTTTAATGACAGGGAACAATGAAAGCTATATTGCATCCATAAAGAAAGAATTAGGAAAATTTTTTGAAATGACTGATTTGGGCTATGTTCATTACTATCTTGGCATTGAAGTAACCCAACATCCAAAGTCCATATTTCTTTCTCAAAAGAAATACATTGGAGATTTGTTATACAGATTTGGCATGACAGAGTGCAATCCCCTTTCTACTCCAATGGAACAAAACTTGAAGCTCACATCTACTGAAGGAAAGGAATTTGAAGATGCAACAAGGTATAGACAGCTTGTAGGAAGTCTCATCTACCTCACTACTACCAGACCAGACATTTCATTTGCTGTTGGAATCCTCTCCAGGTTTATGCAAAAGCCTTGTGAGGGACATTGGTCTGCTGCAAAAAGAGTTCTAAGGTACTTGAAGGGAACTCAAGACCTTGGAATCAAGTATACACAGGTGGACGACTTCAACTTGATTGGATACTCTGATTCAGACTTCGATGGAGACAAAGAAACTGGGGTATCTACTTCAGGATATGCTATGAGTCTTGGATCAGGAGCTGTCTCCTGGAGATCACGCAAACAATCAGTACCAGCAGATTCCACAACAGAAGCAGAATACGTGGTAGCAGTTGAAGCAACGAAAGAAATTGTGTGGCTCAGGAAAATTCTTGAAGATTTGCAAGTAAAACAAATACAATCTACTCCACTCATGATTGATAACACATCTGCAATAAAGTTGGCCAAAAATCCAAAGTTCCATGATCGTACTAAGCACATCAATACTAAATATCATCTGATCTGACATCATGTTGAGGCCAAAACAATCCATCTCCGTCATTGTTCCACAAACGAACAAATTGCAGACATCTTCGCCAAAGCGCTTGGAAGAGAAAAGCTTGAAAGATTCAGAACGATGCTTGGACTCACCAACATCCCTTCAGATTAAGGGGGGGAATGTTGACACCTAATTCGAAACGGATGAGGTGAAGCCGGACAGTCATCTAGAAGATGAACTGATCCGTTTCTTGTGTATATAAATAATCGTTATCTAATGTGAAATAATCAGTTCTGTCTTGCGTTCATCAATAGCTGGAGTTACCCTGGCCTGACAAATAATACAGATATAATATTAATAATAATGATTATTAATTTAAGAGTTGTTTTTAGTGTTATTTTTTGGAAGTTTTTTTTTGGGTTTTTCTGCTTAAATTTCTCTAAAATCCGGCTACAATTTATTGAAATTATAAGCGTGATGGATAATTCCTACACAATCAAAGTGTCCTAGGAGTTTTTAGGCGCTGAATCCAAATATGCAATTAAAAAACCAGTTTAAATAACACAAATCAATATTTCGCCTCAAATTTTTCCACATGATTCAAGAACTCTATTAATTTATGTTAATTATCCTTAATTATTTATTATTATTACAATTATTTTAAAATAATTATTATTAATACTAATTAATTGTTATTATTGTGATTATTGTTATTATTTAATATTACTACTATTATTAATTATTATTAATAATTTGATTGTGAATTAAATTAAATATGATTATTAATTAAGTAATATTAATAATAATTTATTTATTTATTCCTATTTTTAATTAACTATTAGAAAATATAAATATTGTTTTTTATAATTTATATTAATTATCATTAATGAATTAAATCAAAAAAATTATATTAAATTTAAGGATTAATATTATAAATTGTATGAATAATATTATATTTTACAAATATGAATTCTTAGATTAATAAACTAAAGGGATTGATATTATAAACCCAACGAAATATAGAAGAGATTAATACAAAAACCCAAGGCATTATAAAGCCAAAGGAATGATATTAAACCCAAGGGATTAATATTATAAACCCAAGGTATATAAACCTTAAGATAAATATTATAAACCCTAAAATAATCATGGTTGACCATTGTTGATTTTCATATTGATTCAATCTTTGACACAATGCAATGTTGGAGTATGGTTGACCATGGTTGATTTTCGTATGGAGACAATATTTGTCACGATGCAACATTGGACCATGTTTGATTTTCATATTGAAAATATTTGTCACAATGTGATGTTGGACCATGATTATAACCCCAAGGGATTTATATTAAACCAAAAGATTAATATTATACCCTACGAATATGAACCCTTAGATTAATAAACTCAGGGGATTGATATTATAAACCCAAGGAAATAATAAATCCAATGGATTAATACTCAAAATCCAAGACATTATAAACCCAAGGGAATAATATTAAATCCCATGGATTAATATTATAAACCTGAGGTGTATAAACCCTAAGATAAATATTATAAAACCTAAAATAATCATGGTTGACCACGATTGATTTTCATATGGGGAAAATCTTTGTCATAATGAGATGTTAGACCATGGTTGATTTTCGTATTGATAATTTTTTTTCACAATGTGATTTGGACAATGATTATAAGCCCAAGAGATTTATATTAAACACAAGTGTTAATACTATAAACCCTATAAATAATATTATATCTTACGAATATAAACCCTTAAAATAATAAACCCAAAGAATTGAAATTATAAACCCAATGAAATAACATTAAACCCAAAAAGTTACTGTTATAAATTCAAAATATATAAACTCTAACTTAAATATAAATATTTATACTGCCCGACTATTTAATAACCAACAAAATCTTAATATCTATTTATTAATTGAAGCAGTGTAATACCATGAATGAATATTCCCTCAACCGTCATTCTAGCGAGCATGCCTTCATGTAATACAATGAAGGAATATTCCCTCCACCACCATTTTAGCTAGTAGACCTGGAATTTGACGTTTGTTTTTTTTATTTTTTTTAAAGATATATTTTATAGTTAATAGAAATTTTAAAACTGAACTAAAACATGTGGAATTTTTTCTCAAGTGCATAGATTTAAATCAATCATCATAAATTCTAATAGCTGAGTGTAAATATGTAGATTTAATTTCTCATTCACAAATATTAAAATATATTTAATTCTTAACATGATTACCTAATATTATTATATTTAATATTCAATATTTTAAACATGAAATATTCTTATCAAGTATTTTTATATAATAATAAAATAATATTATATAATAATAATAAAAGAATTGATGTCTTCTGATTATTGTGAGGACTAAACTTCAAATGAAACAATTACTCTACACTTCATAGATTGTTATTACTTCAAGTTTATATATATAATTTAAAAAAAAAATTAGCGTAGATAAAGTCGATGTGGTAAATATACTGAATAAGTTTTGAAACCTAAAAATAGTTTGGAAACTTTGATTTTATCATTTTTATTATTAAATTAATAAATCTATACTATCTATAAATTTGTATACCATCCATAAATTTGTATTTTTAAAAAATAGGAAATTACTCTTAATTATGCCCACTATTTTGAAAGAGAGCTTCTAGAATTTTAATTTAATTATCAATAATTATTACATAAATGATAGAGATTTAACTCCATGGAATATTTTGTAGGCTTGGTGGGACTAAATCATCATCATGTCCAATATATCAACCTGATTGGAGCATGGAATTGAATCGATCCAAAACCCCTTAGACTTACCAGAATGAAGTATTATATACCAAGAGATTTTAGTTTTAAATTGACCCAATTTACTTATATATACAAAAAAAATATATATATATTATAACATGAATTACAATAAACCCATAAAAACTAAGAAATGGTTTTAACTTTTATATATCTTTATCATAGTAACATCATATACTTTTCCATCTTCATTAATATCATAATAAATATACATATCAATTTGAAAGAAGGTTGCATGGCATTATTAATATAGTAATATGTAGTTATATTAAGTATTTTAATATAATGTGTTGTCTTAAGTATTTAAATTAATATTAATATGACCATTACTATTATTATTACTATTATTGTGATTTTTTTTATAGTTCAAAGATATTATTTAAGGTAATTATTTAGTTAATTTAAATCTATATATTGAATTAGGCTTAATAAAACCTATAGAGTGGTGAACCTATCTCTTACTTATAATTCAAGATGCTCAAATTGAATTAATCCATTGGAATTTTACTTCAAATTTCTCCATATCCCATTTATATTAGTGCATAACTTTATCTCACATACCATCTCCCTTATATTCAATAGTGAAATGGGCTTCTTTACATTTCAGATCCATCTTAACTTTAGATCTACCAATTCAGTAGAGCAATCAAATCTCTTATGATTTAATTTTTTTTTTTATGTGCAAAACTTGAGGAAAGGTTTACACCTCGACGTTTTGATTCCTCTAGGAACTTGGAAGATCATACTTAATATGGGCATATGTTGATTTTTAACAATACTATTTATATTATATATAAATTTCACATCTCTCTATATAAAAATATTCTTATTTTCGATTTTATTAAAAACTTTATAATGGACATAATTACATATTAGCAATGACATATTCTATTTATAAACTACATTATACATAGTAACATGTTTTCGTGTTGTTAATATATTTTTAAATACATGTTAATATTATTCAACCATAATGAAGTTTTCTATTTGCGACATACATTCAATTTTATTATTATTTTAAATTGAATACATTAATTTTACATTAAAATTTTGAATGAATCTCCCTTTTTTTATTTTTTTATTAACCTTTTATACCTTCGATTACTTGTTCTCTTTGCGGGATGAAGTATTTTATCATATATATATAAACCTTGACTCCTGTATTATTATGTTGTTTTCTGGATTTTACCATAAATGTATCGAGAAACAAAAGTAAATATTTATATGGTGACCAACTTAGAAGTCATGAAGACTACAATAGTGTGGAGATCTGTTCTAGATGACTGACAATTCTCTACACCATTAATACAACAAGGATAAATCCATCATTCACATGCTAACACTCAAGCGTTAAATATAGCTATAGAAGGGAATTAAAATTTCAATGTGTCTAAAGAAGGCACTATCAAATTCTCTTATATAGAGGGCCACATACACATTGACCCCAAAACTGCACATATATATATAGTATTCATGTCATAATCACAATACAAGTCACCGACGGTGACAATCAACGAAACTCAACAAATAATCGCACAAACTAGCTAAGTAACAATGCATTCATTAGTTTATGAGTAGTCACATGGATCTGTAACCCCTTTTGAACTATGAGAGAAATCACACATGTATCATTAAAAGAAACCATGAATAACATAATTCCTCTATAAGAAACATTCATACAATTTTTATAATCGCATAAGAATATAATTCAACATTCACAATGCAAAGAAAATACAAGTATATACACTAATGGAAACTATGGGAGGGATTCGCACTTTCCACCCAACCATATGCCTGTTGCCCTGCAATATTTCTTCTAGTTGACCATCCATGAATTAGATTCAAAGTCTGGGGAGTAAGTTATTAAGGGAATTCACAATGATTTCAGTCAATTGGTCGGACACAAATCCAAATACCACCCCATCCCCATCTACATGTTCTTACCCATCAAATATCTAAACCAAAAAAAGCTTTCTCTTTGCTTACCGGGACTTTAGAGTACACTATGTTGCACTTGTTCCACCTCATAGGGCTCCGGAATGGACAATGTCTCTACTTGCTCACACAAAGGTGCTTCAAACATACATAGAGTTTCCACTTTGCCTACTTGGACTCCATAATACACTATCTTCCACTTGCTTCACCCACAATAATCTAGAATGCATAGTGCCTCCACCTACTTCTTCCCTTAAACCACATTCATTCACATATACTATGTAGGAATCCAGAGCACACAACCATTCCATGCACTTAACCTAGTGGGAATTCAGATTACATTTATCCTCCACCTACATGCTCATGATCTTGTGCCAAATATTTCACTTACCAGGACTCTCTAATACATTTTGTTCCATATGCTCCACCTCACAAGACTTCAGAGTGCACAATATCCCCACTCATTTCTTCTCTTCACTCATGCGATCAAAACTCACAGAGTTACCACTCTATGATGTAGGAATCTAGAGCACACAATAGTTCCATTGACTTAACCCAAAGAGTATCTAGACTACCTTGTGTGTCCACCTTCTTTTATCTTTCCTTTCTTTCAGGCCATGTACCCCTGCATACTTCCTTTCCAGCGAGTGCTCTTGTGATCATGAAATGCCTATATGAGTATGATATTCGTATTCAACACATCCCTTCTGCTTGTATGTTCTCCCACATACCTTGAATTATCGCCTAATGCTCCCAGATCATGTTTGAAAGATGAATGCATGTCTCTTTTCCTATTGGATCCTCTTTTCTTCCATTGACCCTGGTCTACCCTCTTCTTTGTTAACCACCCAACATGTCCTTCAATGGTAAAGATGGTGTGGTCTTGTCCTCCAATTAGGAATCCCTTACTCAACTGACCTACCTACCATGCAGGCCATTAAAACAAGTCATAAAACTGGTGGCCATCAAATGAATAATCTGAATTAACCAATTCCCAAGAAACTCCTCCTCATGCCTATGAATACATGTCCACTCTTCTGAACCAATCATTTTGTTTACATTTCTAGAATATGTACATAAATTACAAATTCATAGTGATAGTTACAACGGGGGTAACCAAAAGGGTTGTCACATGGAGGATATGAATCTTGTTGCTAGTAAACTTATTAATTATTTTCTTAACGTGTGAGTAAATAAATTGAATTGATTCAAACAATCTTTTCTTCCTGGTAGAGATTGTATTATTAAATTTTCAATTCAGGGGTCAATTGTATGCATGTATGCCTTCCCTGTTAATTTCACGTTTTTTTTTTTTTTTTTTAATTTTCTATATGGGTGACAAGTCCCAAATTTTTCCTTTAATTTAAATAAACACGAGGTGTGAAAAAGAAGCTAAGGAAGAGTTTTGGGGTCATTCTTGGAGTTTAAAGGTGGAATCCAAAATGTGATGTATGGGGCAAATAGTTCATCTTAGATTTTTCACTTTTCTTCGAGGTTTTAGAGGTTGAAACTTTTACCATAGTGAGTAGATATCTTGCTAAACATCTAGTTCAATTTTCAGATCTTGGTTTGCTATATTTTCATGTATATGATCTAAGGAACATGAATGCTTCTTTAGACACGTCATCTTAGGATTTTCACTATAACTTATATTCTAAAAGGTTTCAAACGTTGAAACTTCGACCATAATGAGGGGAAATCTCACTAAACATGGTTCAAATTTTAGATCTTTGCTCTCTATAATATAAGATCCATGATCTGTGGAATTCTAGTATCTTGAATACTCTTGAAGTTAGGATTTAAGTAGGTCACCATGGTTTTTTTTATATAATTTTATTTATTTAAGGTTTCATATGTGAAACTTGTTGAAGAATGTAACTAGTATTGGTCTTCATAATTGTATTTAATTCGTGATCTAATATAATTATAGAATGAAAGAAAAATAAATTATTATTATTGAGAAATTGACTTAATAAATAATGGGTTTCATGCTTGGGTCAATTATTGATAGGTCATATCCTCCATTATAGGCTTTTAGCATTTATATCAAGTGTCCTTTTCCATGTCGTAATGTAAAATACCCTCCTTGGGCTTCTCTTGTCATGAAAGAAATATATTTTATTGTATGTTAGGTCTTCTAGGCCCCCTCCACAAAGTCAACCTAAAACAAGGACAAGTCAGCCTCACTAAGGGGAAAAAACACCTATATAAAGGCAAGTTTAAATTTCAGAAGTATAAGAAAGTCAGTTTTAGAAGTATTGCAGGAAGGCCTAGAAGTGCAGACAGATCGAGAAGTGCAGGCAGACCGAAAAGTGCAAGAAGGATGAGAAGTGTAGGAAAACTAAAAAGTGCAGGCATACCGAGAAGTGCAAGCAGACCGATAAGCGCAAGCAGGCCAAAAATTTCAAAAGTGCAGGAAGGTCCAAAATTCTGAAGAAGTTGGAGTCGAACTTTCTTGGTTGTTGTTGTGTTATAGCTGCTGAAGAGAATGATAATATTGAGAGTTGACGTATAAAATTAGAAGTTGACTTGGTGGAGGAGGGAGGTTTGTCAATCTAGAGTGTTGGTCTATCTAATTTTGAATCTACTGAAGGAAGAGGTTTTGACTCGATTTTCCTCTATATAAGGGTTTTAGCCCTTGCTGAGTGCCTACATCTAGTCTCCATGATCTCCATTTTTTTTTCTATATGATTTTTCTATGAGAAG
Source organism: Pinus tabuliformis (assembly GCA_031772625.1). Lineage (NCBI taxonomy): Eukaryota > Viridiplantae > Streptophyta > Pinopsida > Pinales > Pinaceae > Pinus > Pinus tabuliformis. The sequence goes on from CM062816.1 coordinate 1,450,470,016, forward strand.
AAGATAAAGGAAGAACATAAAGAATTTAATAAGAACATAATAATATCACAAGTAATTGTGAATATAAGAAAATGTTTCTTCCTTTCTAATTTTCTAACATGGTATAAAAGCTAAGGTGAAGAAGGAAGAAAAAGGAAGCTTGAATATCTATTGAAGAAAAAGGAGGTTGAAAGAACGTCATTTTAAGGAAAAAAGATTATACAAAAAGAGAATTCTACTATTTATAGGAACTATCTTAAACTCAATCAAGGGAGAAAAAAAATTATAAGGATCCCTAAACTATAGGCCTTGGAAAAAGACGATAGACCACATTCTCGAAAAGGACAAAGTTCTGGATCTAGTTCAAGGAAAAATAAAAAATCCTATAGATGAAGCAGGGAAGGAAAAGTTTAGGGAAACAAGAATCTTAGCGAGGAACCTAATAGTGGATGGAGTAAAGGAAAAACTCATTCCTTACATTTCCAACATAGATTCCACTCAATAAATGTATGCAGCTCTACCCAAATTATTCACCATCAAGAACATCGACCAAATAGCAAGCCTCAAGAATGAATTAAGAATTATCAAGATGACCAAAGATGATACTGTGGCATCCTAATTTATAAGGATATGTAAAACTAGAGATGAAAGTCAAGCAGTAGATGAAATTATGCCAGAAAAGGAGCTCGTATTTACTGCTCTTCTAGGTCTAATGAAATATTGGACTGCTTTTGCATCAGGAATCAACAATTGGAAGGATACTCCAACATTTGAATAAATGTGGAATGTATATAGTCAAGAAGAAGCCCATATATCGTTAGTAAACAACAAGAACGAGGATGAACAAGAGAACATCTCAAATGCCTATTCCGCTCATCACAAGAAGAATGGAACCTTCAAGAAGTTCAAAGGACCAAAGAAGGAAGTAGACCTATGTTGAGGCCTCAGAAATCTGTGGCAACAACAAGGGGGAGAACCACCGAGTCTGGACCTTAGAGTAGCTCCTTTTCCGTTTGCGATAGTGGCTCTGACTGGATATGATGGGACCAGTTTCCCAATGTTTTGGGTTTATATGATTTGTGGGATTTTTTCTGATGATTTACAAAAGAATAACTAGAAACTAACACAACTTTATTCTAATATGCAAAACATTGAATTAAATCTATTTTAATCTAACCCGGGGTCTTGTTGGTTTCAGGCAATATAAAAATATGTCTATGTAATCTATGATGATATAGGTCAATCGCAGACTATATAGAGTTAATATATTGTAAGATAATTCCTTTGAGGAAATAGTTAATCAAAAGAATTGTGAAAAACATATCGCATATTCTGATGATCACTTATAAAACAGACCATTCACTATTCTGATATCATACAATAGTGCAACTGATACTTCAAACATAGATGACAGATTTCATACATAATTCATAAAAGATAAACTTATCACTAATACTAGAAAAAAGATTTAGCAAACATGATAATAGTACCAGATGTGTCCCGTTGTGCTCATTTGACCAATGACAATAGGCCATAATCAATATTCCACCAAGAAGCATCTCAAAGAATACAATAGTGCATCAACAGTGATCAATAAAAAGATATTTGATTTAAAATACCATGTTCCATGATTCCATCAAGGCATCTACAAACTTACGATAGCGCATTCTTTGTAAATGTTCTTAATAAAATTCTGGACCATTCTCTAAATGCATGACAAGGGTTTAAATACTATTCTTAATTAACTAAAAATAACTTATACAAAATGTCTTTGAGGAGGTTTCAAACAACCTTCCTCGTTCCTAGTATCCAACTTTTAAAAAAATAAAATTGCTCAAAAATGACTCAGGTCTTCATTGATTAATCATCGCTGCCAGCTTTGCCTCTCAGAAAACAAATGTCAGACATTAGCCTGAATTGTGATGGCATCTTGAATTGTGTCCTCAACTGCCCTACAAATATAGCATCATGTAAAGGTGGCAGCATTCTCTGTACTGAATCCAAGGAGAAATTCAAGGTCATGATCTGACTGTGTGGTTTGACCAAAAGTTGCCATACTGCTTCCCAATCGATTTTTGATAGCCCCTCAATTGTTTCCTTCTGTAGCTGACTCTTATTATTCCAATTCTCGTCTAATGCTTTAAGATCAGGAAGTGTTTTTGGATCACTCTCCTTTATGAGGTTGGATGTGTGCAACATGTGATTTATTGTTTTAATAATGCTTTTTGAAATACCCGATGCTCTGGCTATTGCTAGTTCGGCCTGTTTCACCTATGAGTCCCAATCAGTGAATAGAATATCCTTATGTCTTTCATTGATCTTCGGGAGACTTGACCTTTTCCCTTCCTTTGAATCCTGCCATTCAATATAATCAGAGATCTTAGAATTGAGTTCATTGAACTCAATTCTTTGATCAATAATGATGTTTGTTAATTTTTCACTGGTATTCAGAGGTGGAATGATATTTGATATATGTTGGAGGAAGAGATGCTTTTTCTTTGTCAGTAAAGCATTCAATGTTAAAGCCTCATTAATGAACTCCTCTATAGTAGGAATATCCTTGTGCTTTACTAAGTCACTCTTTAGCTCTAGGATTTTTTTTTTTTAAGAAGATAAGTCATTTTCATGACTTATTTTCAGTATTCCATATCCTGTTGTAGCTTACGCAGCTGCTCCTCTGTTTGATGGTTCACGTTGGCTCTTTCTTCATCTAACTGTCGTACTAATAGTGTAATTTAGTCATCCTTTTCTTTAATCAAAACAGAGACTTTGGTTTCTTTTTCGATTGTTGTTGTAGCATAGGCTTTGACAAATTGAGATAGCTGAATCAAATGTTAAGTTGGATTTATTTGTGTGTCCTTCCATAGGACATCCATAAATTCATGTCCTAAAGGAGTTTCGGTTCTTCTCCTCTTCCTCTGTCTTTTTACTACAAATTTATGGAGAGGGCTGTAAAAGACGTCTAGAGGAGGGATATCTGTTACATTCAAGACAATTTCAGTAGTTGGATCTACAGGGATTACCTCTGTATCATGGAAACTCGTTTTTGGACCTTCAGTGGTCACTACTGCTATTTGCCTTGGCAGGGTATGAAATCCTGTGGTTTCTTGTGTGGATGATACTTTAGGGGTATCCTGTAGTTTATCATTGAATGCATCCCAGATCTTTTCTAATTCATCTATTTCTGCTTCTTTCTCTCATGACATGCTTGACTTATTCTGCTTCTGACACTTAGTTTCAATTCCATGATCAATAATCCAAAATTCTTATAGGAGGTATTCTAACCTCTGTCCTCTAAACTACTGAAATCTTCTGAATTTCTCTGGGTCAAGCTTTGTCTTAGATGCATTTAGAATCTTCTCAAAGTCCTTGGCTGATTCCAGTAAACCTTCAAACTCATCTACTGTAGGAATTACAGGTCTGAACTTAACTGCAAGGGTGAATTTGTTTGCTATTTGTTGTGGATCAAAAGGCCTCACTGGTAGAACGGGGAGCTTTAGTAATTGCATATTTTGATACTCTTTATATGGATGACCATAATTAAGAAGGGTAAATGACCCACATAGAAGGGGAAACTTTGGCCATAGGGATTTCTTCATTTCCCTCAAATGTTTTTGTGAGGCCATTTCCTACTGCTTGGTACATTGCTTCTCTTGCCAATAGTTTATCTGATACATACATAGGGAGGACATGTGGGAAAGGTTGGATACCAAATATCCTGATATAAGAGAAGGAATCTTCAAGAAAATACCTTTCGATCGCTTGGAGGTCTGTGATAGCTTCTTTTGTGAATCTTGGACATCTTTAGGGAAGAACAACTCCCTTGCATAATTGGTGAAAATGTGGAATATAATCTTGTTCCAACATTTCCTTATAACATAGGAAGATAGGGGTAGGATAATTGGTAGTCCATTTCCAACCCATGGTTGGAAAATGAGTGCAGAAAAAAATGGCATCGAAGACATATGCAGACATGAAGAATTGGGGAACTGCTCTAGAGGAGGTAGCCCTAGTTTGGCAGTATTCAGTAATCACTTTGGCCAAATTCTTAGACAGAATGGTTGCCCAATTCATAATGTGAGAATTAACACAAGCCTCTATTAAAGGAACCAAATTGATCCAGAACTTAGAATTGTCAAGGAGACCATACAATCTACATAGCATAGAGGCTGCAAAATTAGAAGGATTGGCCAAAGAAGCAATGGGGTGCATACCCGCTTTATCTGGTTTGAATTTATTGTCTCTTCTCCTCCATTCATGTATCATTTGAAACGGGTCTTCGTTTTCCTTTAAAACTTTGCAACAAATTGTTTATCATAGATGTCTTACGCATAAGGTAGCTTGTACATTTGTTGTAAATATTCGGCTCTGAAAGAACCCAAGATTGTATTTTTAACTGTCTTGATAAGTCTATCTTCAACTTTTGTATTCTCTACTACCCATCTTATCATCTTTGTGTATGGTAAGAGTTTAGCCCTTGCTACTATTCGGTGAAGGAAAGAGCACGCAGCGTCTCTGAACTGCACTCCTGACGGTTCTGTGCTGTCAGCGGTTGGTTGAATGTCTGTTACTTCAGAGTTTTCATTCTCCAACGTAGTATAGATAGTCTGCCATGTAGTGGCACCTCCATCTGCAGCGCATAATGTAACTATAAAGATGGATGAAACCTCTGTGTTTTCAGTTTCTGCAATCAATTTCTTGGTATGCTTTTGCATCACCTTTCGAATGGACATCACTTGAGCGGAGTTCCTATTAAAACAAACAACAATTAATTGTTGCATAAAATAAAAGATTTGATGAAATGACTACACTTTGAAAGGAAAGGTTCAGGAGCGAGTTCAGCATTAATCAACCATAACGAACACCATGATTACATGCATAGGGATGATAACCATATTAAATCATTCTGACCTAAGTCATGTCCAGCTTAAAAACGTTATTAAACATCTGTCAAATCCGTAATGTTAGTTATTTAAGTTATAGTGTGAATGAAACTTTGCTTGATGGATCTTGCAATCTCTGATATGCGATATCACAAAATCACAAGATCATAATATCGGGATATCGCAATATCGCGGTTTTGATAGGTAAAAATTAAGCTCTTGACATAATATCCTCCGATGTGCGATGTGCGATCGAGATATCACATACAAAGTTCAATCGCAAGTCACATATCGATATTTTTTGGATGTGCTTAACTTTGCTACTAAGGAATCAAGTGATTTGCGATGAGGACTTTAATATGTTTAAGTTGGGTTAAAAAGGGACTTTTCAAAAAGTGACAATTTTCTAAGAGTTGGCATTTTATTCACAAAGAGGGGAAAAATTCAATTTAAAAGGGTCCCTATTTGTATTATACATAATAAAAAGGGGGGGGGGGGGGGGGGGGGTTGTTGCATAGCACAACAATTGGTGATTCACTTGGGAGAACCAACTATTTCTGATTAGTTTCTTTGACATTTATTAAACTTTCAGAACAAGAAAAGTTGTGAAAACATAAGAATTGTATGATTCATAAATTAAACAGTGTTTCTATGGAATATAAAGTATTCACCTATCTCACTTCTTTTCTTACTCAACCCTTTAGGTGACAAAACATAAATGTCTGTATCAGTCAATACTTAGATTTATAAAGATAAAGTAAGTATTCTCTTAAAATTTGCTTTATAGATTTTTGATCATTTATCATAGATAGAGCCTCTGCTACGAGCAGGCATTCATATCCTTGACAGGGTTATATTTTAACCAATAATTATTCATAGTCACATCTGAAATTGATTCCTATTTTCAAAATTTAATCAAAATTTTATTCAATTTCCTTTTACTTGGAACTTGCCATTTTTTTTTATGGTACTTTTTACTTTAAATATCCTTAAAAGCCTTTGTCTAGGCTTGGTGACCTGATGGTAACAATGTCATTCACTGGTTGTAATTTAAACTAAACAAGCTGGCTCGTGATGAGACCCCTTGTCTTTTGATTGTTTTAATCAATAGCTATTACCCTGTTATGATATGTAATATTGGTAATATATGTCTAAATTATTTTCCTGCGATCATGATAAACAAGCTCATGATGAGACTCGTTATCTTTTAAGTTTTTTGAATATTTTTAATTACATTGTGAAAATATAAAATTTTAAATATCATATTTATAATTATCCTTTTACTCTTCTTATTTATAGAAGTGAGAAAAATCAAGTAAATTATCAGAAATTTAAAATTTTGAACAACCAAAAAAGATACTATTCAATCTTTATTTTCCTAAAACTTAAAATTTTAAAACTAATGTTTAACTTCTAAGAAAAGTATTTTTTAATAAGCCCATTTAGAGGTAAAGAGTCTTTTCTACCTGACAAATATTGTAACAAAAAGGTGGATGGACTAAGCCACAGTGTTTGGAATTTGGTATGTTTACCTTTTTCATCATGTGCCTTATCCCACTTCAAAACAAGATCTCCAATTTCAAAAGTTCTTTGGCTAGTGGATGTTGTATCAAATGAAGTATTAACTATCTGTTGATGATGAGCATGTGTTTCTTTGGCTTTGTCCCTCTGTTCTTCTAATTTAAGGATTTGACCATGTATAAGTTGAAGAGAAGAAGAAGGGTTTTCATCAATAAACTGAAATAAAACAAGAGATGGTATTGTTATGTTTGTGGGTAGAATTGCTTCTTTCCCATAAAATAATACAAATGGAGAAGTACCTATTGAGGCATTATGAGTGATTCTATCTACCCAGAGAGAAAATACCAGTGCTTTATGCGAGTTATGATTTTTCTCTACAGTCCGTTTGATAATTCTAATCAGGTTCTTGTTTGTAGATTCAGCTAATCCGTTACCTTTCAGATAATAGTTAGCTGAGTATTTCAGTTTAAAACCTCTTTTCAAAGCAAACTCTACCATGGCATTTCCAGAAAAGTAAGATGTATTATCAAACATTAAAGCTGATGGGAGACCAAACCTAGTAATTATAAATTGATCAATGAAATCTATAATGTTTTGGGTGTTCACTACCTTTAATGGAATAGCTTCTACCCACTTTGTAAAATAATCAGTGGCAGTTAGAATATACTTATGCTATTTGGAGGAGGTTAGAGTTATTTCACCCATAATATCTAACCCCCATTGTTCAAATGGTTGTTGTTACTGGTTGCAACGAGAGTGCTGCTTTCCTTTCTCTTCCTACTATGGTTTGACATACTTTGCATTTCCTTGCATAATCATGTGCATCTTTGAAAAGGTTTGGCCAATAGTACCCGACATGCATAATTTTATGTGCTCTAGTATTTCCTCCGAAATGACCTCGAGCTAGCCCATCGTGTAATTCCTGCATTACCTTTTCATAATACAGCATCATAGTTTCTTCTAAATAACACATTATCAATTAATTGATACTGATTTGCTTTAAGCCTTAGAGCACGCTTAGCTGTATAATTGAGATATAATGGAGCATGTCCATTTTTCAAGAAAAAATTCAGATCAACATATTGTGATTGAGAATTATTGAGGCTTACCTCAGATAATTGCACTTTAATAGATTGATCGTCCTCTGTTGGTAAATGAGAGGCTCCGGTTAGCATTCTGCAAAAACCTTGACCTATAATAATTTTAGCAGGATGTATTTCTACATCATATTCCTGAAGTGCAGTAACACAATTTACTCTCTTCTCTCCTACTCCTTGTTGGATTAACAACTGCCTTATAGCGGGGTAAGGGACTATTATCTTAGTGTGTGTTTTTAGGAGGAAAGTTCTGAAATGTTTTAAAGTTTTAAATACAACAAAGGCCTGTTTCTCCACAACTGAATAATTTAGCTTAGCACCTTGTAAGTTAGAACTAAAAAATGAAATAGGTGCTTCAACGTTCTAATGATTTAGCTATGTCAAAACTGCCACGTAAGAGGTATCAGAAGAGAATGTGTATAATACAAATGGTTTTACGAAATTGGGAGTTGTTAAGGAAGGAGCCTTAATGATGTCTTTCTTTATCAACTCAAAAGAATATTTCTTGTATTTTCCCCATTTAAAAGTTGCAGTTTTTCGGATCATTGACTGTAGGGGTAAGACGATTTGAGAAAAATCAGGAACAAATCTTTTTACAAAATTATTTTGTCCTAAAAATGCTTGCATCATTTCTTTGTTATGTGGCAGGGGAATGTTTTCAATTTCTTAAATCCTATCGGCATCGATATAGATTCCTTTCTTAGATACCACGAAGCCTAATAATTTACCTTCTGCCAAGGCCAAATAAGATTTTTTAGGATTCAATGAAATGCTGAATTTATCACATCTCTCAAAGATTTGTTTTAGGTGACTTATATGGTTGTTTCTATTTTTAGAATAGAAAGTGATGTCATCAAAATATATTACAACTAAATTGTTGATTAGTCCTCTAAAATATATGTCCATAACACATTGAAATGTAGCACCAACATTAATCAATCCAAATGGCATCTTTTGATATGCATATGTTCCCCACTTGGTTCTAAATGTAGTATTTAATCTATCATCTGGATGAACCATAATCTGATTGTAACCTGAAAAACCATCAAGAAAAGACATCAATTCAGAACCTGCAAGTGATTGCAGAATCTGCTCCATAGTAGGCAAAGGAAGATTATATTTTTGGCAAGCTTTATTCAAATTTCTAAAATCTATGCAAATCCTAATGTATCCATTCTTTTTTCTCATAGGAACCATGTTTGACACCCATTTTGAATTTCTAATAGGGAAAATGATTTTGGCTTTGAGCATTTTATTGAGTTCAGACTTAATTTGACCTTCTACGTTTGGGTGGATCTTCCTAAGCTTCTGTTGAATAGGTTTGTAATTTGAAATCATGGGTATAGTATGATGCATTATAGAAGTATCATATGTTTTGAGATATGAATAATCCTAGGCAAAGACACTTATATATTTTCTTAGCAATTTGATGAATGATATCCTTTCATCAGGTGTTAAGCCCAAACCTAGGTTTATGTTTTGAGGTTTATCAGGTGTACCAAGATTAATCAACTCAAATATTAGAGTAGAACACTGTGTTTTTGAATTGGTAGTCTTTTTAAACCTATCTCTTAAATCATAGAGATCTTCCATCTTGAATACAGATTTGGGAATTGGATTTGCATCCTGTTTATTTTGAATCTGTAGGTCATTTTCATGTTCGTCTACAATTTGACCTTCATAAGATCCATTTGATGAAAGAAATTCGATTATATCTGTATAATCATTAAACACTCTCCAATTTTTTATGTTATCGGGAATGGAAGGCCTAAAAATCAACTCAATCAAAAATCTATCTGGACTAAAATCTTCTGACGGTATCAATTTAGAAGCTACATTGGCAAGTAAATCAGCACTTGCATTTTGTAACCTAGGGATTGTTGAAATATTAAATGCAGTGAAATGAGAAGTGTGGTTCTAAGCTAATGCTTGATAATGTTTCAGGTGTCCAGAAATACAATGGATTGTGTTCCTAACATGCTTAACAATTATTTTAGAATCCCCATATACCTGCAAATATTTAATGTTTAATCCAATGGCTTTCTACATGCCTTGAATCAATGCTTCATATTCGGAAGTATTGTTTGTGCATTGGAATTCAAGTCTGCAAGCTAGCATTGTTTTCTCTCCTTGCGTATTGATTAAAATGCAACCTTCTCCTGCACCATCATCTAATTTTGAACTGTCAAAGTATAGAGTCCAGAACAAAGAATGATATAAAGTTTTATTACTAAGATTAATACATTTAGAAGTGTCTGATTGAGAAAAAATTTCAACCTGAGAAGTAACAATATTTTATGGGAAAGGTGAGATTTGGGCATTGAATGAGCCAAGGAATGATTCAGCAGAATAATTTCCAATAATATTATTAGTAAAAATGACAGGCTCGTTTGGTCCTTCTAATTTAGTGACTGTATGTTTCATAAATTTTTCATGATCAATTCTAATTTGATTTGGTTTACCAGTATATGGTAACCACATGTGTGACCAATCGGTTGCGAAATATCCATGTAGTTTCTCAGACCAATCCTTGCTTAAAATAAGACCATAAAGTTTAGGGATGCTTGCCACTAAGACATCAATTACTTGCAACACCTTTGGGTTGGATGATAATCTAATTGATACTGATAACATTTCTCCAACAACCTTGACTTTTGTTTTGTCTAATTAGACTATATGCAGAACAAACTTTTCAGGGGTAACGTTAAGTCTCGCTCACATAGATCTTGGCATATTCGAAGAAGCTCCTGAATCGATGAGACAATTATGAACTTCTTTATTAAAAATTTCATAAGTCAAAAGTAAAGGAGGAGTGTGAGGGTTAGATCTAACACCAATCAACACAAGATTATTTGGTTTTACCTTGTTTGAAGGTTACGGGGGTTTTCCCATATCTTTGTGAGATTAGGCTATAATCAATGGTGGTATGGCATTTACAGGAACTGCCTTAAGTTCTCTCAGTAAGATTTTCTGCTACTGTTTTAGTTTGGTCATTTCATATAACGAAATGTTTTCTTTGGTATTTTTCATGTCTTCAGCTATATTGTATTCCACCGTATCTGAACTATCAAAGTTTTAGAAGTATCTAGGGGAATAGGATCAGTTTGAATATTTTTAGATTTTTTATTCACTGCTTTCTCCTTTTCGGGAGGAGATTTATGTTTCTAAATTGGTATAGTTGAGTCAGTAGATGTTTTGATCCTTGTAGGTGTGGGCATAGCCTCTCTTCCTTCTTCGATGGGGAGAATAGAGTCCCATAACCCATTTAATTTGACTTCTTCTTCAGGCTCTGTTTCTTCTTTAGCTGTTGAGGTGTCTTCAACATCTTGATTTGATTCGCCACTTGAACTCACATTCGGAGGCTGAGATGGTAAAGCAGGACTTCTATTGTATGGGCGATATGGTTTCATAGGAACTCACGATTCAACTACTTGTTTCCTTATTTCAATCATATCATTTGACATAGTTTTCAAGAATTTTTGAAGACCTTCAAGATCGAATGGATCTTTTGGGGTTTTCTTCTTTGATTCTTTGCTAAAAGTCACTTTTTTGGATTTCTTATCTTCCATATCAGATCGTTTTTCAAAGGCTAAAATTCTCTTTTCTACAGACAGGGCTTCTTTCATGTTTTCTGAGAGAGTAGCCTTACCAGCTCTATCTACAAAAATGGCTATATTAGAAGGTAAAGCATAAATGTACCACTCTATTTGTACATCAACAACAGGTTTAGAAGGAGCTGGTATTTTTTTAATAACTTGTTAAATCTTTAGTTGAAATCTTTGATCCTTTCACTCGAATTTGTTTTCAAGTTAGAGAGAGCATTGATTAAATATGCCACAATTCTATCATCTCCAAATTTTGTAAGAAATAGTTGTTCGAAAGTTACTGAGTCTGTTATAGTTCTCACTGGAAGAGAAAAGTACCAGGATCTCGCAGATCCTTTAAGAGTATAGGGATACAATATTACTACAATATCTTCATGCGCAACCCCATTCAAATTCATGGCCAACACAAAATTGTTGATGTGTTCTTCAGTAGGAAGACCTTCATCTATATTGTATTTAGGTAACCATTTCTCTGGATGATCAGGAAGAGGATGTGGATTTGCAAACAACACGGCACCCGGATTAGTCCAAGGCTAATTAGCCATAACTTGAGTCAGGATTTGAGAAGATAGAGAAGGAGATCCAGAAGTAGTGGGTATGGATGTAAAACTTACAACTAGACTAGTACTACTTATGGCATCACTAATTGTTTGAGTAGAAGAAATGGAAAGATGAGAGTATGTGAATGGAGATGTAGTGAATGAAGGAGTAAATGGAGGGGAACTTGATATGAGCTCACTTGTATCTGACTTAGATTTAGACACAGGAGCTTTCTTACACTGTGAATGTATTGGAAACTCAAAGGGAGGTATTCCAAGTTCATCACTTTTTTATCGCGTTAGGATACCAGTTTCTCTGAATAGAGAAGTAATACTTTCTTCAGAAACTTCGAGTTTATCAGGTTTCTCAGCAGAAATAGATATTCGTTCTAGTTTATGAACTAAGGACTGAACTTCAGGAGATTCTGGAGTATATTCTAAAGAAGGTAAGTGTTGAGATACTTCAGGAGATGAGGGGGAAGTTTCTACAACTTATGACTTCTGAGTGGGTGACTTAGAATGTGATCAAAAAGTTGTAGGATTTTTTGAGGGGGATTGACTCTTGTGAAGGCTTCGAGTTGGAGATTTAGATTTATATGCCATTCATAGTCGGGGCCCTCCTTCTAGCGACAAAAATGTTGAGGCCTCAGGAATGTGTGGCAACAATAAGGGGGACAACGACCCGGTCCGGACCTTAGAGCAGCTCCTTTTCTATTTGGGATAGTGGCTTCGACTGGATATGATGGGACCAATTTCTGAATTTTTTGGGTTTATATGATTTGTGGGATTTTTCTGATGATTTGCAAAAGAATAACTAGAAATTAGCATAGCTTTATTCTAAGATGCAAAACTTTGAATTAAATTTATTTTAATCTAACCCGGGGTATTGCTGGTTTCATGCGATATAAAAATATGTCTATGTAATCTATGATGATATAGGTCAATCGCAGACTATATAAGGTTAATATACTGTAAGATAATTACTTTGAGAAAATAGTTAATCAAAATAATTGTAAAAAACATATCGCATATTCTAATGATCACATATAAAACAGACCATTCGCTATTATGATATCGTACAATAGTGCAACTGATAGTTCAAACAGAGAGTATAGATTTCATACATAATTCGTAAAATATAAACTTATCACTAATACTAGAACAAAGATTTAGCAAACATGGTAATAGTACCAGGTGTGTGCCATTCTGCTCATTTGACTAGTGACAATAGGCCATAATCAATCATCTACCAATAAGCATCCCAAAGAATACAATACTGCATCAACAGTGATCAACAAAAAGATATTTGATTGAAAATACCATGTTCCATGATTCCATCAAGGCATCTACAAACTTACGATAGCGCATTCTTTGTAAATGTTCTTAATAAAATTTTGGATCCTTCTCTAAATGCATGACAAGGGTTTAAATACTATTCTTAATTAACTAAAAATAACTTATACAAAATATCTATGAGGAGGTTTCAAACAACCTTCCTCGTTCCTAGTATCAAACTTTAAAAAAAAAAAAATCTCAAAAATGACTCAGGTCTTCATTGATTAATCATCGTTGCCTGCTTTGCCTCTTAACTCACAAATGTCGGACATTAGCTTGACTTGTGGTGGCATCCCGAATTGTGTTCTCAACTGCCCTGTAAATATAGCATCATGTAAAGGTGGCAACATTCTCTGTACTGAATCCAAGGAGCAATTCAAGGTCATGATCTGACTGTGTGGTTTGACCAAAAGCTGCCATATTGCTTCCCAGTTGATTTTTGATAGCCCCTCAATTGTTTCCTTCTGTAGCTAACTCTTATTCTTCCAATTCTCCTCTAATTCTTTAAGATCAGGAAGTATTTTTTGATCACTCTCCTTTATGAGGTTGGATGTGTGCAACATGTGATTTATTGTTTTAACAATGCTTTTTGAAATACCCAATGCTATGGCTATTGCTAGTTCAGCCTCTTTCACCTATGAGTCCCAATCAGTGAATAGAATATCCTTATGTCTTTCATTGATCTTTGGGAGACTTGACCTTTTCCCTTCCTCTGAATCCTACCATTCAATATAATAGGAGATCTTAGAATTGAGTTCATTGAACTCAATTCTTTGATCAATGATGATGTTTGTTAATTGTTCACTAGTATTCAGAGGTGGAATGATATTTGATATATGTTGGATGAAGAGTTGCTTTTGCTTTGTCAGTAAAGTATTCAATGTTAAAGACTCATTAATGAATTCCTCTACAGTAGGAATATCATTATGCTTTGCTAACTCACTCTTTAGCTCCTGGATTTGTTTGTTTTAGCAGATAATTCATTTTCATGACTTATTTTCAGTACTTCAATATCCTGTTGTAGCTTATGCAGCTGCTCCTTTGCTTGACGGTTCATGCTAGCTCTTTCTTCATCTAACTGTCACAGTAATAGTGTGATGTGGTCATCCTTTTCTTTAATCAAAACAGAGACTTCGATTTCTTTCTATATTTTTACTGTAGCATAGGCTCTAGCAAATTGAGATAGTCGAGTCATATGTTCAACTAGATTTATTTGTGTGTCCTTCCATTGGACATCCATAAATTCATGTTCTGAAGGAGTTTCGATTCTTCTCCTCTTCCTCTGTCTTTTTACAACAACTTTATGAAGAGGGCTGTAAAAGACGTCTAGAGCAGGGATATCTGTTACATTCAAGAAAAGTTAAGTAGTTGGATCTGCAGGGATTACCTCTGTATGTTGGAAACTCGTTTTTGGACCTTTAGTGGTCACTATTGCTATTTTCCCTAGCGGGGTCTGAAATACTGTGGTTTCTTGTGTTGATGATGCTTTAGGGGTATCATGTAGTTTGTCATTGAATGCATCCCAGAGCTTTTCTAATTCATATGTTTCTGCTCCCTGCTCTCGTGACGTGCTTGGCTTATTTTGCTTCTGAGACTTAGTGTCAATTCCATGATCAATAATCCAAAATTCTTGTGGGAGGTATTATAACCTCTATCCTCTAAAATCCTAGAATCTTCTGAATTTCTTTGGGTCGAACTTTGTCTTGGCTGGATTGAGAATCTTCTCAAAGTCCTCGGCTGATTCTAGTAAATGTTCAAACTCATCTACTGTATGAGTTAAAGGTCTGATCTTAACTGCAAGGGTGAATTTGTTTTCTATTTTTTTTGGATCAAAAGTCCTTGTTGGTAGAATGGGGAGCTTTAATAACTGCATATTCTGATACTCTTTATATGCACGACCATATTTAAGAAGGGTAAATGACCCACACTGAATGGGAAATTTGGCCATAGGGATTTCTTCATTTCCCTCAATGTTTTTGTGAGGACATTTCCTACTGTTTGGTACGCTACTTCTCTTACCGATAGTTTATCTGATACATACATAGGGAGGACATGTGGGAAAGGTTGGCTACCAAATATCGTGATATAAGAGAAGGAATCTTCAATAAAATACCTTCCAATTGCTTGGAGGTTTGTGATAGCTTCTTTTGTGAATATCAGACATCTTCTGTTGAAAACTAACTGATGGAAGGGAAGAACAACTCGGCATAATATGTGAAAATGTGGAATATAATCTTGTTCCCACATTTGCTTATAACTTAGGAAGATAGGGGTAGGATCATTGGTAGTCCATTTCCAACCCATGGCTAGAAAATGAGTGTAGAAACAAATGGCATCGAAGACATATGCAGACATTAAAAATTGGGGAACTGCTCTAGAGGAGGCAGCCCTGGTTTGGCGATATTTAGTAATTGCTTTGGAAAAATTCTCAGATAGAATGGTTGCCCAATTCATAATGTGAGAATTAACACAAGCCTCTATTAAAGGAATCCAATTGATCGAGAACTTAGAATAATCAGGGAGACCATACAATATATATAGCATAGAGGCTACAAAATTATAGGGATTGGCCAAAGAAGCAATGGGGTACATACCCACTTTATCTTGTTTGAATTTATTGTCTCTTCTCCTCCATTCCTGTATCATTTGAAACGAGTCTTCATTTTCCTTTACAAACTTTGCAACAAATTGTTTGTCATAGATGTCATGGGCATCAGGTAGCTTGTACATTTGTTGTAAATCTTTGGCTCTGGAAGAACCCAAGACTGTATTTTTAGCTGTTGTGATAAGTTTGTCATTGACTTCTGTATTCTCTACTACCCATATTATCATATCTATGTATGGAAAGGATCTAGCCCTTACTACTATTCGTTGAAGGAAAGAGCGTGTAGCATCTCTGAATTGCACTCCTGAAGGTTCTGTGTTGTCAGCAGTTGGTCGAATGTCTGTTATTTTAAGGTTTTCATTCTCTAGCATAGTATAGATAATCTACCATGTAGTGGCAGGTCCATCTGCAGCGCATACTGTATCTGTAAAGGTGGATGACATCTCTGTGTTTTCAGTTTCTGTTGCTTTCTATGCTTCTGCATCACCTTTCGAATGGACATCACTTGAGCGGATTTCCTATTAAAACCAACAACAATTAATTGTTGTGTAAAGTAAAAGATTTGATGAAATGGCTGCACTTTGAAAGGAAAGATCCGGGAGCGAGTTCAACATTAATCAACCATAACGAACACCATGATTACATGCATAGGGATGAGAACCATATTAAATCATTCTGACCTAACTTGTGTCTAGCTTAAAAACACTATTAAACATCTGTTAGATCCGTCATGTTAGATATTTAAATTATAGTGTGAATGAAACTTTGTTTTATGGATATCGCAAGATCGAAATATCAGGATATCGCAATATCATGGTTTTGATAGGTAACAATTAAGCTCTTGACATAATATCCTTCGATGTGTGATATGCGATCGGGATATCACATACAAAGTTCAATCGCAAGTCGCATATCAACATTTTTTTAATGTGCTTAACTTTTCTAGTAAGGAATCATGCAATTTGTGATGAGGACTTTAATATGTTTAAGTTGGGTTAAAAAGGGCTTTTTCAAAAGGTGACAATTTTCTAAGAGTTGGCATTTTATTCAAAAAGAGGGGAAAAATTCAGTTTAAAAGGGTCCCTATTTGTATTATACATAATAAAAACTGGGGGGGGGGGGGGGGGTTGGGGCATAGCACAACAACCTATCAAAGATTCAATGCTACAATTTCCATAATATGGGTCACTATAAAAATCAATGTCTAGAAAATACAAGGAATGGGAAGAGAGAAAGATAACATGTGAATGTTGTCGAGTAAGGTCCACCAAAGAAGAAGACTAAAGAATAAAAAGTGAAGGACTTATACTATTAAGTTCCCTTTCTCTTATCCCTCTTAGTCTTCAATTTTTAAGTTTTGAATTGCTTTCCTTTATGTTTTGATTTCAAGAGCTCATAAATCTTACATGTCCTTCTAGGAATTCTTGAATTGTTTTGATAAGGTTGTAGATGTCCCTCCAAAAAATTGAATTAAGAGGAAGCCTCAACCATTTTACAAAAACATAAGTATTATGTTCTTTGTTTTTATATTTTCATGTTTGGTTTCCTCCTCACATCAAAATTTGTTTGTATTTGATGTTAATAACATTTTTATTTTTCCGTGGTAGGAAAGATTGTAGAATACAGAGAAGTTATGAAGAAGACTTCAAAGTATAGATTTTCAGTTGCAAAGGAACCCCTTCAAGAATTAATATCCTGCAAGGTTTTTAAGGAACAACTTGAGGTATGTCTTAGACTATAAGCTTTGTTATAAATTCTCTTAATGTAAAAGGTATGATCATTCTTCTTTTAATTTTCTTTGCATTATGGAAATCATTGTGTCTATGGTTTTGAATCGTAAAGATTCTTGTTATGGTGATTAATCATTAGATTAAATCTACCCTAATTATATTATCATTCTTGTGGAACCCTAAAAAGGTTCACTGTAATACCCTAACCTAAGGGTATGTTAATATGAAACCCTAGTATACTTAGGGTTATTGATGAAATCTAGAAAAGCTATTCATTTTATGTTTAAGGATTTGGTATTGTATGATAGAAACTCTAGTCCTTTACGGTTTGTGTTAATGTTTAAGTTATGAAACCCTAGATCTTTAGGGTTTGGTGAAGTAGGGTTTATGAACAAAACTCTTATAATTTATATGCTAGGAATGGCACCATACGCGTATGTTTGTATATTCAATCGAAACGATAATGTGGAAGAAAAATTGTTGTATTTCTAACTTTGATGTATTGATGTTTGTGTATCGAGTTTACCTAGTAAATATTGAGGTGAAATGAATCGTAGATATGTATATGTGAGTATGTTAACCTAATTATTAATGCTCATGTTTCAGTTTTTGAATTCTAGGGTATAATCAAATCCCTTGTTGAGATTGATATTCTGGGATATGATGATGTTGTTTTTAATTTTCAATGTGATTTATAAAATCTAGAGCTTGTAGCAAACCTTCGTAGAATTTGACATGTAAATTCTAAAAATTGATGAAACCTTACATGTATTGTAGGAATTTTATTCGATTGAATTTATAATATCTAAGGGTTTATGTCTTGAAGATGGAATCTAGCATTTATGACTAAACCCTAGTAACAATTTGATGTCTAGTATGTAAAAATATATGTTTCCTGCTAATTATGAACCTAATTAAGTTTAGGGATTTGATGTCTAAAGTCTAAATGTTTTGATACTTCCATGATGCTTCTTTATGTTTGTAATTGGTTGTACTTTCTATTAATTTTTATAGGTGCATAATCTTCAAAAGATGAATATGTTTGTATGACAATGATAAAACATGATCAAGGAAGTTATATAAGATGACCTTGAGGTTGTAATAAGGAATGAAGCCATGACAAGTTCTCTCATGTTATAGAAGAAGGAAGTGTTTGATATCCCCAAGTTAAGAGGGAGAATGGTTAGAATAAAATAATACATCCCCTAGTTAAGAAGGAGGGCATATTATGATACTCTTCATGCCTTGAAGAAGAAATTAAAGAATGAAAGTATTACAATGTATTAATGATGTCTTCTTGTTGTTGAATAAATGAAAGAAGGAATATTTCGACAAATTTCATATCAATAACTTGATATATGTGTCATGAGGATGATTAAGGACCTCAAAGGTTTGTGTTTACTTGTATATTTCAAAATTTATTATTGACTGGGGTTGTGTTTTTACAGGTAAATCTCTTCATAAGAAGATTGAACACTTTGGAAGTATGCTTGGAAAAATGGATATATATAGCTTAATAGGGAGAGTTGCAACATCTAGTGGTGGATGCTTGGGAGGACATCTGGTTGGCCTATATGTTGATGTGTCGATCTCGAAGAGGGAGAGTGTCATTGGTCATGGAGCTCCGACCTTAGATATGCACCTAGAACTCCAGGTGGATGGTTAGTTGGTAAGCCTGATGGTACCTAGAGTGGCTGAAAGCTTGAGTCCATATTAGACCCACCCGGATAGAATACCCTGGTCAGGTATCTAGTCGGAAACACTGAGTGTTCTAGAACTCTTCGTAGTTCATCTTGAGATCTTCCATGTACCTATATGTGTGTGTGTGTGTGTGTAATTATGAATACCTCCCTAGTTAATAGGGAGTGTTGAAGAATGTAGCTAGTGTTAGTATTCATAATTCTATTTGAGTCATGATGTAATGTAATTATCAAAATAAGGAAAAATATTTTTTTATTATTTAGAAATTGACTTACAAAAGGATGAATTTCATGCTTGGGTCATTATTTATAGGTCATAACCTCCATTGTAGGCTTATAGGGTTTATGTCAAGTTTCCTTGTCCATGTCATAATGTAAATGACCCTCCTTGGGATTCTCTTGTCAAGAAATAAATTTATTGTATTGTATTTTAGGTATTATAGGCCTCCTCCACCAAGTCGCCCTCAAAGAAGGACATGTCAACAAAACGAACGGGTAGAAACACATATATAAAGGCAATTCAAAATTTCATAAGTAAAAGTATGTTGAATTTCAGAAGTGGTGCAGGCAGGCTAAGAAGTGCGGGAGGACCGAGAAGTGTAGGAAGACTGAAAAAAGTAGGCAAGCTAAGAAGTGCACACATACTAAAAAGAACACGCATGCGGAGAAGTGTAGGAAGACCAAAACGTGTTTGCATGGGGGAAATTTCAGAATTGTTGGCGAGTCCAAAATTATGAAGAAGTTGGGGCTGGAATTTCTAGGTTGATGTTGGGCTATAGCTGTTGAGCAAAAGGATAACATTGATAGTTGATGTATCACATTATAAGTTGACTTCGAGGAGGAGGAAGGTCTTTTGGTATAGGGTCTTGGTCTATGTTATTTTGAATCAATTGAAGGAAGATTTTTTGACTTGTTTTTCCCCTATATAGGGGTTTTATCCTAACTGAGCCCCTACATCTAGTGTCCATGATCTTCATGTTTATGTCTAGATAATTTATTTATGAGAAGAACATAAGGAAGTTAATAAGAACATAATAATATCACATTTAATTATCAATAGAAGAAAATATTTCTTCCCTTCCGATTTTATAACAAAACTTGGATGAAATAGAGACAATATCTCAGGTTACCTATGGTAGAGGTTTCAAATATTTTTTTGTTAGAGGTTTCAAATATTTTTTTGTTATAGTTTTTGAGATATTCCTTAAGGGATTTGGGTATCATGAATACTCATGAAATCTAAACTCATTGTTATGTTAGCCTTAGTGAAGGATTAAGAAATTGGGCTTGTGACACACGATGTCCTTAGAAATTTGGCATAGCAAGGATCAACCTAATTAGTATTACAATTAATTAGGAATCTTAGTCCTAATAAATCATTCACATCACTTCTACTCATCAGTGTGATTAGATATTTGAGTATAGGTTTCCTGCTTAAACTTGGATAGGATATCAATTCAATTATCTTATGAAGAAGATAATTGGGAATGAATAAAACATTTCTTTGCTAAAGCATATAGTCATGATAGGATGCTTGATCAATTTTGGCATACCATTTGGAAAAATCAGCATTTAGGGTACATTGGAAGAGATGCAAACAAATTTTATCATCCACTAAAATGTTAAATGAACAACAAAAATGGTAAGCGATGATATATGTTATAAGGCGCTCTCCAAAACTTCCACCAAACTTTGGAATGTTATATTATAGTTTGACAAGCGTAGGTGGGCATTGTGGCTTGTGTAGTATTGGATTATTTGTAATTTTGTCCTAATTTGGAAAGTCAAAAGATGTGTAAATGGAATCTTATTCTAATCTAATGGATCACAGGGAAGAGATGGCATAGCAAGTGAGCCTCATGAACCTTCCATATAATAATTTATAGATGCTGAAAGGTTGTTAAAAGG
The DNA here is from genome assembly GCA_031772625.1 of Pinus tabuliformis. NCBI lineage: Eukaryota > Viridiplantae > Streptophyta > Pinopsida > Pinales > Pinaceae > Pinus > Pinus tabuliformis. The sequence goes on from CM062816.1 coordinate 1,450,490,918, forward strand.
ATTATTACTCATAGGGTGTTGAAGCCCTTAAGTAAGGGTACTAGTAAAAGGATTATTTTCCCCATGGAGAAATGGACTCTAGAAGGCATGACTGCTAGTGGGACCATATCCAACTACATGATGGAAATTTCCTAAAGAAAAAGAAGCCCTATATGTTGGAACACTTTTAGGATAAATGATACTAGTAGGTGCATTTCCCCAAATGATTGACCACTCCTCATGAAATTATAGCCTCTAGGGAATGAATTTTTTTAATGAAAAATTCCTCCCCGGATTATTAAAACCTCCAAAAGCATCAATACCCCCAAAATTCATAGGAACATGCATATTCCCCCCTATAGATATCTTGCAAATGATTTCCTAGCACTTGACAAAGGTACATAAGATATAGGTATAATATGGCTAGGTGGAAAGCACCCAACTCCAAGTTGAGGGCTCTGGTTTTGCTTTATACCAAATATAAATTCAATGGCGGGTAGGGGAACTAAGGGACTAGGGAGACTAACATGGGTTATTGGAATAATCATTGGTATGTCCCAAAGAGATAATGTATATAGAGTTGATTTAGAGGGAGTAAATCCTATCACACTTATTGGTAGTAATGAGGATATCATGGTGGAAATATCCAGGAAACTTGATGGAAAAGATCTTGACTCTCCCATTGTAGAGGCTCTACTCTTAGCAGCCATTTGATGAGAATAGTAAAAGAGTGTAAAATGGTCCCAAAGGCTTTCAATTACCATAAGGGGTACATGGTCAAAGGATGATTGGCATTGACTAATGGAATTTCATCTACTACTTCAAGAATAAATTGTTCCTCCACTTCTAAAAAGAAAACAATCCGCTTGAGCTCTTCTATGTATAAGTCTTCCACTGAAAGAGTCATGCTATCTCCCTAAAATTGTAAACCCTCCTTTTATGTAGGAAGCTTAGTAATTGATTAAGCGTGATCAATATTTTTTTGCAAATGGTGATTAAATGCATTTTGCAATGAAACATACACCCTTATGGAAAACTAGAGTCATACGAAAGAGTACACCATTATTAAACATAAATTTACAAAATAGGAAATCCAAACAATGTAAGGGGCCTTCCGAAGATCAACCCGGGATAATGAGGGCCTAAGTCTAACCAATGAAAGTAATAGAAAATAATATGCTTACCTCCCTATACCAGTATTTACTACATAAGTGACCCCACAAGTAGCATAAGGACTCACCCCATTGGGGCATTGATTTGGTCATGTGATGTTTGTCTCAAGAACATTAGGTATTTCCCACCTATAATCACTTAGGAAGGTTGACCTAAAAACTAGTTACAATGAAAACACCTCACATTCGAATAGGTGGGGGGACATTCATGAGTCAAAGTCGCATGCACAATCATGGAAACTAACCCTCCATATTCAAAAGGGATTGCTTACAGAGGACCATGACCCCAAAATATCCCCATTTGCATAGTAGTCCAACATATACTAGAAATAAGTGGAGAGGGGATATCTCTCCACATATTCCCAACATGGCCTCTTGTTTGACTCTTGTGTTAGAGGACCTTCTCGGTAAGTTGTTTATGTGAAAAGGGATTTTATTAAATTTCTAGTGACACCTAGTTTTCATTTAATTGACTGAAAGGGTTGAATCACAAATACTAATCCAAGGTCCTACACTATGGTTTAGTGTTTGTTTGCCACAAATTTATAATGTCTAGATGTATCTTATTGCTACTAGATTTTATGGTTGTTGTTACTCATGGGTGTGAAGTGAAGCTTAAATGATATGTAGATGACTCTTTACCAATCCAATTGTATGCAATCGAAAATGATAGATGCAATATTGAATTCAATAAAATCAATTTACGGAAGGCTAAGAGATACCTATTTCTTCTTCAACATAAATGTAGAAGCTGCATACTATTTCAACACCCACTAAAAATCAATGAAGCGTTTGACATGCATATACAATATAACATTCATTTATCCAAACCAAAACACTAATGAATTTAAAACTAAGAGCATAAAAAGTAACAACTAAACCCCTTTTATTTCTTATATGGAATGTGAATATTTACCTATCTAATCACTGAACATAGATACATACATAACCAACAAAGAAATTTCAGGGTTGCTGGATGACGGTAATAGTTAAGAAGAAAAAAAAACTCCAATGTCACTATGAGGCAACACACCCAAACCAAAGATGAAATATCTAGCATAGTGCACTGATTTTGCTAATTCCTCTTTAAACACACAAGAAAAGAGTATTCATCACTTACCCAAATCAAACATCAAACATTCAAGACCCTATTCGATTTTTTTCTCACCAAATAGTTCTAAGCTTGATCATAGAGGAGTTACGTCCTCAAAGGCCTCATGTGTACAAGGTATAGCTAAAACAAAGAAGAAAATACTTAGATTTCACCATACAATTCCTTTTATAGGAACCATAGTTATGTCATAGGGTACAATGATTGATGGTTGGGCCTCCATTGCTTGGTGCATTCTTACAATAAGTGATAGAGAGTCTAATATAACTCTTTCAATGAGAGATAGAGAAACAAAGGATTAGAATGAATATTTTTCGCTCAATTTAAGCTTGGATCTGATATTGGATCAAAGGCGGATCTAACTCAAAACTAACGTAAACAAGAAAGAAAAAAATAGTAAAGGCTCAAGTAGAAAAAATAGCCAATAATTAACAAGAATTTAAGGACAAACCGAAGGATTCATCCCTAATTTCTATCTACCAAAATTTCCTCCTACAAATGAGAATCCAACTCCATATATTTTCCCAAGATCTATGCAAGTGGAGGGGTGGACCATTCACTAAATTTCCTTAGAGAAAAATTCTAGCATTATTTGATAAATTAAGTGGGAGGAAAATATGTTGCATTCCTTTTCCCCCTAAATATTTATGGTGATCGCGACTGATGCAGTAGCTGAGAGTTCATTTCTAGCACCTCGATGTTTTTCCTCTCTTATTGACATATGTATCTTGTACACAGGACAAACAAAAACCAATTATATCCTCCTACCAAAGTACTATTAGAGTAAAATGCTATATCTAAATCATATTATCCAAATTAATCTAAATATAATGGAACATGTACAACAAATGAAAAAAATAGGGGAGAATAATGAATCCTGCATTAAGAAGAGTAGAACAACTTACAATGCTACCTTCAATGCAAGAAATCCTTTCCAATACCTTGGCCTCAACTCCTCCTTGTTTGATATTAAGGCTTCCTATAGCTTGTACCGAGTATCTGTGAGAATTTCGCCAACATTTCATTTCATGTCTTGCACTATTCTTCTCCCCTTAGGAATTGCCTCATTTTGTAGGCGTTGACAAGGAGATGGGAGGATGAATGTAGACATCTAGGTCCTAAAGAAGTTATTACATCAAAAAAATTCTCAAATCATTTGATAAGGTATCACATCCTCTTCGAGTTGATCTCGTTGTAATTGAGAAATTCTACAAGGTAGGGACTTCCATTTCTCTTTCCTACTACATTTGGAGTGATGGAGACACTTTCATCAGTCATGGAAAGCTGCAAATTAGTGATGTATCACCTTATTTAGGGTCACCTAGAGTAGTGCAGCTCTTAACATTGTCATCCCAAAGTCAGAAGTAGGATGTCCCATCATGCTAATTAGGTAAGTTTCACCTTCAACTCAAGATGTCAAATAGGGTTATAATACTCCATATGGATCCCCACTCCTATCCTTGAAGGAAATTATTATTATCTGAAATATGTCTTTAGAAACATAATTAGATTTGACTTGTAAGGCACTAGAATTTTTAGACACGCACCTCAAACTTGAAATTCTAACAAATGTTTGTGAAATTTGTAATAAAAGTTTAGAGATGAAAAAGACCAAAACACATAAGAGTTAGATTACATGTTAAAAAATAACATATGTACCCATTTAATTTATATCATTGTTATTTGAACCAAACTAGAATTGGTGGAAGAAGTTGGTTTGGCCATTTTGACCCTAAACCCAGTCTAGCGTATGGTGTGGATCCAGAAAAGGCCGATTTAGTGTCAAACTTGTCCTTTTTATGAGTCGACCAATTTTGTATGGAACCAATTGATATTATATTATCCAACCAAGGACCCTTCGAAAGAAACTTATTTTAAGGACGAAAAATAATGATGTGGCAATCTAATATTCAAAAGTAGGGCCCTAATAATGGTATGTAATTAATGGTAATGTTAAATATTTAATGTAAAAGTGACATTCTCCTTTATGAAAATTAAAGATAAAGGAGACTCTCACTTCTACTTAAATTGTTAACATTACCATTAGTTGTTTCATGATGTTTGAGAGTGGTTTCAACGATACTAGATTTAATAAGGTAAAATTTTAGATCTCACTTAAAATATATTCACTATTCGGGATTGAATGTTTCCATTGGATTATGCCATGTATGAGGGTATGGAACTATCATTTAATCTATATATGTTGATGTTAGTGGCACTCGTCTATCATGGCCCTAGTAAAATGTATCCATCGCTCAAAGAAAATCTTGATTTGACATGTTCCTATGTTTTTTTAATGTTTAGAGAGTGATGATATTCATAACGATATAGACACTATTTTCATAATATGTAGATGCTTTTTCTTAAGAACATTTTTATGACCTTAAGCCATCTACAATTTCTTTATTGATGTATTTTTCGTTAAAAATGTACTGTGATAAGTGTTATTTTGGTTATATACACTCATACTTGAACTTTAAAATATTTCTATATGTATGGTTAGTTTAAATTTTTATACATATATTTTTTGGAGTTGTATTTAGTGGACTTTTTGGACTTTGCGGTGTCGGAATGTGGTGGAAAAATTTGAGGTGAAATCTTGATTTGTTTTATTTAAACTAGTTTTTTTTACTGTATATATGGATTCAGCACTGTGGAAAACCCCTAAGGCACTTCGATTGCACAAGATTACTCATCAAGCTTGTAATTTCTCTAAATTCCATCTAGATTTTAGAGAAATTTAAACGAAAAACCTACTTTAAAAACTTCCAAAAAAATAACACTAAAAACAACTCTTTTTTTTTTTTTTTTTTGCTGTAACAGTTTTTTATGGAAATTTTTTACTTGTTACAATCTGGTTCTAACCAGTTCCGATACAACGTTCGATTCCTTCGGTCTAAATAACATTTATACTATTTCTAACGCGAACAACTAACAATTATTGGAAAAATAAATAGACATGGTCAAAGTAGGGTATGTTTCAGGATTAGCGTTTTAAAAATAGGCTGGGAATCAATCAATTATTTTTTACTTACTCGGAATCACTCAATTTTTTTTTAACTTCAATGTTCCAAGGAATATTTCAGAAGCTCATTGTCAAACTTCTTCTGGTGAAATTTCCCTTTCCGTGTTTCCAGACTGGTGGTATTTCATTTTCGTATCACATTTTATGTACCCTATTTAATGTGCCAACAACTCCTCAATGCGTATTTGATTTAAATAATATGGTAATCCGCAGATGAGAGAACATCGGAATTTGGAGCATTCGTGACATGAACTGTCTCGAGAATACCTTCTCGGTAAGAGGACCTTCGAACACATACGATTCTGTCCAGATACTTTATTATCAATCAATCGCCAGTTTAATACGATTCAATTTCAGGCAAATAATTAAGGAGAGCCCCACATTCATCCGAATTTCCACCGTGATGTAACGTAAACCTTGAAAATGAAATCGTCTGTGACATGACATAGTTGGATTTTTTTCATAACCTCTCAAATAAAATATTAAATCGATTATATTTCATAAGGGATCAGGTTGGGGTCTTCCGGGGCAGATTGGCCTGTAGTCCTTTTCCTCGCATACATCTTGCATCGTTTGATTCCAACCAGAGCAAACTCGGCGGCCGTGAGCTGATTTCTCTAAACAATAGAGTTCATGAACCATATGTGCGTATTGTTAGTTACGGTGGATGTCATCGACTATTTGATATAAAGTACACAACACCGAGGGGCCTGGAGTATGTGTTTTATGTAAGAATGTGGCGGAAAACAATGTATATGTTACTACATAGATTTGGAGGAAAATTGTTGGGCATATTGGTTTTCCATTTAACCAATATGATAATATCATTGACTGGTTGTGCTGGTGGAGTTTTTCAAATTTCTATGTGGGAGAATATCCCATTAATTTTTTTTTTTTTTTTTTGGAAATATGGAGATGGCCCAATAATATTATTTTTGAGAATTATTTGGGAAATGAGACACATGTGGTAGCAATAGTATTACTTTTGAGAATTATAAGGGAAATGAGGCATGTGGTAGACTGCATACTTGGATGGTACACTTCTTCTAGTGCCAACAACAGCGGACCTAAGAGGCTGATTAGTAGGAAGACAGGCTGGGTTTTTTGATGGCGGGGCATAAGGGGCACATGTGAATGTGGTTTTTGGATCATCATATCAAAGGAACAAGAACAGTGGGTCCATTGGTGAGATGGTAGAGGAACAAGAACATTGGGTCCACTGGGGAGCTGGTAGAGGCACTAATATGAAGGCAGAGACTATTGCGTTATAGGGACCTCTTTGGTTCACTTCTTTTTGGACATCCCACTATCCACATTTATGGAGATTATGGGGCAGCACTAAAAAAATAACCACAGCTACTTAGATGGCTCAGACAAATTGAAGCTATATGGGGATCTTTCAGGAATTCAACTATTCAGCACATTGGGAGGGAATTCGATCAAAATGCTGACATGTCAAAAAAGAGTTTACTGGATGCACTAGACCAATGCACATTGAGATAAAAATGAGTAGCAACATAATAGACGTTGGGATTCTACTACTCCCGGATAATGTTTCCTTTGGATGGGATCTTACCGCTTGGAATGCTGGTGTTTATTTCTTCTCCCAGGATGTTGTCTTGTGTCTGAGATTTTGATGTTGAATATGCATAGTTTTATATTATATAGATGATCCGATGGACTGAATATGTTTTCATAAATATAATACATAAATGAAAATGTGAAGGATAATAGGTTTGTTCTTCTTTGTTGTTTACTTTTACTTTCATAAGATGTTATATTAGAATGTCTGAAACCAATTGTCACAACTGAAAAGATAGTTACAAGATCCTGGAGGATATACATTATTCTCAGTTATAAAAGAAAAAAACAGTTTTTTTCTTACTGAAAACAAAGACCATACAAGCTGCTGGAGGATGAAAAGATAGTTACAAGATGCTGGAGGATATACATTATTCTCACTTATTAAAAAAACAGTTGTTTTTTTCTTACTGAAAAAAAAGACCATAGAGTTGTTAATGCTCTGCATATGGCTTGGATCAGAAAGCATATATTCAAACTCATTCGTCTCTGCCGCCAATGCTGACCATAAAGTTGTTAATGCTCTGCATATGGCTTGGATCAGAAAGCATATATTCAAACACATTCGTCTCTGCCGCCAACGCTGATTCCCTGTTGCACTCTTCAAGCCCAAAATAGGTCAGACAGTCAGATGGAGAGGAGAAAAGACTGTAGTCGGGAGACGATAGATAGTTCAGTTTCGACAAATAGTCTGATAAAGTAGCCGAGTCTCCTCCAAGATAATGTGAATCTAGGGATCTCTGGTCTGTTAAATTCCACATAGAGCAGATAGAGTTTCCGGTTTCTCTTTCAAGAAGATTGACATCTGCCATCGCCAAGGCAATGCGCTTCGAACAATCATGTGTAATGGAACCATTCACAAGTAACTCAGAGCATGGCAGTGAGGAATTTGTATTTTCTTTACTGTCACATAACTTGAAGGCTTTGTTTGAACTAGATTTACTGCGGCCAGTTGAAATCTAATTTCAACGCAGCTGCCAGAAACCGGTCAATAAACCTCGCCGGAAAGCTCTCGGGTTGATTTCAGGCAGAAGGAATAATCCGGCAAGGAGCTCCGATACAATTTGGAGCTGACACGTGGTTCAGCCCTGACGTAACACAACGTAAGAATCTCGGGGGTTAATGTTCAGCACTTGTTGGCCTTCCGATATCATTATCCGCCGTTCGATCTGCTCCACTCCTTTTAGCCGTTGATTGATTAAACCTGCACACGGGCCTGCATCAAATTAAATGTTGCGTGGAGTGAAAGAGTTTTTGGTTGACCGTCGTGGAAGAATAGTCCTGGAATTTAATGCTGCTACATAGTTTTAGGTGGATATCATAAATATGGTTATGGGCACATTTTAACATATATTTTTTTATATACTTTTTATACGGCATGTATTAAAACCAAAAATCGTATGTAATAAGTTAGTTTTTTTTTTGTGTTGACTTTTTATTATGGGGCACACGGGAGGTAAAGAACTTGTGTTCACAGCAGCGTAAAAATATGTGGGTGCAGTAAAAGGTGGAACACACAGCAGTGTGTAAAAAGATATGAACAGGTTGTAATGTTTTAGTGTTGGCAATCGTAAAACTGAGGAGTAGAAAAACCATGTGTGGTTTTGCACAGCAGTGCGTAAAGAAAATGGTGAGTGAGTTTTTGTAAGCCTGTGTAATTTTGTTTTTCACAGCAGTAAACTTATGTAAATCTTTTTATTACAGCAGTAAGTTGTTTTTCACACCAGTGAATATAAAAAGCATTTTACAGTGGTAAATCTTTGCATCAGGTTTTAATGAATAGAATGTTCTTATGGTGGTGAAATACTCTGTCTCTCTGTGAATTTTTTTTGTTGTCTGTGCACAAAAGATCCTGTGAAGGAAAAACAGAGCATTGCCTCTGTGTGTTTGTTTGAACATTTGGTTTTTGGTATTTTCCCCATTTGAAAAATACCCAACAGTGGTATCAGAGCAGGCTTAGGCTCTTTAAAGAAGTTAAAGAAGCTGAAGGGAGGAGTTTGTTGCAGCAGCAAAACTTCTCAGGCAGACAGAAGACTCAGACATCAAAGGATTCAGGTATTCCTCACAGCTATCTTGTTTGTTACTGAAGAGACAGTCAGTTTTTAAAATACACAGTCAAGGAATGGCTAGCACAAGCACTGGTATGGGTATGTTTAACACCCAGCTCCCACAGTTTAATGGGAAGAACTATGACTACTGGTCAATAACTATGAAAGCCTTGCTTGCTTCCCAAGACTTATGGGAAATAGTTGAAGATGGCTTTGAAGAACCAGCAGATGAAACTGAGTTCAATGCATTAACTCAGGGAGAGAAGGATCTGCTGAAGAGCAATAGGAAGAAGGATTCAAAAGCCCGTGTGTTGTTGTATCTAGCAGTAGACCAGAGTATATTTCCAAGGTTAGCAGTAGCTAAGACAGCAAATGAATCATGGGAAACCCTTAAGACAGCCTATCAAGGCATGGAGAGAGTGAAGACAGCAAAACTACAATTGCTGAGAAAGGATTTTGAAAACTTGAACATGAAGGAGTCAGACAACATTGAATCATTCTTCACTCATGTGATTGGTGTAATCACACAAATGAGAACTCATGGAGAAACCATTGAAGATAGAAGGATAGTGGAGAAAATATTAAGAGTCTTACCCTCAAGGTTTGATGCCATAGTCACCACCATTGAAGAGACAAAGGATCTCTCAAGCTATTTAGTTGATGAGCTACATGCATCACTGATAACACATGAGCAGAGGTTGAGTAGGAATGAAAACTCATCTCTTGAGTAAGCTTTCAAGACCCAGATGTCCTTTGGAAGAGGAAGAGGTCAAGGCAGAGGAAACCGAAGAGGAAGAGGCAGAAGCCAGAACAGAGGTGGAAGGAACAGCCCATCAAATGCACAAGGAAGAGGCAGCAATCCAAATCAGAACCAAGGCCAAGGCAGCAGCCAACAAAGAGAACAGTTTCATGCTCAAGGACAAAGGTATGATAAATCTAATGTTCAATGCTATTATTGCAAAAAGTATGGACATTATGCAAGTGATTGTAGAAAGAAACAACATGATATGAACAGTAGACAAAATGCAAATGTTACAAGAGAAAACAGCAGTCAAAATAATGTCCTGTTAGCTTGTAAGATGGCTGAAACACATAGTGAGGACATATGGTTTTTAGACTCAGGTTGCAGCAACCATATGACAGGGAATATAGCTCTCTTTTCAGCCTTAAATCAGAATTTGAAATCAGAGGTCACACTAGGAACTGATAGTAAAGTGTCTGTTATGGGAAAAGGGGAGGTAAAAATATTTACAAAACAAGGAGAAAGGAAAACCATAGCAGATGTCTACTATGTCCCCGGAATGAGATGTAACCTATTGAGTGTTGGACAGCTTATCCAAAAGGGTTACAATGTTTACTTTGAAAATGATGTGTGCACCATCATGGACATACCACCCAGCAAAAGATGCATTGCTGAAGTGAAGATGACAAGGAACAGGATGTTCCCTCTCCGGATCAGGGCAGACTTGAAGAACAAGAAGGAAATGGCAGCAGTCACCCAAGAGGCCTTCCAAAGCGTGCCAAAGGATGAGAACTGGTTATGGCACTTGAGATTCGGGCATCTAAATTTTGGAGGTCTAAACTTACTGAGCAGAAAAGGAATGGTAAAGGGATTACCATTAATAGAGAAACTGGACAGCCTATGTGAAGGCTGCATTTTGGGAAAACAACATAGAGAAAGTTTTCCATCAGGGAAGAGCATAAGGGCAAAGGCACCCTTAGAGATCATCCACTCAGAGTTGTGTGGACCAATGCAAGCTCCATCATTAGCTGGCAGCCTATATTTCTTGACATTCATTGATGATTTTACAAGAAAGACTTGGATATATTTCTTCAAGAACAAAAGTGAAGTCTTTGAGAAATTCCAAAATTTCAAAGCACTTGTGGAGAACCAAAGCGGGCTGCACATAAAAGTATTGAGAACTGATAGAGGAGGTGAGTATATCTCAAATGAATTCCTAAAGTTTTGTAGAGAAAATGGAATACATAAACAGTTCACAACTCGGTACACCCCACAGCAAAATGGAGTTGCTGAAAAGAAAAACAGAACCATCATGGATATGGCAAGGAGCATGTTGAAGGCAAAGCATTTGCCAAATGAGTATTGGGCTGAAGCTGTACATTGTGCAGTTTATATATTGAACAGGTGTCCTACAAAGGCAGTCATGAACAAAGTGCCGGAAGAGGCATGGAGTGGGAGAAAGCAAGGAGTCACCCACATGAGAGTTTTTGGGTGTGTGGCCTATGCACACATTCCAGATCAGCTAAGGAGGAAGTTGGACAGCAAAGGGGAGAAATGCATCTTCATTGGATACAGTGATGAATCCAAAGCCTACAGGCTATACATTCCATCTACCAAGAAGTTCTTTGTCAGCAGAGATGTTCAATTCATAGAAGAGGAAGCTTGGGATGGAAGCATAGAGAAAACAGTGAATGTCAAAAACTGTTTGTCTCATGATGAAGATGAAGAGGAGGTGGCTGAAATGCATCCCCAAACAGCAGCGCCAACACAAGGACAGCAAGGAACACCATTGAGGATAAATGAGAGTGCTTCTCCAAGCACACCACAAGGAGGAAATTCAAGTGCATCTTCAAGCACTTGCACACCAAGTGAAAGAGGTAAGAAGTTCAGAAACTTAAGTGATATTTATGATGAAGGAATGAATTCCTTATTTGCCTTGTATTGTCATGTTGATGATCCTATTCATTTCGAAGATGCAATTAAAGATAGGAAATGGATAGAAGCTATGGATGAGGAGATGAATGCCATAGAGAGAAACAAAACATGGGATTTGGTTGAGTTACCAAAAGGCAAAGAAGTCATTGGTGTGAAATGGGTCTATAAGACCAAGAGCAATGCTGAAGGCAAGATAGAAAGGCACAAGGCAAGGCTGGTTGTCAAAGGCTACAAGCAGCAGTATGGGAGAGATTATGAGGAGACTTTCGCCCCGGTTGCAAGAATGGAAACAGTGAGAGCAGTGTTGTCCATAGGAGCGCAAAACAAATGGAAAGTCTACCAAATGGACGTGAAGTCAGCATTCCTAAATGGAGTGTTAATGGAAGAGGTCTATGTGGAACAGCCTCTCGGATATGAGAAGAAAGGTGAAGAGCACAAAGTGTGCAAGTTGAAGAAAGCTCTTTATGGGCTGAAGCAAGCGCCAAGAGCATGGTACAGCAGGATAGATTCTTATCTATTGGATAATGAATTCGACAAATGTGAAGGAGAACCCACAGTCTACATCAAGGAAAAGGATGGTAAAATTTTAATTGTTGTCTTGTATGTAGATAATGTTATTTTCACTGGAAATGATATTTATCTTATTGAGAATTTTAAATCAGTCATGAAGGATGAATTTGAAATGACTGACATGGGTTTGTTGAGATACTTCTTAGGCATAGAAGTAGATCAAAATGAAAAAGGAATTTTTATATCTCAAGCAAGATATGTAAATCAAGTTTTGGGTAGATTTAAGATGGAAGAATGCAAGGCAGCAATCACTCCCACAGTGATGGGATTAAAGCTCAGCAGAGAGGACAGCAGCAAGGATTTTGATCCTAGTTTGTATAAAAGCATTGTGCGCAGCCTTATGTATTTAACAGCAACTAGTTCTGATTTAATGTATGTTGTTAGTTTAATTTCCAGATTTATGGAGAGGCCAAAGGAGGCACATTGGCAGGCAACAAAAAGAATCTTGAGGTATGTCAAAGGCATTAAAATGTATGGAATTTTATATCATGCTTCAGAACATTCAGATTTGGTTGGATACACAGACAGTGATTGGGCTGGAAGTATAGATGATCGGAAGAGCACTTCCGGTTATGTATTTCATATGGGTTCAGGAGCCATTTCATGGGCTTCTAAGAAGCAGTCCATTGTAGCATTGTCTACAGCAGAGGCTGAATATGTGGCAGCTACAGCGGCAGCATGTCAAGCAGTGTGGATGAGAAGAATGTTGAGAAGCTTACGCCAAGAGCAAGCAAAAACGACAGTGATCTTTTGTGACAATAGCTCAGCTATTGCATTGTCAAAGAATTCAGTGTTTCATAAGAGAACGAAACACATTGATACCAGGTTTCACTACATCAGAGAATTGGTGAACAATGGAGAAATTGTCCTAGAACATTGCAGGACTCAAGAACAGGTTGCAGACATCTTGACAAAGCCATTGGATCATAAAAGCTTTGAATTTTTGAGAAAGTGTCTGGGTATGACCGAATGCCCAGCTGTTGAAATTAAAGGGGAGTGTTGAAATCTAATTTCAACGCAGCTGCGAGAAACCGGTCAATAAACCTCGCCGGAAAGCTCTCGGGTTGATTTCAGGCAGAAGGAATAATCCGGCAAGGAGCTCCGATACAATTTGGAGCTGACACGTGGTTCAGCCCTGACGTAACGCAACGTAAGAATCTCGGGGGTTAATGTTCAGCACTTGTTGGCCTTCCGATATCATTATCCGCCGTTCGATCTGCTCCACTCCTTTTAGCCGTTGATTGATTAAACCTGCACACGGGCCTGCATCAAATTAAATGTTGCGTGGAGTGAAAGAGTTTTTGGTTGACCGCCGTGGAAGAATAGTCCTGGAATTTAATGCTGCTACATAGTTTTAGGTGGATATCATAAATATGGTTATGGGCACATTTTAACATATATTTTTTTATATACTTTTTATACGGCATGTATTAAAACCAAAAATCGTATGTAATAAGTTAGTTTTTTTTTGTGTTGACTTTTTATTATGGGGCACACGGGAGGTAAAGAACTTGTGTTCACAGCAGCGTAAAAATATGTGGGTGCAGTAAAAGGTGGAACACACAGCAGTGTGTAAAAAGATATGAACAGGTTGTAATGTTTTAGTGTTGGCCATCGTAAAACTGAGGAGTAGAAAAACCATGTGTGGTTTTGCACAGCAGTGCATAAAGAAAATGGTGAGCGAGTTTTTGTAAGCCTGTGTAATTTTGTTTTTCACAGCAGTAAACTTATGTAAATCTTTTTATTACAGCAGTAAGTTGTTTTTCACACCAATGAATATAAAAAAGATTTTACAGTGGTAAATCTTTGCATCAGGTTTTAATGAATAGAATGTTCTTATGGTGGTGAAATACTCTGTCTCTCTGTGAATTTTTTTTGTTGTCTGTGCACAAAAGATCCTGTGAACGAAAAACAGAGCATTGGTTCTGTGTGTTTGTTTGAACATTTGGTTTTTGGTATTTTCCCCATTTGAAAAATACCCAACAATAACCGTCGCAACGATTTGGTCTTACCATTTCAGAGTATCGCACCGCCGTTGTTTTGATGGGGATGGTTTTGAGCACATGATCTTGTAGAGCAGAAGGAGATTTTGAGCTTGTCTTCGCATTTTTTGAAATCAAATTGGGTTGAGAGTCGTTTGTTGGCAGCGGCTTTTTGCTCAGACGAGTGTTCCAGTAGTTCTTGATCTCGTTATCTGTTCGCCCAGGTAGTCGTCCCGCTATCAGTGACCACCTGCAAGCATCCATTTGACATCTCACTTATTGTTCGAATTTCTATGGCAAATATTCTAATCCTCCAAATGAGGAATCAATTGTGAACGCCCACCTTCACTATACTAATTTTCCAAGGTCTATATCTATGAAAACTCGATCCTTCCTGTTCTATATTTACCAAAATTTGAACCTATACCCTATCCCAACTTAAAAACCCATAAATCACGTTCACTGATTTTCACATACCGATTGCCAAGAAGGCGATGCAGCCGAACAATGAGATCCTCTTCGTCGGTGGAAATGTTTCCACGTTTAATGCTGGGACGAACATAGTTCGTCCAACGCAATCTACAACTCTTTCCACACCGCTTAAGACCTGCAAAATAAAATATCTTCAGTTACTTAAACTTTCAATACACATTTGCATCTATATTCATAAAGTAGTGTTACAGATTTGTTGAGATTCACCTGCTTTTTGAGGAAGAAGTCTCCATTCACCATCTCCATGATTTAGGATGTAGTCCGAGAGAATCATATCCTCCATTTTCGTCCAGGCTCCGCGGTTGAGGCCTTGGTTTGAGCAGCAAGGAGATCTACCCATCTTCGATATTATTTGCCTGTAATTCCACACACCTGATGATCTCCTCTGGCCTCCTCGCTTGGATGGCGTTTGAATGTATATATAGAAAGCACATTTAGTTTCTCTCCGGCCGAAATGCCAGTGATGACCATGTGACCACTTCAAGATTCCAGCCTATGACTTGGACAGGCAACCCTGTCCCTGTAACCCTAGGCGTGATGTTATTAAGGTACCTTTCCAAAAGGTCAGATTTTCTAATAATATTGGAAATGGTATGGGTATCTACTATCGTGGCAGATTTTCAAACATATCTGACATTGTCGAAAATTTGGAAAATACAAAACCATCGTTTTAGGATTTTAATTGACATGGTTGCATTCAAAAATACAAAACCGTTACTGGTTGAAAAGCCGTGGAAAGAGAACAACTATCATCAAAATGATAACCAGTGATGTCACTTTTTAAATTGATTATGCCCAAATCATTGGTAATAAAATATAATTATTCAGGATAATATTTTAGTGTTGTTTTTAGTTTGATTTTTTGGATTTTTCAGTGTTTTAATTTAGTGGAAAATTTTGAGGTGAAATTTTAATTTGAGTTATAGACCAGTTTTTTTACTGTATATATGGATTCAGTACCTTGTAGAATCTCTAAGGCACTTAATTTTCACAAGATTAACCATCAAATTTATAAATTTCAATAATTTTTTATAAAATTTTAGAGAAATTAAACCAAAAAAACCCACCATAAAAATTACTAAAAAATTATACTAAAAACAACTCCTAACATTTTGGCCAAAAAACTAATCAAATTTGATGTAAACATGTATCATGACTCCAGCGCACTGAAACGTTTTGTCTGGGCAGTGAGAGCCGTGCGTCTTTGAGGGACGTGACTATTTAATAACCAACAAAATGTTAATATCTAGTTGTTAATATATATTTATTAATTGAAGCATCGTAACAGGATGAATGAATATTCCCTCACCTGGCATTCCAGCGACAGGCTTGGAATTTGACGTTCAGCACGTCATTATTTTAGAGAGGTATTTAAATTGTATATTTGAAAGGTATATATTTCAATTAATAGTAATAAATTTTATAAGATATCTTAAAATATTTAGGTTTGATGATTCCTAATAAAACAAGGGGAGTACCGTATTGGTTTTCTTTATTACAAGAAAAGTATGAGGTTGAATCCAGGTTCAAAGATGGTTGAACTCTTCACGAAATTTGAACCATCAATTGTGGAGAGTAAATCTTACATAAATTAATTGTTCTATATGTTATGGATTTTTATGATTTTAAGTTTATCAAAATATTATGTATTTTTTAATTATTATTTATTTAATTTATATAATTTTGAAAATTTGTAAATCATAATTTGCAAGCGTATTTTACAGGATGAATCATTAAATTTGTAATTTTCAATAAATTTTTATGAGATTTAAAAAAAATTAAATTAAAAAAACCCACCATAAAAATTTCTAAAAAATCACACTCAAAACAATTCCTAACATTTTGACCCACACATCTAATCAAATTTAATGTAAACATGTATCGTGACTACAGTGCACTGAAACGTTTTGTCTCGGCAGTGAGAGCCATGCGTATTTGAGGGACGTGACTATTTAATAACCAACAAAATGTTAATATCTATTTGTTAATATATATTTAATAATTGAAGCATCGTAATACGATGAATGAATATTCCCTCAACTGGCATTCTAGCGACAGGCTTGGAATTTGACGTTACGCACGTCATTATTTTAGAGAGGTATTTGAAATTGTAAATTTGAAATGTATATATTTTAATTAATAGCAACAAATTTTATAAGCTATCTTAAAATATTTAGGTCTGATGATTCCTAATAAAACAATGGGAGTAAAGTATTGTTCTTCTTTATTACAAGAAAAGTATGAGGTTGAATCCAGGTTCAAAGAGAGTAAAGTATTGTTCTTCTTTATTACAAGAAAAGTATGAGGTTGAATCCAGGTTCAAAGATGGTTGGATTTTTAAATTAAAAATTTAGATTTTCTATAAATTCGTATATTTTAAGAAATTTAGCAATTATTCAATTTAATTATCAATAATTATTAAGTGAATAGTAGAGAGTTGATTCTATCTAATATTTTTGGTAGTATATATAAAATATTTTAGAATATTCTTGATAGTATACACAAATTAAACATTGAAATTTATTTCCCAAGATGAAAATATTTTTTTAGGTATAAAATTTGAAAAAATGTTTACGCATCAAGAACTTTGGATTTCTCTAGTCATTTGGTAGATCCATAATCAAATAGATATATGTTGATTCTTAATAATACTATTTACATTATATATAAATTTCACATTTCTCTATATAAAAAATTTCTAATTCTTTATTTTATTAAAATGTTTATAATAAAATTGCATTTTAACATGAGCAAGGACATATTTTATTTATAATTTACATTGAATTTTTTTAATTATTATTAATATTTTAAATATACTATACTAATTTTATATTAAAAATATGAATAATTATAATGATATATAATTCATATTAATATAAATTAATTGTCATTAACATTCAAATCATTTTTTAAAGTTTAGTGGTGAAATATTTTTATTTTTATTTATTTTTTTTTTGTTTATTTTTAAACATGTTACAAAATTATATTACTTTATATAAATATCAAAATATTTATTTATCTTTAAGAGTAAAAGACTTTTACATCTTTGTCATATTTATTTATCTTTAAGAGTGAAAGACTTTTACATCTTTGTCATATTAGCTTAATATAAACTAATTCAACCAGCACAATTAGATAGTTAAAACAAAACAAACATACATATTCATTATTATTTTTCAGTAAAGATAAAAAAAAAATTTCTTTAAATTTTTTTTTTTTAATTATGAAAAACGCCATATTAGTACTTCACAATAATAATTAAAATATTTAATAATACACATATAAAAAATATATATAATTTCTTCAACTTTTACCATAAAAGTTGATACGCAGCATGTACCAATATATAAAAGAATATAGTATAAGTCAATTCATTATAATTTTAAAATCATGATGTACGATGATGGATCAATTTTTTAAAATGTAAACCTTAAATATTACATCTTTCCAATTTTGACGATTCTAAAAATGTAATAAAATTGAAAATAAGCTAAATTGATTATATATTAATTTATTTATTTCTTTTAAATATAATTATTTTCTATTAATATTTTGAGGGAAGAAGATGGTTACGTACCCGGACAAAATTCCATTATTCTCAAATATTGTTCCCATATTATAAGATTTTTGTATTGCCTATACTTTTTTGTATGGAAGCTTTTGAGGTTTATATGAAGTGAATAGGTAACTATTCCTATAATAAACTTATTTATTATATTTTTTAAAATCATAATGCTTTTAATAATTTTATAAAAATTAAAAAATTGAATTTCTTCTTAATGGAATATATGTATATGATTTAATATATAAGCGTAGTATATTATAAAATTATTTTTCTGCAATATATTTTTATATTGTTTTTCAAATTATACATTTTGTTTTTTTAACATTTTTTTTTCATCTAATTTATTTAGATTTAATTGGTTGCTAATAGATCTACCATTGAGTGTTTATTCAAACCTTAATCAAGGTAGGGTTAGGTTATGCATAATTTTACAATTGGCTTCATGTTAACTAATTCTTTCTTAATATTAACTACAAATTACAGAGACATCGTGAAGAATTCAATCAAATCCCTAGACCTAGTCTGTCATGTATTGATAGATATGGGGAGAGTAACTTGCATGTATTTAACCTTGCCAATTGGCACATATATTGGCTTATGAAGCTGGTTAAAATCCTACTCCCAGAGACCTTGTACATGCCATAGAAAGAGAACCCATATATCTTACCAAACATAAAACATAAGAGAAATCTAATGTTAAACTTTTTAGTGAGTTCAAATCCAACTAGATGAAACCAAATGCATATAAGAATTGGGGGAAACGAATTAAAAATCACATAGAAAGAAATGGATTCCTTACAATAGTATACCTTCAATGTGAGCATCTCCTTTTGACATGTTCATATTAACTAATCCCTAGTTGATAGCTCAAAGTTAAGCTCACTTGACCATGAAAATAGGCCTGTCGATAAAATCCACTGGCATTTACCTAAAATTTGTCTCTATATCTTCTCCTTTTTATCAAATGTTCTTACTTACATATCCTTCTTGTTGATTTGATGACATGTATTTTGACACCTGGGGCTAAGGGAAGCTAGGATAAAGCTTCAATTATTGACCATTTCTTAATTATTTCTCTATCATTTGAATTGATCATCTTGAAAACCCAATTTATAGAATTTTAACCCGTCATCACTCCTTACACATTGAAGTAGAGTAATGCATCATTATTCAGCCACATAAATGGAGTGATGAGGCATTACAATTTCTCTCTAGTTATGTAAGATGCGTATATCATATTTTAAAACTAGTGTAGGATAGATTAGGTTCCCTCTTCCAACCCTAGCATGGTAAATAGGGTGATGACAACCCTAGGATGGTAAATAGAATCATAATAAATGCCCTCCTATTATGTGAGGTACGAAGAGAAACTAATGACCAAAATGCATTCTAATACAATGAATCTTAGGAGGCGGCACAAGGAAGGGGTTGAAATTGAAGGAACCAAATAGGACTTGCAAGACATCTATGTACAACCATATAGATTATTCTTGAGGTAGGAATACCCATTCCGAGTACGGAAGGTAATTGAACATTTCCACTATTATTATGCAATACAAATATGTGACATGAAATGTTAGTACATGGCATTAAAGCAACACAATGTGTATCCATGCCATCAAGAAAGAGATCATAGCCACTAGAAAGTACAACATGGATCTATGTCACAACACACATTAGTATGACATCAGAAAAAAAGAAGAATTCCCATGAGTGGTCCTAAAAGAACATAATATGGTACAATACTCCGTTAGAGGTTGGAAGGGGGTACATATATGTAACAACCCCGGGTTATAAATACATGCAATAAAAGTTAATAAAGGAAAAATAAGACCAAGGTCATGGGACACGTATTCCAAGTTGAATGTTAGGAAAAAAATCCTAGTGAGCGTTCATTCCATTTTTATGTCTAGGGGAAATTGGCAAAGGCTTTAAAAAGGAAAGAGCCATTATTTGACATCTTATTTATGAAAATAATGGAAAATAGGAGAAAAGTAAGGTGAAAGGTAGTATATTTTCATGACGAGGAAATTGAAGGAAAATAGAGGAAAATGAAGAAAATAGAGGCCTCATTGATAAAAAGGATTTTAAGGATCAGTTCACAGACTTTTGTCAGTTCAATTTTGGAGCTCTCTCTCTATTCTCTCTACTCTCTCATACTCTTGCACACTTAGAGCATTCTTGGAGCACTCCAACATTGGAAAAGGAATCCATAGGAAGGACAAGGAGGCAAAGGGAAGCAAAATATCAGGGAAGAGTTGGATCAAGCGGCTATAGTGGGATTACTTGCTGGTATTGAGTTGCATGTATGATTTCCTTGCTATTTTTGACATTCATAGTACATGCGTGTGTGTATTTGGTTCTCTTGTTGTCATTAGTGTGTGTTTTTCTAGGTGTGATAGTGGCTTTAGTCTTTCCTTGTCATTTTGAGATAGCCATGGTGTAATGGGGTTCTTTTACTCAGTTGAGTCGGCTTGCTGGATGGTTTTGAAACTAAGTGGGGTGGTCTCAGGAAAATTCCCAAAGGCATAGGAATCCCTTGACTAGTAATGGAAGGATACACGATAAAGCCTGAGGGTGGAGACATAAATATTTCTCATGGTTTAGGTGGAGAGATCCGGAAGCATCCATTCTTATTTAAGGCCTAGTGATCCCTTGACCAGTACATGATGGGATTGTGGTAAATCATGTAGTGTATGTTTCTTTGTTTGGGCCTAGGGATCCCTTGACTGGTAATGGCGGGATACATGGTAAAGCCTAGTTGTATAGATGAGGGTTTCAGGCCTAGGAATCCATTGACCAGTGATGGCGGGATACATGGTAAAGCCTAGTTGTATAGATGAGGGTTTCAGGCCTAGGAATCCCTTGACCGGTAACGGGGGGATACATGGTAAATCTTGAGAAGCCCAAGTTGGTTTTGTTGTGTGTCCCAAATTCATGCTGGGAATATGGGACGATGGTGATTAACTGAAAGAAAGATTTGATTCAACCCAATGTATGGTCGGGTGGTACGTGGAAATCCCTGACTTGGTTGGATTTTTCATATGTTAATAAGAGTTATTTTCCCTTATATTTCATGAGTAACTGTATTTGTTATTATATGGATTTTATCAATGTACTATCATTTTTATTATCTCGGTTATATGTTGGTTATGAGCATGGTTTTATGATAGACATAAGTTATGGCTCTCATCATGTTTTGATTAGTAATTGAAATGCTAATGAATGTATTACCTAATAGATGGTAATGAAACTATTGTGAGAGGGCATAAGACCTTATTGATGAATCCTATATAGCTATGAGGCCCCTATGTTAATATATGTAATTGTGATCTATAGATTACATATCTGTGATGTGTTTGACGGAATGTCTGTCATGGTTAGGCCATTCCAGGTTAATTTCTTGTCTAAGTTTGTATGGAAGAATTTGTTCCTGTTTTATTTATCATTTTTGAGAGTTTCATTATGTTTTGGGCACTGGTCTGGATCCTAGCCCCTAAAAAGTGTCTTAGATCTTGTGGTCACTAGCATGAAATTGGCTGGAAAGGACTGTAGTCGCTAGGAAGCATGCCTGTGAGAGCGACTGGAGAGTTTTAGTCACATGGAGTCCTTGTCATGGGAGCGAATGGGGACCTAGTTCAGTGAAAAATAAAGTTAATTTAGGGGTTGGGCACTTGGAGTGGTTGGTTAGGTCCTCGGGGTTTTGTAGCACCCAAGGGAGGTTAGTAAAGTCTTGGTTCATCGATTCCGCTTTCTTAATTGTACTTAGGTAGTTGAATTATACCATAGTAACTCTTCGTCATATATTTACCCTAGTAAATCGGTAAGCTTGGGTAAGTGTGAGAGGAGGGTGTTACATAGTGGTATGAGACCATGGTTCAACCCTTAGACTCGATGGGCAGAATGTGGTTTTCATGCATGCATGTAGGTTGTGTATGTGCTTGTTATGTATGCATGGTGGTGCTGATTGTTACAATTATGTTTACATATAGAATTTGATGATGTTTTTGTTGGGATTTGTTTGTCATGAATACATGTTAGTTGTATATGCATTTTTTATTCATGTCATTATATATATGTTGTTGTGCATGCATTGTTATGCTTATGATTATGCATGCATAGTAGGTTATATATGCATCGTGAGGTCATTTTGTGCAATTATGTCATTATGGTGTTGTTGATAAGCTATGATTGTTGATATGTTGGCTAAGCTAGAGCTCGAGACGTAGATTATTAGAGAAGGGTTGCAATATTGGACCTCGGGAAAGAGAAGATCGTCATAGAGGTTTATATGTTAGGAATGAAGGTATGTTGGTTAATGGTTTTTATATGCATTATGGCTATGTAAATGCATGTCATTCTATTTTTGTTGTGTTTACATGAATGATATATGCAAATTTTTCAGTGCGGACATATGCACATGCAAATTAGGTAGTCATGTATGGTAGTTAAATTGTTGTTATATGAATTGTGACCATACACATGACGAATATGGTCATTGCAACTAAGATTTTGATGTTACATGTATCATGTTGATCTAGATTGGCCTGCACATAAGGTTATGGTTACAATATTCATGTATGATTCGATATACTTGTGATATTGTGCAGTACTAATCTGGGCTGACTGTGCAGATGCGATAGCCTCCCCTAAGATACATTAACATATGAGCTTGATTATGTCATCTATTTGTTTTATCTAAAGTTGCTTGTTATATGTTGTTTGAATGTTTGATTAATTGCATGGTGTGAGTATTTGTATATAATATTGCATGAAGGAATAATCTTGTTGTAAGACGGTTGTACTAATATGATATGTTCTGAGATAGTTGATCTACACTTGAATGCTAGTGGGTGCTAGTTTTAGTATTATGACTAATGATTGTGAGTTGATTATGACATGGTTATTCTTCCTGGCAAAGGTTGTTTGCAAATTAGTAGAGATGATATCTTGATCTTTGGAACATGTGAGTAACATGAGTGAACAATTGTGGGGAAACATGCTTGGCATTAGTGTGACAAGGTAATAGTTGATTTGTTTATATAACTAACAGTTGGGTGATGTGACAATACATAGTTTTCAGCAAGGTAAAAGTTAAAAGAAAGGAATTGGGTGAGAATATGTTTGTCTATGTTTGGAAACCATAATTCCAAATGAATGAGTTCTTTGCATGAATGCAAGAAGTCCTCCTAACCTCTATTTCCTCTCACATTACGTTGATATGTGCTATATTCATGAGAATGTATTTGATAGGTATATTAGCTAGTTTCTAGTTATAGTTGGATCCGTCAAGGGAATTGGAGTCCCCTGAGAGGTGGCATGGATATGTTCAGTTACAAGGAAATATGCTTAGCACATTGAGGTAAGGTAACTAGTATGTTGATATGTTTATTTAGGCACTAACAATTGTGTGTTTATGGTAGTATGATGAAGGGGAATTGTATACCAAAGAAACTGCCATGAAATCTTGAAGAAGGCTTGGATTGAGATTTCCCTTCGAAGCATTAGGAACCCATGGAGTTAAGTCATGTTATTTGTTGCTATTTTTATGCTTTCAATGTTTTCTGATTTGTTTTCATTTGACTTGTGGTTTTTGATTGTGTCTAGTGCATGCACATGCCAATTTGTTTGTGGTGTCTTATTGCTATTGGTATTTCATGATTTTCTTCTTGTTTTTTCATTTTTATTGCCCTTTATGTTTTGAGCTTCTTCGGAATTGGTTGGGGAAAGAGGAATCCTAATGGAGCTCGGGGAGGGTTGAATAAAGCCCAACAGGTAATGTATGATTTAGATGAAGCTTGATCCATGAGTAAAAAGTAGCTGAACGCAAGCATGTGACTGTTAGTGGATTGGTTGGTTCCATTGGTGTAAATGGGCAGTGGTAGGACAGTCATTAGAAAGGTAATAGGAAATCTAAAGTAAATGGGCTTAAGGTAATAGATGTCTTGGTTAAGTTAGGAATTTTTGTTCTTAAGGTGTGGATGCTATGTGTAGATAAAGGGAGTTCTCTCAACCTAGACCTTATGATATTCGATAATTATGTTGTGATCATGATTGCTTTGTGCTAATGGTTATATGTATAAATGAATGTACGTATCTCATTGTCTAACAAGATCATTAAGGACCATGATTTTTTTATGTTGATGTATATATGTATGTATGTATGTATGTATGTTGGTCGTTGCCTAATATGGTCGCTAGGGATCATGATTTTTTTATGTTAATGTTTATATCTATACATGTATGTATGTATGTATGTTGTCTCACTGGGTTGTTACATATCATTCTTGTGGAGGAATGATTGCTTAGGCCATTAAATGGCATGAAGAGGTTCCTGGTTTATGGGGAATCAAGTGGGAAGAGTAGCTTTGACTGATCTAGGAGGTTAGTATCATGTGCAAATGATTTTCTTTTATATGATTATGATATGTCTATGTTTATGTTATGGACAGGCTATGTTGAGGGATACATCAGCGGAATGAAAGCAATGCGATATGCAGCATGTTGGACAAACATATATAGTGGGAAGACACTAGAACTAAGGTTGTCAGGTACGGACATTGTGGTCTCTGGATGTGTGGTACTAATATTGTGTATATGTTGTACATGTGGTACTTGTACTGATATTGCGTACATGTGGTGTTGTCTATATATGATGTTGTGTACATGTTGTTTATGTAATTTTTTGTACAGATGGTGTTGTGCGCATGTTGTTTATTTAGTGTTGTGAACAAATGATGTTGTGTGCATGATGTATATGCGATGTTGTGTACATATGGTGTTCTGCGCATGTTGGATATGCAGTGTTGTGTACATATGGTGCTTTGTGCATGTTGCATATGTGGTTCTATGTACATGTGGTGTGGTGTTCATGTTGTACATATGGTACTATGTACATGCACTAGTACAAAGTGGCTAATTAGTTACTAAAAAGATGACTAAAATTTGCATATAAATGACCATTTTTCAGTTGGTGACTAATAGTAGCTAATTTACAGTATCTTATAACGCGACCAACTTTTAGTCATTTTTAGCTTACTCATTAATCAGTTGTCTCAATTTCATTATCTAGTAGTTTATTCAGTCATAAATTTGTTCATTAATTTAGTCATTAATTGCCACAACTAATGACCAAATATACAACAAAATATATTACTATATGGTCACCCGAAAAAACCAATTAATGACTAAAGAAATATGACCAAAATGTTGATCATGTTATAAGATACTGCAAATTAGCTACTAATAGTCATATGTATGAAAATTTGAGCCATCGTTTGAAACCAATTAATGACTAAAGGAGTATGACTAAATTTTGATTGTGTTATAAGACACTGTAAATTAGCTACTAATAGTCATATATATGCAAAATTTAGTTGTCATTTGTAATCACAGATTTATCATTTGTAGTAGTCATTTATCGTTTTTTAGTAATTTCATATTCATTATATAAATTACTAATTTAGTAGTTTATATTCATTAATAATTATTGTAAAGGACTAATTTAGTTGTATATTCATTTTGTTTGTGTTCATAAGTAATCAATATAAACTACTAATTTAGTAGTTTTCAATTGATTTTATGTGCTCATTATTAATCGACACACATTACTTAGTATGATTTTACGACTAAATTAAAAATATGTTATACAATGTGCACTGGTTCATCTAATATGAAAATGCAAAGTTACATATGTTAATTACAATACTAAACAATATAAAGTGCAACCATAAATAATTTCAACCACATAAATTATATTATATGAAATGTCAAGTATTACAAAATGAGTTTACAACTTAATATTGGCTAGACTACAATTTACACATGAAATGTTGTTTCATCACTACAACACATTTTCATTATGTTGCCCAAGAATTGCATGTGAATTCACCAACTCTGAAGACTTTACCGTCAATATCTATGTGTGTGTCTTATGTAGGATATTGGCTTTAAGGGTATCACTAAACTGGTTCTCTTCTCTCTCTTTTTTCAGTTTTCGCCCAAGTTTTATTGTTTTACTCTTTCTTCAAATCCTAGGGTTGACCATAAATACTGAGTTCCTTTTCTGAAAACAAAAGAAGATACAGTGCAGAGTGTAATACATGAAGTACGATGAACACTGGAATATAAACTACAGTAGAGTGTAAAGGATTTATATGACATATACGTCAACATCAGCAATGTTAAAGTCATTTTTCCCCATAAAATCAAGAAGCTCGAACACAATTTCTTTCATTGAGCGATAGTGGCCACTATGTGGTTAGATGACCTATATAAACAAAGAAAATAAAGTGTCACCATAGAAAATAACACCTTAATAACTTAGTATTCAACCTTTAGGGAAATATTAGGCACAATCATGCTAACTATCTTACATTCTAAAAATCTCAAGCTATAAATAACTTTTGAAACAAATAATCTCATGTGTGATGTATAATCCTTGTTGTTTTATTTGCAACAACATATCATTCCCTAACACATGAACTTGGTCAATTATATAAACAACATGTGATCAAATAACAACATGAAAATAAACTTTTCTAATAGTCATGAAAATATTTCAACACAAAATAATTAACAGAATTTCAATCAATATTGTGTAATACTAGTTTCATCTTCAAGCTTTGGTTGTTGTTTAAATGGACATGATTCCAAGTATTTTCAATTTCATAGTTAATATAAAAAGAAAAATCAACAGTGACACTTAAAATATAATCAACAATAAAGAGAGGATATCATGGAATGGACATTGCAATTATAAAAAAATTGTTTACCTATCAATCGATGTATTGTAGAGATTCCTAAAATATTTTCTTGCCAAAAATAACCATGAGGTGAAAGAATCAGGAAATTAAAAAAATTGATGGAAAACCTATGCTCAAATCATTTTTAATTTTGTCACTAAAAAAATAATTGAAACAAGATATAGCACTTACCTCGAACAGCTTACAAAAAAAAATCCTTAGTGGCACAAACTCTCCCAGTATTTGTATTGGTGGTTAGAAGAATTTTGTATACTCCTTTCAGGACTATCTGCAATATGCCACTTGTCTTTAGTAAATTTCAACAACATATTATACTCTTTAAATGGAAAATCATATATAGTTTCAATAAACAGACTGATAAATTAAGAGTGAAGTGAATATGGACACTAATACCATTGAATAGACAATATGTTAACAATAAGAAGATTGTTTTTAAGAACTTAAAGGAGGACCAAATACCAAACCAAGCATGATTCAAGAGCCTTTTGAAGATTTCCACACATCTTTCTCGCGGACCCTTTCAGCATGCATTCAAAAGTTCGTGTAACAAAGTAACCTATAGTTCCAGCCATTGAATTAAAATAAGAAAATGTTATTTTCAGTCTCTTGCTCTTGGGAGTGTTGCTTTTACATTGCCCCTATTTTTGAGTGTGTTGTCCCATCATCCAACCTACACTGGGAAAACAAATATATTCAGTTGTTGAATATATTGGAAATCAAATGTAAAATTAACTCAACTTGATCTTTACATGGCATATGCATAATGAAATGGTACAATAGAAGCATGCTAACTCAGAAACAGGAGATGATAAAAAAGAATAATGGAGAATTTTTTCCTGCCATAGAATTTTCTCTGGCCACAACAGTCGAAAGCATGTCATGTATCAACATATGCTCCTCATTGGTACATGCATTTCCTTATTCCATGCATTCTTGCACATCTACTACCCTCTTACTAGACATGACCCTCGATCCCAGAGCTTAAGTGTAGTGAGTATAGAGCTTCTACGAGCATGCATGTAACTTGATATTCATGTAAAAGCCAACGAACGTGGTAATGACATTGACAATTCCCATTCTTGGCTTACATTGTTTACCAATACAATGTTCTTGGTAACTGGAATTTCTTGTTCTCATTCTTGGTTTGGTAACTGGAATTTCTCATTCTCATTCTTAGTACAAGTTTCCTGCATTGATCATCATAGAAAACTTGAGGTCATAAAGTCAAATAGAGATCAAAATTTAACCATAACTCCTATACTAAAATATTAAGGTCCATCTTGCATAATGAATTTTAAGGAATTTCTCATCATATCCTGGTAAATTTCTAATTTAAGATTGTAATGTCATGGACTATAATCAATATGATTAGCCTCACATATTTCATCACAAAAATAATTATCCTTATATAATGACCCAATTTTAAATTAAAATCACAACCTTCAAAGTTGTCATTACAATCATCCATCATTAGCCTCAAATGAGGGCATGTATATTATGGCTTTAAATGAGAACTATAATCTAATTGAAAGATACAATTTATGAAGCATGCATAAATATTTGAAGATGTAATCAATGCGAAGTATGTAATTTATACAACATATTTAAAAATTTAAAAAAAAAAAAAAAAAAATGTAATTTGTACCACATGTTTTAAAATTTAAAGATAGAAAATAAGTAAAAATAAATAGTAATAAGTAAACCAGCATAGGTCCATCTTTACTCTCGATCTATCAATTTTTTTTTTCACTCTATACGCTTAGTAGATCGAGAGTAAAGATGGATCTATGATGGTTTGATCCCCCCTTTAAATAGGCTATATTCCACGGGAATAACTTGGGTCAATACCATGTGCCATCTTTATTTTTATTTTTATTAATATTAGGGTTAATAATGTTTTTTTGCATGGTATTAATAGTAATTTGGCCAGCCCATAGGGTTCACGTAAATAAAACCCCTCTTTTGAGTGTTTGTAAATATAAAGTGAATTATGGAGTAAATATAAAAAATATTTTATTTATTTACCATACCTATGGATTATTTATATTTTTATTAATTTACCATAACTCATTTATAAATATGGTATTTTCCCCATGGTATTAAATAGTATTTGGCCCATAGGATTCACTTGAGTCTTCGCAATATAAAGAGGTTTATGGAATAAATATAAAAAGAGGTTTTATTTATTTACCATACCTCTAATTTATTTAAATTTATATTTATTTACCGTACTTTGGAGTAATTATAAAAAGAGGTTTTATTTATTTACCATACCTCCACTTTATATATATTTTTATTTATGTACATACATATTTTTTGAGTGTTCATAAACCTCTTTATATTTTAAATTTATATTGTGTTTATATATAATAGTAATTAGATTGATTTCTAAATAGGACCGGCATTAGATTAAAAATGTTAAATGTTTACGTTTACATTTACATTTACATTTTCATGTGAGATCTACCCCATATTGGGTTGTAGAGCGCCTATTGACACAATAAATAATAATTCGTAAAGTAAATAATAATAATAAATAATAAATAGCAACTAAATAATAATAGTAATAAATAAATAATAATAAGTTGATAAATAGTAACAAGTATAAATAATACATATTTAGATTTAAAACGTTTACATTAATACATTATTTTTTTACCCAAAACTTTATGCATTACCGATAAATGTTCGGATAAAAATAAAATGACCAATCTATGTAAGTTGAAATGTGTAAGATTTCAGGATAAAAATAAAATGATCACTCAAAGAATACCGAAATGTCTGAGAGTTTAGGATAAAAATAAAATTACCAACCTACATAAATCCAAATGTCTAGGAGTTCGTGATAAAAATAAAATGACCACTAAGAACTCATAATGCGGAAGGATTTTAGAAATAATAAAAACTAGTTTCTTTGAAAAGCACAGTCTGGGGAGATTTGAAGGTTTGAGAGATTCTGAACAAGAACTAATATTGGGGAAGGCTGTTAAAAATAATAAAAACTAGTTTTTTTGAAAAGCACAATCTGGGGAGATTTAGAAGTTCCAGAGGCTAGAGTGCCCAAGCTCTAAAACATGTTTAATCTTATTGATATTTTGATATCTGGCTCTAGATGGCTAAACATTTTTGATGGCAGACATTTTATTTGCAAAATCACTATATAAATGATTTATCAAATGAGAAATAATATTCAGAAATAAATTATACTGAAGAAATGCTTATATCCATATACATCTGAGATTTGAGGTGTAAACAAGCTCGTAATCTGTAAAAATGGCCGAACTTTAGATCATGTAAAGAGAAAAAATGAAATTTATTAAAGAAATGCATATAAAGTGGCTTGAAACCATTTAAAGAGAAAAAACGAAATTTATTAAAGAAATGCATATAAAGTGGATTGAAATAGAATGGTGTTTTAGAAAAATGCGTGGAATCTAGACTTACTCACAAAATATTAAACCCTGGCTTATGCTTTGCAGGTCCAAGCTAAGCTAGAAGTGCAGTTTCTCCACCTTCCTCATTCTCCACATTAATGTTCAACGTACTCCTTATTGCCTAGGGATTGGACGTATACACACAAAGAGAGGAACAAACCTCATCCTCGCTAAAATGTCTGGCCTGGCAGATGTGCTCAAATAGCTCGATGCGCTCAAATAGCTCCCCACCTCCTGCGTAATCCATGAGTATAGATAGATGGGTGGGAGTGAGCAATACCACCTTGAAGCAAACTATGCTGGGATGCCATAGAGATTTGTGATTAACAATCTCCAACCTCACATTTTCATCAATCTTCCTCCATTTCTAGCCATCGTCTTTCCCCCACCAGGCGCCAACCCCCTCCCAATAAGATCGGGCAGTAACTGCACCCAACCAATATAAAAGAGGTTTCTTCTGTACGCTATGTTGGGAGGAGTGGGTGCTATTATGGTGACACAACTTAGCGAAAATAGTACAAGACAATGCGGAGCAGATCCACCGAAAATCTAACTTCACCAAGGAGATCTAGATCAATGCTACCATCCCAAAAATAGTTCCAAGTTGTAAAAAAATGACAATTATCACGGAAGAATCTACAATCTATAACCCCTAGGGTTTACCACCAAAGTACCCTAAACCCCAAATTTACAGCCTCTTCATTTTAATCATTTTTTTTCCTTCATGATCAATTAAATTCCAATCCATGCAGTTATACCATGGCGAAAAAACCTTCTCAACAACAACACAAAATTCGATGACAAAATAAGAGTAGAGGAAGAACTCAAAAATAATGCAAGAAAATTGAATTGCTAAGAATAAAAAACAAAGAATGAAAAATACCTTGGAATCTCAACAATTTAGATCAGATCCGGGCAAGCGTGAGAAGATGGCTGGAATAATTATGTAAATTAGAGACACTTATTGATATAACATGCATGTGTTGCAAAAAAGCCAAGTTGAAGCATTTGTTTGTTTCATATGAGCCCCTCTCATTTCTTTCCATAATAGAAATGCCAATTTTTAAAGCCAATTTGAAGCCTTTGTTTGTTTCATATGAGCCCCTATTCATTGCTTTCCCTAATATAAATGTCAATTTTTACACGTAGCATCCGACTTGTTATAACAATTTAGTGAAATATTTATTTATACTCCTTTCACTTGCAAAAGAATTTTATTTGAGCCGATTTGGGCACACAAGCCTAAATAGTTTATAATAGGCTAGTGGATTATAATAAATTATTTTCATAGCATTTCACGCACTAAATTTTATTTTCTTACTCTTTTCACATTAAATTTTATTTTACCGAGTTTCCTAAAATTAGATATTAAAATTGATTTTCAAATAAATTAAAATGGATATATTTTTTAATATTAAAAGTTAGTTTTAGTTTGCTTCAAGGAGTGGATTAGTTGATGTGGAATGAGTTGTTAAGGAATTTTTTATAATGTTATTGGTTTAAACTTAGATTAGTTTCGCTTACCATGTGTAAGGTAATGTGGGTATACTTGGAGGTGATTATGTTAAAATTGATTTTCAAATAAAATAAATGGCTATATTTTTTAATATTAAAAGTTAGTTTTAATTTGCTCCATGGTGTGGATTAGTTGATGATGTAATGTGTTGTTAAGGCATATTTTTTAATGTTATTGGTTTAAACTTAGATTAGGTTAGTGTACCACGTGTGAGGTCATGTGGGTATACGTGGAGGTGAATGTGTTAAAATTGATTTTCAAATAAAATAAAATGGCTATATTTTTAATATTAAAAGTTAGTTTTAATTTGCTCCATGGTGTGGATTAGTTGATGATGGAATGGGTTGTTAAGGAATTTTTTATAATGTTATTGATTTAAACTTATATTAGCTTAGTGTACCATGTGTGAGGTAATGTGTGTATACTTGGAGGTGATTGCATTAAATTTTATTTTCAAATAAAATAAAATGGCTATATTTTTTAATATTAAAAGTTAGTTTTAAGTTGCTCCATGGTGTGGATTAGTTGATGATGGAATGGGTTGTTAAGGCATTTTTAATAATTTTATTGGTTTAAACATAGATTATCTTAGTGTACCACGTGTTTGGTAATGTGGGTATACTTGGAAGTGATTGTGGTAGTGGATAGAACCGATCATTGTCACGTAAGTACAATCTCGCTATTGTTTTCTATTGTGCCATATTCAAAAAATAACAATAATAATAATAATCTTATTTTTTAAATTTTATTGAATTAATTATTTATCAAAATTAGATGTTATTAAAATCTCATGATTTTATTGGAGGTATTTTAGGTGATGGAAATAAGGTAAACAAATTCTCTTGTAACCATTTTCTAAATTGTGTCGTCACTCAAACACTCTCATAGAATAAAAGAAGTCTTAACCCCACCTAGAATGCCTAATGAGACAACTCTCAATCAAGCCACCCAATGTCACATTGGTGGCTTTCTCTCACTCTTTAGACTACAGAGAAGGATATCCTTGTCTAAGGGGTGAATCCATAAAGATTGAGCTAAGCTAGGTCATTGAGTAATGAAGGAAAGTTCTTTAACAAATACTAGTGATTTGACACTACTCGCTCTCAAAGTAAAAGGTTAGGGATAAGTGTGTGAATACTCAAACGAACCATGAATTATGAACAATTTTTGAATGATTTTAATTATAAAACTATGCTTATTCATGCAACAAAATTATACTTGAAAATGAAAAATAAAACTTTTTCAATTAACCATATAACATGAGATGCTAGTGAAGCATATATACAATGGCACAATAAAAATAGAAAATGAATCATAAATTGTGTCTATACAAGTAAGGCATTAAATCATTCATTAATCATATTCATTAGAATTGGATATTGATATTTTGTTATCATCATCAAGAGACCATTCCATAATTAAGAGATCATACACCAATAGTATTAACTATGTTCAGGATGTCAAAGAGTTATGTGTTTGCAATGATAAATAAAGGAAATATTCAACTTTTAGTTGTTACTAAGGACAATCAAGATAACAAAGTTGAATGTGGACCACTTACACATTTGTAACATTAAAATGTCATCCATTTATCACCATTTATAGTTGGGTAGTTTGTAAATGTAGAATTGTGACCCAAATGATGTATTTGTAACATTCCAAAGTGTGTAATTACAACTAATGAACCATGAGCAATACCATTAGCATGTGAACACATTAACCACTACGTATTTAGAGAAAATTGCCATTAAGACTAGAGATCAATGTAATTTTTAAAGCACCCTTGAAAAATAAGAAATTCCATATCATGTCAACATCGAATATTTAAGAATTGCATGCTTTGTCTAAATTGTGTGTAGAGTGCACAAATACTAGCACTACTGGGCTTTGATCACTATCTTCTTAATGTGTGTTAAGGTGTGACATTTCAAATTAGAAACGGATCATACATCTATAAAAAGGCAAGCAAGTAAACCGTCAAGATAATCTTTAAAATAGTGAATTGTTATCCTTATGAACCAAGTCATTTCATGTTCCCATGAATTTGATTTGTATAAGGGTTTGGTTAAAATGTTAAATGTGTTAAAAAAATGTAAGAAATAAATGTATCAAGAACAAAATTAAACCATGATGAAAATTTGTAAACCCTTTTCACAATTATTAAAGAGCTTAAATATCAGGGTGTTTCATGCATTCATGTACTCATGTGAAGCTTAAGAGTGTTTACTATGTCATAGATATGTTACCTAGATATGTCAAATCCAACATGAACAAGTATAAATATGATAATGTGTCCTTACAAGTAAAGCATTAATCATTTTTAGTTTATGCTAATCATTTTTAATTTTGTCACTTATTCTCTAGTCATATATTTTAGTCCTAGACTAAATTAGTCATTTAAGTTAGTCACTTTTAGTTGAGTCACTTAATTATAGTCATATATTTGATCCCTAGACTAAATTAGTCATTTAAGTTAGTCACTTTTAGTTCAGTCACTCAAAATTGCTCAAATCTAGTAGTAATTCACTTGAAATGATTGTGTTGACTAACTTTTTTTAGTCACGTAGTCATTAATCTCTCAACTAGTGATGTGGTGTTATTTACATGAGTGTACATGTGGTGTTGTATACATGTTGTACCTGGGGTGTTGTGTGTAGGTGGTGTTGTGTATATGTCGTGTATGTGGTTTTCCATACATGTGGTGCTATGTACATGTCTTGTATGTGGTGTTGTGTACACGTAGTGATGTGTACATGTTTTGGAGGTGGCATTGTATACATGTGGTATTGTGTACACGTCGTACACATTGTGTTATACACATGTGGTACTATGTTATGTCTATTGTTTGGTAATTGTATTGTGACATGTGTATTTGTTGTGTTGTAATTTATTTATGTATTGTGTTTCAAACCAGGTGTAGGTGTTTTTGTTGTGTTGTAGACTTGGTGTAGGTGTATGTGTTTTTTGCACACCCGGTGTAGGTGTATGTGTTGTGTTGTACACCAAGTGTAGGTGTTGTGTTGTACACCAAATGTAGGTATATGTATTGTGTGGTGCTATATGTCATGTGTGGATGTATGTGTTATGATGTACATTGTGTACGCATATGTGATTAAAGAGAAAAGAAGCATTGGATTTTTTCCAGGTGTGGCAAATGATCTAGTGTGTGTACAGAAAGTACGAGGACAAAGGCAGAAGCAAAGGACTGATTGGAGGATAAGTATTGATATTTTATTTCATTTTAATATGCTATGCTCTATGACTCTATTTTGTGATATGTTACATGTGATATATGATTTTTATCTATGTTGGTTGCATTTGAGCTAATCAGATGTGATATGCGTATACATGATGATTTGATTGAAGAGCTAGTTTGACTTGTTGTGACAGGAAGTATCTCGAATTGGAAGTGTATCTTATTGGTGGGATACCAATGAGGTATGGTTTGAAATTATTTCATTTCATTTTGATTCTAATGGAAATTATGTGCTTGGTATAGGAAAGAAAGGAAAATTCCCAGTTTGGGTGTTTGAAACTCACTGCAAGAATTAGTAGCAACAATGAAAGGAATTGGAACAGGAAACAATATGCTGGTAAAGCACTTTAGGAGTAGGGTCATTGTGGGACCCTAGTACCCAATAGTGTCCATTGATTCCCACGAGCATGCTATGACTGGTATGATGATTTTGAGGTAGGGATATGCCTTGTTTTTTTTACCTTCAAATGTGAGGAAACCTTGCCAAGGGATGGATCCCAGGAAAGGGATGTCGGGGAACTTGGAAGGTGAGTGATGGCATGGAAGGGGGTGACCGCATTTCCCGGAGGACTATGTAGTAGATAAGGGAAGGACTAGGAATACATTTATTTTGGTCATTAGCATTTCTAGATGGAATCAGAAGCACATTGCAAGTTTGTCCTAGAACAATGAGCTGGTAACTATTCACTGAGAGAACAAGTAGCGCAAGCATTGTAGTGTTAGAAATTGTATGTATATTTGAATTTGGTAGTGGATTCTGGACTTCCTAGGAAGGAGGTCAATCATTGCACTAATTTTGAGGGTGGAGGTGTGAGCCTCTGGATTCCCTTGTTACTGATGCGAGTATCGTATGCTTTTATTTTCTAGTTGAGAAAATGTGCATATGTATATATGTGTACATTATTGTAAACACTGTATAGAGTTGGATTTACAAATCTCCATAGACAATATGATTATTTTTTGGTTGCAGAAAATGTGCATGAGTATATATGTGGTTGTTATTATAAATACTATAATGATCTGTGTTATAAAGCTCCAGTAAACAATATGTTTTTCATGTTTCAACAATGGTCATTGTAAATACTACAATGAGTTGTGTTATAAAGCTCCATGGGCAGTATGTTTTGGTTTTGAGTGGTCTTTCTTATTATAGGTGTCATCAAACACTGAGGATGGTTTTTCGCTAAGGGTGAGGGGTCTATAACAACCCCAGGTTAAAAATCCATGTAATAAAATTTATTTTGTTGCTGCTACAATACCCTCCAAAATTTAACTACATTCTAATTTTGGAGTGTACTTCATGGTCATATCAAGTGTCAACTTGGCCTTTAAGTGTCATTCTGTTGTCTCATATGTCTTAAGTGTTCTTGAGTATTCTCAAGTTTCATCGCATTCATTAGAACATCTCTATATGCGTTTCATGGTCATAACAACTTTGTTGTTGAAAAATGACACTTTTAGGTTGCAGTCCCACACACTTCACAATTTATACTTTGGGAATGTGTATAAAGTGGAATTTTGATATATGTTCATCATTGATAAAGTTTTCCTAAGTTTTTTCTATGAGTTAGTGTGTGTCGTACATGGTTTAATGTTCAAAACTCATCCTGCTCACCCCTTAACCAATCATCCAAACTTATACAAAATTTGGTTGCCAAGTGATCCCATTAAGGCCAAGAGCACATGAGCAACTTTGAAGCCTTTGATGGGAGACCCTCCACTATTAAGAAGTTTTCTATGTGCCATTCTACAGAGGTGGGCACAGTCTAAAAGCACGAATCCTCTTCCTTGTTCTAAAATACCCCCTAAAAATTGACAAAGACTTCCTTGAGCGAACTCCTTTGAATTAAGGAAGTGCACCCTCCTTGAGTGCACTAGCACACCCCAAAGACCTGAAGCTCAATCCTTCATCCTTCCCCTTTGCACTTTTCACCCTCCTTATTTGTAACCCAAAGGCACAAATCCCAATCCTTTAGCCTCCGAGAATCTTCCCTACACTCTTCTTGATGCCTCTTAGGCACATGAGCACAACCTGAAGGCATAAAACCTCATCCTTCATCCTTTTGGAGTGAGCCCTGCACCCTCCCTCTCCCCCTTGAGTGCATAACACACTTAGGAAGCCCAAAGCCTTATGCTTCATCCTTTGGACTTGTAACATGCACCCTTCCTTGATTAATCTCTCCTTTAGGGAATATGAGTGCATTCCAAAGCATTGAAGCTCATCCCCCTCAATCATTCATCCTTTCAAAGTGTGTCGTTATGCCCTTAAGATCCTTTGATGATTTTGAGCGCACTAAAAACACGTGAACTGGAAAATCTGAATAAAACATGGTAGAGTAGGATATTTTCAGAAGGATAACTACTTGTCATGAGTGGTTGTAGAAATAGCTATTCTAGAGACTTCATGGCAAGAAAACACAAAAATATTGGGAAAAGAGGATAAACAAAGGATGCATGAAAGAACCAAGATCACACTCGAAACTTGATGATCGAAGAACCCTTGAGACTTCAAGATTGAATACCTTTTGGATGGTGGAAGCACTACGATCAAAAGATGAAAAAAGATTAGAAATAGTGGAAACCATGTCACCATTGAAGTAGATCCATGTCACTAGTCATTGTCAGTCCCAGTCATCTAAGATAGTGGCATGTCTAGTTTCATCATATGATGATGTGGAAGTCAAGATGTAATATTGTAATCATTGTAAAGGACGGATAAGTACAATTCCAAGATTCATGTGTGAACTCAAGAGTCATGGGAGTCCAAAAGACATGTAACACCAACAACCATATGAAATTCCAAAATTCAGTTCGTAACACCAAAAATGGTAAGCGATGATATATTTCGTAACGTTCTCTCCCAAACATACATCAAAATTTGGAATGTTAGAGTATAGTTTGACAGACATAGGTGGTCATTGTGGATTGTGTCATATTGGATTATTTGTAAATTTTTCCAAATATGGAATGCCAAAAGATGTGATAAATGGAAGCTAATTATAATCAAATAGATCTCAGAGAAGAGATGACACATCAAGTGAGAGTCATGATCTTTCCATAGAATAGTTTCGAGACGTTGAAACGTTGTTAATGGGTTTATTACTCATAGGGTGTTTAGTCCCTAAATAAAGGGTACTAATAAAAGGATTATTGTCCCCATCGAGAAATGAACTTTAAAAGACATGAATACTAATGGGACCATATGCAACTACATGACATAAATTTCCTTAAGCAAAAGAACCCCTATATGTAGGAACACTTCTAGGAGAAATGATACTAATAAGGGAATTTCCCCAAATGATTGGTTATTCCATGTGAAATTATAAGCTCTAGGGAACGAATTCTTTCCAATGAAAAATTCTTCCATGGATTATTAAATATTCCAAAAAAATAATTGCCCCCAAAATTGCTAAGAACATGCATATAACCCCCTATAGGTACCTTGTATATGATTGTCTAGCAGTTGACAAATGTACATCAACTACAGGTATAATAGATATTGGTGGAAAACACCCAACTCCAAGTTGAGAGCTTTTGTTTTTCTCTATACCAAATACCAATTCAATGGGGTATAACTAAGGGACTAGGGAGACTAACATGGGTTATTGGCACAATCATTGGTATGTACCAAAGAGATAATGTAGATAGAGTAGATTGAGAGGGAATAAATTCTATCACACTTATTGGTAGTAATGAGGACAGCATGGTGGAAATCCCAAGGAAACTCGGTGAACAAGATCTTGTCGCTCCTATTGTAGAGGCTCTACTCTCAGCAACCATTTTATGAGAATAATAAAAGTGTAAAATGATCACAAATGTTTTCAGTCACTATAACGGGTACATGGTCAAAATCATTGGTCAAAATATGATTGGCATTTACAGTTGGAATTTGATCTACCACTTCAAGAATAACTTGTTCCTCCCCTTCTAAAATGATAAAAAATCCTCTTGAGCTCTTTTATGTCTAAGTATTCCACTAAAATTCATCCCATGTCACTATAATCTCAAACCCTTGTTTTATGGAGGAAGGTTATGAATTAATTAAGAGTGATGAATATTTTGTTGAGAACAATGATTAAATAACTTTTTCAATGAAACAAGACACCCTTATGGAAGAATAGACTTGTACCAAAGAGCACACCCTTGATAAACATAAATTTACATAATAGGAAATCCAAAGGATGTAAGGGGCATTCCAAAGAGAATCCCAGGAATATGAGGGCCTAAGTGCAACCAATGAAAGTAATAGAAATAATTATTCTTACATCCCTATATTAGTATTTACTACATAAGTGACACCACAAGTAGTGTAAGGACTCATGCCATAGGGTCATTGATCTGGTCATGTGACATTTGTCTCAAGTACACCAATTATTTCCCACCTACAATCACTTAGGAAGGTTGACCTAAAAAATGGCTAGAATGGAAACACCTCACAATCTAATATGTAGGGGGACATTAACGAGTCAAGGCCACATGCACAAGCATGGAAACTAAATGGATTTTTTTATAGAGAACCATGCCCCTAGAATATTCCCATATGCATAATAGTCCAACATATACTAGAAACAAGTGGAGATGGGATATCTCTCCACTTGTTCCCAACATAGCCTCGTGTTTGACTCATGTTTTGGAGGAGCTTCTTGATAAGCCATTTATGTGAAAAATTATTTTATTCGATTTAGAGTGACACCTAGTTTTTGCTTTATGGCCTCAAAGAGTTTAATCCCAAATCTGAATCAAAGGCATTAAATTGTGATTTAGTGTTGGTTTTCCACAAATCTATAATGTCGAGATATATTTGACTAGTTCATGATTTTAGGGTTGTTGTTAATCAAGGGTATGAAGAGAAGATTTAATTGGATGTAAATGACTCTTTACCAATACAATTATATGCAATTGAAAATTATAGATGTAATATTTCAATTCAATCAAAGCAATCTATGGAAGGGTAAGAGAGAACTATTTCTTCTTCAACAAAAATCTAGAAACCTGATACTATTTCAATTAACACTCAAAATCGATGAAGTGTTTGAGAATAAAATATAATATAAATTTAATTTATTAAAAAAAAAATTAATGAATTTGAAACTAATAGCATCAAAAGAAATAACCAAACCCATTTCTTTTTCTTATATGAAATGAAAATATTTACCTGTCTAATCATAGAAACATAGATACATACATAACCAAAAAAAAAAATTCAGGGTTGTAGGATAATGGTAATATTCAAGAAGAAAAAAACCACATTGTCACTAGGAAGCAACACACTTAGACTAAAGATGCAAGATCTAGCGAAGTGCACTGATTTTGCTAATTCCTCTTTAATAACACAAGAAAAGAAGATTGATCACTTACCCAAATCAACATCAAAGACTCAAGACCCTATTCAATTTTTTTGTGACCAAATAGTTCTGAGCTTGATCATAGAGGAGTTAGGTCCTTAAGGGCATGATGTATATAAGATATAGCTATAACAAAGAAGAAAATACTCAGATTTCACCATAAAATTCCTTTTATAGGAACCATAGATATGTCATAGGGTATATTGATTGCTGGTTAGGCCTCCATTTCTTATCGCATTCTTACAATATGACGCATGGTTACCCCTGCTTTCACCCACAGTATGCATCTCTTATGCATATGTCTAATTTGTCCTGGGGATTTTAACTCACTAAGGAGTCAAATCTTCAATTCTTAACGTTTAAGGCCCCTTTCTTAAATTTTGTGGAATGATCTATAGACTAACAAAGTCTAACCATTAATACACCTTTTCCTTTATATCAGAACTCAATCACCCCGCTTAAATCTTCGTTAACCTTTTATTAACCCATAAGCCGCATATAACCAAACCCCACTTCATAACTATGGCAGACAATGGACTTACCACATAAACCTTATTTATCGTGCTATATTTCTATTATAATTTGTTTATAATAGAAATAACCACAAACACACAATAACTTACCTTTTCTGCCTTTTAAAAGCCTTTGCACACTTTCTGAGGTAAACCTCTATCGCAATCACAATCGGGTCTCCACGGTTACATTAACACTGGCTCTATCACATCCGATATGTGATAACACAATATTAGATTCCAAATATTATTAACAACACCCATATAACTTATTGGGTCTACTCATCGCATATCACATTACTCTCCTCTGATCCCAATCAGTGCTTCATCGGCGATCGGCGTATCGGTCATCACAACATCGTAATTCTATGGCCACTATCCCTCGACACCTCTGACTTCTGATTTGTGATTAGATTGCGACCGTTGATCTGATTCTAATCCAACAGTCCTCGATCAATCGACGATCACTCATCGCAACTGCCCAAAGCTTGGTTCTGATAATTTTAAAAGGATTTCGCCGATGCGATTTAATCCTGGCCGTTGATGATAAAGATCCAATGGCTACAGTTCACCGATACTTCATCGGCGATTGGCGTATCGGTCATCACAACATCGTAATTCTATGGCCACTATCCCTCGACACCTCTGACTTCTGATTTGTGATTAGATTGCGACCGTTGATCTGATTCTAATCCAACAGTCCTCGATCAATCGACGATCACTCATCGCAACTGCCCAAAGCTTGGTTCTGATAATTTTAAAAGGATTTCGCCGATGCGATTTAATCCTGGCCGTTGATGATAAAGATCCAATGGCTACAGTTCGCCGATACTTCATTTCTTCTCTCTTCCACTTCACTTAAATTTTATTCCATTTCTTTAGGTTTCTATGGCTTCCGGGTTTTCCAATGGTTTCCCATTTCTCTCTACTGCTGCTCAATTCATTCCTGCTTGAGCTTAACTCTGGGATTTCTGTATCACAATCATTCCATAGCATCACTTGGTTCTCCAATTGGGTCCGACGGTCCTTTACGATCCTCTATATCATTTTCTCCTCTCTGTATTTGCCTCGACTCTGTCTGAACACATATTTATATTGAATTCCAATTCAGTCGTC
Organism: Pinus tabuliformis; assembly: GCA_031772625.1. Taxonomy (NCBI): domain Eukaryota; kingdom Viridiplantae; phylum Streptophyta; class Pinopsida; order Pinales; family Pinaceae; genus Pinus; species Pinus tabuliformis. The sequence goes on from CM062816.1 coordinate 1,450,533,064, forward strand.
ACTCATCATTTAACACTTGAACACACATTCAAACCTAGAATTGAGTTGATTATATTAATAATATAAACAATTATTACATAATGAAATCTTTGTCTTTCTAGCCTGATGTTCTAATATAAATGGCCTCTGTTTACACTCTGCCCGTAGGCTTAAAACCACACTCTAGCTATCTATCTAGCCTATCTAATTTCTTACTTTTTAACCCTTGTTTTTACCTTTTAGGCTTACATTTATACAAAGGGATTCTAAAACCAATTCTAGTTTAGATCCATAAATTCCTTAACAAAATTCTTAAATCTCTTCCTTATTCTTAAAACTCCTCTCTAATCCATAAACTCATGAACTGACTCCTAATCTGAGTTTTGCAATTAATTCTCAAATCCCTCTATCTCTCAACTATCCTAAATCTCTCATGTTCTCCTACATTCAAGAACATTTACAATTATGCCTCACAATATTCAATTAATTCCTATTCTAGCTTCTCTCATTAAAATCACTAAAAACATTAATAATTACATTTAATTCACACTTAGGAACCCAACTTCCTTGAAAACACAATACCCCTATGTGCACTAAAATAGAATGATTTTTCTTTGGCTGAATGCTCATGCATCAGACTCCCAAAGTAGAAAATTTTCATGATATCCTGATCATGTGTCTTCATAAGCTGATTGAAAAACCTCCAGGGTCCCAAACTTTAGTTTGTAGCTGCCCAAATGCTTCTTTCCTTTGCTTCCGTTATACTTCTGATGTCTTCTGTTTCATCTTGTTGTCCTTGTCAATCAGGTTCATACTCTGATTGTTCATGCTTCCTACTTCTATCATTCTCCTCCATATGGACTGCTTCATCATTAACGGCCATAATTCTTCAATCTCTGTGTCCAATACATCCTTGGACTAGTCCATATTCTGCCACTTACTGCTATTTCTTTCTCTCTGTTTCAGGTTGTTGCTGTTGTCCACCAACACTTCAAACTGTTGTTGGTTATTTTCACTTTGTAGTTGCTGGTATACTTTTTCTTCTACTTCTTCTCTTGCTACCATTGTAGACATTGCCTCTTCTCTTGCTCCACTTTGCTCTTTCTCTAATGAGAGATAGAGAAACAACGGATTAGAATGAATTTTTTTCACTCAATTTAAGCTTGGATCTTATATTGGATCAAAGGTGGATCTAACTCAAAACTAATGTAAACAAGAAAGAAAAAATAGTAAAGGCTCAAGTATAAAAATAATCAATAATTAATAAGAATTTAAGGATAAACCAAAGGATTCATCCATAATTCCTATTTACCAAAATTTCCTCCTACGAATGAGAATCCAACTCCATATATTTTCCCAAGATCTGTGCAAGTGGAGGAGTGGACCATTCACTAAAATTCCTTAGAGAAAAATTCTAGCATTATTTGATAAATTAAGTGGGAGGAAAATATGTTGCATACCTTTTCCCCCTAAATGTTTATGGTGATCGGAACTGATGCAGTAGCCGAGAGTTCATTTCTAGCACCTAGAGGTTTTTCCTCTCCTACTGACATATGTATCTTGTACACAGGACAAACAAAAACCAATTATATCTTCCTACCAAAGCACTATTAGAGTAAAATTCTATATCTAAATCATATTATCCAAATTAATCTAAATATAATGGAACATGTACAACAAATGAAAAAAATAGGGGAGCATAATGAATCCTGCATTAAGAAGAGTAGAACAACTTACAATGCTACCTTCAATGCAAGAAATCCTTTCCAATACCTTGGCCTCAACTCCTCCTTGTTTGATATTAAGGTTTCCTATAGCTTGTACCGAATATCCGTGAGAATTTCACCAACATTTCATTTCATGTCTTGCACTATTCTTCTCCCCTTAGGAATTGCCTCATTATGTAGGCGTTGACAAGGAGATGGGAGGACGAATGTAGACATCTAGGTGCTAAAGAAGTTAGCACATCGAAAAAATTCTCAGATCATTTGATAAGGTATCACATCCTCTTCGAGTTGATCTCCTTGGAATTGAGCAATTCTACAAGGTAGGGACTTCAATTTCTCTTTCCTACTACATTTGGAGTGATGGAGACATTTTCATCATTCATGGAAAGCTACAAATTAGCGATGTATCACCTTATTTAGGGTCACCTAGAGTAGTGCAGCTCTTAACATTGTCATCAGAAAGTCAGAATTAGGGTGTCCCATCATGCCAATTAGGTAATTTTCTCCTTCAACTCAAGATGTCAAATAGGGTTATAATACTCCATATGGATCCCCACTTCCATCCTTAAGGAAATTATTATTATCTAAAATATGTCTTTAGAAACATAATTAGATTTGACTTGTAAGGCACTAGAATTTTTAGACAAGCACCTCAAACTTGCAATTCTAACAAATGCTTGTGAAATTTGTAATAAAAGTTTAGAGATGAAAAAGACCAAAACATATAAGAGTTAGATTATATGGTAAAAAATAACAGATGTACGCATTTAATTTATATCATTGGTATTTGAACCAAGCTAGAATTGGTGGAAGAGGTTGGTTTGGCCATTTTGACCCTAAACCCAGTCTAGCCTATGGTGTGGATCCGAAAAAGGCCGATTTAGTGTCAAACTTGTCCATTTTATGAGTCGACCAATTTTGTATGGAACCAATTGATATTATATTATCCAACCAAGGACCCTTCGAAAGAAAATTATTTTAAGGACAAAAAATAATGATGTGGCAACCTAATATTCAACACTTGGGCCCTAATAATGGTATGTAATTAATGGTAATGTTAAATATTTAATGTAAAAGTGACATTCTCCTTTGTGAAAATTAAAGATAAAGGAGACTCTCACTTCTACTTAAATTTTTAACATTACCATTAGTTGTTTCAGGGTGTTTGAGAGTGGTTTCAACGTTACTAGATTTAATAAGAAGGTAAACTTTTAGATCTCACTTAAAATCTATTCACTATTCCGGATTGAATGTTTCCATTGGATTATGCCATGTATGAGGGTATGAAACTATCATTTAATCAAGAGCACCGAACCCTCTATATATGTTGATGTTAGTGGCAATAGTCTATCATGGCCCTAGTAAAATGTACCCGTGGCTAAAAGAAAATCTTGATTTGACATGTTCCTATGTTTTTTTAATGTTTAGAGAGTGATGATATTCATAACGATATAGACACTATTTTCATGATATGTGGATGCTTTTTTTTGACAACATTTCTATGACCTTAAGCCATCTACAATTTCTTTATTGATGTATTTTTCGTTAAAAATGTATTGTGATAAGTGTTATTTTGGTTATATATACTCATAATTGAACTTTAAAATATTTCTATATGTATAGTTAGTTTAAATTTTATATATATATATATATATATATTTTGGAGTTGTATTTAGTGGACTTTTTGGACTTTCCGGTGCCAAAATGTGGTGGAAAAATTTGAGGTGAAATCTTGAGTTGTGTTATTTAAAGTAGTTTTTTGACTGTATATATAGATTCAGCACCTTGGAAAACCCCTAAGGGCACTTCGATTGTACAAAATTACCCATGAAGCTTGTAATTTCTCTAAATTCCATCTAGATTTTAGAGAATTTTAACCCAAAAAACAAAGCTTAAAAACTTCCAAAAAATAACACTAAAAACACTCTTTTTTTTTACTATAACAGTTTTTTATGCAAAATTTTTACCGGTTACAATCCGGTTCTAACAAGTTCCGATACGACGTTCGATTCCTTCGGTCTAAATAACATTTATACTATTTCTAACCCGAACAACTACCAATTATTGAAAAAATAAATAGACATGGTCAGAGTAGGGTATGTTTCAGGATTAGCGTTTTAAAAATAGGCTGGGAATCAATCAATTATTTTTTACTCACTCGGAATCACTCAATTTTTTTTTTTTAACTTCAATGTTCCAAGGAATATTTCAGAAGCTCATTGTCAAACTTCCTCTGGTGAAATTTCCCTTTCCATCTTTCCAGACTGGTGGTATTTCATTTTCATATCACATTTTATGTACCCTATTTAATGTGCCAACAACTCCTCAATGCGTATTTGATTTAAATAATATGGTAATCCGAAGATGAGGGAACATCGGAATTTGGAGCATTCGTGAGATGAACTGTCTCGAGAATACCTTCTCGGTAAGAGGACCTTCGCGCACATATACGATTCTGTCCTGATACTTTATTATCAATCAATCACCAGTTTAATACGAGTCAATTCCAGGCAAATAAATAAGGAGAGCCCCACATTCATCCGAATTTCCACCGTGATCTAACGTAAACAGTAGAGAGTTGACTTCATCCAATATTTTTGGTAGTATATACAAAATATTTTAGAATATTCGTGATAATATATACAAATCACATTGAAATTTATTTTTCAAGATTAAAATATTTTTATAGGTATAAATTTTGAGAAAATGTTTACACATCAAAAACATGGATTTTTCTTGTCATTTTGTAAATCAATAACTAAATAGATATATGTTGATTCTTAATAATATTATTTACATTATATATAAATTTCAGATTTCTTCATATAAAAAATTTCTTATTCTTTATTTTATTAAAAAGTTTATAATAAATCAAATTACATTTTAACATGAGCAAGAATATATTTTGTTTATGAGATATTTTATTTATAACTTACATTTTATTAAAACATTTTTAAATACATGTTAATAATTAAACTTTACATATTGAAATATTTTATTTATAATTTACATTGAATTTTTTAAATTATTATTGATATTTTAAATATACTATATTAATTTTATATTAAAATATGAATAATTATAGCGATATATAATTCATATTAATATAAATTAATTGTCATTAACATTCAAATCATTTTTAAAATATAATAGTGATATATATATATATATATATATATATATATATATATATATATATATTCAAACCTGTTACAAAATTATATTACTTTATATAGATATCAAAATATTTTATTTGTCACTAAAAGTGAAAGACTTTTATATCCTTGTCATATTAGCTATAATATAAGCTAATTGAACACACCCAATAAGGTAATTAAAATTAAACAAATATATATTCATTATTATTTTTCATTATATATTCATTATTGTTTTTCATTAGAAATAAATTCTTTATTTTTTTTAAATATTTTTATTTTTATTTTGAAAAACATCATATCAATATTTCACAATAATAATTAAAATATTTAACTAATATACATATAAAAATATATATATAATTTCTTCAACTTTTACCATAAAAGTTGATACGTAGCATGTACCAATATATAAAAGAATATAATATAAGTAAATTCATTATAATTTTAAAATCATGATGTACGATGATGGATCGATTTTTTAAAAGGTAAACCTTAAATATTACATCTTCCAAATTTGGACGATTCTAAAAATATAATAAAATTGAAAATAAACTAAATTGATTATATTGAAATTTTTGGTTCTATTAAAATAGGCAAAAATCTCAATAGATGACAACAATCTGATTGAGTTGCTATATTAGCTCTATTTTGTTGGGAGAGAGTTAATGCATCCTATATTTGTTGTAAGAGGATTTATGAGGCAGTTAGATCCTCTTAGCTATAAAACAGGTGTCCATACGATTTGGGATGTGAGCGTGAGAGTTTGTGAGGAACTGGATTATCTTGTAATCTCCTGTTTTGATAATAAAATTTTGTCGATGCCTATGTTTGGTGGACGTAGCCCAGAATGGTTGGGTGAACCACGTTAAACTCTGTGTCTTTTGTGAGGTGTATTTTTTGCTGTTGTTGTCTTTTAGTTTGCTGCGTGTGATTGCTCCAACAAGTGGTATCGGAGAAAGTTGGAGAAGCGTGCAGCAGAGGAGGGGCGGGTCCAAGTCTGCTGTGGATTGAACCGGTTGTTGACCTGCTGCGTGGGAAATTGCGTTGTTGCACGGTGGTGCTAGCTGAACGGCGCTCCCAACCAAAAACACATAATACAATTGCGCTCCATCGTTGTGTAAGTAAGGAATTTGCGCTGCGTAATAAAGGAATTTACCGACGCTTTAATAATATGGTAATAAACATACCATCGATTGCGGTAATTATGCGCCCTATGACGTCTTAGAAAGGTGCATGATAGTCAAAGTCATTGTAATAAAGGAATTGTGTGCACCATGTGTTCGCAAAACAGGTGAAAGAACTCTGAAACTCCACGTGATGGCGTGGGAGGGTGTGTATGATTGCAGTTGTGCGTTCATCGGTGGAGACTTTGATCGGTGAGTGTGTTCGGTGGTGCGTATGACTGCATATGCCAGCGTTCTATAAACTGTGCTCACAAAACAGTCTTGCTGCGTGGGGGGCTTCAAACGATAAGTGACAACGTGAAACTGTCTGCGCGCGCTCGTTATAAAGCACAGACCTGTTTTGAAACTGTTTGTGGTGAATAGTTACTATAATTCGTGTGTATCAATGTGGCTGTAGCAGTTGTTATGGTGTTTGAAAGTTCTCCAAACGTATTGACGAAGACTGTGGATCGGTGGCGTATAGTCCTTAGCGCGCGTAAGTCCTGCGATCTGTGCGTATAATCCTGCAGTGCAACCACATTTTCTCCAGCACGTGAATCCAATAATTGGTGCGGCAAAAAAAATGGTGCGTTGTTATTTTTGTTCTAAGTTTTCTGCTTGGCGCAGGTTATTATAAAACGGGAGTGCCAAGAACCAGGGATGGCACAGAACCGATTTAATTAAGAGCGCCAGTGCACCAAGTTTCAGATCGGCGCGGGATTTAGAGGTATACACGCACCAGTTATAAACACTTACAAGATTTTTCAGTTAGCGCGGATCTTCTGTTCTTGAGCAAGCGCCAAGTCCCTTTCTGGTGCATGTTTTTTGCTTCCGGCGCGGGTTTTTCTTCTGCGTGGGCAGCGTGAAGCACTGGTTGTGTTTTGGTTAAAAGACTGCAATCTCTTCTAAATTGTAAGCTGAAATTCAAACAGAAAAGGGGTTTGTATTTTTTTTTATATAGAATAAAAGCAATATACAATAAGGCATAGGCATTTGTCATATATTAACTTTTTTTAAAAAGGCGGAATTGGAGATTCTTTGATTTTTTAAACGAGATGGCGAAAACTCACAGTGCCCGGTTTGAAATTGAGAAGTTTAATGGCAAAAAAATTTTCGAGATCTGGAAGGTAAAAATGCATGATCTGCTAGTACAACAAGGCATGGCAAAGGCATTGTTGGGCAGATCCAAACTACCTTACCCCATGACAGATGATGAATGGAATGAATTGCATGGAAGAGCCTTGAGCGGTATTCGACTGTGTTTGGTTGATGATGTTTTATTAAACATCGTGTCAGAGAAGATTGTTGTTGGTTTGTGGACGAAGTTGGAGAGGCTGTATATGACAAAATCCTTGAAAAATCGGATTCTCCTGAAGCGACAGCTATACAGTTTGCGAATGAAGGAAGGTACTTCCATTACTGATCATTTGAATGTTTTTAATACTCTAATGGTGCAATTAGAAAGCATAGAAGTAAAATTTGAATCCGAGGATAAAGCCATAACTTTATTGTGCTCGTTGCCTGAGTCGTGGGATCATTTTGTTACATCTATAAGTCTTAGTTCATCAGAAACCATTGAATTTGATGATGTCATCGGAGCTTTGTTGTCCGAGGAGACCAGGAAGCGGTTGAATGCTGACACCTCTACATCAGAGGAAATGATGGCTAGAGGTCGTTCTAGAGAAAGAATCTCTGGTAAGCGCAGCGATTCGCGTTCAAAGTCAAAAGGCAAGGAGAGTAAAGTAAAGTGCTGGTTCTGTGGCAAATCAGGGCATTTGAAGAAGGATTGCTGGAAGCTACAACAAACTTGTAAAGAAGCTTCATCGACAGAAAAGAAGGAAGCGAACACGACTGATACATGTTTAGCATCTGGTTCAGGTATGAGTGACGAAGTCTTATCAGTTAATTTGTCAAATCATGATCAACATTGGTTGTTAGATTCTGGTGCATCAAACCACATGTGTATTCATAGAGACTGGTTTAAGACATATAGATCAGTGAATGATGGAGTCGTGTACATGGGTAATGATCTCACATCTAATATTGTGGGAATAGGGAGTATACAGCTGCAAATGTTTGATGGGACAACAAAAATGTTAACTGATGTCAGACATGTACCAGATTTAAGGAAAAATTTAATTTCACTAGGGGCACTTGACAAAAATGGATATAAAACTGTCATTCAAGGTGGAGTAATGAAAGTTTACAAAGGTATTTTACTAGTAATAAAAGCTAAGAAAGTAGGAAATCTGTTTCAGTTAGAAGGAAGAACAGGGTCGGTTCATGTGTCTACAGTGTCTGAACATGACAGTAGTTCCATCCGTCTATGGCATCAAAGGTTGGGCCATATGAGCGAAAGAGGGTTAAAGATTTTGGTTGATCCTCAGTAAAATGGAGTTTCTGAATGTATGAACAAGACTCTTTTGGAGAGAGAAAGGAGTATGCTGAGTAACGGTGGTTTGCAAAAGGAGTTGTGGACAGAAGCGGTGGCTACAACTTGTTATGTGATAAATCGGTCGCCATCGATAGCGATAGGTTGCAAGATTCCTCAAGAGGTATGGAAAGGTCACCCTTGTGATTATTCTAAACTCAGAGTGTTTGGTTGTGATGCATATGCTCTAGTGCCTAAACATCAACGAACTAAATTATATCCAAAATAAAAAATGTATATCTTTGTTGGGTATGGTGATGGAACAAAGGGATTTAGATTGTGGGATCCTACTACCCGCAAAATCATCATCAACAGAGATGTAAAGTTTGATGAATCCTCTTTTGTACAGTTAGATGTAGATAATAAGTTGAAACAGGATGATGTATCTGATTTTCAGCACATTCAGTTTGACAACACTTCTAATGATAGTCATGATGACCATAGTTCAGATTCTAGTCATGAACAGGTTTCAGAATCAGATTATGAACAGGGTTCAGATGTAGGTCATGAACAGGTCTCAGATGGTTATCATGAAGAAGTTCCTACAGATGGTAGTCAGCCAATTCTGGAAGCACCAGAAACATCCTTAAGGAGGTCTACGAGAATCAAATGCCCTCCTAGAAGGTATGATGATTATGTTACTTCAGTTGCTTTGACCGCTAACGATGATGAACCTTTGTGTTATCAGGAAGCTGTAGAAGGTTCAAAGACCGACAAATGGAAAGCAGCCATGAAGGAAGAAATGTTGGCCTTAGGTAAGAATGGCACATGGGATCTCGTTGAACTTCCCAAAGGTAGGAAAGTTGTGGGATGTAAATGGGTTTTCAAGGTAAAACGGGGTGTGAATGATTCGGAGGATAGATACAAAGCAAGGCTGGTTGCAAAAGGGTTTTCTCAGAAAGTAGGCATTGACTTTCATGAGATATTTTCACCAGTTGTTAAAATAGTTTCAATCAGAATTGTGTTAGCGTTAGTTGCTTTGCTTGATTTAGAATTATAGCAAATAGATGTTAAGACTGATTTTTTACATGGATATTTAGATGAGGAAATTTATATGGAACAGCTGGAAGGGTTTGTTCAGCGTTGCAATAAGAAATTTCTCTGCAGGCTCAAGAAGTCATTGTATGGTCTGAAGCAGTTGCCTCGACAGTGGTACAAGAAATTTGATTCTTTCATGTTGAGTCAAAAATATATAAGAAGTGAATATGATCATTGTGTTTACTTTAAGCAGTTAAGTAATGGCATGTTCATTATCTTAGTGTTGTATGTTGACGATATGCTTTTAGCAAGCAAAAGCATTGAATAAATCAACAGGTTAAAGACTCAGATGGCAAGGACATTTGATATGAAAGATCTAGGAGCAGCAAGACAGAGTTTGGGCATGGAGATTTTCAGAGACAGGAGCAATGGTAAGCTTTGGCTATCACAATAAAAGTATATAGAGAAAATACTTGTGAGGTTGGGTATGAATAATGTGAACCCTGTGTTAGTCCCTTTAGCTTCCCATTTTAAGCTTTCTTCTAGTTTATGTCCTAATATAGATGAGAAAAGGATCATATGTCTCGAATTCCATATGCCAATGTAGTAGGATGTTTTATGTATGTGATGGTTTTTACTCGACCAGATATTTCACATGCAGTTGGGGTTGTCAGCAGGTATATGTCAAATCCGGGCAAAGAGCATTGGTCAGCAGTGAAATGGGTGCTTCGGTATTTGAGAGGCACAAGTAGTTATTGTATCACTTACAATAAGAGTAGTGAATTTGTTTGCGGGTATGTTGATTCTAATTTTGCAGGTGATTTGGATAAGAGAAGGTTAAATTCAGGGTATGTCTTTGCTCTTGCAGGTGGAGCTATTAGCTGGATGTCAAAGCTACAAAACATTGTTACTTTATCCACTACTGAAGCAGAATACATTGCTTCTTCGCACGCTTGCAAAGAAGCGGTTTGGTTAAAAGGTTTGCTTGGTGAATTTGGTTGGTTACAGGACAACATCAAGTTACTTTGTGATAGTCAAAGTGCAATACATTTGGCTAAGAATCCGGCCTATCATAGTAAATCAAAGCATATTCGAATAAAGTACCATTTTGTAAGACAGGTTGTCACTGAAAGGGGAGTCTCTCTTGAAAAGGTGCATACAAAGGAAAACTGTGCAGACATGTTCACGAAACCAGTTTTGTTGGAGAAGCTACGTTGGTGTTTGGCTTCTCTTGGCTTGCAGAAAAAATAAATAATAAAGAAACAGGGCATCAGGCTAATTGTTGTCAAGGTGAAGATTGTTGAGATTTTCGGTTTTATTAAAATAGGCAAAAATCTCAGTAGGTGACAACAATTTGATTGAGTTGCTATATTAGCTCTATTTTGTTGGGAGAGAGTTAATGCATCCTATATTTGCTGTAAGAGGATTTATGAGGCAGTTAGATCCTCTTAGCTATAAAACAGGTGTCCACACGGATTGAGATGTGAGAGTGAGAGTTCGTGAGGAACTAGATTATCTTGTAATCTCCTGTTTTGATAATAAAATTTTGTCGATGCCTATGTTTGGTGGACGTAGCCCAGAATAGTTGGGTGAACCACGCTAAACCCTGTGTCTTTTGTGAGGTGTATTTTTTGTTGTTGTTGTCTTTTAGTTTGATGCGTGTGATTGCTCCAACCGATTATATATTAATTAATTAATTTCTTTTAAATAAAATTATTTCCTATTAATATTTTGAGGGAAGAATATGGTTACGTACCGGGACAAAATTCCATTATTCTCAAATATTGTTCCTATATTATAAGATTTTTGTATTCCCTATATTTTTTTGTATGGAAGCTTTTGAGATTTATATGAAGTGAATAGGTAACTATTCCTATAATAAACTTATTTATTGTATTTTTTAAATTATAATGCTTTTAATTATTTTATAAAAAATTAAAAAATTGAATTTCTTCTTAATAGAATATATGTATGTGATTTAATATATAAGCATAGTATATTATAAAGTTATTTTTTTTAATATATTTTTGTATTGTTTTTCAAATTATACATTTTGTATTTTTAACATATTTTTTTTATCTAATTTATTTAGATTTAATTGGTTGCTAATAGATCTACCATGGAGTGTTTATTCAAACCTCAATCAAGGTATGGTTAGGTTATGCACAATTTTACAATAGGCTTCATGTTAACCAATTCTTCCTTAATATTAGCTACAACTTACATAGACATGGTGAAAAATTCAATCAAATCCCTAGACCTAGTCTCTCATGTATTGATAGATATGGGGAGAGTAACTTGCATGTATTTAACCTTGTCAATTGGCACACATAATGGCTTATGAAGCTGGTTAAAATCCTACTCCCAGAGACCTTCTACATGCCATAGAAAGAGAACCCATATATCTTACCAAACATAAAACATAAGAGAAATCTAATGTTAAACTTTTGGGTGACTTCAAATCCAACTAGATGAAACCAAAGGCATATAAGAATTGGGGGAAACGAATTAAAAATCACATAGAAAGAAATGGATTCCTTACAATAGTATACCTTCAACGTGACCATCTCCTTTCAACATGTTCATATTGACTAAGCCCTAGTTGATAGCTCAAAGTTAAGCTCACTTGACCATGAAAAATAAGTCTGTCCATAAAATCAACTAGCATTTACCTAAAATGTCTCTATATCTTCTCCTTTTTATCAAATGGTCTTACTTACATATCCTTCCTGTTGATTTGATAAAATGTATTTAACACCTAGGGCTAAGGCAAGCTACGCTAAAGCTTCAATTATTGACCATTTCATAACTACGGCGTAAGGTATTTCCCTTTGGAAACAACTCCCCTGTGATCATTCACAGATCTGTTATTCACCATGAGATGGCTTGTTAGATGATTAAAGCCTTATCCACCGTTTGATGTCACCACTTATTGTCCGTTATTCAGTTTCAATATTATTCAGTTTTCATAACTCCTTCGTGGGTCTCTGAAGAAATTTCCTGCCATGGGGCTCATGCTTCTCTGAAGAAATCTCATTTGTTGAAGGGTTGCACACATATTCATAACTCCTTCGTGGGTCTCTGAAGAAATTTCCTGCCATTGGGCTCATGCTTCTCTTAAGAAATCTCATTTGTTGAAGGATTGCAGACATCAAACGGTTTTCGGGTGTTGTATGGAAATAATTATAACAGGCCTGTGGAGGACAAACCACTCTGAAATTGGGGGCATTTGTGGACAGAGACACCACCAGAAATAATGTGTCACCTACAAATTCTACCAGTTCTTCTACTGCTTTTACAATCTAAGGCAATGTCTATCCAGATGGGTATGTAGAAGATCCAACCGAAATGAAGGAAAAAATGTGTGCGACTTTTATGGTTACAGGGAAAGAGGAGGAAAGGGTGCAGTTCAACAGCAACAGCACAGTAGCACCAGCAGTAACAGCACGGCAATGCCAGCAGTGACAACATCGACAGTAGCAGATACCCAATCCAAATCCCAGGAGGCCCTTTCTCAGCAAGAGGATGGCGCGTTTGAGGGAGGCCACTACTATGAGGGCACATTTGATGAAGGCCACTTCTATCTTGTTAGTGGATTTATTAAATAAGATAGCCAATCCAAATCCCTGGAGGCCCTCTCTTATCAAGAGGAGGGCGTGTTTGAGGAAGGCCACTGCTATCTTGTTTGTGGCTGGACTAGCCCTGGCAATCTGGCATTGGATGCCTTTAGAAAGGTAGTTTCAATTGAATCCAAATGCTTGATATTAGGTATAATGCCAATAAAATTTTGTATGACATAATCCCCATTAAAATTTTATGTAAGTCAGACATTTATAATTTTTCATAAGAAACTTCAATGTAAGTTTGAGTGTATTTCTGTAGTGGGAGATTGATCTCAAATATTTGATGTTTCTTGAAGTGTCATTATTTGTTATATGTAGTTGATATTACATGATATGATTCCAAAGTTCATATGAGTTTAGGAGAAGAAACTAATCAAAAGATTTTGATTGCTTCCTCAGAGTTTTGTATCAACTTTAAAGTGTTGGCATAGTCATTTTGTTATGCACATAGTCTAAAATTTTCTTTTTTTGTTGTATACTCAAATAGAAACTAAAAAGTTTTTGGCAAAATTAGCTGAGGAGCCAGGGAAGCAGAAGGTTTGATGTTCTCTCTTACCTTGTACAATACTTGAGAAAGTGGCATACTTTAATGATCTATGTGGGATGCCATTTATTGATTAAGAGTTAGAACAACATATGTTTGATGCACTACAGTAGTCTAGGTATCTAAGCCTCCAATATTTGCAGGACCTCGATCCTTTACCATGGTCTCAATTTTAGAGTTGTTTTTATTGAACTAAATAAGTTTGTATATAATCTAACAAAACTAGATTCTTGTATGATATTCTATCAAAAGTATCGTAACATTAACGATTGTTCTGTTTTGCAGAAGGGACATACACAACTAAGAAATTAGACAGTGCATGTCATTTTTGGGGTTAGCAATCTCTTGACTCTTTACCATCTAATTTTGATTGCAACAATGCATTTGTAAGTGCAAATACCATTATAATTACACGAACCATTTAAATGTGTTTAAAGTATAATGAGCTAATAAACTGGGTACTTGGGAAGCTAATCAAGCGTTTCAGAGTAATGTGTACCTTGAACAAGTTGATGGTCTTTTCTTACAGACTATAGGTCAGTTAGCATTATGTCTTGTCATACTACAGTTACATGGCTACCATCACAAACCTTTTTCAACCAATATTTGTTTCCTGTGATTGCTTCTAGTGTTGGGATCACTTCCATGGCAGAAAGGGTAGTCTACTATCATTTTGTTTGGAAAGTGCAAGTATTGCATGTCTTGGTGGGGAAATGTCTATGTCTCTATGTGTAATGTGCTATAATGGTTGGAGTAGGCATGATAAGAAAGAATTTAGGTTTAACACCAAAAGACATTTTTAAGGTCAGTGACATTGCATCGAAGTGTCCAAAAGAGAAATTATGCATGAATTGCAAGAAGCTTGGTCATCTTGTAGTTGATTGCCGCAATGAGCCTGTCTGTAGCATGTGTGGTAAAATAGGTCACATGGCAAAGGAATGTTCTGCTCATGAGCTAGGACTTCTAAAATCCACACTCTGAAAGAAGTGCTATTTGCTTGGGCATATTATGCTAGACTGTCCTAATAATAAGGCCTACAATAACTATCGCGAGACTAGCCACTTGGCTCAAGATTGTATGAATAGCCCCATTTGCAATGGGAGAATGTGAATTTGAGCAAGATGGAAATCATCATTGGCATTGAAGATACTATAGGTCATCTCTTTGAAGCAATGCTTTGAGTTAATTCATTGCTTCCCACTTATTTCAGGCATTAAACAAGAAAATATTTTTTAAGGGAAATCTCCCGTTATTATTTAAATTACAAGTTTTGTTTAGTTTATTGTTTATTCTACGTTGTAATCTATGAAGCGATTGTATAAGGACAAGTAAAACAAAAGTTACTAGAATATATGCGTTTTTTCACAGATTGATTTTGACACACCTTCTTGATAATTTTATGGATGATAACTTTAATTCAGTCCAGCAAAAACATCTAAAATAATTTATCTGAAGATATAGGATTTGTAGCAAAATGGTCATAACTCGATGATGGATTGAAGACATATGGCCAGTGCAATCTTCACTTCTATGAAAAAATATCCAATTTTCGCTTGATTGATTTTGTTAAATTTTTACTTGTTTAGCTTTGGCAGTGTTCTCTAGAGTAGCAGGGCGCAGTCAGTGACCAGTTACTGGAAGGAAGGATTGACCATTTGTTATTTTAGGGGTTGTAGTTGGGCCCAATTGCTAGGAAATTTTGAGCTATACCGAGGGATTGGATGGTGAAAAGAAATAGTTGATAGACAATTCAATTGGCTTTTGCATGATGAATGGTAAAAAAATGAGATTTTCTACTATCACTTATCAAACTCTTCTTTGCCTAGCTTAAACTGTACATAGCATAAACAAGCTTCTGGTTAACACTGTGTCTTCAAGGCCTCAAGCCAAAATCTATGTAGGGTTCTTATAGAAAGTAAGGTCCCAATCAACCAGTAAGGTATTCTTTCAGTCATGAACAACCCAGTAATGTCTTATAGGACCAACTGTTTAGATTTTGTTGTCTGGTTTCTCATTATCATGTTTAAATTAAATCATTTAAATGGAAAAAAAAAAAACATATTTTCTATGCTTAATGTTTTTAGAAAGGTAGTTTCAATTAAATCCAAATGCTTGATATTAGGTATAGTGCCAATAAAATTTTGTAAGACACAATCCCCATTAAAATTTTATGTAAGTTAGGCATTTATAATTTTTCATAAGAAACTTCAATGTAAGTTTGAGTGTATTTCTGTAGTGGGTGATCGATCTCAAAGATTTGATGTTTCTTGAAGTGTCATCAGTTGTTATATGTAGTTGATATTACATGATATGATTCCAAAGTTCATATGAGTTTAGGAGAAGAAACTACTTAAAAGATTTTGATTGCTTCCTCAGAGTTCTGTATCAAGTTTAAAGTGTTGGCATAGTCATTTTGTTATGCACATAGACTAAAATTTTCCTTTTTGTTGGATACTCAAATAGAAATTGAAAAATTTCTGTAAAAATTAGTTGAGGAGCCAGGGGAGCAGAAGGTTTGATGTTCTCTCTTACCTTGTACAATACTTGAGAAAATGGCATACTGTAATGATCTATGTGGGATGCCATTTATTGGTTAAGAGTTAGAACAACATATGTTAGATGCACTCCAGTAGTCTAGGGATGTAAGCCTCCAATATTTTCATGACCTTAAGCTTTTACCATGGTCTCGATTTTAGAGTTGTTTTTATTGAACTGTATAAGTTTGTATATAATCTAACAAATCCATATTCTTGTATGATATTCTAGCAAAAGTATTGTAAAATTAATGATTGTTTTTTTTTTGCAGAAAGGACATACACAACTCATAATTAGATAGTGTGTGTCATTTTTTGGGTTGTCAATCTCATGACTCTTTACCATCTAATTTTGATTGCAACAATGCATTTGTAAGTACAAATACCATTATAATTACACGAACCATTCAAATGTGTTTAAAGTATAATGAGCTTATAAAGTGGGTACTTGGGAAGTCTCTCTTAATCTTGTAGTTCCACATAACATGCTTAACAGTTGCAGGTTTTGACAAACCATGCATCGTCCATTTGGAATGCCAGTACAATGAATACTTTCATTATTTTAAAACCATTATGAATAATTCCAAGCATGCAAGGATTATAGACTTGAGAAGATTTTATCCGTAAATTACATAATCAAGAAAGGAAGGAATGAACGAGCATTAGGAGGGAGTTACGGGGGGTTGGTTTCTTCTGAAAACATTGGTGATGAATTCATTTTTTTCATGGACCATGAGGTTAAATAAATTCCCCTACCAAGCAATTATACCTAAACAAGAGATTTTTTCTGGACTAAACCATTTCCCAGACAAGACATTCCCGACCTTGGTCTTTCTAGTATTAAGATTGCTTAATATTATTGTGTAGAAAGCTTATCGTTGTGCAACATGGCATTGAGTGAAGGATCTCAATAAATAACAATAAAGAAAGGCCTAGAGAAAGATGAGAAGGATTGATGAGCCCTTGCAGTCAAAGTTAGCATTTGAGTTAATGAAAATAAATGAAAGCCAGAGAAGGGTGTTTGAGAAAAGAGGCAGGAAGAAGGTTGAATGATTTTTATATTTTTTTCTTGTGATTGCTTCTAGTGTTGGGATCACTTCGATGGCAGCAGGGGTAATATACTATCATTTTGTTTGGAAAGTGCAAGTATTGCATGTCTTGGTGGGGAAATATCTATGTGCCTATTTGTAATGTGCTATAATGGTTGGAGTAGGCATGATAACAAATAATTTAGGTTTAACACCAGAAGACATTTTCAGGGTCAGTCACATTGCATCGAAGTGTCCAAAAGATAAATTATGTAGGAATTACAAGAAGCTTTGTCATCTTGCAATTGATTGCTGCAATGAGACTGTCTGTAACATGTGGTAAAACAGGTCACATGGAAAAGGAATGTTCTGCTCATGAGCTAGGACTTCCAAAATCCACACTCTGCAAGAAGTGCTATTTGCCTGGGAGTATTATGGCAGACTGTCCTAATGATAAGGCTTGTAATAACTGTCGCTAGACCGGCCACATGGCTCGAGACTGTATGAATAGCCGGGTTTGCAATGGGAGAATGTGAATTTGAGCAAGATGGAAATCATCATTGCTGCAATAATTGGCATTGGAGATACTACATGTCATCTCATTGAAGCACTATTTTGAGTTAATTCATTGCTTCCCACTTCTTTTAGGCATTAAACAAGAAAATATTTTTTTAAGGGCAATCTCCCATTATTATTTAAATTACAAGTTTTATTTAGTTTACTATTTGTTCTACATTGTATTCTATGAAGTGATTGTATAAGGACAAGTAAAACAAAATTTTCTAGAATATATGTGTTTTTTCATAGATCGAGTTTGACACACCTTGTTGATAATTTTTGGATGATAACCTTTAATTCAGTGTAGCAAAACCATCTAAAGTAATTTATCTAAAGATATAGTATTTGTAGGAAATGGTCATAACTCGATGATGGATTGAAGACAGAAGGCCAGTGCAATATTCATTTCTATGAAAAAATATCTGACTTTCCCTTGATTGATTTTGTTAAATTTTTACTTGTTTAGCTCTGGTAGTCTTCTCTAGAGTAGCAAGGTGTAGTCAGTGACCAGGTACTAGACTTTTAAAATGCAAGTCTCACCAGAAGACATTTTGATGGTCAACAAGTTCAATCGTGGGAGGTGGAGCATCTGAAACACATGTTAATTGATTGGTTGCAGGACAAACTTGCGAAGTTCCCAAACATTATGTCCGTAAATCCTGTAGAGTTAGGATGACTTGAAGTAGGATAAAATAGAATATAATTAGATTGATTTTTTAAATGTTAACCTTTTTTTTGCTCTGGTAGTCTTCTCTAGAGTAGCACAACAGATTCAGTGATCGGGTACAGTAGCAGATCTATACAACAACAGTAAGGGAACACTTATTGCTTTTGAGATTATGGCTAATATACACTTGAGGCCATGTGTCAGCCGTCTATTTGAGGTCTTAGTGTTTTTATTGAGCCTACATATTGATAATTAACCCACCTTATTGTACTTATCAGTTATCAATGGTTGACTATGTTGGATTAGTCATCTGAGGCCATGTGTCAGCGCTTTATTTGAGGTCTCAGTGTTTTTATTGAGCCTACATATTGATAATTAACCCACTTTATTGTACTTATCAGTTATCAATGTTTGACTATGTTGGACTAGTCATCTCATCATCTCGGGGCTAGCACTGTAAACCTAAATGGAGCTTTAGGTGTAATTTTTTATATATACAGTGTACACCATCCTCCTCATTTGTAAATTAATCACTCAAGTTTTTATTTGATAAAATACCTAGGGGTAATATTACTTATAGTGTCCCTGTCTTGAATACTTGTGTTTTGACAGTGATCATCATTTTTTTGTGTTGAATTTCTCTTTCCAGCAGAATAAAACACGCTAAAATCATGAACGATAACACCTTGAAATGTGTTGAAATCATGAATGATAACGTGATCCCAACGGTTTCCTACGCTGTTCCATGTAACTGCGTTGTTCCCTGCGAGCCACCAGAACCCATGATGGACTTATCCCACGCTGTTCCCTTCGGTTCAAGTCATACCTGTAGCAGCAGCAACATAAAACAAGCTTGTAATAACAGCAGTATCACCGTGAGCAACGTGGTCTCCTACGCTGTCTCAGGCTTTGACAAGGGGCCTAACAGCGCTGGTTATGATAATGATTGTAATAAAAGCAGCAACATAAAACACGATTGTAACATCACCAGCTATATAAAACATGCAAGTAGTAACACCAGCAGTATAAACAATGACAAGGGGCCTAATTGCGCTAGTTACAACAATGATTTTAACAAATCCGGTGCAAGCATAATTGAAGATGAAATTGATTCCTTTATGGATGTAAATATCAAGAATGTTGAAATCAGGAACATTATATATAAAGACAGAAGCAGCATAGAAAATGTTGGAACTAATGCAGATTGTAGAATTAAAAATGATAATGCTACAGGTGATAATCAATTGAGATCATAATCTAATAATCCCGAAAATGGTAGGTTTGTTACTGGGAACCCCTATGTTCCAAATCATGATAAAAGAGTCGTTAATCTCTCATCCATAATGCTCACTTCTGAAGAAATCAATATCCTTAGCAAAGGATTGGGATTTGCAGTCTCTCCTAAGAACATTCCATTTGAAAGCATCATCTGCAACATTGAGAATGGGACTCAAGGCCTTTCATCAAACATTAAAGAGATATTAAGACAGGAATGTTCTATAGCTATGTTGAGGTCTAAGCGCCCAAAGAGTAACCTGAATAAAGAGGGGCGAGAGGCTCTTAGATCTCTCCGAAACAACGATAAGATAGTTGTTCTTAAAGCTGATAAAGGAGGGGCCACTGTTGTGTTAAATAAGGAAGATTACATTCATAAAATGAATGAGCATTTAAATTGTGGGAGTTATAGAAGAGTCAACTCCAACCCTATTCCCAAGGTGATAAAACAAGTCAAGAAAGCCATCATGGAATCTAACCTGGAAGATAAAATAAAAAAGAAGCTGTTTCCCTCCTGTGAGGTTATTCCTAGAATCTATGGATTACCAAAAATCCATAAGGAAGGGGTCCCTCTTAGACCAATTGTTAACACCATTGGTTCCCCTACCTATGAATTGGCTAAGTATGTAGCTAAGATCCTAAAGCCTCTCGTTGGTAACACGGACTCTTTTATAAAAGACTCAAATGATTTTGTAAAGCTTATTAAGAATAAAAAGGTGGATAAAGATGATATTCTAGTAAGTTTTGATGTGGTTTCTTTGTTTACAAAGATTCCTCTAGATGAAGCTGTTCATGTTATAAAGATGGCCACCGATCCTGAAACAACAAAGCTTGCAAAAATTTGTTTACGGTCCACTTTTTTCAGTTTTCAAGATCACTATTATGAACAAATATCTAGAGTCGCCATGGGTTCCCCACTCTCACCTATTGTTGCCAACTTATACATGAAGTACTTCGAAAGAAAGGCCCTTGACTCATATCCTTTGAAGCCAGCTTGGTGGAAAAGATTTGTTGATGACACTAACCTGAATTGGACTCATGGTAAGGCGGAACTGGAGAGGTTTTTCAATCATCTTAACTCTATATATTCTGAAATCAAATTTACTATGAAGCTCGAAGAGAATGGTAAGATCTCATTTCTTGATGTTCTGATCAGTAGAAAAGAGGATGGTACTTTGGGACACCAGGTCTATAGAAAGAAAACTCATACTAATAGCTATCTTCATGCTGACTCTTACCATCATCCTTCCCAAAAATCTGGCGTCTTAAACACTCTAGCTGTTAGGGCTTTCAGAATTTCTGATCCGGATCACCTAAAAGAAGGGATTGAACACTTAACCTCTATCTTCAAAAGCCTTGGATACAAGGAGTGGAGTATCAGGAAAGCTATAAGAAGAGCTCAGGATAAGGTCCTCTCCAAGCGTCCTCCTGAAGACAAGAAAGAAAATCATGGGAAAGTTTACCTTCCATTCATCCAAGGGATTACAGATAAGATTGTAAAATTTTTAAGGAAGAATAACATAAACACTCAATTTATAACATGTGGAACTATAAGACAAATGATGAGGTCGGTTAAGGATAACATTGATCTTCAACAACTCAAAGGTGTGTACAAGATTGATTGCTCTTGTGGCAAGAGTTATATTGGGGAAACAGGTTGTTCTCTAAAGATAAGACTAAAAGAGCACACTGCTGATATAAAGAATGAGAGGTCCCGTTCATCAGCCCTTGCAGAACACTCGTCCAAAACCAAACATCATATGTGTTTGGAAGACACTAAAATTATTGCAAGAGAGGATAATTATCATAAAAGAAAAATCAGAGAGGCCATCGAAATCATGAAATTTCCTCAGAACCTCAACAGGGACAATGGGAGTGAAATCAGAGGAAATTGGCTTCCCCTGATCAGACAGATAAACGCCTCCATGGAGTAGCAGGGATTTTCATATTAATAAATTTAATGAATTAATTTAATTAATTAAATCAAAATTAATTGAATTAAATTAAAATTAAATTAATTAAATCAAAATTAAATTAAATTAAAATTAAATTAATTTTAACTTGATTAATTATATTAATTAAAGTAATTTTAATTAATTCTGAATAAAAATAGAAATTAAATAAAATTACTCAAATAAATAATAATAACCTAGAAAATTAACTGAAATAAAATGAAGATTATAAATTAATTAATTAATTAATTAATTGATTAATTAGACAATTAGGGCTTTATAAGCTAAACAATGAAATATGATAAATAACAATAATAAAATAAAAAATTTATTAATTAATCAATTAAATTTAAATTAATTAATGAATAAAACAATTAAAAGGATTATAAATTTATTACTTAATTAATTTTCAAATTAAATTAAATTAGATTAATTAAATCAAAATTAAATAAAGTAATTTAATTATTTAATTATATTCATTTTAATTAATCCTAAAATAAAAATTAATAAAATTAGTCAATTTATAAACTAAATCAATTAATAATAACCAATTATTAACATTTGATTAATAAATAAATAAAAGATTATAAATTAATTAATTTAATTAATTAATTAATTAATTGAAAATTAGAGCTAGATGGAAATATTGGTAGATAACAATAAATAAAGTTAATAATAAAGAAATTTGGATAGAATTAAAATTAAATTAATTAGTTAATCAATTAATTTCAAATTAATAAAATAAAAATAAAAATAAAAGGAATTAAAAGGAATTATAAAATATAAATAAATTAAACCTATTTATGAATTAAACTTATCAATTAAAACATTTTTAATTGATAAGTTTAATTAATTGAGTCCGTGTTACCAAACAATTAATAATAACCAATGATTAGCATTTGATTAATAAATAAACTAAAGATTATAAATTAATTAATTTAATTACTTAATTAATTAATTGAAAATTAGGGCTAGATAGAAAAAATTGGTAAATAGCAATAAATAAAGTTAATAATAAAGAAATTTGGATAGAATTAAAATTAAATTAATTAATTAATCAATTAATTTCAAATTAATTAAAAAAAAAAAGAATTAAAAGGAATTATAAAATAAATATAAATAAATTTAACCTATTTATGAATTAAACTTATCAATTAAAACATTTTTAGGTTCTAGGTAAAACAATAAGAATTAATATATTAATTAATAAAATTTTTTATAGAACTATTATATGAAAATAGAATAATAAATAAAAATAAAATAAATAAGAACTCATATATATAATTGTCGACTTCTTTATAAAAATTAGGGATCTAGGTTTATTTATTCCCAGGTCAGAAGACTCTTCTCTCAATAAGCTTTCATTCATATTCTATCTAATTTGTCGTGATGATGGACCCCCTTTGGGGTTTGAAACATCGACAGAATGAACACCAAATTGTGGATAATCTGGATCATGCCACTGCAAAAAAACTACCACAGAAGCTTAAAATCTAACATGTTGTCATAGTTTTCTATTGCACTGGATTAGGGTTTATTGTATGTTTCACTGTAAATCCACTATCTTATAATCTCAACATGGCATCAGAGCTACTGAGGACTCTTCGTTCTCTATTATGTATTGTTTCATAGCTGTTCCAGGTTTGAAGCTAGGGTAAATTTTAGGTATGAAACTAGGTATCATCATTCTACTTTGCATAACAAACTATTTTTAAAGGTTTTTTATCGTCATTTCCTCTAGTGACCTTCTTTCTTGGCTGTTTGTTGGCATTTTTCAGTAGATACAAGGGGTAATTCTGTGGGTTTGTGCCCTCCCTTAGGGCAGCGCTCTCATTTTTTCTTCTTGCAGCCAATCAGCTGTAGTTTTTATGGCAGTACTAGTGTTATGAATGGCAATTGGAAAATGGTTGTTTCCTGCACTTATGGGCCGACTATCATTTGTGGGCTAATAAATAGGAGGTCCTTCAACACATCGACATGTCAATGTGGTGAGATAGCATGCAATGACCCATAGATAATAAATGCAAGGAAAAGATGATTTCAAAAGCATAGCACTGAAATCATCGATAATGTTAGTATCCTAGTGTGGGAGGATGCTATCACATCAACGTGGGGACTTGGATCTGAAAGTCAGCTTTTAGATTGGCAAACCGTTCGGTGCAAATATGCCTTATAAAACATATGTTTCACAATTGTTATTCGTATGGAACACTTAACAATAGGAATGAAGGATTGACCCTTTGATATTTTAGGGGCTGTACTTGGGCCCACACAATTGCTTGATATTTTGAGCTATACTGGGGGATTGGATGGTGAAAAGAAATAGTTGATAGACAATTCAATTGGCTTTTGCGTGATGAATGGTAAAAAAATGAGAATTGCTGCTATCACTTATTAAACTCTTCATTGCTCAACTTAAACTATACATGGCATAAAAAAGCTTCTGGTTAGCACTGTGTCTTCAAGGCCTTAAGCCAAAATCTATGTAGGGTCCTTCCAGATAGTAAGGTCCCAATCAACCGGTAAGGTAGTCTTTCAGTCATGAACAACCAGGTAAAGTCTTATAGGAGCAACTGTTTAGATTTTGTTGTCTGGCTGCTCAATATCATGTTTAAATTCAATCATTTAAACAGAAAAACACATTTTGTATGCTTAATGTTTTTAGAAAGGTGGTTTCAATTAAATCCAGTACCAATAAAATTTTGTATGACATAATCCCCATTAAATTTTTATGTAAGTCAGGCATTTATAATTTTTCATAAGAAACTTCAATGTAAGTTTGAGTGTATTTCTATAGTGATAGATTGAGCTGAAATATTTGATGTTTCTTGAAGTGTCATCAGTTTTTATATGTAGTTGATATTACATGATATGATTCCAAAGTTCGTATGAGTTTAGGAGAAGAAACTAATAAAAATATTTTGATATCTTCCTCAGAGTTCTGTATCAAATATAAAGTGTTGGCATAGTCATTTTGTTATGCTTAATAGACTAAAATTTTCCTTTTTGCTGGATACTCAAATAGAAATTGAAAAATTTCTAGTAAAATTAGTTGAGGAGCCAGGGAAGCAGAAGGTTTGATGTTCTCTCTTACCTTGTACAATACTTGAGAAAGTGGCATACTGTAATGATCTATGTGGGATGCCACTTATTGGTTAAGAGTTAGAACAACATATGTTTGATACACTCCAATAGTCTGGGGATCTATGCTTCCAATACTTTCAGGACCTTGAGCTTTTACCATGGTCTCGATTTAGAGTTTTTTTTATTGAACTAAATAAGTTTGTATATAATCTACTAAATCTAGATTCTTGTATGATATTCTAGCAAAAGTATCGTAACATTAACGATTGTTATATTTTGTAGGAGGGACATACATAGCTCAGAAATTAGATAGTGCGTGTCATTTTTTGGGTTATCAATCTTGTGACTCTTTACCATCCTATTTTGATTGCAACAATACATTTGTAAGTGAAAATAACATTATAATTACATGAACCATTCAAATGTTTTTAAAGTATAATGAGCTAATAAACTATGTACTTGGGAAGCTAATCAAGTGTTTCAAAGTAATGTGTACCTTGAACAGGTTGATGCTCTTTTCTTACAAACTCTAGGTCAATTAGCATTATGTCTTGTCTTACTATAGTTACATGGCTACCATCACAAACCTTATTCAACCAATATCCAAGTGGAGGTGTGGGGAAATTCCATTCATTGTATGTCACACTATCTTTCAAATTAGACAAAGTAATATTTCCTTTTATATAGATTGTTCTTGTTAGCATAATTCCGAAATAGGCTTCTCTCCTTGTGCATAT
This sequence comes from Pinus tabuliformis, assembly GCA_031772625.1. NCBI lineage: Eukaryota > Viridiplantae > Streptophyta > Pinopsida > Pinales > Pinaceae > Pinus > Pinus tabuliformis. The sequence continues at coordinate 1,450,558,502 of CM062816.1, forward strand.
AGGCCATGATGATAGGTGTGGGGCTGTTCCATTCACTATATGTCACACTATCTTTCAGATTAGACACAGTGATGTTTCCTTTTATATAGATCGTTCTTGTTAGAATAATTTTGAAATAAGATTCTCTCCTGGTGCATATAGGCCATGATGACTCATCACACACAACATAAAGTATGCAATGTTGTTATAACTGGAGAGCCTGCCATTAATTCAGGGAAGGTAGATCTTAAGGAGAATCCAATAAGGTATAGCCACACTCGTCAGCCTTGTATCACTTGTTTTGGGAATAATACATTTGATATTTCACTGCTACACAAGAAAAATGCAAATCAAGAATGATAGATTATGAACCCAGAAGAAAGTTACCACATACTAGGTTCACCCTCCCTACATAAGCAAGGAGACTTCGCATGTCCATTTTGTATCTGTTCTCAATGCATCTACGTCATCCCTAAAAATTTCAATCATATTAGATATTTTCATAGCCAACTCCATTCTATTAATTGAAACTTCTCCAAAAAGTGACTGGATTAGAAGGTTGTTCTGCACCGTTGTTTCCATAAGGAGCTGTATGTTAGTCTGATTTAGTTTCCCATGGTTTTCATTCCTGGAGATTATCTATTTGTCCCCAAAAGGAACCATTTAAAAACAAAGAGCTTTAAAAAAGGGAAGCCTGTACTCAACAACAAACCATATCCAAAAGTCTCTGTCAATCTTGTAGTTCCACATAACATGCTTAATAGTTGCATGTTTGTGACAAACCATGCATCGTCCATTTGTAATTCCAGTGTAATGAATACTTTCATTATTGTAAAACCATTATGAATAATTCTGCAAGGATTATAGACTTGAGAAGAGTTTATTCGTAAATTACATAATCAAGGAAGGAACGAACAAAGGAGCATTATGAGGGAGTTATGTGGGGTTAGTTTCTTCTGACAACATTGGTGATGAATTCATTTTCTTCATGGACCACGAGGTTAAATAAATTCCCCTACCATGCAATTATATCTGAAAAAACTGCGTTGGATTTTTTTTGGATTGAACCATTTCCTAGACAAGACATTCCTAGCCTTGGTCTTGCTAGTATTAAGATTGCTTAATATTATTGTGTAGAAAGCGTGTCATTGTGAAAAATAGCATTGAGTGAAGGATCTCAATAAATAGCAACAAAGAAAGGCCTAGAGAAATATGAGAAGGAAAATATTTATGAGCCCTTGTAGTCAAAGTTAGCATTTGAGTTAATGAAAATAAATGGAAGCCAAAGAAAGGTGTTTGAGAAAAGAGGCAGGAAGAAGGTTCAATGATATGCATATTTGTTTCCTGTGATTGCTTCTAGTGTTGGGATCACTTCCATGGTAGCAGGGGTGGTCTACTGTCATTTTGTTTGGAAAGTGCAGGTATTGCATGTCTTGGTGGGGAAATGTCTATGTGTCTATGTGTACTGTTCTATAATGGTTGTAGTAGACATGATAACAAATAATTCAGGTTTAACACCAGAAGACATTTTTAGGGTCAGAAATTTCAATCGTGGGAGGTGGAGAATCTAAAGCACATGTTAAGCGATTGGCGGTAAGACAACCCTACAAAGTTCCCAAACATTATGTTCGTAAATCCTGGAGAGTTAGAATGTCTTGAAGTGGAATAAAATAGAATATAATTTGATTGATTTTGTTAAAATTTTACTTTTTTAGCTCTCGTAGCCTTCTCTAGAGTAGTAGGGCACAGTCTGTGACCAGGTACAAGACTTTCAAAATGCAAGTCTCACCAGAAGACATTTTTATGTTCATCAAGTTCAATCGTGGGAGGTGGAGCATCTGAAACACATGTTAATTAATTGGTTGCAGGACAACCCTGCAAAGTCCCGAAACAATATGTTTGTAAATCCTGGAGAGTCAGAATGGCTTGAAGTGGAATAAAATAGAATATAATTAGATTGATTTTTTTTAAATTTTACCTTGCTTTTCTTTGGTAGTCTTCTCTAGAGTAGCAGGGCACAGTCAGTGATCAGTTACAATAGCAAATATGTACAATAGTAGTAAGGGTACACTTATTGCTATTGATATTATGGCTAATATACACTTGATGCCACCTGTCAACCCTCTATTTGAGGTCAGAGTGTTTTTATTGAGCCTACATATTGATAATTAACCCACCTTATTGTACTTATCAGTTATCAATGTTTGACTATGTTGGCCTAGTCATCTCATCATCTGGGGGCTAGCACTCTAAACTTGAAAGGAGCTTTAGGTGTAATATTGTATATATACAGTGTACACAATCCTCCTCATTTGTAAATTAATCACAAGTTTTTATTTGGTAAAAGACCTAGGGGTAATATTACTTACAGTGTCCCTTCCTTGAATACTTGTGTTTTGACATTGATCATCCTCTTTTGTGTTGAATTTCTCTTTCAAGCACATTGTATGGGTTCATATATAATGTGCTCATGAGTGGAGTGCTATCATATTTTTTTGGTGCAATGCATTAGGTTTTATTGAATGTTTCATTGTAAATCCACTATCTTATAATCTCAAATGGTATCAAAGCTACTATGGACTCTTCTTTCTCTATTCTATATTGTTTAAGAGCTGTTCCAAGTCTAAACTAGGGTAAATTTTAGGTATGAAACTAGGTTTCATCATTATATTTTGCCTAACAAAATATTTTTAAATGTTTTTTATCCTCATTTCCTCTAGTATCCTCCTTTCTTGGCTGTTTGTCGGCGTTTTTTAGTAGATACAAGGGGTTATCTTGTGCGTTTGCGCCATCCCTCGGGGAAACACTCTCATTTTTTCTTCTTGCAACCAATCATTTGTAGTTTTTCTGGCAGTACTAGTCCTATGGATGTAAATTGGTAAATGGTTGTTTCCTATGCTTATGGGGCCAACTATCATTTGTGGGCTAATAAATAGGAGCCCTTCAACACATTGACATGTCAATGTGGTAAGCTAGCATGGAACAAGCCATAGATAACAACTGCAAGGAAAGATGATTTCACAAGGCATAGCACTGAAATCATTGGTAATGTTAGTATCCTAGTGTGGGAGGATTCTATGACATCAACATGGGGACTTGCTTCTGAAAGCCAGCTTCCAGATTGGCAAACATTTCGGTGCTGGTATGCTTTATAAGACACATGTTTCATAACTGTTATGCATATGGAACACTTAACAATAGGAAGGGAGGATCGACCCTTCATTATTTGAGGGGCTGCAGTTGGGTCCACACAATTTCTTGGAAATTTTGAGCTATATCGGGGGATTGGATGGTGAAAAGAAATAGTTGATAGATAATTCAATTGGCTTTTTCGTGATGAATGGTAAAAAATTAGAGTTGCTACTATCACTTATCAAACTCTTCATTGCCCGGCTTAAACTGTATGTGGCATAAATAAGCTTTTGGTTAACACTGTGTCTTCAAGGCCTAAGCCAAAATATATGTGGGGTCCTTATAGAGAGTAAGGTCCCAATCAACCAGTAAAGTAGTCTTTCAATCGGGACCAGCCTAGTAATGTCTTATGGGAAGAACTGTTTAGATTTTGTTATATGGTTCATTCGTTCTTTGTTGACATAGTGATCACACTAAAAACATTCCAAAAACAATAGTAGGTAATATGATCGTTGGTAATGATCTAAAAGTCAACTTTCAGATTGGAAAATCTTTCACTACAGGAGAGCTTTTTAAAACATCTGTTTCACAACTGTTATGCATATGGAACACTTAATAGTAAGAAGGAAGGATGGACCCTTTGTTATTGGTGGGGCAATAGTTTTGCCCACACAATTGCTTAGAAATTTTGAGCTATCTCGAGTGATTGGATAGTGAAAAGAAATAGTTGATAGAAAATTCAATTGGCTTTTGCATGATGAATGGTGAAAAAAATGAGAGTTGTTGCTATCACTTATCAAACTCTTCATCACCCAGCTTAAACTGTAAATGGAATTTGTAAGAAATGGTTGTAAATTGATGATGGATTGAAGACATAAGGCCAATGCAATCTTCACTTCTATGAAAAAATATCCAACTTTCTTGATTACACGTGGAGATTATAAACAATTTTTATGTTACAAAGCAAAATGACCTTTGAATGGTTATTAGAAATGTTTATGTGCGATTTGAATTTCAAAACCCAAGCCAAAACAGAAGACATTTTGAGGGTCAGCATGTTAAATCGTGAGCGGTGGACCATCTGAAGCACATGTAAAGTGATTGGCTGCAGAACAACCCTACAAAGTTCCCAAACATTATTTTCATAAATCCTGGAGAGTTTGAATGGATTGAAGTGGAATAAAATAGAATATAATCTAGCCTATGGTTTAGTGGTTGAGACAGGGCATCACCATGTTAATGACCCAAAGTCAAACTTAGAGTTCAGGGCCCTGAATTGTAAGTTCACAAAATGATTCTAGAAAAATAATGATCGTAGCATTTTGTAGTCTTCTGATTCTTGTCCTATGGTTTAGTGGTTGAGACAGGGCATCATCATGTTAATGACCCAAAGTCAAACTTAGAGATCATAGCCTTCAATTGTATGTTGGTTGAATTTTATGAGATTTATATGCAATATTAATTCAATAATTAATAAAAAAAATATAGTCTTAGGCACCCTAAATCAACTTTAGTTTATACAGCTTTAAAATTTCATTTCTACTACATCTCTGCATCTTATTTAGATTTTCCCATTCCCATGTCACGATAGTTCCTCAGTTTATGCCTTGCGGTGTTTCCTTTGTAACATCTAGTGCAAATGCTAGTTATTTCTCTGTCATTTGAATTGATCATCTTGAAAACAAAATTTATAGAATTTTAACCCGTCATCACTTCTTACACATTGACGTAGAGTAATTCATCATTATTCGGCTACATAAATGGAGTGATGGGATATTACAATTTCTCTCTAGTTATGTAAGAGGTGTATATCACACTTTAAAACTAGTGTAGGATAGATTAGGTTCCCTCTTCTAGCCCTAGCATGGTAAATAGGGTGATGACAACCCTAGGATGGTAAATAGAATCATAATAAATGCCCTCCTATTATGTAAGGTAAAAAGAGAAACTAATGACCAAAATGCATTCCAATACAATGAATCTTAGGAGGTGGCACAAGGAAGTGGTTGAAATTGAAGGAACCAAATAGGACTTGCAAGACATCTATGTACAACCATATAAATTTTCCTTGAGCTAGGAATACCCATTCCCACTACAGAACATAATTGGACATTTCCACTATTATTATGCAATACAAATATGTGACATGAAATGTTAGTACATGGCATTAAAGGAACACAATGTGTATACATGCCATCAAGAAAGAGATCATAGCCACTAGAAATTACAACGTGGATCTATGTCACAACACACATCCGTATGACATCAGACAAAAAGAAGAATTGCCATGAGTGGTCCTAAAAGTACATAATATGGTACAATACTTTGTTAGAGGTTGGGAGGGGGTACATATATGTAACAAACCTGGGTTAGAAATACATGTAATAAAAGTTAATAAAGGAAAAATAAGAGCAAGGTCATGGGAAACGTATTCCAAGTTGAATGTTAGGAAAAACATCCTAGTGGGCACTCATTCCATTTATTATGGCTAGGGGAAATTGGAAAAGGCTTTAAAAAGGAAAGAGACATTATTTGACATCTTATACGAAAATAATGGAAAATAGGAGAAAGGGGAGGTGAAAGGTCATATATTTTCATGACGAGGAAAGTGAAGAAAATAGAGGCCTCATTGATAAAAGGATTTTGAGGATCAGTTCACAGACTTTTGTGAGTTCAATTTTGGAGCTCTCTCTCTATTCTCTCTACTCTCTCATACTCTTGCACACTTAGAGCATTCTTGGAGCACTCGAACATTGGAAAAGGAATCCATATGAAGGACAAGGAAGCAAAGGGAAGCAAAAGATCAAGGAAGAGTTGGATAAAGCGGATATAGTGGGATTACATGCTGGTACCGAGTTGCATGTATTATTTCCTTGTTATTTTTGGCATGCATGGTACACGCGTATGTGTATTTGGTTCTTTTGTTGTCATTAGTGTGTGTTTTTCTAGGTGTGACAGTGGCTTTATTCTTTCCTTGCCATTTTCAGATAGTTATGGTGTAATGGGGTTCTTCTACTCAGTTGATTCGGATTGCTGGATGGTTTTGAAACTAAGTGGGGTGGTCTCAGGGAAATTCCCAAAGGCCTAGGAATCCATTGACTGGTAATGGAATGATACACGATAAAGCCTGAGGGTGGAGATAGACATATTCCTCATGGTTTAGGTGGAGAGATCCAGAAGCATACATTCTTATTTAAGGCCTAGTGATCCCTTGACGAGTACATGGCAGGATTGTGGTAAATCCTATAGTGTATATTTCTTTGTTTGGGCCTAGGGATTCCTTGACCAATAATGGAGAGATACATGGTAGAGCCTAGTTGTATAGATGAGGGTTTCAGGCCTAGGAATCCCTTAATCGGTAATGGGGGGATACATGGTAAACCTTGAGAAGCCCAAGTTGGTTTTGTTGTGAGTCCCAAATTCGTGCTTGGAACATGGGACGATGGTGATTGGTTAAAAGAAAGATTTGGTTCAACCCAATCTACGGTCGGGCGGGACATGGAAATCCTTGACTTGGTTGGATTTTGCATATGTTATAAGAGTTATTTTCCCTTGTATTTTATGAGTAAATTTATTTTCTATTATGTGGATTTGATCAATGTATTCTGATTTTTATTATCTCAGTTATATGCTAGTTATGAGCATGGTTTTATGATAGACTTGAGTTATGGCTCTCATCATGTTTTGATTAGTAATTGAAATGTTAATGAATGTACTACCTAATAGATGGTAATGAAACTATTGTGAGAGGGCATAAGGCCTTCTTCATGAATCCTAGATAGGTATGAGGCCCCTATGTTAATATATGTAATTGTGACCTATAGATTACATGTCTGTGATGTGTTTGACAGAATGTTTGTCATGGTTAGGCCATTCTAGGTTAATTTTTTGTCTAACTTTGTACGGAAGGATTTTTTCCTATTTTATTTATCATTTTTGGGAGTTTCATTAAGTTTTTTGCACTGGTCTAGATCCTAGCCCCTAAAAAGTGGCTGAGATCTTGTGGTCGCCGGCATAAAATTGGATGGAAAAGACTACAGTTATTGGGAAGTATGCTTGTGAGAGGGACTGGAGAGTTTTGGTCACATGGAGTCCTTGTTATGGGAGTGAATGAGGGCCTAGTTCCGTGAAAAATCAAGTTAATTTAGAGGTTGGGCACCTGGAGTGGTTGGTTAGGTCCTGGGGGTTTTATAGCACCCAAGGGTGGTCAGTAAAGTCTTGGTTTGTCGATTCCACTTTGTTAATTGTACTTAGGTAGTTGAATTATACCATAGTAACTCTTCATCACATATTTACCCCAGTAAACCGATAAGCTTGGGTAAGTGTGAGAGGAGGGTGTTACATAGTTGTATGAGACCATGGTTCAACCTTTGGACTGGATGGCGTGAATGTGGTTTTCATGCATGCATGTAGGTTGTGTATGTGCTTGTCATGAATATATGTCAGTTGTATATACATTTGTTATGCATGCCATTGTATATATGTTGTTGTGCATGCTTAGTTATGGTTATCCTTATGCATGCATGGTAGGTTAGATATTCATAGTGAGGTCATTTTATGCAATTGTGTCATTATGATGTTGTTGATAAGGTATGATTGTTGATATGTTGGCTGAGCCAGAGCTGGAGAAGTAGATTATTAGAAAAGGGTTGCAACATTGTACCTTGGGAAAGAGGAGATCGTCATATAGGTTTATATGTTGGGAATGAAGGTATGTTGGTTAATGGTTTTTATATGCATTATGGCTATGTAAATGCATGTCATTCTATTTTTGTTGTGTTTACATGCATGATGTATGCTAGTTTTTTAGTGCGGACATATGCACATGCATTAGGTAGTCATGTATGGTAGTTAAATTGTTGTTATATGAATTGTGGCCATACACATGATGGTTATGGTCATTGCAACAAAGATGTTAATGTTACATGTATCATGTTGATCCAGATTGGCCTGTGCATATGGTTATGGTTATGATACTCATGTATGAGTCGATATACATGTGATATTGTGTAGTACTAATTTGGGATGGCTGTGTAGATGTGATAGCCTCCCTTGAGATACATTAACATATGAGTTTGATTATGTCATCTATTTGTTTTATCTAAAGTTTCATGTTATATGTTGTTTGAATGTTTGATTAATTGCATGGTGTGAGTATTTGTATATAGTATTGCATGAAGGAATAATCTTGTTTTAAGACGGTTGTACTAATATGATATGTTCTGAGATAGTTGATCTGCACTTGAATGCTTGTTGGGTGCTAGTTTTAGTATTATGACTAATGATTCTGAGCTGATTACGACATGGTTGTTTGTCTTGGTAAAGGTTGTTTGCAAATTAGTAGACATGATGCATTGATCTTTGGAACATGTGACTAACATTTGTGAATAGTTGTGGGGAAACACGCTTGGCATTAGTGTGACAAGGTAATAGTTTATTTGTTTATATATCTAACAGTTGGGTGATGTGACAATACATAGTAAAACTCAATTGCAAAAAGGTAAATGTTAAAAGAAAGGAATTGGGTGAGAATATCTTTGGCTATGTTTGGAAACCATAATTCCAAATGAATGAGTGCTTTGCATGAATATAAGAATTCTTCCTAACCTCAATTTCCTCTCACATTATGTGGATATGTGCTATATTCACGAACATGTATTTGATAGGTATATTAGCTAGTTTATAGTTATAGTTGGATCCATCAAGGAAATTGGAGTCCCGCGAGAGGTGGCATGGATATGTTCAGTTACAGGGAAATATGCTTGGCACATTGAGGTAAGGTAACTAGTCTGTTGATATGTTTATTTAGGCACTAACAATTGTGTGTTTATGGCAGTATGATGAAGGGGAATTGAATAGCAAAGAGACTGCCATGAAATCTTGAAGAAGGCTCGGGTTGAGATTTCCCTTGGGAGCATTAGGAACCCATGGAGTTAAGTCATGTTGTTTGTTGCTGGTTTTATGCTTTCAATGTTTTATAATTTGTTTGCATTTCACTTGTGGTTTTTTATTGTGTCTAGTGCATGGACATGCCAATTTTTTTGTGGTGTCATATTGCTATTGGTATTTCATGATTTTCTTCTTGTTTTTTCATTTTTATTGCCCTTTATGTTTTGAGATTCTTCGGAATTGGTTGGGGAAAGTGGAATGTTAATGGAGCTCTGGGAGGTTGAATAAAACCCAACAGGTAATGTATGATTTAGATGAAGCTTGATGCCTGAGTAAAGGATAGCTGAAGGTAAGAATATGGCCATTAGTGGATTGGTTGGTTCCATTGGTGTAAATGGGAAGTGGTAGGACAATCATGAGAAAGGTAACATGAAATGTAAAGTAAATGGGCTTAAGGTAATAGATGCCACTTAAGGTAATAGATGCCTTGGCTAAGTTATGAATTGTTGTTCTCAATCGAGTGCATGCTAGGCATGGATAAAGGGAGTTCTCTCAACCTAGACCTTATGATATTCGATAATTATGTTGTGATCATGATTGCTTTATGCTAATGGTTATATGTATAAATGAATGTACGTATTTTGTTGTCTAACAAGATCATTAAGTACCATGATTGTTATATGTTGATGTATATATATATGTATGTATATATGTATGTTGTTTTCTAACAGGGTTGTTACATATCATTCTTATGGAGGAATTATTGCTTGGGCCATGAAATGGCATGAAGAGGTTCGTGGTTTATGAGGAATCAAGTGGGAAGAGTAGCTCTGACTAATCTAGGAGGTTAGTATAATGTGGACATGATTTTCTATTATGTGATTATGATATGTCTATGCTTATGTTATGGATAGGCTATGTTGAAGGATACATCAACGAAATGAAAGCAATGCAATATGCAACATGTTGGACAAACATAGATAGTGGGAAGACACTAAAACTAAGGTTGTCGAGTAGAGACATTGTGGTCTCTGGATGCATGGTACTAATATAGTGTATATGTTGTACATGTGGTACTTGTACTGATGTTGCATACATGTGGTGTTGTGTATATATGATGTTGTGTACATGTTGTTTATGCAATGTTTTGTACAGACGGTGTTGTGCGCATTTTGTTTATTTAGTGTTGTGAACAAGTGGTGTTGTGCGCATGATGGATATGCCTTGTTGTGTACATATGGTGTTCTGCACATGTTGGATATGCAGTGCTGTGTACATATGGAGCTTTGTGCATGTTGCATATGTGGTTCTATATACATATAGTGTGGTGTGCATGTTATACATATGGCACTATTACATGCACTAGTACAAAATGGCTAATTAGTTACTAAAAAGATGACTAAATTTGCATATAAACGACCATTTTTCAGTTGGTGACCAGTAGTACCTAATTTACAATATTTTATAACGCGACCAACTTTTAGTCATTTTAGCTTAGTCATTAATTGCTTGTCTCAATTTCATCATCTACTAGTTTATTCAGTCATAAATTTGGTCATCAATTTAGTCGTTGATTTAGTCATTAATTGCCGCAATTAATGACCAAATATACAACAAAATATATTACTATATGGTCACCTAAAAAAACTAATTAATGACTAAAGAAATACGACCAAAATGTTGGTCGTGTTATAAGATACTGTAAATTAGCTACTAATAGTCAAATGTATGCAAATTTTAGTCATCTTTTGAAACCAATTAATGACCAAAGAAATATGACTAAATTTTTATCGTGTTATACTATAAATTAGCTACTAATAGTCATATATATGCAAAATTTAGTTGTCATTTGTGATCACAAATTTATCATTTGCAATAGTCATTTATATTTTTTCAATAATTTCATATTCATTATATAAATGACTAATTTAGTAGTTTATATTCATTTCATTTATTGTCATTAATAATTATTGTAAAGGACTAATTTAGTTGTATATTCATTTTTTTTTTGTGTTCATAATTAATCAATATAAACTACTAATTTAGTAGTTTTCAATTGATTTTATGTGCTCATTATTAATCAACACAAATTATTTAGTATGGTTTTGCGACTGAATTAAAAATATTTTATACAATGTGCACTGGTTCATCTAATATGAAAATGCAAAGTTACATATGTTAATTACAATACTAAACAATATCAAGTGCAACCATAAATAATTTCAACCGCATAAATTATATTATATGAAATGTCAAGTATTACAAAATGAGTTTACAACTTAATATTGGCTAGACAACAATTTAGACATGAAATGCTGTTTCATCACTACAAAACATTTTCATTATGTTGCCAAAGAATTGCAAGTGAATTCACCAAATCTGAAGACTTTACGGTCAATATCTATGTGTGTGTCTTATGCAGGATATTGGCTTTAAGGTTATCACTAAATTGGTTCTCTTCTCTCTCTTTTTTCATTTTTCGCCCAAGTGTTATTTTTTTCCTCTTTCTTCAAATCCTGGGATTGACCATCAATACTGAATTCCTTTTTTGAAAATAAAAGAAGATACAATGCAGAGTGTAATACATGAAATGCGATGAACACTAGAATATAAACTAAAGTAGAGTATAAAGGATTTATATGAAATATACCTCAACATCAACAATGTTAAAGTCATTTCCCCCATAAAAGCAAGAAGCTCGAACACGATTTCTTTCGTTGAGAGATAGTGGCCACTATGTGGTTAGATGACCTGTATAAAAAAAGAAAAGAAAATTTCACCATAGAAAATAGCACCTTAATAAATTAGTATTCAACCTTCATGGAAATCTTAGGCACAATCATGCTAACTAAGTTACATTCTAAAAATATCAAGCTATAAATAAGTTTTGAAAAGAAATAATTTGAGGTGTGATGTCTAATCTTTGTTGTTTTATTTGCAATGACATATCATTCTCTAACACATGAACTTGGTCAAGTATATAAACAACATGTGACCAAATAAAAACATGAAAGTAAACTTTTCTAATAGTCATGACAATATTTCAACACAAAACAATTAACACAATTTCAACCAATATTGTGTAATACTAGTTTCATCTTCAAGCTTTGGTTGTTGTTTAAATGGACATGATACAAAGTATTTTCAATTTCATAGTTAATATACAAAGAAAAATCAAAAGTGAGGCATAAAATATAACCAAACAATAAAGAGAGGATATCATGGAATGGACATTGCAATTATAAAAAAATTGTTTACCTATCAATCAATGTATTGTTAGAGATTCCTAAAATATTTTCTTGCCAAAAATAACCATGAGGTGAAAGAATCATGAAATTAAAAACATCGATGGAAAACCTATGCTCAAATCATTTTTAATTTTTTCACTTAAAAAATAATTGAAATAAGATATAACACTGATCTCAAACAACTTACAAAAAAACTCCTTAGTGGCACAAACTCTCTCGGTGTTTGTATCAGAGGTTAGAAGAATTTTGTATACTCCTTTTAGGACTATCTAAAATATGGCACTTGTTTTTAGTAAATTTTGACAACATATTATACTCTTTAAATGGAAAATCAGATATAGTTTTAATAAACAGACTGAAAAATTCCTAAATAATGGGGGTCTAATTTTTTAAGGAATTGCACAACGAAATACAGGCTCAAGCAGAGGCATAAATTGACTAAGTCTGAGTCAGAGCTTCTCAGTGCGTAGAGAGATATGTTATTCACTTGTAGGTTGTGCTTAGTTGAGCAAAGAAATTATAATACATCTCTATTCGTCAAATTAATGCAAGAAGGCATTGGGGTTTTTAACAAGTTGGAGTAGTAGAGTAGGTTTGTGTCTTATGATTTTGAAAAAAATTCATGAGCAGTTCCAAATCTACACCATAATTTCTACATGGTATAGAGAAATATTCACAATAGAGAAGGGATTTCAAAGTTGTTTCTGAGGAAGCTTGAATTAGCAGTTTAGTGTAGCAGTATCTCTTCATAGCTGAGAAGATAGCCTTCAATGTGATGAGGCTAGAGTATGCCTTGGAAGGAATATCTAATTTCATTGCATGGAAAGATCACATGGAGGAGGTGTTCGATGACAATGGATTGCTAGAATACATTAAGAGAGATGTTACAAAACTAGTAGAATCTAATCCCCAAAACCTTCCTCAGTGGAAGAAAGATGTAGTCAGGGTGAGGAGAATAATATTGGAGGGAGTGTGAGACCACATTGTCACCAATCTCCATGGGACAAAAAATCCTTATGTAATGTGGTAGGAATTGATAGATTTGTTCCAGAATAGTAGTGACCACAGGAAGCTGATGCTATAGGATAAAATTTGAAATTTCAAGATGCAGATGAATGACACTATCCCATAGTATCTCAGCAAGTTCACAAAATTTCATGATGAGCTTGTAGGGGTTGGTGTTACTATTTTACAGGATGACTTGGTAATCCAATCCCTTTTGGGTCTTCCCAAGAGTTGGCATAGCTATCAAGATTCAGTGAACTGAAGGGAGAAGCTACTAAATTGGGAACACTTATGGTCTAATATGGTACAAGAGGAAATAAGGTAGAATTCCAAATATGGTACCTCATCCAAGCGCGAGGAGGAATAAAAATTTACATTGGTTGGAAGGAGAAAGAATGGAAAAGGGAATAAATCTCAAACAAAACCAGAATCCAGCCAAGCGTGGAAGAAGAAAGATTTCTCAAAAATTAAATGCTTCCATTGTCATGAATACGATCGCTATGCCACAAAGTTTTCACATAAAAAGGAAAGCAAGAGTACCTCAGGAGGAGCAGGAAGTAAAGCCTTGGCTTCATAGTTTGAGCTTGACTTTACCTTTATCACATACATGTCCAACCTAGTCATGGGGAGTGTGTGGTACTTGGACTCAGGTGCATCATTCCACATGACAGGGCGTAGATATTTTTTCATTGACTTGGAGGTGAAATATCTCCAGATGCACATTAGGCTAGGGAATGATGGAAGGTACATCGTGACTAAATTTTTTTGATAGTAATTAGAAACCATAAGAGAAAATAAAAATTGATATTTGTTAGTTTTTACTAGTAAATGGCCATTAGCTAAGTTGGTTTTAACTACTGATCAGTCTTGTGAATAATGTTGGGTCCCTATAATACTAGTGATTACCCCATTACTATTGTAGTTGTACCCCTTATTAATATTGTTGTGCCCCTATTGTCCCCATATTGTTATTACTGTGCCCCATAAAATCCCTCTATTGTTATTTTTGTGGCTTTATATTATTATTGTTAGGTCGGCTAGGTTATATTGTGACTCCTTAAACACCTATATATAGAAAGGAGGTTTTGTCATTTGAATCATCCAAGAATTGTTCATTTATGTAATGTAAAGGAGGTTTCCCCCTAGAAGAGGCTAAATTTTAAGGCGTTGATCTATCTTTTCTATCTTTTTCTTGAGCTGGTTTCATAACATTTGGTATCAGAGCTTTGGATTCTAGGGTTTCGCCGCTCCAAACAGGTCATCGTGGCATTTTCACTATAAATTTTTCCATCGACGTTTCAGAAGCCAAAAAAAAAAAACCCATTTGAGAATACATCACACTGAAGCTCCGGTATGAATTTCATACTTTTTCGCGGTATATTTACAGAGATATGATTTGAGGAAGTTGGTCTTTTTGCAGACTGCTGAATTACATTCCAAACAAGTGACCTAGGGAAAATCATCATAACTTTCTCTCTGAGCATCGGATTGAAATTTTGTAAGAAGGTACAGAAAGAGGATGGATTATAGTTTCTTTTGTATATTTTTCAGAGCCAAATGTCAAAACAAGGACACGTGGCACGTCGTACAAGTTCGCTCTACTGAATTAGTCTATAATCAGGTCACTGTGGGAGATTTGGCATAACTCTTCATTGGAGAATCCAATTGGGGTCATATTGGTGGCATTGGAAAGAGGACATGGAGGGATACCACAAGTCGCAATTTCAAAATTGGATGATCCGAAATTACAGAGATGCATCAGAGGCAATATCGAGCTCCTACAAAGTGAAAAAAGGTGTGTAGATTTTCTAAATTTCTGCTTAAGCTTGGTTTGAAAAATTATTTTGAAGGAATTCAAAGGGCATAGTAGAGCATTAGTATCGGTAACTGATGCCCCGACGAAAGAAAATGCAAACACCTAGTAAGAAATCTGAAAGCTCTAGCATGACTCATGAAGAAGAGGAAGAAATGATACATGATATATCAAAATTACAAGACCAAGTGCAAAAAATTTCACTCTCACAAAAGCTAACAGAAGCTAAGATAAATGGAGTGGAATCTAACATAAAGGGTGTGGAAGCCAAGATTGATGATTTTAAGATGGATTTGAAGGCATATTTGACAAATTTTCTACAAGAAATACTTACTAATGGTGAAAGGGGAGGAAAGGAAACTCATGATGCAAACAAAGGAAATGTTAGTCATGATTTCATAGACTCTAATGTTGGATCGAAGACGCACCATATTCCAAAATTCAATATGAGGAAGTTTGATGGCAAGGATCCCGCAACATGGATATTACAGATGGAGCAATTTTTCAATATCAATAATGTGCAAAACACACAAAAGGTACATATTGCAACTTTACATTTGGAACCAAATCAGTTTGTATGGTATCAATGGCTTTGCTCTCATAAACACTTTATCACTTGGGCAATTTTTATGGAAGAATTGGTAGCACATTATGAGGATACAAAAAGCAACACTTTTTTTAGCCAGTTGATAAGTCTCAAACAAATGGTTCAATAATGGAGCACATTGAGGAGTTCCAAAAATTGAACATAAGCGTAAAAAATATTCCAGAGGAGCATAGGATTGATGTGTTCATAGGTTCTTTAAAGGATAATATCCAACATGATTTTCGCCTTTTGGAACTTCATTCATTAGAGAAGGCATTCTAGTTAGCAAGAAAAATGGAAAGAAAAATTATGGCAACTAGGAAGCATACAACTCACAACTATAAAGACGGAAGTGTTGTTGCCGCTAGTTTTCCACAACCTATAAGGTTGACACCACAACAATTGGAAGAAAAAAGAGAAAAAGGGCTTTTTTATAGTTCTTAGAAAATACACTAAAGGTCATAAGTGTGCTGAGAAGAAATTATTCTACATAGATTGTGAAGAGGAAGACGAAAAGGAGCAAGAAAAGTCAAAAAAAGAGGATATACTCTAGGAACAAAGCCTAGATGAAGAACAAATGAATCGGACCATATCTTGTAATGCATTGGCGGGAATTACCACTCCTCAAACCATCAAGATAGAAGGACAAATCAAGAAGGAAAAGGTAATAGTGTTGATTGATTCAGGAAGTACCCACAATTTTATTCATTGTAAGGAAGAAAGAGAATTGAATTTCTTCTTATATCTAGCACCAGAGTGTCAAGTGATGGTTGCAAATGGAGGAACAATAAATTTCTCTGGAAAGTACCATAATATCAGGCTATCCATGGGAGAATATGTATTGACTAGCCTAATGCTTTCCATTCCAATGGGAGGTGCTGATGTTGTATTAGGAGTCCAATGGCTACAATCCTTGGGTACAATAGCTTTTAATTTTCAAGAACTTTTCATGAAAGTTTCTGTGGAAGGAAAGGAAATTGAATTAAGGGGTATTGCAGGGAAACTAGGAAAGATAATCAGCTCTAACGGTATGACAAAGCTTCTAAAAAAGGAACAAAAAGGTGTAATTGCACAATTATGTTTTCTAGATGTTTCGACACTAGAATCATCTATTTCTCCAGATCTCCAAAAAGAATTGGACAATCATTCCAAGGTATTTGATACTCCCAAAGGTCTCCCACCTATTTGTGATCATGATCATGCTATTTATCTGATTCCAGGAAGTGTTCCTCCAAACACTAGGCCGTACAGATATCCCTATGCCCAAAAGAGTGAAATTGAACATATGGTTGCAGAAATGCTAGAGGCTGGTATAATTCAAACGAGTCAAAGTTCTTTCTCTGCTCCAATAGTATTGGTGCACAAGAAGGATGGATCATGGCGCATGTGTCCAGATTATAGGGAGCTCAACAAGCTCACTATTAAAGATAAGTTTCCCATTCCTGTCATTGATGAATTACTGGATGAATTGAATGGATCAATTTACTTCACCAAGTTGGATCTTCGTTTAGGATATCATCAAATCAGAATGAAAACTGAAGACATTCTGAAAACAACATTTATAACTCATGAGGGTCATTATGAATTTTCGGTCATGCCTTTTGGCCTTACCAATGCACCCTCAACATTTCAAGGTTTCATGAATTCAATTTTCAAACCATTCCTTAGAAAATTTGTGTTAGTATTTTTTTATGATATACTAATCTACAAAAATTCTTGGAAGGATCATGTTGAACATGTTGACAAGGTGCTACAACTATTAGAGGAGAAACAATTATATGCAAAAAGATCCAAATTTTACTTTGGAGTACAAGAGGTGGAATATCTGGGTCATATTGTATCTCATGAAGGAGTTAAGGTAGACCCTAGAAAAATTAAAGCCATTAAGGAATGGAAAATCCCCACATCCATAAAGCATCTGCGAGGATTTTTCAGGTTCTACTGCATTTATGGAAACAATTCAAAAGCTACATGGAAATCCAAAGATTATTGTAAGTGACAGAGATCCCATTTTCACTGGAAATTTTTGGACATAATTATTTTCTTGTCTTGGTACTCAGTTAGCTCATAGATCATCTTATCATCCTCAATCTAATGGGCAAACTGTGATAGTAAACAAATGTTTGGAAGGATATCTTCGTTGCTTTGTATCTGATAAACAGACATAATGGGTCAAATGGTTGCCTCTAGCTGAATAGTGGTATAACACTTCCTTCCATACACCAACAAAAATGACCCCATTTATGGAACTTTATGCGTATCAGCCACCATCCATCACATCATATTTAAGAGAAAATTCTAAGGTTCAAGCAGTGGAACATCACATCGAACATCAACAACAAGTCCTCCAACTCTTAAAGGATAACCTCATGTTGGCAAAGAATAGAATGAAACAATAGGCAGATCAACATCGCAGCAAAAGAAGTTTTGATGTAGGCGATTAGGTATTCCTACGGCTACAACCATATAAGAAAATGTCCCTCAAGTAAGCTAAGAAGGATAATAAATTATCACCAAAGTATTATGGTCCGTACAAGGTGTTGCAAAAGATTGGTAGTATGGCATACAAATTTGAGCTTCCTATAGCTTCTCGATTGCACCCAATTTTCCATGTTTCATGTTTAAAGAAGGTTATAGGCGATAAGCTTCCAGTTGAAACAATATTGCCAGAACTTGACGAGGAAGGAAAAACTATATTGGAACCAAAAGCAGTCACAGAAACAAGAACTCAACAGCTACGAAATCGATCAATTTCAGAGTATCTTATCAAGTGGAAGAACTTATTTGCTGAAGATTCTACATGGGAGGATGAGAATTTTATACAGAAGCATCCAGAACTACTCAAGCGTTGAGGACAACACTTTTTTGAAGGAGAGGGACATGTTGGGTCCCTATAATACTAGTGATTACCCCATTACTATTTTAGTTGTACCCCTTATTAATATTGTTGTGCCCATATTGTCCCCATATTGTTATTATTGTGCCCCATAGAATACCTCTATTGTTATTTTTGTGGCTTTATATAATTATTGTTAGGTCAGCTGGGTTATATTGTGACTCCTTAGACTCCTATATATAGAAAGGAGGTTTATTCATTTGAATCATCCAAGAATTGTTCATTTATGTAATGTAAAGGAGGTTGCCCCCTCAAAGAGGCTGAATTTTAAGGCGTTGATCTATCTTTTCTATCTTTTTCTTGAGCTGGTTTCATAACAAATAACCACACCATGATCAATTCAAACTCTATACACCAAACCAATCGTTACAATATCAAACCAGCGCCCAATCTAGTTTGAAGGTCTACTTGGTATCCAAGATGGTCATCTCAGTAAAATTGGCCAAGTCTGTATGATTCCATGTGAGGTGAGTTTTAAAAAAACAAGTTTAAACTCTTATAATGCCAAGTTAAAATAAGATTTGATAGTGTTTACCACGTCAACAAAATACAACTCAAATTCTATTGCTCTGATGCAATTACCCAATGCCTTCTTTGTAAAATAAGTAGGAAGAGAAACTTAGAAAGAATCAATTTATTGTAAAATGGTTTGTCATTGTTTGAAATACATATTCAAATACTCTAATTATGTGTAGCACCTACAAATTTCTATAGATTTACGATGAGTAATTCTCGCTTGCGTACATGGAGAAGGTGCATCCAATCAGAAGCACCTAAAACATTGCAAGCTTGAATTCAATTTCTAGTCACGGATAACAAATTTACTACTGTTAAAATAGGAATGAGGTTTTAACCCTGTAATCAGAACACACCAGCCGTGGAATCTCACCAAGACCCTTTGTAGTTCACTCTCTCTGAACTACAAATAATGCCAAGGGAATTCTCAGAAGGCTTGATACATGTGTATGCCACAATAGAGTTCTAGAAAGAGTTAGTATTGAACTCTCCCATGGCCTTCAAACCCCTTGTTCTCTGCATCCACCCACATATTGAAGAATTCAAGCTTAGTAGTTAAAACAATTAATAGGAAAATCACAATGTCTATGAAACAAATCACAAAAAAGTCCAGATGGTAAGCTTGATTTGCAATACAAACCTTTTTTGTGCTTTTCTTTTCTCATACTTCGTATCGAACTTGTGACAACTCTTAAAGCCATGAATCAAGACTGGGTAGCTAAATAATCAAAGGAAAAACTCTTATAAAACTACAAATATATTCACATAAAAGAAAAAATTGAAGTAGTTCTGAAGCAGTCAAAGATAGAGAGATATACAAGTAGATTTTTATTAAACTAAATTGTTGGAAATAATACTGAGAGGGGGGGAGGGGGTGAATCAGTATTATCAAATCAATATAACTTTTCCATGTCGATATTAAGATTCATATACGATACCTCAATTAAGGATACCCGCATATATACGCAACTGTGTTTAATGCAACTAGCGTATATCCAGTAAACTTATGATTCAGTTAGTTGATCTTCAATGAGTGCATCCTTGGTTCAGATCAAGCTAAGCATCACAAACCCATGACCAGCATCCTAGATCTCACACTTCATCAGATATTCAATCCTTTCACACTTGCCCCCTTTGGCCTAATGATCTTCTCTTTATATAGGTTTAGGCTTCTCTCAATACCATGGTCCAGAACCATGTTGAACCAATACCTTGGACCCAATACCTGGGGTCAACACTTCGGACCAAATACCATGGACCAATATACCATGAACCAAAACTTAGTTTTCCGACATATACGTGCCTTTCCTTCTGTGAACCTTCATGTGTATGTATACACACATTTTTTTCTTCTTACTCGTGTGTATACACACTTTCATCAAGGTTCGCCTGCGTATATCTCTCTCTTGACCTGTTGTACTAAGATTTGTCCTCTGATTGAGTTGCCATCACCTGTATCATACCTCTGAGTGAGTTTCCATCGAGGACAACACTTGTATCATAATGCCAACAATCTCCCCCTTTGGACTTGATGGCAACCACCACACAAAGTCACTCTCCCCCTTTGACATCAAGGGCAAAGGGCGGACCAAGATATTCTCTTCTTTGATATACATTCTGCTGTCCATGCTCCCCCTGAGTACATGCTGAAGTTTGTGATTGAGCTCCCCCTTTTTACATGCGAAGATGTACCAATCTATCCATACTCCCTCTGAGCACATGCAAGGTATACAAAAGCATAACATGACTCTATACATACATCAATCTCCCAACCAAATGGGGATACACCATTTTGACTCATCCACCCAACCAAGTGGGGATATACCAAATGTTTATACATGACTCAAAAATAAGAAACATTACATCATCCATCCTATGCATAGTGGGGTTACAAATCAAAGACCAACAATCTAATCAAGACCATGATAGTCATTAGCAACTATCATACACCATATATGATCTGCACCATAAGCATCAGCATCCAGCTCAGTAACCTGCAATACCATTCTTTTGACCAACCAGCAAGATGTATCATTTAGCCACATAAGCATCATCACCAAAGACTTCTAACCATAATGCCAACAATGCATTATTAGAAGTATATGCTCCCCCTGAACCTGTGTCATACGATCATCAAACAGTGACTGAATCATATCAGACTTATGTACTGTTACTTTTCTTTAGAACATCATATACGCAATTGTGCAGTGTCTAACTCGCGTATGTACACGACTTGTCTTTATGAACCCTACGTATGAGTTGTAGAACACTGATTTTCCACACTTTCAGCTTCCTCTGGGTCTGTCATGTCTCTGTACTCTGCTATGCCACATCTTTCTTGTTGTACATCCTTTTTCTTCCATATCTTCAACTGTGATGATGTTTTCTCCTTTTGGTATGGTGTCCACAATCTTCTCCTGCATTCCTTTGCTATGTGTCCAAGCTTGTTACATGCATAACATCTTACATGTTTCATATTCCTTCTAGAATAGGCAATGGCTTTGTGACCAAACATATTGCAAGCAAAACAATATCCCTTAAAGTACCTGGAACATGATGATCTTTCTGTGTGACAGTCTTGAACCATTCTACTTCTCCATTTAGCTGCGACATGTCCAAGATTATGACATACATAACATTCAACATTATTCATTGGAGGAAATAATCATCTATCACTTCCACAGTTACGAGCAAAAGATTTCCTTTGAGGAATTTCTTTCCTTGGTTGTTGATGGAGTTGTCCTCTGATCTCCTTGTTGATCATTTTAGATTTCTCAATAGAGTTCCTTGCCTCACCTTGTGATCTAAATTCACCTTCAACAGATTCATAAAAACCAAGACCAGTTTTGATAGTAGGGGATCTTTTACTACCAAGAATGGCATCCAAAAGCTTAGTACTATCTTGAAATCGTAACAATTTATCCTTTTCTTATAATTTACCTTTGAAGGTATTTACCTCAACCTGATGTTGTTCTTCCTTTTCCAGACATTGCTTCTTCAAAATTTCTTCAGACTTTCTTCCTTCTTCCACTTGTTGCTTTAGATTGAGAATCTCTTTTTCTTGTTCTTCATTCAGCTCCTGCAGCATTTGTTGAACTCTGAAGGAACATTCCAGGTGAGCTTTTAAGCTGATAATTTCTTCTTTGAGGGCACTCTCCCTTTTGGTAGGTAGATCTTGTTGATATATGATTTTATTTGATGCTTCATTTGCTTGTCCATCTTCAATCTGAGGTGATTCAAGATCTGAATACTTGCTTCCACTCAGCGGCAGGCTGTCATTATTCCTTTGAGTTGTCTTCTTCTTTTGATGCGCTTTCTTTTCCATTGTTCTACGGATCTCCTTCAAGCGATCAAGCTTCTACCAAAGGACCTGCTCTGGTTCCAATTTTTGGAAATAATACTAAGAGGGGGGGGGGGGGTGAATCAGTATTAGAAAATCAATATAACTTTTTCATTTCCATATTAATATTCATATACGCTACTTCAGTTAAGGATACCCGCATATATACGAAACTGTGTTTAATGCAACTAGCTTATATCTAGTAAACTTATGATTCAATTAGTTTAGCTTCAATGAGTGCATCCTTGGTTCAGATCAATCTAAGCATCACAAACCCATGACCAACATCCTAGATCTCACACTTCATCAGATATTCAATCCTTGCAAACTTTCCCCCTTGGGCTTAATGATCTTCTCTTTATATAGGTTTAGGCTTCTCTCAATACCATGGTCCAAAACCATGTTGAAACAATACTTTGGACCCAATACCTGGGGTCAACACCTCGGACTAAATACCATGGACCAATATACCACGGACCAAAACTTAGTTTTCCGACATGTACGCACCTTTCCTTTTGTGAACCTGTGTGTGTACATATACGTGCATTTTGTTCTTCTTACCTGCATGTATATGCACTTTCATCAAGGTTAACCTACGTATATCTCTCCCTTAACCTATTGTACTAATATTTGTCCTCTGATTGAGTTGCCATCACCTGTATCATACCTCTGAGTGAGCTGCCATCAAGGAAAACACTTGTATCATAATGCCAACATAAACATGAGACTATGTGCCATATAAGATGAAAACAAAGTGGTTACAACTTGTATGACTTGTAAATTAGGCACTAGAAAATGGTAAAAGAGATAAAATAATGCAACCACCAACAGTTACCTGAAATGAAAGAAAATGACAATGAAAACAATAAGGAAATGGTGTTAGCTAGTGCCTAGTATTAATGATAGAAAATAACAGTGGAAACAATAAGAAAATGGTGTTAGCCAGTGCCCAATATTAGTAGAAACTTATAAGAAAATTATTATAAAATGGGGATCCATTGTAGGTGTTGATTGCCCCATTATATTATTCTTTAACAACCCTCATCTTTCCAATGATGGTAAAAATCATGAACATTTTCAACTAGATTTCCTAATTTTGGCTTTTAAATGAGAATGGTAAAATCTTATCCAGATTACTCAAGTAACATTAGATAATATTTATAAGGAAAAATATATTGAAACAACAAGGGTGAGTCCAACCACCACAATAGGGAAACTGAGTCTTGATTCAATGGTGGGATTGACAACTTATTAAGTTGTCTACAGGGTTTGTGGTTTACCTTATCCAAATGACATGCCTTAAAGAGAGATAGGGGAAGGGTCGATTTTCATAGAATACATATTCGTTGGACCTGTTATGTCAGGCCAAGGAAGTTTCTTTTATGCAGTGCAACCCTCGCCTTTGGAGTACTTTTTTCAAATGAGCTTAGAATTAGAAAATAAATAATATGACCTATCTAATAAAAAATATCAGTTTAAAGTGAAATTTGGAAATGATTCATCCACTCCAACCAAGTATAGTATTTTGAGATTTGGCTAGACTAAGGAGAGCAGTATGAATGGTGGAGATTAGTCACATGTAAGGCTCGCTGGATAAATTTCACCCATTTCTTAGGCCTCAGGGGCAACTTGGAGCCCTTGATGGCCATGAAATCCTCTTCTTTCTCCTTGCTGGAGAGGGATATGATAAATTTGGGCCACACAAACACCCCCAAGTTGGAGACCTTATTATCTTGCATTGTATCTGCATCGGTGGAAATATTGTTGGTATCATCAGTGGAAGAACACCCATTATTCCCTTGCAGAGGAAATCTTTCGTTATTTTCTGAGGATGAATGACCATTGTTATGGACTTTCATGCCCATAGGACCTTACAATTAGACTTGGCCCTCTGAAGGCCATGCCATTTAATCGGGGCAGATATCATAGCAACAATGAACCTTGATAGATGGTTTAATGTTACATCAGATTCAACATTGCATTGTATCTGTATCGGTGGAAAACTTATTGGTGTCATCAGTGGACGAACACCCATTATTCCCTCACAGAGGAAATCTATCATTCTTTTCCAAGGATGAATGACCATTTTTATGGACTTTGATTCCCACATGAACTTACAATTAGACTCGACCCTTTGAAATCCATGCCATTCAATCGGGGAAAATATCATAACTAGAAAAAACCCTAATAGATGATATAATACTACATCAGATTCAATGTAGAAAAACCTCCAGTTGGAAATGCAACCAATTTTGATAAAGCATATGAAAAGTAAAAGAGAGTTTGAAATTTTGATGAGAAGACAAATTCCAACTCGAATTTCTAGCATATTCTTGAAGGTGGAACCAAACTTGTGGGCATTGATAGTGCTCAAACACTCGAGAAGAGAGATCAATTTTCCTAGAACATTGGTCTACCTTCTACTTCTCTTGCTCATTGGTGACATCTCATTAGTTCCTTCCATATGACTATACCCGAAAGAGCTTGTGGGCTGATTCTACCAAGCCACCATAGAATCCTCATATTCTTTATAATATCCACGAATAGTTTTGTTAGTGTCATGACTGCTACAGGAATATTTCCTACACTCATTTCTCCTAGTTGATATTCTACAGTGCTCAATGCATCATTAGAGTCCCAAGGTGATCCGAACAAACATGAATGCAAAAAATTATAGATATAACCATAAATATAGAGACACAATAACATAAATAACACTTCATTTCATTAATATCAAAATACTGAGATATGCTTACAAACTGAATGGAAATAAACTAGCTCGGGCAACGGTAGCTTATCTTTGAGAAAAGATGTGATGGCTACATGCCTTTGAACTGTGTTATAATGATGCTCAAGGGCCTATTTATTATTGAAAAACAAGGGAAAATCCTAAAAATCCAAAACCCTAACCATAGGAGATGGAATGCCAAGAGTTTGTGGGCCTCGTTGGGTTAGTTGGGTAGCCAACTTCCCTGGTCGTAGCTTGGTCATATTATCTCTATTTGGCACGTATGATACCTTGTTGCAAAGGTCTCTTTGAGTACTACGGGATTTGTGGCAAGCACTTTCCTGGGTCTAGGGGCCTGCTGCAGACCTCAAAAAAATGTTGTTTAGGGGGTCAAAACTCCTCTAGAAGTTCAAGACCCAAAAAACTACTAAGAATATTAAACGCTGAAATAAAAAAGGAAACAGATCAAATCGACTGGAGGTTTAGGTGGAATAGGTGGGTGGCCACCAATATCCACCTAGATCACAAGGTTTTAGCCTTTCACCCATGCCACAATGTTTTCACAAACTCCTTTTCCCTCCCCTCATCCACAATTTTACTGGATTTTGCATTGCACTCTTGGAATCCACCGGTCTTCACGTCGAAAACTATTTCAAAGTGGACATTTTTAGATTCCACATAAAGTTGTTAAAGAAACCTTTCCCCATATTTTCTACGATCATGCCATTCCATGCCTTTGCCATTTTAGATGTAAATGATCCCTAAGACACTGACCCTTTGTTTTTCCCCTTTCTTCCACCTGTTTTGGGAGCCTGCTAGAGTTTTGGTGGTATATGTATTGTTGTGCGTTGTGAAGGTTTGAAGAGGAAAATGTTGTGAACATCAGTGCCAAGAGGAAAAAGGATGACTAAGGGGAGGCATAATACATACACATAGGAGGTCAGACCTTGCCAAGTGTAAAGTTTTTATTAGTGAGAACAACAAAAATATAGTTTCTTGATTACTGTCTGCTCACCCCAAGCCCGCAAAGAAAATGCCTTTCAGCGTAATTATTATAAAACATGGTTTATTTAGAAAATAAAATATATTAAGCTATATAATGAATTATTAAATTGATAACTATTTAATATTGGTTGACTTTTAGTGATGTTTCTATGGATCATCTTATAATGTTTTGGACTATTCAGAAGACCCATCACTAGTAAGTCAAGTTTTTATGTCTCTTTCTCATGTTTATGCAAATAAAGTAGAGAATGGGTGGGAATGTTTAATTCGTGGTACTAAATATGTGATAAAAAAAGTTATCTTACGTTTACACACAATATATTGACAACTATCCATGTGAGAAGTACTAGAGTAGAGGGTTTGGATCAACCAAGCCTTTTCAATATATACACATATTAGTCTTTAGGAGTTCATGTGTTGTAATGATGGATGCATTAAAGAGGGACAATCAAATTAACTCAAACTAGTAGAATGGGATAATGATGGGTGGAGGTTAAGTTGAACCTATTACGGGATCCTCATCTTTAGTTTCTCCTCGGTCTATATGTTATCCGTAGGTGATGGAACCTTTTCACAAAAATATTTTGAGCATTAACATTTGTTGATTACATATTCATCTTGTTTCATTAATAGAATTATATTTCTTGATGAAACAAGTAGAAAAAATCCTATTGGTGTGTTAGGATTCAAAGTAATTTTTCCTTCCCCTAGTATTATTTTGTAACTTGAGGAGGTGGAGGATTTTGAGGATGGCATATTATCTTCTTCTAAGCAATGTGAGTAGGTATTTTACTTAGATGTTCTAGGTAAAGCAAATTTTTCATTTGCTTTTAGATACGATCCAAGAGTAAGGTCTGTAAAGTATAAATAATTGTGGTTGGATCAATATATTATTTTTCAGCACTATTTTAGAGCGGAATATTTGGAGGAATCAACTTCATGTGTAATTTTTACTACTTCTCCCACCTTCAAAATTTCTGAATAAAAGCTTTAGGATCCATATTGAGGCCTCAAATGACCACATTTTTTGGTTTCAACCTTTTTATGGACTTTGATTCCATAATTCACATACCTGTTGATAACGAAAAATTTCCCAGCAACAATTTGTGACTCTCTCTAGTATGAGGTCCCAATTGAACCTCATAAATTTTGGTATGAGGGGACCATTCAAATTTTTTCTCAAATCCCATGCTTAGTTGTGTGTAAGTACTATGAGATGTGTGTGACCACCACAATGATGGGTGCACCTATTGGGCTAGTAACTATACTGAATGCAAGAATACTAACCTATTTAAAGGAGGAAATTCATGAGAAAATTCGAGGTGATGAACTCGTAGAAAATTACTTATATCCACATTTAAGGATGGTTTATTATAAACCTGGAAGGCATTTCACACTTAGATTATCAAAACAGGACATAAAATAGTCATTGACCAAACCAATAAGTATCTAATGTAGAAGGCAACCAAACTGAAACCAAGTCAATCGATGTTACTTCCCAAGGATTCAACATGCAATTCTTCTTATCCAACATGTCCTTATTAAATACCTTTTGAATATGAAATCCATTTATGCAGCTGTCAAATTCGTCAGCTAGTAATTGAGAAAAATGTTAAGAGTATCTAGCATATCCATTAGTTCTCATAGTTTATTCTTGACCTCTTTGAACGTGGAAATTTCCTACTCAAGTATAGAGGATAACTCATATATGTTTTGTTTCTTCTTATGTTCTTATGATTACTCTACCTATTCTCTCATTTGGATATTTTCAGCAACAAGCTGATGAACTAGTCATTGCATTGACTCCAATCAGTCCTCACTTTTTCTAAGGCAAGCTTGTTGTAGTTTATCCATAACTAAAATTATCCAATCAGTCTAGGAAACTTTATTTTGTTTATTTTTTCATAGTATGACAATCTTCTTCCTCATTCTCTTCCACCTAATAGAAGCTTCTCTGGAGACAACATGAAATAATTGAAATGCCTAAATATCCAATACATCTTTTGGATCATATCATAATTGAGTTCGTTTAAGTTATTGTGTTGAGGTATTATGACCATTCAATTTTAGTGAGTTATAATTGTGTATTTTATTATGTGTTATTATGTTATCCTTCAAGTGGACTTCTTAGGATGTCCTGACAGCTGTGGAACACCATTCAATTAACCTTTTGTTACTATTGTTGTTACCACCATCATTTATGTTGGTGAGATAGGTTCTTTATTTCATCTGAATCATGTAGTTATTATTTATTTCTTATATATTTTATATGTCGAATGAATTTGTATGTTCCAATGAAACATCCTAGGTTTGAATCCCCCATCCATTACTGCACTATTTTTACTAATTTCTTATTATATTCTTATTCCTTCAATTAGTGGGGAGTTAGCTTTCAAGTCGACTACTACATGTCATTGTCCTATCCTTCTTTTATCTAATTGACTTGTCTACCCTTCAAAAATTATTGTTGGGGATGTTCCTATAAGCTTTAGTGATAAACTCATACCTTACTCCTATTGAGTTTGTCACTTTACCTTTTCATGTTCTCCAAACATCCTCTATGTGGAAATCTCAATAAAAATTCCCTTGCTTTCCCAACTGCTTCTAAAATTTGAGAATTTTTTGTTAAGTCCACGAAATCCGTTGTCTTAGTTTGTGTTTGGTCAAAATACCTTTCATGACTAATTTTTATAAATATTTTTTGGTTATTTCTTACAATTATTTCTAAAGCTTGGGCTCCTCTAAGATGATATCTTGCAGTACTTTTGTCTAGTTTATTCCAAAAATTTGTGCTTTATCAATGGTTATGTATCTTGATTGACCTGTCAGCTTCTTTTTAGTTAGTCTCACTAAAACTTACAATTCCAATTTGAAATTTATAGTATACAATTCTAACTCCCTTTCATCTTCGCACTCACCCTTATTTGTGGGGACAATTGTCTTGATCAATGTTCGGAGGATTAGATCTAGAATAAAAAATACTATGTTGGTTTGTTGATTCATCTCATTAAAAATTTCAAGTGCATATGGTACATATGATAAGTATTCTGGATGGGTTTCAACTAAGTTGACACAATATACTTCTATTGAGTCCAAAAGAAAAATAGATGTGTGATTAGTTGAGAAGGGGTTGATGGACTTGCTATGGAACTCACAATATCAATGATACTTTTTCCATATTTTATAACCCAATTTCTAAAAATTTCTCAAAGGGATGGAGACTATGTCTTTGCCAACTAATTTCTAGCAAAGAACTTAAAATTCCTCATGAACGATATGACATTTCAAGTAAAATAGGTCTCTCCCACTAGAGTGATCTACAACATTGCTAACTAAATAAGAAGAGATGGGAACCCTATCAACTTCATATAATTTTGACATCTTTTTTAGTTATTCCTTAGGATGTTGGTGACATGATCCACCTATTTGTACTTCTTCTTCATCCTAACTATCTTCCCAATGGCTTCCAAGATATTCAGTTTCACATCCAATGCCGGACCCATCAAGTAAATAGTAAGGGATACCATAATGAATGCCCACTTTATCTTTGGTTTTTTTTACATGCAAGTCCCTTTTAGTTCTCTTTTGTTTTTGCTCCTATAACTTCCCTCAATCAAGCATTGGAGTCTATTTTCATAGGATTTATGAATTATAAATGCAGGAGCCTTCTTTGGAGATGAGAATTCTTCTGAAATTCCTAATAGGAATTTCATTTGCATGCTTTTTCATACAAATACATTTCCAAATGTGTTAGACTCCTTGGATACATTGCCACCAAATCTTAACCCCCAAATATGCATCTAAAGTTGAAGTATGTCTTAGTTTTACTCTTATTATTTGATATTTTATCTCCTTAGGAACCAATCTATGAATGTTAAAATCCAAATAAAGAAGAAAACCATTTGTTAAAATATAAATGAAGATGTTGAAAATTGCCAAAATACCTAATTGGGACTTGGTTAGGTGACCCGTAAATTCTGTTAGACTCCTAACATTAGATCATATCTAAGAGAATCCTTTTGTTATGACCCCATTCATTTCAAATTGTACTCTTTGAAGATCTTTTGTGATAGATTTTAGCTTAGAAAATATCAATGCATTTTTTTCACAAAGTGTCCAATTTTGCAAGACCATGACTCAAGTTATTTAAGATAGTGTGCTCATATTTGGTTAAACACAATATTTTTTTTATTTTGGAAGTCATTTATACCACTTGGTTCATCTTTTCCATCCATGTATCGAATTCACAATGTGTTTTTGAATGAAGCGATTTGCATCTTTCCATAAAAGTATGCCTAGGGATTTATATGGGAAAACACAACATTTTGTTCGACTCCTAGAGTCCTTCTACTATGATTCCATTATCCATAAATTTATTTATTTGAGGATCTCTAGAGCTATATTTTTTCTTGGTAAGGATCAGTGTAGTTTTTGTTGAAAGGGTCGAATTTGGACAAAGTTGGCTTGAATAATTGTGGCTTGAACATGCTAACATTGGCATTTGACAAAAAAAAACTTACCAAATCTTATGGAAATTATTTATTCTATTTCTTTTAGTTTTAATATCCCTAAACTAAATTCATAATGTGTTTATGCATGGCTGCAGATGCTAATTATAACTTTGCATAAAAATGTAACCTGGACAAAGATTGGAAACCTATTGATTTTCTGACTTTAGTAATATGCTTTTGAGTTTGAGTAGGGTTTGGAGGTGTGATGTTGATCGGTTGGCTTCGAGTTTAATCTTGGGAACATGGAATGAGAGAGAAGACTAGCGTGGTTTGGGGATGGTACTCGTTCATATGTATTCAAAATTTTGGAGGATTTTATTTTCTCTATTCCCTGTCTGTTACCTCGGGGGAAGCAGGGGCTTTGTGGTAACATTTACCCCATTGTGTCTATCCACCTCTGATGAACGACTACTGGAAAGATAAATAGATACATTTATGGAAGGTATATACAACTCACCTGCATCATGGTGATCGAGGTGGTTCAGAATGAATGCAGAGGGAATGCTGCATTGTCCAGGTTCTGAACGAATTCTTGGAGGATGCTGCACTATCCTGTAGTTGTGAGATCTGGTGTGTATGGAATGCAGAAGAACCTCGAACAATAGTCCTATTATGGGTCTTCTTCTGTGAGTGTATGATGAAAGTTGTGAATTAGTTAGGGCTAACCCTCACCAATGTTGAAACCTAACTAACAAAACATTATGGAGAACAATGGGAGAGTAGGGAAGAGGAAGGAGATAAGAAGAGATGGTAGTGGGAATACTAGGGGAGGAGGGAATTGTGAAGAATAAGAAAATAAAGTAGAGTGCATGGGGAAGAGAATGAGCCACTAGGAAGAGAGCGTGACGAGGAAGAAAAAAATCTTGTATAAAAAAAGGAAAAAGTTGGCAGTATCAGTTACACAAGGATAGGTCCTACCTTGCTGAAACAACATTAGAAATGATATAACCGAGCTTATAGTATCACATGTTAGTGCTAGAAATTATGGGTGATTTTATGCTAATAAACCCTCACAATATTCATCTTCATTGTTGAATACCTTGTTTGAGAGTTAAACATGTAATTGTCTACCTTGTTATATTTTTTCTCTGTATGCATTCTTTTGTTGATTTTTGCGTTTTTTGCATCTATGAATTCCTAAGATTCTACATCAATAAGGTTCTTGTATATTTTAGTATTGGGGTTTTGATGTTTTTAGGATTTTGGTGTTGAAATATTTGGTTGCTTTTTCATTTTGGGTGCTCCTAGAAATCTTCTACGTCAGGAAGGTTCTTCTATGTTTTACGATTGTGTCTAGGATTTGTGTGTTGACAGATTTCACTATTTATTCATTTGAAAAAAACTATATTTTTAGTTTGGAAATGGTTTCAATTTAGGATTATTGGGTTTGGTCTTTTAATATGTGGGGGTTACCATAAATATATATTGGAAGAGTGACCTGGTTCGACATCATGAGGGTGTTTCTATATTTTGTGTTTGGATTGATGCTTTTCGGATTTGGGTGCTAATATATTTTGTTGTTTTTGCTTCTAGGCACTCCTGAATTATTAGTGTGAAAAAGACTTTGTATTGGTCTCTGTGTTTTACTAGATTTTATTTTAGGAGAGTCATTGGGGTTCTAGATGTATGATTTGGCCCTTTTTTGCAGAAATTTGGAGTGAGATAATTATTCCTTTTTAGTAATTGATGTTGGTGTTGTGGAAATATTTTGATACAAGAAATTTGGAGTGAGGTAATTATTGTTTTTTAGCAAATGATGTTGGTGTTGTGGCACTATTTTGATATGAGAACTTTGTACAGGAGGGGTGAATACGTTTTAGCATCCTTGGGTTGATGTTTTAGCATTATATTATTTGTACAATTTGTGTTTCATGGGTGATTGTGTTTTTTGAACTATTTTCATTTGGGTCCTTGGACTATTTTGGTATGAGAACTTTGTAAAGGAAGGGTGACTATGTTTTAGCATCCTTGGATTAATATTTTAGCATTGCATTATTTGTAGAATTTTTGCTTCATGGGTGATTTGTGTATTTTGGATTGTTTACATTTGGCTCCTTGTCCTAGGTAGGAGAAAGGGGTTTGCATGATTAGTGGTTGCATGTCCCATGATTAGGATACATATATGTGCTTCTGTGCAAGTTTTCCATGGTATATAGGGTACTATATTTCATCATTCAATAGTTGGTTGTTCCATGAATTATATAGATGCAAGAATCATTGGTACCTTTTGTTTATGCTCTATTTACCTCCATTATGTTGCACTACCATTTCCCACAAGGTTAGTTGTTTAGTTTTTAGTTGTATTTTAGATAGGAAGAGGACATTAGAAGTTAGAACTAAGGACCACCTTATTGTTGTGGGGATTCTAGAATTGTGTTTTGTGGATTTTTAGAAATATTTGGAAAGTTGGCTTGGATCATCACCTTTGTGGTTGGCTATAAGAAATACAATAAAAAATTTATTTCAAAAAAATATATGTTGGTGTTTTTCACATTTAGAAATTAATCTTCTTCCTCACCTCACTTATAAGTTATGAGTAAGGAAGGGATTAGTTTTCATTTAAAATTCTTTTGGTGTGAGAATTTTCATGTGCTACAAACATTGTCACTAATGGCTATGTGCTTACAATCCACCACTGTTTTCATTTCTGTTAATGTGGGGAGTAAATAATCTCATGTTAAGGGCTAGGGTCATACTAACAGTTTTAAGCCAGAAGACAATTAAAAATACAACCAATTTCAGCTTGAGTCCCAAACCGGCTGACTGATTTTATGGTTAATCACATTATAGAGGATAAATACATCTGCACTTCTACTCACAAACACCTAGGGGCCACAACACGGGGTAATCCTACTGAGAGATGGACTCATGATTCTAGAGGCCATGACCGAGCTTGAGGGTGAAGAACATCCATCTCTCGAAACTCTCCTTGATAGGCTTGTAGAATTTATGTGTTGGAAACTTCCTCTAGTAATCAAATTTGAGAACAGAGGTCCTTAAAATCTCTCCTAATCAGAGATAGTCTTAATATCGTGGGGTTCAAAAATCGGCAATAGACAGATTTTGTGTGTAGCCACTACCCTTGATTGTAACCATGAATAATAAACAATGTTGTACAATACTTGACTTCTTTTCCATCTATTAAACTATTTTATGGCCAAGGGCATTGTGGTATGCCACGATTAGAAATAAGATGCATAAAAATCATAGAGACATGATGCTGAGTGATATCTGTGTATATCTGGATGTGCAACTTTACACATGTTGTCATTATATTAATTATTCCTAAATGATTATGAATGGATATGTTGGGTCCCTATAATACTAGTGATTCCCCCATTACTATTGTCATTGTATCCCTTATTGTTATTATTGTGCCCCTATTGTCCCCATATTATTATTAGTGTGTCCCATCGAAGCCCACTATTTTTATTGTTGTGCCATTATACTATTATTGTTATGTCGGCTTCAATTATATTGTGACCCCTTAGACTCCTATATATAGAAAGGAGGTTTAGTCATTTGTATCATCCAAGGATTATTCATTTGTGTAATGTAAAGGGTGCTTCCCCCTCAAAGAGGCTAATTTTGAAGTCGTTGATCTATCTTTTCTTCTATTTTGTGAGCAGGTTACATAACATTTGGTATCAGAGCTTTGGATTCTAGGGTTTCCCTACTCCAAACATGTCATCATGGCATTTTCACTATAATTTTTTTTCTACAACATTTTAGAAGCTAAAACAAAACCCATTTGAGCTGAAATCACGATGATCCTCGGGGCCAAATTTCAGATCGTGTCTCATTACATCCTCGGAGATATGACCTAAGGAAGTTAAGGTTTTTGTAGGATCCCGAATTACATCCCAAAAATGTGAAGTTGGGAAAATTGTCATAAATTTCTCTCTCAGAATCATATTGAAATTTCATAAGAAGTGACAGAAGGAGCATGGATTGTAGTTTTGTATGCATCACTTTTAGGTCGAAAGGTTGAAACACTGACACGTGTCACTTCGTACAAGTTCGCTCAACTAAAAAAGTGTATAATTCAATCATATTGGGATATTTGGAAGAACTCTTTCTTGGAGAATCCAATTTTGATCAAACTGGTGGTGTTGGAAAGAGGACTCAGAGGGCTACCATAGTTCACAATTTTAGACCTTGGAGATCCAAAATTTCAGAGATACATCAGATTCAATATCAAGTTCCTACAATGTGAATAAAGGTGTGTAGTTTTTTTTAAATTTTGCATAAGTTTGGTTTCCAAAATTTGTTTGAAGGAATTCAAAGGGCATAGTGAAGCATAATTATCAGTAATTGATGCCCCGAAGAAAGAAAATGGAAACACCTAGTAAGCAACCTGAAAGCTCTAGCATGACTTATGGAGAAGAGGAAGAAATGCAACACGATATATCAAAATTACAAGGCCAAGTGCAACAAAATTCACTCTCACAAAAGGTAACAGAAGCTAATATGGATGGTTTAAAGAAAGGCGTGGAAGCTAAGATGGATGGTGTGGAAGATAAGGTGGATGGTTTAAAGAAAGGCATGGAAGATAAGATGAATGACATGGAAGCTAAGATGGATGGTTTAAAGAAAGGCGTGGAATCTAAGATGAATGACGTGGAAGCTAAGATGGATGGTTTAAAGAAAGGCATGGAAGATAAGATGAATGACATGGAAGCTAAGATGGATGGTTTAAAGAAAGGCATGGAATCTAAGATGAATGATGTGGAAGCTAAGATGGATGGTTTAAAGAAAGGTGTGGAATCTAAGATGAATGATGTGGAAGCTAAGATGGATGGTTTAAAGAAAGGCATGGAATCTAAGATGAATGGTGTGGAAGCTAAGATGGAAGGAAAAAACATATTGGAACCTGAAGTAGTCACAGAAAAAGAACTCAACAACTACGAAATCGATCAATTTCAGAGTATCTTATCAAGTGGAAGAACTTACCCGCTGAATATTCCACATGGGAGGATGAGAATTTTATACAGGAGCATCTAAAACTACTCAAGCATTGAGGACAACACTTTTTTGAAGGAGAGGGTCATGTTAGGTCCCTATAATACTAGTGATTCCCCCATTATTATTGTCGTTGTAGCCCTTATTGTTATTATTGTGCCCCTATTGTCCCCATATTATTATATGTGTGCCCCATAGAAGCCCACTATTGTTATTGTTGTGCCCTTATATTATTATTGTTATATCAGCTTTGATTATATTATGACCCCTTAGACTCCTATATATAGAAAGGAGGTTTAGTCATTTGTATCCTCCAAGAGTTATTCATTTGTGTACTGTAAAGGAGCTTTCCCCCTCGAAGAGGCTGATATTTAAGTCGTTCATCTATCTTTTCTTCTATTTTGTGAGTTGGTTACATAATAGGTGAAGTAAAGCCAATCCTCAATGGATGTAATCCATGTTGTTCTTCCTTGTACTTGTGCTCCAAATATTCTATGGCTATTAATTGTACACATCATTGATCTCTCATGAGTTTTAGCAGGCCCTGTCATTTTTTAACAAGCTCTCAATGACATTCTTCACTATTTCCCCAATACCAATTGGTGTGCATTTTATCCGCCTTAGCATGGATTCCTCTTCATGGTAATGACTCTGTACATATCTGGGATAGGTGTCCTTGCTTCCTAAAACCCTTTCTGAAGGGTATCACATTATTTTCGTCCCTCTTCTAGTGAGGAAATATTTTATTCAATGGTTCTGCACATAAATTAATTGGCCAAATTTCTGGGATTATAAAGTTAACCATCTTTTACAGTAAGACTTGGAGCCTGTCATGTTACAACTTATTTTCCTCTCTTCGTATGGTTTGATCATGGCGTGAAGC
Source organism: Pinus tabuliformis (assembly GCA_031772625.1). Classification (NCBI taxonomy): domain Eukaryota; kingdom Viridiplantae; phylum Streptophyta; class Pinopsida; order Pinales; family Pinaceae; genus Pinus; species Pinus tabuliformis. The sequence continues at coordinate 1,450,594,995 of CM062816.1, forward strand.
CCCAAATAGGCTAATAACTACCTTACCAACACTTCAAATAAATGCTCAGATGCCTATAATATTTCGTATGTTGTTTCTTGTCGCACCGTTGGCAAGAGGTTGTGATTTGGTGCATTTTAGATTGTACTTGGAATCTTGGGCATTCTACATTGTATATTCTAGATTTTACTTTCTATGGTATCCAATGGAGGTCGTAAAAAATTCAAACAACTAATTACCCAACCTAATCAGGTGTGAAATGGAACACTGTGTTATTTTGAAATGTTTCTCTGCTTGTCATTTCTATAGAACTTAGTAGTAAGGAATTTTCATTATAGGTATACTTATGGTTGCTTCCTTTTGATGAATCAAAGAAAATAAGACCTACATATTCCTACTAAATAATGTATCTTTTTCTAACTATACAAGGCTTATGTATACAATAGTATATATCTTTCTTCATGTCTAGTTCATTGATATGAGCATACATAGATGTAGAGTAGGTTCCTCCTTTCTTTGGAGTAGACTCAACAACCTCGATAGTTATTCTTGAGACTATGCAAATAGGAATACCATTTATGCTTCCTTTAGTGTCACTGATGACATGTTTTCTTAGGATGGTATAAAATCATTGAATAAATGGTTGTCCTAACATTTTTTATGCATAGGGCAGGAAATAAAAATAAAAAAAAGTATCCTAACAGTCTACAACAACTTTGTAATTCCTTTATCAACCAAGGGGTCTACTTTAGCTCTTGATGATAGTTCCCCTTGTAATTTTCAATTTTGGTTCTAGTGGAGAATTCTAAGTTGGGTGTCACCACATAATTGAACTACAAAACATGTATCTTCTCAAAGGATTTAGACACACATATTTGTTATGTACTTTCATCACCCTCTTAGCATGGGGTTGCCTCATTTTCATTTACTTTATTCTTGAAAGGGTTATCCCATTTTAATCTTTACAAAATTTTCAATCTTAGGGGAACCAAAGAAGGAACTTATATTTGGATGTTTAAAATTTGTGCAAATTCATATTCTAAGAGATGTTATTATCAAACCTGCCATGGATTTCAATGTAACAATTTTCTATTTTGGTCCTAAAAATATCACCAAGATCCTCTGAATTGCAGTCTCTTTCCACATCCTTGTTTCTTGTGCATTCTCAGTGTTCTCCTGTTATAACAACCACTTTATGTTCTTGATATTTTTTTTTTGGAATTACCAAGGCCATTCTCTATTTCAATTTCAATAGTACTTTTATTCTCAAATTTCAAATAACAAACAACTGTCTCTATATGTTTCTGATTCTAAAAAAAAATTTCAAGTCACCAATATTTATAACCTCTTGGTCAATGGATTGTTTACTTATGCAAAAATCATATCCCTGTGCATATTGTGTGTCATCCATGATAGGGGATCTCATTGCATTGAGTTCTACATTGTTTTCATAGTCATTATCAACCCCCGCATAAATATTTTCACCATGACTCTCATCATCCACATCATAACAAGGGTCATCATCAATGTCTTTGGAATTCAATTTTTCTTCACTTTTAATTCACATAATTTTCCCTCAATGGTATTGATTTTTCGTACCTTGGCGAAATCATAATTTGTTTATCTATCTACTGGTTTCTCCTCTCTATTCACATCACTTTTCTTGCCCATTGTCAAACATGGAGATATGTTACTAGAACCCTTGTTACAAATATGAAGGGGGAGGATAGGTTTATCCCTGGAGTGAACAAAAATGATCAATCCAAATTGTGGGCATAAGTTCTCATTCAAATCAATAAATTCATTATTAGAACCTAAAGTATAAATCTAGGAAGTCTCATGTTTCTCTTCCTGACTTGAAGCAACAATGTTCTCTTTGGTGTGGAAATCAACATTACCTTCTTTAAAAATGTTATCATCTTTATAGTGGAACTCAAGAACACCTACAATTCTATCATGCCCAATGTTTGTCCATAAATAATTGGTACTCAACTAAGAAGGGAACACACGGGCGAAGTTGCATCACAAGCTGGAAAGAAGATCAGTTGGAAATCCAAAGTGATGGTTAAACCAGCAACACATCTGCAACAAGATAAATATAATCCCATATGAAGAATTTCATACAAAACTACGTAAGTTAAACAACATACATTGCTAAGCAACCGGAACAGTCCAACTACAATAACAACATATGCATGAAATTGTGTTGGCTCTTATTATATAAAGAAGTGTAAATCCCAATCATAAAACACATCGATGTAAACTTGTTAGTCCCAACAATGGAACGTTATAGCCACATCCCCCTGTTCATCCAAAGAGATGAACTATCTTCGTGTAGTGGAGAAGCCAAGGTGCATTACAATACTATCCAAGATATTCCCAAGATAGTCTTATCAAATGCTTAGCTGATCAAAATCCTATACAATGAGTTATGAGGGACTGTTTATAGCAAAGGGTTAGGTGACCCTTGAACCCCTTTGTGATAGCTCATCTACCCTCATGACTTCATCTACTCTATGACTATTACATCCAACTATTGACACTTGTCTTACACTTGAGATGATGTTACATTACAATGCACATGTATTGATGTGAGACAACATGGCTTGAGAAAGCCATGTAGGACATCACTGAAACTTGGTCTGTTGTGATGAGACCAACTCTTTGGCATTTTTATGATGGTGAAGGTGGTGAGCTGATGCCTAGCTTGGTCGTCGATGATGGTGTGCATGCACATCATGGTGACATCTTGCTGAAGCAAACTCTTGCCTCCATTGCAGTCAGTGCATTGGCTCGACTCCTTCATCCAACTTGTCTGCTAACATGCGCATGATCTTCTTGAGTGCGGTTGAACTAGAAACAGATTAATGCATAGTGTCAGTGTTGATATTCAAGTGTTTGTTGGTGGTCATGCACATTAACTTACTGAGGTACATGTTCAACTCTAGTTGGACACTTCTTGTCTTACCCTTAGTGAGTGTGTTCAATGGGTTGGATTGCATGCATGCACAAAATGACATGCATGCTGCTGAATCCATTGCATGAAATCAATAACACTGCTCACGATGTCTACTCTGTGTTAGCTGTTGGGATTGATCTTTAACTTGTACGTGCGCACTTTCATCCGTGAGTGCATGTTGCACCCACTGTTGTTCCTGTTCGTGTTGCAACTCATTCATCTGCCTCTGCAGCTTCATGTTCTTCCTTGAGTTGTCCCTTCAGCACATGCAATTTGTTCATTGTTCCATTCTCTGTCTTTGTGTGATCTTCATTTCGCCCCATCACCTCATAGCCTGAGTCTCCAATGTTTCTTTCATCATCAGTGGATCTGCTTGATCTTGAAACTTTGTTCCACCACTATGTTTTCAACAACCTTCCTCTTGCATTCGCTGCATTTGTTGCATTCCATGTGTTCGCTGCATTCACTGCATTCACTGTATTCACTACATTTGTTGTGCTTGCTGCATTCATTGCGTTCGCTAGGTTTTGTATGTTGCCTTCAGTTTCTTTTCATGATGTTTCTCGTTGTGATATCCAACTTGATATCTTTGTGGCTAGGCAAGCTCATAGACATTTGATCGACTGCATCTCCAGGTGTGCTCTGAATGGTGTCTTCAAATCTGCCCTCTTGGAAACCACTGTACCTACACTGCTAGGAGGTAGACAAACACTTGCAATACCTAGAGACATGGCAACACTCATGACAATAAATTTGTCAGTCTAAAACCAATATGAACTTAAGAACTAACTTTCAACATACCTGTGTGACTGATCATGAAGGTTGCACAATTTCGGCCGAGAGGACGGGACATTGGCTACCAAGACTATGAGAGGCACAGTCTAGGCTACTAGGAGATTGGCTGACTATCGGAATTGTGAAATGTATAGTCCAGTCTCACTGCTGACTACTGGAATTGCACAATGCGTAATCTCAACTGGAAATGGTTGCAGGCCCAGTGACTGCATTGCACAATTTTATAGGCCAGTTGTCACTGTCCCTTAGAAATGCACAAAATAGTCCTGGAGGACAGTGCCTGGGAAAAAATGTGCATTTCTAGAGAGGAATATAGAGCCTTCCTTCCCCATATTACACAATGTTATCTCAGTGAAGGCAAAGTCCTGACCAAGGCTGGTCTGACTCGCTGATGGGCAACTGAAATCAAATATGACAGTGGATGCATGGTGACACTTAGTGAAAGTAGAAGTGATTGACAATGCATGCAAACATGAATGAAAGATTCAGTAAATAAATCAAAATGCCTTTGGCTGAGGCGAGTTGCTAAATTGCTGACCGTTCGTGAAAAACAATTTCATGCATGCTACAGCATTGAGATAGCAACGAAAATGGAAACAATGTTAGCACAAGCTAGTATACATGTAAGCAAAAGCAAGTGTTCAAAGAAATCAAGCAAAAAATACTCATACAAGTGAAAACACAAAAAGCGACAGAAATGCAACGCAAGGCATGGAAAGCGGGCTTATCCCAAAATAGCTAAGATGAATGTGACGACAATTCCTAGATGTGATGTGGGATGTTAGAGCTACAAGGTTGATGTGAGGAATGAGCTCTGCAGTGTCCGGTTGATGAGTTTTTGATAACATCGAATTTTTGACTCAGATACCACTAATCTAGGGAAAGCGACACTTGGTGGGATGTTTCTACTGTAATCCTTGCATGTAACCCCTAGCTTCTAAAAATAGCTCCTTGAATCATGGGATGCCTTTTACATGTTTCCTTTTGTTATTACGAGAAAAACCAAGTCATGCATGCATGCAAGTCAAGTTTCCTTAGTCCCGGGTGGAACTGGTCAACTAGACTACTCATGCATGTAGCTGCTCAACTGCTAGAGAAAAATGTGCATTTATGGATGGGAGATGGGCTGACTACCCAGGAGGTGTGTGCAATTTTTGGGTAGAGTTGCTGACTGCTGCCTAGATCTGCACAAATTATGGGGTGAGCAACCCTGCTGGGGAAATTTGCACAATTTCTGCTGGCAGTGTTGGCTGACATAATTGTGCATTTCTGGAGCCCAGTAGGCTACCAGACAAAATTGCACAATTTCTGGAGGGAAGGTTGTTTTCCCTCTATAAATGCACAATTTTCTTGGGGAAGCTTCTCAGCTTGTAGCTGGACCAAGTCCGGGTGAACAACCTATGAGGGTAATGCAACAAGTTGTGCTCGATAGGCTGCCTTTGTGCATGAAAAACACTGAAGCTTGTGTACTTAAGGAAGAAAGACAAGGTGTTGTGAAAGGTTGGTAGGGAGGCTCCAAAACGGGTTAAGGAAAAATTTTGGAGGGTGGTTGTAGCTACTACAACAACACACTAAGTATCTCATTTTACATTTGTAGAAAAAGAGTCTTTTAATTACTAAATTGAGAAATATAAATGTTATGTTATTTTGTCTGATCTTGTAGGAGGAAAATGAAAGGGATGGCTGGTCTAGGTAGCACCAATGGGCATGGAATCCATGATGAGGATGTAACCTATTCTTATCCTAAGATATCCTACCATTTCTTATCAAAACGGGGTCAAACAATTTGCTACAGGAGATTGTGTAGTTGCTATAGTAAACTGCTACAGGATGTTCTAATTTGCTACAAGGTGTCCTGGATTTCTATAGGAGGTTAGTTGAAGGGTTTTGGAGGGCAAGAATAATGAAATGAGGTGTTGGTGAGGTGTGTGAGAGTGGTATAAGGTGTAAGGAAGGTGCACATTGCTTAAGGCTAAGCTCATCACTCCAAGGAGGTTGGATTTGCCCGAGGTGACTGCTCATGGTGGCTGCAAAATAGGGGTTCAGACTATGGGATGGTATGCCTCAACAGAAGGTGGAGAGGACCTAGGTGAAGCTCATTGGATGAGTCCCTTCATACAAATCAACAATCCCTGCAACAAAAAACTGTTTTTCTTTTCATTTATGCATCACTACATGTCAACATTATGAATTGAACTTGAGAAAGTTGATCTATCTATTATTAAGGACTAGATCTATGAAATGGAATTCCTTTTAAGATATAGCAAACATAAGGAAACAATATAACAACTACAAGTGATTCCAAGAAATCATAAACAATGATCTAGCTAAGAATGAACCCTAAGCTATGCAATGACCAAAAGACAAGCTCTATTTTTTGGGTTCTGAGAGTGGGGACCTCTAATAATGATTCCATGAGGGAGATGAGATAGAGGTGATTGTCACAAGATTTTCTCAACTACTTCCCTTCACTATTGCACCACTAGTCTACGTCTTAAAACTAATGGAAACTAGGTTAAGAAAAAATTCAAATACTTGTTAAGCTAAAGAAAACATAAATAAACTTGAACAACTAACTATCATTCTAATATAAGAATAGATATACAAAAAGAGAAACTTTTTATGCTAGGGTTAGGCCCTAACCCAACAGCTTCATCCCTCTCGTTCAATTATGTGATGGATCAAAACATAATTTCTCATTATCATAAAAATTTCAAGTACATCACAACAATAACAATCAAAGTGTTTTAACTCAAAATTGCCTCTTGTCTACAAAAAACAATCAAATCCTAATGCGTACCTTGAATCTCTTATTTATACAAAAATAGAGCTCCCAACAACTCCCTAGAAAATAGGGAGACTTGGCTCCCTAACTCTAGAATGACACTTTCTTAACTGTCATTGCCTTGGCTAACATGACTTACTTGGCTGCTAGTAACTCTGAGTCGATGAGATCTGGTGGAGGAATCTTCGAATGATTTGAGGAGTTAATGAGGGATACCATTCTCCTAAAATCTCTCTTGTTTGCCCACTTCAAGTTCCTGCACTTAAGTCAACCCACAACTGCTCCAATTCCTGCATTTAATACATATTAAGCCACATGACATAGTAACTCACCTTCACCCTTCTCACTAAGAAAAATATAACAAAATATGTAAATAAATGTGAGAAAAGTCAATTCAATAAGTTGGAGATTGGCATTGTGACCCATATAGTTTACCTATTGATGATCCTCATCAGTGTTCTTAAAATCTTGTTTTATTATTTCACTTGACCTTTATTGCATGGTATACTAAAGAGAGATGATCAATTAAAGGGAGTTGTCAATCCATAATTTTATGATAAATATAAGGAACCTCCAATCTTAATACCCTTGAATGAGTTTGTTCTCTTTACCTCCAATAAAGGCCTACTCAAACCTTCAGTGGTAGTGAGGAAGAGTAGCGATGACAAGGGGCACTTCTGTCTTAGCCATTTTCTAGACATAAAGAAAGAAATTGCTGAATCATTTATCAAGACAAAATAAAACGAAAAACAACATGTGATGTGCAAACCTTTGCTTCAAGGATAATAAAACCTTGATATAGGGAAATTGCTTCAGCTTTAATTTTTTTTGGATATGCCTAACCCTTGAGCATAATTAAGTTCACATTTTCGCTTGTTTTTTAAGACAACCCACTCTCCCCTACCTCTTGTACCTATATCTATACCTATCTGAAATATGTATAGGTATTGGAACATGAATTTCCAAAACTTTAGAACAAAAACTAACAATAACAATTGGATGGTCAATCTTAGATATTACAGATCCATGTTAGTCCATACAATTTGGATAAGCTTTGACACTTCTGAAACACTAACCTCCAAAAATTAGGTCATTAATTTGAGTTGAATTTGAGACACGATATCTATCTACCATCCATCTAACTATCAAATTTGAGAAACCATAGTCCATTCAGCTTTGAAGGTAGTGATGTTGACCACATAGAAGAAGAGTAATCACCTTTGATGGCATTTTCATTTCAGAATATTCCACCTAATTTGTTAATGTTTGATTCTGAAAAAGAAATGGGATGTGATTTAAATCTTGCATTTGAAGATGAATTCGTTCTTTGAGTTGAATTTATTCAACACATTTCTTTAAAGGGTGTTATCTCATTGGAAGAGAAACTTCTTTGCAAGCTGGAGGTTGGTGGTTCGATTCCATCATGCCCTAACATGAATTAATCACTGAAGAAATAAGGATATTCATATTCTATATTTTGTTTCTAAAGATATTTTTTTATTGTCTCTATAGAGAGAATAACTGGGATTAAAGACATATTGTCTCTATAAATACAATAATTGACATTTAAGACATACTATCTCTATAGAGACAATATCTTTTTAAACATAGCTATTGTCTCTTGAAAGTAAATTTTCTTAACTTGAGACAAAAAAGAAATTGGAAATTGTGTTTATGTGGGTGTTTGAACATGCCAATCATATTTTTTAAACTTCTTCATAATGAGTAACAAAAAGTTAATTAATCCATTCATTATCTTCATAAATTTGTAGCGATCCATCTTACAAAAGAAACACCCTCTATGGAAACTATAGTATAAATGTACGCCTCCCAATTATCTACCATTAAACTCTTTGTGCATGCGAAACACCAACATGCACGACTCTTTCACCTTATCCTCCTCTTCCTTCCTTTTATATGACATCAAGAGAATCATTAACTTGAATAAGCAGACTATCCTCATCATGTTTTTTGGTTGAATAAAAGGAGACACACATGGAAGGAAGATTATGGTAGTTTCATCGTTTTACTTTTTGCGTTTTACCCTAAACTTTCATCAATACAATTTTTGTTTAAATTTTTTATTAAAATTTTTTAAAATCTACACATTCAGAAAATTAAAAAAATTTGTCAAGTTTTTATTGGCCTTATAATATGGAGTTCATTTACTGGGTGTTTATTAATAGTATGTGGAGTTCATTAAGTACGTGGTTATAAATAGTTAAGGGGTAGTGGGTCGTTAATCATTCATATCCGTCAATCTTATTATGATTGTAGGTTAATCGAGTCCATTGAAGTGGTTAATTGGGAATTGTTTCCATCTATAATCTATGTTAATTATTTGCAAGGACAATTTTCATAATTCCAAGAAATATTTAGGTGGAGGTCAAATTAATACATCATTGGTCCCTCCCCCTCTAGCTTCCCAAGAAATGAATTCAAGCTCCTATTTCTAACTCTTTTGTATCAATTCCACTCTACCTTGGGTTCCCTTGTCTCACTATTGGTGGATAATCTATTGCAATTATGTAGAACACACTTACTTTAATAAAGTTGATATCAATAATGCCCTAAATGAAACCTGATGGGGTGAAGCTGCACGATTAGACAAATCCATAATTTTAATTAATTTCACGTGCAATTAAAACCTCTGTTGACGACACCGATACACAAATTCGTAATTTAATTAATTAAATTATGTGTTTACAAAATTATCAAACCCTGATCACTTTATCGGAACTCAAAACAAATTAAATTCCAGTCTAAACCTTTATTGTGTCTAAATTCTAAATTAACCTGCACGCACTTTTGGAAGCGATATCCCTAGGATCTCATCCAACACAATGAATGGTTGTGATCGATCCGGAATTCAACTAGATCAAATTGTATTCCATAAAATATCGCGTCTATTTTTTAAAATTAAATCCTGTGCACTTTTCGACGTGATTACCACCGAATCTTACCCATTCAAGTGGATGGTCATGATTGATTGAGATATTAACTCAATACTATAAATCATCGCATCCATTTCTGGAATTAACAACTCCGCTTGTTGGCACGGAATAACCGCAGATCTGTTTCCCGTCGATCGAATGGTTCAGATCTTCTCACGGGGTTCTCACGAATTTTGTTGGGCTTCATTCTGCCAAGTCTTATCGCTTCTGCCATATTTAGTCCATATCTAAACTATATTCCTGTGACCTTGAAACATAACCAGGCTATTAATGGTTACTGTAATTAACGACAATTCAGCCTACAATTTAAGGATTCAACAAAAGCAAATACATAATAGAAGATCACACAGAAACAAATTTTGAACACAAAAATCCTTCCATTCATAAGAGTATTTACATACATATTCAGAACATCTCGTGTTCTGATTTATTATCTCCACTACTTAGCTCTCTCTAACACTCCTAACACTCTATAACACTCTGTCTAACCCTCTAACACTCTGTTCCTCACTCTCCTCGCATGCTTACATTTATAGCTTAATTACATAATTATGGATTATTCTAAATCCATGATTTTCTCCATAATTCACTCAACTAATTCCTATTCGAGGATCTCGTATCCCTAAGATCTCTACGAGATCTACACATATTAATTATCCATGATATTGTCACATAGTTGAGAGTATTTTACAACTTAACCCCTCACACATAGATTTCTCACTCAATCTGTACAAGATGCATAAAAATAATTAAAAACATCACCCCCTAATTCAACCAAAATTAACAATAATACTTTGAGCAGGATGCTCCTGCATCAAAACCATTATTTCTTTGAATTCTATGTAGAACTAGCAAAGATATTCATACCCTGTGAAGCTAAACCAATAGAATGTTGAAAGATCAACCTGTGATACTTCACAGGTTTAGCCATTTTCTCCAAGGTAATATCACATGAAATGTAACCTAATACTATCCAATGACTTTGTGATGCCTGATTCACTCCCTTTTCTATCAGGCATATTCAAAATATCGTGACATAGCTCGATGTGGCAGTTGGTCAGTCCGAGTAGTATTGATTCACCTAGTTTCTATAGTATTGTTGAAACTCAAGCACGAGTTAATGACAGTGAGGAGAAGAGAAAATTGGTCACTCAAGAGATAATTAGGGAAACAATTTCTTCATAGTATACATTTTCCACACATTAATATACATTGGTAACAACAAAATATCTATGTCTATCAATATAATTTAACATTAAAAATCTATTTATTGCCAATATATTTTCTCAGTAAAGATAATATAAAAAATACCCAAGTTACATTTTTATCTAGCACAACTTTTAGCTTGATGGAAGCTTCCCATCTAGATTTTCCTTTGCATTTGACAAATATGGTAGGTGAAAATACCTGTATATTAACAAAAATCAAAGAAAGTATCACTTGCTTACTACTTTACACAATTTGTTCCCATAGTCATGTAGCTCAACCCTTCATTCCTTTGGGTAACTAATCCTTGCAAACATCATACATCATGTTATTGTACCACTTTGGTATCTCTTGTTGGCCTTCCCAATTAGAGAAGAATGGTATTTTTCCATCTACAACGACATTTCTTATCTTTGTAGCGAAGACATCTAGTATTCAATATACTTTAGGATTTCACTATAGTAACCAAACATATACACATTGCTTTTTCATAAAAAAAAATACATCTCTTTTGCTTAGGAATATTTTTCAAAGAAATCCAAATGTAATCATGAAAATGACTTACTGAAGATTTTCTACCTTACTGCAACTCCTTAAGAATGATATTTTTCAAATCTTCACATGGAAATTTGTTATGAATGTAGGCCACGATATTTACTTCTCCTTACATATTATTGATATGGTACATTCTACCTGTGGGACATTCACAGTTTCATCTCCATAATTATCTTATTGCTCCTTTCTATGCCTCCATTTTGTTATTAAGTGAAAGGAGTGGTATAGTTCTTGTTTTCCAATTCCAAATATAAGAGATGTTTGCATAATCACTTGAAGCCATCCAAGCTTACCTAGACTACAATGTATCACAAACAACACAAGTCGATAGTTTGTGAGAGATTGGTCATTAAGTTTGATAGTAACAATGAAAAACATCCAATTACATTTTTAAGCAACGATATTTTTTTCAAATTAATGTTGAGATGTTGCAATCTTCAGTTGTTGTTATGGACCTTAAATATTGTATTAACATACTTTCGAGACACTTTCAAGAGTAAATCTTTCAAATTCATGTTCACATGTTACAATGTTTGGATGTTGTTATGGACCTTAAATATTGTATTCCCATACTTCCAAGAGACTTTCAAGATTGTATTCACGTTGTGACAAATATTGTCTCAATATGAAAATCAATTATGGGCGACCATGGTCAACCATGGTCCAACATCACATTGTGACAAAGATTGTATCAATGTAAAAATCAACTATGGTCAATAATAGTCAATCATCATCAACCATGTTTATTTTAAGGTTTATAATATTTATCATAGGGTTTATATACCTTGGGTTTATAATATCAATCCCTTGTGTTTATTAATCTAAGAGTTCATATTCATAGGATATAATATTATTAATAGGGTTTATAATATTAATCATTGTGTTTAATTTAAATCTGTTGGGTTTATAATCATGGTTAACTATTGTCCAACATCAAATTCTGACAAATATTTTCTCAATATGAAAATCAACCATGGTCGAACATTTTAAAGAGATTATATACCCAAGAGAATAATATTTTCATATTGAGAAAATGAACCATGCTCAACCATCTTTATTTTAGAGTTTATATACCTTGGGTTTATAATGTTAACCCCTTGGGTTTAATACTATTCCTTTATGTTTATAATCCTTTAGAGTTTTAGAATTAGTATTTTTTAATTAATAACTAATCTAAGGGTTCACATACCTAAAGTATAATATTTTAATTATTCAATATTTAATCTTAGTTAATATTATTTAATTTTAAATTAATTAATATTACTTAATTTTTTAATAATAATATTAATGGATAATAATAATAATATAAAGTAATAATAATAATAATCCTAAGAACAATAATTATATATTAATAATAATAAATATTTCAAATGATTATAATAATTTTTAATTAACAATAATTATCTTTAATTAACAATAATAATTATTCTTTAAATATTGTTAATTAAAAAGTATTATAATCATTTTTAAATAATTATTATTACTTTAATTATTCATTAATATTAATTATAATTATCATTAAACAATTTAAAATTAAATAATATTAAATATTAATTAATAATAAATATAAATTATTAATTATTAATTAATAATTAATAATAATAATAATAATAATTATTATTATTATTATTATTATTATTTTATTGTAATAGTATTTTTTTAATTATCATATATTTATTGATCGTGAATATGAAGCTTTCTGTGTATATCGATTGTGCTAGTTTTTTACTTCATAAGTATCACTCAATTTTGTTTTACTTCAATGTTCTAGAAAGATTCATGGTGTACGCTACTATGAAAAATTGTCAAACTTTTTCTGGTGAAATTTAGCTTTCCATGTTTCGGACCATATTTAATGTACCACCAACTCTTCAAAACGTGTTTGATTTAAATAATATGGTAATTCGAAGATGAGTGAACATCGGAATTTGGAGCATTGAAATGAATTTTCGCAACAAAATTATATCTAGTTGTTTTTGGTTGTTTTTTTAAATTTTTTTGGTTTTTTTTTTTTTTTTTTTCTAAAATTTAATAAGAATTTATTGAAATCACAAGTTTGGTGGGTAATTCTTATAATTTTTTTTAAAATAATAAATTCATATATACATATATACAGTCAAAAACATAGTTTAAATAAAACAAATTAAAATTTCAAAAAAAAACTTTTCTGCCTCAAACACCCAAAAATCCAAAAAAAAATCCCACTAAATACAACTCCAAATTATAGCACATAGAACATACGATTCTGTCGAGATAATTATCGCTCAATGGTCAGTTTAATAGGACTCAATTTCAGGGCAATAATATAGCAGAGCCCCACATTCATCCGAATTTCCACTGTGATGTGACATAAATGCTTGAAATTGAAAGCGTCTGTGACATGTGTGCAAGTTAGAATGGCATAGTTGAATTTATTTTCATAACCTTTCAAATAAAATATTAAATCCATTATATTTCATAAGCGATCAGGATGGTGTCTTCCGGAGCAGATTGGCCTGTACCTTTTCTGGTGTACATTTTGCATTTTTGGATTCCAACCGATCAAACTCGGCGGCCGTTAGCTGATTTCTCTTAACAATAGAGTTCATGAATCATATTTGCGGATTGTTAGTTATACTCGATTTCATCCATTATTGGATCATCAGAGACCATAAAGTTGTTAATGCTATGCATATGGCTTGGATCAGAAAGCATATATTCAAACTCATTCGTCTCTGCCGCCAATGCTGATTCCCTGTTGAACATTTCAAGCCCAAAATAGGTCAGACAGTCGGATGGAGAGGAGAGAAGATTGCACCTGGGAGACGATAGATCGTTCAGATCCCACAAACACTCGGATAAAGTAGCCGAGTATCCTCCAAAATAATGTGAATTTAGGGATCTCTCGTCTAATAGATTCCACATAGAGGAGAGATAGTTTCTGGCTTCTGTTTCAAGAGGATTGACATTTGCCACCGCGAAGGCAGTGCCCGCCGAACAATCATGTGTAATGGAATCATTCACCGGTAACTCGGAGCATGACAGTGAGCAAATTGTACTTTCTTTACCGTTGCTTAATTTGAAGGCTTTGTTTGAATTAGAATTACTCCAGCCATAGCCGTTGCAACGATTTGGCCTTACCATGTCAGAGTATCGCACCGTCGTTGTTTTGACGGGGATGGTTTTGAGCAAATGATCTTGTAGGGGAGAAGGAGGTTCTGAGCTTTTCTTCAGATTTAGCGTTCTCAAATTGGGTTGAGACTCGTTTGTTGGCGGCTGCTTCTTGCTCAGACGAGTGTTCCAGTAGTTCTTGATCTCGTTATCTGTTCGCCCAGGCAGTCGTCCAGCTATCAGTGACCACCTGCAGGCATCCATTTATATATTTACTTACATCGCACTCATCGTTTGAAATTCTATGGTAAACATTCCAATCCTCCACTTGAGGAATCAATTACCAACGTCCACCTTCACGATACTAAGTTTGACACCTTGCAGTTCTATAACTATGAAAACTTGATCCTTCATGTTCTATATTTACCAAAATTTGAACCTATACCTTATCCCAACTGAAAAACCCATAAATCATGTTCACCCATTTTCGACATACGGATTGCCTAGAAGGCGATGCAGCCGAACAATGAGGTCCTCTTCATCGGCTAAAATGTTTCCACGTTTAATGTTGGGACTGTTGGTGTACATGCACTTAGACTAGCTGTGTTGGTGTACATGCACCTAGATTAATTCCAGTGAACTTATTGCTTGCATGTGGCACATGTACACATTAACATAAGATAAAGCACACTTAGCTTTAGTTAGCTTTAGTTATTGCATGTACAACTAAGCTTAACTTAGTTGCTTTTATGTATATATTCTAAAACTAGTATTGTAGAATCAATTTTTATTCTTTTCTCAATTCTTGCTCGCTTCCTTCCTTCTCTTGCAAGCTTGTTTATTGTTTTGCAGATCTAGATCTGTGTATCTCAAAAATCTTACATGGTATCGGAGCACAGGGATTTGTAATCAGTGCACAAACAATTTTATTTGCAGGTTCAGAAGATTGAAGCAACAACAAAGAATGGAGTCTAAATTGGAGTTTCCACAATCGACAATTCTCACTCCATATAATTATTTCGAATGAAAGCCAAAGATTCAACTTCATCTCAGAAGTAGAGGCTTATTTCGAATAACCATGGAAATGGAAGTTGAACCAACATCGGCAATGGAGAAAACAAGATATTTCAATCGCATGGACGAGGCCTTCGACATCCTATGTTTATCTATTTCTCTGGAACTGCTGTTTCATGTTGAATCATGTTCAACTCCAAATGAAGTATGGAAAATTTTGGAAGGATTGTTTGGAAAATAGGATGAAATGCAAGGTCACATTCTCAAAAATGAGTTAAACTCATTAGATCCGAGAAACTTTGAGAAAATTCAAGATTTTTTCACAAGGTATAAAGCCTTGTTGGTTCAGCTGAAAGGATGCGGGATCGACAAATCCAAGCAAGAAAATCAGTTGATTCTTTCCATTTTATCAAAACTTGGTCCAGAGTCTGCAATATTCGTCTCTACATTCCACACAGTCAGATCTGAAACTGGTGTAGCTTGGAAGATGCCCTCACTGGATTCTTTTATTCAGTCTTTGATGCATGAGCAAGATAAGCTCATCAAAATGGGCACACTTAAAAATTCCAAAGCACATGCACTTACTGTGCATGCAAAAGGAAAGGAAAATTCCAAAGACCATCAGAAAGGAAAAGGGAAGAAGGATCCTGATCCAAGAAAGGGAGGACATCCCAAACCCCCTGATGGATCATTTGGCTCAAAGGAAAGGAAAGGACCGAAAGGACAATCAATGTGCAATTATTGTCACCGTGGTTTTCATCCTGAATCTGCATGCATGAAGAAGACTATAGATCTTATGGCGCAGACACTCCAGCAACACAATCTTGGAGACCACATTCCTGAGAATGCTAAGAAGAAGTCTGGAGAAAAAGCACCAGATCCAAGAGGTAACGGGCATGCTTTGATTGCTCTTCATTCTGCACCACAAGAATGGATCATCGATTCAGGAGCTTCACATCATATGGCTTCTTCAAAGGAATCATTTTCTTCTCTACATGCATACTCAGGTCCTCCCATTCTCATGGGGGATAATTCTGCAGTTGCAGCAACTAGACAAGAAAGAGTGCAATTCAAAGATGGAAGTTTTGAAAATGTCTTGCATATTCCAAGGCTTTCTGTGAATCTTCTCTCAGTGTATCAGATGACACACACAGGCACCGGAAGGAAAGTGGAATTTATCCCAGATTCTGTGAGCATTTATGACATGTAAACCAATTTGAAGATTGCATCTGTCAAGGTAAATGATCAATCTCGTCTGTATACATTTTCTGATTTTGTTCCTCAATCAGATTCTATTTTGCTACTTACGCATGCAAATGAAGAAAGTAGGATTTGGCACGAGAGATTTGGGCACTTGAATTTCAGATATATGCAACAGCTTAGTAAGCAAGGGATGGTCAAAGCATTGCCAACCATTGAATTTTCAGATTGTGTTTGTAATGGATGTTCTCTTGGAAAGCATCCACAAGAAAAATTCGAGAAGGGGCATGCATGGAGAGCCTCTTCACCTTTGGAACTTGTACACAGTGATCTCATGGGTCCATTTCCAGTGCTTTCAATGAGCAAAGCAAGATATGTGTTGTCATTTATAGATGATTACACGAGATTCACTTGGGTTTACTTCTTGAAACTCAAGTTTGAAGTTTTTCAACATCTAAAGATTTTCAAAGCATATGGGGAAAATCAGTCTGGAAAACGCATCAAAATACTCCGCACAGATAATGGGACGGAATATGTCAACAAAGATATCAAGAACCTTTGTGATGAAGCAGGCATACAGTTGCAGCATACAGTTCCTTACACTCCACAGCAAAATGTCATGGCTGAAAGGAAAAATCGATCTTTGAAAGAGATGGCTAATTGCATGTTGCATGCAAGATCTCTTCTGTTGAAATTGTGGGCCAAAGCTATTAATTGTGCCTCATACATCCAGAACAGATCTCCTCATAAATCTGTTACTGGAAAAATACATTTTGAGGCTTGGACTGGCATGCAACCTGAAGTTAGTCATTTCTGCATTTTTGGATCTCGAACATGGGCCCGCATTCCTCCAGAGAAGAGAAAGGCTTTGGAGCCTCAAAGCAAAGCATGCATGTTTGTTGGATATTCTAATGAAGTCAAAGGGTACAGATTGCTTGATATCCACATTGAAGAGCTCTTTATTGAAAGGAGTGTAAAGTTTGACGAAGATATTTCGCATGCACCAGTAGATGAACTTGTTACCAAATTTTCATCACCACTCATTGATGAGTATGCAGATGAAACTTCAGACCAACATTTTGATGAAGATGAGTCTTTTCCTATGACCCCTGTTAGACCACCAGTTGTTGAACATCGATATCATACTTCTGCATGTAGTTCCGAAGATTCTCGACCACCTTCAACACAAAAATGGCGCAGCATGAGTGATATCCTTGATGATCCTGCCTCTATCCCTCTGTTTGAGGAAGATTTGCAAGCACTCTTAGCTATGGAGCCATCCATGCCCATGCATGCTTATATGATGCATGGATCTGATCCACAAACTTATGCAGAAGCAAATGGGCATCCTGAATGGGAAGCCGCCATGGATGAGGAATATAACTCTGTCATTGAGAACCAGACTTGGGACTTGGTTCCGCTACCTTCAAATCGCAAACTTGTGAGATGCAAGTGGGTTTACCGGACCAAGAAAGCATCAAATGCCCAAGTTAGTCGATATAAGGCACAATTGGTAGCAAAAGGTTTTCAGCAAGTACATGGTGTTGACTATGATGAGACTTTTGCTCTAGTGGAAAAAATGGATTCCATTTGGCTAGCTCTCTCCATTGCAGCAACAAGAGGATGGGAGGTGCATCATATGGATGTGAAGAATGCCTTTCTTCATGGTGATCTCGAGGAGGAAATCTACATGGAGCAGCCACCGGGATACATGCAGAATTCATCTCTGGTATGCAAACTAAAGAAGTCTCTCTATGGCCTCAAGCAAGCACCTAGAGCATGGTATGCAAAGATGGATTCTTATTTGTTATATCAAAATTTTGTACGCTGCAAATCTGATTCCAATGTTTATTTTCTGAAGAAAATTGACTCCTTGTTGATCATAGTACTCTACGTAGATGATATTTTGATAACGGGTAGTTCAGCTTCTGTCATTACTAACATCAAAACTGCATTGCATAAGCGGTTTTCTATGACAGAAATGGGCTTGCTAAATTTCTTCCTTGGACTAGAGATCCATCAGCGTGATTCTGGCATTACCATTTCTCAACCAAAATATGCCAGAGATCTTTTGGCACGATTTCACATGAGTGACTGCAAGCCAGCAGCCACACCTTTCTTATCAGGGATAAAGCTTGAGAATGGCAAAGACACACCATTGGTTGATTGCACATTGTATTTCCAGCTTGTGGGAATTTTTCTCTATCTCACTCACTCCCGTCCTAATCTCTGCTATGCTGTCAGAGTAGTTTCCAGATACATGCAGGAGCCACATGAGTTACACTGGAATGCTGCAAAGTGCATCCTTCGATATGTCCAGGGGACAATCACCTATGGGATTCATTATGCAGCCAATTGTTCTTTGAATCTTATCGGGTTCACAGATTCAAACTGGGCTGGTGACACCATTGATCGCAAGTCTACTTCCGGTTATGTACTTAGTTTGGGATCCGACCCAATTTGTTGGTCAAGTAAGAAGCAGGCTGCCATTGCTTTATCATCAGCAGAGGCCGAGTATAGAGGAGCAGTCAATGCCACTATTTAAAAAATTTGGCTACAACATTTCCTATCTGAGCTTGGGATTACTGTCCATCATCCAACTATCATCTGGTGCGATAATCAAAGTACGCTAAAGTTTTGCAGAGATCCAGTGCAGCGGTAGCGTACCAAACACATCGAGATCCACATGCACTTCATTAGAGAACTCATTCATGATGGGATCATCGATCTTCAGTACTGTCCTAGTTCCGAGCATATTGCTGACATCTTCACCAAGACTTTCACTGAGCAGAAGTTTCGATTCCTGCGAGATCGTCTCGGGGTGAAGGACACGACTGCCTAGTAGTTGTCTTTTCTCTACTTTTGCATTATATTTTGAGGGGGGTTTTCTTCCCACTGGGTTTTCCCTCTTTCCTCCTTTTTATGCATTGTATATGGGTACCTAAAATGGCTGTGTTTCCGAGACTCATTCATTTTGCATCACACTCACCTAAGTTATGCTTAAGGGGGGGTGTTGGTGTACATGCACTTAGACTAGATGTGTTGGTGTACATGCACCTAGATTAGCTCGAGTTAACTTATTGCTTGCATGTGGCACATGTACACATTAACATAAGATAAAGCACACTTAGCTTTAGTTAGCTTTAGTTATTGCATGTACAACTAAGCTTAACTTAGTTGCTTTTATGTATTTATTCTAAAACTAATATTGTAGAATCAATTTTTATTCTTTTCTCAATTCTTGCTCGCTTCCTTCCTTCTCTTGCAAGCTTGTTTATTGTTTTGCAGATCTAGATCTGTGTATCTCAAAAATCTTACAGGGACGGAGATAGTTCGTCCAACGTAATCTACAACTCTTTCCACACCGCTTAAGACCTGCAAAAAAAAATATCTTCAATAATATAAACTTTCAGTACACATTTGCATCTACATTCATAAAGTAGTGTTAAATATTTGTTGAGATTCACCTGTTTTTTGAGGAAGAAGTCTCCATTCACCGTCTCCATGATTTAGGATGTAGTCCGAGAGAATCATATCCTCCGCTTTCATCCAGGCGCCGCGGCTGAGGCCTTCTTTTGAGCAGCGAGGAGATCTACCCATCTTCAATATTCTTTGCCTGTAACCCCACACAGCTGATGATCCTCTCTGGCCTCCTCGCTTGGATGGTGGTTGGATGTATATATAGAAAGCACAATTCTCTCGGCTCAAAATGCCAGTGATGACCATGTGACTACTTCAGGGTTCCAGCCTATGACTTGGACAGGCACCCCTGTCCCTATAAGTCCACGTGCAAAAATTATCAAGGTACCTTTCCAAAATATCAGATTTCCTAATAATATTGGAAATCATATGGGTATCTACTATCGTGGCAAATTTTCAAACATATCTGGCATCGTCGCAAATTCGTAAAATACAAAACCATCGTTTTAGATTTTAATTCTCATGGTTGCATTGAAAAATACAAAACCATCGTTTTAAGATTTTAAATGACTTGTTGAAAAACCATTGAAAAAAACAACTATCATCAAATTCAAAATCATAAAAAAATTATTAATAGAAATGTTTATATTATTGATGATAACATTTTGGCCATCAAATTTAATGTGAACATGAATCCATCACTAATGTTTTGCCTCGGCAGTGAGAGAGGCGAGTATTCGAGGGATGTGACTATTTAATAACCAACCAAATGCGTTCTCATGTCGACTTATGATAGGGAGTAGGTTGAACATATGCTTCGTGTGAATCGTTATCAACGACTATAGTAATATAAGGGCAAAGTGTCACGCCCCTACACCTGCGGTAGTCTTTCAACCGCTTATAGCGAGGTGTGCACTACCAATCGTTTTATTTTCACCAATACTTACGATTCTAGACTACGACTAACACTCCACTTATCTTACTTAGTTTGTGTTTTGCAACCAAGTATTATTAATGTGTGTTCCTTTATACAAGTGAAAGCCCATAACATTCACATAACAACATTATACAAGAGAAATGCACAACAGTATAAAGGGAGGAGCAACTCCTTGCAATATGAGTTTGCCCGAATTAATATATTATACAATCTTAACTTTTACAAAGTACAAGTTAAATTTTGGGAAACCCCAAATTTACACTTAGCCAATTTTCAACTTCGGAAAACTCGGTTGCCCAGCTCGTCGGCGCCTCCGCACAGTCCCCGCATGACTCACCATCCCTTCATTTACCTTGTCGCATGATCGAGTTGTTTGCCCAACTTGGGCGCGTCTCATTGTAACCAAGTCGCCACACACGGGCGCCTCCGCTTGACTCACACCTTCGTTCACAATCTCAACACTGCACTATTTATTCTATTTCTTCGTGCACGTCGCACCCTACCTGGGTCGCTCGTCTGCACGATTCTTCATTCCGACGTGCATGGCCCACCCTCGCCCGGCCGCTCATCCGCACGTCTACCCGTTCACCCAACTTCGTTCACCTGAGTCACCACACGCCTTCACCCAAGTTGCCACACGACTTCACCCGGTTTTCCTGAACGACCTCACCCGGCTCGCCACACGACTTCACCCGTGTCGCCCGAACGACCTCACGCAGGTCGCCACATGACCTCGCCCGGGTCGCCCGAACGACCTCGCCCGAGTTTTGCCTAAACGACCTACCTGAACGACCTTCCTGAACGACTTTTCTTAACGACCTTCCTGAACAACTTCTCGAACGACTGTCCGAATGACTATCCTAAACGATTGTCTGAACGACTTTCCCGAACGATTGCCCGAACAGCTTTCCCGAACGAATGTCCGAACCACTTTCCCGAATGACTGTCCGAACAATTTTCCTGAACAACTATCCGAACGAATTTCCCGAACGACTGTCCGAACGACTTTTCTAAATGAGTTTACATCCGAGTTCCACTCGTCGTGTGGGCTCATCCACGCATTATAGAACTCCTTATTCGAACTTGTGTTGATCAAATGATGGTCGTTTGCCTCCAAACAACCTCCAATATATACGTGCGGGTGGCGGGTTGTGTCACCTGGCCGACCCACACTATTATGAAACCAGCTCAACAAAAAGATAGAAAAGATAGATCAACGCCTTAGAATTCAGCCTCTTCGAGGGGGCAACCTCCTTTACATTACATAAATGAACAATTCTTGGATGATTCAAATGACAAAACCTCCTTTCTATATATAGGAGTGTAAGGAGTCACAATATAACCCAGTTGACCTAACAATAATAATATAAAGCCACAAAAGTAACAACAGAGGGATTCTATGGGGTACAGTAATAACAATATGGGGATAATAGGGGCACAACAATATTAATAAGGGGTACAACTACAATAGTAATGGGGTAATCACTAGTATTATAAGGACCCAACATGCCCCTCTCCTTCAAAAAAGTGTTGTCCTCAACGCTTGAGAAGTTCTGGATGCTTCTGTGTAAAATTCGCATCCTTCCATGTGGAATCTTCAGCGGATAAGGTCTTCCACTTGATAAGATACTCCAAAATTGATCAATTTTGTAGCTATCGAGTTCTTGTTTCTGTGACTGCTTCCAGTTCAAATATAATTTTTTCTTCCTTGTCAAGTTCTGGAAATATTATTTGAACTAGGAGCTTGTCGCCTATAACCTTCTTTAAACATGAAACATGGAAAACTGGGTGCAATCAAGAAGCTGCAGGAAGTTCCAATTTGTATGCCATAGTACCAATATTTTGCAACACCTTGTATGGACCATAATATTTTGGTGATAATTTATTATCCTTCTTAGCTTGCTTGAGGGACATTTGCTTATATGGTTGTAGCCATAGGAATACCCAATCACCTACATCAAAACTTCTTTCGCTACGATGTTGATCTGCCTGTTGTTTCATTTTATTATGTGCCAACACGAGGTTATCCTTTAAGAGTTGGAGGACTTGTTGTTGACGTTCAATGTGATGTTCCACTGCTTGAACCTTAGAATTTTCTCTTAAATATGATGTGATGGATGTTAGCTGATACCCATAAAGTGCCATAAATGGGGTCATTTTTGTTGTTGTATGGAAGGAAGTGTTATACCAGCATTCATCCAGAGGTAACCATTTGACCCATTGTGTCTGTTTATCAGATATAAAGCAACGAAGATATCCTTCCAAACATTTGTTTACTATCTCAATTTTCCCATTAGATTGAGGATGATAAGATGAGCTATGAGCTAACTGAGTACCAAGACAAGAAAATAATTCTGTCCAAATATTTCTAGTGAAAATGGGATCTCTGTCACTTACAATAATATTTGGGTTTCCATGTAGATTTTGAATTGTTTCCATAAATGCAGTAGAAACTGTACTAGCTTTAAATGGATGTGATAATGCACAAAAGTTTGCATACTTGGTAAGTCTGTCAACTACCACCATCATGACACTCTTTCCCTCAGACTTGGGTAAACCTGTGATAAAATCCATTGAAACCTCCTCCCAACGTTGGCTTGAAATAGATAAAGGTTGTAATATACCCGGTGTCTTAATTGTTTCAACTTTATTATGCTGGAAAACCAAACATTCCGCCACAAACTTTTGAATATTAGATTTAAGGCCATCCGAAAAAAAATCCTTCTTAACCCTGTGCTAAGTTTTTAAAAATCCTGAGTGCCCTCCTAAGGGAGAAGTGTGCAATTCCATAAGAATCTTTTGTTTTAGTTGGGAATTCTTATAGAGGTATAAGCGATCTTTGTACCATAACGAATCATTTTGCCAGCTAAATGTATCAGACATACTGGAATCTTGTTGTAACTTTCGAATAAGTGCCCACACTTCTTCGTCATTCTTCCATTCCTCCCTTGCTTCGTTTATCCAATCTGGTTGGATAATAGAAATGGAACATAACAATGCTTCCAAATCCTCATCCTTTCTTGAGAGTGCATCTGCCACCACATTTTGCTTCCCTTTTTTGTAGATGATCTCAAAGTCATAACCCAACATCTTTGTGACCCACTTTTGTTGCTCTTCAGAGGATAATCTTTGTTCTAAAAAGTATTTAAGGCTATCATGATCCGTTTTTACCTTGAAGTGTCTTCCCGTTAAGTAGGGTCGCCATTTCTTAAGTGCATGGAGTATTGCCAACATTTCCTTCTCATAAATAGCTTTGTGTAAAAACTTTCCCTTGATTGGACGACTTTTAAAAGAAATGGGTCTTTCATCTTGCATTAAAACAGCACCAATTCCATTTCCTGAAGCATCACATTCCACAATAAAGGTTTTTGTGAAGTCCTATGTAGCTAAGACCGGTGCTTCGCACATTGCCTCTTTAAGATGTTCGAATGCCTTTGTTGCTTCTCGAGTCCATGAAAATGCATCTTTCTTCAATAATGTTGTTAGAGGTGCTACTATTCTCCCATAATTCTTAACAAACTTGCGATAATACCCCGTCAACTCGAGAAATCCTCGCAGGTGCTTCATGGATGTGGGAATTTTCCATTCCTTAATGGCTTCAATTTTGTTAGGGTCTACCTTAACTTCTTCATGAGATACAATATGACCCACATATTCCACCTCTTGTACTCCAAAGAAACATTTGGATCATTTTGCATATAATTGTTTCTCCTCCAATAGTTGTAGCACCTTGTCAACATGTTCAACATGATCCTTCCAAGACTTGTTGTAGATTAGTATATCATCAAAAAATACTAAAACAAGTTTTCTAAGGAATGGTTTGAAAATTGAATTCATCAAACCTTGAAATGTTGAAGGTGCTTTGGTAAGGCCAAAAGGCATGACCAAAAATTCATAATGACCCTCATGAGTTCTAAATGCTGTTTTCGGAATGTCTTCAATCTTCATTCTGATTTGATGATATCCTGAACGAAGATCCAAATTGGTGAAGTAAATTGATCCATGCAATTCATCCAGTAATTCATCAATGACAGGAATGGGAAACTTATCTTTAATAGTGAGCTTGTTGAGATCCCTATAATCCGGACACATGCGCCATGATCCATCCTTCTTGTCCACCAATACGACTGGAGCAGAGAAAGAACTTTGACTAGGGTGAATTATACTAGCCTCTAGCATTTCTGCAACCATACGTTCAATTTCACTCTTTTTGGCATAGGAATATCTGTACGGCCTGATGTTTGGAGGAACACTTCCTGGAATCAGATGAATAGCATGATCATGATCACGAATAGGTGGGAGACCTTTGGGAGTCTCAAATACCTTGGAATGATTGTCCAAGACTTTTTGGAGATCTGGAGAAATATATGATTCCACTATGGACACATCTAGTGAACATAATTGTGCAATGACACCTCTTTGTTCCTTTTTTAGAAGCTTTGTCATACTGTTAGAGCTGATTATCTTTCCTGGTTTCCCTGCAATACCCCTTAATTCAACTTCCTTTCCTTCCACAGAAAATTTGATAAAAAGTTCTTGAAAATTAAAAGCTATTGTACCCAAGTATTGTAGCCATTGGACTCCTAGTACAACATCAGCACCTCCCATTGGAATTGAAAGCATTGGGCTAGTCAATACATATTCTCCCATGGATAGCTTGACATTATGGCACTTTCCTGAGCAATTTATTGTTCCTCCATTTGCAACCATCACTTGACACTCTGGTGTTGGATATATGAAGCAATTCAATTCTCTTGCTACCTTACAATGAATAAAATTATGGGTACTTCCTGAATCAATCAACACTATTACCTTTTTCTTCTTGATTTGTCCTTCTATCTTGATGGTTTGAGGAGTGGTAATTCCCGCCAATGCATTACAAGATATGGTCGGATTCATTTCTTATTTATCTAGGCTTTTTTCCTGGAGTATATCCTCTTCTTTTGACCTTTCTTTCTCCTTTTCTTCTTCCTCTTCACAATCTATGTAAAATAATTTCTTCTCAGCACACTTATGACCTTTAATGTATTTGCTATCAGAACTGTAACAAAGCCCTTTTTATCTTTTTTCTTCCAATTGTTGTGGTGTCAACCTTATAGGTTGTGGAAGACTAGCGGCAACAACACTTCCATCTTTATAGTTGTGAGTGGTATGCTTCTTGGTTGCCATAATTTTGCTTTCCATTTTTATTGCTAACCTGAATGGCTTCTCTAATGAATCAGGTTCCCAAAGGCGAACATCATGTTGGATATTATCCTTTAAAGACCTTATGAACACATCAATCCTATGCTCCTCTCGAATATGTTTTACCCTTATGTTCAATTTTTGGAACTCCTCAATGTGCTCCATTATTGAACCCTTTTGTTTGAGACTTATCAATTGGCTAAAAAAAGTGTTGCTTTTTGTATCCTCATAATGTGCTATCAATTCTTCCGTAAAAATTGCCTAAGTTATAAATTGTTCACGAGAGCAAATCCATTGATACCATACAAACTGATTTGGTTCCAAATATAAAGTTGTAATACGTACCTTTCTTGTGTTTTGCACATTATTGAGATCGAAAAATTGCTCCATCTGTAATATCCATGTTGCGGAATCTTTGCCATCAAACTTCCTCATATCGATTTTGGGAATATGGTGGGTCTTTGATCCAACATTAGAGTCTATGGAATCATGATTAACATTTCTTTTGTTCTCATCATGAGTTTCCTTTACTACCCTTTCACCATTAGTGACCCTTTCTTGTAGAAACGTATTCATATTTATCTTCAATTCTTCCATGTCTGTCTTCAAATCTATCTTCAAATCATCCATCTCAGCTTCCACATCATTCATCTTAGCTTCTACACCTTTCTTTAAACAATCCGTCTTAGCCTCTACGCCTTTCTTTAAACCATCCATTTTAGATTATGTTCCTTTTTGTGCAAAGGACAGTTGTTGCACTTGGTCTTGTAATTTTGATATATCATGTTGCATTTCTTCCTCTTCTTCATAAGTCATGCTAGAGCCTTAAGGTTCCTTACTAGGTGTTTGCATTTTCTTTCCTCAGGGCATCAGTTACCGATAATAATGCTCTACTATGCCCTTTGAATTCCTTCAAAATAAATTTTCAAACCAAGCTTAAGCAAAAATTTAAGAAAATTTACACACCTTTTTTCACTTTGTAGGAGCTCGATATTGCCTCTGATGTATCTTTGTACTTTCCAATCATCTAGATCTGAATTTGTGACCTGCAGTAGCCCTCTGTGTCCTCTTTCCAATGCCACAAGTCTGCCCAAATTTGATTCTCCAAGGAAGCGTTGCAAAATTTCCCACAGTGACTTGATTGTAGACTAGTTCAGTAGAGCGAACTTGTACGACATGCCACGAGTCACTGTTTCGACCTTTGGATCTGAAAAATGTGTACAAGAAACTAAAGTCCGTACTCTTTTTGTACCTTCTTACGAAATTTCAATCTGATCCCAAGAGAGAAAGTTATGACGCTTTTACCCAGGTCACCTGTTTGGAATGTAATTCAGGAGTCTGCAAAAATACCAACTTCCTCAGATCATATCTCCGCAAATATATCGCGAACAACTCTGAAATTCGGACTCGAGGTTCAGCGCGATTTATTCTCAAATGGGTTTTTTGAAACTTCTAAAACGTCGCAGAAAAAAGTTATAGCGAAAATGGCACGATGACCTGTTTGGAGCAGCAAAATCCTAGAATCCAAAGCTCCGATACCAAATGTTATAAAACCAGCTCAAGGAAAAGATAGAAAAGATAGATCAACGCCTTATAATTCAGCCTGTTCGAGGGGGCAACCTCCTTTACATTACATAAATGAACAATTCTTGGATGATTCAAATGACAAAACCTCCTTTTTATATATAGGAGTGTAAGGAGTCACAATATAACCCAACCGACCTAACAATAATAATATAAAGCCACAAAAATAACAATAGAGGGATTTTATAGAGCACAGTAATAACTATATGGGGATAATAGGGGCACAACAATATTAATAAGGGGTAAAAATACAATAGTAATGGGGTAATCACTAGTATTATAGGGACCCAACACACACCAAACACCTAAGCCGACTCGTTCAACATGTGTTGTTTCGCCCAAGAGGATGGTCGACCCGCGCAACTCATGGCACCACCCCCTCAACTAGCCCAACACCTTATAAACTTGTTTCTTGGCTAGT
The DNA here is from genome assembly GCA_031772625.1 of Pinus tabuliformis. NCBI lineage: Eukaryota > Viridiplantae > Streptophyta > Pinopsida > Pinales > Pinaceae > Pinus > Pinus tabuliformis. Next base: position 1,450,623,078 of record CM062816.1, read on the forward strand.
TTCGTTTCATATTTTGCACGCTCTTTGCACAGTGGAGTTGCTCTGCCCGTCACACGCACCGCAGGTCCTAACATCTTCCCCCACTAGAAACCATTGTCATCCTCGACAATATCTCATCCCGGCAACCATCTATCACCAAGATCACCATACCAAGGTATACACCCCATCGGTATGTAATACATAAGAAATCATCTCAATCCATGACCGTCGACCATCTCGTCGTAGTCTCCACATGCTGCTCCCCATTGTGTAAGGCTAGTCCCTCCATCTCAAGCTACATGCTTCCTGCAACATCTCGTGTTGACCTCATCATGTGTCATCCTCATGTGAACTGCTGCCATCATACTCCAACACAATGCTAACACATCTCTGTACACTAGATCCCCTTATGACTCGAACTAGTTGGGTAGCTAATCCAACTGTCACGCTCAAACCATGAGAATGCACATCCTCACGCCATCATCAGTTGTTTCTCAGAACATCCCGTCACATTCTCAACTTGATCAAGAATCCATCTCCATACAAGTGTAAGCCATGCTCAGGTCCACGAAGTAGCCTCCATCTCTTCTGTAGCATGTTGTCCATGATGTTTGGTACTAATGTGCTGCATGAAATCAGCCACATCTACCCTAACATCATCATCCATATGTGTACCTCCTCAATATGAAGATACCATCTCATCAATCTCCGACTCTCGATGTTCCACATCCAGGTCCATGAAGCAACCTCCATCATATCTGCAATGTGCCATCCCTCAAGTCTGCCATAGAAACAAGTATATACCTGTCTCATCTATCCATGTGCTGCCTATGATCATAGATCAATCAGCTCTCATGTGTCAAAAGTTGTTGAGTCTCGGCTCAACCCATGCCCAAGTGTTGCCACCAAGGCATCATCATCGTTGTAACTCCATCACTCCAAAGTGTCTCATATCGATCCTCCACATCAAGTCACTCTTCCAAGCCATTTCCATACATGTACTTGAAAGTATGCACCCCCTCCTACATCAAAGTCTCTAACCGCAGCTCTTCAATGCATCAGATCCTCCAAGTCCACCATATATGAAGTGCCTAAAAGTCACAACAATCTCATGTCATCATGAGCTCCATAAGTCATATCCAACTAACATCTCAGCAAGCATACATGTCATGGCCCAAAGGTCTCTGTAAGATGCCTCAGCTCTCCATGTAGTAGGAATGCTCCATAGTCTGCTCACAACTCCATCCAAGTCCATGGCCTTGTTGTACAAGAGAGAACAACCTCTCCATTGGCTCATAAGTGAAACATCTCCATGTCACACCAGCGAATCCACCTGCACAACATCCCTGCCTCGGCACTCCTCATTGGATGTCCATAAGTGACACCTCTACAAGTGCTCCTGCACAATGTCCCTGCATAAGACTACCATGCTCCATGTCTCTAACCTGATGTCCATGACTAAGTTGCCCATGTGGTCAACCAAGTAGACCCATCACAACAATCGGTCATCCTTATCCAAGTCTGCAATCTTTGGTCTAGTGAACTCGGTCACCCAACCATATCATCATCATCACGAGTCCCTTCCATCATAGCTCCCCCACTGAAGGTTCCACCAAGAGTTGCTCTTGGTCTTAGCCATGAGAAGTCCACCAAAGAATCATCATACCCAAGTGTGTTCCCTCCTCCAATATGTCCATGAGTCATGCCGACACTTAGCTAATTCTCCATGTGGCTAAAGCATGACCCAATCTTCCACAACGATCATCATGTTCCTCCCTTGTCACGGGCCTTTGTACCTTCTACCATAAGGTCACAAACAACCCCAACAAGTCCTGCAACAGTCAGCAATCCTTGCTTCTCCATACAAGGTCTCATCATAGACATCCATGGTAAGATGCTCCCCTACATCGGCAAACTGATTTTGTTCTTCCCTACATACAGCCCATATACCAAATGCTCAAGTGAAACACAAGTATCATTACTTACTTCATCATCATGAGGCCCCTCCATATGAGTATCTTCATTCATCCATGTCTGCAAACTATACAATCCCGGTCCAACTTGATCAATCTCAAGTTCATCCTCCATCGTTGTCATATCTGCAACACCTTCAAACGTCATGCCTTCTTCTTCCTTGTCAGCACAATCTGCAACTTCATCTTGCTCCATTGCCCAACCAAGTTGAAGAAGTTCGTCTTCAACATTCCTCTCCAAGACTTCAAGTTCCTTTTGAATCCGGGGATTCTCTTCTTTCATCCGCTTCAACATGTATAAGGTCAGCAAGAGCCTCCCTTCGCATTCTTCCAAACCTGCCATGCCTTGTCATTCAACTTGGTCCAAACACGATGCTTCACCTCTGCTAAACCTGTTTCACCATTCACCTGAATCACCCTAATATTCCAGCAAAACTTGAGGTCCCTGCCAAGTCTTCGGTCTTCGTAGAATCATGATCCAGATTTAAAGAGGAACGCAATAAAACACATAGATAAGCATAAAGACAGATATGCAACGAAAATAATACTTCATTTCATTACTGTAAAGTATTGAAATATGCTTACAAAAAGAAATGGGAATAAACCAGCTAGGGCGATGGTAGCTTATCTCTGAGAAGAGATGTGGCGGCTACATGCCTCTGAACTGTCTAAAAACTGAGTTGCAATGAGGCTCGAAGGCCTATTTATTATTGAGAAACAATGGAAAACCCTTCACATCCCAAAACCTAACCCTAGAAGATGAAACGCCAAATTGTGGGCCCCGTTTGGATAAATTGGTACATCAATTTCCTGAGGTCGTAACTTTGGCATACGATCTCCATTTGATGCGTACGATAGCTTGTTAGAAAGATCTATCCGAGTACTACCACTTTGGGAGGCAAAATGGGTGCATGGACCCATGTTGCCCCAGATTTCCCAAAAAAATGTCGCTTAGGGCCTCAAAATGGCTCCGGAAGTTCAGGACCCGAAAAACTGCTAAAAATAGTAAACTGTGCTACATTTTAGGAAACTTAGAAGACTCAAAGAGACAAATGTGGGGGTCAAAATGGGGTAGGTGGGTGGCCACCAACATCCACCTGGATCATTCCTCCCCCCTTAGGAAGCAATGGTCCCCATTGCGTTGAGCTCCTCCTTGAGATGAGGAAGCTTCTGCTGCTGGGTCTCTGGTGAGCTGTTCTGCAATCTCTGATGTGTCCAGAAATAGTGGGAAGCATGGTCGACAATGGTCCACATTGAAAACTCGGTGAAAGCGAAGGAATGGAGGAATGTTGTGCTTCCAATCATTGTTGCCCATAGCCTTGGTATTGGTGTAAGGACCATGTCGAAGTGGTCTGAGTTTCTGATGGGTTCTGGTAAGGCGTTCTCTCTGCAAATGTAACCAAACTTTGTTGCCCACCTGAAATTTATGTGGTACCCCTGTGGATGAGGAGAAGTTGTTCCTGTGTTCTGTCATGACCGTGTCCCTTTGCTACTGCTGCTGCGTGGAGGAACCCTTTGCAGGGGTCATGGATGTAGCAACGATCTTCCCCTTACTTTGGGAGTGAACTAGACAGATGAATTTCCTGGTCTAGGAGATGAGCTTGCTACCTTTCTTAGTAGTGATCAAAGATGTGGCAGTAGGTGGGGCTACCTCCGATATCCTGTATAATGAATTATTCAAAGAAATAATGATAGCACGAGGCTTGGACTCATACACAACATGTCGCCTCCACAAGTATCGCTGGCCTAATAATACATCACAAACATCCAAAGGTGTAACATCACACAATACCTCGTTTGTGAAGGGTTTGATGCTGTAGGGAAGGCGACACTGCTGGCGAAATTTCAGATCTAGTCATTCGTGAAGCCACCCGATACTGTACGGCTGCGGGTGCGGTGTAGTCGGTAGGCCCAACTGCTTCAAGACCTTTGCTAAAATGAGGTTCTTTTGGCTGCCACTGTTGACAATGAATTGCAGCAGTGAACCCTTCACCCACATCTATGAGTGGAAAAGACGCTCCCTCTCTTCTGGATCTGCAGGTTCATTCTTCTGGATCTTGGCAGTGGCAACAGTGGCACTGGGATCCGCATCAATGATCTGCTTCCCTTTGCCATTCACCTTGTCAGGTTTTGGCTCAGGGTCAGAACATGCATCTAATTCGGAAGCCTTCAACTCAGCCACCAGCGACTGCTTGGTCCAACACTCACTTGTGTTATGAGTGGGACTCTTGTGGAACTCACACCACTTTCCTGTGTCCTTCTTCGGCTTCGTGGTGTTGTTCTTTTCTTGCGGCTTTGACGGGTTGTCTTGGGTCACCCCGCCTTGGCTTTGTCCTTTGGGCTTCGGATTTGCAGATCCAAAGTCTCGCTTCTTCTGTTTGAACTTTTGCTCGATTTTGACAGCATATTGGCATGCTGGGCCGAGTGAGGAGATGTTCAAGAACCCCATCTCTTCTTGGATGTATCTGTGAAGGCAGCCGTGGTATTTGAGTACCAGATGGAGCTCAGAATATTTGATACCCAACTGTGTGCAAAGGGTATGAAAAATGTTTGTGAACTTCGGCACATCTTGGTCTCGTCCCTGCCGCAGTGTGGTCCATTTGATGTATTTGTCCCCATAGCTTCCGACAGGGTAGTACTGCTCCTTGATGGCATCCCGGAAGTCATTCCAAGTGGGTGCCGCTGAAAATAGTGAGCCTGTACTTTCATCCTTCTACTCGCAGTAGGTTTCCCACCAGTCCTTGACGTGGGGGGCTGCTTTGAGAAGAGCAAAAACAATCTTTTCTCGATTTGAAAATTCATGAACAAAAAAATACCCATCTAGCATATTTAACCATTTATCTACGACATCTGTGTCTATTTGACCCTCGAATATGGGGATTTCAAAATTAACTTGTACCTTAAAGGGTGTGGTGTTTCCAGAGTCGCTGCTAGAAGCCGATGAGTCGCCTCTGGGTAGCCGCTGAAGGATCTGCACAAAGCTATCCATCATCGCGTTCCTTTGCCACTTGATCGCTTCTTCGAGCAAGATTTTGATAGTATCTCCTGCCCCCTCGTCTTTCTTCTCATCCGCCATGGGATTCCGTTGGGATTTGCGAGGCTGGTCTTGCAAAGGTTCGACTAGTTCAAGCCCTAACTCCTTATATCCCAACCTCGTTGGGGACATGCAAAGAAAAACAGAGAAAAAGCAGACCGCTCTGATACCACGGATCCAAATTTAAACAGGAATGCAATAAAACACAGAGATAACCATAAAGATAGATATGCAGTGGAAATAATACTTCATTTCATTACTGTAAAGTACTGAAATATGCTTACAAAAAGAAATGGGAATAAACGAGCTAGGGCGATGGTAGCTTATCTTTGAGAAGAGATGTGGTGGCTACATGCCTCTGAACTGTCTAAAAAATGAGTTACAATGAGGCGCGAAGGCCTATTTATTGTTGAGAAACAATGGAAAACCCTTCACATCCCAAAACCTAACCCTAGAAGATGAAACGCCAAATTGTGGGCCCCGTTTGGGTAAATTGATACATCAATTTCCTGGGGTCGTAACTTTGGCATACGATCTCCGTTTAATGCGTGCGATAGCTCGTTAGAAATATCTATCTGAGTACTACCACTTTGGGAGGCAACATCGGTCCATGGACCGATGTTGCCGCAAATTTCCCAAAAAAATTCATTTAGGGCCTCAAAGTGGCTCCGGAAGTTCAGGACCCGAAAAACTACTAAAAATAGTAAACTGTGCTACATTTTAGGAAACTTAAAAGACTGAAAGAGACGAATGTGGGGGTCCAAATGGGGTAGGTGGGTGGCCACCAACATCCACCTGGATCAAATCAGCTCCTTGATTCAGTCCACCAGCACCAGCTCCCCGGCACTAGCTCTGATACCACCTGTCACACTCCTACACCTACGGTAGTCTTTCAACCCCTTATAGGGAGGTGCAACACTACCAATCGTTTTCTTTTCACCAATACTTACAATTGTAGACTACGCCTAACATTCCACTTATCCTACTTAGTTTGTGTTTCACAACCAAGTATTATTAATGTGTGTTCCTTTATACAAGTGAAAGCCCATAATATTCACATAACATCATTATACAAGAGAAATGCACAACAGTATAAAGGGAGGGGCAACTCCATGCAATATGAGTATGCCCAAATCAATATATTATACAATATTCACTTTTACAAAGTACAAGTTAAATCTTGGGAAACCCCAAATTTACACTTAGCCAATTTTCAACTTCGGCAAACTCGATTGCCCAGCTCGTCGGTGCCTCCGCATGGTTGCCGCACGACTCACCAACTCTTCGTTCACCTTGTTGCACGATCGTGTTGTTTGCCCAACTTGGGCGCGTCTCATCATAACCAAGTTGCCACACACAGGTGCCTCTGCACGAGTCACACCTTCGTTCACAATCTCAACACTTCACCGTTTCCTCTATTTCATCCTGCACGGCGCACCCTACCCAGGTTGCCCGTCCACACGATTCTTCGTTCTGGTGTGCACGACGCGCCCTCGCCTGGCTGCCTGTCTACACGTCTACCCGTTCACCCAACTTCATTCACCCGAGTCACCACACGCCTTGACCCGAGTCGCCACACGACTTCACCCAGTTCGCCCGAACGACCTCACCCGGGTCACCACACGACTTCGCCCGGGTCACCCGAACGAGCTCACCCGGGTCGCCACACAATCTCGCCCCGGTTGCCACACGACCTCGCTCGGGTTGCTTGAACGACCTCGCCTGAGTTTTGCCTGAGCGACCTGCTTGAACGGCCTTCCTGAATGACTTTTCTGAACAACCTTCCAGAACGACTTCTCAAACGACTGTCCGAACGACTGTCCTGAACGACTTTCCCGAACGACTGTCTAAACGAATTTCTCGAATGACTGTCCAAACCACTTTCTCAAATGATTGTCCAAACGATTTTCCCGAATGACTGTCTGAACGACTTTCCCGAACGATTGTCCGAACTACTTTTCTAAACGATTTCACACCTGAGTTCCGCTCGTCATGCGAGCTCATCTACGCACTGCAGAACTCGTTATTCAAACTCGTGTTGATCGAATGATGGTCGTTTGCCTCCAAACGACCTCCAATATATACGTGCAGGTGGCGGGTTGTGTCACCTGGCCGACCCACACCAAACGGCCAAGCCGACTCATTCAACATGTGTTGTTTCGCCCAAAAGGATGGTCGGCCTGCCCAACTCATGTGACCGCCCCCTCAACTCACCCAACACCTTATAAACTCGTTTCTTGGCTCATTTCATTTCATATTTTGCACGCACTTCGCACAGTGGAGTTCCCATGCCCGTCGCACGGACTGCAGGTCCTAACACAAAGAGTTGATTTGAATGACATAGATTTGAATATAATTTTTTTTAATATATTTTTTTGCGCTTATATTGTTATAAAAAAAAAGTTAATATAAAGTTTTACATAAAATTAATATAAATTTTAAAAAGACAATATAATGTGAACGAAGAAAATGCAAATATAAATATAAAGTTTTCATTACATATTTCAATAATAAATTAACCAGCACAAAAATTCTAGCAAAATGTTGTATACCTATATATAAAAAAGGGACTTATAATATGATCAAAATTTAGATAAAGATCCATTGATGCTGGTATATAAATGTTATTTAATTTAAATATATTAGCTAGTTATTTGAGTAAACGTGGTATTGGAAGTTATGTGATGTATAAGAGTTAAGTAGTGTTAAGATGAGTACATATTTTGTGCTTAGAACAAATGGAATGTATTACATTGAAGGTCTGCAAACTTAGCAGATAATTTACATAGATACTTAATCTAATATGTAATTAAAAGATAAATCACTTACTGAATTTATGGTTTACATTTTTAACAATTATAAATTAGTTAAATATAAAGAAATAAAATATAAATTATTATATATTGTTATGTTTTTTATTCATTTATATTGACATATTATTAATACAAAGATTTATTTTATTTTATCTATCTATCTATTATATATTTAGTTTTGATAATGATATTTTGGATTTGTAGTTTTTTTCTTAAATATTGTATCCAAAGTATGATTGGTGAATGATAATGTGTTTTACTTTTAATTAATTGTGACAAAGATTGTTTTAATATGAAAATCAACCATCACCAACCATGTTTCAACGCCGCATTATGACAAATATTGTCTGAATGTGAAAATCAACGATCGTCAACCATGGTTAATCATGGTCAGCCATGGTGAATAACCATGGTCACATTGTGAAAAAGATTTTCTCAATATGAAAATCAACCATGGTCAAACATTGTCCAATGCTGCATTGTCACAAAGGTTGTCTCAATATGAAAATCAATTATGGTCAAGCATAGTCCAACGTCGCATTGTGATAAAGATTGTGTCAATATGAAAATAATCATGGTCGACCATGGTCAACCACGTTTATTTTAGGCTTTATAATATTTATCACTTGGGCTTAATATTATTCCCTTAGGTTTATAATCACTTGGGTTTTAGTATTAATCCCTTGTGTTTATTATACCCTTGGGTTTAATATTTATCTTAGGGTTACATAGCTTGGTTTTATGATATTAATCCATTGGGTTTAATATTATTTTGTTTGGTTTATAATACCTTGGGGTTTTATAATTAATCCCTTCAGTTTATAATAGCAATCCCTTAGGTTTATAATCATGTTCAACCATGATCCAATGTCACTTTGTAACAAATATTCTCTCAACATGAAAAACAAGCAATGTCACATTGTTATAAGGATTCTCTCGATATGAAAATAAACTATGTCAATCATGTTCCAACGTCGCATTATGTTAAAGATTGCCTCAATATGTAAATCAACCATGGTCAACCATGGTCAATAACCATGGTCACATTGTGACAAAGATTCTCTCTTGGTCCAACGTTACATTTTGACAATCGTGGTCATCCATGGTCAACCATGGTCCAATGTTGCATTCTGACAAATATTTTCCCAATATGAAAATCAACCATGGTCAACCAGCCGAACCATTATCGAACATCACATTTTGCTAAAGGTTTCCTCAATATGAAAATCAATCATGGTCAACCATAGTCCAACATCGCATTGTGACAAAGATTGTGTCAATATGAAAATCAATTGTGGTCAACCATGGTAACATTATGAAAAATATTGTCTCTTGGTCCAATGTCACATTGTGACAACCATGGTCACGTGTGGTTAACCATGCTCTAACGTCACATTATGACAACCATGGTCATCCATGGTCAACCATGCTCTAATGTCACATTGTGATGAAGATTGTCTCAATATGAAAATCAACTATGGACAACCATGACCTACTATTGTCGAACCTCATATTGTGTTAGAGCTTACCTCAATATGAAAATCAATCATGGTCAACCATAGTCCATCGTAGCATTGTGACAAATATTGTGTCAATCTCATAGTCAACCATGGTCAATCATGTTTATTTTAGGGTTTATAATATTTATCTTAGGGTTTATATACCTTTGGTTTATAATATTTAGCTCTTCAGTTTAATATTAATCCCTTCGGTTTTTGGTATTAATTCCTAAGTTTTATTATTCCCTTGGGTTTATAATATTTATATTAGGGTTTATATATCTTGCATTTATAATATTAATCCTTTTGGTTTAATATTATTCCCTTGAGTTTATAATATTTATATTAGGGTTTATATATCTTGCATTTATAATATTAATCCTTTTGGTTTAATATTATTCCCTTAGGTTTATGATACCTTGTGGTTTTAAAATTAATCTCGTGGGTTTATATTATCAATCCCTTGGATTTATTAATCAAAGAGTACATATCCCTTTGGTTTATCAATCCCATGGTTGACCATGCTCAATGATGGTCAACCATGGTCACATTGTTACAAAGATTGTCTCTTGGTCCAACGTCACATTGTAACAACGATGGTCATCCATGGTCAACCATGTTCCAACATCACATTGTGACAAAGATTGTCTTAATATGAAAAGCACCCATGGTAAACCATGCCCAACCATTTTACAACATCACATTGTGTCGTAGGATGTCTTAATATGAAAATCAATCATGGTCAACCATAGTCCAACGTTGCATCGTGACAAAAATTGTGTTAATATGAAAATGAGTCATGGTCAACTACAGTCAATCATCTTTATTTTAGCGTTTATAATATTTATCTTAGGGTTTATACACCTTGGTTTTAAAATATTTATCCCTTGGGTTTAATATTATTCCCTTGGGTTTATAATCCCTTGCGTTTATGTTATCAATCAATCAGATTTATCAATCTAAGGGTTCTTATCCCTTGGGTTTATCAATCCCATGGTTTACCATGCTCAATCATGGTCAACCATGGTTAATAACCATGGTCACATTGTGACAAAGATTGTCTCTTAGTCAAATGTCACATTGTTACAACCTTACTCACCCATGGTCAACCATGGTCCAACATCACATTGTGACAAAACTTGTCTCAATATGAAATGAAACCATGGTCAACCATGCCCAACCATTATCTAGCATCGCATTTTGTGAAAGGTTGTCTCAATATGAAAACTAATTATAGTCAACCATAGTCCAATGTCGCATTGTGACAAAGATTGTGTCAAGCATGATCAACCACGTTTATTTTAGGGTTTTTAATATTTATCTTAGGGTTTGTATACCTCGGGTTTATAATATTTATTCCTTCAGTTTAATATTATTCCCTTGGGTTTTTAGTATTAATCCCTTGGGTTTATTACTCCCTTGGGTTTATAATATTTACATTAGGGTTTATATACCTTGGGTTTATAATATTAATTCCTTGGGTTTAATATTATTCACTTGGGTTTATAATACATTGGATTTTAGAATTAATCCCTTGGGTTTATATTATCAATCCCTTGGATTTATCAATCTAAGGGTTCATATCCCTTTGTTTTATCAATCCCATGGTTGACCATGATCAATCATTGTCATTCATGGTTAGCCATGGTCAATAACCATGGTCATATTGTGATAAGGATTGTCTCTTGGTCTAGTGTCACATTGTGACAATCATGTCGATCCATGGTCAACTATGTTCCAATGTTGCATTGGGACAAAGATTGTCACAAAATGAAAATCTACCATTGCCAACCATTGTCCAGCATCGCATTCTGACAAACCTTGTCTCAATATCAAAATCAACCATGGTCAACCATTGGCCAACGTCGCATTGTGACAAAGATTGTGTCAATATGAAAATAACCCACGGTCAACCATATTTATTTTAGTGTTTATAACATTTATCTTATGGTTTATATACCTTGTGTTTATAATATTTATCGCTTGCGTTTAATATTATTCCCTTTTTTTTGTAATCCTTTGGGTTTATAATCCCTTAGTTTTTTAGTATTAATTCCTTGGGTTTTTTATATTTATCTTAGGGTCTAAATACCTTGGGTTTATAATATTAATCCATTTGGTTTAATATTATTCCCTTGGGTTTATAATACCTTGGGATTTTATAATAAATATCGCAGGTTTATATTATCAATCCCTTAGATTTATCAATCTAAGGGTTCATATCCCTTAGGCCTATCAATTCCATGGTTGACCATGCTCAATCATGGTCAACCATGGTTAATAACCATGGTCACATTGTTACAAAGATTGTCTCTTGCTCCAACATCACATTGCAACAACCATTGTCAATCATGGTCAACCATGGTCAATCGCCATGGTCACCTTGTTACAAAGATTGTCTCTTGGTCCAATGTCACATTATGACAACCATGGTCCAATGTTTCAATGTGAAAAAGGTTGTCTCAATATGAAAACCAATCATGGTGAACCATGCCCAACCATTTTCCTACATCGCATTGTGACAAAGGTTGTCTCAATACGAAAATCAACCATGGTCAATCAGAGTCCAATGTCGTATTACGACAAATATTGCGTCAATATGAAAATCACTTTCGGCAAACCCTGCTTATTTTAGGCTTTATAATATTTATCTTAGGGTTTATACAACTAGGGTTTATAGTATTTATCCCTTGGGTTTAATATTATTCCCTAGGGTTTATACTATTAATCCATTAGATTTATCAATCTAAGTGTCCATATTGCTCGGGTGTATCAATCCCATGGCTAACCATGCTCAATCATGGTCAACCATGGTCAATAATCATAGTCACATTATGACAAACATTGTCTCTTGGTCCAACATCACATATTAAAACCTGAGTCATCCATGGTCAACCATGGTCCAACATTGGTCATCCCTTGAGTTTATAATACCTTGGGTTTTAGTATAAATACCTTGGGTTTATAATATTAATCCCTTATGTTTATAATATTATACAGCTTGAGTGGTCCTAGTGGTTAAGAGCATGTGTTTTCTCCTAAGAGGTGTCAGATTCAAAAATAGAGGAGGGTAAAGTATGCATATCTTCGTAGACTTGGCAGCCAAATGACTACATGGAGGTCGGTCCCTTCTTCCACAAACAAGGGGGTCTCATACACCAATGTGTTGTATGGTTTGGTCATGACCTTAAAATTGGAAAATAATAATAATAATGATAATAATTAATGTAAGGGTTCATATTCGTAAGGCATAATGTTTTTTATAGGGATTTTAATATTAGTCTTTGGGTTAAATATTATTTAAAAAAATAATATTTGTATTAATAAATATTTGTATTATAAAATATTTATAAAAACAATATTTATATTAATAAAAGAATATAAATATTTAAACAATATAAACATAAAAACAATATTTATATTTTTGAATTAGTCACCGGAGATTCCACAGTAAGAACATTTTTCTGCCAACATTTCAAATCCCAACCGGGATCCATCATCAGGACAACTTGAAGCTTGATAAAAGAAGAGCAGATTGTTAGGGTATAAATAGAGATGAGGAAAGAAGAGGGGAAGGTCGGCTTTCAATTTGTTTGAGAGGTCGGCTGCCTCTTGATTTAATGGAATCATTTAATAATTTTAATTAATTATTTTAATTTAAATATTTTTTTTTTTTTTTTAGAAATATTTATATATAAAAAATTTTATTAGGAATAGATAGAAAGGGTATAATAATTATATTAGTAATTAGAAAACTTAATGAACAATAATTAATTTATTAATGCTTATAGTAACAAATTACTACTATATGCTATTATTAGAATTAATTGACTGAAATAATAATTATTATAATTATTATTATAATAATTAGTTATATTAATTATTATAATAATTAATTATTAATATAATAAATAATTAATATAGTAATTAATAAAATAATTAGTAATGCTTGTAAATCAAATTAATGATAATTAAAAGGTTATAGTTATTTTAATTATTATTATAAATGTAATAACTTATTATATTGATTAATATTTACTATAATAGTAATTAATTAATATAATAAATAATATAATAATAAATTATATTAATATAAAAATTAATTTTAATTATTATTAATTATAAATTAATTATTATTATTAATACGAATTAATTATTAATAATTATTATTTTTAATTAATTGGAAATTAATTAATTACTTATTAACTATAGTTATTATTAATTAAAATTTTATTATTAATTATTATTAATGAAAAGGTTATTACTAAAATTGATAGAAATGAATTATAATTACATTAATTATTATTATTAATATAATAATTAGTAATATTAATAGTATCAACTCAATAATATATCTTTAAAAAAGAGAAGACTATAATAATTATCAAATTATTAATTATAATAACTATTATTAATCTAATAATAATAATAAATAATTAATAATTTAATTAATTTAATTAATTATATTGATTATTATTAATATACTAATTAATATTTAATGTAATCTTTAATTAATTATATTAATATAAAAAGATAATTAATTATTTTAAATCAAATTAATTATTATTTATTATTAAATCTTTTAAATATTTGAAAGAGAAACTCTTTAGGATTATTCTTATTGCATTTATTATATTAAAATTATATTTTTATAATAGGAAATTAATAAGGGAGATTCAATTAAATACCTAATTAATTAATATTATAAACCTTAATGGAGAATTATTATTATTATTATTATTATTATACTGTTGGGTTAATTTTTCTGATTAGGGGAAACCAGCTTCCACTAATTTCCATACCGTTGTCTCTGTTGAGATTGTGCGGGTGCTTGATAATCTCAAGAGCTTCTCTGATCTTTCGCTTATGGTGTTGTTCTTCCTTAGCGATAATGGAGGCGTTTTCCAAGAAGACATGGTGCTTAGTTTTTGACGAGTGTTCTGCAAGGGCAGAAGAACGAGACCTTTCATTTTTAATATCAGCCCCATGTTCTTTGAGTCTCGTCTGCAGAGAGCGACCAGTTTCACCAATGTAACTTTTCCCACATGAGCAATCGATTTTATAGACTCCTTTAAGTTGATGTTTATCAATATTATCTTTAACCGATCTCATACTTTGCCTGATTGTTCCAGGGGCTGAGAATTGTGTGCTTATGTTTTTCCTTCTTAGGACTTTCGCAATCTTATCTGTAACTCCATGAATGTAAGGAAGAAAAACCCTACCACCCTCAGGTTGATCTCTGGTCTTAGGTTCATGAGATAACAACCTTTTCTCGGCTTTCTGAATTGCTTTTTTAATCTCATTTTCTTTGTAGCCTAAACCTTTAAAGGTTGAGACTAAATGCTTCTTTTCTTCATCCAGATGATCAGCGTCAGAAATTCGAAGGGCCCTTATAGCAAGAGTGTTTAGAACACCAAGCTTCTGGGCTGGATGATGGTGGGAGTCAGCATGGAGGTAGTTCTCTGTATGGGTAGACTTTCTGAAGACTTTGTGCCCAATGGAGCCATCATCTTTTCTCATGATGAGGATGTCTAAAAAAGGAATGCTCATGTTTTCTTCAAGCTCCATAGTGAATTTTATATCTGAGGAGATGGAGTTTAGGTGAATAAAGAATTTGTCAAGCTCTGCTTTACCATGAGTCCATTTTATATTAGTGTCATCAACGAATCGCTTCCACCATGCTGGTTTCAAAGGGTAAGAATCTAGGGCCTTCTTTTCAAAATATTCCATGTATAGGTTGGCCACGATTGGTGAAAGGGGGGATCCCATTGCCACTCCAGTTGTTTGCTCATAATATGTTCCTTGGAAGGTGAAAACTGTTGATCGCAAGCAGATTTCGGCCAATCTTGCAGTCACTGGATCAGTAACCTCTTTTATAACCTGAATGGCTTCTTCAAGAGGAATCTTGGTGAATAGGGACACAACGTCAAAGCTAACCAGAATGTCAGGTTATAAAAGAGGTTACTGATCCAGTGACTGCAAGATTGGCCAAAATCTGCTTGCGATCAACAATTTTCACCTTCCAAGGAACATATTATGAACAAACAACTTGAGTGGCAATGGGATCCCCCCTTTCACCAATTGTGGCCAACCTATACATGGAATATTTTGAAAAGAAGGCCCTAGATTCTTACCCTTTGAAACCGGCATGGTGGAAGCGATTCGTTGATGACACTAATATAAAATGGACTCATGGTAAAGCAGAGCTTGACAAATTCTTTATTCACCTAAACTCCATCTCCTCAGATATAAAATTCACTATGGAGCTTGAAGAAAACATGAGCATTCCTTTTTTAGACATCCTCATCATGAGAAAAGATGATGGCTCCATTGGGCACAAAGTCTTCAGAAAGTCTACCCATACAGAGAACTACCTCCATGCTGACTCCCACCATCATCCAGCCCAGAAGCTTGGTGTTCTAAACACTCTTGCTATAAGGGCCCTTCGAATTTATGACGCTGATCATCTGGATGAAGAAAAGAAGCATTTAGTCTCAACCTTTAAAGGTTTAGGCTACAAAGAAAATGAGATTAAAAAAGCAATTCAGAAAGCCGAGAAAAGGTTGTTATCTCATGAACCTAAGACCAGAGATCAACCTGAGGGTGGTAGGGATTGCTCATGTGGGAAAAGTTACATTGGTGAAACTAGTCGCTCTCTGCAGACGAGACTCAAAGAACATGGGGTTGATATTAAAAATGAAAGGTCTCGTTCATTCGCCCTTGCAGAACACTCGTCAAAAACTAAGCACCATGTCTTCTTGGAAAACGCCTCCATTATCGCTAAGGAAGAACAACACCATAAGCGAAAGATCAGAGAAGCTCTTGAGATTATCAAGCACCCGCACAATCTCAACAGAGACAACGGTATGGAAATTAGTGGAAGCTGGTTTCCCCTAATCAGAAAAATTAACCCAACAGTATAATAATAATAATAATAATTCTCCATTAAGGTTTATAATATTAATTAATTAGGTATTTAATTGAATCTCCCTTATTAATTTCCTATTATAAAAATATAATTTTAATATAATAAATGCAATAAGAATAATCCTAAAGAGTTTCTCTTTCAAATATTTAAAAGATTTAATAATAAATAATAATTAATTTGATTTAAAATAATTAATTATCTTTTTATATTAATATAATTAATTAAAGATTACATTAAATATTAATTATTATATTAATTAGTATATTAATAATAATCAATATAATTAATATAATTAATTAAATTATTAATTATTTATTATTATTATTAGATTAATAATAGTTATTATAATTAATAATTTGATAATTATTATAGTCTTCTCTTTTTTAAAGATATATTATTGAGTTGATACTATTAATATTAGTAATTATTATATTAATAATAATAATTAATGTAATTATAATTCATTTCTATCAATTTTAGTAATAACCTTTTCATTAATAATAATTAATAATAAAATTTTAATTAATAATAACTATAGTTAATAAATAATTAATTAATTTCCAATTAATTAAAAATAATAATTATTAATAATTAATTCGTATTAATAATAATAATTAATTTATAATTAATAATAATTAAAATTAATTTTTATATTAATATAATTTATTATTATATTATTTATTATATTAATTAATTACTATTATAGTAAATATTAATCAATATAATAAGTTATTACATTTATAATAATAATTAAAATAACTATAACCTTTTAATTATCATTAATTTGATTTACAAGCATTACTAATTATTTTATTAATTACTATATTAATTATTTATTATATTAATAATTAATTATTATATTAATTATTATAATAATTAATATAACTAATTATTATAATAATAATTATAATAATTATTATTTCAGTCAATTAATTCTAATAATAGCATATAGTAGTAATTTGTTACTATAAGCATTAATAAATAAATTATTGTTCATTAAGTTTTCTAATTACTAATATAATTATTATACCCTTTCCATCTATTCCTAATAAAATTATATATATATATATATATATATATATCTAAAAAAAATAAAAAAAATAAAAAAATAATAATTAAATTAAAATAATTAATTAAAATTATTAAATGATTCCATTAAATCAAGAGGCAGCCGACCTCTCAAACAAATTGAGAGCCGACCTTCCCCTCTTCTTTCCTCATCTCTATTTATACCCTAACAATCTGCTCTTCTTCTATCAAGCTTCAAGTTGTCCTGATGATGGATCCCGGTTGGGATTTGAAACGTTGGCAGAAAAATGTTCTTACTGTGGAATCTCCGGTGACTAATTCAAAAATATTGCACCACAGAGGTCTCAAATCCAGAAATATTTATATTAATCAAATTAGTTATTTGTTATTATTATTTATTAATTAAGTGCAAGTGAATTAATTGTTAATAACGAATGGATTAATTCTTCAATAAATTTATTAATAAAAAAATAATTTATCAAAAGTTTATTAATCATAAATGTACTAAGTTAACTAATTATTTAATGAAATAGATAAAAATGAATGAGATTAAAATTCATGGATGAATTATTATTAATATCTATTAATTAGTAATCCCATTAAATTAAATTTAATAATGCTATTATTAATAAATAATGTTATTAAATAATAATTTTGATTAATAGTAGTAGTAATATTAATTAATAATAATAATCAAAATTATAAACATTCGATGATTACAAACCACATTTATTAATATTGTTGTCCATGTGATTAATATACATCTTTGACGTATATCAACCACATTTACTAATGTGGTTGTTCTAGTATCTATTTATTGATTGAAGCAGTGTAATAGGATGAATTAATATTCCCTCAATTGATGTTCTAGTGACAGGCCTGGAATTTTATGTTCAACAGGTTGTACCTCCTAGAGACAGCCCCTGGGTTGAGGAGGGACCAGTGTGTAGGACAACTTGATAAGTGTTTGTAGGATTTGCTCACATTGTCCTTTTACACTCAATATTTAACACATTTAAGGAAAAATTGGTTTAGAACCTTATTTAAGAGGAGAAATACAAGAATCGCAGCAAGATAATACTCATAGAAGGATTAAGGTCCAACTCTAGTGGTTAACATCATGTGAACATGTAGTTTATCATTTGTTGCAGTGAATGGGAGAGAAGAAATATAAATGAATGAAACTAAATACACATGGCTTAAATTAAGAATCCAATGCATTAGATTTAAACATGAAACAAATGAAAGAAACATTAGAATGCCATGTTAAATTACATGGAGTGCATATTAAGGAAGTCAAGATTTATCAGTCATAGGAATATTAAATCAACATGAGACATAGATGAATCTGTGATTGAACAAAAATACATCCAACACGTGCTATTACATGTAGTCTAAAAGAAGACTAAAGTTATACAAAATAACACAAAATAAAATACACACCACAGTAACATGTGAGCCAGAATCATTGAAAGCTTTCATTAATATTCAACAGGGCATACATGTCATTGAAAATTCTAGAGATTTGCTTCTTGAAACCAAACTAGGAACTCTTATTCTGTATCGTAAACTATTTTTATAGGGCCTTAGGAAGAGAGCCCTTTACAAAATATCCTTTCTCGATTTTGCAATGAATTATCATATCAAAAATATCTGTGTGCATTAGTGGCACAACTGTACTGGTCGAATCCTAACTAACTGGCATCGATTCTTTGAAAATAAAATATGTACATTAAACATAGAATAGCAAAGTGTCATGTTTGACACAATCAGCAATATCTTCACTGGTGGTGGGTTCGCCTGGTGATGAGCACTAGTATTGCAACAAGAATGCTACAACTCCTAGGGCTACCAACTTTACTTTATCAACCCGAGGTTCATACAAACTTGGAGGTGACAGTGTTGTATACACAAGTATATTTGATGGGTCCACTCTTTGTGACTGCTAAGTTGGCAATAGACCACTAAGGTTTTTCAAACCAGACTTATATTGATTCAAAAGAAGCTTGATTACCAACAAGGAAAAAGGGAAATCTACACTAAAAGAAATATTATCTACTACAGTAAGGAAAAGGACTGAAACCAAATGCTTAAACACACCATTCATCGAATCTAACTACTAAGAGGCTTTGTTTCAAGAGAATGCTAAATTATCATATGTGAAATCCTCCTATCCTAGGCATGCAATTCAAAACATCAAAAATTCTTCTGTTCTGCATGTAAATGAACAAAATAACTCTTTTTTTCTTTTTGCCTTTTTTGTGTGAAAGTGTGAAAGCTAACTTCTTTTGGTGATATGGCAGGTGGATTAGGGATGATGGTGGATGGTCAGATGAGTTGGGAGGCAAGTGTGGGTCATTTTAATGCTTGCTAGGGGTTTTCTCCACAATTCAGCCTCAAAATAGGCCATTACAGGTCAACCTAAAGGATGTCCTAATTCATCCTACATGATATCCTAATGCTCCTACAAGATACAACTAAGAGCAAGAGGATGGATTTGGAAGGTGATGTAAGGCTTCGGGAAGGTGAATAGTGGGTGAAATGAAGCAAGGGAGTGCCTAGCACTCCTTCAGAACTCAAAAAAGAATCGTGAGATGGTTGGATTTGCTCAACACGTTTGGAGAACTATTCTTTTAGAATGATGAATTTAGTGATGGATTTAGTGAAGGAAAGTGATAACCATGGATGGATGAGGTTAGGATGGGGTTGCTAATCATGAAATCTCTATGTACTGATGAAACTCTTGCACTACATCAGTCATTGACATTTATCCATAGATCATGTAAATAAGAAGGATTTCAATTAACTAAGGAAAACATAATTTCATGAGCTAACTGCCTATTTCATGCATGGGAAAACTTGCAGGGTAATATGAAACCTTGATGAAACCTAATGTA
The DNA here is from genome assembly GCA_031772625.1 of Pinus tabuliformis. Lineage (NCBI taxonomy): Eukaryota > Viridiplantae > Streptophyta > Pinopsida > Pinales > Pinaceae > Pinus > Pinus tabuliformis. The sequence goes on from CM062816.1 coordinate 1,450,643,230, forward strand.
AGACTGAAGATAGAAGAAATGACAACTAAATCCTATGCTTGAAAACTAGTAAAATGTTGACCTGAGTAACAGAAAACCCTAAATTCCATGAGAAATCAAAATTCTATCTTTTTGGGCTACATAGGAGTTATTTCCTCAAATCATGGTCCCTGAAGGGAGGAGTGAGACCCAATCCACCTATTAACATATCTTTGATATTACTTTATATTCCTAAGTTAATACTGAAGCAATGCTGAAATGGAAGCAAACTAATCAAATCCAGAACTACTTGTAATGAAATAATGCTAAAGACAATTCAACCATAAATCTATGAAATCAACTAAGAATACAAATAAAAGAAGATGAGTATTTGCTACTAGGGTTGGGCCCTAACCTGAGAGCTTCAGCCCTCTGATTCAACTCAGTGCTAGACCAAGGAAATGCTCATTCTCATTATCAAATCAGAAAATTATATAATAATGTCTTCCACGAGTCTTGAACTCAAAAATGCTTAGTGTTTTTACATCCAAAATTCGAATCCTAATGAGGCTCTAGGCCTCCTTATCTATACAACTGAAGTATTCAATGACTCCCTTAAATATAGTGTCTCAGATCCCAAACTCAAGATGAACTGGCTCTTTAACTATCACTGGCTCGACTGCCTTTTAATCTTCATGACTTGGCTGCTTGTAACTCCAAGCTAGTGTGATTTGATGGAGGAATATTCGAATGAGTGAGGAGTAAATGAGGAGGATCTATCTCCTACAATCTCTCTTCCTTGTCTCATTCGAGTTTCAACTGTTAATTAGCAAAAATTTCCATGATTTTCTCTCAAAAACCTGCAATCAATGCATATTACTCTACTAGGAATAATATCTCACTTTGACTCATCTCATTAAGCAAAATATAATCAAAATATGTGAGAAATTATGAGAAGAGTTTATTTGAATAATCTAGGAGGTGTATTAAGGTCCATATAGTTAACCAATGATAATGCTCATCATCAGCCCCCTACTGAAAGTGTTGCTCATCCTATGAGAAACTCAATCTATATCCATGTCTTTCATTGCTCTAGTGGGCTCCGTGACATCCCATTCTTCTGATGTAGTTTACCCTTCCTGTGCATAGAATCCATCCTTCCTCTCTATATCCTCCCACTACTTTCTTTCTTCCTATTCCTTTCTTCTTTCCAACATTCCTAAGAGCAGTGGTGTAGTGAGTCTCAAGCTAGTCCAATTGACTTTGAGTCTGTTAGCCTCCTGTTGCAACAGGGTATCATCTTTCATGATTGACATTTTTACATGCCAAATATGTCATACTTTGCAAGCTGCAGTGTTGCATATTTCCATATGAGACCAAAGAAGAAAGCCATGAAGTGTGCTAGTCCAAATGCCATTGCTGATTCCATTTTTGAGGAATTGTCCCAGTTTGGAAGAGTTTTCATTTAAGGGAGGTCCAAACAGTCTAATCTTGGTCTCCCTAGGTTTCAATTTCCTGTTGTAGAATATAGAGAATGCATCTGTCCAAACAGTTTAACCTTGGCAGATTTCGTAGATAGGTAGAGAATCAAAGGGACCCAATATTTTAATCTGGTCCCTGGCAGAAATAAGTGCAGATTTAGATAGGAAGCATTCAAAAGAAAAATTGTAATTCTGGGTCTGCAAGTCTAAGTGCACCCTAATCAGAAAAGAAGAAAAAAAGTTAGGAAAGTAGGATGGGTAGGTAGCTGTGGTTGCAGAAAGCTGATTCATGATGAATTTTGTGTTTCAGACTATGTTTTATCTTTACAGATCACATTGCAGGCAATTTTCATTCAGAAAGAGATCAAAGCTAGACATCACTAACTTCCCCTTCTTCTAATTCCCCAAGTCTCTTACTAATTTCCCCAAAGAGGTCAAGATCTGCTTGAGCCTCTCAGTTTCATCATCATCCATATCAGTTGCCTTGGTGAAGATTTGCTTCACTCAAGGACTTCATCTCTTTGCAAATTCTTTTCCCCAAAATTTAGCCTAAGGTCCCTGACCTTAGCGCCTGCTGGTCACCTTCATATTAACTATTAACAGTATTATATAACTCCCTAGCAGTTTTCCCCTTCCCCTATTAAAACTATGTACATAAAACTCCCCTATGTAAATATCCCCACCCTGGCAATATAGCCATATTTTTATAAGTCCGGGGAAAAAATAGTCCATCTGGGGCTGTTTTTAGCCCATCCGAGTCATAACAGGGATTAATCTGACACCTGGCCAGATTAATAACCTCTCCCCTAGCCCTAAAACCCTCAAAAACGCCCTAATTCACCCCCAAACCAAAGTTTTGTACATAAAATCCTAAACCCGTGCGCATTTAACCCATATTTTACCCCTTACCCTAAGTCCCAACTGTAAATATTAACCCCGCCCGTGTTAACCCTCATAATCCACCGTTCCCTAAGTTATAACCCACCCGCGTGCTATATTAAAAAGGAATATGTTGCGTATATTCCCCGTCCTAACTACCCGCCACCTCGCACCGACCGCCGACCGTTGGATCGCCCACCCCGCAGATCAATGGTGGGCAGGATGTCCCATCCCTGAGCCGCCCGAGATTTAGCGTCCGGGAGATGGGCGGTATTGCCACCGTAGCTCCCACCACGCGTCAAGCGTTGGGCTGTGGAGGAGGCCCCCCTCACGAAACCACCATCTCCAAAAGGCGGTGCGCCACAATATCGCTTACCACCTCCTGCCCTGTGACGTCGCCGCTTACACCACCCCCTGCACAGTCACCGTGACACGTCAACCGCCTGTGTGGCCTCCTGCCACCATGTCGCCGAGTCATCTCCCTGCGTGGCCCCTTGCCACGTGTCATGCCACGTCACCAACCGTACATGATGACATCATGCTGACATCATCCTGCCACATCATCATGCTGGCGTCATCACTGACAGCACCCGCCGTACAACATCACATCATGCTGACGTCATCAGCACTTTTTTTGGTGCGAAGGAGCAAAAGTCGCACTTCGGAGCCCCGGAATCCCATTCTGAGGCAGTTTTTGATGAGCTCATCGCAGGATTTTTTAGGCCGAAATGGAGAATCTTCAAGGAATCTTCAGGGAATCTTTTCATCATACGGCCCTAGGAAGCCCAAAAGGCGCAAAAATGACCCGTTTTCTTCGTAGAGCATACCGAAAGAAGCAGAAGACAGTTCCAGAGGATGCAGATGCCGAACAACGGCCATCAATGTGTGATTAGACCTGCAGCACATCAGAATAGTTGTCCAGATTTTGTCAAAAGAGTATCAGAGGAAAGAAAAGATGCCAAAGAGTACCAGCAAAGATTTTTTAGGGGCTCGAAGCACCTGTATATTAATGAAGCCCCCAGAAAGTCAAATCAGGCATCATCGGCCCATCCTTGCCTTCAAATCACAATTAAGGCATTTAAAGCCACAGAACAGCAAAGAAGCAGAAACCCATGCACATTTATTTCAGAAGCACCTGCACCAAGCCACCAAGGACTACATAAGTTATTCAGTTTTGATACGGCCGCCCCAGCGCAGCCTGAGATATTTTCATGCATTTATTTCAGATAGGAGTAGGTAAATTAATTATTCTTTATGACCTGATTAGGTCAAGATGTAATAAAGAACTCTGTAGATAGTTTTGCCCTATATATACCACCCTCAGCATTGTTTTAAGGGTTCGTCGATTGAGAATTTTTACTAGAGACTCGCACTGTATACCTGACTGTTTCTATAATCAAAGATTGCAGAAAGCTTGGAGAACAGACTGTCTATTGTAAATGAAAGTTTCGGAGATGTGAAGATGGAATTATTGTGCTGCGGCCTGAAGCAATAAGTGCATCTTACCTCTGTTTTATTGTTATCACTATCTAAATAGCAAAAAGAAAGAATAGCCTAGAATTAGTTTAAATACTCTCTAAGCTCAATTTCTGCTATTTCTTTATGGTTTCCTCTGATTGAATTGGTTATGAATATGAATTCCTTCTGGCTCATGTTTACCCCGATTCACCTATATTTGCCAATTATCGAGGGATTCTTAACTACCCCTAGGTAGCGCCTTGTCATTTTCCCTTGTTAAGCATAATTGAGAGATTCTTAACTGCCTCTCATTACTTAGCACTTCTTTCCATCCCTTAAACCTGAAACATTGTTTCATGCTTAGCTATCTTGCTCCATTTTCCCTCACTGTTATTAAGGAAAAGCACCAGCAGTTTTTCTCCTTGACTCCATGCCCAATGGTTTGAAACTTCCAGACTATGCCTTGCCTCTCTATCTGAAAACATCAATTTTCCCACCAAAAACAAAACAAAAACCCTCTGAACTCGAGACCTAGCCTAAAATCCTTTTCAAACAAAGCTAAATCTAAAAGAGAGAGCCCTCTCTGATTGCAGGTTGGCTAGAACCTGCAGTCCAAAGTTGGTCTATGGTTACCTCGGCCGTATCCTTTTTGGAGCTTAAGGACAACCTGATTGATAACATAATGGCGACTCGGTTGGGGATCTAATCCTCAGAAAGTTTTATTGATTAAGTTGGAAAGCTCCACTGGGGACTTCCTGAGATAGTTTCACGAAGAAGGTAAGAAGGCTCTACCGAGACCATAAATAAAACTTTCCAATTGCTGTTTATCTATTAAAACTATAGATGAAGCCTCAATGTCAGCCAGGAAGCCTTTGAGACTGTTTTTGCTTTGCATTAACATGATTAAATAAATGTTGCCTCAATCAATCTTCATGCTAGTTTTAAGTTACAAACAAGTTGTCCCATATTTTAATTAGTCCCTTGTCGATTACAAAAAAATTCCGAGGAAAAATACCCCCCCAAAAAAAAAAAACAATTCAGAAGCTGGCTCCCAAGAAAAATCCACGATATGCAAGGTCAAATCCAGACCCCAACCCTCCAGCTGTTTTTGAAAACCCTAATATAATCCCGAAAATCCTTAGGAAGCAAGAAGGACAGGAAAATTTTGATGATTTGAGCCCTGAAAAACCTTACCCTAGCTATTTTCCGACTCCTGTCAAGGTTTTGTTCCGTTCAACCCCTATTTCCATCAGTTCATCATCTACATCCCGTAGGACTCCTTCCACACCTTCATTCGCTGCACATACTGACACCACTGTTGTTTCCAGCGTTCCAGTTACTCCTGTGATCCCCGTCACTCCAATTGTTCCACTTACCCCCGTTGTTCCACTTATACCTGCCAATATGGCTAATAGATATGCACCCCTGCAATTACCTGCTAATACTGGGGCTTTACCTCAAGAGTACCAATATAAAATCACATATTTTGACAGCACCGGTCCTTTCACAGCCATTCAGCATACCAAAAAGATGCAAGACTATTTTGAAAATTATGAGATAGACGATGATAGTGTTAGGATGAGAATTTTTGTTCAGAGTTTGACAGGTGATGTAAGAACTTGGTTCAGATCACTTGCTGCAAATTCCATAACCACCCCAGATGAGCTTTACCAATCCTTCACTAACAAATGGGAGAAAAAGAAAGATCCCTTGCACATACTAGCTGAATATGACACAATTAAGCGAGGTCCTCAAGAGACTGTTCTGGAGTACTGTGCAAGATTCAATAATGTATATAACGCAATACCACAGAACTTAAGGCCTCCACCTGATCTGGCCTTGTACAAATTTCCCGATGGATTCGACCTGGATATGTCATACCAGTTAAAAGAAAGAGCTCCTCAAACCCTTGCGGACATGCAAAATGTTGCTGTCAGCGTAGAAGCCAATTTAATTGCCAAAAGAAACCGAGCTAGAATGGAAAGAAGAACGACCTTTAAAGAAGAACCCTCAGACTTTGACCAGAAGCTTGATGCTATTATCAATGGCCTGCAAAGGCTAGGAGAAAGAGTAGAAAATGTTGAGAGAACAGCATCATGGGAAGGACAACAGTCTAATACCATAAGGAACCCAAATTTTAGAAAAACACAGAACACAAATGCTGGTAGGCCTAACCAAGACCATGATATAAGACCCCCTTTCGAAGATGATTATGTTGAAGGATCTACTTCTAGTGAACCCATAGAGGACACTCACATGAACTTAATGGATCTAAAGGGTGAGCATCAAACTGTCCTGTCCCAAGAAGACCAAAATGAACCTGATTACAATCAGTTTTAGACTAAGTCTGGCGAGTCTTTTGATTTTAAACAAGGTTATGATACCGCTGTGTATGAAGTACACAAACAATATAAGCTGAGAACTAGGACCATTGACATTTCTGAACCTAGTAAAACAAAGGATAGCAAACAGCCAACAAGATCAAAGGCAAGGCTGTCACAACAGAACCAGTTGATATACCTGTTCCAAACCTGCATCAAGTGACTGTAGAAGACATAACAGACTCACAGCCTTCGGTTGAGAAGCCTTTGCCACCCCATTCCTCAAAAGAAAATTCAAACAGTAGCCCAAAAAGCACTCCTGAAACTGTACAACCGCAAGCAAAAACTTCCCATAACGCTGATAAACAAGATCAGATCGCAGACAATTCAAATGTAACAGAAACAACTGCCATTGTCAACACCAAAACTCCACTGGAAAAGCCATTCAACTTAGAGGCAGAAATAGCTAAGTTAAAAATATCCATTCCTCTTTCAGAACTGGCTAAACACGATGTATATAGGCAGCAAATTCATAAGTCACTTCAAATTCTAGAAAACAAGGATGATGTAAATGTTTTAGACGATACCCCAGAGTTGCTATTTGGCCCAGAAGTTAACGGAAAATCAACACATGGACCTATCCCACCCTTTTATGTCAGTTTGCATATACATGACAAAGTTTTTCACAATGCTATGTTTGACTCAGGGGCATTGCACAATCTTATGCCCAAAGCAGTTATGGAAAAACTAAATCTTGATGTTACAAGACCTTACAAAGATCTGTACTCATTTGACTCAAGTCAAGTGAAATGTTTAGGCCTCATCAAAGACTTGTGTGTCTCCTTAGTCCAATATCCCAACAAGACCATCCTCATGGATGTAGTGGTGGCTGACATCCCACCAAAGTACGGTATGCTCCTGTCAAGATCATGGGGAGCAAAGTTACAAGGATCCCTTCAATTAGACCTTTCCTACGCCACCATTTCAGTCTTTGGGCAACCAAAGAGACTGTACAGAGAAACGCTGATGAAATATGTGGTGAGTAGTGAGAGCAGGCCTGAAAATTTTCCCATTTACTCAATCCACTCTGATATGGATTCATTTATTTTGTTTAATCATGATACAAATGTTTCAATTGATAATGAGCCTTTCGCTTTAGAGCAACAAGCACACATCAATGAAGAATCGGTTGCACATACCCACGAAACTGTCACAACAGCTGATGCAACCAACCTACTAGAAGAACATCCTCAAACAAAAATTTTAAATCTGCCCAATCCTAAGATAGCTCAAACTCTTACTACAAACCACAAGCAAGAAATCACATGGTACTTAGAGTTTGATGGCTCTGTCAACAAGTTAGGAGCAGGGGCAGGTGTCTGGATTCAAAACACATACAATAATCATGCAGAAGGTCATGCCTACAGACTGAATTTTAAATGCACAAATAACATGGCAGAGTATGAGGCTCTGCTTTTAGGTCTTAAACTGCTTAAAACTCTAGGAGCTGTAAAAGTGTCTATCTTAGGTGACTCTGATCTAGTTATACAATAGATGAAAGGTAATTTTGTTACCAACGACAACAGAATGAGATCCTATAGGACCACTGCTACAAACATACTCCAGGCATTCACTGAATTCAAGCTTGACAAGATTTCCAGAAATCACAACATTCATGCACACAGCCTAGCCACCTTTGCTAGTACATGTAAGCTTCCTTTTGACCCAAACCATCACTTCACGGCTGAAATAAAACATAGGCCTACTGTCCCAAACAACGTTAGAGATTGGCAAGTATTCGAAAATGATGCCCAAATTAACAGTTTCCTTACCCTCGAGCATGAATTTTCCAATATTAACATTGATATGGATGCTATGACAGATACAGAACACCAAACAACAGAAAATCAGCAAGATATAACAACAGCAGCAATCAAGCAAATCCTGAAACCGACTGTTTTTGACAAAGAAAACATAGAACAACTGAAACAAACACAGATAGAAGAGATAGACAAAACGGAGGCAGATGTCATTAACTTGAAAGATAATTTTTTGCCTGCTAGCCTAACCCCATTAGAAGATATGTTTGATGCTAATGAGGTGCCCAGAAAACCAAAATTGTAGCCCATAAACACTGAAATAGAAGAACACAACATCGGGACACCAGAAAATCCAAAAATGATCAGACTGTCCAAAAATTTGCCACCTGATCAGAAGCCCAAGTACATTGACTTATTCAAAGAATTCCAAGATGTATTTTCTTGGAGCTATGAGGATCTGAAATCCTATGACACCTCAGTGATCCAACACACCATTCCTTTAAAACCAAACCAGAAACCCTTCAAGCAGAAACTTAGAAGAATTAACCCCATGCTTCTTCCCCCGATTGAGAAGGAAGTAAAGAGGATGTTTGAAGCAGGCACAATAGCACCCATCAAATTCTCCGATTGGGTGTCCAATCTTGTTCCTACAAGAAAAAATACAGGTGAAATCAGACTTTGTGTAGATCTCAGAAATTTAAACCAAGTCTCCCTAAAAGACCATTACCCTTTGCCTAAAATGGACCACATATTGCAGAGAGTAGTGGGATCATCTAGAATCTCTTTGCTAGATGGTTTTTCAGGTTTTAACCAAATACTTGTTCACCCAGACAATCAAGACAAAACTGCTTTTACTACACCCTGGGGAACATTCAAGTATGTAAAGATGCCATTTGGTCTTAAAAACGCTGGTGCTACCTTTCAACGAGCAATGGATATTGCATTTGCAAAAGAAATACACAATTTCCTGGTTGTATACCTTGATGACTTAACCCCATTTTCCAAATCTGATGAAGAACACCTCAAGCATCTCAGGCAAATTTTCATAACATGCAGGAAATATGGCATTTCCTTGAGCCCCAAGAAGTCTCTGTTTGGCCTTGAAGAAGGCAAATTACTTGGCCACATCATATCAAAGGATGGGATCAGAATTGATCCTGAAAGAATACAAGCCATCCTCCAAATCCCATTTCCAAGAAACATTAAAGAGCTACAAGCATTCCTTGGGAAAATCAACTTCTTGAGAAGATTTATTCCAAATCTAGCTGAGCTGATAAGATTGTTAAGAAACATGTTAAAGAAGGATGCCAAGGTAAAATGGTCTCTTGAAACCAAGCAAGCATTTGAGAGTATCAAATCAGCCTTAACACAAACCCCTGTTCTAACTAGCCCACAGTATGACAAAGATTTTATCATATTTTCGTTTGCATCTGATCACACCATAGCCGCTATCCTGTTGCAAAAGGATGAGCAGGGAGCTGAAAAGCCAATTGCCTTTTTCAGTCGAGCCTTAAGAGACACCTCGTTGAAGTACCCAATCATGGAAAAACAGGCCTACGCACTTGTTAAGGCCATCAAGGATTTTAGAGTGTACATACTGTATTCACACGTAATTGCCTACGTCCCACACGCTGCTGTAAAAGACATATTGACCCAAGAGGGATTAGAAGGCAAAAGAGGTAAATGGATTGCAAACATCCTTGAATATGACATAGAAATAAAACCAACCAAGCTGATAAAGGGACAAGGTTTAGCTAAACTGATGTCCGAGACGAATTTTCAAGCTTTAGAGATTAACCAGCTGGACAATGAACCGCAGCTGGCGACTCCACAGATTAGTGAGATCTTTTTACAATCCCCATGGTACGCTGATACATGCTTTGTATTGTTAAACCTGTGTGCTCCCCCAATATTGTCCAGGACCAAGAAAAGATTTTTGAAAATGAAGGCTTTACAGTTTTGTGTTATAGATGGTGCATTATTTTGGAGAAATCATGAAGGTATATTGCTTAATTGTTTAACCATGAATGAAACTAACAATGTCATGAAAGAATTCCATGCAGGTGACTGTGGAGGACATCTGTATTGGAAGTCCACTGCTGATAAAATTCTAAGGGCTGGCATCTACTGGCCCACTCTTTTTGTAGATGTAAAAAAATTTTCCATATCATGTCACAAATGCCAAATTTTTGAGGGCAAGAGAAAATTGTTGCCCCTACCCCTTAAACCAATCTCCACCGAAAAACCTTTTCAAGAATGGGGTCTTGACTTCATTAGATAAATCCATCCCTCTTCCTCAGGCCAGCACAAATGGATTCTAACAGCCACCGACTATTTCACTAAGTGGGTTGAAGCCATTCCCTGTAGACAAGCCAATGATACCATCATTATCCAATTCCTTGAGTGAAATATCCTCTCCAGATTTGGCTGCCCTGAGAAAATCATCACTGACAATGCCGCTGCCTTTAATTCCAAAAAGATGATCAATTTTTGCCACAGATTTCATATTACCTTGGGCCACTCCACATCCTATTACCCTCAAGGCAATGGCTTGGTCGAATCATCTAACAAAAGCCTCATCAACATCATAAAGAAAGTGCTAGAAGAAAACAAGAAGAACTGGCACAAAAAACTGGTAAATGCCCTATGGGCAGACAGAATTTCAAGCAAAAGATCAATTGGGATGAGCCCTTATGAGCTAGTATATGGCATGGAGGCTAGATTTCCTTCATCTCTGGGCATTCCTACTATCAAGCTGTTACAAGAGATTCAGGCTGAACTGAATGACATTCAAAGAAGAATCAATCAGACCATCCATCTGCAACAAACCAGAGAACAAGTTTATGATAGAGCTCAGATTGTGCAAGAAAAGCTCAAAAGGATGTTTGATAAGAGAGCAAAAGCTGAAGGTTTCAATGTTGGTGACAAAGTTTTAGAATGGGATTCAAGAAGAGAAGACAAGGGTAAACATGCCAAGTTTGATTTTCTATGGAAAGGTCCATTTGTAATTTCTGATGTTCAGGGAAACAACACTTATTTTCTCAGATCTATGGAGGATAGCACTGTTGAAGAAGGCCCTGTGAATGGTAGGATGTTGAAACATTATCATCATCCTTGTTGTTGAAACAATGCAAATTCTGTAAACACCTTTGTACAATATTATTTGTAAATATCAGCACTCAGTTTTTATTTTTTGTATAAAACGGCTGCTTTTTTGAGGAATAACAGTAAATTCGGTGAGGACTCAGCCGATGCAAATTTTCCAGTCTCAAGGGTATCAAAACAGAGCAAAAATTTTCAGTTCATATCAGCACCTTCCTCTAAGCAAAAGCAAGGCAAGCACAGCAGTTTGATCCTTGTTCCTAAACTGTTTTAAAAGGCATGTTCCAGCAGCATTGTGCATAATTATCAAGCACGCAGAAGAAAGCAGGCAATGTTGTACCATTCACAGAAAGCTCAGTTGAGGAGGAGGTTTTTCACAGTTCCAAGTTTATATTTTTAGCAGCCAGAACAAATGTTTCCAGTCTACAGCAACATCAGAATGTCAAGGCAGCCTGACCTGCTGTTCTTGACTTTTCACAAGGAAAATCCATCCCCAAGTGGAGCCACTGTTAGCCTCCTGTTGCAACAGGGTATCATCTTTCATGATTGACATTTTTACATGCCAAATATGTCATACTTTGCAAGCTGCAGTGTTCCATATTTCCAGATGAGACCAAAGAAGAAAGCCATGAAGTGTGCTGGTCCAAATGCCACTGCTGATTCCATTTTTGAGGAGTTGTCCCAGTTTTGAAGAGTTTTCATTTAAGGGAGGTCCAAACAGTCTAATCTTGGTCTCCCTAGGTTTCAATTTCCTGTTGTAGAATATAGAGAATGCATCTGTCCAAACAGTTTAACCTTGGCAGATTTTGTAGATAGGTAGAGAATCAAAGGGACCCAACTGTTTAATCCGGGCCTTGGCAGAAATAAGTCTAGATTTAGATCGGAAGCATTCAAAAGAAAAATTGTAATTCTGGATCTGCAAGTCTAAGTGCACCCTAATCAGAAAGGAAGAAAAAATGTTAGGAAAGTAGGATGGGTAGGTAGCTGTGGTTGCAGAAAGCTGATTCATGATCAATTTTGTGTTTCAAACTGTGTTTTATCTTTACAGATCACATTGCAGGCAGTTTTCATTCAGAAAGAGATCAAAGCTGGACATCACTAACTTCCCCTTCTTCTAATTCCCCAAGTCTCTTACTAATTTCCCCAAAGAGGTCAAGATCTGCTTGAGCCTCTGAGTTTCATCATCATCCATATCAGTTGCCTTGGTGAAGATCTGCTTCACTCAAGGACTTCATCTCTTTGCAAATTATTTTCCCCAAAATTTAGCCTAAGGTCCCTGACCTTAGTGCCTGCTGGTCACCTTCATATTAACTATTAACAGTATTATATAACTCCCTAGCAGTTTTCCCCTTCCCCTATTAAAACTATGTACATAAAACTCCCCTATGTAAATATCCCCACCCTGGCAATATAGCCATATTTTTATAAGTCCGGGGAAAAAATAGTCCATCTGGGGCTGTTTTTAGCCCATCCGAGTCATAACAGGGATTAATCTGACACCTGGTCAGACTAATAACCTCTCCCCTAGCCCTAAAACCCTCAAAAACCCCCTAATTCACCCCCAAACCAAAGTTCTGTACATAAAATCCTAAACCCGCGCGCATTTAACCCATATTTTACCCCTTACCCTAAGTCCCAACTGTAAATATTAACCCCGCCCGTGTTAACTCTCATAATCCACCGTTCCCTAAGTTATAACCCACATGCGCGCTATATTAAAAACGGAATATGCTGCGTATATTCCCCGCCCTAACTACCCGCCACCTCGCACCGACCGCCGACCGTTGGATCGCCCACCCCGCAGATCAACGGTGGGCGGGCCGTCCCATCCCCGAGCCGCCCGAGCTTTAGCGTCCGGGAGATGGGCAGTATTGCCGCCGTACCTCCCGCCACGCGTCAAGCGTTGGGCTGTGGCGGAGGCCCCCCTCAGGAAACCACCATCTCCAAAAGGCGGTGCACCACAATACCGCTTACCACCTCCTGCCCTGTGATGTCGCCACTTACGTCACCCCCTGCACAGTCACCGCGACACGTCAACCGCCTGCGTGGCCTCTTGCCACCATGTCGCCGTGTCATCTGCCTGCGTGGCCCCTTGCCACGTGTCATGCCACGTAACCGACCGTACATGATGACGTCATCCCACCACATCATCATGCTGACGTCATCACTGACGTCACCCGCCGTACAACGTCACATCATGCTGACGTCATCAACACTTTTTTTGACGCGAAGGAGCAAAAGTCGCACTTCGGAGCCCCGGAATCCAATTCTGAGGCAGTTTTTGATGAGCGATTTGCGCCTAGCTCATCGCAGGATTTTTTAGGCCGAAATAGAGAATCTTCAGGGAATCTTTTCATTATACGGCCGCAGGAAACCCAAAAGGCGCAAAAATGACCCGTTTTCTTCGCAGAGCATACCGAAAGGAGCAGAAGACAGTTCCAGAGGATGCAGAGGCCGAACAGTGGCCATCAATGCGTGATTAGGCTGGCAGCACATCAGAATAACAGTCCAGATTTTGTCAAAAGAGTATGAGAAGAAAGAAAAGATGCCAAAAAGTATCAGCAAAGATTTTTTAGGCGCTCGAAGCACCTGTATATTAATGAAGCCCCCGAAAGTCAAATCAGGCATCATCGACCCATCCTTGCCTTCAAATCACAATTAAGGCATTTAAAGCCATAGAACAGCAAAGAAGCAGGAACCCATGCACATTTATTTTAGAAGCACGTGCACCAAGGCGCCAATGACTACATAAGTTATTCAATTTTGATACGGCCGCCCCAGCGCAGCCTGAGATATTTTCATGCATTTATTTCAGATAGGAGTAGGTAAATTAATTATTCTTTATGACCTGATTAGGTCAAGATGTAATAAAGAACTTTGTAGGTAGTTTTTCCCTATATATACCACCCTCAGCATTGTTTTAAGGGTTGGTTGATTGAGAATTTTCACTAGAGACTCGCACTGTATACCTGACTGTTTCTATAATCAAAGATTGCAGAAAGCTTGGAGAAAAGACTGTCTGTTGTAAATGAAAGTTTTGGAGATATGGAGATGGAATTCTTGTGCTGCTGCCTGAAGAAATAAGTGCATCTTACCTCTGTTTTATTGTTATCACTATCTAAATAGCAAAAAGAAAGAATAGCCTAGAATTAGTTTAAATACTCTCTATGCTCAATTTCTGCTATTTCTTTATGTTTTCCTCTGATTGAATTGGTTATGAATATGAATTCCTTCTGGCTCATGTTTACCTTGATTCACCTGTGTTTGGCAATTATCTAGGGATTCTTAACTGCCCCTAGGTAGCGCCTTGTCATTTTCCCTTGTTAAGCATAATTGAGAGATTCTTAACTGCCTCTCATTACTTAGCACTTCTTTCCATCCCTTAAGCCTGAAACATTGTTTCATGCTCAGCTATCTTGCTCCATTTTCCCTCACTGTTATTAAGGAAAAGCACCAGTAGTTTTTCTCCTTGACTCCATGCCCAATGGTTTGAAACCTCCAGACTATGCCTTGCCTCTCTGTCTGAAAACATCAATTTTCCCACCAAAAACAAAACAAAAACCCTCTGAACTCGAGACCTAGCCTAAAATCCTTTTCAAACAAAGCTAAATCTAAAAGAGAGAGCCCTCTCTGATTGCAGGTTGGCTAGAACCTGCAGTCCAAAGTTGGTATGTGGCTACCTCGACCGTATTCTTTCTGGAGCTTAAGGACAACCTGAGTGATAACAGAGTCCTTGGAGAGCTTGCTTGTACATGGGTGTTCTGTTCAATGCCTCTCTCATTCTTTGAGGAGAATGATACTATCTAATTTTCAAGTTGTAGGGCAAAGTGTTCCATATCCTTTGGCAAGCTTGCATGTTGTCATCCCCTAACATCTTGAACATGTCCTCAAAGTGTGTGATTGCTTGCTCTTGGGCAGCAAGGTATCTAGGTGCAAGTTAAGGGTCATTTGCAATCAAGTTATGGGTGTTGATGACAACCATTGGATCTAATTGCTCAACTCTTATCATGATGGGTTCTGTTTCTTCTCTTTCCATTACTTTCTTCATTTCTGCAGCCCTTGCTTCCTCATGATTCATCCATGATGCCAAAGCCATCAGCTATAAGTTCCCTATTTTTGAATTTGGATCCCACACGTTTAGATCAGTCAAGGCCAAGATGTGGAGGTAAAACTGAGACATGTTAGCTCTATCCTCGAACGTGCTTTGATCAGAGAGATCAATGAATTGCCTATAATCTTGGAAGGGCATAGTGCCTCTTTGTGCTAAAGTTTTGTTTTGGAACTTGTTGAAGCCCCGAAAATCGGGTCGACAACAAGGGGGATACCCACCCGGTCCGGACCTTGGTTGGCAGCTCCTTATCCGTTTGGTATAGTGGGTCCGACTGGGGATAATGGGACCAGTTTCCCAATCTATGAGTGTGTGTGTGTAGAATTTTGATGTTGCTGATCTAACAGTTCCTATCTAAGCTATTTTAATTCAAACTTTAATCTAATTCCATGCCATTGTATTCTAATAAACAACACATCTAAATCTATACTAACCCAAGATGTAATTCTTCTATTATGCGATCTAAAGAGATTTCAAATAACAACTGGTAATAAAGATCATTCAGCAATTATAAGAAAGGAAATCAATCAAGATGAACCACTTCGCATAAAAAGTTAGACGAAACAGTTGTGAACAACATATCGGATAATGAGCTATTCATACATTAGGCATAAATAAATAGCTATCACCGTACAAAAGTGCCAAATGATAACTCAAGCATTCATGCAATAATACATAAACAACTAAAAACTGTATATCACTTTAACATATAAGCAAAAATGGTCAAGAGATAAAAGTACCATTTATGATTAGTCCTACTCATAAGCTTCAAGCAACAATGATTTATCTCTCCTTGCTCTAACATCCACTAAGAGTACAAAAGTGCAACATCAGTAGCAAATACCAAATGCAAACATCAACAAATATTGGTCCATTCATTCACCAAAACCTCCTCTGAGGGTGAAAAAGTGCATGTTATGAGGACAAGTTTTTGATAAATTTCTGGACCCTTCTCTAAACGCATGAGAAGGGTTTAAATACTACTTTCTAAATCTAATAATAGCTTATTTACAAAAATTCACGATGCGGTTTAAAATGACCACCCTTTTTCTAAGAAAAATTTAAAGTGAAAATTAAATTCAGAACTAAATTAATTTTGTATCTGGTCTTTAAAACTGCATGTATTCAACATTGGTTTAAGAAGAGTCGGCTGGCTGACTTCTACCTTGAGCTAGGCTGTGAAAACAGAATCGATGAGAGCTGGTACCATCTTTTCGGCCGCATTTATGATACACTTCATAGTCATCCACTGACTATGCGGCTTTACCAAGTATGTCCAGTAACACTCCCAATTTAACCTATTCAGCGCTTGGATTGCTTTTGCCTTATCTTGCGCTCTCTGTTTCCATTCCGCCTCTAGTTGTAGTTTGTTCAGTAAATATCTCGGTGTGGTTTCTGCGATCAAATTTTCTCTGTGCAAATTTTCATTTACACAGTCAATAAGAATGCTTGCTGCCGTGGCTGCTGTTTCTGCCGCTTGTTCTGCCTCCCTGATTTGATCGTCCCACTTGTTAAAGAACAACTCTTTATGGTTCTCATTTATCCTTGGTGCGTCTGCTCTTTTTCCCTCGTCTTCATCCTGCCAAGCCAAGTACTCAGTCACCCATTTATCAATCAGATCATAGTCACTTCGTAAGTCTACCACTTGATTAGTGATCTTATCACTCATTTCGCAATAATAATTCCACTATGATAAGTGTTGGCCCAACACTTCTTGCTGCTGCAGTAATTGTTCATTCAAGGAAATAGATTCTGAAATAAAATCTGTAAGCTTATGGTCGTCCTTGTGCATCTCTTGTAAATCCTATAACTGTTTTCCCTTCTTGTCCAAACCTCTCTGATAACCTATTTGCATTTGCTGGAAGTCCTCCTGCAACTTTTCAAGCTGTTTGTGTGCCTCATTATTGGTGTTGGATTGTTGCAACTGTAGTTGCAGTACTCGTATTTGATCTTCTCGTTCTTTCAACTACTACTGTACTTCTGATGCTTTGTCAATAGTCGCAGAGGCATACGCTCCTACGATCTGAGATAGTTTGGTGAGATTTTCAATCGGATTGCTGGTGGGATCTTTCCACAAGACGTCTAATTGCTCTGCATCTTGAGAGAGTGTATTTTCTAATTTCCTTTTCTTTCTCTGTCTTCTTACCACTTTTTTATGTTGGGGACTATAAAATATGTCCAGAGGGGGAATTTCTTCTACATTAAGTATAAGCTCAGAAGATGAAGCAATAGGAATATGCTCTGTTTCTGAGACATCGCTGACTATGGTTGTGACTACTTCCTGTGCTACCTGTGTATTGCTCACAGGTGATTTTAGGGCTTGTCCTTCAAGATTGATCAGTTCGTTGAAGGTTCCATTCCTTATCTAATTCTGTCATGACTAGTGGTGTTTCAATGACGAGAGGAGGAGGATCTCTTTGCGGGGAGGCAATAACCTGCTGTTGTAGAAGTTCCATTCACTCAGCGGTATCCTTAGCTGACTCTTCGCTCCTATCTTGGTCATTTCCTGATCTTTTATAGTGTTCAGGCATTTCTTGTTCAGACTTAGATTTAGATCCACTAGTGCTTGAACACCCACTGAGACTAATGCTTGGAGTTGGTTCTCTTGCAGACAGCCGTAGCTTTTCTAGAGGAATACTGGCTAATCTTCTTTCTCTGTATACCATAAACTTTTGAAAGTATTCTGGAGACAATTGCCATTGGGCTTCACGCAAAATCTCTTGAAGTGAGCTTTTATGTTGAAATATATCATCAAATAAATCCTTTTTCCCAATGAACACTTTTATCTTAACTGTAGTTGTGAAGTTCTAGGCAACCTCATTCGGGTCAAATGGTCTTCCCCGGAATTTAAATAGTTGTAAACACGCCATATTCTATACTTCAGTGAACGCGTGACCTACATCAAATAGCAAAAAGGCCCCACAAGCCACAGGAAACTGTGGCCATATAGCCTTCTTTTTGTCCCTTAAGTCTTTAGTTAGGCCGCCTTCTGCACAGGTTTGATATGCAATTTCTCGAGCTAGGAGTTTATCAGGGATATACAAAGGTAGAACATGAGGGGGTGCAGTACTTCCAAATACCCTAACATAAGTGAACAATTCTTCTCCGAACCATCTTGCGATGGGGAGGATATCTATCTGTGCTTCAGGTGAGCACCTCGGGGGTTCTTTATCATACAACCTTCTATACAAGGGTAGCATAAGTCCATGACAAATCTAGTAGAAATATGGAGTGAACTTAGAGTCCCACAATATCTTATGATAGCCATGGATGGGTAAGGGGTCTTGAGTTGTCCACTTCCAACCCATAACAAGGAACTTATAAACATAACATATTAAATCCATAACATATGTGGCTAGGTAAAAAGGAGGATAAATCCTTTGAGATGTAGCTCTTTTGGATGGGTAACTGACAATAGCCGTGATTCGGTTATCAGATAAAATTTTGGCCCAATCTAAAATAGTGGCATTTGTGGCAGCATATAGTAATGGTAACCATTCGGATGAAAATTTGTTGATATCTGGCATTCCAAATAATCTACAGAGCATGGCAGCAACAAAGCAATATGGGGAGGTAAGGGAACCAGTACTGTACATACCGTGTGTATCTTTCTTGAGTGGTTCATGTTTCCTGGACGAGTCTTTGGTGGTTTCTGATAGGTTCTAGTTCTCCTTCACGATTTTTTCTATGAATTGCAAGTTATAAGTTTCCTGCGGCTCAGGTAGATGATACATAAGCTTTAAATCCTGCGCAGCGAATGACCTGATGAGCCCTTGACCATGAACCTTGAACTGTCTATTTTTCATTTCTGCGCTATCAAGTATCCACTTGACCATGTCTGTGTATGGGAGAATTTTGGGCCTTACTGCTATCCGATGTAGGAATGAGCACGCTAGTTCTTCTAGGGATGCTTCAGAAGAACTCTGTGAGCCCATGAAAGCAGTAACTTTCATTACTCTGGGATTCTCTTCTTCAAGCAAACTGTACATGCCTTCCCACGTAGCTATTCCTGCGTCTCTGTTACAAGCCGTGTCTGTATACAAAGGTTCCATTTTCGTTTCTTCGGAGCTCGAGGCTTTATTTTTCTTCCCCATTTTCAACCTGCGTATTGCTTTGTATCATCCTCCATTGTCTGTTCCTCACAAGTGAAATGGAAATCAATGACCCGGATGGGTGATGGGAGAGTTTTAAATTCCGCAGACATATCAAATACACCACCTTATGTGAAGTGATTCTTTGAAAAGCACGTGTTCATATTTTATTAATAACTGACAACTAACTCCTTTATTAGCATTTAAGGCGCATGATCATGAGTCAGCTTATGGCAAATAACTTTTCTTGAATATCGTGCCCAAAAGATCTGCGATGGAGCGATTTTGTGATTTGCTTCGCAACATCGCAGATCGCACCATCGCAGATCGCACCATCGCACAAATATAACATCGCAGCATTGATCTGGCCTAACATCGCAACTATCGCCTTATCACGATATCGCAATATCGCAGATCGCAGAAGTTTTATGTATGACAAATTTCATTAACCTGTTTCCTGCGATATGCGATCTTGCGATCGGTGTCATCGCAAATCGGTAAATCTTGAAGTTTTTCTTATAAGCTTTTTTTATTCTGACGCGATAGTTGTTCAATACCACAATCTCGAACATGCCGGGATTGCACTTGAATGGTGGCATTCTACTACCGTTTTTACGATGCGATTTAAAGATTTTTCCCTTATCATAGACTTAGGTTTTAAGTATTCCAAGGAGTTTCCTAAGCTTACGATGGTAACTTTATTTTGCGGAAAAGGAATTTAAGCACTACTCTTGCTTTTCCTAAATTTTAACTAAGGGTCCCCACCCATTTAGTATTTCGGATGACACTTAAATGAGAAGGGGGCTTGTTGCTGGTCACAACAATTGGCGATTCACTTGGAAGAATCAGTTATCTCTTTTTTTCTATTGAATTTTTCAAACTTCCAAAACAGGAAATTTTTCAGAAAATTAAACATTATTATGGAAAGATAAAGTACATTATGCTCTAAACTGTCAATGATATTTTTTTTCAACCTTTTTCTACTTTGACTATTTGCTTCCTCAGGCTAGTCCTTGTATTTACATCAGCCATTACTTGGTATTGTAAAGATAAAACAAAGTCTCCTCTGTAAACGAGTTTTAAATATGCTCATTAGTCGTAGGTAGAGCCTCTGTTGCCAGCAGGCGTTTATAGCCTCGACAGGGTTACCAGTTACCCAGCAATGATCCCGCATCCTACTTAAGGTGACCTACAACTTTCAAAGAAAAATCCATATCCACACTTATTGCTTAAATTTTCTTTTTTATTCTTTAAAGAACAATGTCTTGGTTTGGTAGCCAAATTATGACACAGTCATTCACCTGATTTATAACTTTGTTGAACAAGCTTGCTCGTGATGAGACCCCTTTTATTTTGATTGCAACAATCTTGAGTCATTTCCCTGTTGTGGTGTACATTATTGGCAAAGTCAGCAAGTTATAATATCTATGATAATGATAAGCCGGCTCGTGATGAGACCTCTCATTCTTCAAGATAAAGTGTATCCTTGGATTATTCCTTTGAAAGTTGTGATTTCCTTAGCAGGGAGGAAGTCATTGTTTCCTTAAGATAGCTCTAGACAACAATAATGGAGTTTTTTGGAAACAACTATTCTATAGAGAATCTTTATTTTGTTATTAATACTTTTCATTGCACTGAGATAAAATAATTTCTTCACTAAAGGTCGCTTACATCAAAATTTTTGAAGTTGAAACTAGGATCATATCTAGGCTAGAGTCTTTAACTGTATCTATCAATAATAAAGATCAACTTTCCAAAAGGTTTGCTATTAATACAAGCGAAAAGTTCAAAATCTGAAAGAGAATTGGCCTCTTTTAGCAAATGTTAAATGTTGTTAACGACAACAGATTTTATTATGGAAAAACATATTTAAGGAAATGAGAGGTAACTATTCCCTTGGATTATTTACATGATATGAATAGGGATGATTACTTCTCTTATTTTGCCTACCAACTACTAAAAATAAACTATCCACCTAATAACCTAGCTAAATTAATTCTACTCCTATTTTAACTATACACATAAAATTGACTAGGTATAATGATATTTCCAGTGTAACAATCTTTCCATTTTTATTCCTACATGTGTATACATTTCAAATATCAGTATTAGAAATAAATTTTTTACTGGACTGAAAACGTTAAATGTGGAATTAGAAAGTGTAACTGTGGTCAGAATTCTGCCTGAAATCTCCTTCTTATGAAATTTTCTTTCCAATTGGATACCTACTAGATCATAAAAATCAGGATGAGTTTCCAATATGGATTGGTAATCGTTCAATAGGAAAGATGATAGGCTGGGTTGTGAATATGAGTTTTTGGATTTAATAGCCTGTATTCTATTATGTGTGAAAGTTAGGCCTTTGACAATTTCTAATGAAAGGAAAGTTTCCAAATATATCTCTTTGAATGAATCAATGAAGAATGGATGGAAATTTCTCAAAAGACAATTATCAATTAACTTGAATTGTTGGCAATTCTCCAAAAATACCTTCTTTTGTTGATGTTGTTTTGGATAAGATAGAAGTTTTTCAAGAAAAACTGATATTGATTGGAATTGAAATTGAAAAAGTTCTACATTCCTTTGACAAAATTCAATTTTCCAAAATGGTAAAACATCACTCAAATGTTTGTCGGTAAGGTGCTCAGTATGCCATAGTAATCTATCAAGAGTCTGAAAATTAAAATTTAAAGCAAAATCCGGTTTTATACAAAATGAGTGCAAGCGAAAAAGAATGAAATGACTATCTGTACAAGTAATATTATAGCACAACTAGGATTGATTTGAAATATTTTCTCTTTCACAAGGATTGGCCAAAAGTATGGGATTCGAGTAATTTTGAATTCCATCTTGTGAATTAGAAAACAAACTATGATTGGGAACAGGCGTGAAGGTTTGTTCATGATATGAATCATAGACTGGAATACTCTCTTGGGTAGTGGAATCATGCAAATGATCTCCTATTTTGGAATGAGGATCGGCTGAAATAATTCTTGAATTAGGATATCTCTCATTCTCAGATTTCTGATGATTCACTCGAGATAAATCAACATCTTCAACATCAAAGTAGCTATCATAAATGACTTCACAGGAATCCCTAGATTGCTCTTTTTCATCCAGTATATTCAAACAAGGAGGGTCAAGCCATTCATATTTGTAAATGACAAAAGGGTGTTCTATAGCTGCTTCTTTATCTTGAAAACCTAATGGTGATTCATTTGGATGATCCTCTATACTTTCCGAGATATCATTAATACTAAGGGGGGGAATTATCATCATTAAAAACATCAGGATAAAGAGAAAATGTGACTCTGAAAAAATGCATTTAAAAATATCTCCCTGTGAAAACTCTTGTTCATCACATTCATCGTAGGCTTCGGGTTTTAGATCATACCTTTGTGTGCTCATGTTTTTTGAAAGAGGATTACTTTTCTGTTCTAACCTGGGCATTTTCGTTTTTCGAGTTGCGATCATATTATCTGACTTTGTCTCAAAGTTGCTTTCCGATTCCAAGGTGGGTTTTCTTCCAACATTGCCTCCTTTGTCTTCTTGTACTGGATCAGACATGTCCCCTAAGCTTTGGGAAGTTTCTTCATCATGACTTATTCGCACATCCAAATTGGATTTCTCATTTACATTAGAAGAAAATGGAACAAAGCTTGGACTAATTTCTACTGGATCGGGGATAGGAGGCAGAGAATAATTATGATCAACACAATCTAATGATTCTTCATTTATGAGTTCATTCTCAACATCATATTTCAAACAATTAAGATGAAATCGAATATTAAAATCTCTAACAGACTCATCTTCTTTGCGTAGATATTCAATTTCATCATATACCTAATCGTAATCATAGCAATCAAATTTACAAATGAAAGCCGTGAAAAATTGGTCCCAGCTGTGGATTGAGGCAACTGGGAGGGTTCTACACTAGTTTCTAGCTTCCGCTACAAATGTGAGAGTAAAAATTCTGCATAAAATGCCTTCATCAATTCCTTGAAAATTTGAATTTGAAACATTTTGAATAATTTTTGAAAGAATAACTTCGGCGTAAATCACATGTAGACAGACATTTGTCGACGCGTTTCGAACCAACTAGTGTGGTTCATCGTCAGGACAAGTTGAAGAAATAGATCCAGCTTAGCATGATAAATAGTCTGAGCAGAGTCTCCAATGGCTAAATTGACTAATGGCTAATTCTGACCTTAGGACCCAGGTCAGATTATTATTTATTAATTTAATAATATTATTATTTTTATTATAATTTTTCTTATTATTATTTATGGAAATAAGTTAAATTAGGTAAAAATACATAAACAATTTAATGGTTGGTTTTAAAAAAGGAATTTATATATATATATATATATATATATATATATATATATATATATATATATATATATATTAAAGTTATAATATTAGGTTATTAAGATAAAATTTAGGATTAATAATTCCAATGGTTAGATTGAAAAGATAATTTATTTATTTATTCAAATTATTTAATTAGTATTATTATTATTATTATTATTATATATATATATATATATATATATATATATATATATATATATATATATATATATATATATATATCATTAAAAAAATAAAATAAATAATTAATTAATTAATTAATTAATTAAAGTTAGGATAAATTAAATAAAATAATTTAATGGTTAGTTTAAAAAGGTAAGCTGGATTTGTTTCTTCAACTTGTCCTGATGATGAACCACACTAGTTGGTTCGAAACGCATCGACAAATGTCTGTCTACATGTGATTTACGCTAAAGTTATTCTTTCAAATATTATGGATCACAGAAGCCTCAATTAAACATTTTGAATAAATTGAAGGGCATGATTAAAAGCAGAAGAATTTCTCTTACCATTGAATTCTACCTGAGACAAGAGTCTTACCACTTCGGGTGGAGTGTTGGAAGAGGCACGAACATGGATACAACTCCAAATGGGAAGTTTAAGAGAAGCCATTCTAATTCGAATGTTACAATTGAAAAAAAACCCCAACAGACAACATGTTCAGGCCCTCCTTCTTGCGCCAAATATGTTGAAGCCCCGAAAATCGGGTCGACAGCAAGGGGGATACCCGCCCGGTCCGGACCTTGGTTGGCAGCTCCTTATCTGTTTGGTATAGCGGGTCCGACTGGGGATAATGGGACCAGTTTCCCAATCTATGAGTGTGTGTGTGTAGAATTTTGATGTTGCTGATCTAACAGTTCCTATCTAAGCTATTCTAATTCAAATTTTAATCTAATTCTATGCTATTGTAATCTAATAAACAACACATCTAAATCAATACTAACCCGTGATGTAATTCTTCTGTTATGCGATCTAAAGATATTTCAAATAACAACTGGTAATAAAGATCATTCAGCAGTTATAAGAAAGGGAATCAATCAAGATGAACCACTTCGCATAAAAAGTTAGACGAAACAGTTGTGAACAACATATCGCATAATGAGCTATTCATATATTAGGCATAAATAAATAGCTATCACCATACAAAAGTGCTAAATGATAACTCAAGCATTCATGCAATAATACATAAACAACTAAAAACTGTATATCACTTTAACATATAAGCAGAAATGGTCAAGAGATAAAAGTACCATTTATGACTAGTCCTACTCATAAGCTTCAAGAAACAATGATTTATCTCTCCTTCCTCTAACATCCACTAAGAGTATAGAAGTTGAACATCAGTAGCAGATATCAAATGCAAACATCAACAAATCTTGATCCATTCATTCACCAAAACCTCCTCTGAGAGTGCAAAAGTGCATGTTCTAAGGACAAGTTTTTGATAAATTTCTGGACCCTTCTCTAAATGCATGAGAATGGTTTAAATAATACTTCCTAAATCTAATAATAGCTTATTTACAAAAATTTAGGATGTGATTTAAAATGGCCGCCCTTTTTCTAAGCAAAATTTAAAGTGAAAATTAAATTCAGAACTAAACTACTTCTGTATCTGGTCTTTAAAATTGCATGTATTCAGCACTGGTTTAAGGAGAGTCAGATGGTTGACTTCTCCTTTAAGCTGGGCTGAGAAAACGGAATCGATGAGAGCTGGTACCATCTTTTCAGCTGCATTTATGATACACTTCACAGCCATCCACTGACTATGCGGCTTTACCAAGTATGTCTAGTAACAATCCCAATTTAACCTGTTCAATGCTTGGATTGCTTTTGCCTTTTCTTACGCTCTCTGTTTCCATTCCGCCTCTAGTTGTAGTTTGTTCGGTAAATATCCCGGGGTGGTTTCTGCGATCAAATTTTCTCTGTGCAAATTCTCATTTACACAGTCAATAAGAATGCTTGTTGTCATGGTTGTTGTTTCTGCCACTAGTTCTGCCTCCCTGATTTGATTGTCCCACTTGTTAAAGAGCAGCTCTTTATGGTTCTCATTTTTCCTTGGTGCGCCTTCTCTTTTTCCCTCGTATTCATCCTGCCAAGCCAAGTACTCAGTCACCCATTTATCAATCAGATCATAGTCACTTCGTAAGTCGACCACTTGATTAGTGATCTTATCACTCATTTCGCAATCATAATTCCACTGTGATATCTTTTGGCCCAACACTTCTTGTTGCTGAAATAATTATTCATTCAAGGAAATAGATTCTGAAATAAGCTCTGTAAGCTTAGGGTCGTCCTTGTGCATCTCTTGTAAATCCTGTAACTGTTTTCCCTTCTCGTCCAAACTTCTCTAATAACCTATCTTCATTTGCTGGAAGTCCTCTTGCAACTTTTCAAGCTGTTTGTGTGCCTCATTATTGGTGTTGGCTTGTTGCAATTTTAGTTGCAGTACTTGTATTTGATCTTCCCATTCTTTCAACAACTGTTTTACTTCTGATGCTTTGTCAATAGTCGCAGAGGCATACACTCCTATGATCTGAGATAGTTTGGAGAGATTTTCAATCGGATTGCTGGTGGGATCTTTCCACAAGGTGTCTAATTGCTCTGCATCTTGAGAGAGTGTATTTTCTAATTTCCTTTTCTTTCTCTGTCTTCTTACCACTACTTTATTTTGGGGACTATAAAATATGTCTATAGGGGGAATTTCTTCTACGTTAAGTATAAGATCAGAAGATGGAGCAATAGGAATATGCTCTGTTTTTTAGACATCGCTGACTATGGTTGTGACTACTTCCTGTGCTACCTGTGTATTGCTCACAGGTGTTTTTAGGGCTTGTCCTTCAAGATTGATCAGTTCGTTGAAGGTTTCCCATTCCTTATCTAATTTTGTCGTGACTAGTGGTGTTTCAATGATGAGAGGACGACAATCTCTTTGCGGGGAGGCAATAACCTGCTGTTGTAGAAGTTCCATTCACTGAGCGGTATCCTTAGCTGACTCTTCGCTCCTATCTTGGTCATTTCCGGATATTTTAGAGTGTTCAGGCATTTCTTGTTCAGACTTAGATTTAGATTCGTTAGTGCTTGAACTCCCACTGAGACTGATGCTTGGAGTTGGTTCTCTTGCAGACAGCCGTAGCTTTTCTAGAGGAATACTGGCTAATCTTTTTTCTCTGTATACCATGAACTTTTGAAAGTCTTCTGGAGACAATTGCAATTGGGCTTCAAGCAAAATATCTTGAAGTGAGCTTTTATGTTAAAATATATCATCAAATAAAACCTTTTTCCCGACGAACACTTTTATCTTGACTGCAGTTGTGAAATTCTGGGCAACCTCATTCGGGTCAAATGGTCTTCCCGGGAATTTAAATAGTTGTAAACACATCATATTCTGTACTTCAGTGAACGCATGACCTACATCAAATAGCGAAAAGGCCCCACAAGCCACAGGAAACTGTGGCCATATAGCCTTCTTTTTGTCCTTTAGGTCTTTAGTTAGGCCGCCTTCTGCACAGGTTTGATATGAAATTTCTCAAGCTAGGAGTTTATCAGGGATATACAAAGGTAGAACATGAGGGGGTGCAGTACTTCCAAATACCCTAACATAAGTGAACAATTCTTCTCTGAACCATCTTGCGATGGGGAGGATATCTATCTATGCTTCAGGTGAGCACCTCGAGGGTTCTTTATCATACAACATTCTATACAAGGGTAGCATAAGTCCGTGACAAATCTGGTAGAAATATGGAGTGAACTGAGAGTCCCACAATATCTTATGATAGACATGGATGGGTAAGTGGTCTTGAGTTGTCCACTTCCAACCCATAACAGGGAACTTAGAAACATAACATATTGAATCCATAACATATGCGACTAGGTAAAAAGGAGGATAAATCCGTTGAGATGTAGCTCTTTTGGATCGGTAACTGACAATAGCCATGATTAGGTTATCAGATAAAATTTTGGCCCAATCTACAACAGTGGCAATTGTGGCAGTGTCTAGTAATGGTAACCATTCGGATGAATTTTTTTTTATATTTGGCATTCCAAATAATCTACAGAGCATGGCAGCAGCAAAGCAATATGGAGAGGTAAGGGAACCACTACTGTACATACCGTGTTTATCTTTCTTGAGCGGTTCATATTTCCTGGACGAGTCTTTGGTGGTTTCTGACAGGTTCTGGTTCTCCTTCACAAATTTTTCTATGAATTGCATGTTATAAGTTTCCTGTGGCTCAGGTAGATGATACATAAGCTTTAAATCCTGCGCAGTGAATGACCCAATGAGCCCTTGACCATGAACCTTGAACTGTCTATTTTTCATTTCTGCTCTATCAAGTATCCGCTTGACCATGTCTGTGTATGGGAGAATTTTGGGCCTTGCTGCTATCCGATGTAGGAATGAGCACACTAGTTCTTCTAGGGATGCTTTAGAAGGACTCTGTGAGCCCGCGACATCAGTAAATTTCATTACTCTGGGATTCTTTTCTTCGAGCAGACTGTACATGCCTTCCCACATAGCTATTCCTGCGTCTCTGTTACAAGCCGTGTCTGTGTACAAAGGTGCCATTTCCTTTTCTTCCGAGCTCGGGGCTTTGTTTTTCTTCCCCATTTCAACCTGCGTATTGCTTTGTATCGTCCTCCATTCTCTGTTCCTGCAATTCACAAGTGAAATGGAAATGAATGACCCGGACGGGTGATGGGAGAGTTTTAAAATGCCGCAGACATACCAAATACACCACCTTATGTGAAGTGATTTTTTGAAAAGCACACGTTCATATTTTATTAATAACTGACAACTAACTCCTTTATTAGCATTTAAAGCACATGATCATGAGTCAGCTTATAGCAAATAACGTTTCTTGAATATCGTGCCCGAAATATCTGCAATGGAGCGATTTTGCGATTTGCTTCGCAACATTGCAGATCACACCATTGCACAAATATAACATCGCAACTATCGCCTTATCGTGATATCGCAATATCGCAGATCGCAGAAGTTTTATGTATGACAATTTTCGTTAACTTGTTTCCTGCGATATGCGATCTTGTGATCGGTGTCATCACAAATCAGTAAATCTTGAAGTTTTTCTTATAAGTTTTTTTTATTGCGACGCGATAGTTGTTCAATACCACAATCTCGCACATGTCGGGATTGCACTTGAATGGTGGCATTCTACTACCATTTTTACGATGCGATTTAAAGATTTTTCCCTTATCATAGACTTAGGTTTTAGGTATTCCAAGGAGTTTCCTAAGCTTACAATGGTAACTTTATTTTGCGGAAAAGGAATTTAAGCACTACTCTTGCTTTTCCTAAATTTTAACTAAGGGTCCCCACACATTTAGTATTTCGGATGACACTTAAATGAGAAGGGGGGGGTTGTTGCTGGTCACAACAGAACTGTAACCACTGTTCCTTAAGATATAATGCATAGGACATTTCTGGCATCCTTCATTGGATTGGCTCTAAGGATAAACCGGCCATGGATGCTAATTGATTCTTTCGTTCTTGTAGCTATCCCATTAACCATGCATTCTCTGCCTTCAACTGATCTTTCATCATTGCCTCTCTATCCCTCCGACTACTTAGTTCTCTGCCCATCTCATTTACTTTCTCCTCCATGTGACCTACGTCCTCCACTCCTTTAGATTTCACAAATTGCATGAACCTATGCATTCTTGCCCTTTCTTTCTCAAGGTCAAAGAATAAGGGGATGGAAAATTTCTATGGAGTGACCCTACCCCCTTCAATAAACCTATTGTAGGAGTCAAGGTTTGGTTGAGGACTATGTTCCCTCAGTTCTAGATCCTCCTTCTTTGTTTCCTGCTGCATGATCCCTTCTTTGTCCAATTTTTGAGTTTCATGTAGGTTTAGAAGAGTTTCCTGTAGGATGGCCTCTGCTTCATATACGTCCTTTTGTGTCTCTTGTATGAGACCTTTTCCTTTAAATGAGGCAGATCTGGTGATAGGCCTCCTAACATAAGTGATAGGAGACTTGGGAGAGGCTTGTCTCAATGATCCTTCCCCTTGATTTTTCTGAGGTTTTCCTTGCCTGATCCTTGTACTTTTTATTGTCCTAAAGTACAATGGAGTTTGTATCATTCTCTTCCCTTTTTTCTTGATAGGGGTACTTGGGGCAGTGAGGGCAGCTACTACCTCTTTCTCAGGGGGTTCTGAAGACACCCTGGATGAGTCCTCCCCTTCTTTTCCTTGTGTTGTAGACCTATGTTCTTTCTTGTCTTTTGTCTCCACTTTTCCATTCTCCTTCTCACTCTTGTATTTCTCCTCTTCTTCTCCCTCTACTTCCTCACTATGTCCATCAGTTTCTTCCTTTACATCTTCTTCTGTCTCTACACCACTTTCATTCTCCTTTTCTTCCTCTTCTTCCTCTTTTGTTTCATTTTCATCCCTTTATATTTCTTCTTCATCCCTCTCTATTTCTTCTTCATCCCTTTCACTTGCAGTGGGGCTTTTTTCATATTCAAGGGATTTTATGTCTTCCTCTATCTGCATGTCTCTGAAAGTTGCCCATGTGATAGGGACTCTTAGATTCTACAGAGAATATTCTATGATAAGTCTAATTAACCCTTGGTGGGCTAGTTGTTGATGGTTTCCTCCTTGAACTTTAGTTCTCATATCTATCACTGATTGAAGAAGAAAGTAGGGTATGCTTAGTTTGTTTTGAGGAGGTGTGTTTGCTCTAAACCTCAGCTCTTGGAGAAGCCCAAAATGGTACCCATATACCACAATGTACCTACCTTCACATGATATATACTTAATGAGGTGTTAGCTAATTTCATTCCAAGGATATGGCAGGCTTTCTCTTCTTACCCAATTTTTTTCTTCCATTGCCTCCTCTTCTTCTAAAAAGAATTTCTTATTTGCAATTTGGTTGTTACCCTTATCTTCCTTTCTCCATGGCAACCCTAAAGGAAGTGTGATGATTCTGCCTATGATTTCAGGGGTGAGTTCTATAGAGAGGCCTTTCACCACAATAGTGGCATAGGTCTTAGTTAGTGGTATGAGGGAGAGAGCAAAGCCTTTGGCCACTCCTCAATTTTTCAAAGAAACCCATCCAGTTGTGGCTTGTGAATATCTCTAGTACAAGAGGGTTCTAATGAATTCTCACTGTGTTGGTGGGCTCCCTCTTGTTAAATCCCCTTGTCATTTTTCTCTGATGGATGTGGACGATTGTATATGTCTGATACCAAATTCTAATGGATAAGGAATTTTAAATGAAAATTCTGTGTATAATTCCCCTAGAATACAATATTTTCAACAAAATAGAAGGCTTTTCTATATATTTTTTTACTTGGAAAAGGTGGGAATGTATATCTCCTACCTCCTTGTCACTGCGTGATGAAGGCAACCTTTAGTTTTTCCCTTTAAAAATGCTCACTGCCAATCGTGTAAGTGACTTTTTTGTATCCTGTAGGATCCTGTAGGTTTTCCTATAGGATCATGTAGGTACTCTTGCACTGGAAAAAACCGCTCACTGTATTTCCTGTAGGCTGCTTCAGGGGCCAAGAGAAACTTTGCTTTGATTTAGCCTTGAGATTATGAATGCCTCTATGCATGGGAATCAACATTTTATTTCCTCATATGGGTGATTTGAGTGGGATGGTGAGCTGGCAACGAAGGTACGAGTATCCATTTTTACAACATTGGTCCCACTACCACATCATCATTCTCCTTACCTCATAATCAACTCCCCCCACTTCGGGCATCTGTAACCTAACCACTTTTGACCTCATCTCTTCTTTCTCCTAACTTGACTGCTGCCATGTGTGTAATGAACTAATTGTATTCTCCTCGTTGACCAACCGAAGGTGGCCAAGTTAACTAGCCACCTTTTTCTTATAAAAACAACTCTTTCAGAAATCTACATGTTTGATCATATTATGCTAACAAGGAAGTTGAAGCGAGAGACATACCTATGGTGAGATGCCTTGATGTTGCTTCGTTGGAGAGTGAAGTCCTTGCTGTGTATTTGCTGCATTTGTTTTTCTATTTTTTTAATTTTTTTATTGTCCTCCTTTGATGTTTTTCTTCGATGTGTAGAACTGGATGGTGATGTTGATGATCCTGTTACTGCTGTTAAGCTTTGAAGGATCTTCTTTGACCTTTGGATCTCCATGTTGAAGGTGACTGCAACCTATGTTTTTTTTTTTGTGGGATAGGCTACTATATGATTTCCTACAGCATGTCCTGTAGTTGCCTCTCCCTCAAATTTTTTAATTAACGCTTCACTTTTGGAGCATAAGGATGGTTGGCATGGGTAGAGAAGGGGTCTAGTGATTGGTGACTGAGAGGTATATTTTTGAGGCATTGTCTCCTTGTTCTCTGTCTTTATCCACTTTTTTTTTTTCTTTTTTTTTATAAAAACTGTAATTTTTTTGAAACTCACTTTATTGGATGAATGTAGGAATGATCATGGTGGAGAGAGACATGGTGATGAGATGGTGAAGTAGACACTCTTTTTTTTACATAAGCAGGTCATCCCCTTGCTCTAGGGTTACTTTCCTTGGGATTCCCAGGCCACTGTAATTCCTACATGATGATCCTGTAGGTTTTAAGGGAATCCTGTAGGTTTGTAGGGAATCCTATAGAAAACACAAAACCCTTGCAAACTAAGCTACTTGAGTTGAAAAATGAACGGAATGATGGAATGATGAAGGATATGGAATGGAGGAATCAAAACATGAAATGTATAAGTCATTTTGATCATTTCTTATTGCTCTGATCCTCCTCCTGCCTGCAAACAACATTTTTTTGTTTTTGTTTTTTTTTTTAAAACAACTAGTCTGCCTCGAAGAGGTTTTCATCCTAGCTTCTTGCCCTGGGTGCCTCAAAATGGGTTTTCACCAAGAGATCCTTTTTTTTTACACCATTGGGCTGCCTCAAGAAGTTTTCAACCCAACAGTGGGACTTAGGTGCCTCATGGGGGTTTTCACCCGAGTCTCCTTATTTTTTTTTTCTCTCTTTTTTTTTTTAAATTTTTTCAGTGACTTGATGGGGTAAAGCTGAGACTTTCTCCACTACCATCACTATCTTGCTGATGCTGTCAATGAATTCTTGCCTTGACAAGGGCTTCTTGTAGACCTTCAATCTGTGCCCATTGCAAAGTAAAGGAATAACCTCTACGTCAATGGTTCTTATCTACATTCAACCATTACCATGACATTTCTCTATGACATAAGGCCCTAACAATCTAGTTCTTAACATTCCTTTAAAATATTTGTATCTAGAATCATACAACAAAGCCCAATCACCTTCTTGAACCTTTTTGTCCTTTATGTTCTTGTCATGCCAGATCTTCCTTTGAACTTGAGTCACCTCTGTGTGGAGGGGGGCCTGCATTCTAAACTCATCTAACCCATTCAACTGGAGCAATCTCTCTTGTTGTGCACTGGTGAGATCTATATTTAGTTGTGCTACCATTATCAATGTATTGTAATAAAATTCAATGGAGAGTAGGGCCCTTTTCCCATAGACCAAATCATAGGGAGTGAATCCAATGGTGGTCTTCGAGGTGGTATTGTAGCCCCAAGTGGCCTCAACTAATCTATCTACCCAATATTTTCTATTGCTGCTAATCACTTTGGTCAGAATGCCCTCCAACGCTCTATTGGTCACCTACACTTAACCATTAGGTTGTGGGTGGTAACGAGTGGATGTGCTATGCTTGATCTTGTGATGGCTTAACATATTTTCAATCATGTGCGATGTAATTGGTTGCCTTGATCAGTGACCGGTTCTCTAGGTTACCCAAACTTATAAAATACATTTTCCCTTAAGAACTCAGCCACTTTGTCCTTTGTTGTTGCCTTGATTGCCTTGGTTTCAA
Source organism: Pinus tabuliformis (assembly GCA_031772625.1). Taxonomy (NCBI): domain Eukaryota; kingdom Viridiplantae; phylum Streptophyta; class Pinopsida; order Pinales; family Pinaceae; genus Pinus; species Pinus tabuliformis. The sequence goes on from CM062816.1 coordinate 1,450,676,667, forward strand.
CACACTTGGTCAAATAGTCAGTGCACATAATGATGTACTAGTTTTTCGTAGATGGAGTGTCAATAGGTCCAACAAAATCCATGCCCCACATGTCAAATGGTTTGAAATTCACTTGAGGTTACAAAGGCATTTCATCCCTTGGAGTAGGCTTTCCCATTCTTTGACACCGATCACACTGACTAGTATAGCTTCTCACATCCTTATGAAGAGTCGACTAATAATACCCAGCTTGTAGCACCCTGAATGTTGTCCTCTTGGTCACAAAGTGACCTCCACAAGGCCCATCATGACAGGTCAGAAGGATGTCAAATAATTCCTCCTCCCTGACACATCTTCTCAGAATTTGATCTGGGCATAGTTTGAAGAAGTTTCCCTCAATCCAAGTGAATGGGGCACTCTTCCTCACAATCTTGCTTTTCTCTCTCGAGGACAAATTAGGTGGGAACTGTGTAGACACTAAGTAGTTTTCTATGTAATCAAACCATGGAGAGAGAACTGAAATGGAAAATACATGTTCATATAGTAACTAATCATCAACCATTTCTTCCTCTCATGCAGACAAAGTTAATCTGGATAAAAAATCTGCAACAACATTCTCCTTGGCAGGCTTATCAATAATAGTTAGATCAAACTGTTGTAATAAAAGTAACCTTCAAATAATTCAGGCATTCACATCAGGTTTATTCATCAAATATTTAATTGCAGCATGGTCAGTATGTACAAATGTGATGTAAAATGTAATTTAATACCTAAATTTTTTCAATGAATGCACAACAACTAGGAGCTCCTTCTCAGTTACTATATAGTTCAATGCAGCCTTTGACAGATTCTTACTAAAAATGGCATAAGGTAACTTGTCATCTATATGGCCTAGATCTACTCGTATGGATTGTGAGACGACACATCAACATGTATATGAGAAGGGAGGGCCCAATTTGGGCCTCAGAGAATAGGTGCAGTGGTCAACTTGTCGTTAAGGGTGTCGAGGGCCTCTTGACAGCTTTTAGACCACAAACATTAAGAGTATTTGGCCAATAACCCAAATAAAGGAGAAGCTAACTTGCTAAAGTCTTTTATAAACCTCCAATAGTATCCAACTAAACCTAGAAAAATTCTAACATCTCTCTCTTTTTGCAGAGGTGGGACCCTTTAGATGATGGCTATTTTATTTGGGTCCACCGACAGTCCTTTCTGGGATATTGAATGACCTAGAACAGTCCCTATAGTCATCAAGAACTCACATTTTTTGGGACTAAGGGACAGGCTCATTTCAATTCATTTGTTCAACACCTTACCTAAGTTGGACATAGCCTCCTAGAAATCACACCCATAGGGTCTAAAAACATCCATATAAATTTCTACTGCATCATAGACTAGCTCGACAAAGATACTCATGATTTCTCTCTGGAAAGTGGAAGGGCCAGTGAATAGGCTAAAAGGAGCAACCATAGAGGCAAAAGTACCCCAAGGACAAGTGAAGGTGGTTTTATCCTGGTCTTCAGGGCTGATCTAGATTTGATTATACCCGCTGAACCCATCTGGGAAAGAAAAGAAAAAAATTCCCTGCTAGGCCATCTAAAACTTAGTTAATGAAAGGTAGAGGGAAATCATCCTTCTTTGTTGCTTTGTTTAACTCTATGTAACCAAGACAAATCCTCCACTTCCCATTTTTGTTTGGAACCAAGACCAAAGGAGAGACCCACTCACTGTCCGAGATAGGGTAAATGAATCTTGCATCTAGCAGCTTTTGTAGTTCTTCTTTGACTATATCCTTGAGAGCTAGATCCATTCTCCTTTAGGGTTGTCAGACTAGTTTGCAACCTTCTTTGATATAAATGTGGTGAGTACAGACCGAGGGTTTTAATCCCTTCATTTCCTTGTAACTCCAAGAAAAGGCATCCAGATGTTCCTTTAGCATGTTGCACAACTTTTCTTCTTGGTGTACAAAAAGAGATGGGTTGATTTTCAAAGTTCTCTTAGTGTTGAATTCTATGGTTTTTACATGGGTAGGGTTTGAATTAGCTAAGAATAGACCAATATGATGGTTATTCTGGGTTTACTTTACTACTTCCTCTAAGGACAAGGTGCTGGGAGTTGGACTTTGGAGTATTTTTCCAGTCAAATCATCTTCATCTGGTTGTCCTCCTCCCATGGTTGTTTCTAAGGTATATAGTTGGGATGAGTAGACTTCATCCTCTTCCTCCTCTTCCAGCCATAAAGGTAAGTCATGTTATAGATATGGTTGAGCATGAGGGTACAAGACTAGCTGTTTGGACATATGCCCATTTTTTATAGTCATATTTCCATCCCTGTAGCTAATGCAAGCATCAGCAGTGGATAACCAAGGCCTCCCAAGGACAAGAGGATAACCTGTAAGCTTGGCCTTATGCTGGAGAATTAGGAAGTCTGCAGGGTACTCCCAAGAGTCTATGGAGACCATCACACCCTCCACAATCCCCTCAGGAGTCACTATGGAACGATTTGGAAGTTGCAAGACTGTTGTGGTCTTTCTCAATGAACCCTAGAGATTCAGCTTGAGCATGGTGTCCTTAGTCACTACATTGATGACATCCCCAATACCAATCAAAGTGTGTGGGACAATGGTGCCATTGATGTGCACATCTACTATAGGTCTTCCAGGGTCCAAATAATTTGGGTAAATTACCTGCCCCAACATTACATTGGACAGTTGCCCAATGACATTAATGGTAGGGGTGTCTCTTTATTACCTCACTGGATGTTTGAAGCACTTCTCCTTAATGAACTTGTTGTAAATATGTATATCCTTTATGGCTTGGAGAAGTGCAATTTTTACACATAGATTTTTAAATTAACCTAGAAGTTCATTCTGTTCCAGTCTAGGCTAGACTAGTTGAGTTAATCTCTCAGGAAAGGGCGGTGGATTTATTCTCGGAATGATTTCCTCTCTTCCCTCCTCAATCTCCCTAGATGGAGGTAGAGGTTGGTTTTCCGAGAGTACTCTACCAGATCTCAGGTTGATTTCCTGAATCTCTATAGCATAAGCAGGATGGGATGTCTCTCCAATGTACACTTGCTATGTCTGTCTGTTGTTCGGGTTTGGATTTGGTTGGGCAAGCATCTAAGGTTGTTAAGGTGGAGCAGGGTGTAAATCTTTGGTTGAGTAGGTGATGAAGGCAATAAAGTTGGAGTATTGTTTTATGGGGGCCTCCACCCCTTGGGGTGTGCATTCCACTGAGGCTGTGGTGGAGCATATTTCTGAAATGACTAGTTGGTCAGCTGGGAATGGTATTGAGGTGAAAAATACCAAGGAGGAGGTGTAGACTAGGAGGAATGATTTGGGGGCCCCAAAGAGGGAATAGATGTGATCTGGTTAGGGTTGTAATATTCATGGGATTACCCTTGCATGCCCTCATAGTATGGCTGAGGCTCATGACGTCTCCTTTGATCTATGTAGCAGAGTTGTTCAGTCACCCCTTCATTTCCCTGATACACATCTTTTAGTCCAAGTAGAGAAGGGCACTTGCCTGTGGAGTGGTTTTCTTCACAGACCGAGCAAACTTCAATCAGATTCAATGGAATCTCATTCCTAGGGTGCCTCCATGTGCATCTAAGGAAGAAAATGGCTAAGGCTCTCTCTGCTTCCTCCTGCTTTCTCTTGATGTGAATAGTGTCCATATGTAGGGAAAGGGTTTGTAGCATTTCACTCTTGAAATATTCCAACATATTCCCAATATCACGTTTGATGGATGTATTGGAATAGGATGGACTGGACATTGGTGGACTACCCCTACCCTTTTTCCTAGCTGCCCTAGAGTGGTTCCTGAACACAATCTTGATAACTTCATAGGGTAGCTGGTAGATGTCCCCTTGTTTTATCAAGTTTAGGGTATCCAGAAGATCTTCCCTTACCCCTCTAAGTAGGACTAGCTTCAGTGACTCAAGATCAAGTGTGCACCTAACCCTTTTGTAACTAAGTTGGAATCTTTCTTCATAATCCTCTAGGGATTCATCATGCCCTAAGGTCATCCTAAAAGTTTCCTGTTTAGTGTCTTTGGACCTACAGTAGTCTCGATACTTGTTGTTGAAGGCTTACTTCATCTGAGTCTAGGTTGTGATGCTGTCCCTAGGTAAACCCATTAACCAACACAAAGCAACATCCTTGAGAGTGGATGGGAATAGTTTCAACTTCTGCTTATCATTGTTGTAATCATGAGTTCTGCATATGGCAACAAACTCAAATAAGAATGTGTCTGGATCTTCTGAGGTTAGGCCATGGAAATGAGGAAGAGCAGAGGGGCTTATGCTTTTCATCTTGGTATCCCCATTAGTTTCTCTAATGGGAAAGGCACCATCAATTCTTTCTCTATCTCCTCTGTCATTTCAATTTTCAGCCATTAGGTCAATTGGAATGGGTTCTCCTTCTTCTTCTTTCCCCATAGGCTCTTCAAATATCTCTAGTTGCTCACCTAAGGGATCCTCCAATTCACAACCACCGAAGAAGAGGGAAGGTTGGTTGTTTGAAGTGGTGGGGGTATTTGGTAGAAATTTTCCCAAGTTATCCCTATTCCTACGAGGCATGAAAGAATCTTTTTTTTTTGTTTTGTTTTTTTCAAGCTTTGAGAATAATTGTAGAATTTAAATCACAAAGTGAATGGAAACTAACTCAGTGAATGAAAACTAATTGCTTGAATGAAATCTCGCTTGCAAAATGGAAAAGAAAGAAAACTAAATTACTTTTGCAGAAATGAAGCTAATAGAAAAATGTCATAGATAATAAGTGGAAGAAAGAAAGTAGAAATCACATATTACTTAGACGCCTCCCTAGAAATTGCACAAAAAGTGATGAGCACTAGTATTGCAACAAGAATGATGCAACTCCTAGGGCTACCAACTTTACTTTATCAACCCGGGGTTCGTACAAACTTGGAGGTGATAGTGCAGTATACACAAGTAAATGTGATGGGTCCACTGTTTGTCACTACTAAGCTAGCGATAGATCACTAAGGTTTTCCAAACTAGACTTCTATTGATTCAAAAGTAGCTTGATTACCAATGAGGAAAAAGGGAAATCTACACTAAAAGAAATCTTGTTTACTGCGGTAAGGAGAAAGACGAAAATCAAATTCTTAAACACACCATTCATCTAATCTAACTGCTAAGAGGCTTTGCTTAAAGATAATGATAAATTATCTTATGTGCAATCCTACTATCCTAGGCATGCAATTTGAAACATCAAACATTCTACCACTATGCATGTAAATGGACACAATAACTCTTTTTTTCTTTTTGACCTTTTTGTGTGAAAGTGTGAAAGCTACCTTCTTTTGGTGATGTGGCAAGTGGATTAGGGATGATGGTGGATAGTCAGATGGCTTGGGAGGCAAGTAGGGGCCCCTTCCTAGATTCCTAGGGGCTTTTTCCATAATTTGGCATCAAAAAAGGCCACTACGAGTCAATGTAAAGGATGTCCTAATTCGTCCTACACGATGTCCTAATGCTCCTAGAGGATCCCATGTATTCCTACAGGATAAAGCCGAGAATAAGAGGAGGGATTTGGAAGGTTATGTAAAGCTTAGGGAAGGTGAATGGTGGGTGAAATGAATCCAGGGAGTGCCTGGGACTCCTTTAGAACTCAAAAACAATGTTGTGAGATGGTTGGATTTTCTCAACAAGCTTGGAGAAGTATTCTTGTGGAATGATGAATTTAGTGAGGGATTTAGTGACGGAAAGTGATAACCATGGATGGATGAGGTTAGGATGGGGTTACTTATCATGAAATCTCTTTGTACTACTGAAACTCCTGCACTGCATCAACTGTTGACATTTATCCATAAATCATGTAAACAAGAAGGATTTCAATTAACTAAGGAAAACAAAATTTCATGACCTAGATGCATATTTCATGCATGGGAAAAATTTTAGGGTAATATGAAACCTTCATGAAATCTAATGTAATACTGAAGATTGCATAAATGAGAACTAAATCCTATTCTTGAGAACTAGTAAAATTTTGATCTAGGTAATAGAAAACCCTAAATTCCATGAGAAATCATAATTCTTTCTTTTTGGGCTGCATAGGAGCAATTTCCTCAAAGCATGGTCCCTGAAGGGAGGAGTGAGGCCCAATCCACCTACTAACAACTTTGTGATATTCCTTTATATTTCTAAGCTAATGTTGAAGCACAAATCGAAGCAAACTAATCAAACCCACAAATACTTGTAATGAAATAACGCTAATGACAATTCAACCATTAATCTATGAAATCAACTAAACATACAAATACAAGAAGAGGCGATTTTGCTGCTAGGGTTGGGCCCTAACCCAAGAGCTTTAGCCCTCTTATTCAACTCAGTGCTGGATCAAGGAAATGCTCATTCTAATTATCAAATGTGAAAATTACATAACAATGTCTTCCAGAAGTCTTGAACTCAAAAATGCTTAGTGTTTTTACATCCAAAATTTGAATCCTAATGAGTCTCTAGGCCTCCGTATTTATACAACTGAAGTCTACAAAGACTTCCTTAAATATAGGGAGGCTTAGCTCCCAAAATTAAGATGAACTAGCTCTTTAACTGTCACTCACTCGGATTCCTTTTGATCTTCATGACTTGCCTGCTTGTAACTTCGAGCTAGTGTGATTTGATGGAGGAATATTTGAATATGTGAGGAGTAAATGAGGAGGAACTATCTCCTACATTCTCTCCTCCTTGTCCCATTCAAGTTTCAGCTCTTCATTAGCCAAAATTTACATGATTTTCTCTCAAAAACTTGCAATCAATGGACATTAGTCAACTAGGCATAATATCTCACTTTGACTCATCTCATTAAGAAAAATATAATCAAAATATGTAAGAAATTATGAGAAGAGTTTACTTCAATAAGCTAGGAGGTGTATTAATATCCATATAGTTACCCAATGATGACGCTCATCACCTAGGAGGAAACATTACTGGATCGATGATCTAGAGCTGTGGGGGATTAATGAACTGATCGTAACGTTCCCACACTGCTCAACTTGGAAGAGGATAATGAAAGAACAACTAATAGGCAATTTTACAACTAGTAAGCCCTGCATAGTTCAACTTAGGTTGGAATAAGGTCTTCACCGACCCTAAAAATTGAAAATCTATTCTCAATTAATTTACCACAATTTTACCCTTCAAGGTAGAAGATTTCTCATGGGATGAATCAACCTTTCTTTTGGCCTCTACCAACATCTAACTATAGTTTTCCCATGGGATCAGCACTCCCACAAAATCCCAATAGCTAGGCTACCGAGCTAGAACTCTCTCCTCAAACTCTGAGTTGAAGGTAGCCACATCCTTCAACACTACTTCTAGTCATTCTTCAACTTTGACTCTAACCTCCTCCTTCTGGATTAGTTTGTAAATCTCCATGATTGAAGACACCATAGACACCACATCTATAGCCCTTAACTCAGTGAGTGCCTTCTTATTTACATAATAGATAAATTTCTTAGCAGTCTGGGCATTCTTTTCACTTTGTTATTTGGAAGCTAGGATGAAAAACTCATAATATTTGATCACAATTCTTTGCTCATCCATCAGAGTTACATGTTCCAAATTATTATTCATCTCTGCTATTATCTAATCCCATATCAGTTGTTTATCTTGTAAGAGGGACATATTTCCCTTCATTCTATCTTTAAGCTCAGAGATCTCGAGATTAGTTGCATACACGTTCTTGTTGATCAGTTCTACATTTGTCTTCGTAGTCTTGAGTTGTTTTTACTTTTGTGCCAAGGCTTGCTGGGAAGTGTCTAGGTCCTTCTAACTTTCTTGAGTTCCCCTTCTAAGCGGTGGAGCTCAGTAAGGGTATTTATGAGTTTCTACGTGGGATTGTAAGGGTTATCATGCATGAGTAGTGCAAAAATGTGAGTATCTGTCCTCTGTTGAAGTTCTGCTACTCGTTGCTTGAGAGCCACCACATGATTGTTCCTGTCTATCGGTGTTTTTCCATGAATTATTTCTCTTCCTCCACCTATTTCAGTTCCTTGGATTGCACATGTTCACTTGATGACATCTTTAACTTGTGCCTTAACTCTTCGACTTATTCTTGTGAGCTTTGGAGAAGGGCCTCAAATGTAGCCTTATCCTCTGGATTCACTCCCAGCTTCACATTAAACTTCTTGAAGTTCTCATTATACATATGTGGAGCTCTTGAGTTAGCTCTTTCCTGTTTCAGTATAGTTCCAACCTTCTCCAATAACTTTTCAACTTTTCTTATAGTCACAGTATTCTGATTTAGCCCACTATCTAGCATTTCTCCCACTTGCCTATGGAAATTGATATTATCAGGAAGAGGGACACTTGTCAAGTCCAAATACATATCCAAGGCTTTGAATTGGGAGCCTGATGGTAATGACTATTCTAATGGGTGATGCAGTGAGAATTTCATCTGATTTCTCTCCAAGTCCATAGCAACCAAAATTCTGGTCTAGTATGGGATGAGATGTAATTCCATTTGTTGTTGCATCTCTTCCCTAATCTTCGTGTTCCTTTAGTCAGTTTCTTTTCCAGTAGGATAACTAGGCTTAGTCATAGTTTCACTTCCTGTTGAACTCAGAATGTCTACCTCTGAAGATGATGAGGCAACAGTTTGCAATGGTCTGCCAAAGTCACCGGGAAACCTGGCTATTCTAGTCTTGTCTCCACCAACCTTGTAGCAATTTCTTCTTCTTCCATCTTAAGGGACTTGGCCTTTTTTCTGGTGTGTACATATTCCATTTCCACATCCCCTGTTCCATCAACGATCCTTTTCTATGCCTTGTCCTTTGTTTCTCGAGTCTCGATTTCCATATCTGTGTTAACAAGCCATGAATCAATATTAGCCTTCCATTCAATCTCAGGCCTATATTCATGATCATAAGTTGAATCCTTTATTATTTCCATTTTATTTACAATGATAGCATGGGGATCATAATGCCAGACATCCCCCATGTCAATATTCATTTGTTTCAATAATTCCTTAACTCCTAAGAAGTAATGTCTCGAGTTAACAATGAAAGGGCCTATAGGCATACCCAACTTGAACATGTACCCTTTTTTAGCAGGGAAAAATTTGACTTGGTCCACATTGAGACTCTGTCTAATGAATTTCAGGGTAAATATCCGCATTGCCATGAACACAAGCAAGTGGTAAGGAGGAAGCTCACACCCGTAAACCTAAATATTTGTGTAATCCTGAAATAGATACCAATATCCCACCCTCGTTTCCTTACTGAATTTAAGGATTACTTTTTTCTAAGGGAGAATCCTTGTAGGAGAAACATTGTGAATAAATTTATAGGTAATGGTCATGGAGGAAGACATTATTTGGGAATAGTCATCATTAATTGGTCTCCTCCTAACAGTAGCATCCCAATAAAAAAAAACTTCCTCTACCTGTTTGGAGCCATTAGACTGAGGCAAAAACACTAAACCTCATCTACATGGATGTACAAAAACAAATAAAACAATAGAGAATGGTATCTGAAGTAGGTGGTATAAAAATGGCGCAATTGGAATTTTATAGACTGGGCCAAGTAAGAAGGTATGTCAAACAGGTGGTTCTGGCTATATCATCTCCCTCAGAAATCCTAGTGAATCTTTATTGGCCATATTAGCATTATCATCTGTAAAAATATGGAAGATTATGGACAAAACAAGCTACACAGAATTTGCAAAAATAGTTATTGGGAAACTATCATTAATGGGAAGCACTGCAAATGAGGGGCTAGGACCATTTGCAGAAAGGATTGTTGCTCAACAACTGGGAGGGTAGTATAACAATAGACTAGAGTGGTTTTTGTGAACTGTTGACATTTAAATGAGCCTGGGTAAATCAGAGCTTTTTGGATCAATTTTGGGGTCAACTCTAGGATTTTGACTCCAGTGCAAGAGACAAAATAGTTCTTTTCTTTAATGTATGCAATAGTTAACCAAGAGATAAACTCAGGGAAATAAAACAAAGAGGGCATGATTGGATAGTATAAACCTGAGTCAACTACTCAAAACGGGTCTTCTCCTATCAGATGGTGGCCATACAAGTCAAATCAAAGGTCTCACAAATTGTAAGCACAAGGAGTGTCCATAATATGTGCCTCGATGTCCATTATTGGTTCTACATTGGAGGAAGGTTTGACTTCCTAGGATTTCAGGATCTTTGGGGCTACATTCTTCATTTTAAATATGTACCAAAATAAGTTACAAGTCGGGGAGACTGACAGGTTACCTGATTGACTAGGAGATAGTTGAAAACGATGTTGAAGGGGAGTTTTGGGCTAGTTTGGTGAACAAACAACATTGCATACTAATTGAATGGTGAGAGGAGTTGCACAGGAAAACAAAACAAAATTAAAAAAAAAAAAATCAAGAAGGATTTTTATATGTGGAGGGGGTGAACGGTCATCTGACATTAGAGGAAATCACGGGGGGGCACGATACACGTGGAAGGAGATGGATGGGAGGCGGAAAGTGACACGTGGAGAGAGCATGGAGGAAATAATTTTACCGTTTTACCTTCATCGCTTGTTTGTTAACGGCATTGGCAGATTTATGATGTGGCAGGTGGTATCCACCTTCTTCCAACAATTGAAAGAGTGGGGGACGGGATCCTGTCGTGACCCCATGGAATTAATCTAGGTCACTGGATCGGTGGATCCACCCATTTGGCTATTGAACTCTGAGGGGTAGTGTCGGTCTATTTACCATGTTGGTTACCATCCTGAAGCGTTTTCAAGGGCCAGCTATGAGGAGATGGACAACGAGGCACCCTGAAATCTACTCGACCTTTAACTAAAGTGTTACTCCTTTGTGAATTTCTTCTTTTACCCTATTGCGCTAGCTTAATGTAATATTTCATTGATTTGAGCTCTATTATTAGAGGCTCCTATTGTACCACTAGGGCTTGAACTTTCCCACCTGCTCAATTTGATTATGTTGGACACCTAATCCTAAAGGGTTAGTGTGGAAGCCGAAATGACTAAGCAGTCCAAGAGACCTTGGGATCTGAAATCCAAGAGTCACAACATTGTATTATAAATGTACATCTCCTGTTAATAAAAAATAAACTCACCTGATTTATCTTTCCTAGTCTTTGCTGTCCATGTGTGTTTAACATGGTATCAGAGCCACTTGTTTTTCTGTGGCCTTTTTATGTGCATGTCAGTGCTGCACCTCTACCCATAATCCTGTAATAGTAAAACTGGCCTGGTAGATCTGCAAACTCAAATATATTGACAGCGCTGCATTCTTTCCAAGATTTGTTTGCCATTTCTTTATTTGGCCAGTCAGCTATAGAAATAAAATTACTCTATGTTTATAATGTTACTCAGTTCAATTTTGTGGCTTTTCTCTACTGTTGGTCATGCCTCCCTGAGCGCTCTGCCAGCACTACCTGTCTAGTTGCACTAAACATTATCGCTTCTCTCTCACTGAAATCGGGTTTGACACTATTCCTAACATCTCTGCCAAGCCTGTGCTGCCTCTGTCAAGTTAGCGTTACTGAAAGAAACCTGTGCTGTCATCCTGAAATTGAAACGCTCTCTGCCTCTATCATTCTGTCTCTGCGTTGTTCCTGACATAACACTCTCTGGCTGCCTCTGTCCTATAACTCCAATTTCCTTTAAAGACTATCGATTTGAATCCCTTGGAGCTAACTGTGAGCGCTAGTTTTGGTTCCTCGCTGCTGCAGCTTCATTAAGGTGACTGTGTACTGTCAAAAGACCCTTGTGATATGTGAAACCGTGTAGCCAATTTCTGGAACAGCGTCTGGGTTGCTGAAGCATCTGTGTGAAAAACTTCGATCAACAGTGTGAGATACTGCCACTTGCATCAGCCAGCCCTGCCTGCATGAGACCAAAAGCGGATTGTTGAGAATCGAAGTTGACAGAAGAAAATTCGATCAACAGAAAACGTCTGGTGCCTACGCCACGAGGCTCCAAAGAAATAATCGCTTCCAGGTTCTAGATCATAATGTTTTACAGAGATAATCACTTCAATTTCATATGTAAAGTTTGCAAAAGATAGATGACACTTTTTGAGTCGCTATTACATGAAACTTGAGGTACAACATTCCTTTCTTTGCTGTTTGATGGCCGATATTTTCACTGGTTATATAATTACCTGAACTCTTATGTATCCTTACTCAGATTTGTAAGTTTTACTCTCACGTGGATCGATAATTTGGGGGAGGTTTGCTTCTTTTTGGTGGCAGATTGCGTTTATTGTGTGAATCAGAGGGTGGAGACGGAGTTTGTTAGCTATTATTCGTTTCTATTGAAAATTGTTGTGAAACGAGACCGCCTTAAAGAAAGTTGGCTGTTAATTCTCGAAAATTTGTTTTGCTTCTCTCGCTGATTCAATGGAGATTTGTATCAAATATTCAGTGATTCGAATTGCTCCAGGCATTGTGCTTTGGAAAATGTGGACGGTTATGTATAATGTAGTGCATCGAGAAAACTTCAGAGTGATGGCATGCTTGTTCTTTATTTTCTTTTGATTATCTCTGTGGCGAATCGAAAGTTTTGCAGCAAACCACCTTATAACTGGAACAAGTTTCGGATACCGAGGGGCGAGTTTCTGCTGTGCGTTGGGACCATTAAAAGCTCTGAGCATTGAACTGTCTGTACTTCACAAGGAACTATTCCTGGAACGTTCTGTTGGCAGAGAGGAGCACGACTCATGTCTTGTAGAGGACATTGGTCACTGTGAAGGTCGTGGCTTCTATGGTTGTTAGGTGCAGTCATTGTACCCCCATAACTGTGTACACAGGTTCCAGAGGGAAATCATTAAACAAAAACCAGTGCTGGACTGATAACTTATGAGTGAGCCCATTCTGGAGAGGTATTGCTGATATATTCTTGTTGTGCGTGCTATCCGTTTGCTGGGTAATTGTCCTTGAGCTGCATAGCTGACTTGAATTTTGACACACCAAATTCATTTTGCTTGGATGGTCGATTTCTCCTCAAGAAGAAATACAAATTTTCCAGCAAAAGGATCCAAATCAGAAGCTTGTTATTCTGGGTGGAGAACAAAATTATCTTTGGTATCTTTCAGGAATTCTAAATCAGTTTTAAAGAGGACGAATTCTTATTATCAGAGGCTGAGTTTATTTTATGTGCAGACCTTATCTCTGCCAAGGACGAATTCATCTTTCCAGAGGTCTGATTCCTTATTTGCAGCAGGTTGAAAGTTGTTATCATTCCAATTGGTATATCAGTCAATCTCAAGTGTTGAAGCAGACTTTATTGGTGGCTGAATTATATTGTCCAGGAGGCTGAATTAACCCAGTATCGCTGAAGCATGATCTCCAGGCATCGTACTAGCACTGGATTAAGGAAATTAATTGCTTTCATGTCAGCTGGAGCAAGTTTCAGGTTCTGCACTGTAATCATTGAAGATCATTCTCAAATAAAGGGATCAGAGCAAATTTGACACTGTGCACATGATTTTTCTTATATAGAATGATGCTTTGCTGAAGTTGTATCGTTGGTAAGTGGACTGGGGTATAAGCATCCTTAATTCTTACTGAGTGTGTTGTTGGAGCCCAGTTTGGGTCATCTAGCCTTGACAAGTAGATGCAATGAGGGATGTTGAAGCGGATCCCTGTTCCTGAATTGAAGTTTACCAGTTGTGCAATGTTAATAACTATCCATGTATTGGAGTGATGAGCAGAGAACAATGGAGTTAAATCATTGGAATATCCAGCAGTATTGTAAAAGGGTCTGCCCATATATTGTTGCATGCGTACTGTGAAGGGTTAGTGACAGAAAGTACTTTTTGGTGATAATTATTAGTAGACCATCTTTCTTGAAGCATTTGGCTGCCAATTCCATCCCTGTACACTATTTGAAGGGGTTTGAAATTCAAGTCTAGCTGCATAGACCTCTGCTAATGGTTGGGTTGTCATATACTTATTTGGATTTCTGAAGAGATATGTTGTATCCATCTCATCGTGTAACCAAGTTCTCTGCTTCCCAGCTACTTCTTCATTACAGTCTGTTGGCTAAGATGTTTTTTTCTGTGTAATTTTGCGCACAATATGTTCATGGAAAAAATATGTCATATGGTATGAAATTGCATGGTATATGGAAGTATATTGAAAAGCTACATACTTGAAGATTTTTTTGAAGACAAAGTGGTACACCAATCAATTTTTTGCAGTGATATTATTGTCAAAATGGATAGAATGGGTGTTGTATTAGAATTACTGAATACTCTAATACATTATACCATGGACAATACAATTATGATTGATAAAGCCATTGTCGCAAACATTCAAATCTGTTTAAAAAATGTACAAGAAAATATTGAGTTTTTGCAGCTGGAAACAAAGCTACAGCAGGAAGAATTACAGCAGTGGAGTCATCATTCTGAACCTGTTTCTGTTCAGAAGATTGAAACAAACTCCCATAAATAGCGAGTCAATAATGTTACAGTTCATTCAGATAAAGAAGCAAAGTTACATGCAGATGCAGAGGTTCAGTCTGCACTTCCCAAGCCCATCATCAGACCTTGGGAACAGCTTGTCCACAACAAGCACAGAACTGGTCTTGGATATGACAAGGACTTGTCCTTTCATATTCCAGACTACTCCAAGCCCATTCAGTTTCAGAGTGCTGGATTTATTCATGACAGTTCACCTCCATTTGTTCGAGATTCTGCCCCTCTTCCACAGCAACAACAACAACAACAACAACAACAGATCGTGAAATGCCAACACTGTGACCGAGTTGGCCATCTGAAAGATCACTGTTTTGATCTTCATCCATGTAAGCACTGTCATAAAATCAGCCATTCTTCACACAGATGCTTCAAAAACAAACATCCTGCAAGAACAAAGATTCATCTTGGATGGATCGCTTCTTGGCAATGGGCATCAACAGCCAAGAAGATATTCCAAACACATGTCAGAACTTGTTCCAGAATATTGAACAGTCTTGCAGTTGAGTTTTCTCCATCATCTCACGTTGTATCTGACAGGGGGGGAAATGATGGTCATCTACAAGCTTCAAAATCACATCAAGCGAGCCTGAGCCACAACCTGCCACACCAGTTTCAGAGTTGTAGCCAGAGACAAAGATGCCCCTGAGCATGCCTTCAGTTGGCAATCTGGGACACTTCCTCTAGCAGAAGACTCCAGCTTCTTGCCAGTTTTGGAAGAGTTCCAGGAATAGCAGAGTTGTTGGTCATCCTTAAACCATCACAGATTGAGAACACTTCCTCTAGCAGAAGACACCAGCTTCTTGCCAGTTTTGGAAGAGTTCCAGGAATTGCATTAAGCATTCCAGAGTTGTTGGTCATCCTTAAACCATCACAGATTGAGAACACTTCCTCTAGCAGAAGACACCAGTTTCTTGCCAGTTTTGGAAGAGTTCCGGGAACTGCACTAAGCGTTCCAGTGTTGGTGGTCATCCTTAAACCACCGCCCTTTATACCAACATTTCATAGAGCACATTCAGCCTAGTGCTGCCATGTATTTTTTGCACATTTTGTATTACATCTCTTTTCTTGGACTCATACATAAACCTTCGGATTAAGGGGGGGAATGTTGGACACCTAATCCTAAAGGGTTAGTGTGGAAGCCGAAAAGACTAAGCAGTCCAAGAGACCTTGGGATCTGAAATCCAAGAGTCACAACATTGTATTATAAATGTACATCTCCTGTTAATAAAAAATGAACTCACATGATTTATCTTTCCTAGTCTTTGTTGTCCATGTGTGTTTAACAGATTATTTTCAAAATGAGAGGTTTTGGAAACTAGTTTCTTGGCATCCTTATAAGAATATGATATTAGAGGCTCCTATTGTACCACTAGGGCTTGAACTTTCCCACCTGCTCAATTTGATTATTTTCGAAACGAGGGGTTTTGGAAACTAGTTTCTTGGCATCCTTATAAGAATATGATAGACATCAACAACACCACATAAGGATTTTTTTTTTAAGATGTACTTTAAATTGTAAATTTAAAAGGTATGAATTTCAATTAATAGTGAATAGTTAAGTATAAATATTTAGGTTAGATGATTAGGGATAAACTAAAATCCTCTTTATGAGAGTATTGTTTCTCATTATGACAAGGGGAATGTACTAAGTTGATCCTCGGTTTAAAGATGACTCATATCCTTAACCTCTCTCATGAAATTTGAACCAATAATTTAGAAGATATTAATTCTTCTCC
Source organism: Pinus tabuliformis (assembly GCA_031772625.1). Classification (NCBI taxonomy): domain Eukaryota; kingdom Viridiplantae; phylum Streptophyta; class Pinopsida; order Pinales; family Pinaceae; genus Pinus; species Pinus tabuliformis. The sequence continues at coordinate 1,450,692,833 of CM062816.1, forward strand.
ACACCTAATTCGTTACTATTGTTTGAAATATATATATATATATATATATGCCGTAAGGCATTCCATGAGAAAGACTCCCCTCCATGCCATTGTTTCTGGTTGTGCATCATGGATCATTTCTGTTAGACGACCATCAAATTGATACCTTCAAAAAAAATTGTAGAGCGCGAGTGCATTGCCAAGAAAACTTGTAAACGGTACAACTATTAACGGCCTAGGGAAGTTATAGAAGATTATTGTAATCTTTAAAAATGGACGGCACCCGCCCGAGCACTTCTGTGGTAGCTACAAGACCGCCCACCCACAACAACCTCAGAAGCACCTGGATTTTAGAACTCAAAGAAATTCTCGATGGTAATAAGAAGCAACATGCGAAAATGATGGTAAAAGAGGGATTCGTTTCTATTATAATTCAACATCTTATAAGATCATCCACTTCTGAAACCCTTCCAGCAGATATCGAGATTATAGACGCATTTTCTCTAGGTCTCTTGAAATGTCTTGTGAAACTCAACAAGTTGGCTGGAAGAACCATCATTGACGAAGAGGTGATCACCGAATGGCTTCTCGTGATAAGAGAAAAACATCTTGAGATGATTTTTTGTGTCCAACTCGTCAGTCTCTAGATTTTTCCGATAAGACTACAACATCTTCATGCAAATGATGAGATGATTTTTTGTGTCCAACTCGTTGGTCTCCAAATTTTCTGATAGTTTTTTCTATCTTCAGCCGTTGAGGAAATAGTATGTGCTCTGCTCGCTTTGAATGATAATGGCATGAGTTTCATATTACCATTGTTCTCCCCCTATTTTCGGGTGTAGCTTTTGGATCATTGTGTAATTAGAGTTTTGGTATCAACGGATGAGGAATATCGGTATAGTATTGGCAACCCACCCGTCGTTTCTTAGCTCATGCTCCTGCTCTCTTCCAAGAATTTCGAGGTCTGAAGAGGCACTGCGTGTGCCATCTTGAGCATTTTAATTTCAGAGGGAATCACGTTTTCTCTTGTGAGACCTTTTCATGTCAGAGGGAATCACGTTTTCTGCCATGGGCATGTTAAACTAACAGTGCACAATGGAAAATCAAAGACAAACACAGCATCTAAACCCATTCTCAAATGACACAGTGATTCACCCAACCAATCTGGGCTACATCCACCAAACATAGGCATCGGCAATATTTATTATCAAACAGGAGATTACAAAATAATCAATTTCCTCACAAACTCTCTCTCACATCCCAATCCGTATGGACATCTATTTTATAGCTAAGAGAATCTAACTGACTCATAAATCTTCTTTCAACAAATATAGGATGCATTAACTCTCTCCCAACAAAATAGAGCTAATATAGCAACACAATCTTATTGTTGTCACCTACTGAGATTTTTGCCCATTTTATTAAAACCGAAATCCTCAACAATCTCCACCTTGACAACAATTAGCCTGATACCCTGTTTCTTTATTATATTTATTTTTTCTGCAAGCCAAGAGAAGCTAGACACCAACGCAGCTTCTCTAACAAAATTGGTTTCATGAACATGTCTGCACAGTTTTCCTTTGTATGCACCTTTTCAAGAGAGACTCCCCTTTCAGTGATAACTTGTCTTACAAAATGATACTTTATTGGTATATCCTTTGATTTACTATGATAGGCCAGATTCTTAGCCAAATGTATTGCACTTTGACTATCACAAAGTAACTTGATGTTGTCCTGTAACCTACCAAACTCACCAAGAAAACCTTTCAGCCAAATCACTTCTTTGCAAGCATGAGAAGTAGCAATGTATTCTACTCCAGTAGTCAATAAAGCAACAATGTTTCGTAGCTTTGACATCCCGCTAATAGCTCCACCTGCAATAGTAAAGACATACCCTAAATTTGACCTTCTCTTATCCAAATCACCTTCAAAATCGGAATCAACATACCCGCAAACAAATTCACTACTCTTATTGTAATTGATACAATAACTACTTGTGCCTCTCAAATACTGAAGCACCCATTTCACTACTAACCAGTGTTCTTTACCCGGATTTGCAATATACCTGTTGACAACCCCAACTGCATGTGAAATATCTCGTCGAGTACAAACCATCGCATACATCAAACATCCTACTACATTGGCATATGGAATTCGAGACATATACTGCTTTTCTTCATCTGTATTAGGACATAAACTGGAAGAAAGCTTAAAATGGGAAGCTAAAGGAACTGACACAGGCTTCACATTGTTCATACCAAACCTCAAAACTATTTTCTCAATGTACTTCTATTGTGATAGCCACAACTTACCATTCCTCCTGTCTCTGAAAATCTCCATGCCCAAAATCTGTCTTACTGCTCCTAGATCTTTCATATCAAATGTCCTTGCCATCTGAGTCTTCAACCAGTTGATTTCTTCTATGCTTTTGCTTGCTAAAAGCATATCATCAACATACAACGCTAAGATAATGAACAAGCGATTACTTAATGTTGGCATTATGATGCATGTGTTGTACTTGATGGCAACCCCCCTCATAGAAGACCATCTCACTCATATACATTCAGAAGAGATATCAGATGTAACATAATACATAGATGCAGGACAGCTCAAAGGAATCAAATGGCAAGTTCTTAGTAAGCTTTGCCATCAAGTTCAAAGGGGGAGATTGTTGGCATTATGGCTAAAGTGTTGTCCTTGATGGCAACCCATTCAGGTGGTAGTTCACTATTCTTCAAGTCAGCAGCAGAAGTTGATGATCAGCTCTCATTTTATTGAAAAATTATGAAGGACGCAAGAAGCCAGTTCAGAAGGTGCGTACCCGCAGGTACACCATGCAGAAACTGCGTCCAGGGACGCAGGCCAGCCGTTCAGGGGGTGCGTCCACCCAGTGCACACATTTCAAGGCAGAGAAAAGCACGTGGGGGTTTCTTGTGTGGTATCTAGCCGACGGTTTTATGTTTCTATGGTGTCGGCTCGTGGTATTGTTCCATGTTTTGAGGAGGAGCTTGCCTATATAAAGCAAAGGAGATCATTTGGATTTGGAAAGTCTTGTGTTGAATATCTTATGAGGGCTAGATCTGGTCTAGATCTAAACAAGGCGAATCTACTGATGGACCGAGATCTCTTCGGCGCATGTTCAGATCTGTGGATCTGATTGTCTGGGTTACTTCTAAAGTCTTGAAATCATCTATGCCCGGAGGGACGCAGGTGCAGTAAGGGTTCAGGTGCGTCCGGGACGCAGGAGCGAAGAGTTTCAGGTGCGCCGGACGCAGGCGCAGAAGGGTTCAGGTGCGCCGGGACGCAGGAAGTTCAGTAGACTCAGTGCGACGGACTCAGGCTAGCAGTTGAGCAGAGTGCGTCCGGGACGCAGGCCAGCAGTTGAGCAGGGTGCGTCCAGGGACTCAGGCCAGCAGTTGAGCAGGGTGAGTCCGGGACTCAGGCTAGCAGTTGAGCAGGGTGAGTCCGGACTCAGGCTAGCAGTTGAGCAGGGTGCTTCCTTCTCTTAAAATCTTTGTTTATCATTGTTGTGTTCTGGGTTTGGTCCTATTATTGTTGATCTGGTTACTTCAGTTGATTGGGTGTTTCAGAAGGTTGTTTGAGCTTCAATGTTGTTGTTGGGTCCAGTATGAAAATTGGATGTGGCCTTTCAGATTATGGGTTGTGCTTCAGTGTATCCAGTATGAAAATAGATGAAACGTGGTACTTGGAGTAGAGAAGATTGTAGGCCAGTGCCTACGTACTAGTATCTAAGCTAGTACAAGAGCTAAAGGAAATCTTTGGAGCATTGTAGCAGGTAGTAGCCTGCGTGCTAGTAAATGGATCGGCTAGTACAAGAGCAAAGGGGGTTGTAGCTCCCGTACTGGTATGAGGTTGCACCAGTACAAATATTGTAAAAGGATTTTCTTATTAAGAAGAAGATTGAGATGACTTGCAGCAGGTGGTTTTCTCCCGCATTGGATTTCCACCTTACATCATTGTGTTCATGTGTGTACCTTATGTGTGATGATCTACTTTATGTTACTGCATCTGTTAAATGATAATATGGTTGATAATGTTCTAATGCACTCATTGAAGATCGATTAACTTAATCATAAGAAGTTGTGGAAGTAGCATATATGAATCTGATTATGGAAATGAAAAAGTTTTATTAATGTGATAATACTGATTCACCCCCCCCCTCTCAGTATTATTTCCAACACTTAATTGCTTAAAGTAAACACAATGATCATATTCACTTCTTATATATTTTTGACTCAACATGAAAGAATCAAATTTCTTGTACCACTGTCGAGGTGACTGCTTCAGACCATACAATGATTTCTTGAGCCTGCAAACAAATTTATTATTGTGATGCTGAACAAACCCTTCCGGTTGTTCCATATAAATTTCCTCATCTAAATCTCCATGTAAAAATGCAGTCTTAACATCTAGTTGCTATAATTCTAAATCAAGCAAAGCAACTAACGCTAACACAATTCTAATTGAAACTATTTTAACAACTGGTGAAAATATCTCATGAAAGTCAATGCCTGCTTTCTGAGAAAATCCTTTTGCAACCAGCCTCGCTTTGTATCTTTCCTCCGTATCATTCACACCCCATTTCACCTTGAAAACCCATTTACATCTCACAGTTTCCCTGTCTTTCGGAAGTTCAACCAGATCCCATGTCCCATTCTTACCTAAGGCCGTCATTTTGTCCTTCATAGCTGCTTTCCATTTGTCACTTTTCGAACCTTCTATAGATTCTTGATAGCACAGAGGTTCATCGTCATTAGCGGTAAATGCAATTGAAGTAACATAATCATCATACCTTCTCGGAGGGCGTTTGATTCTTGTATACCTCCTTAAGGATGTTTCTAGTGCTTCTGGTGCTTCCACAATTGGCTGACTACCATCTGTAGGAACTCCTTCATGATCACCATCTGAGACCTGTTCATGATCTACATCTGAACCCTGTTCATAATCTGATTCTAAAACATGTTCATGAATAGTATTTGAACTATGGTAATCATGACTATCATTAGAAGTGCTTTCAAACTGAATGTGCTGAAAATCAGATACATCATCCTGTTTCAATTTATTATCTACATCTAACTGTACAAGAGATGATTCATTAAACTTTACATCTCTGTTGATGATGATTTTGCGGGTACTAGGATCCCACAATTTATATCCCTTTGTTCCATCACCATAACCAACAAAGATATACCTTTTTGACTTTTGATCTAATTTAGTTCGCTGATGTTTAGGCACTAGAGCATATGCATCACAACCAAACACTCTGAGTTCAGAATAATCACAAGGGTGACCTTTCCATACCTCTTGAGGAATCTTGCAACTTATCGCCGTTGATGGTGATCGATTTATCACATAACAAGCTGTAGCCACCGCTTCTGTCCATAATTCCTTCTGCAAATCAGTGTTACTAAGCATACTCCTTGCTGTCTCCAAAAGAGTCCTATTCATGCATTCAACAACTCCATTTTGCTGAGGAGTATAAACAATGGTCTTATGTCTTTCGATCCCTGCATCCTTGCAATAGTTTTCAAACTCCTTGGAAGTAAACTCACCACCATTGTCAGTTCTTAAACATTTTATAGTTCTACCAGTGATGTTTTCTACCAATGCTCTAAACTGCTTGAAAACTGTAGAAACATCAGACTTCCTTTTCAACATGTAGACCCACACCTTCCTAGAAAAGTCATCAATAAACGATACAAAATATGACGAGCCACCATACGAGGTTGTAGGTGCTGGACCCCAAACATCTGAATGGATATAATCAAGTATTCCTTTACTAGTATGTTTTCCTGTTTTAAACTTTTGCTTACTTTGTTTTCCAAATAGACAATGTTTACAGAAATCTAACTTTCCAAACTTTAGATTAGGAAGTAACTTGCGATCAGCCAAAATTTTTAACCCTCTTTCGCTCATATGGCCCAACCTTTGATGCCATAAGCGAATGGAACTACTGTCATGTTCAGACACCGTAGACACATGATCTAACCCTGTTCTTCCTTCTAACTGAAATAGATTTCCTACCTTCTTAGCTTTTATTACTAGTAAAATACCTTTGTAAATTTTCATTACTCCACCTTGAATTACAGTTTTATATCCATTTGTGTCAAGTCCTCCTAGTGAAATTATATTTTTCCTTAAATCTGGTACATGCCTTACATCAGTTAATATTTTAATTGTTCCATCACACATTTGCAGCTGTATACTCTCTATTCCCACAATATTAGATGTGACATCATTACCCATGTACACGACTCCATCATTAATTGATCTATACGTCTTAAACCATTCTCTATGAATACACATGTGGTTTGATGCACCGGAATCTAACAACCAATGTTGATCATGGTTTGACAAATTAACTGATAACACTTCGTCGCTCATACCTGAACTAGATGCCGAACCTGTATCTATCGTGTTTGCTTCCTTCTTCTCTATATCAAGAAGCTTCTTTAGAATTTTGTTGTCGCTTCCAGTAGTCTTTCTTCAAATGCCCCAATTTGCCACAAAACAAGTACTTTACTTTACTCTTCTTCCCTTTCGATTTTGAACGCGAGTCGCTGTGCTTACCAGAGCATCTTTCTCTAGAATGACCTCTAGCCATCATTTCTTATGATGCAGAGGTTTCTGAATTTGACCTCTTTCTTGTCTCTTCAGACAACAAAGCTCCAAAGACATCATCAAATTCAATGGTTTCTGATGAACTAAGACCTATAGAAGTTACAAAATGATCCCATGACTCGGGCAATGAGCACAATAAAGTTATAGCTTTATCTTTAGATTCAAATTTTACTTCTATACTTTCTAATTGCACTAGGAGAGTATTAAAAACATTCAAGTGATCAATAATTGATGTACCTTCCTTCATTCGCAAACTTTATAGCTGCCGCTTCAGGAGAATCCGATTTGTCAAGGATTTCTTCATGTAGAGCTTCTCAAGCTTCGACCATAGGCCTGCAGCTGTTTTCTCTGACACGATATTAAGAAACACATCATCCGCCAAACACAGCCGAATAGCACTCATTGCTCTTTCATCCATCTCGGCCCACTCATTATCTGTGACATTGTATCGGTGTTTGGATTTTCCCAACAACACCTTCGCCACACCTTGTTGTACCAGCAGATCATGCATCTTTACCTTCTAGATCTCGAAGTTGTTTTTGCCATTAAACTTCTCGATTTCAAACCGAGCACTCTGAGTTTTCGCTATCTTGTATCGACCAAAAAACAATCTCCAATTCCAACTTTTTAACAAATAAAGTTAATATATTAAAAAATGCCTTTGCCTTTTATTACACTGCCTTTACTTTTCATAAAATCCTTCTGCTGTTCAAATTACAATAAAAAAAACAAATTGCAGTGTTTTTACCAACACAAAATATGCTTCATGCGCTACCCAATCAGCAGAATACCTGTGCCAGAAGTGAAGATCCGCGCCAGAAATTGACTTGGCGCTGCCCAATCAACAGAATACCCGTGCCAGAAGTGAAGATCCGCGCCAGAAATTGACTTGGAGCTACCCAATCAGGAGAAGTCCCGCGCTAGAATTGAAGATCCGCGCCAGAAATTGACTTGGCGCTGCCCAATCAGTAGAAGACCTGCGCCAGAAGGAAGTGTAAGGCAGAAAATTGGCGCGTGTATAGTAGTCGTTTCCGTGCCAATTGGAATCCTGGCACGAGTGATATCTCCGGACTCCAACCCGTTCACTCCGCACTCCAACTTCTGCTACTGTACACAATGGTAGTGTCTCCAAAAAAAAAACGCAGTCTTTGGCATATGACTTCAACACTTAGACACCGTAAACACGCTTCACACTTCAGTAATGCCAATATACGCTTTACACGCAGTTTCAACACTGCCTGGTGTCTGTCCCACATAGCCAGTCAACGCCTTAAGCGTTAATCACTGCAGACTTGGGCCCGCCACACCTCTGCTGCGCCGCTCTGATACCAATTGTTAAACTAACAGTGCGCAGTGGAAAATCAAAGACAAAAACAGCATCTAAAACCATTCTCAAATGACACAGTGATTTAACGTGGTTCACCCAACCAATCTGGGCTACGTCCACCAAACATAGGCATCGACAATCTTTATTATCAAACAGGAGATTACAAAATAATCAATTTCCTCACAAACTCTCTCTCTCATCCCAATCTATATGGACATCTATTTTATAGCTAAGAGAATCTAACTGACTCATAAATCCTCTTTCAATAAATATAGAACGCATTAACTCTCTCCCAACAAAATAGAGCTAATATAGCTACACAATCTTATTGTTGTCACCTACTGAGATTTTTGCCCATTTTATTAAAACCGAAAATCTCAACAGGGCATGCTACATAGTTGTGACTCATTGTGTAGGTATGAATTGGTAAGATATAATGGATGTAAAGCATTTTCATGAGAAAGAGTCGAAATTAATTTTTGAGAATCATCAAATCACTTAAATATGACTTGTGGTCGACATTGAGTCTAAGATTCGTCGCAAAGCATTGATATCTACGACGGAGATTTAGTCGGCATGTATAATATATAAATTTAAACGCTTGAGAAGGCAGACCGTGTCCATAGTTATGATCCATGCCAATGTCTCTTCACTATAATTGATGAACTTGTCATAACAGCTCCGAACATGGCAATCATATTTGTTAAACTTGTTAGTAACGACCAACCGAAAGTTCACTAATCCGTTGATTCTCTTCAAAAAATTGTGCTGATCCATCTTGCAAAACCCAAACCACCTATGCAAACCGTACTAGAAATGTATGCCTCCGTCTTTTCTTCCTTTAAACCCTTTTGCGCACACGGAACACCGACACGCATGACTCTGTCACCTTCTCCTCTTCCTTCCCTCTGTATTACATCAAGAGATTCATTAACTTGAATAAGCGAACTATCCTCATCATGTTTTCCAGTCGAAGAAAAGGAGACACACATGGAATGAAGGTTAGGTTAGTTTAATCGTTTTACTTTTTGCATTTTACCCTAAAATTTGATCGATAAATTTTTTGTTCAGATTTTTTGTTTCAATTTTTTAAAATATTCACATTCAGAACTTGGAAAAACTTTGTTGGGTTTCGATCGACCTTGTAATATGGATTTCATTTAGTGGGTGTTTATTAATAGTATGTGGAGCTCATTTGGTATGTGGTTATAAATAGTTCAAAGGAGATAGGTGGGTGTTTATTAATAGTATGTGGAGCTCATTTGGTATGTGGTTATAAATAGTTCAAAGGAGATAGGTCGTGAGACATTCATATTCGTCAAACTTATTCCGATTGTAGGTTCATCAAGTCCATCCACGTCGTTAATTGGATGCCTTTTCCGTTTATAATCTATTTTAATGCTTTGCAATGAAAATTTTCATAATCCCAAGAGCTATGTAGGTGGAGGTCAAATTAATGCACGTCGTTGATCCCTTCCCCTACAGCTTCACAAGAAATGAATTCAAGCCCTTGTTTCTAACTCCTTTGTATCAATTTCGTTCGGTTGTCTTCTCTCAGTGGTGGTGGATAATCTATTGCAATTCGTTGGTGGTGGATAATCTATTGTAGTTGTGTAGAACACACTTACTCCATCGAAGATGATATCAATAATTCTCTCAATGAAACCATTGGCGCTTTGCATTCTATGTAGAACTAGCAAAGAGATTCATACCCCTTGACGCTGAACCAATTAATGCCCAAAGATCAACCATAGTTACCAACTTCAGCCGTATTGGCCAAAAAAGTTCGGAAATTCAGTGATACGATTCGATTCGCCATTTAATACGTTAATTTCGATACGGTACAGTATTTGTGGTTAACCAAATCAATAAAGTTAATTTCTCCACTGCAGGTTGCGATTCTGAACAGCTGAGCAGAGGGTACAATGCTCCGCTATTTCCTCTCGCTAATAAGAAGCAGCCATCGTACACATTAGTTTCTACTACCACTTGCGATTTTGAACATCTTAGCAGAGAGTACTCTCTGTTCCTCCGAAGCAATATTTGATTTTCTCCGGTCAATAAGCAAGCATCCATTATAATATATATAGAAACATTCAACTAGCCATCCTAGAAACATCTGTCCCATGGGACCATTTATACATATATAGAAACATCCATTTTACCCCATCATTCACAAATTTCACTAATAATTTATATATTAAAAAAATGTTATGGAAATTTTATATCTAAAATTTTCAATTATAAAATTGTAAATTCTTTTTTATGAAAAATTTATAAAAAAAAATTATTTTATTTTAAAAATTTTAAAATATAGTTTTAAATAATATTTATTATCTAAATTGGTTTTAGTAATAGTTGACTTGAAATTCAATTAAAGTATTTATTTTTTTATGATTCATCGTTATTGAATAAATTTGGATTTTAATGGGAATTAGTACTCTTTTTAGTTTGTAGACATTATTTAAATATTCGATCAATTTTGAGTTTTTGTTATTTATAATAATATATTTTATTCAAATGGTTTCTCAATTCCCAATACAAAATAGATTATCTTAAATAGATAAAAATATGAATAAATAAAAAATTGTGGAAATAAGGAAATAAGGATATTATTATAGGAAAGATTTATTTTTATTTTATAAAGTTTTGAAAAAAAACAATAATATGTTAATCTATATAAGATGTATATTCTCGAATTTTTTCCATATTGAATCTTATACAATCAAAATTTTTCCATATCAAACCCAATTCGTATTCGTATTCGAATTCGAATTTGGTAACTATGAGATTAAGTTTTAGCCATTTTGTCCAAAGTAATATCACGTGCGATGTAACCTAATAATCTCCCATGGCTTTGTGCTTCCTAATTCACTTCTCTTTCTACCACGCATATCTAAAATATCATGACATAGCTCGATGTGGCAGCAGGTGAGTTCAGGTAGCACTGATTCGCCTAGTTTCCATGGTAGTATTGAAACTCAAGAAGGAATTGATGACACTTAGGTGAAGAGGGAATGGATAAGTCAAGAGATAATTGAGGAAACAATTTATTCATAGTATATTATGGTAGTATTGAAAATCAAGAACGAATTGATAACACTTAGGTGAAGAGAGAATGGATAAGTCAAGAGATAATTGAGGAAACAATTTATTCATAGTAGATTTATTCCAGAGATTAATATACATTGGTAACAACAAAATATTTGTATTTGTTAACATAATTTAATATTAAAAATTTATTTATGGTTATTATATTTTCTAAGTGGTGATAATATAAAAAATATCTAAGTTATACTTTTATCTAGCACACTTGATGAAAGCTTCCTATCAAGATATTCCTTTGTATTTGTCAATTATGGTAGGTGAAAATACATATTAGCAAAAATTGCTTCCCACTACTTTAAAAAATTTATTCCCATGATCATGTAGATTAATTTTTCATTTCTTTTGGTAATTCATCTCTGCAAACATCATACATCATGTTATTGTACCACTTTGGTATCTCTTGTTGGCCTTCTTGATAAAAATGGCAATGTTTGCATTAATGAAAATAAAACCCACTGGTCAGCTCCACGAAAGAGAGTCTGAACCAGGAGAGTCTGGCTTCGCAAAATGCTCTACATTGTTCATGCACATTACACATTAAATAGAAAACACAGTTTTAGGAAAGTTAGAACAACATCTTAAGAAATAGAAACTAATTCCTATCCTGAGGTTATGTGAACCAACTCTACCTATTCTAGGATATTCTCCATTATCTTCAACACTCCCCCTTAATGGAGAATGGATTCACATATATGCCTAACATCTTCCTAAACATTTGAAACTTAACTTTTCCAAGAGGGTTAGTGAAAATGTCCGCAACATTATCACATGTATTACAATATTCCAAATGGATTTCTTTGGATTTCACTTTCCCCCTCACAAAATGGGATTAAGTATCAATGTGTTTAGTGTTTTTGTGAAACACCGGATTATTGGCCAGCTTGATTGAACTCTGGTTGTCGCATCTGATTGTTGTTGCGACTGTCTGTTCTTCCCCAACATCTTGGAGAAGTCTCAACAACCAAACTGCCTCACACATTGCTGCACACATGGCTTGATACTCTGCTTCCGCTGAAGACAAGGAGACTATGTTCTGCTTCTTACTGCTCCATGTGATCACCCCAAATTCAAGACTGAATGCATAACCTGTTATAGATCTAGGATCATCTACATTTCCTGCCCAATCTAAATCTGCAAACCCTGTCAATCTAGCATCAGAAGAGTCAGTGTAAATAATTCCATAATCTACAGTACCTTGTAGATACCTCAAAACATTCTTCCCTGCATTCCAATGGCTTTCAAGTGGCTTAGACATAAATTGGCTTAGCACACTGACTGCATAAGCCAAATCAGGTCTAGTGGTGGTTAGGTAGATTATACTCCCAACCAACTGTCTATAAAGTGTTGCATCCGCCTCTTTTGTGCCATCATCACACTGCAATTTGATGTTCTGCTGTAGTTTTACCGGTGTAGGCTTACACTAATCCATTCTAAACTTTTCTAATATGCCTTTAACATACTTTGCTTGACACAGAAATGTTTGACCTGAGTCTCTCTAGATTTTGAGACCTAAACAGTATCTGAGTTCATCAAGGTGCTTCATCTCAAACATCTGTGACATCTGTTGCTTGATTTCATCAATTAGATATGTAGCATCATCTGTAATTATCAAATCATCTACGTATAATGGAATCAACACTATGCACCCTTGTTCATCTTTCACAGTGTAAAATTTAGGGTCATTCTTACTTCTATTATAGCCAGCTTATAGAAAAAATTAATCAATTTTCTCATACCACAACCTAGGAGCTTGTTTTAGTCCATAAAGTGCTTTCTTCATTTTTCATACTAAATGTTCTTTTCCTTTCTCGACAAACCCTTCCGGTTGCTCTAGATAAACTTCTTCTTTTAGTTCTCCATTCAAGAATGTAGACTTTACAACTGGTTGGTGCATCATCTAATGTTTCTTAGTAGCTAAAGTGATTAACATTCTGATAGTGTTCAATTTAGCTATAGGGATGAAGGTTTCTTCATAGTCTATCCCTTCTTTCTATGTGTAACCCTTTGCTACCAACCTAGCTTTCAGTTTTTCTATAGTTCCATCTACATTAATTTTCGGTTTATACAACTATTTACAACCTATGGTCTATTTCCCTCTAGGAAGTTCAACCAATTCGCAAGTGTTATTTTTTATTATTGAATCATATTCATGTTCCATCATTGTTTTCCATTCACTACTTTCATTTGCTTCTTTATAACTAGACGGTTCAACCACATTCATCATACTAGTTATAAAAGCATTTTCCCTATATCTTGCAGGCACTTGACCTTTCCTACCTAATCTCCTGAGTGGTGGGGTAGTGGTTTCAAACCTTATTTGATCATCATTTACTTTTTCTTCCGTCTACTGTTGTTGCTGTTGTTGTTCATCCTCTGCCTTTGTCTGTTGCTGAGCCTAATTGTTCTCTACTTCTTCTTCCTCAAAGTTCGGAATGTCCCATCCATCATAGTGCTCATCAAGTTCTTCATTATCCTGCTCATGGAATTTAACTTCTCTACTAACAAAGATCTTGTGAGTACAGGGATTAAATAATCTATATGATTTATATGACGAACAATACCCTATAAAAGTACATCTAATGGCTTTTGAGTCTATTTTTCTTCTATCTTCATTTGGTATGCGGGCAAATGCTTTACATCCAAATATTCTTAAATGTTTTACTGCAGGCTTATATCCATATAATGCTTCAAAAGGAGTTTTAGACTCAAGACTTTTTGTAGGACTCCTATTTTTCAAATAAACTACAGTATTCACTGCTTCAGCTCAAAAACCATTCGAAAGATTCTTATCTTTCAACATACTTCTAGCACATTCCACCAGTGTTCTGTATTTTCTTTCTGTTACTCCATTTTGCTGTGGAGTATGGGGTACTGTGAACTGCTGAAAAATTGCATGATCTTTACAATATCTGATAAGCTCATCCTTCATGTATTTTCCCCCTTGATCAGAAAGGAGAATTTTTATCTATTTCCCTATTTGTATTTCAATCATATTTTTAAACTGCTTAAAGTATTCAAATGTATGACTCTTCTTACTTAAGAAATACACCTAAGAAAACTTCGTACAGTCATCAATAAACAATAAAAAATACAGTGCACCTCCTAATGATTTTGTCTGCATGGGTCCACAAAGGTCTGTGTGCACTAATTCCAGCATATCCCTCTGTTTCGTTTCTACTATAACAGGGAATTCTTCTCTATGCATTTTTCCTAAAGTACAAGCATCATAGTCATTATGTACTTGCTTTAGTATAGGAAGATCTCTTACATTTCCTTCTTTTGTAGTAACAGCAAATCATTGTAGTTGATGTGGCCGAATCTCTAATGCCAAAGCTCTTCTATAGTCAGGCTCGCTGCTGTCAATGCTCGAACCAGTGCAGGTCTCACATCCAACTTGTACAGTCCTCCTATTTGGATTCCTGTAGCAATTGCCTTCCTGCCATCTAGCAGATATTTAATGTAGCAGTTATATTTTAAAAAATCAACTTTCAAATCTTGGTCTGTAATCATAGATACAAAAATCAAGTTCTTTCTTATGCCAAGCACATATATTACATTATAAATTTGTTTGATATTAACATTAGGTAGAATAACAGAAACTTTCCCACTCCCTTTGATTTGATGACTTCTATCATCACCTAGATAAATCTGTGAGCCTTCGTTGATTTCTTTAAAATCCTCCAACCAGTGCTTATTCCCTGTCATGTGAGTTGACGCTCCTCAATCTACATACCAGATGTCTGCATCAACATTTTCATCACGATCTACCATGAACAATATTAAATTCTGCACCTTATCACCATTTACGAGAGACTTTCATGTCTTTTTGGCTTCTGCAGTTCTTCATGATATTTCTTTTTCTTACACTCCCTGGTAATATGACCCAATTTTCCACAATAAAAACATTTAGTTTCAGAATAGTTTCTATTCAGATGCATACCTTGGGTCATATTTCGCCGTTTCTGTGAACTTGCTCCATTTTGCTATTGTGGAATCCCTTTCCCTTTGTAGAAGTTCTTCTTTTCCACCAATGCAAGATCAACACCCTAGGGCTTCAGAGTCGATATCCTCTCTTCTTCCTACAATAGTATACCTGTCATCTCTTCAAAATGCGGGATCTTCTCTCTGGCATTTATCCCAGTGATGAACATTTGATAATCATCAGTGACACCATTCATTGTAATGGTAACAAGATCTATATCGTCCATTGTATGACCAATGTCTGATAATTTGGTTTTCAGATCCTTGATCCTTGCTACGAATGAAGCAATTGTTTCATTCTCCTCCATCTTCATGGATAGGATCTTACTCTTACAGAACAGAAGATGATTTGAATTCTTGATCTTGTACAATTCCTTTAGAATTCCCCATATCTCGTTAGCTGATTTACCTTCTCTGATGTGCGGTATAATACAGTGTTTCACTGACATCTTTAACATTGTTCTTGCTATACTTTCTCGTTTCTCCCAATCCGAGACCGATGCTGATCTAGCCACAGGTCTCAGCTCATCCCCATTCACAATCGTCCAAGCAATCAGCACTTCTAGCAGAGTCTACATCTTGAACTTCCAATTTGCATAATTGGAACCATTGAGCTTGTTATGCTCGTTCATGCATGCTTCAAATATATTGTTATTTATCTTGATGATTTATAAGAAAAAAATTTCAACAGGTAAAAGATGTTAAATTTACCTCAGATCTTTGACAGAGACATATCACTTTTCTTCAATGTTGTTTGATCTCGCAGCACACTCGCAGATCATCATGGCTTCCTTCTCAGCCTCCAGACAACCTTCTATTGTCAGCTACAGCCTTGTTCTTGGCTTCCCCTCGCAGCAACAACCTTTTCATTGGCTTCCACGATCGTCGCAGATATGCCTGTCTTTTCTACGATGTCGTCGCAACTGTACACATCTTTCCTACGATGAAAAAGTTATAAATATGGGCGAAGTTGTTACAATGCCCTCGTCGCAGAGGTACACTCAGGATCAACAATAATCTCGGAACGGTCACAGTTATCCTCCTAACAACTGCGATGATCTCAGTTCGAAGAACCACCCACTAGCCAGCGTACAGGTTCCTTTGCCCTGACGCTTTGATACCATGATAAAAATGGAAATGTTTGTATTAATGAAAATAAAACCCACTGGTCAGTGCTATGAAAGAGAGTTTGAAACAGGATAGTCTGGCTCTGCAAAACACTCTACAATGTTCATGCACATTACACATTAAATAGAAACCATGGTTTTAACGAAGTTAGAACAACATCCTAAGAAATAGAAACTAATCCCTATCCTAAGGTTATGTGAAACAACTCTACCTATTCTATAATATTCTCCATTACCTTCAACACTTCCCACTTAGAGAAGAATGATACTTTCTCATCTACAACAACATCTCTATTAGTCACAATTATCTTTGTAACCTTTTACTATAGCAGCCAAACATATACAGCTTTCTTTTGTCATCAAAATTACCTCTCTTTTGCTTGAAAATGTAATCATGAAAATAACACCTTACCAGAACTCCTTAAGAATAATATTTTTCAAATATTTACAAAGAAATTTGAAATATAAGCCACGATATTTATTCTTAAATAATATCAATATAGTACGTTTTACTTATGGCACATTCACCTTTCTATCTCCATAATTATATTATTCTTCTTTTCCATGCCTCCATTTTGTTATTGAATGAAAAAAAGTGGTATATTTCTTATTTGAAAATTCCAAATATAAAA
This sequence comes from Pinus tabuliformis, assembly GCA_031772625.1. Classification (NCBI taxonomy): domain Eukaryota; kingdom Viridiplantae; phylum Streptophyta; class Pinopsida; order Pinales; family Pinaceae; genus Pinus; species Pinus tabuliformis. Next base: position 1,450,709,629 of record CM062816.1, read on the forward strand.
GGTATTTCCATAATCATATGAAGCCATCTAACCTTACGTGGACTGCAATATACCTCCAACAACACAACACAAAAATCCATGAAATATTAACCATTAAAATGTAACTCAAACAACATAACACAAAAATTCGTGAGAGATTTATCATCTTTGATAGTAACAATGAAAAGCACCCGATTACATCTTCAAGTGAATAATTAAGAAACGATGTTTCTTTCTGATCAATGTTGAGATGTTGGAATCTTGGTTTCTTTTTAATTAATGTTGAGAGGTTGAAATTTTTGGTTGTTTTTATGGACTTTAAATATTGTGTTAACATATTTTTGAAACATTTTTAATAGTAATTTTCTTTTAAATTAACATTTATATATGGTAATGTTTGGATGTTGTTATCGACCTTAAATATTATATTTTCATATTTTTAACATAGTTTCAAGGGTAATTTTCTTAAATATTGTATTTTTGTATTTTGAAGAAACTTTTAAGAGTAATTTTGTTTCACATTAACCTTCAAATGTTGAAATGTTTGGTTGTTGTTGTAGGCCTTAAAAATGTATTCCCACACTTTTGATACACTTTCAAGAATAATTCTCTTTTTTTAGATGTGTGATTATTCAGAGGCTTTTCTATAAATTTACGATAGAATATATGAAATTAATGTTTATATGTGATATTATTGAAAGATTATAGTGATAAATTGAGGAATAAATATATTAATTGCATGCATTCGTGGTTTAGGAAATGTCTCATTACGTAAGAATTGACCTTTACAAAGACAAATATTTTAGCCAGTATATATTTTGATGTGTTTCTTCTACGTTATAGATAATGAAATCTTAGTTGTCATTGCCATGTGACTTTTTACTTTTATTTTGGTTCTCCCCATGTGATGTGATTGTGGGGTCATCAACATTAACACATTTGATTAACAATTTTGTGGTTTGTTTGTAAAGTGATTATAGGGTCATCAACATTAACACATTTGATCAATAATTTTGGGGTTGGTTCGTGAAGATATTCCCAACAAAGATGGTTAGTCAATTATTAAACAATCTTTTTTTTTCTCTCTGTAAAGACTAAAATCTATTAACTAAAAAGTAAAATAATTTTACAAGGAGTTGAGACCTCAGATAATAGTACCCGAGAGCACTCAACACAGCAAAACTGCCCTAGTATAGAAGGAACCTGGGGAGACCAGTTACAAAAAGATAGAAAACAGATATAGAACCCAGAGATAAACCAGTAGAACATAGGAAGAAACATGAAAGCAAGAAAGCCAATGTACTTGGAAAACCAGATGGCAATTAAACTGCCACTGTCCTAGAGGGAAACAAAATCATCAGGTTGAAGATGTTGAACCATGACTGCAAACAGTGTGGCCTAGAAGTAGTCATCTGAGCGATAGCAAAACCAAAAAGAGAGGAAAAACAAACCCAGGTGTCATTAACCTTCCACATTCTCACCAGAAGTCTTCTCCGCTACCGGACACGCGCTGCCAATCCACAAATCTTCACTGCCATCCTTCTCGCCCATTGGGTTCGCCAAGGGATGATTAGTGGCTCCAAGAATCCCTTCCCCGGCCACTGGGAAATTGTCTTCAAGAGGCGGAATGACTCTCGGAACTTCATCCTGGCCAAGCTTATCACTCATACGTTTCTCCTGGCTTCCCCCATCCATTAATTGCTCACTGCTTTGAGAAGGTTCAGGAGCCATGCATGACAGAGGATAGAGCTGATTTTCTTCTTCCGAGAGGATTAGAGTGATATGAGCAGTGATCAGAGGCCTATTAAGATTGCTTTGGAATTTGAAATGAATGGTTTGGAAAGCACTATTTGGAGTTGGCTTGCGAACAGGGCTCGGAGGAGGCACATTCACTTGAGAGGAGGGAAGATTGACAGGAGACTGTTCAGGGTCCACAGAATGGCTGGCCATCGAACGTTTGCTGCTACCACGTCGCCCCCCGGAACGATTCCTCCCACTCTGGCGAACCATAATGAGGAGCGAAGGGGAAGGCACAAAGTAACCAGAAACAATGACAAGAGGACAAAAGGATTGAAATAGAGACCGATACAAGCGCACAAAGTATGCCTGAGAAGGAGAAGAAAATCACCCAATTCTAAATTCTAGAGCTTTGGAGAGCTTACCCCTTAATGCAGCACTAATCCTGCCGTGGGGACCCTTAGCATAGTAATACCACCTCCAGAATAACAGAGAACCGGCCTGGAGCTTGCCTCTGTTAGCAGAGTCCTGCTTGCCACCAAAAACCACATCAAACCAAGGCCCGGAGCAATAGGACTAAACGCGAACAATGCACACCATTAATGCTGAAATCATACCATATCCACCCTTATTAAGACTATCCCTCTTGCACGAGGTGAGATCCTGGGAAGCCACGCTGCCCTGCAACTGGCAGTACCTGGTCTTACGATCTGTCATGAATATCATTTAATTCAATTGTGTCACCTGCATCCGGGGCAATTATTAAAGAATCTAAAACAAATATTAATTTAATTTTAACATGGATTGAATTGAATTAGTCACTAGTCAAATTTAATTATATTGTGTAAGAGAACATTTTTATTTTTTCTCTTACTTGTTCCCCATTTTATTATATGTTATATTTCTTTAACCTAATTTGTTATAGGGTTTCATTGTATTGATCCAAAAAAATAATTTTTTGATGATTTGACATGATTTTTTAAAGTAGGAGTTATGTTTTCATATTCATATAAGAAACTTTTATGAATTCAAATTTGTAGATTAATTTAAGACAAAAGTCTCAATTTTTAAAATTTACCCAACAAAAACAACATATCACATTTGTCTTCATTTATGCTCTTCCTTATGATGTTCTCTTTTGAACATGTGGTCCAATTGCTAGTTATTATTCATTCAATTTGTATAACTTTAAGAATCACATTTGTCTTCATCTATGCTCTTTCCTATGATGTTTCCTTTTGAACATGTGGTCTAATCACTAGTTATTATTCATTTAATTTATATAACTGTAATAATTTGTGACAATAAGTTTTAAGTTTTGACATTGAATAATAGTTTGGAAATTTTGATTTCAAATATTGTATTCTCAAATAACATCCATAAATTTTTATTTAAAAAAAAAAATGAAATTTTGGAAACTTTAGACGACTCTTCATTACATCCATAGATAACTATTTTGGAATACACTTGATTTAATGATCAATAATTATTAGGTGAATGGTAGACATTTAGCTTTATCAAATATTTTAGAGTATTCTTGGTAGTATATACAAATTAAGGTTGAAATTTATCTCCATTGTAGTTATGCCTTTTTTTTACCTTTTACATATTGATTAATTGAAAAAATGTTATCTTCAAATTAAAATAGATATAAATTAATTCTTAATAATACAATTTATATTATATATAAAATTCACATCTCATTATATAAAAATTTTCTTATTTTTAATTTTATTTAAAAATTTATACTAAATATAATTCACAATAAGATATTTTATTTATAAACTATATTATATGTATTAATATTATTAAGTCTGCATATTGAAATTTTTTATTTATGACTTACATTGAATTTATTTTTATTATTATTATTATTATTATTATTTTAAATCTAACGTATTGATTCTAAATTAAATATGTAAATGAGTTACACATTACCTTCTAGTTTTACTATAAAGAACTAAATGAACTTTTTAATTTTCAATTATTATTTTTATTGATATATTGAAATATTATATATATATATATATATATATATATATATATATATATATATATATATATAGATATAGATATATACACACACACTTTCTTTTTTTTTATTAAAATCTGAGACATATGCTTTCTCTCTCTATATATATGAAATTCAGATTAATATAAATTAATTGTCATTAACATTCAAATAATGTATATAAGCTCTGTATTGAACCTTTTTTATTTTTATTTACTTTATCTTTTTTTAAATTTGTTATAAAATTATGTTACCTCATATAGATATCTAAATATTTTATTTAGGGTTAAAAAGGAAAGGTGTTTACATCTCCTTCATACTTGGTTGTAATATCAACTAACAAATCTTCTATTTATGACTAAAAATGAAAGATGTTTAAATCTCCTTCATACTTGGCTGTAATATCAACTAATCCCAACAAACTCAGTAAGATAATTAAAACTAACCAAACATATATATTCATTATTGTTATTTATTACACACAAATTCTTATTTTTATTTTATTTTAAAATGTAAACCTATCACATCACATACTAAATTGTAGAATATGTTACTCAACACAATAATAATTAAAGTATTTAAATACTATATCAGTAAAATATATAATTTCTTCACTTCTTACCATAAAATTAGCATATGGCCTGTACAACATATGTATAATAGTATACCTAAACTTATTATAATTCGAGATTTATGATCTACTATGATTGATTAATTTATTTTAAATGTAAACCTTATATATTAGATCTTTTAAATTTTGACTCTAAAATATATTAAAATACAAAATAAACTAAATTGATTAAAATATTAAAAAAAAAAAAAAAACAAAAACTAAATTGATTATATATTTATTAATTTATTTCTTTTAAATATAATTATTTGCTATTATTAAGAGTTTTGGGGAACAAGTTCGGTACGTACAAATACATAATTCCATTATTCTCAAATATTGTTCCGATATCATAAGATTTTTATATTCCATACTTTTTATTTGGAAGGTTTTGGAGTTTATATGAAGTGATTAGCTAACAATTCATATTATTATTTTTAAAATGATTCTAAAATAAAAATTAACGCGTTTTTAAAACTAAAAATCTTCTCAAATTTTATATGTAACCATAGTTTATTATTAAAATAATGGAATATATTTTATATTGTTTTTAAATTATAGAATGTGTTTCAACACCATTTTTTTATATATATTTTTAATAATTTTTTACATTTTATTTTGGCTGTGTAGAAAAAGGTTGTGTAGCTTTTTCTTATTCAGGGTTTTTAATGGTGTTTTGACCGTAACATATATATATAAATTATATATAAAAAAAAATAACAAAAAAAAAAAGAAAATTACTATGCTATTAAATAATGTATTTAATCCTAAATCTATTGCAATCAAATATATTATCTAATAAGATGTGATCAAAGGATTTTGTTTCACAAAATTGGAGTTACAAAAAATAATACATTAATGATAAATTTATTGGAATCGAATATATTACTTAATATGATGTGATGAAGGGATCTCATTCCAAAAAAATTGGAGCTACAAAAAATCATACATTTAAAGGAGACAAGATTTCTATATTTTAAACCATTATATTGAGGAAGAAAAAATCATCTGAATTTATTTAGATTTAATTTTTTGTTAATAGATTCATCATGAAGGTTTATTCAAACATCAATCAAGGCATTTTTGGCTAATGCACAATTTTACAATTGATCTCATGTTGACCAATTCTTTCCTAATTTTGGCTACGAGTTTAACAATCCACAGACACACCTCGGATCTATACAAAAAAAGGGTGAATCATTCAATCAAATCCATATACTTAGTCTCTCATGCATTTGGGGAGAGGAATGTGCATGCCTTTAACCTTATCAATTGGCATAGATATTAGCTTATGAAGCTAGTTGGAATCCTACTCCTAGAGACCTTACGCACACCATAGAAGGAGAACCCAAATCTCCTACCAAACATGAAACATAAGATAAATCTAATGTTAAACTTTTGTGTGAGTCCAAATCCAACTAGATGAAGCCAAATGCATATAGGAATTAGGGGAATAAATTGAAATTAACATATAAAGAAATGGAATTCTTACAATATTATACCTTCAAAGTTAATCTCACTTGACCATGAAAATAGCTGGGTCTCTAAAATACACCAACATTTACCTACAATCTGTCTCTATATCTTCTCCTCTCCCTAGAATGGTCTTCCTTATATAGGCATTTTGTAGATTTGATAATATGTATCTAAACACTGATGACTAAGAGAAGTTAGGCTAAAGCTTCAACTATTGACCCTTTATTAGTCATTTTTCTCTGATTTGAAGTGATCATCTTGGAAACCCAATTTATATAAGGTTGACCCTTCATTACTCCTTACACATTGCATTATAGTAATACATCACTATTATACCACATAAATTAGTGATGGGACACTAAAATTTCTCTCTAGTGACGTGAGAGGTGCATCTCATCTTTAAAGACTTGTGTAGGATAGGTTATGTTCCCTCTTCCAACCCGAGCATGGTAAATAAGGTGATATAACCTTAGGATGGTAATTAGAATGATAATGGATTCCCCCTATTATGTGAGGTAAGAAGAGAAACTAATGACCATAATACATTATGATACAATGAATCTTAGGAGGTGGCACAAGGAAGGGGTTGAAATTGAAGGAATTAAATAGGATTTGCAAGGCATCCAAGTAAATCCATATAGATCATCCTTGAGGTAGGAATACCCATTCTGAGTACAAAAGATAACTAAGAATTCCCATTATTACTTTACAATATAGATATCTGACATGAAATGATAATACATGGAAATGAAGGAACACATTAGGGATCCATGCCATCAAGAAAGAGATCATAGCCACTAGAAAGTACATTGTGGGTCTATGTCACAATATATATCAATATGACATAAAACACAAAGAAACATTCCCATGAGTGGTCTTCAAAGTACATAATATGGTACAATACACCGTCATATATTGGGAGGGGTTACATATATGATCCTACATCATGTGAATAAAAGAGTTTATGTGGAGCATGGTAGAAATTTTTTGATTACTGATCATGAAGGTATACCATTAAAAGACACTAGTGGACCCACAAATGATGAAAATGGACCCTGTGATACCTAGTACAATCCATTGAGCATGAATAAGTAAGAAAGTGTTGAACATTGGTGGACTCAATTTATTAAAGATAGATGAGGAAAGAACATTTCCAATTGCAAGAAAACTCGATAATGAGGGTTGTAAGTTGCAAGATACTACTATTTTCTAGTTCAAAATCCTAGATAATGACTTGATGATGATAGGAGATATGTAAAATGAGGGCCTTGATATATCCCTCAGAAATCCACACAAAATAGGTCAAGGAATTACGAGAATAGATGGATTCACCATGTATAAATAACATAAGGGTCACTGGCACAAAAGGCCAATAACACTAAAAATGTTTGTCTATGGTTTTAACCTCCCTTGAACATACTTGGCATCACATAAGAATGAATTGGAAACATTGACTAATGAACACCACGTAATATCATGTAATAATCCAAGAGGCATTGAACCACACTCCATAATGAATGGAAGAATAATCAATTGAAGGAATATATGATTCATATGTATAGTATGGATAATAGGAAAGCTATAACCTAATTGCATGACAATTATGCAAATAAATTCCTTGTTCAAAGGTGATGCAATTGATGATGTTGATTCCTGATATGGACTCCAATAAATTTACTCCTATTTTTCTAGTATCTCTTTCATAGATTTGTGATCATGAAAGAGAAGATAGGTAAGATCAATAGTATATTTTCCGTTTAATTTTAATAAGCCCAAAAGATATAAAATTATACTTGATAGGATGTCTTTTTCATTGGGTTTTAATGATATTGAAAGAGTTAAAAGTGTGCTTGGTGAAGTTTCTTCTTTATGGTTTAAAGAGATCAATGAAGAGGTAGTCATATGTTAGGTATCTTTCTAATATCATTTAACAAGCACGATAAATAGAGAAGATTTAGCTCATCATCTTTTGTTATATAATTAGAATGAAAAGAATTCAAAGGAATCTGATCTTGGAGAAATGAGTGGTATAAATGGGAAGCATCTACTTCCAATATGGTGGAATTTCCTTAAGCATGATGAAAGAGAGAGGCTAGAAATGTAAAGTTACTCATTTTCAGGGTCTCTCCAATAAGGGTGAAGTCAACAAGAAAAAGAAAATAACATTGAAAACATAAAGAAGTAAAACATGATTATAGTGGAAGTAAGCAAAGAGAGAGAAAAAATAGCATAGTAGTATACACAAGTCATTGTAACAGTGAGCATTGATGATCGCAAAGTAACAAAAATATTTTTTTGATCCTCCTTTAGATATGACTAGAATATATAAGAGGATAGATCAATGAGGTTCAATTCAAGACATGGTGGTTCTTTAGGAGGAATCTCACATCTACAATAAGAAGTAGCATGGAAACCAAAATGGAAAATGTGTACTATACTAGGGAATTCATGGAAATATAGGCTCTATTGCTAAAGTTATGCTATAAAATCAATAAAATTTTAATGTTGTTACTTGATGGGGTCATACCTAAGGAACTATCAAATATAGCATAACTGGTTGATAATGTAATGTAGAGTGCAATGAAATACCTACCTATATGAAAATATAAAAAAGAGTGCACCAAATATATATTTGATGTCACTTTTAAACCAAAGGTTTCTTGAAGTACCCATGTCTGAAAAATAAACTTGTAACACCCTTATGTCTTGCCTATTCAAACATGGCTATTTTTAGACTTTTAAAATATTGTTGGGCTAAATGGAGCCATAATTGAAACTATATGATGATGTAATATTATATTATTATTTGAGTTGTAAATGAATTGTTTGGAAATATTTGGAGAAGAGCACTAAAGTTTAGAAGATTTATTGCTAGCTTATGAAAAGTTAGAGGTGGTTAAAGTCCACATGGTGGACCTTTCCTAAAAGTCTCCTAAAAATTGCTAGGAGAAAATAATTAGAAATATTAACATAATAGGAGAGAAAGATTATGTTAATCACTCATTCTGAGAGAAATACAAAGTTGGGTAGAATAAAGCACAACGGGAGAAAAAAGACATGCTTTAAAGAAAAAGAAAAGAATCATTTCTAAAAAAAAATACTTAGGCAAAAGCCTGGTAGACCTTAAAGAAGGACACCGCTAAAAATATGTTAGGGAAGAAATCTATAAAATAAACCACTTAGGAAATAAAGAGGTTATTGATTCCTTATGGAAAGAAGATCTTAGCTTGGGGGGACTATTGGAGATAGTTCAAGGTTGGGCGGAACATGCTCTGTCCTTGAACAATTCCCAAGCAATTAATTATGGTAAAATGAAATTCTACATAAGTTTTATAAATTGAATTTGAAATGGTTAATTTTACTATAAGTTAATTTGAGTAATGAATTTTCGGATTGATACAAAAAAGAAATTTTTCATGCATAGATAGAATGTTTTTTAAGGAAATGATTCTTGTACATATATGGTATTATGTGTATTATATGATCTAGATTAGAGGAATCGTTGTGTAGTAGAGTGGTGAATTGTATATAACAATGAAGAAGGAAATTGGATACTAGCCACAATATGGTTACTTGTTAGATATATTTTGTTGTACCTACAAAATTTCTCTCTCTTTCTATATAGTTCGGTGTACATTATCTCTCATTTACTAAGATAATTAAGTAAAATGGATTACTAAAATGCTAGCAACACATATATAATATAGTATGCAGTGGAAAAGGAAAACTAAGAAATTGAAATTGATTACACACAAGGAAATATTCTTTTGAAGATGCAATATTTTTCATTATAGAGATGAATGCCAATACAATGTTGGCGACATCTTATCATAAAATATATTTTGTAAACTAAAATTAAAGATAAATAGGGAATATCTAATATAAAGCACTGCGAAAACCTCCAATACTTAATTCAAAAGAGTGAAGGGAACTCTACTTGAATGGTTCATGAGGCACAATACTTGCTAAAGTTTTGCAAATGGGGTAGCAAGCTAAGTGGGCTTGATTGTGGGGAAAACTCCACACTTAAGCGCGCTTGAGCGAGAGGCGATCTCAGATGGGTGACCTCCTGGGAAGTCCTGGTTACTGGGTACAAGCCTCGGAAGTGATGATTGACGCTATGTGATTTATTTCACTAGTTTCAATCCCACTTCTTCACCCCTGTGAGCATCACCCGATGCAATGAGTGCTAAGTGGACTATTCAAAAATCATGAGCAATTAGTGAGTTATGACTACCTCTCATGGAAATGGTTATAGATGAATGACTTACTTAACACAGTTGAATCCCAAAATGATATCTAATATTAAGCACTGCGAAAACCCCCAATACTTAATATCTATGTTATTAAAAAAAATAAAAAAAATAAATAAATAGACTAATTATACTTAACAAAATGGTGATAACTTATGGTGCTTTCCTTAAATCCTTAAATCATTCTGTTGAGTTTATACACATAAATAGTATGGTAAAATACGCATATAAATTCTTCTTCACATAAATAGAATATGTAAAAATGTCAATGAGTGCTAAGTGGACTATTCAAAAATCATGAGCAATTAGTGAGTTATGACTACCTCTCATGGAAATGGTTATAGATGAATGACTTACTTAACACAGTTGAATCCCAAAATGATATCTAATATTAAGCACTGCGAAAACCCCCAATACTTAATATCTATGTTATTAAAAAAAAAAAAAAAAAATAAATAAATAGACTAATTATACTTAACAAAATGGTGATAACTTATGGTGCTTTCCTTAAATCCTTAAATCATTCTGTTGAGTTTATACACATAAATAGTATGGTAAAATACACATATAAATTCTTCTTCACATAAATAGAATATGTAAAAATGTAACTACCTAAGGAATAATTCATTATGAAATTTACCATAAGTCGAGTAACTACCAAATTGGTTGTATGGATTACATGGTTAATTCAATTAATTTTTTTTTTTTTGTATGCTGAGGTAGGACCTTTTTACATCAATCTCAATTTTTTACAACAGGTTTCTCAATACAACATCAACCGCCTGCCGAACCTCGGTGGGGGGCAACAGCCATCCCCCTACCATTACACCATGCACCGCAGTGCATGGTTAATTCAATTAAATTGTATATATAGACGACACTCATTGAATCACTATACGACGTCATGTCAAACATATAATAGAGAGCCGAGATAACAGGAGTATACATATATCTCAATCATAAGTAAAGGGAATCCGGAATATGGTTATAGCTATAAAAGAAACCTTGGAGAAAAAATGTGACCGAATATATCGTAGACAATGTGTACCATCAAAATAAATGATATCCAAATGATGAACATAGTAAAACAAAACAAAATAATCCTTTTTAATATATTCAAAATGAAATGTATAGATTCGGGTTCGTACAAGTATGGTAACATAAGGTAGTAACTTTACAAGAATTACAGGGATAGTATACGAAGAGAAAATGATGGCTGACTAATGCCTCCAAGTTCGAACCATATAAACGAAAAACCATTCTTGTGTTGAACATACAATCATCATAGAACACTCTGATTTGGTTCATGGGTCATAAATCCTAATGGTTGTGATTCACCATGAGGAAATTCAAGAGGAAATGGAGATTTCAAGGTATGCCAACCTATAAGAACCAGGAAGTCGAAATTATCTTTTGTATGCGCAAGCTACTCTGAAGAAGGCTATCAAGCTACTAGGTCATATGAAGGGCTTACTTGTAACTACAATTAATTAATTAAATTAGCGATGGAATTCTAGACGTTCGTTCAAGGTTTTAAATAGCTTTTGAAGTGATATACAAAGCAATAAAATGAATAATATTAAGATATGTACCTGATAAATAGAGTGTAATACCTCCTTATTCATGGCTGCGAGCACAAAGTAGCTAAGGGTTAATGAAACTTTGGACGAGTAATCTAATTCTATGAAAGAAAAAAAGAGAAAAAAACTTAAGAATGAAATCCCAAAATAATAAAAGAAAGCATCCGAGTGTTAGTAACGAACCATATCCATTATATTTGGTGGACTAGAAAATTTCATGGAGATGAAATTAAACTATAGAGGAAGGGAATCCTAAGGGAATCCTAGGAAACTCACACTGTAAATGAAGTAAATCAAATCTTTCTTGTTGTAACGAAATATATAAAAAAAAAAGGGAGAAGGAGAAAAAAAAAAAATCAACATGAAAATGGGTGATTGGGTGTACATTCGTTCCCTAATACAACAAATCTAGTCATAGAAACTCGTACCAAAGTAGAGAAATGGATTAGCGATTACACAGAAGTGGGTTGGACGACGAATAGAGAAATTTATGGGAACACTACAGTCGCACATTTGTAGAAAGGTAACAAGCTATGTTAGTAATTACCCTCCTCTCTTGACAATAATTATCTATTCAAAAGAAAAAAAATGCAATTGAATAACCCTAACAGGCATTTGCGCGTACATAAAATGGAGAAATCCAAAAGTGGTTGGTACCATAACTACATGTTATAGAATCAAAACTGCATGCTGCCAGTTTGAGGGAAACCTGCAAAATATAAGCATTTTTGTGAGAAACAATGCAGGCTCTGCTGAAGAATAAAAAGGATAAAAATGAACTCATATACTTTTTACTAGTTACATGTGAGAAGAAAAAAGCACTCCAAATTATTGCAAGGGTAATAGAGGCTGTAGAGCTTAGAACCCATTCTAGGAACAAAACGCCTTGCGAGCGACGTGTTGGTGGGGTGAAGAGAGAGCACTTGAGGAAGAGTGATAATGATAAGTATAGGGCTAAGTGTTTTCTTTTACCCTAATCATTCTCCAACATAATATTTAAAGGTCCAATTCTCCACCGCCAATCGTATAATTACCCACAGGTACATGAGAGGATCATGTGGGTCCCAATTATGTATCTGCCTCAACATCGTTCCATGTGCACACTGTGATCTAAGAACCCCATTGAAACCATGTTCATATATCATGTAGTTAAAGAAAAGTATTTTTGTCACGGTTTTTAATAAATACATTTATAGCTGAGACCTAAGGGTAACGTTTATTAACCAAGATTATTGATAATTGAATGTATTGACAATCTAATGAGTGAGTCCTTATATGACTATGTCAATAAATCATAATGGAACTGGGTCCAACGTGTAATATGTATTGAGGTGTAAAACCATATATATATATATATGAATACATATATGAATTCGTAAATGATTGTACAAAACAAGTTTCTTTGTATAACATATGCTAATACTTAGAAAGGACGGTCAATTTAGTATACAATATGTTAATGAAAGTAAATCCGTTATATATATGACAAAGGACTTTGGAGAAATATACGTGGTACTTTTCTACCTATGTTGTGTAACATATAATGGTAAATGTACACTTCATTTTGATATTCAAAAGTGTAAGGACATTATAATATACTAGTGTATACATATATTTATATACACACTACATTAGTTCACAAAATAACCCATTATAAAGAGATGAAATTAAATTAATGGGTAGTGGTGTCGTAAGGATACATTCATGGTAGACATGATCCATGGAAAAGGGAAAAGGTTTCCTGAAATTAGAGAAAAATAACCATTATTCTGTAAAATAAAAAGGAATTTTATCGTTCCACTTTTATTTAATATAAACAACTATATTACGGGTATCACTTTGTGAAAAACAAGTGAATTTTTTTTATAGAGTGTGTATTTTTTGAGGATGGTAGGAGAGTTGTAGCTTCAAAGTTAGGTCTAAAGGAAAAGAAAAAATGAATTGCAGGAAAATGAATTGCAGGAAATTTTATTCTTTAGAAAATTGATGTGAGTTTATTTTATGAAATACAATATGGTAGAAGGCAGCAAAGAAGTGCAGATTTGTAGATAGTCTGAGACCACTTCTGGGTAAAAGATGAACCACAATGGTAGGTATTTTACATGAAATAATTTAAGGTATTTCCTAGAATTATTTTTGTTCAAAAATGTTAAATTAGTTTTGGAACTTAAAGTTTTTATGGATCAACCATATTTTAATTTTAATACAATGTTGTTAAAGGAAGAGATAAGAAAATATGTTTTTTTTTTTTTTTTTTTTTTTTAAATGATGTATTTCATAAAATACTACTAAATCGAAGGTAATGCTCATAAATTCCTTAAATATATTAAGATGCAAGATACTAGTATTATGTTACTTACCAGAAATACGAACCAAAACTGATTGAAGGAATAATGAATCCTCTTATGATAGTTATAACTATGATATTACAGTACCATTATATAGAAAGTATGAATTTTTGCAGGTAGAACAAGGGGGTAAGAGATTGTGTCTTCATATTATTTTAATAGGGTTGGAATAGGACAACCTAATTAACGAAGAACTAACAAACAAGTACGCAAAATGGGACATGGTGAAATATTAATGTCAGGTGTTGGACAAGCTTTGTGAACAAGAGGTGTTTTTGTTAACGTACAATGGTTAGGTGTTATTTATAAAATACAGATTCATGAGAAAATGTATATGATTCATCGCCAATTATAGAAGGAAACAATTTGTATTAACAAGCTCACGTTTTTTGGTGTTCTCTTAAGACCAATGTAGGGTAATTTTTTGTGTAGAGAACATCGAAATCCATTTATGGTAAAGTTGTGGTATAAATAAATTAGGTGTTTGTTAGTGGGGATTTCATTACTTAATAGGAAAAAATGCTTCAAGGTTATGAGGTAAATTTCATAAGTAGTTTCTTTTATTTGTTGCTTTGCATTATGCAACAAATAATTTAGGAAAATTGTATTGTAATTCAATAATTAGAAATTCAGGAAGCCTAAATCCTAAAGTCATTCTATTGAAAAATCATAGTAAATTCACAAGATATGTTCATAGGTACGCTTGAAACTACATAATACAAGTGCAATGAAAAAAAAAAATTCTTTAAGCTTAATGACTTTTGACAAAATAATTGGGATAACAATAGTACCTTGATGATTATAATTATGATTGTGATTATAGTGGAAGTACGACTATGACTAGTAATGAGAAGATTTTATGGATATTTAACAGGTTTCATATGAGGTATGAATTATGACTTATTTTAGGTTTCCAGTTTCACTTATTTCACATGAAAATTTGAACTTGATTTTGTCGAGAGATGTTGAAATTTATATCCAACATAGAGTGTGTGGATTGGAAAAGGTTCCCTAGGAGATTTACATAATTATATTTACTATCTTCATGAGGGAAAGATAATCCATGGAATCACAAGAATGCGTTGAGAGTTTAAGTGTGATTTGAGATCAGAGAGATTTGGTTGCAAGTTTTGCTGAGGATACTAACCAAAAGAATAAGTTACTACTTGGAGGCAAGGGAAAAAAAGTTGTTGAATTTAGAATATTTACCAAAAAGAAATGTATATATTTTTTTATTACAACCAATGGATGTAATATGTAGACTACTTTATGTTAGTAACCTCTTGAAAGAGCATATTTCAACAAATAGTTCATTATTTAATGAGGCAGATTTGAAAAACCTCATGGAAAAAATCCTATTAGTGGGATTCATTATTAGAGACATAAACTAAGGATAAACTAGAGTTATTATATGGAAGTTTCTTTCTCGAGGGATAAAATGAGGAAATAAGAATGATATAGAAGATACAAAGTATTATTATGTACAAATTACCTCTAGTTTCAGTGGGAACATATTAAAGAGTTTATTGGGCAATCTTTAAATTCCTGTAACCAATTAAAAATGAGTTTTTAAACTCAAGAATGAGTAGCATGCTCTAGGTCGAGTATATAGAAGACTAAAAATTTAATTGTTGAACATGCAGTCATTATCATGGGTATCATATTCCTTCCTATAAAATAAGAAAGAATTATCCAACTAAATATTCTATTATTTTATAATGAAAAATCTAAAATGGAAGTGTAACGTTCAAATTTTCTTGATGAAAGATTATTGTTAGTGTCCATGTAAAGGGATATATGTGATATGAGGAAAAGAAATTGTAACCAAGAGAATTAATTGAAAGGAGGATACTATAGGAATATGTGGATAGTCACGTGTCTCGAGGACTTATTAAATATGTGATATATAAGCAGGACGAGATAAAATATCCATGTAAATTGTGGATAAAGGAGAAAAAGTCAATGAGGAAAATAACAAAGTATGTAGAACAATTAGAGATTATCAATTTGAAAATAATAGTAATAAGGTAATTGTAACTACCCAAAAGAAAACCACAATCACATGAAGACACTTAGGAATAGTGCAGAAAATATACAAAAATCATCAGCATTACACAAAAAAGGATAAGACTAAAATTGATCAAGATTAAAATCAAGAGAGAAAACAAGAAATCTCTCAAGTAGAAATGCAATAGACCCTAGAAAGGGAAAATAATCCTTGATTTGGAATAAATCTTAAGGATGAAATGGTATCAAAATTGTATGGGATTAGAGATTAGTATTATTGTTTTATTAGAAATCTTACTAATCAAATTTTATGAAATTAAAATAAGAATAGAAGTGATTTATTAAATGATAGGTATTTAAAGAGTTATTGGAATGATGTAACAAACAAGTTGGAAATGCATATTGAAAAAAATGATTTAGCACATCCCAAAAAGCACACACAAATATATATATATATATATATATATATATATATATATATATATATATATATATATAATAAAATAAATAAACTAAATTCTAACTATATGGGTAGCCATAACTATGAAGAGAAAATCCCTAAGTTGATGTCTTGTTATTTTAAATCAATGAAAAACAACTATACTAACGTTATGTGTGTTAAGACAATGGATGCACATAAAAATGTAATGGAAAGGGACACCATGGGTTATATATATGAATGTCACATGCATATAAATTTCATACACAAGCTACAACGCTTGATAAGTTGAAAAACTCAAGGGAGTGAGTTAAAGGAAAATAGTAAAGGAAGCATAGAAGTAATGTTGTAGGTCTTCGGAGCTACATCTCTTTTGTTGTTGCCTAGTATTGACAGGCCACTAGTGTAACTCATAAGAAAAAGCGAAGGTAAGTATTGCCTCAAGGTAAATAATATGAAAGACAATTGGAAATTATATGTTTTGAATTTCACAGTAAAATCATTGGACAAAGTCCATGTCATTTGGCATAGCCACTGTATAAAGATACAAAAGGGCCTATTGCTATTAATATTATGTTACATAGATGTTATTGAATTTGTTGGGTGCATCCTGATTTCTCTATTGGATGCAAATTTATAATCCTTTTTGGTATGCGTGAATAAAAAAATGTAAAGCACCTATTCCTATAAGTAGTTAACTATATAGTTCCTTAAATCCTTTTGTTAAGTTTATACACATAAGCATTACCATAGAATACATATATAAATGCTTCTTCACATAAATAGAATCTATAAAAGAAGTCCAAATAGGAAAGGTAGGGTAGTGAGGAATAATTCACTAAGAAATCAACCATAAGTCGAGTAAATACCAAATAAGTTGTATTAATTACATGGCCAATTCAATTCAATTCATTATATATATATATATATATATATATATATATATATATATATATATATATATATATATATCCGACACTCATTGAATGTAGGATGTCATGTAAGATGTATAATAGCGAGTCAATATAGCAAGAGTATACATATTTCTCAATCATAAGAAGTAAAGCGAATCCAAAATATGTTTATAATTGTATAAAAAACTTCAAAGAAAAATTGTGACAGAAAATATTACAAATACTGTATACAATGTGTACCATAAAAATTAATGATATCCCAATGATGATCAAAGCAGCAGAAAATAAAATAATCCTTATTCATATCTTTAAAAGGGAATTTATAAATTAAGGTTCGTACATATTTGAATTTAAAAGAAAAATGAAATGAAAAAAATTATAACATAAAGTAGAAACTTATAAGAATTACATGTCTAATATATGAGGCAAAAATGATGACTTACTAATTCCTCCCAGGTCAAACCATATAAATGAAAAACCATTCTTCGTTTTGAACCTACAATAATCATAGAACAATCTGATTTGGGTCATGTCTCATAAAGGCTAATTGTTACCATATGCCATGAGGAAATTCTAGAACAATCTGATTTCGGTCATGTCTCATAAAGGCTAATTGTTACGATATGCCATGACGAAATTCAAGAGGAAATGGAGAATTCAAGGTATGCCAACCCATAAGAACCAGGAAGTTGAAATTAGCCATTTTATGCAAAAGCTACTATGAAGAAAGCTATCAAGCTACTAGATCATAGGAAGGGCTAACCTGTAACCACAATTAATTAATTAAATTAGTGATGGAATTCTAGATGCCCATTCAAGGGTTTAACCCAATTTCAAAGTGAGACAAAACAAGAAAATGAAAAAGGTTAAGTTATATACCTAATAAATAGAGTGTAATACCTCCTTATCCATGGCTGCGAGCATAAAGTAGCTAAGGCCTAATAAATGTTTGGACGAGGAATCCCCGTCTGTGAAAGAAGAAAAAAAACAAACCTTAAGAGTGAAATCCCAAAATAATAAAAGAAAGCATCCTAGCGTTAGTAACGAACCTTAGCCATTATCAGTGGTGGGTTGGAAAATTTCATAGAGAGTAAATTAAACTATAGAGGAAGTGGATCCTCAGAAGCTCACACTCTAAATGAAATAAATCATATCTCTCTTGCTGTAATGAAATATATCGAAAAGAATAAAAAAATAAAGGTGAAAATGGATGACTGGGTATACGTATGTTCACTATTCCAATAAATATACTCACAGAGACCCATGCCAAAGTAGAAAAATGCATTAATGATGCTACCCTTGTCTCTTGATAACAATTATCTATTCCAATAAAAAAAAACGCAATCAAATAACCCTGTTGGACATTTCCATGTACAAAAATGGAGAAATCCTGAAGAAGTTCATACCATAATTACAGGTTCTGGAATCAAAACTACATGCTCTGATTTTGAGGGAAACCTACGGATATAAAAGAATTTGTGAGAAACAATGCAGGTGATGAAGAATAATAAAAAGGATAACAACAAACTACTATAATTTTTACTAGCTACCTGTGCGAAAAAAAAAACACTGCAAATTATTTCAAGAGTAATAGAGGCTAGATAGCTTAGATCCCATTCCAAGAACAAGACACCTTGCGAGTGGCGTGTTGGTGGTGTGAAGATAGAGCACTTGAGGCAGAGTGAGAATGAAAAGTATAGGGTTAAGTGTTTTGTTTTACCCTAATCATTCTCCACTATAAGATTTAAAGGTCCA
This sequence comes from Pinus tabuliformis, assembly GCA_031772625.1. Classification (NCBI taxonomy): domain Eukaryota; kingdom Viridiplantae; phylum Streptophyta; class Pinopsida; order Pinales; family Pinaceae; genus Pinus; species Pinus tabuliformis. Next base: position 1,450,728,738 of record CM062816.1, read on the forward strand.
ATTCTCCATCGTCCATCTTAGAATTATCCACAAGTACATCGGAGGATCACGTGGGTCCAATTATGTATTTGTCTCAGCATCATGCCATGTGTACACTGGCCTAAGAAGCCCATTGAAACCAAACCATGTTCGTATATCTAATGTAGCTCAAGCAAAGAATTTGTGTCACGGTTTTTAATAAAACATTTACAGTTGAGACCTAATGGTAAAGCGTATCAACCAAGGTTGTGGATAATTAAAAGTACACACAATCGAATGAGTGAGTCCTTATACCATTATGTTAATACATCAAAGTGGAACTCGGTGCAACGTGTAATATGGATTGAGGTGTAAAACTATATTGATATGGGTGTTTAAAACAAGGTTCTTGAATAACATATGATAATAATTGGGAACGATAGTCAATTTATTATTCAATATGTTAGTGAAAGAAAATCCAAGATTATATATATATATATATAATACGCAATGGAGATAAAAGGAATTGTACAAATATATGTAGGATATGTACCAAGGTATGCTTCATTTTGATATTCAAAGTGTAAGAACATTATAATATACTAGTGTATACATATATTAATGTAGTGTTATGTACACACTATATTAGTTCACACAGTAAAGAGATGAAATTAAATCAGTTGGTAGTGGTGTTGTAAGGACACATTAATGGCAGACATGATCTTTGGAAAAGGAAAAGTTTTCCTGAAATCAGAGAGAATAATAATATTTAGTTTATGTGTAAAGAGATGAAATTAAATCAGTTGGCAGTGGTGTTGTAAGGACACATTAATGGCAGACATGATCTTTGGAAAAGGAAAAGTTTTCCTGAAATCAGAGAGAATAATAATATTTAGTTTATGTGTAAAGAGATGAAATTAAATCAGTTGGTAGTGGTGTTGTAAGGACACATTAATGGCAGACATGATCTTTGGAAAAGGAAAAGTTTTCCTGAAATCAGAGAGAATAATAATATTTAGTTTATGTGTAGTAAAGAAAAAAAAATTATCTTTAAGCTTTTTTAATATAGACAACTATATTATTGGTATCACCTTGTGAAAAAAAAAATGAAAGTGAATTTTGATTTTTTAAGGACTGTGGGTTAGTTACAGATTTATTTATTTATTTATTATTTTTTAATGGAGTGTGGATTAGTTACAGATTGTATTAGAGCTTTAGGGTCAAATTTAAGTGTAAAGGGAAAAAAACATGAAAAAATGAATTGCAATTCTTTTTATGGTTTAGAAAATTGATGTGAGTTTGTTCTCTTATATACAACACAATAGAAGGCAGCAAAGAAGTGCAAATTTATAGAGAGTCTTAAGCCACTTCTTGCTGAAGGACGAACCACAACTATAGGTATTTTATAGGAAACAATTTAAGGTATTTTGCAGAAAAAAATTGTTCAAAAAAGTTCAATTAATTTTGAAACTTACACGCCTATTGGTCGACCACAATTTAAGTTTAATAATGTGTTGTTGAGGGAAGAGATAATTAACTATGAATTGTGTTGTATTTAAATGATTTATTTCATGAAATACTATTGTGCCGAAGGTAAAATATCAATATTATGTTACTTTCTGGCGATACGAACCAAAACGGATTTAAGGAACAATGAATCCAATTTAAGGAACAATGAATCCTTTTATTGTATTTATAACAATGTTAGCGAAGTACCAGTATATAGAAGGTATGAATTTTGGCAGGTAGAAAAAGGGTGGAAGAAAACTTTTTCCTCATATGATTATAATAGGACTGGAATAGGACAATGAAATTAAAGAATAACTTGCAAACAGGTAGGAAGAATGCGATATGAGTAAATATGAATGCCAGTTGTTGGACAAGCTTTGTGAACGATAGGTGTTTTTGTTAATGCACATTGATTAGGTGTTAAATTTATAAAATATAGATTCATGAGAAAGCATATATGATTCATCATCAATTATAGAAGGAAACATTTCGTATGCATAATTTTTCTAGTGTGCTCTGATACCGGTGTAGGGTAAATATTTTTCTACAGAGAACAAAAAAAATCCATTTATAGTAACAACAAAATCCGTTTATGCTAAAGTTGTAGTATAATTAAATTAGGTGTTAGTTAGCGGGGATTTCTTTTCTTAATAGGAAAAAGTGATTCAAGGTTATGAGGTAAGTGTCATAAATGGTTTTCTCCATTTGTTGCTTTACATTACACAATAAATAATTTTAATATTAAATTGTAGGAAATTTTTATTGTAATGAAAAATTAAAAATTCAAGAAGTCTAAATCCTAAAGTCATTCTATTGAACCTTAATACTAAATTCGCAACTTATGTTTGTAGGTAGATTGGAGACTACATAATATAGGTCAAATGAAAAAAGAATAATAATTTTGAAGCCTAATGAATTTTGATGAAATGATTGGGATAACAAGAATGCCTCTATGATTATGATTATGATGATGGTTGCAGTCTAAATATGACTCGAAATGAGAGGTTTTTATGGATATTTAGCAGGTTGCATAAGAAATATGATTTCTGTCTTATTTTAGGTTCTTGATATCACTTATTTCACATTAGAATTTGAACTTGATTTTGTCAACATAGGGTTTAAATTTATATCAAGGATAGAGTGTGCGGATTGGATAAGGTTTTCCTATGAGATTTACATAATTATATACACTATCTTAATCTTGGAAATATATTTCATGGACTCACAAAAATGTGTTGAGAGTTTAAGTGTTATTTGAGATTAGAGAGATTTGGTTGGATTTTTTTGCAGAGGATATTAGCAATAAGAATAAATCACTACTTGGAGGCAAGGACAAAAAGGCTATTGAATTGAGGGTGTTTACCCAAAAAAAAAAAAGTTATGATTTCCTTTTTTGTATTACAACCATCGCATGTAATAGGTACATTACGAAATGTTAGAAACCTTTTGAAAAATCATATTTAAACATATATTTCATTATTTAACGCGGTAGGTTTGGAAAACCTCATCATCAAAATCCTACTCGTGGGAATCATTATTACACACTTAACCTAAGTATAAACTATTCGAGATGCTAAACTAAGGATGAGTGTTATGAAAATCGGCTAGGAATCAATCAATTATTTTTTATTTACTGGGAATCACTCAGTTCGTTTTCACTTAAATGTTCCAAGGAATATTTCAGAAAGATTCATGGTGCACTATATTATGAAAAATTATCAAACTCTTTTCTGGTAAAGTTACACTTGCCATGTCTCTAAACTAGTGGTACTTCATTTTCGTGTCATATTTAATGTGCCCCATTTAATGTACCACCAACTCTTCAAACATGTTTAATTTAAATAGTGCGGTAATCCAAAGATGAGCAAACATAGGAATTTGGAGCATTGACATGAACGCTCTCGAGAATATTATACCATGCGCGCACACATATGATTATGTCGAGATACTTTATTATCTATCAATCACCATTTTAATAGTAGTCAATTTTAGGCAAATAACACAATGGAGCCCCACATTCATTCAAATTTCCACTATGATGCAATATAAATCTTGAAACTGAAATCGTATGTGACATATGTGAAAATTAGACTGGAATAGTTGAATTTGTTTTCATAACCTCTCAGATAAAATATTAAATCGATTATATTTCATAAGGGGTCTTGATGGGGTGTTCCAAAGAAGATTTGCCTGTAGCCTTTTCTTATTAGACATCTTGCATCTTTGGATTCCAACTAGATTAAACTCATTGGTCATTAGATTATTTTTCTAAACAATATAGTTCATGAACCATATTTTCTTATTGTTAGTTATGGTTGATTTCATCCATTATTTAATTACCAAAGACCATAAAGTTATTAATTCTCATCATATGGCTTAGATCAGAAAGCATATTTCTAAACTCATTCGTCTCTGCCGCCAATTCTGATTCCTTATGTAACTCTTGAAGCCAAGTCATATGGAGAGGAGAGAAGATTACATATGGGAGATGATAGATTGTTCACATCCAACAAACACTCAAATAAAGTAGTTGAATCTCCTCCAAAATAATCTGAATTTAGGTATCTCTCACCTAGTAAATGTGACATAGAGCAGAGACTGTTTCCATAGTCCGTTTCAAGAGGATTGACATCTTCTATGGAATAATTCATGACAGAGGTTGACCACTAAAAAGTGGAGCAGAGATTGTTCTTCTCAATATTCTGAATGACTAAATAGGTTACATTGTAAACATTAATAATAAATAACTAAAGTAAAACTCAACACCTATGGAATAGAACTCAAGTAACACTAAATTGCTTATGAAACCTAGAAGACAAAAAATCAATTAAGATGACACCTAACCAACAACTAACTAACAATGAGATTAATATCTCAACATCCCCTCCTAATCTCAACTGTTACATGTAGTGACACTTTCAATGCCAAGTTGTTTTCTTTGAAATTCAAATACATTCTTGCCCAATGGCTTTGTGAAAATGTCTGCTAGTTGATCTTTCAAACCACAAAAAGAAAGTACTATGTCCCCATCATTGACAAGCTCCCTAATGAAATGAAAATGAGTGTCAATGTGCTTTCTCTTTTTGTAGAATGCATGATTTTTTGATAAGGAAACAGTTGAATTGTTATTATAGTAGATTGGAGTTGGCTCCTTCTGGATATTTGAAATATCTTTCAATAATCTTCTCAACCACACAGCTTGACAAGCTGCTGAATTTGCTACTACATATTCTGCCTCTACAGAAGATATTGAAATGATTGATTGTTTCTTGGATGCCCATGAAATCAGATTGGTTCCAAGATGAAAAGCATACCCTGAGGTGCTTTTGTGATCATCTAAACTCCTTGCATAATCATTGTCTGTATAACCTAAAAGTGAACAATTTTCAGAATGTGTATAAAACAAACCATAATCTATTGTCTCGACAATATACCTTAAGATCCTTTTTGCAACCTTCCAATGAGAAATCTTAGGTGACTGCATAAACCTGGAGACAAAACTTGCTACAAACATAATATCAGGTCTAGTTGAAGTGAGATATAACAAGCTACCAACTAGACTTTTATACAGTGTGGAATCAACTGGTGGTGCCACATCTTCTTTGCTCAGTTTTGTGCCTTGAGAAATTAGTGTATCTACAGGTTTGCAATTGGTCATTCTAAACGTTTTGATGATATCACTGGCGTGTTTTTGCTAACCGAAAAAATATCCATTAGCAGATTGGTGAATTTCAATGCCTAAGAAGTATTTCATGACTCCTAGATGTGTCATATCAAACTCTTTTTTCATTGTTGTTTTGAAATCTTCTAACATCATATTTCCTATATAAATAAGATCATCTACATAAAGGCATACAAACAAAGTTTTACCTTCACGCATTTTGGTATACAAAGTTGGCTCATGATTGCTTCTGAAAAAACCACTTTTGATGAGATAGGTGTCAATGCTACTGTACGAAGACATTGGAGCTTGTTTCAAACCATACAAGCTTTCTTCAATTTGTATACCTTATGTTGTTGTCTAGGAACTTCAAAACTAGGAGGTTGATCTACATAAACTTCTTCCTGTAATATACCATTTAGGAAATACATCAAGCTAATAGACTTTCTGTTTGTGTTGAGCTGTTGTGGACAAAATGGTTCTGACAGTGTCCAACCTTGCTACTGGAGCAAAGGTTTCACCATAGTCAACACCAAACTATTGTGAGAATCCTTTGGCAACCAACCTTGCCTTATGTTTCTCAGTTTCTCCTTTTTTATTTAGCTTGATCTTATATACCCATTTTACACCAATTTTGGTTTTGTCTCTTGGGAGATCAGCTAATTCCGAAGTCTCATTCTTCTCTATGGTAGAAATTTCTTGGTTCATTACTTCTACCCAATGCTTTTCTTTAAATGATTCTTCAAAATGAGTTGGCTGAGATGAAAGAAATGAAAACATATTATGCTGGTTAAACTCATGTTCCTGGTCATATATTTCTCTGACGCTTCTTGTTTTTTGATTGTCTTCTGAAGATGTTGAATCACTGGTGGATTCACTGCTCGAAGATGTACCATTCTCAGAATGGTATGGCTCTCCTTCAATCTGAAATCTTGATGGTTGTGGTGGATAATAAGACTGACTTGAAGCTTCATCAACTTTATCAGACCAAGATTTATTTTCAAATTTTTTTACATCTCTGCTTAAAACAAGCTTCTTTGTAACTAGATTATAAAGTTTGTAGGCCTCTGACTACTCGCTATAGCCTAAGAAAATATATCTTTCACTCCTATCATCAAGCTTCTTTCTTAGCTTCTTAGGAACATGTGCAAAAGCTACTGATCCAAAAAATTTAAAGTGAGATACATTTACCTTTCTACCATCCCATGCTTCTTGAGGTGTTGTATATTGGAGAGTGGTTGTTGGAGATCTGTTGAGAACATACATTGTTGTCGAAACTGCTTTATCCCAATAATTGTTTGACAACTTATTCTCACGAAGCATACATGCGGACATGTTCATGATTGACTAATTCTTCCTTTCTGCTACTCCATTTTGTTGTGAAGTATATCTTGTTGTGTTCTGCATAATGATTCCTTATTATTGACAAAATTCTTTGAAGTGAATGAAGTTTTCCTCTCCTCCTTTGTCAGATATGAGTACTTTCAAAGGCTTCCCACTCTACTTCTCTTCTTCTTCTTTGAATTCTTTGAACCTTGAGAATGTACTTGGTTTGTTTTTTGGAAAATAAACCCATGTATTCTAGTTATAATCATCAATGAATGTTAGAAAATAAAGACTACCACCAATAGATTGCGTCTGCATAGGACCACATATATATGTATGGATAAGCTTTAAAGGCTCTTTTTCTCTAGAGGAAGATGTGGGAAATCTGTCTCTTTTATGCCTGGACAAAACACAAATTTCACAATTACAATCTTTCTCATTCATAGTAGGGAGACCAATGACTATTGACTGTTTCTAAAGCTGATTTATACTTTTGAATGGTATGTGGCCATATCTAGAATGCCATAGGTGAGACTCATCTATTCTTGACACATTGTGTACAAAATAATGTGAAATATTTCGACTTCTAAGAGTCAATGGAAACATCCCATTCTTAGTTTTTTTCAACTTTAGCTATCAGTATTCTATTGGGAGGTTTGTTATAGATATAACATGTGTTCCCGTGAAATATAACATCATAACCGTGTCCCATAAGTTTTCCTACACTAATGAGGTTATGCTTCAGATTTGGAACATAATAAACAACAGGAATGTATTTCTGTTGATTTTGTTTTGTAAGAATATGAACAATACCTTTTCCTTCAGCTTTAATCCAAGAATGATCTCCAAGAGTAATCTCTGATGTTATGGAAGCATCAAGATAAGAAAGTAGATTTTTGTTACCTATCATATGATTGTTGCAGCCATTGTCCAGCAACCAAAGATCCTTGTTGTGAGTATCTTCAGAAAAATTGCATGAAAGAAACATTGTTTCAGAGGATTCTCCTTCATTGTTGGAGAGATGGACATTGCCTCTGTGCTCATCTGACTATCTCTCTTTGCATTCATTTGCATAATACCCAAATTTCTTACAGTAATAACACTAGACATTATATTTTCTACAAGGTCTGCTTCTTTGAGTTTGCTTTTGTAGAGGTCTCCATTGCTATGCTACATGATGATGTTCTGATCTACCTATGCTTCGGCCTCTGCCTTGCTTGTTTCTGCCTCTATATCCTCTGCCTCTGCCTTTGCCAAAAGAGAGTTTTTCTTTGAAAGCTTATTCCATGGAATCTTCTATCAAGTTGAGTCTTGTTTCATGAGCTAGAAGTGATTCAATCAAATGTTCTACTAAGAAATTTGTAAGATCTTTGGATTCTAGAATAGCTGTTATAAGCATATCATATTTCTTGGGTAGACTTTGAAGGACATTCTGAATAATTTTCTCATATAAAATGGTTTCACCAATGAGCTTGATCTGATTTACTATTCCCACAACTCTAGTCATGAACTGATCCACATTTTCTGTGTTAGTCATCTTTAGGGTTTAAAACTATGATCTCAATATCTGTAATCTCATTGTCTTCATTCTATCATTACCTTTATACATAGCCTTAAGGATTACCCAAGCTTCATGTTTTCTCGATGCACCTATTATCTTGTTGAGAATAGAGTCATCCACTGAGTTTTGAATCCAACATCTGGCTCTCTGTTCTTTCTTTTTTAGTTCATTCGCTGCATTCCTCTGATTATTAATCATGGCCGCCCATGATTCTTGAGTTGTCTCTACATATACAGTATAAAGTGTATCCCAACACTCTTGGTCTTGCGAAAATGTCATCATTCTAAAAAACCAAAACTCGTCATTTTTGCCAAACAGAGGTCGGGTCTGTGGCAAAGCACCGGAGGAAGCCATTTATTTGAATGCAAAATTTCCACATTTTCTTTTATATCTCCTTTAAAAAAATCATTTTCCTTTCCAAATTTGTATAAAAAAAAAAACTTTAAAAAATTACAACTCTATACACCTTTTTTCTTTCCAAGTTCTTTTATTTAAAAAAAACTTTAAAAAAAAAAACTTTTTTTATTTAAAAAAAAAAAAACTAAAAACCCAATGCACCTCTTTTAAATACTCCTTTTAAAGTATTACAACCTTCTTTTCTCAAATCATACAGTTTAACAAAAATTCATTAAACATATGAATCCATTTTGAAAATAGTATCAATTACATTTCTTACAATTGGCGAATATTGACTTTTTGAAAACTCTTGACTCATGAACTTGAATCTCGTTTAACTTTTTCTAACACGGAAGAAAATATGGTTAGCTGGAATGCTAAATCTTCTCTCGGCGGTGAAAGGTCGTGTACTAAAGCCTTTGTCACAGCTAAAGGCGAGTGTTACAACACTAACGCATTGTTCATCAATAGGATAGAGTGCTAAATCAAAATGATGCAGGATAGCTCGATTAACGCATTTTCTCTTCTGACTGCTTAGTGTTAGTGGTGTTACTAACGCACTGTTTTAATGCATGGAAAGTGTTAATCTCCCAAAAAATTCTTCAATATGTTTCGCCTTCGCCTTGTTGTAGCTGCCTTCTTGGTTTTCTTTGCTGCTTCTTCACAAGCTTCTTCAATCTTCTGATGCTATCTCAAAGAGACTTACAGCTTCTCAAAGAGGCTTACACCTTCTCCTCACTCACGTTGCTTCTCCCTCGGAGTCTTATGCAGATTTGTCTCTCTGTTTCTCTCAAGGAGTCTTACATAGGCTGAGCTCTGGTACCATGACAAAGATTGAAACTAAAAAGTGGAGCAGATATTTCTCTTCTCAATATTCTGAATGACTAAATAGGTTACACTGTAAACATCAATAATAAATAACTGAATTAAAACTTGACACCTATGGAGTAGAATTCAAGTAAGACTAAACTGCATTTGACACCTAGCAGACAAAAAATCAATTAAGATGACACCTAAACAACAACTAACTAACAATGAGATTAATATATCAACAATTCACAAGTAAATTAGAGCATGACAGTGAGGAATTTTTAATTTCTTTTTTGTTACATAATTCGAAGTCTTCGTTTAAATTAGAATTACTCCCGCCATAATTATTGCAACAATTTGGTATTACCATTTCAGGGTATCGCACTATCCTTGTTTTGATGCAAATGGTTTTAAGCACATGTTGGTGTAGAGTTGAGGTACATTTTGTTTGTCTTTAGAGTTTTTGTACTCAAATTGGGTTGAGACCCACTTGTTGGAAGCAAGTTCTTACTCATACGAGTGTTCCAGTAGTTCTTGATATCATTATCTATTCTCCAAGGTAGTTGTCCCACTATTAGTGACAACCTGTAGGTACCCATTTATATATTTTCTTACATGACACTCATTGTTTAGTTTGAAGTTTTAAGGAAAATATTCCAATCCTCCATGTGAGGAATCAATTATAAAAGTGCACCTTCATGACACTAACTCTCCAAGTTCATACACCTTCTAGTTCTATATTTATCAAAACTTGAACTTTCCTATTCCATATTTACCAAAATTTGAGCCTATACCCTATCCCAACCGAAAAACTCATAAATCATGTTCACTGATTTTCCACATATGGATTGCCAACAAGGCTATGCATCTGAACAATGAGATCCTCCTCATTGGTGGAAATGTTTTCTCATTTAATGTTGGGACAAAGATACATTGTCTAATCTACAACTCTTTCCACACTGCTTAAGACCTGCAAAATAAAATATATTTAGTTATTTAACCTTTCAATACACATTTAAATCTACATTCATAAAGTATTGTTACAGATTTGTTGAGATTCCTACTTTTTGAGAAAGAAGTCTCCATTCACAATCTCCATGATTTACGATGTAGTCGGAGAGAATCATATCCTTGATTTTCTTCTAGGCTCCGAGGTTGAGGCATTGTTTTGAGCAACAAGGAGATCTACCCATGTTGGATATTCTTTGCATGTAATTCTACATAACTAGTGATCTCCTCTAGCCTCCTCACTCTGATGGAAGTTGTGTAAATGTGTTAGAAAACCCACACAGATGAATCTAGCTAGTAAAGGTTGAACACACAACTTTGTAGAGCAAAAACACTAGAAGAAAATCGAAAGAAGAAAAGAATGATTCATTAGAAAATAGGTTACAATGCTCATGATATAGCATTAATTGGTGAATATCCAAAGGTAATACACCATAGTGGTGATCAATGAGAAGACTCAACAGATACAACAAGTTCCGGAGAGAACTGGCCAGTTACAAAGTGAAAGAAGGAGAAAATCAAGGAGTAAATCATGCAGAAAAACTAACCAGTCGTGGAGTTAAAGAAGGAGCAAATCAAGGAGTAAATCATGCAGAAGGAATCTTGCATGTAGTCGCATGCTCTAAATAAGAGTCTGCATGTAGGTGTGTAGTAGTTCGAACACCCCCCTTGGTCACCCAAAATACAGTGCAACTTGTACTAAAATTGAGGAAAGAGGGAAAAATTCATGGGAACCCCCCCCCCCCCCCCCCCCCCCAAAAAAAAAAAAAAAAAATGTAATCAAAAGAAAAGAGGAAGAAAAGACATTTGCTAAGCAACTGTGTCCTTCACTCCAAGACGATTGCGCAGAGAGCGAAACTTTTTCTTAGTGAATGTCTTGGTGAAGATGTCTGCAGTCTGTTTTGCTGAAGGACATAACTGCAAATCAATGACCTGATCATGTACTAAGTCTCTGGTGTAGTGCATATGGATCTCTATGTGCTTCATCTGCTGCTGCTGTATTGGGTCCCTGCAAAATTTGAGAGTGCTCTGGTTGTCACACCAGATGACAATGGGCTGGTGGAACTAGATGCCCAACTCAGTGAGGAAGTGTTGTAGCCACAAAGCCTGAATGGTGATGTTGACTACTCCTCTGTAGTTAGCCTCAGCTGAAAAGGGAGCAATAGCAGCATGCTTCTTGCTCGACCAATAGATAGGGCCAGATCCTAGACTGAGTGAATATCCGGAGGTGGACTTGCGATCAATGTTGTCTCCCACCCAATCAGAATCTGTGAAAGCCAAGGAGATTCAATGCAGTGCCTGCTGCATAGTGAATCCTGAAGGTGATGGTGCGCTGCACATATCAGAGGATGTGCTTGGCAGCATTCCAGTGTAGCTCATGCGGCTCCTGCATGTATCTGGAAACTGCCCCTACTGCATATGAGATATTTGGTCTGGAGTGGGTGAGGTACAATAAGCTCCCCACTAGTTGTCGGTAGAGAGTGTTGTCAACTAATGGAGTGTCACCTACATACTCAAGGCGGACCCTAGATAGAAAAGGATTCGGTGTTGGCTTGCAGTCAGTCATGTGAAATCTCTCGAGGAGATCTCGTGCATAGTTAGCCTGAGAGAGTTTGATGCCTGTGGCATCCTGGCTGATCTCAAGACCAAGAAAGAAGTGTAATGGACCCATGTCCATCATCAAGAACCTATCATGCAAGGCCCTCTTCACTGTAGCAATGGCTGAAGTCGAGCTGCCAGTTATTAGGAGATCATCCACATACAAAACTAAGATAAGAAGATAATCATGTGTCCTAAGCATGTAAACATTTGGATCGGACTTACATCTTTCAAAGTTTTGTGATAAGTGAAAAGAATCCATCTTCGCGTACCAAGCTCTCGGGCCTGCTTAAGGCTGTAGAGAGATTTCTTCAGTCTGCAGACCAAAGATGAATCCTCAATGAAACCATGTGGCTGCTCCATGTAGATATCCTCAGATAGGTCTCCGTGAAGAAAGGCATTCTTCACATCCATCTGATGTACTTCCCACCGTTGGGCAGCCGCAATGGCCAGTGTAAGGCGTATGGAATCCATCTTTGCTACTGGAGCAAAGGTCTCATCATAATCAATTCCATGCACTTGTTGGCAGCCTTTGGCTACTAGCCTTGATTTCCATCTGTTGATTTTCCCATATACAACACTCTTGGTCACGTAGACCCTTTTGCATCGGACAAGTTTCCTTCTTGAAGGAAGGGGGACTAGATCCCAAGTCTGGTTCTCGAGGAGGGAGTTATACTCCTCCTCCATGGCAAAATCCCAATATGGATGCCCAAAAGCCTTAGCATAAGACTGTGGATGAGAAGAATGAACCAAATGACAATGCCAAGATGGCGATGGTTCAGTGGCAATGAGGGAAAGAGGAGGCTCAATAAACTCTGAGCTAGTCCTTTGTAGATTAGAATTATCCCCCACAAGACCATTTCTAGCAGCTGGGTGGTCTTGTGCATATATCTCACGTAAGCTGCTTGTTCTCTGATTTATGACAAGGGAATATGATTCACTGTTGGAAGCCCGATATGGGCTTGGATGTGGATCATCATATGCATGCATTAGATTTGTATCTAAAGACTCTGTCTCTGCATCTGCATGCTCTACCTTGGCATCTGCATGCTCTGTATCTGTATCTGAGTGTACCGAGTCATCATCCTAGACATGAGGTAGATAAAAGGTTTCTTCATGCAACAATTGAGGTGCATGCGAGAGACTTTCCTCAAATTTGACACTTTGCTCAAGGATGAGCTTGTCCGTAGAGGAAATCAGGAGCCAGTATCCCTTCACACCATCAGGGTATCCAACAAAGATGCACTCAATTCTCTGTGGATCAAGAGCTTTCCTATTTTCAGAGGGGATCCTGGCCCCTGCTCGAGAGCTGAAAACACAGAAGTGGGTGACCTCTGGTTTAGTGCCACTCAAAGCCTCAAAGGGGGTCTGATCCTTAACAGACCTATGAGAAGATCTGTTCTGGATGTAGTTAGCACAATTAAGTGCTTTAGCCCATAGCTTATGAGGAAGTGACTTAGCATGCAACATGCAGGAATCCATCTCTTTGAGAGATCGGTTCTTTCTCTCAGCAACTTCGTTCTGTTGCGGAGTGTATGGAACTGTGTATTGCAACTGTATGCCGAACTGAAGGGAAAGGTTCCGAAGTGTTGTGTTAACATATTCCCCCCCATTTTCTATATGGAGGGCTTTTATCTTTCTCTTTGACTGTGTCTCAACTAGTGCTTTGAAATCTTCAAAGTGCGCAAAAACTTCAGATTTGGCCCTAAGAAGATACACCCAAGTATACCGTGAGAAATCATCAATAAATGTAAGCACATACCTTGCTTTATTGATGGAAGGATGAGGAAAAGGCCCCATGAGATCACTATGGATCAAATCTAGAGGAGAGGATGCTCTGTGAGTCTTGCCGGTGTCAAACGTTTCTCTAGGATGTTTGCCAAGGACACACCCTTCACAATCTCCTTTGGAGAAACTGATATCTAGCAAGCCTTCCACCATCTCATTATTGCTTAGTTGCTACATATACATGTAATTTAAGGGAGCAAACCTCTGATGCCAAAGCCTACTACTATCATTAGCATGAGTAAGAAATAAGGAGGATTCAGGTTCAATAAATTCAGAAAATATATACAGTCTGGCTCCACTATTTACCTCACTGGTTGAAATTTTGGAGCTGCTATGTAGGTCATATATGTTCACTGCATCTGGAGTGAATTCCTCTATTTTCAGTGCCATAATGAGTGATCTAATAAACTGAAAGCAGGTTTACTGAAAGTTTTGGAACATGTAGCATGTCTTCAAAGCTTCCGTGTAAAAGTTCCACTCTATCCTTTCCGGTGACCTCAATAGGTGAGTCATCTCCCATGAGGATGGGAGGTCCTTTGCATGCATCCAAAGAGGAATAAGCTTCCTTTGTAGCAGCCATATGATGTGATGCACTAGAATCTATAGTCCATGCATCAGGAGAAGAATTAATTGCAACTAAAACATGAAAATTGTTACCTTTCCTGTGTGGCAGATCCTAAGTTTTCTTCTTCGCGCCCTGAGGGATGTGGTCCCCAAGGTTGTGCTTCTGAAGGATTTCTACCATTTGGTCAGTTTTTTTTTTAATGAAAGAGGATTCAGGATGGAATCCTCTTTGACAGTAGGTGCATCTATTTCCTTTCTTCCCTTTCTCATTTCTCGAGCCAGAGGAGTCATTGAAGGGCTTGGTGTACCCTTCCTTCTTTGGATGGGAATGCGCTTTTACCTTGTCTTTTTGCTACTGATTTTTTTTGTGGTTGCCATCATGCATAGCAAGTGCATGCGCTTTTGGAGGTTTGATTTTCGCCATGCCAATGATTTTATCTTGCTCAAAAGTAAGGGACTCCATAAATTTTTTGAGAGAAGGCATATTGTAGGATTTACCCGTTGCGAGCCTTACTTAATGAAATGTAGACACAAAGACAGAGTATTCCAGTCTGAGCTTTGACATAATAGAGAGAACTTGGTGACTCTCCTCCTTGGATTTGTCAATTCCACAACCCTTGAGTTGCATTATATTTGGTGAAGAAGTCTTGAATTCTGTTCTAGTTCTGTGGATCCAATGACAACAGCTCCACTTCGAGCAGATTTCCTTTCATCTTGTCCTATTTCCCATAATGTTCTTCAACCTTTTCTCAAATCTCATTGGGGTTATTGCAGTCAGATAGTTGAAACTGCAACTCTGGGGAGATGCACATGCATATGGATCCGTGGACCTCATCCATGCGGTTGAGGTAACTGGATTTCTCTATGGCTGAAGTGGGTTCCACTTCTGTAGCCATGGTAATCCTATACAACCCTTTTTGACGAAGTTATAGAGCCATTTGGTCCTTCCATTTGTGATAGTTGTACGGTGTTAGGATCGATGCTTTGGGAAACTCCATTTTTATGTTGATAATGATCTCCAATCTATAATAATTGCAAAATAAAGTGCTTGTGCACCTTTTATCTAGCAACCCGTGGGCTTTGATACAATGTAAATGTGTTAGAAAACCTGCACAGATGAATATAGCTAGTAAAGGTTGAACACACAGCTTTGCAAAGCAAAAAGATTAAAAGAAAATCGAAAGAAGAAAAGAATGATTCATTAGAAAATAGGTTACAATGCTCATGATATAGCATTACTGCGTCAAGATCCCAAGGTAATGCACCATAGTGGTGATCAATGAGAAGACTCAACACCCACAACAAGTTCTGGAGAGAACTATCCAGTTACGGAGTGAAGGAAGGAGCAAATCAAGGAGTAAATCATGCAGAAGAACTAACTAGTTACGGAGTTAAAGAAGTAGCAAATTAAGGAGTAAATCATGCAGAAGGAATCTTACATGTAGTTGCATGCTCTAACTAAGAGTCCGCATGTAGGTGTGTAGTACTTCCAACAAGTTGAGTGTACATATAGAAAACCAAAGTGCCATTAATGACAGTTTGACCACTTCAAGATTCTAGCCTATGACAATCATCGTTGTCCTTGTAATTCCACGTGCAATATTATTAAGGTATATTTCCAAAAAGTCATATTTTCTTATAATATCAATCACATACACAACTACATTAGTAAATATGGTTGAAAAACACAAATAATATAGATCTAATGTTAACTATAATATTAGTATTAATATTGATATATATATCATAATAATAATGTTACAAAAATAACTATTATAATAAAATTATTATTATTACTATTATTATTATTATTATAATTGATAATATTTATTAATTTATATCAATTATTGCTAATTAATTAATTATAATGATTTCAAAATAGTTATAGTTAATGCTAATTAATTATTATTATTATGATTATTATTATTATTATTTAATATCACTATTATTATTAATTAATATTCATATTTTTTTTAATTAAATTTTATATCACTATTAATTAAGTAATATTGATAATAATTATTTAATTATTTTTTTATTTTTTATTGTTAATTAATTATTAAAAATAGAGATATTTTTTTATAATTTATATTAATTATTGTTAATCAATTAAACCCAAAAGATTTATGTTAAACCCGTGGACTAATATTATAAATCATGTGAATAATATTATACCCTACAAATGTGAACCCTTAGATTAATAAACTCAAGGGATTGATATTATAAATCCAAGGAAATAATAAATCCAAGGGATTAAGACTAAAATCCAAGTGATGATAAACCCAAAGGAAAATATTAACCAATGGATTAATATTAGAAACCCAAGGCATATAAACCCTAGGGTAAATATTATAAACCCTAAAATAATCATGGTTGACCATGGTTGATTTTCACATTGAGACAATCTTTGTCACAATGCAATGTTGGAGAATGGTTGACCACGATTGATTTTCACATGGAGATCATATTTATCACAATGCAATGTTGTGCCATGTCTCGTTTTATATTGAGAAAATATTTGTCTCAATGTGATGTTGGACCACGATTATAAACCTAAGGTATTTATATTAAACCCAAGGCATTTATATTAAACCCAAGGATTAATATTATAATCCCTATGAATAATATTATACCCTAAGAATATGAACCCTTAGATTAATAAACCCATGGTATTAATATTATAAACCCAAAGAAACAATAAATGTAAGGGATTAATAAAAAAATCCCAGGCATTATAAAACCAAGGGAATAATATTATACCCAAGGGATTAATATTATGAACCCAAGGCATATAATTCCTAAGATAAATATTATAAACCCTAAAATAATCATAATTGACCATGGTTATTTTCATATTGAGATAATCTTTGTCACAATGACATGTTGAATCATGGTTTACCATGATTGATTTTTAGATGGAGATCATGTTTGTCAAAGTTCGACATTGGACCATGGTTGATTTTCATATTGAGAAAATATTTGTCACGATTTGATGAGGAATATGATTATAAACCCAAGGGATTTATATTAAACCAAGGATTAATATTATACCTTATAAATAATATTATAACCTAGGAATATAAGCCATTAGAATAATAAACCCAAAAGTTTAATATTATAATCCCAAGGGAATAATAAACCCAAGAGATTGATACTAAAAACCAAAAAGATTACTATTATAAACTCAAGGTATATAAACTTAAAATAATTATGATTGTTTAGACGAGATGACTATATAATAACCAACAAAATATTAATATCTATTTATTAATTGAAGCATTGTAATACCATGAATGAATATTCCCTCAACCACCATTCTAGTGAGCAGGCCTGAATTGTAATACCATGAAGGAATATTCTCTCAACCACCATTCTAGAAAGAAAACATTGAATTTGAGGTTTGTTTTTTCATTTTTTTTTAAGATGTATTTCATAGTTACTAGAAATTTTAAAGTTGAAAAAAAATTGAAGTGTATAGATTTAAATCAATCATCATAAATTCTAATATGTCAGTGTAAATATGTAGATTTAATTTCTCATTCACAAATATTAAAATATATTTAATTCTTTTTTTTTTTTTTATCGTTAAAACTATTCTACTTCTATTATTTACAAGCTGAAATAGTTACATTCAGGATTACATGTCCCCAGGGGCCAGGGCTGGTCCTCTGGTTTGACAGTGCTTACAGAAAACTTCATTTTCAGGGGTCTTCCAAAAACTACTAAACGCCCACGCAGGGGCAACACCCTTTTGACCACTAACCCATGCAAGGGCGCCATGACTGAAACTAGCAACCCACGCAGGGGCTGTAAGCTTTTGCATCACAGAAAAAACAAAATTATAAATCCCGCGCAGGGGCCAAGGAGAGAGAGAGGAGTACTTCAGCAGTATTCTTCGCGCGGGCGCATTCGAACATAGAGTAACAAAATTAGGAGGCCAAACCATGACATTTACAGCGTAATTAAGCACAGGTAACAAGAGTAGCAGTTCACAACAAGAACCTGAGAGTTGTCGGAGGGCCGAAGCATGGTGGAGCCGGCGCCTATTCAACCGAATCCTCGTCCTCCGGGTCCTCTTCATAAATCCAGTACTCGCCTTCCGGTGGAGGTCCCCAATCGACTTTGGCTTTGCCTGAAGCTGGTGCTGGCTGAGGCGAAGGTTGCACAACATTCGTTCCAGGTGGTGTCTCTGCTCTTTCCTCAGCAACTCTGGAACATTCAGCATGATGAATTTGGGCGCTGGGTAATCCTCCTCTTTCGGTTCCTCAATGAAGAGGACCAAAACATGAGCATTGATGTTGGAATGACATTGCGCACATCTGACAGTGAAGACTGTCGTTCCGAACGCAGGTAGCGGAGCAGAGCTTGAGTCCGGTGATCTTGTATCCATGAATTGGGACGGCCGAATGGGGTGTGCACCTGCTGACTGGTGGCATGAACAACGACAGCAACATAGAGGCGGATTAGTATCCAGGGGACGAGAAGTGCCTTCCCTTCCAGTGCCTCGACGACTAATGAGCCTTTGTCTTGGCGCCATTCCCTTCTTGAAGACCAATGAACGTGACAGTGCTGTGGAGAGGGATATGAGGGATGTGAATCCGCTCTTATCCTCCCTTGCAGCCCTGTATCTACCTGCAAATGCCCCATAGAGCTCGTGAACCAGCGCTTGAATGCCTGACAAACTGAGGCCTGAATCCCCAAATCGATCCTGAAACATTTCAAAACATTCCCTTCTCCATCCATACTTAATCTGCTCTGGATTGCCTCGGGGTTGGAGTGCCTTAACTTCCATCTGAAACCGTTTAAGTCGCGCAGTATCGACAATGAATTGCCGTCCCCTCTCCCTTCAGCTCTCACGCTTGCCATCCAGGGTGGCGTGGAGCATTTAAGGCCTCTTCTGTACCTACGACTGCCCATGTTGAACATCTGGCGGGTCATTCATATGCGGCGTGGCACCCGCATCCGGGTAAAATATATTTAATTCTTAATAACATTTCTGAATATTATTAAATTTAACTTTCAAATTTTTAAATATGAAATATTGTTATGAGGAATCTTTATATATTAAAAGAATAGTAATATTATTATATAATAATAAAAGAATTGATGTTTCTAACGATTGTGAGGACTAATCCCCACACAAACCAATTACTCTACACCTCTTAAATTATTATTGTTTCAAGTTATATATATATATATATATAATTAAAAAAAAATTAATGTAGACAAAGTGGACATGGTAAACACACTGAATAAGTTTGGGAACCCAAAAGTAGTTTGGACACAGATTAGAGGTTGAAATTTATCTCGAAACTATTTATTTCATTTTTTCCCTTTTAGCTATCGATTAATTAGAAAAATGCCATATAGGAAAGCTTCATATGAAGGGAGTTATTATTTATACGCATGTGGTATTAATAGATCATGGTATTGTAATAAATCCTATGTACAAATTAAGAATCTTCATGGTAAAGTGAGGTTAATATCCATGAATAAGACTCTTATTTCATATTTTCTTCGAATATATATATACATATATGATGATGATGATGATGATGGTTAAAGTCCACTGAGACCAAACTTTGGTCTATCAGACCTAAAGAAATGAATTATTTAGTTGATTTAAGATTTTATTCCCATGCTCAAAAATCTTGGAGAGAAGCCTCCCGAGCTCAATGTAATTTTGACAACATAAAAGGCTAGGAAGGTCAGTGTTTCAACAAAGATTTTGAAACTGAGGTCATAGCTAATAGGAATAACTTAAAAGTGGTGTCAAAATGAAGTGTTTTATTTTTGTAATCTTGGTAGGACCTTTTTCATTCATTTCCATAAAAAATAGGTAGGTTACATCCATATCCATATGGTTAGGTGGCCTCAACCTAGCCATTGGGAAACCAAGTCTGTTGGTCACCTTACTGCATTATGATCCATCTAAGAAAAATAATTTGAGACCATTTGTCATAGATATATATGTCTGATTATACTTAATTCTCCTCATACCTAGATAACTAACACATAATATTGAGGTTTTCAACACCTTCATCTATACAAAGAAAAACATAATGAGCTAAGCTATGTAAGTCATGCTACCACTCATCAGACGAGTCCACACGTGCTAGGTATTTTGCACCAAAACCTAACAATTCCAAGTGAGGGAGATAGGGAATATGCTTATGTATGCAGCTGAGGTGTGCATTCTATTACTAAATCTAAAATTGTATCAGATGAAATTCCTTCTGAATTTACTAGAATTTTGTATTAGTCTTGGAGGGACTAGCTGATGGAGTCGCCAAAGCTCTAGCCACAATATTCTTAATTAACCATTAAAGGGAAACAATATGTTTATATTGATAGGATCGACCTCTTGAATATCTAGGGTTCGACACTAGATCTCGCAATTCCTCCATATCCATATCCATTATTGCTGCCTATTGGTTTAAATTCGCTTCCCATCCTGAAATTGACTAGAAAATTTGAGGTTGAGTACCTACCTAGTAGGCCTGAGAAACTTCCCGAATTAGGCCTGAGGTGGATTTACAACCCTGCCCCCTAGCTACACGTGGCTAGGGTTGGCTTTCTACTCACCTTTAACCACCATTTTGATTCCTCCAGCTGCCTCCCCTTGCCCAGGTGTCTCTTCCAGAGGATGGGTGTGTCATACTACAACTCTGCCAACCATAAAGGTCATAGAATAACTTGAAATAAAATACCAATAAATCTAGCTGCAGACGATAGACTAGCTTGGGGTCATGGTACAAACATAGATGATTCAAACTTGAAGAATTCCCACAACATAAAACCACATATATGTAATCTTCTGCGACTAGATCTAGATCTAATCTTCTGCCTTATTTCTCTGCAGCTGGGTCTCGGCTCCCATGCTATTTTCCAGCACTCTCCACTGTCTCACGCTGTGGGGTTATCAAAGGAAACAACCAATTTCATAGATGAACCACCTATTCAATATTCTGCGGCTAGATCTAGATCTAATCTTCTACTTTATTTCTCTGTGGATGGGTTCTACGAGTAAGTAAAATATGGCTCCGAGCTTCACAAAAATAGTTGCTAGCTCAGTTCCGTCCACTTCTGCAGGGAAATCTCCTACCCATATTGTTAGTGAAGCCCCATCTCCCACTGTCTAGGTGGTCCAGTCCTCACTTGATGAGGCTTTGAATTTTTCTGAAAGTGCCCTAGTCTACCAGTTCAATGGTTTTTGGCTGCGGCTAACAACACTCCACAATTACATCTCGGAGGTATGGAAGCCTTTCATTTCTAATGATATTAATATCTACCCCTGTGCTAGGGGCTTATTTATAGTAGATTTTGAAAATCCTGAAAGCAGACAATGTATTCTAGATTCTGTTCCTTGGTTTTGGGAAAACTCATGCCTATTCATGAAGCCATGGAACCCATAATTCGATCCCTCAACAACAGTCATAACCTCAACACTAGTTTGGGTGAGATTTCCAAGCCTACCCTTGCATCTCTGGAATCTCTCCTCACTAAAATCCATTACAAATACAATTGGGAAATTTTACTGCATGCGCCCAGAAACAGAGGAATATGCCAGAACCACCTATGCATGCATCTGTGTGGAAGTGGACTTCACTTCCGGATTCCCAACTGAAATAAACCTAACAAGTAAATACTATGTATAGAACCAGAATCTTGATTATGAAAGTGTCCTTTTCAGACGCCGATCCTGCTTTGAGACAGGTCATCTAGCTAAAAATTGCCCAAAATCCTCCTAGAAAAATTATGCTAGAAAAAACCACCACAGATCTACATGGTGGGAAAGAGCACAAAAAGAACACTACAATGTCATCAAGTAAGAATACTCTAGAGAAAACTCTAAATCAAAAGAAATCGAGCAAGAAAGAAACAACTCTCAAGACAAGCAAGGAGAAAGCCCTGCCCAACAAAGAAAAAGTGAACTTAACGACCCCTCAAGCATCAGCACTTATGAGGATTCGAATACCACACAAAATAAATCTTCATTTAACAACAATGCAGATCTCCTAGATCAAATTTCTTCTCTGACTATCTTCAAAAGGACGAATACAATACATCGTGAAGCTAAGACACCAATGTCCCAAGAACCAGAAGAGATGAAGGAGATGCAAGATAAAGGAAGTTGGAATACCATAGAGAAAAAAAAAGAAATCTACAGCACCAATCTCGCCAAGAAAGATGAGGAGCTAGACAATTAAAAAATAAGAAAATTATAGGTCTGATAGACCAATTTGGTCTCAGTGGACATTAACCACTATCATCATAATCATCAATAATTAAGGCTATAAACCATATCTTTCACCACGATAATGAGTTCGGTGTGTCAAGACAAGGCATACACAACAAGCCATGGCCCCCTGAGCCTTCTTGGAGAAAAACCCAAAATCCCTTTGGGTGTTTCCTTTCTTAGGCAACCCTTTTTCTTAATAGGTAATAGGTACATCAAAGGGACTAAAGAATGGAAAAAGTCATGCATGGAGGAAGTGAAGAATAAATTCCAATATTCAGACCCAAAATACATGCACATCCTAGAAAGCAAAATTGCATAACAGAAAGAGATAATTCTATTAAATTGAGATAGCCCATCAGGGAAAACAATTATTTCCTCCAAAATTTTACAAAAGATTTCCTTTCTAACCCAAGACATCATCTCATAGACACATCTCCAGCCAAGAATCATAGAGAATTGAATCGAAGGGATAAGGGCATGAGTAAAACACACTGAGTTAACATACCCACAGTTGGCATCCACAAGGAAGAGGATGAGGACATCTGCACCTGGAGGGTGAACCTATTGAGATACCATCACAAGCAACCTAAATATTGCAATTAGACATAAAACAATACCAAAGAAAAATACCTTTGAACTAACCTTGGCTAATTTCATAAAACTCGAGTGAGGATATGTCATCTCGATCTCTCTAGTCACCATTAATGTTCATCATGCACATTTCCACCTTGTAGCTAAAGGAAAGTGTGTGAGGGCCTCCAATCAATCCCTTACCATCCTTTCTCATTTATTTTTTGTCCATGGCACAAATCCCATTAGAGCCCAGTTGTCTTCTTGCAACCTCGATCATGGATCTCTGATTCATATCTTGCTTGGGTTTGTTTCTATTTCTAGCATCATGTTCTAAATTCTTCCTCAGGATATCCATCTCTTCGATAAGGTCTCATCAAGGCCATGGTGAATCTAGAGTCCTTCCAATATTTAGGCATCCCCAATTCTCTAAGAAGTCAACTACTTTGCTTCCTTCTCTCACGACATGAGATGGTGTGATGTAATCAAACCAGGGGAGGATATATTTAATGTTCTACACCAAGTGGGGAGTCCTCCAGCTGTGACTTCTCACTACTGGAGTCATGGTTCAATTTTTGAAGAGCAGCAATCACAAGGTCGTAATCTCTTTCTATCACCAATTTCATGTATACTTCTCTTTTGGCTATAAGGATACCTTGCACTAACACAGTGAATTCAAAATCATTATTTCTGGCATAGACACACTCTGCTACATAAATGGTTCTAAAGTGGTTCTTAGGGTCTCTAAATAAAACCCCAAACCCAACCTCCCCAAGGTTTCCTTTGGGGGCACCATCAAAGTTTATCTTTATAAATCCTTTCGAGGGAGCAGAGTATCGGTTTGGAGAGGATCTTGGAGAGGCCATGAGTTTCCATGTAGAAGGAGGAATCAATTGGCGGGGGCGGGAATTCAGGTGTCAAAGGATCTGACCTTCATGGAGATAGACCTTCGAGTGATCCAGATGTGATTAACAAGTCTTAATTACATACTCCCTCCTAGGTTATCCACTAATCCTTAAAGATTCTTCTATTTTTCTTTCCATATTTTCTAGAGAAGAAATCTAATTTCCAGTCCCCAAGTTCGGTTTAGTACTGGACTAGAAAAAGTACCTTCTTACCATATTTCAATAGATTCCTTAATACTATTTTGGTCTCTATCTAGGTGTCCATATAGGAGGCCAGCCTTAGACCATAACTAATCAACAAAGGGACATGTATTCATAAGGTGTTCAATATATTCATTCTGGAGGCCACATAAAATGCAATATGAAGGCCCTTGAATTCCTCTTTTCTGGAGCTGATCCCAGGTGAGGATTCTTCTTCGACATACAAGCCACAAGAAGTGAGAGACCTTCATATAGAGGTTATTTTTCAATATCTTTCTCCATACAGGGTTGTGATAGTTTAGGGTTTCTTCTACTGCTATTTTGTATGCCTCCCGGATATTGAACATTCCTTTCGCGGAGTACCCCCATCTAACGATGTCTTGAAATGTTATATACCAAGATATTTTTTTTTTAAATCTCCCCAATTTACTTGTATATATGAAAGAGGTTATTGTACCATCAGTTGGAATCAACCCATGACAAGTACTAAAAAAATTATTTTATATTTTATACATCTCTATCATAGTAACATCATATATACTTATCCCTCTTCATTCATATCATAATGAATATACATAAAATTTTGAAATAACGTTTCATGGGATTATTAATATATTGATATGTAGTTAAATTAAGTATTTTAAGTATAATGTGTTGTATTAAGTATTTAAATTTTCATTAATATTAATATGACTATTACTATTGTTGTGGTGTTTTTTATATATTTAAGTATATAATGGAGATATTTAAGGTAAACCTTTAGTTAATTTAAATGTGGATATCGAATGAGGATTAATAAAATCCATAGAATGGTGAATCGAACTCCTACTTATAATTAATGATTCTCAAATTGAACTAATCCATTGGAATTTTGCTTTAAATTGCTCTATAGCCCCATCTATATTAATGCATAATTTTATCTCACATACCATGTCCATTACATTCAATAGTGAAAGAGTCATTTTTACACTTCAGATCCATCTTCACTTCAAATCTACCAATTCAGTAAAGCAATTAAATCTCTCATGATGTAATTTTTTTTTTATGTGGAAAACTTGAGAAAAGGTTTACACCTTGAAATTTTGATTCTCTATGTGCTTGGAAGATGATAGTTAAGATGGACATACATTGATTCTTCACAAAACTATTTATATTATATATAAATTTCACATGTCTCTATAAAAAAATATTCTTATTTTTAATTTTATTAAAAACTTTATAATGGATATAATTACATATTAGCAATGAGATATTTTATTTGTAAAATACACTATACATGGTAACATGTTTTCTTATTGTTAATATATTTTTAAATACATGTTAATATTATTTAGCCCTATTGAATTTTTTTATTATTTTAAATTGAGTACATTAATTTTAAATTAAAATTTTGAATGAATCTCCCTTTTCTTATTTCGTAATTAACCTTTTTAACTTTCAATCACTTCTCTTTGTGTATTGAAATATTTTATTATGGTCACAAACACACACACACTTTATATATATATATATATATGCATTGACTCCTGTATTATTATTTTGTTTCCTAGATTGCATTGTAAATGTATCCAACAACATACATAAATCTTTCTATGGAAATGAACTTATAAGTCTTCATGACTTCAATGGTGTGGCGATCCATTCTAGATGACCGATAATCCTCTACATAATTAATACATCAATGATAAATCCATCATTCCCATGCAATATCTCAAGTGTTAAACATAGCTATAATAGGAAATTAAACTTTCAATGTGCCTAAAATAGGCACTGCCAAATTCTCTTATACAGAGGAACACATACACATTGACCCCAAATATATATATATATATATATATATATATATATATATATATATATATATATATGGGGCCGATGTGTATGTAGCCCTCTATATAGATATAGATAGTATTCATGGCATAACTAGAATAGAAGTCATATACAATTACAATCAACAAAACTCAAGAAATAATCATACATACTAGGTAAGAAAGTGTGCATTCATCATTTTATCAGTAGTCACATGGATCTGAAACCCCTTTTTAACCATGAGATAAATCACACAGATAGCTCAATAAAGTAAACCAAGAATAATATCATTGCTTTATAAGAAACATTCATACATTCATTGTTATAATCACATAACAGTGTAATTCAACATTCACAATGCAAAGAAAATAAGAACATATACACTTATCTATATAGTTAAATGACTGGAAACTAAGGGTGGTATTTCTACTCTCCAACCAGCCATATGTCGGTTTCACTGCAATATTTATTTTAGTTCACCACCCATGAATTGGATTTAAATTTTGAGAAGTGAGTGCTTAAGGGAACTAAAGCTAATGCCAATCAATTGATCACATCATAATCGATAGATCACCCCATCTCCAGCCACCTATTTCAAGACTATATCTTCCAATGTCTCCATCTATTCAATGAGGAATATAAAGAATAGTAAATCTCCATCTGCTTACCCATAAAAAATTTGAACCAAACAAAAATTTCCTTTTCCTTACCAAGACTCTAAAGTACACTGTGTTGCACCTATTCCACCTCATAGACCTCTAGAATGCACAATGTCTCTACTTTCTCACGCAAAGGTTTTTCAAAGATAAATAGAGTTTCCCCTTTACCTAATAGGATTCCATAATACATTTTGTTCCACTTGCTCCACCTCGCAAGACTCTAGAATGCATAATGCATCCACCTACTTCTTCTCTCTAACAACACTCCTTCACATATACTATGTAGGAATCGAGGGCACATATCCATTCCACCCACTCTACCTAGAGGGAATTCGAACTACATTGTTCCTCCACATATATGCTTACACTCATGTTCCAATTATTTCACTTACTAAGATTCTATAGTACATTATGTTCTATTTTCTCCACCTCGCAAGACTTCAGAATGCACATTATCTCCAATCATTCATTTTCTTCACTCATGTGATCCAAACTCATAGGCTTACCACTCTATGAAGTAGGAACCCAAAGCACACAATAGTTCCACCCATTTAACCCAAAGGGTATCTAGAGTACCTTATGTCTCCACCTTATTTTATCTTTCCTTTCTGTCAAGCCATGCACCCTTGCACACTTCCTTTCCAGTGATTTCTCTTATAATCACGGCCTGCCTCTCTGGGCATGATATTCATACTCAACAAATCCCCCATGATGTATGCTCTCTCGCATACCTTGCATTATATCAAAATGTTCCTAAATCATGTTTGAAATATGAATGCATGTCTCTTTTCCTATTGGCTCCTCTTTTCTTCCATAGACCCTGGTCTTCCCTCTTGTGCGCTCAACACCCAACATGTCCTTCGAGGGTAGAGATGGTATGGGATTGTCCTCCAATTAGGAATCCCATACTAAAGGTCCCTACCTACCATGTAGACCATTAAACCTAGTTCATTAGATGAATAGCCTAAATTAACCAATTCCCAATCAACTCCTCCTCAAACCTATGAATCATTGTCCACTCTTCTAAGCCAGTCATTGTGTTTACATTTCTAGAATATGTACATAAATTACAAATTCATAGTGATAATTACAAGGTGGTAGCCAAAAGGGTTTTCACATGGAGGATATGAATCTTGTTGCTAGTAAACTTGTTATTTGTTTTCTTAACCTATAATTTGATAAATTGAATTGATTTAGACAATATTTTCTTCCTGGTAGATATTTTATTAATAAAATTTCAAAGTCACGGATCAATTGTGTGTATGTATGCGTTCCCTGTTAATTGCATGTTGTTTTTCAATTTTCTATATGGGTGACAAGTCCCAAATTTGTCCTCTAATTAAAAGAAATATGAGGTGTGAAAAATAAGTTAAGGAAAAGGTTTGGGTCATTCTTTGACTTTAAAGGTGGAAACCAAAACATGATGTATGTGGAAAATAGTTCATCCTGGCATTTTCACTCCAAATTTTGTTTCTTGGAGGTTTTAGAAGTTGAAACTTGGACCATAGATATTTGAATTTTTGTTAAACATCGGGTTCAATTTTTAGATCTTGGTTTGCTATATTTTCGTGTCATCTAAGGAACCTGAATGCTTCTTTAAATAGGCCATCTTAGGATTTTGAATATAGCTTATATTGTAAGAGGTTTCAAAGGCTGAAACTTTGACCATAATGAGGGGAAATATCAATAAACGTGGTTCAAATTTTAGAACTTTTCTCTCTATAATTTCAGAGGCATGCTCTATGGAATTATAGTATCCTAACTACTCTGGAAATTAGGATTTAAGTAGGTCATTGTGGTATTTTTTACTATAACTTTATTTCATAAAATTTTCCTACCGTGAAACTTGTTGAAAAATATAACTAGTGTCAGTATTCATAATCACATTTGAGTCATGATGTAATGTAATTATAAAAAAAAAAAGGAAAAAAAATATTATTAAGAAATTGATTTATTAAAGCATGGGTTTCATGCTTGGGTCAATTATTTATAGGTCATATCCTCCATTGTGGGCTTGTAGGGTTTATGACAAGTTTCCTTGTCCATATCATAATGTTAAAGAACCTCCTTGTGCTTCTCTTGTCAAAAAAGCAATTTATTTTATTGTATTTTAGGTCATCTAGGCCTTCTCCAACAACTTAGCATCAATGTAGTACAAGTCAGCCTAACTAAGGGGCAGAGCCACCTATATAAAGGTGAGTGGAAATTACAGAAGTACAAGGAAGTAAAATTTTAGAAGTAGTGCGGGAAGGATGAGAAGTGTAAGCAGATCGAGAAATGCAGGCATACTTAAAAGTGTAGGCAGGAGGAGAAGTGTGGGCAGACCAAAAATTGTAGGAAGGAAGAAAATTTTAGAAGTGTAGACAGGTTTGAAACTATGAAGAATCTGGGGCTAAATTTTTTGGGTTGTTGTTGGGCTATAATTGCTCAACAAAAGGATAATATTGAGAATTGATGTATCACAATAGAAGCCAACTTGGTGGAGGAGGAAGTTTTGTTGGTCTAGGGTCTTGGTCTATGTCATTTTGAATCTACTGAATGAAAAGGTTTTGACTGGGTTTTTCCTTATATAGGAGTTTTAGCCATTGTTGAGCACCTACATCTCTTGTCTGTTATCTCTATGTTTTTGTCTAAATAATTTCTCGATGAGAAGAAGATAAAGGAAGAGAATAAAGAAGTTAATAAGAACATAATAATATCACAAGTAATTATCAATATAACAAAATATTTTTTCCGTTTCGATTTTATAACATGGTAACAAAGCTAACGTGAAGAAGGAAGAAAAAGTCAAGTTGAAGATCTATTCAAGATAAACGATATTGAAATAAGGTCATTTTAAGGAAAAATGATTATACAAAAAGAGAAATCTATTCTATAGGAACTATCTCAAACTCAATGAAGGGAGTACACAAATTAGAAGGAACCTCCAACTACATGGATTGGAAAAAGAGGATAGATCTCATTCTTGAAAACAATAATGTTTTGGATCTAGTTCAAGGAAAAATCAAGAAAACTACAGATGAATCAAAGAAAGAAAAGTTGATGGAAACTGAAATCTTGGCCATGAACCTAATAGTGGATGGAGTAAAGGACAACATCATTCCATACATTTCCAACAACTATTCCACTCAAGAAATGTATCAGTCTCTCTCGAAATTATTCACAATCAAGCACATTAGTCAAATAGAAAGTCTCAAGAATGAATTAAGAACCATCAATATGGTGAAAGATGATACTATGGCATCCTACTTTATAAGGATATATAGAATCATACATGAACTCAAAGAAATAGATTAAATTTTTCCAAAAAAGTATATCATAATTAATGCTCTTCTAAGTCTACCAAAATCTTCGAGTTCATTTTCATCAAGAATCAACAATTGGAAGGATTCTCCAACATTTGAAAAAATGTGGAATGAGTGTAGTCAAGAAGAAGCCAAAATATCATTAGTAAACAACAAGGAGTATGAAGAAGATAAAATCTCAGAATTCATATTCTCCTCATCACAAGAAGAAGGGAATCTTCAAGAAATTCAAAGGACCAAAGCAGAAAGTAGACCTATCAAAGATTGAATGCTACAATTTCCATAATATGGGTCATTATAAAAATAAATGTCTATAAACCCTAAGGAATGGGAAGAGATAAAGAGAACATGTGAATGTTGTTGATGAAGGTCCACCAAATAATATTGAGACTGAAGAATCTGAATTCAAGGCCATATACCAAGTCCCTTCTGTCTTATCCCTCTTAGTCTTCTATTTCTATGTTTTGAACTAATTTCCTTCATATTTTGATTTGTAGAACTCATAAATCTTACATGTCCTATTAGGAATTCTTGAATTATTTTGATAAATTTGTAGGTGTCCCTCCAAAATATTGAATTAAGAGGGAGCCTCCACGAGTTTACCAAAAGATAAGTATTTTGTTCTTTGTCTGGATAATCTTCGGCAAAATCACATAATCAATCTTTGGTCCTGACGATGAACCACACTGGTTGGTTCGAAACGCGTCGACAAAAGATTGATTATGTGATTTTGCCGAAGATTATCCAGACAATGTTATGGATCACAGAAGTCTAAATTCCTTAATATTTTGTTCTTTGTTTTCATCTTTTCATGTTTGGTTTCCTCGTAACATCAAAATTTATTTGTATTGATTCTAATAACCATTTTTTTCCCTGGTAGGAAAGATTGCAGAATACACAAAAATTATGAAGAAAACTTTATAGGATAGACTTTCAATTGCAAAGGAATCCCCTCACGAATTTTTGTCCTATAAGGTTTTTTAAGGAACAACTCTAGGTATGTCTTATATTTTAAGCTTTTTTATAAAGTTCTCTTCATGCAAAATGTATAATCATTCTTACTTTAATTTGCTTTACATTACAAACATCATTATGTCTAGGGTTTTGAATCGTAATGATTCTTATTAGGGTGATTAATCATTATATTGAATCTATTGTAATTATACTATCATTGTTGTGAAACCCTAAAAAGGTTCATTGTAAAACCCTAACCTAAGGGTATGTCAATATGAAACCCTAATCTACTTAGGGTTATTGAAGAAATCTAGAAAACCTATTCATTTTATGCTTAAGGTTTTGGTATTATAATGATAGAAACCCTAGTCCTTTAGGGTTTGGTTTCAATGTCTAAGTTATGAAGCACTAGATATTTAATCTTTCATTAAGTAGGGTTTGTGAACAAAACCCTTGTAATTTAGATCTTAGGAATGAAACCCTAGGTGTATGTTTGTATGTTTGATCGACACCCTTGTTTGGAAGAAAAAATGTTGTATTTCTAACTTTGATGTACTGATGTTTGTGTCTTGGGATTACCTAGTAAATATTTGTGTAAAATGCATCATAGATATGTATATGAAAGTATGTTAACCTAATTATTGATGCTCATGTTTCCATTTACGAATTCTAGGGTATATAGGGAAGCCCTTGTGGAGATTAATATTCTAGGAGATGATGATGTTGTTTTTAATTCTCAATGTGATTTATAAAACATAGGACTTGCAACAAACCCTAGTAGAATTTGGCATGTAAATTATGAAAATAGATGAAACCTTAGATGTGTAGTAGGAATGTTATTTGATTGAATTGATAATATCCAATACATTGTGCCTCGAAGATGGTATCAAGGTTTTATGACTAAACCCTGGCAAGAAGTTGAAGTCTAGTATGTAAAAAGATGTGTCTCTTGCCGATTATGAACCTAAATAAGTTTAGGTATTTGATGTCTAAAGTCTAAATGTTTTGACACTTCCACAATTCTTTTGTATCTTTCTATTTGGTTGTGGTTTATATTAAAGTTTTGCAGGTACATAATATTCAAATGATGAATATGTTCATATGATAATGATAAAGCATGATGAAGGAAGTTATAAAATATGAGATTGAGGTTGTAAGAAGGAAAGATGCCATGATAGGTTCTTCGATGTTATAGAGGAAGTAAGTGTTTGATCTCCCCAAGTTAAGAGGGACCATGGCTAGAAGAAAAGAATACATCCATTGGTTAAGAATGGGGGAATGTTTTGATAGTTTTGATACCTTGAAGAAGAAATAGAAGAATGAAATAAAGTAATACAATGTATTAAGGATATCCTAGTGTTGTTAAAGAAATGAAAAAAGAAAAGATTCTGACTAATTTCATATGAATAACTTCATATATGTGGCAAAAGATGATTAATGACCCCAAAGGTTTGTTTTTACTTGTATATTTGAAAGTTTATTATTGATTTGGGTTGTGTTTGGGTAGGAAAATCTCTCCATAAGAAGGTTGAACACTTGGGAAGAAAGCTTGGACAAATGGATATATCTAGCTCAATAGGGAGAGTTGAAGCATCTAATGGTGGATGCTTGGGAGGACATCTTGTTGGCCCATGCGTTGATGTCTAAATCCCAAAGAGGGGGGCTGGCATTGGTCATCGATCTCCGATCTTGGATATGCACCTATATCCCTGGATTAATGGTTAGCTAGTAAGCTTGGTGGTACCTAGAGTGGCTAAAAGCTTCAGTCCATCTTAGTCCCATGAGGATAGAATAACTTGGTGAGGTATTTATTCTACAACACTATGTGTTATAACTCTTTGTAGTTCATTTTGAGATCTTCCATGTATGTCTATATATATGTAATTACGAATACCTCCCTAGTTAAGAGGGAGTGTTGAAAAATGTAACTAGTTTCAATCTCAATAATTGTATTTGAGTCATGATGTAATGTAATTATCAAAAGAAAGAAAACAAAATTGTTATTATTGAGAAATTGACTTATTAAAGCATGGGTTTCATGACTAGGTTAATTATTTATAGGTCATATCCTCCATTACAGGATTCTAGGGTTTACGTCAAGTGTCCTTGTCCATGTAATAATGTAAAAGAGCCTCCTTCGACATATCTTGTTAAGAAAAAAGTTATTTTATTGTATTTTAGGTCTTCTAGGCCTCCTCCAACAACTTAGCCTCAATGAAGGACAATTCAGCCTAACTAAGGGGCAGAAACACCTATATAAAGGTAATTTAAAATTTCAAAAGTACAAGAAAGTCGAATTTCATAAGTAGTGCAGGCAGGCCGAGAAGTACATGCATACCGAGAAGTGCAGGCAGACATAAAGGCACAGGCAAGCCGAGAAATGCAGGAAGATGAAAAAGTGCAAGCAAGTCCAAACATGTAAAGAATTTGGGGATGAAATTTATTGGTTCTTGTTGAGCTATAACTTCTGGAAAAAAGGAGATTATTGTGAGTTGGTGCATTAGATTACAATTTGACTTGTTGGACGAGGAAGGTCTATAGGTCTAGGGTCTTGGTATATCTCATTTTGAATCTACTCAAGGAAGATTTTTTGACTGGATTTTCCCATATATACGGTTTTTAGCCATGGTTGAGCACCTACATATGGTGTCCATGATCTTCATGATTTTTTCTGAATAATTTCTTGATGAGAAGAAGATAAAGGAATAACATGAAGAAGATAATAGAAACTTAATATCACAAGTAATTATCAATATAAGAAAATATTTCTACCTTTCCAATTTTCTAACAAAACTTGGAGGAAATAGAGACAATATATAAAGTTACCTATGGTAGATGTTTCAAATTTTTTGTTGTTATAGTTTTTGTGATATTCCTTAAGGGATGTGGGTCTCATGAATACTTTTGAAATATAAACTAATTTTCTGTTAGGAAAGTAAAAAAGGAATAGGAAAAAAATTGGTATCCCCTTAATCATAATTTAAGAGACAAATTTTGAGAAAAAATTGATAATGCATAGCCCTAGTGAAGGATTAGGTAGTTGGGCTTGTGACACACAATGTCCTTAGTAATTTGGTGTAGCAAGGATTACCTTAATTAATAGTTCAAGAATTAGTTAGGAATATTGGTCCTAATAAATCATTTACATCACCTCTACTCATGAATATGATTATATATTTTAGTAGAGGTTTCTCACTTAAACTTGGATAGGAGGTCAATTTAGGTCTCTTATCAAGAAGGTAATTGAAAATGAATAACAAATTTCTTTACTAAAATATATAGTCATGATAGCAAGCTTGAATAATTTTGGCATATCATTTGGAAAAATAATCATTTAGGGTACATTGGAAGAGTTTCAAATAGATGTTATCATCAACTAAAATATTAGATGAACAACACAAATGGTAAGTGACAATATATGTTGTAAGTTTCTCTCCAAAGATTCCATAAAATATTGGAATGTTAGAGTATAGTTTGAAAAGCATAGGTGGGAATTGTGGCTTGTATTGTATTGGATTATTTGCAAATTTGTCCAAATTTGGAAAGACAAAAAATGTGATAAATGGAAGCCAATTATAATATAATGGATCTCGGGGAAGAGATGGCACATCAAACAAGCCTTGTGATCCTTCAATAGAATAATTTCTAGATGTTGAAAGTTATTAAAAGGGTTATTACTCATAGGGTGTTGAAGCCCTTTGGTAAGGGTACTAGTAAAAGGATTATTATCCCCATGGAGAAATGGACTCTAAAAGGCGCAACAGCTAATGGGAACATATCCAACTACATGATGGAAATTTCCTAAACCAAAAGAACCCCTATATGTAGGAACACTTTTAGGGTAAATGATACTAGTAGGTGAATTTCACCAAATGATTGGTCACTCCTCATGAAATTATAGCCTCTAAGGAATGAAATATTTTTAATGACAAATTCCTCCATGGATTATTTTATTCTCCAAAAACACCACTACCCCGAACATTGCTAGGAACATGCATATACCTCCCTATAGATCCCTTCTATATGATTGTCACATAAGCTATAAGTATAACAGGGCTAGGTGGAAAGCACCCAACCCCAAGTTGAGAGCTCTAGTTTTTCTTTGTACCAAATACAAATTCAATGGGGGTTAGGGGAACTAAGGGGTTAGGGAGACTAACATGGGTTATTGGAATAACCATTGGCATGTCCCAAAGATATAATTTAGATGGAGTATACTTAGAGGGAATAAATGTTATTACACTTATTGGCAGTAATGAGGACATTGTTGTGGAAATATCTAGGAGAATTGGTGAAAAGGATCTTGTCTCTCCCATTGTAGAGGCTCTACTCTTAGCAACCATTTGATGAGAATAGTAAAAGAGTCTAAAATGATTACAAAGGTTTTCAATCAACATAAGGGTTACATGGTCAAAAATATTGGTCAAAGGATGATTGGAATTGACCAATGGACTTTCATCTACCACTTCAAGAATAACTTGTTCCTCCACTTCTAAAAAGAAAAAAGATCCTCTTGAGATCTTCTATGTCTATGTCTTCCACTAAAAGAGTTATCATATGTCTCTATAATTGCATAACCTTGTTTTATGAAAGAAGGTTATTAAGTCATTAAAAGTGATGGACATTTTGTTGAAAATGGTGATTAAATGCCCTTTTCAATGAAACAAGACACCCTTATGGAAAACTAAACTCATAACAAACAATACACCCTTGTTAAACATAGATTTATAGAATAGGAAATCCGAAGGATGTAAAGAGCTTTTCGAATATCATCCCACAATAATTAGGGCCCTAGTCTAGGCAATGAATGTAATACAAAAAATATGTTTACCTCCCTATACTAGTATTTACTACATAAGTGACCCCAAAAATAGTGCAAGGACTCACCCCATAGGGGCATTGATCTAGTCATGTGATTTTTGTCTCAAGTACATTAGGTATTTCCTACCTACAATCACTTAGGAAGGTTGACCTAAAACATGGTTACAATGAAAGAACCTAACATTTGAATAGGTGGGGGTACATTCATGAGTCAAGGTAACATGCAAAATTATGGAAATTAACCCTCCACCTTCAAAAGGGATTGTTTACAGAGAATCATTCCCCCAGAATATCCCCATATGCATAGTAGTCCAACATATACTAGAAACAAGTGGAGAGGAAATATCTCTCCACATGCTATAAACATGGCCTTGTGTTTGACTCATGTGTTAAAGGAGCTTCTAGGCAAGCCATTTATGTGAAAAGTGATTTTATTCAATTTCTAATGACACCTATTTCTCATTTAATGGCATCAGAGAGTTGAATCGCAAATCCTAATCCAAGGCCCTACACATGGTCTAGTGTTGGTTTGCAACAAATGTATAATGTTTAGAAGTATTTTTATTACTACTGGATTTTAGGGTTGCTCTTACTCAGGGGTATGAAGTGAAGCTTTAATGAGATGTAGATGACTCTTTACTAACAACTGTATGCAATCGAAAATGATAGATGCAATATCTCAATTCCATCAAAGTAATCTATGGAAGGGTAAGGGAGACCTATTTATTCTTCAATAAAAGTCTAGAAACCTCATACTATTTCAACATCCACTCAAACTCAATGAAGTGTTTGAGTTACAAATATAATATAAAAATCATTTATCAAAACCAAAACACTAATGAATTTTAAACTAACAACATCAAAAGAAATAACTAAACCCCTTTTTGTTTCTTATATGAAATGTGAATATTTATCTATCTAATCATAGAAACATAGATCCATGCCTAACCAACAAAGAAATTTCAAGGTTGTAGGCTATTGGTAATAGTTAAGAAGAGAAAAACCTCCACTCTCACTATGAGGAAACACACCTATAGGCTCTAATGCCTCATTCCTTCTCCTATTGTGTCATCTTTGCACATCCTTCAATCCTATCCCAAGTTGTTCTTAAGGGGGGATATTAGGATATTCTGACACATAGGAAATAATTAAGTATAACTTAGTCTAGTGTATAACTAGGTAAAGTGTGTTTCTTTAGTATGTACTTTTTGTAACTTACAATCTGACGGTCGCACTATGTTATAGACAGGAAGTTATCTGACGGTTCATTCTCTTATTGACACCTAATCTGTGGTTTAATACTCTATTGGTCCGTGATCTCTATTAAAAGAACATGGAGGGTGTTTTAGTTGACCGTTCATGAGAAAAGCTTATATAAATTTTCTTTCTTTTACATTAATAAATTGCCTAAAGTGGTTGTGTTGGCTTAGGTCGTGGACTGTTTCCCCCTTTAAGGGTTTTGAACACGTCAAGAATAGTGTACTGATCTGTGATCTGTTTGTGACCATCATCCTTTGGTGTTCTATCTAAGGAACTTACCATGTAAATTCCTACATGGCATCAAAGATATTCGAGGGCTTCATCTGTTGGTGATCCAAATCTGAAGCTGGTATGACTGCATCCAATTGTAGTTTCCTAGATCTTCTATTTATGATCGCTTTCGGGCTGAGAGGATTGCTCTATTATGTTAGGAGAATTTTTTCCAATGAGGAATGACTTTCATTTCAAGCGAAAAGGTTTCTGATAGCCCTAGTTATGCCATTTTTAAGATCTAGAGGTATATAGTCCTTATTTATAGTTATAGTTATTTATCTCTTTGTTTATTTTAGTTTATAGTCCTCTATAAAATAAATTATTTCCGGATCTATATATTTCATTTATGTGTATGCTATTTTCCATTGCACCTTTGTGTTATCTTCGGAAAATCAGAAACATTGGGGAAAGTATCTTGTTTCCAGCCAAATCTAACCTTAAGTCATAAGGGTTGTATTACTTTTTCTTGTTCGTTTCGTTTGTGTGGTTGTTTTTTTGTTTTTTAGGTAAGAAAGGGGTTTCCAAGTAAGCACACACCCCAAAGCTTCAAAGAAAAAAAAAACCCTTCCTCTTTTCAAGCAATTACTAACCTTCTAAACTAGCTCACTTGGTCTGAAGTTACTTTATGTGAATAAAGGTCTTGGGTTCAAGTCTTTCTTTTTATTGAGTTATTTTTTCAAAAAGAACATGTATCTTATGTTTTAAAGTTATTGTATGTAAAGTGTTCTCACCCATAATAAAAAGTGCGTCACTTATAATTCTAAAGTCACTTTATCTTTTATTTAAGTTACAATTTAGTGGATAGTTCATAAGGTACCATTGTAAAAGTGACTTTCACTTATTTATAAAAGTGGGTGAGATAAAGTAATATTTTTTTTAAAAGTGAGCTAATTATATTAAGTTTGGAAAGGGGAGGATTTTTTTTAAATATAACATTTTCATCAACTTCCAAAAGATTCACGTGGTTTGTTGGCATCTTCAACAATGTTTCTTCAAAAAGCCATAACTTCTTCATCCGGAAGCTGTTTTCAGAACTGTTTTTTTTTAATCATCCTAATTTTTCGAGATCTTTCCATTTGAACACTTAGTTTCATCATATACAGCTTTAGTTTCTTTTAAAATGGAAATTCCATGCCTAGTTATTCTTGACAACACCAACTACTTCCAGTGGCTATCCTACATGGTGGATTTAATTAGAAGTAAAGGTCTTGATAGAATAGCCTCAGGTGAAGAGTCTAAACCTTAAGATGAAGATAAGCAAGCCAAATGGGAAAATAAGAAATATCAAGCACGTGGGTTGATAGGGATGTCTGTTTTAGTAGACCTTAGATTCCATATCGCAGAAACTAATACTCATGATGAAGCAATGAAAAATCCTAGTAATGTTTTCTGAATTAAAAATGAAATTAGAGCATATCAACTCGAAAATGATTTTCTTACATTGGACCCCAATAATTTTTCTTCCATTGAAGATTTTTTGTCCAAGTTCAACACCCTTAGACTTCTCTTCGAAGATGTTAAGGTTAAGAAAGAAGATGGTGGCTTAATCTGTTCCATTCTTACTATGTTAGGATCAACTTAATCTGTGTTTGTTTGGACCTTCCATTCTACTATAGAAGCCTTTATTTCACAAGGACAAGCCTACAAGTCCCCCTCTTTTGATGCCTTTTGTGATTCTTTAATAAGAGGGCAAGAAAAACTCTTACATCTTGGTCTTCTTAATACTGGAAACTCTTCTAAGAAAGCCTTAGTAGCCCAAAAACAAACAAATCAAAGAGTCATAAGAAGAAGCATCCTAAAAAGGATGGTCCTAAATGAAACAAGGGTCATAAGCAATTTCAGTCTCACAATGAAAAATCAACTCGAAAAAATGATAAGAAAACTAAAAATGGAGGGAAGAAGACTGATAGACATTGCAAATTCTATGATGGCCACTTAGAATCCAAATGCTTTAAGAAGATGGAATCCTTAGAAGCAACATTGAAGAAGCATAACATCCACTTGGAGCACTCTTCAACTTCATCTTTAGGAATAACACTTTCTGCATGTGGTTATCAAGCTTCTCGGTTAGGTTATGCACTAAATGTATCTTCTTCTTCTCATTCTCATGAGTAGCTCATTGATTCTGGAGCTTCTTATCACATGGAAAAAGAACAAAACCATGTTTTCTTCTTGAAATGATTGTAACACCAAAAATATATATGTTGGTGATGATAGATCTCTTAGTGTTGTAGGGACTAGAACTATTCATCTAGACAATGATTAATTTAATGATGTATTATGTGTTCCTACCATATCCTGCAACTTTCTATCCGTATATTAGATCTCATTCAAGTGAAGGTAAAACCATTGAATTTGCACCTCATGATGTTGTAATTAAGGACCTAAGAGATCCTAGATAAATTTTAGCTACTGGAATTGTTGATGATTCCATAAGGTTGTATAAGTTTAATGAGTTCCGGTCATCAAATATTCCCTCGATATTTGTTTCTCATAACTATGAGGTGAGAAAACATTGGCATGAGTGATTTGGGCACTTAAATTATCGATCCCTTCAAAATCTATGTAAAGAAAATATGGTGAAAGGTCTTCCTATGGTATCTTGCATAGATGGTGTTTGTTTTGGATGTGTACTCAAAAAAGTAATCATGATAGTTTTGAGAAATGTGCCTCTTGGCACGCCTTAGCCCCTTTACAACTTGTGCATAGTGATTTATCTGGTCCACTTCTAGTTGTTTCATTCTCTGGCTACAAGTATTTCTTAAATTTCATTGATGGTTTCTCCAAACGCACTTGGGTATACTTCTTGAAACGCAAGAGTGAATTCTTTAACATGTTCTTAGCCTTGAAGGCACTTGTTGAGAAACAATCTTGACATCAAATTCTTAAGCTAGGACCTGATAATGGTGGAGAATATTTTAACAAAACATTCATCAACTTTTGCATTGACCATGGAATTCAATTGCAACATACGGTTCCATATATTCCACAACAAAATGGTGTAGCTAAAAGGAAGAATCACACCTTAAAGGAAATGGTTAATTATATTCTTCAATCTAAAGGACTTAGTCTTAATTTTGGGCAGAAGCAATTAACTATGAAAATTACATAGTAAATCACACTCCTACTAAGGTTTTAAATAATATCACTCCAGAAGAAGCATGGAGCTCAATTAAACCAGATGTAAGTCACTTTTGTGTTTTTGGAAGTGAAGCATGGGCCCATATTCTAGATGAGAAACATAAAGCCTTAGAACCTAAGAGTGAAAAATGTATTTTTGTTGGATATTCTGAAGATGTCAAAGGATATATACTTCTTTAACCTAAATCCAAAAATGTTATCATTAGAAAATATTTAAAGTTTGTTGAAAATACATCGATCTACGAGCCTAGTTTGATGGATGTGCCACCTCTCTCTATCCCTTCTACTTCTGAAAATATTCCTTCTTTAGATGATGAAAGTGAGGATGAAAATCCTCCCCCACCTTCTTGGGATACTCCTTCAGCTCCACAACTTCCAAAATGGAATGCGCTACTCAGGATGTAGCAAGTGATCTTGCAAGTGGTCCTACTAATCAACGTCATACATATCCTCAGTTTGATAGAGCCTCTTATTTACTGGCTCAATCTTCAACGAATTATGATCCTGACACCTTTGCAGAAGCTTCAGGTCCTCCATATTGGGATGTAGTTATGAATGTCGAATATCATTCATTTTTGGCAAATGATACATGGGACCTTGTTCCTCTTCCAAACGGATGAAAACTTGATAGATGTAAATCGGTTTATAGAACCAAGTTTGGACTAGATGGAAAATTTGATAACCATAAAGCTCGTATTGGAAAGATTCTCCCATGTTTCCAAAATTAACTCTATTTTCCTTGTTCTTTCCTTTGCTTCCCCTTTCAAATGGGAATTCCTAGAGATGGATGTTAAATCTGCCTTCTTTCATGGGACTTACATGAAGAAATCTATATGGAAAAATGTCCAGGATTTATACAAACAAAATCTAGCCTTGTATGTTAGCTTAAGAAATCCCTTTATGGTCTCAGGCAAGCCCCTCAAGCTTGGTATGCAAAAATGGATAGCTTTCTTTTAGATACTGCCTTTTATATGTGTCAATACTGTCTACACCAAGAAAGTGGGTAAGTCTCTTATCATTATTGTTCTTTATGTTGATGATATTATACTTACTCGTAGTGATCCCAACCTTATAAACCATGTGAAGTCCAACATTAAAAAGCAGTTTGAAATGACAGACTGAGGACACTTGCATTATTTTCTTGGTCTTCAACTCTTGCAATCCAAACATAGGTATTTCCCTTTCCCAATCCAAGTATTCATGTGATCTTCTATGCCACTTTCACATGGAAGACTATAATCCAACCCCTTCTCCCTTTCAGTCTGGAGCCAAAATTTTAGTCACTTGTACTTCCCTTGAAGTTAATGCTACCTTATATTGTGAGCTTGTTGGAAAGCTTTTGTATTTGACCCATACACATCCTGACTTTTCTTTTGTTGTTGGCCTTGTTGCTTGGTTTATGCAAAACCCACATGAAATTCATTGGAAAGCAGTTATAATATTACTTCATTATGTTCAACGTACAATTCAGTTTGGGATTCATTACAATGTAGAAACATCTCCTCTATTTGTTGGTTTCACTGATTCTGATTG
Organism: Pinus tabuliformis; assembly: GCA_031772625.1. Taxonomy (NCBI): domain Eukaryota; kingdom Viridiplantae; phylum Streptophyta; class Pinopsida; order Pinales; family Pinaceae; genus Pinus; species Pinus tabuliformis. The sequence goes on from CM062816.1 coordinate 1,450,770,591, forward strand.
GGCCGCTGACCCTGATGATCGGAATTCTACTGCAGGTTATGTCTTCACTCTTGGTTCTAGACCTATTACAATGACTTGCAAGAAACAAATTTTCATTTCTCTTTCGTCGGTAGGAGCAGAATATTGTGGCGTCATTGAAGCTAGTAGGGAATCCATGTGACTTCATTAGATCTTGTCAACTATGCAAAGATCCATTCCAACGTTAGTGCAACAAAAACTACACATGCACTTCATTAGAAAACTCATTCATGACCATGTTCTTGAAGTGCAATATTGTTCAACCGATGATCAAGTTGCATACATCTTTATAAAGGCTCCCACAAAGGCAAAGTCTACTAAACTTCGATTTATGGTTGGAGTTTAGGAAGTTGTCACTAAGGGGGGATATGCTCTAATACCTCCTTCCTTCTCCTATTGTGTCATATTTATACATCCTTAAATCTTATCCCAAGTTATTCTTAATGGGGGATGTTAGGATATTCTGACACATACAAAATAATTAAGTATAACTAGGTCTAGTGTATAGTTAGGTAAAGTGTGTTTCTTTAGTATGTACTTTTTGTAACTTACAATCCGACGATCATGATATGTTCTAGACATGAATTGATCTGATGGTTAATTCTGTCCTCGATATTACTAACACTTGATCAGTGGCTTAACAACCAATTGGTCCATGATCTCTATTTAAAGAGAATGGAGGGTCATTTTTTAGGTGACCGTTCATGAGAGAAGCTTATGTAAATTTTCTTTCTTTTACATTAATAAATTTCCTGAAGTGGCTGCGTTGGCTTAGGTCGTGGACTGTTTCCCTCTTTGAGGGTTTTAACCACTTCAAGAATATTGGTGTATTGATTTGTGATCTATTTGCGAGCGGTGTCCTTTTGTGTTATATCTAAGGAACTTACCCTCTAAATTCCTACAAAAGCAAGATGCAAGATATATCAAAGTGCATTGATTTTTCTAATTCCTCTTTAAAAACACGTGAAAGGAGTATTGATCACTTACCCAAATAAAACATCAAACTCTCAAGATCCTACTCATTTTTTTTTCTCACCAAACAGTTATAATATTGATCATAGAGGAGTTAGGTCCTTAAGGGCCTCATGTATACACGGTATAGCTAAACCAAAGACGCAAAAAATTTGATTTCACAATAAAATTCCTTTTATGGGAACCATATTTATGTCATAGGTTACATTGATTGATGGTTAGAACTCCATTTTCTTGTTGAATTATTGCAATAAGTGATAGAGACGGTAAAATAACTCTATCAATGAGAGATAGAGAAACAAAGTATTAGAGTTAATTTTTTAGCTCAAATTAATCTTGGATCTGACATTGAATCAAAGGTGGATCTAACTCGAAAGTAATGTAAACAAGATAGAGAAAAAATAAAGACTCAAGTAGAAAAAATAACCAATGATTAACAAGAATTTAAGGTCAAACCAAAGGATTCATCCCCAATTCCTATTTACCAAAATTTCCTTCTATGGCTGAGAATCCAACTCCATAGATTTTCCCAAGATTTGTGCAAATGGAGGGGTGGACCGTTCACTAAATTTCCTTAGAGATCAATTCTAGCATGCTTTATTAAATTAACTAGGAGGAAAATATGTCGCATACCTTTTACCCCTAAAGTTTTATGGTGATCTCGACTGATGTAGTAGCTGAGAATCCTTTTCTAACACCTAGATGTTTTGCCTCTCCTATTGGCATATGTATCTTGCACACATGATGAACAAAGAACCAATTATATCCTCCTATCAAAGTACTATTAGAGTTAAATGATATATCTACATCTGATTATCCAAATTAATATAAATCTAATGAAACATGTACAACAAATGACAAAAATTAGGGGAGAATAATGAATCATTTTTTAAGAAGAGTAGAACAACTTACAATGATACCTTGGGTGTAAGAGATCCTTTACAATACCTTGCCCTCAACTCCTCCTTGGTTGATAGTAAGGTTTCCTATAGCATGTATGAAGTATGCTTGAGAATTTAACCAACATTTCATTTCATGTCTTGCACTATTCTTCTCCCCTAAGGAATTGCCTCATCATGTAGGCATTGGTAAGGAGATGGGAGGATGAATGTGGACATCTAGGGCCTAAAGAAGTTAATACTTCAAAAAAAATATTGAATCATTTGACAACGTATCACATCCTCTTATACTTTATCTCCTTGGAATTGAGAAATTCTAGAAGTTAGGGACTTCCATTTCTCTTTCCCATTGCATTTGGAGTAATGGTGGAAGTTTCACCATTCATGGAAAGCTGCAAATTGTTGATGCATCACCTTATTTAGGGTCACCTAGAGCAGTAGAGCTCTTAACATTTCCATCCCAAAATGAGAAGTAGGGTGTCTCATCATGCTAATGTAGGTAAGTTTCTCCTTCATCTCAAGGATGTCAAATACGGTTATAATACTCCATACAGATCCCCACTTCCATCCATGAAGGAAATTATTTTTGTTAATTATTGTTATTTAAAATGTGTCTTTTGAAACATAATTGGATTTGACTTGTAAGGCACTAGAATTTTGTAGACACACACCTCAAACTTGCAATTCTAATAAATCCTTGTGAAATTTGTACTAAAATTTTAGAGATGAAAAATACCAAAACATATGAGCTAGATTACATGTTAAAAAATAATATATGTAACCATTTAGTTTATATCATTGTTGTTTGAACCAGACTAGAATTGGTGGAAGAGGTAGGTTTGGCCATTTTGACCCCAAACCCAGTGTATCGTATGCTGTGGATCCGGAAAAGGCTGATTTAATGTCAAACTTGTTCTTTTTGTGAGTCGGCCAATTTTGTATGTAACTAATAGATATTATACAATCCAACCAAGGACCCTTCAAAACAAAATTGTTTTAAGAAAAAAAAGTTTATGATGTGGCAACCTAATATTCAACACCAGGGCCCTAATAATGGTATGTAATTAATGGTAATGTTAAATTTTTGATGTAAAAGAGACATTTCCCTTTATGAAAATTAAAGACAAAGGAGACTCTCACTTCTACATAAATTGTTAACATTACCATTAATTATTTCAGCATTTTCGCAAGTGGTTTGAACCATAATGGATTTCATAAAAAGAAGGTAAATCTTTAGATCTCACTTAAAATCTATTCACTATTCGGTGGATTGAATGTTTCCATTGGATTCTGTCTTGTATGAGTGTATGGAACTAGCATTTAATGAAGAGCACCAAGCCATCTATATATATTGATATTAGTGGCATTAATTGTTTAACTTATCTATCATTGCCCTAGTAAAATGTACCCATGATTGAAACAAAATCTTGATTTGACATTTTAAGCTTTCCCTATGTTATTTTAATGTTTAGAGGTTTATGATATTGATAATAAGAATTACAATATAGACGCTATTTTCATGTTATGTATATCTTTTTTGTAACAACATTTGTATGGACTTAAGCCATCAACAAACTTCTTTGTTGATGTAATTTGGTTAAAAATGTATTGTGATAAGTGTTATTTTGATTATATACACTCATACATGAACTTCAAAATATTTCGATATGTATTGTTAGTTTAAAATTTTTGAATACAATTTTTTTGTTTTTGTGTAATAGTTTTTTATCCAAGATTTTTCCTCGTTACAATCTGATTCTAACAAGTTCTGATACAATGGTTCTAACAAGTTCTGATAGATCCGTTCTGTCTAGATAACATTTATACTAGTACAACCACATTAAAAATATTAATGTGGTTGATATAGCCCAACTTTCATAAATAAAACAAAAAAACTATTGCAACATGAAGAATGACTTATCAATGTACACATTTACATGATTAACCATGTATAAAAATGTTATGGGTCAACTTTAACTTGAGAAAAAAAAGAATTACACATGTTATTTTAAAATGAACCATTTTGCTATATAAAATTTGTTTATATATTAATTTATCCATCTAATTAGAATATGAACATATTAGAATTGGAATAATCTCAAATCCATAGGACATTGTTGGGCGGGGAGGCATGTGGGCCAATCTAATTTAATTTGAGAAAAAAAAAGGAATTACACATCTTATTGTAAAATGGACCATTTTGCTAAATAAAATTTGCTTATATATTAATTTCCCCATTTAATTAGAATATGAACTTATTAGAATTGGAATAATCACAAATCTCTAGGAAAATGGTGGCACTGAACCACGTTTAAATTTATTAAAAGTCACTGCAACCTAATAAATTACATATACTCACCATATTACCATATTCCCTTGAGAATCAATCTAAATTGTCAATTAAAACAATAAAAAAAATCAACAAATCCTGGTCCACCTTAAATTGAGATTAAAAAACCTTAAACAACAATTTCTAACCCCAACAACTAATAATTATTGGGAAAATAAATAGACGTAGTCAAAGTAATGTATGTTCTAGGTTTAGCGTTTTAAAAATAAGCGGGGGAATCAATAAATTATTTTTTACATACTGGGAATCACTTAATTTTTTTTATTTCAATGTTCAGAGGAATATTTCAGAAAGATTCATGGTGCGCCATATTATGAAAATTTGTCAAACTTTTTCAAGTGACATTTCACTTTACATGTTTCGAGACTGGTGGTACTTCATTTTTAGATCATATTTAATGTACCACTATCGCTTCAAAACGTATTTCATTTAAATATAATATGGTAATACGAAGATGAGTGAACATCGAGTAATTTGGAGCATTGACATGAACTGTCTCGACAATACATACGATTCTGTCCAGATAATTTCAGGCAAACAATACAGCAGAGCCCTCATTCACCCGAATTTGAAATAAAGCTTGAAAATGAAATCGTCCATGACATATGTGCAAATTAGACTGGCATAGTTGAATTTGTTTCCATAACCTCTTAAATAAAATATTAAATGATCAGGATGGGGTCTTCGAGAGCTGATTGGTGTGTAGCGTTTTCCTCGCATATATCTTGCATCTTGAGCTGATTTCTCTAAACAATAGAGTTCATTAACCATATCTGCGTATTGTCAGTTATGGTGGATTTCATCCATTATTTAATCTTCAGAGACCATTAAAGTTGTTAATGCTCTGCATATGGGTTGGATCAGAAAGCATATATTCAAACTCATTCGTCTCTGCCGCCAATGCTGATTCCCTGTTGAACTCTTTAAGCCCAAAATAGGTCAGACAACCAGATGGAGAAGAGAAAAGACTGCAGTCGGGAGAGGATAGATTGTTCAGATTCGACGAACACTAGGATAAGATAAAGTAGCCGAGTCTCTTCCAAAATAATGTGAATCTAGGGATCTCTGGTCTGCTAAATTCCACATAGAGCAGATAGAGTTTCCGGTTTCTGTTTCAAGAGGATTGACATCTGCCATCGCCAAGGCAGTGCGCTTCGTTTGATTTAGAATTACTCCGTTGCAACGATTTGGTCTTGCCATTTCAGAGTATCACACCGCCGTTATTTTGACGGTAGTTTTGAGCACATGATCTTGTAGGGCAGAAGGAGGTTCTGAGTTTTTCTTCAGATTTTCCGTGCTCAAATTGGGTTGAGACTCGTTTGTTGGGAGCAGCTTCTTGCTCGGACGACTGTTCCAGTAGTTCTTGATCTCGTTATCAATTCACCAAGGGAGTCGTCCCGCTATCAGTGACCACCTACAGTCATCCATTTATATATTTACTTACATGGCACTCCTCGTTCGAAATTCTATCGTAAACATTCCAATCCTCCACTTGCGGAATCAAATATCAACGTCCACCTGTACAATACTAAGTTTCCGAGTTCAGACACCTTCAAGTTCTATATCTATGAAAACTTGATCCTTCCGGTTCTATATTTACCAAAATAAGAACCTATACCCTGTCCCAACTGAAAAACCAATAAATCATGTTAACTTGTTTTCCACATTAACGCGATGCAGCTTAATAAATCATGTTCATTTATTTTAGATGGAAACTTATTTTAAAGTTTACAAATTTTGGCTAATTTTACTAGTCTGAAAATTGTAAAATATTTGGAAATAATTGTAAAATATTTGGAAATATTTTCGTAAAGATATTTAGATTTAGGTAGAGGAGGAATGAGATATTTAGATTTCTATTAATTTTATATAGTCTATATAAAATTTTGGCAATTTTTAAGTTAAAATAATTTTATAGTATAAAATATAAGCTAATCATTTTTTAGAAAAACCAAAATTAACAAAATCATTTGCAACTCTTTCAGCACAATTACGACTTGCCAAACAAAATATATTGAGTGATTTAAGCTCTCAATACACATTTGCTTCTACATTCATAAAGTAGTGTTACAGATTTGTTTAGATTCACCTGCTTTTTTAGGAAGAAGTCTCCATTCACAACTCCATGATTTCCGAGGTAGTCAGAGAGAATCATATCCTCCATTTTCATCAAGGCGCCGCGGTTGAGGCCTTGTTTTGAGCAGCGAGGAGATGTACCCATATTGGATATTCTTCGCCTGTAATTCCACACAATTGGTGATCTCCTCTGACCTCCTCGCTCTGATGGCGGTTGAGTGTATATATAGAGACCCAAAACGTGAGTGATGACCATGTTATCACTTCAAGATTCTAGACTATGACAGGCACCCCTGTCCCTGTAATTCCAGGCGCAATATTGTTAAAGGTACCTTTCCAAACTGTCATATTTTTTTATAATATTGGAAATCGTATGGGTAATCAACTGTTAGTTATGAGGCCTAGAAGATCTGCAAACCAACTGTGGTGGTGCATTATCAGGTTGAATCTCCTATAAAAGTTCGTGCAAGATTCCTTCTTGTTCTTGTTCATCATTTTCCACTTGTTGTTCTTCATGCTCCTGAATTTGTTGTTCATTTTCTTGTATTGGTGGCATTCTTTCCTGCTGCTCTTCAAACCTATCAATAACCTTCTTGACTTCCAACTCACCTACAGTCCTCTTGAACATTTCTGACTCATTAAATATAACATCCCTACTTCTAATAATTTTATGTTTGACTGGATCCCATAGACGATAACTAAAATCTTCATCCGCATATCCCAAAAAAATGCATTTCATAGATTTATCATCTAGCTTAGTTCTATTTTCTTTGGGAATATGTATGAATGCTTCATCCAAAGATTCTTAAGTGAGAATAATTCAAATTCTTACCAGTACAAACTTTTTCAAGGATACTGCCATCCAAGGCAGTAGTTGGAGATCTATTTATGAGGTAGCAAGCAGTCCTAACTGCTTCAGCCCAAAAGTTCTTCTCCGAACTGGAATTGGACAACGTACTTTGCACCTTTTCCATAATGGTGTGATTCATACTTTCTGCAAAACCATTCTGTTGAGGAGTACCAGGTACAGTCTTCTCATGCTTTATGCCAAACTTGTTACAATACTCCTTAAATGCATTTGAGCAATATTCTCCACCATTATCTATTCTTAAACACTTCAGTAATTTGTTAGTATCTCCTTCAACAACAACAAGGAATTTTTGAAATATTCCAAACACTTCACTTTTATTTTTCATAGGATATGCACAAACCTTCCTGGATGCATCATCTATAAATGTTACAAAATATGATGCTCCCTCTAATGATTTGATGTTAACAGGCCCAAATACATCTGAGTGTACCAATTCTAACACTTTTTTTTTTGTCATGGCCACCTCTAAGGAATGAAACCCTTCTTTTTTTATCATATATACAATGCTTATAAAGATCATGATTGTAGGATTTCAAACGTGGCAATAAATTTTTACCAACAAGGATTTTTAAGCCCTTCTCACTCATGTCACCTAAACGCTTATGCCATAGATCTGTTGAATTTCCTTCTTTTGTGACAACAGCCAAATCTGATTTTCTTATCACTGCCTTCAATGTGTATAATGTTTTTATCTTGGTTCCTTTGGCCACGACTAATGCATTTGCTAATTTTCCAGCCTCCTTTTCCAAAGCTTGTGGAGTAGCCTTCATCATCCAGTCATCCCATAGAGATTAAACTGATGCGCATTTCTGGTACATGCCTAACCTGTTTCAGCAATATATCTTGTCCATCTTTTATCTTGATCTGGACATCTCCAACTCCAACAATACTACAAAAATGATTATTCCCCAAATGCACTCTACCATAATCACCAGGATTATATGAAACAAAACTATCTTTGCATGGGGTTACATGGGGAGATGCCCCAGAGTCAAGGATCCAATCAAAGCTACTGCCAGATGTGTATACACATGCATCCTCTACTAAAACAATAAACAAAACATCACCATTTGCAGCTACAGTAGTAGTCTCACCTTCATTTCTGCTGAATGACTTGTGATTTGTATTAGATGGTCTCTGATCCTTTTGTCCTTTCTTCCAAAATTGATATTCTTTCTTCATGTGACCAAGTGTGCCACAATGAAAGCAGATGATACTTCCTCTCCTTGATTTTGATCGGCCTCTCAATCTTGATCGCCCTTGCCGGCCTCGATCCATTCTCCTACCATAATCAGTCAGAGCAAGAGCTTCTCCTGCCAGGTTTTTTGCAATTGACTTGCGTCGCAGCTCCTCATTCATTAAACTGCTGCTGACATCATCAAACTTGAGGGTCCCTACAGTTGTTGAAGTGATCATAGCTACAATTAAATTTTCCCAGCTATCTAGCATAGAACACATTAGCAAAATAGCTCTAATTTCATCATCTAAAATGATTTTAACATAGGCAAGCTGATTAGTAATAATATTAAATGCATTCAAGTGCTCAACCACTGAAGCACCCTCCTTCATTTTGAGATTATAAAGCTTCTTCATCAAGAACACATTGTTTGATGCTGTATTTTCTCATATATATCATGGATCTTCTTCCATAATCCTTCAGTTGTTTTTTCTCCAGACACATTGAAATACACATTCTTTGTTGAATATTGGCAGATTGTTGCAATCGCCTTTCTATCTAGCTTATTCCATTCTTCATTTGTCATCGATGAGGGTTTCTTTGTTGTGCCCTCAATCGGCAAATATTGATCCTTCAAAATCAATATATCCTCCTATGTGATTTCCATAGGGAAAAATTAACCCCGCTCAACTTCTCCATATCTATAACTGTTGTCTCCATTTTAAATATATTGATGCCCAAAAACAAAAACTCCACTTAAAAATAAAACTTTTAATTATTACTCTTTAAAATTTAGTATTAATGGCCTTCCTCCTTTTTAAAATACCCTTTTCAAAATTCCTACTCCTTTTTAAAATATACATTTCAAAATTCCAACGTATAATTATTAACCTTTTCACATTTCACACATACATATGTTGGTTTGTATACATGCAAGCTTGATAATAAAAAAAAATTAGGAACTCCACATAAAGCACTTATGCACTCCACGTTTTAGGCTTCATGGCACGTTTCACCATATGTCCACGACATTTTTATTTCTTGCAACATCTATCTTAACCTTCCTCAGCTATTTCCTGAATAGATCCTTTTCTTGGACTCTCTTCTTTGCAGCGATTTTTGATTTCCTGGACAGATCATTCAACAGCTCCAAAGGTAATAGGCAACGTTTTAATGAATGTTGCCAGAGTAAGGTGATGGCACTAAGCAGCTTCCACGGTGGATATTCGACCCTATCTCCGATACCAGTTTTTAGTTCAGAGCATACATAACACACAACAGATTTATACTTAGATACTAAGATGACAATAGTAGAGAATAATTGATAGAGACAGACAAATGGAGAAACAACATGATTACTTAGTCAAAAACAACGGAATAGATAAAACAATCACTGGAGAACAAAACTCACTTAGAATTACAAAACAGGCTTGGGCCTTGGCTTGCTATCGCTAACCAAAGAAATTGCAAATTTATAGAGGTAGAAGAAGGATCTAGAATCATGTGATTCAGATGGATATCTAGAATGATATAGAAACTAATGGTGGTGTAGAAAGATCTAGAATCCTAGAGATCTAGAAACTAATGGCAGTGTAGAAAGATCTAGAATCCTGCATGTGATTCATGAATTTGGCTTCACACTTAACATCAACTACCGTGGCAGATTGTCAAACATGTTTGGCACTCGCAAATTTCTCAAATACAAAACCATCTTTATAGGATTTTAAGTCACATGGTTGCATTGAAAATACACCATCATTTTAAGATTTTAAATGACTAGTGGAAAAATGGTTGAAAAGAATTATGGTCATCAAAATCAAAATCATAGCCACTGATGTCTTTTTAAATTGATTATTCTTAAGTCATTGGTAATAAATTATTAATAGAAATGTTTGATGTCATTTTAAATTGATTATGCCCAAATCATTGGTAAATGATTATCAATAGAAATGTTTATATTAATGCCAAATTATTAATGGAAATGTTTATATTATTAGACCCTGCCTAAAGGGTCTGGCGCATAGCAATCGATTTTACCAATAAGCATTTGTTTGACACTCAAACCAATGATTATTTTTTCATTTTAATCGAAGTTTGTTTATATTAATGAAATATTTTTTCTTTTTAACAAAGGAGCGAAATCAAATATTTCTCTTTTTAACCAATCAAAGAATTGAAAGGATTCATTGTCTTATTCGGCCTCATATCGAGGCCAAAGGAATTTAAAGACAATTAAATTGAACCATTTTTCATTTTGAAACTTGTAATAATGAGTAAAGACTTCATAGAAATGTTCATATGGATTACGGTTGGTTTAATGTTAACATCAATTCATAGACATTAAATATTTGTAACATGTATATCAGATATCGGAGTTTCAATCTGAGTTTCAATAAGATTGAGTCAGTATATTTTTTTATTTGAAATACAATTTTTGACGTGTCTAGAGAACGACTATCGTGTCAAAATTGTGGTTTGCCCATACTTAACGATTGCTGACAACAGCAAGGACAGGTACAGGCTGCTAATTTATTGATCTTGGAACGACTGCCGTGTCAAAATTGTGATTTGCATGAGAACCATACTTGATGATTGTTGACAACGTTAAGTAAAGACGGGTACGGGCAGCTAATTTATTGATCTTGGGACAGGTACGGGTGACTAATTTATTGATCTTGGATGGTATTACCTATTCATGGTCCTGGTGATCATGATATCTATTGTTTCCTTATGCCTTTATGCTGAGCATCGTTGTCTGAATTATGTTCTCTTCTATAGAAAATTGAAAGCTCTGTTCAAGAAACACGACCAGAAGACAACACCTCGAGCTCTTTAGTCGCGAGTTTGGTATGATTATTATTCCTCTATTCGTATCAATCTTCATGTATGTCTTAGTTTAGTAAACGAAGCCGACAATTTTGTATAGAACCTTGTTGATCTTGCAGGGAGTGGGCACGCATCTCAATCTCTTTTAGCAGGAGTTAGATTGAAGGAAGGTTGCCATATTAATCACAGATTGCTTACCTTGGGCACTGTGATCAGGAAGTTCAAGTCTGTTTCTATCGTTTCCTATTTTGTTTTCAATGTTGACGTTCGACTTCATTCTGTGTAATATTAGGTTCCAATTTCCGTAAAAAAAATATTTTAGACATCAAGGATGAAGAACACTGGCATTGTCTATGTTTCTGAAAATATTATGAATTGTTGACACTATTTATGGCTTCAAAGTTAGATGTTCTTGTAGTTTGTATTGATCAAATTTGTCAACTACTTTTGTTACAATGGAAACAATAAAACTAGGAATGGTCGCATTCCATACCGAGATTCTAAACTAACCTAAATTCTTCAACATGCATTGGGACAGCAATGATATGTACATTGAGTCGTGCACCGAGCCATGTTGAACAGTCACGGAATACTCTCTTCTTTGCTAGCTGTGCAAAGGAAGTTGTGACTAGTGCACATGTCAATATAGTTATGTTAAACAAGGAATTATTTAAGCACTTGCAGAAAAAAGTGGTCAGGCTTGAAAATGAATTACGAACCCCTCGGCACTCCGCTCCTGTGAACTCCACTCCCTCTTAGTACACTGAGGCTTTTTTGAAGGAGAAAGATCTCCAGATTCATAAGGTCTTCTTACATTTTTCATTAATTATTCTATGATGTTCACCATGTTTACTGTAAACCTAGCTAATCTACGCTCTTTATTTGAACTAGTCAACTCTGTATCCGTGTGGATAATATTCAATGATTCTTGCTTTGATGAGGGGTTTGATGTCACCTAATATTCTAGATGGCCTAAGAGATCAAGAAGCTGACTCAACAAAGAGATGTTGCACAAAGCCAATTTGAGGACCTGCTTCGGAGCATTGCTAGCAGTCAAGGGTCAAGAAGATGGGTAACTAGTTTTCTTCATCTCTTGAGCTAGATGTAACCTGTTCTTAGCCATTTTCAGGGATGCAAAACTTATTTCTATTTATCTTTTTTTCAACTTACTCAATTAATCCCAGTCACACTCTTGCTCGAAAAATAAACTCTTGTGAAGATGAATGTGCAATGTCGGATGTGTCCAGCACAGGGCATGATATGGATTCAGATGACTTGCAATTTCCTACACTGCATAACTTTGACAACGAAACAGTGATTCAGACAAGCAGTGAAATTTTTTATCATCAAAGCATCCAAAAACATCAAGAAGAAGCTCTTTTACAGTCACATGAATTTCAACAATCCTCAACCTCCACACCCGAGAAGCATCATGTTAGGGATTCCACCTCAAATCCCCTACTATTGGTTCAAGAAATTAGAAAGTTGGAGTATCTATAGGAGGAACCTGGTAAGGATGTTAGTAAAGCTTTGGAAACCCTTGAGAAAGAAGTCCAGTGCCTTGATATCGTTGAATCGGGTAAACCCAAGAATGATACAGCATCGTTTGTGACACAGTTTAGAGGAGAAATTCGAGCGTTGTGTTCAAAGGAAGAAAATTCAAGCCCGGACGAAACTGCTTCCAGAAGCCTAGTAGATACAACGCTCAAGGAAGATATTTCAAGACTGAATGGCTCAGGGGATCTCCATAAATTAACTGATATTGATGCAACAATGGCTACATTGGAAGAGCAACTTCAAAATGTGCAACAGTCCATTGAAAATATTATACTTCGTATTTAATTAGATTCCCCTGGCTCATATTAAATTGGGCTTATTTAAGATGGCTCTCTAACTTCCAGTTCATGGAAATCACACCTGAGTGTAAATGAACCAAAACTTCTATTGATTAGAGATTCGCTCAGAGATTTGGAAACCCTGCGTAAAAGCTGTTTATTTTGTCAGTTCATACAAAATTAAATTCTGAGCATTAGTATACGAAGGTGTTGCAAAGGTATTCGATTCCTTTGGGAAACGAAATCCATGTTGAGACCAACTTGAGATGTGATTGAGCGCATTGCTAAATCGAGGATGGACTGATTGGTACCATAGGAACTAGTCTATGTTCCGAGTCAGGTTTGAAATGGGGGTTTGATCGGAGGTTTGCATAGAAGTTCTGTTCTGGACTTCTCTGATCTATTCACACCAGAGACAAGTGTGGTGTAGAGTTACGATCCAGCTCAGTTTTGGGTTCCTCAGATGCATTAGCATTTGAAGTAAGGCGTGGCAGAGAAATTTTATACCAAAACCATCACTCATTTGACCAGACCGCATTAGATTTAAGGACCAGAACCATCACCCTTCTGACCAGACCGCATTATATTTCTGTTAATCCTGATTTCATCGACCTGGGCGGACTGGTGGAGCAGAGAGCATTACGAGTGTCAGTGATGGAGTGCTTCCCATTTCATCAATCAGTTGAAGAGGTGATGAAGGAATCTGATCTTTCATCGGTGGATATCATTAGCTCTAGCAAAGATTGCAGGATACATAGAATTCAAGAGAAGATCAGTCATCCAAACTTGTACAATCACCTTCCTCCTGGCCTTTCGAATTTGTGAAACAGAGAATGCAAATAATTGAAGTCCGGGACAACTGATATGTCTCCTTAGTTCACATAACTCATTTTTTCCTACTACTCAAAGCTGATCCTTCAAATGCAATATACATGGTGGTAGATAGCGGTGGTTTTTCTTATCCAAGAAAATAAAAAACTGTAATTTAAATTCAGTGTTCTGCTATTTTTCAAGTTGTGAGATTCATGTTTCAATAAACTGATTGATTTTATACTTAGTGATTCATGTTTCAATAAACTGATTGACTGATTTTATACTTAGTGATTCATGTTTCAATAAACTGATTGATTTTATACTCAGTGAAACATGAAGGGACTACAAAACTAAATTGTAAAACTAAAGCTACTAACACCATTGAATTCTCTCTGTAATAGTGATGGTTGAAGCCTCCCCGTTCTTGGATCTCTGAGAAAAACAAGATGGCAAGGATGTGCAAAGCTATGCTACATCAGAGAGCTTTACAAGCCCAAACATCTATGGGCCAGAATGATATCAGCATATTAATACCAATATGGATGCCAATTATTCTAACTTTTCCCTCAGAATAATCCCTCATATGTTCGAGCAAAATTGGGATACGATGCGATTATACTAGAGTTAATGCACCAGATCCCATCAGAACTCTGCAGTTAAGTACAATGATGTGTGGTTTGATGGTAAGTCGACTTGGATGAAGCCTAGGAGACCGTAGTTCAGCACGTGAGACTAGCTCTTGCTAAAATCATAGGATCTTAGTATAGCGACTTGCAGGTAGTTTGATGTACACCTAGTGTTATAGAGGCATCTATGAGGATTAATCCTAGTTCTCCCATAGATTAGGACTGGCAGTTACCGATTCACCATGTGGTTAAAAAAAAAATTGTGGCTTAACAATTACTGAATCCAGTTCAAGTTCAGAACCGGCTACATTCTGGTTAAATCCTCAATCAATCCAGCTTAATCGGGAAGTGTTTGACCACAGTTCCTGTCTCAGGAAGCTTCCCAGAGGCATGAACAAATTCTGGTTGATCATCGTTCAAACAACTACATGAGTACTATCAATACAGGCTCTCCAAAACAGGCATGTAACTGCATCAACCGCTCACAATTACTGCATTCCATTGCTCATAATCAATATACCTCCTATGGTGCAAACTTGCATATTTACAATGGGATGGTGGCCTCTGTAGTCTCTGTGTGAAATGCAGATGAATAGTCATATAAGACTAGGGAACCCATCTGCAGTATTAGCCAAAAGTGATAATTCACTCACTTTTTTTGCATCTAGCTCGTCTGAGGTGGAAAATTATGAGTCAGCCTGGATGAATGCCTTCAGTTCAGAAAGTAACAACTTGGGAGCCTATGGAACGAAAATAATGAACAACACGCTCACTGCAAACCCCAAGACAGTCATGCTCAAATTAATGGCAGAGCTTGTAGTTCTAATTCTATGGTGTTCCGTGTCCCAATTTAGCTAAAGCATCATCCGTTGATTGAGTTCCAGCTTCACTACCAGGAGCAGAGCAAGCCAATACAGAGTTTGTTTACAAAGACTCGTTTCTGAATGCCCCCCATCTATCCTTTGCTGCATGAGTACAGAAGTGAATACCGTGCCTGTTGATGCCAAGCAGATTAGCATGATGCAATGTTAGCTGGTGTGCTTGAATGTTAACTGTATGCTTGAGGCTTATGTGCAATGTTATGGAGAAGGGTTACATGCTATGTTATGAAGATGCAACAATGAGGACAGCTATGTTATGAAGATGGAGCATTGAGCCGCAACAATGAGGACACGTGATCTTCATGTGAGAGCCCACATGGTCTATCATGTTTCATGTTGTTTATTGTATACCTCTTTAATGACTATAAGCTCTATTGTGTTACTTAATACCTGCTTAATTAAGTATACCCTCAAGGCCATGTAATTAATATGATTATTATATTGACTTTTATGGGTAATACATGCAGGGGCTAAGATGGCTTTCAAACTGGCTATATCTACATCCGTTCACCACCCACTCGACGCCTTTCAAGTGGTTGGAACAGTGAGCCCACATACAGACCTCTTAGGATCTCATCAATTTAATGGGAGTATGGAGCAATATTGAGACGCTGAATACGACACCTATATTAACGAGTAGTATAAGCCATAGTTTTGTCCACCATAAATTTATTCTTTTGTGCACACTTCGGGGATGTCTTCGACCGACGACCTCTATGTAGAATGAGCTGCATCCTTCTTTTGCTAAGAAACAGATAAGTGATGGGTGCTTGAAGCTGGCTTATTGAAGTTGTAATATGTGCATATTGAAGCTGTAGTATGTTTCATTTTATGACAGACTTCCTAATAAATATATTAACAACCACGTAATACAAATCTCTAGTACTAATTGTGTAAGCATTAGTACTAGTTTCCAGTTCGAGGTTAGGTAATCAACAAAAGTGTCCATTTTGAATAAATTAATATTTCAAGGTTAGGTAATCAACAAAAGCATCCATTCTGAATAAATTTATACTTCAAATGCTTATGTGAATAAATTAATACTTCAAGGTTAGGTAATCAACAAAAGCATCCATTCTGAATAAATTTATACTTCAAGTGCTTATGTGAAGGAGAACACATCCTTATTGTTCGATAAACTAGTTGATCAATCTGACCTGCACCAGAACAAAACTATCTTTCCTCCACCGGTGGGGTATTTGAATGGCAGCGGTTGTCTAAGCTTACTGGACTTGTTCCTATCACTGGAAATCTCTTGGTCAAGGTTTGAAGTAAGGAAACGACTTTTTACATGTTTTCCTTATAAGTGTATTTGGCTTTCGGAGGCCACATTCACTATTTAAAGTTTGTTTCATGTGCGAGGGCCTTAGTAATATTAATTACCTGGACTAAAACCATATAGCATAAAGGACATTCCCACAAGAACAATCTTGCTTTGAGTAAAATAGTGCTCTAAATGAGCCTCCAAGTCTTTTTGCGCATATTTTGATTTCCACTCAAACGAGTTTCGGGATTCTCTTGGTCCCAGATTATGTGATAACCTATTTCAAATCGATATAGATATGCATGTTGGTTTGTAGGACAAACAATTAAGCTGCACTCTACCTTGTCCTGGATTTAGGTGAACTTCATTCGATTTTGACTATATTTCTCCTATAGGGCCGAGATTGGTTTCAACACTATAGGTACATTGTATAGCATGGAACCAACAACCACGAAATCATCAACCACATTTCAAATCTATATAAGCCGTCACAATACACAGTTCATTACCTGCACACTAGTAACATCAATTCAATTCAGTGGGAGAAGGCAATAAACTCACTGTGCAATATGACTATAAGAGACCAAAGTGCAATCAATAAAGTGCATAACCTTGTAAGGAAAATCTTAACAGGCATAAAATAGAAGAATCAAGTTGTCGGGGTCAACCTTGGGACTACTACTTCTAGCCACTGGATCAAAGCCTGAGACCATCTCAAAAGCAAGCAGATTCAACCTACTATTCATAATCAAGAAGAAGAATTTTCCGAATTCATCCAAGATTGACTTCGGGTGAACAGAGATAGATTGGACCTATTAAGCTAACCTGAATCAGAGCCAATCTACTATATTCCGCCATAGCTAACCTGAATCAGATCCAATCTGGGCTACCTCAGACCTGAGGGCGGATAAACTAGATCCCTCGCTGGTGAATCTAGAACTTTATTCTAAAAGTGCTTACTAAGCATGATAGGGACTTGTTGCTTGCAACTCCCCTTGTTGATGATAACATTTTGGGAGACAAATCTAATTAAATTTTATGCGAACACGTATCGATCACTATTGCGAACTGAAACACTTTGTCTTCACACTGAGAGTGTGATATGTGACTATGTAATAACTAATCAATGGTTAATATCATAACTATAATAGTAAATGTGGTTTTAAAAAGTGAATAAGTGGTAATAATATAGATATAATATTAATAATAATAAAAATATTATTATTATTATAATTAATAATAATTATTATTATTATAATTAATAATAATTATTAGTTTAGGAGTTTTTTGAGAAGATTTTTTGGTTTAATGATAAATCACACTCGTGGGTTGGAAAAGCTTTGAAAAATGCATTTTAATGTGATTTACACCGAAATATTTTCTCAAAAAACTTGATATGGATCACAAAAACCTAAACTCAACATTTTAGGAGTTGTTTTTAGTGCGACTTTTTGGAAGCCTTTTCGGTGAGTTTTTCCGCTCAAATTTCTCTAAAATCCAGTAGCAATTTAATGAGATCATAAGCTTGATGGGGTAATCCCTGCACAATGAAAGTGTACTAGGGGCTTTTAAGGGTGCTAAATTGAAATATGTAGTTAAAAATCAGTTTAAATAACACTAATCAAGATTTCACCTCAAATTTTTTGGCTTGATTGAGGCACCAGAAAGTCCAAAAGATCACACTAAAGACAACTCCATTAATTTATATTAATTATCCTTAATTATTTATTATAAAATAGTTATTATTAATACTAATTAACTGTTATTACTGCGATTATTATTATTTTTTAATATTAGTACTATTATTAATTTTATTGTGAATTAAATTAGATATGATTATTAATTAAGTAATATTAATAATAATTTATTTATTTATTTTTATTTTTAATTAGCTATTATTAATTATTAAAAATTATAAATATTATTTTTTATAATTTATATTAATTATCGTTAATTAATTAAAAGAAAAAAATATTGAATTTAAGGATTAAAATTATAAATTGTATGCATAGTATTATATTTTACAAATATGAATTTTTAGATTAATAAACCAAAGGGATTGATATTATAAACCCAAGGAAATAATAAATGGAAGAGATTAATACAGAAACCCAAGGCATTATCAACCCAAAGGAATAATATTAAACCCAAGGGATTAATATTATAAACCCAAAGGAATAATATTAAACCCAATGAATTAATATTATAAACCCAAGCTATATAAACCTTAAGATAAATATTATAAACCCTAAAATAATCATGGTTGACCATGGTTGATTTTCATATTGAGCCAATATTTGTCACAATGCAATGTTGGAGTATGGTTGACCATGATTTATTTTCATATGGAGACAAAATTTGTCACAATGCAACATTGGACCATGGTTGATTTTCATATTGAGAATATTTGTCACAATGTGATGTTGGACCATGATTATAAACCCAAGGGATTTATATTAAACCGAAAGATACCCTACGAATATGAACCCTTAGATTAATAAACCTAAGGGGTTGATATTATAAACCCAAGGAAATAATAAATCCAATGGATTAATACTAAAAACCGACGACATTATAAACCCAAGGGAATAATATTAAATCCAATGGGTTAATATTAAAAACCTGAGGTGTATAAACCCTAAGATAAATATTATAAAACCTAAAATAATCATGATTGACCATGATTTATTTTCATATGGAGAAAATCTTTGTCATCATGAGACATTAGACCATGCTTGATTTTCATATTGGGATTTTTTTTGTCACAATGTGATTTGGACCATAATTATAAACCCAAAAATTTTATGTTAAACCTAAGTGTTAATATTATAAGCCCTATGAATAATATTATATCCTACTAATATGACTTTTAAAATAATAAATCCAATTGAAATTATAAACCCAAGAGATTATAAACCTAAAGAAATAACATTAAACGCAAAAAATTAATATCATAAACTCAAAATATATAAACTTTAAATTAAATATGAATATTTATACTGCCTGACTATTTAATAACCAACAAAATCTTAATATCTATTTATTAATTGAAACAGTGTAATACCATGAAGGGATATTCCCTCAACCACCATTCTACCTAGGAGACCTAGAATTTGACTTTGTTTTTTTGTTCTTTTCATTTTTTTAAGGATATATTTTATAGTTAATAGAAATTTTAAAACTGTGAAAAAATTTCTTGTATGAATTTAAATCAATCATCATAAATTCTAATAGTTGAGTGTATTCTTCTCATTGAGAAATATTAAAATATATTTAATTCTTAATATGATTACTTAATATTATTAAATATATTTTAAATATGAAATATTGTTAGCAAGTATTTTTATATAATAAAATAATAATATTATTATATAATACTAAAAGAATTGATGTTTTCTGATTACTGTGAGGACTAAATTCCAGATAAATCAATTACTCTATATTTCATAGATTGATAAGTTTTTCTTTATATAGATATAATTTAAACAAAAAAATAGTGTACACAAAATCAATGTGGTAAACATACTGAATAAATTTTGAAACCTAAAAATAGTTTTGAAACCTTGATTTCATCATTTGCATTATTAAATTAATAAATCTGTACTATCTATAAATTTGTATACCATCCATAAATTTGTATTTTTTAAAAATAGGAAATTACTCTTAATTATGCCCACTATTTTGAAAGAAGGCTTTTAGAATTTTAATTTAATTATCAGTAATTATTATGTAAATGATAGAGATTTAACTCCATAGAATATTTTGTAAGCTTGGTGGGACTAAATCATCATCATATCCAATATATCAATTGGATTGGAGCATAGAATTAAATTGACCCAAAACCCATAAACTTACCAAAATATTATATACCAAGAAATTTGGATTTTAAATTTACCCAATTTACTTATATATACAAAATACAAAATAAAAATATTATAATATGAATTATAATAAACCCATGTCAAATAAAAAAAATGATTCCAAAATTTATATATCTTTATCATAGTAACATCATATACTTTTCCATCTTCACTAATATCATAACGAATATACATATCATTTTGAAACAAGGTTGCATGGGGTTATTAATATAGTGATATGTAGTTATATTAATTATTTTAATATAATGTGTCATCTTAAGTTTTTAAATTTTCGTTAATATTAATATTAATATCACCATTATTATTATTACTACTATTATTGTGGTTTTTTATAGTTGAATATATAATGAAGATGAAGATATTATTTAAGAAAATTATTTAGTTAATTTAAATCTATAAATTGAATTAAGCTTAATAAAATCCATAGAGTGGTGAACTCATTTCTTACTTATAAATCAAGATGTTCAAATTGAATTAATCCACTGGAATTTTACTTCAAATTTCTCCATATCCCATTTATATTAGTGCATAACTTTATTTCACATACTTATCTCCCTTTTATTCAATAGTGAAAAGGGCTTCTTTACATTTCAGATCCATCTTAACTTTAGATCAATTCAGTAGAGCAATCAAATCTCTCATGATTTAAATTTTTTTTTTATGCGTAAAACTTGAGGAGAGGTTTACACAACATTTTGATTCCTCTAGGAACTTGGAAGATCATACTTAAGATGGGAATGTTGATTTTTAACAATACTATTTATATTATATATAAATTTCACATCTTTATATATAAAAGTATTCTTATTTTCAATTTTATTAAAAACTTTATAATGGACATAATTACATATTAGCAATGAGATATCTTATTTATAAACTACATTATACATAATAACATGTTTTCATGTTGTTAATATATTTTTTAATACATGTTAATATTATTCAACCCTACTGAAATTTTTTAATTGTGACATACATTGAATTTTATTATTATTTTAAATCAAATACATTAATTTTACATTAAAATTTTGAATGAATCTCCCTTTTTTTATTTTGTAATCACCCTTTTAGACTTTGATTAATTCTTCTCTTTGCGGGATGAAATATTTTATTATATATATATATGTGTGTGTGTGTGTGTATGTGTGTGTGTGTGTGTGTGTGTGTGTATGTATATATACACACACACAAACACACACACACACACCTTGACTCCTGTATTATTATTTTGTTTTCTAGATTTGACCATAAATGTATCTATAAACAAAAGTAAATATTTATATAGTGACCAACTTAGAAGTCATGAAGACTTCAATAGTGTGGAGATATGTTCTCGATGATCGACAATTATCTACACCATAAATACAACAAGGGTAAATCCATCATTCACATGCTAACACTGAAGCGTTAAATATAACTATAAAAGGGAATTAAACTTTCAATGTGTCTAAACTAGGCACTATCAAATTCTCTTATACAGAGGTCCACATACACATTGACCTCAAAACCACACACACACACACACACACACACACACATAGTATTCATGGCACAACCACAATAGAAGTCATAGATGATGACAATCAATGAAACTCAAAAAATAATTGCACAAACTAGCTAAGTAACAATGCATTCATTAGTTTATGAGTAGTCACATGGATTTGCAACCCCTTTTGAACCATGAGAGAAATCACACTTGTATCTCATTAAAAGAAAGCATGAATAATCTCATTCCTCTATAAACATTCATACATTCATTTTTATAATCACATAAGAGTATAATTCAACATTCACATTGCAAAGAAAATACAAGTAGATACACTGATGGAAACTATGGGAGGGACTCACAATCTCCATCCAACCATAGACCTGTTGCACTACAAGATTTCTTATAGTTGACCATCCATGAATTAGATTCAAAGTATGGGGAGTAATTTATTAAGGGAATTCACAATGATTTCAATCAATTGATCGGACACAAATCCAAATACCACACCATCCCCATCTCCATCTTCTTACCCATCAAATATATAAACCAAAAAAAGCTCTCCCTTTGCTTACCACGACTCTAGAGTACACTGTGTTGCACATGTTCCACCTCATAGGGCTCTGGAATGCACAATGTCTCTACTTTCTCACACAAAGGTGTTTCAAACATACATAGAGTTTCCCCTTTCCTACTTGGACTCCATAATACACTATATTCCAATTGCTTCACCTTAAAAGAATCTAGAATGCATAGTGCCTCGACCCTCTTCTTCCCTTAAACCACACTAATTCACATATACTATGTAGGAATCCAGAGCACACAACCATTTCATGCACTTAACCTAGTGGGAATTCAGATTACATTGATCCTCCACCTAAATGCTCATGCACCTATGCCAAACATTTCGCTTACCAAAACTCTCCAGTACATTTTGTTCCATATGGTCCACCTCACAAGGCTTCAGAATGCACAATATCTCTACTCATTTCTTCTCTTCACTCCTACAATCAAAACTCACAGAGTTACCACTCTATGATGTAGGAACCTAGAGCACAAAATAGTTCCATCTACTTAACCCAAAGAGTATCTAGACTACCTTGTGTCTCCACCTCCATTTATCTTTCCTTTCTTTCAAGCCATGTACCCCTGCATACCTCCTTTCCAGTGAGTGCTCTTGTGATCACGACATGCCTATATGGGCATGATATTCATACTCAACACATCCCTTCTACTTTTATGTTCTCCCACATACCTTTGATTATCGCCTAGTTCTCCCACATCATGGTTGAAAGATGAATGCATGTCTCTTTTCCGATTGGATCTTGTTTTCTTCCATTGACCCTGTTATACCCTCTTGTGCATTGACCACCCAACATTTCCTTCGATGCTAAAGATGGTATGGTCTTGTCCTCTAATTAGGAATCCCTTACTCAACTGACCTACCTAACATGCAGGCCATTAAAACAAGTCATAAAACTAGTAGCCATCAAATGAATAACCTAAATTAACCAATTCCCAAGAAACTCCTCCTCATACTTATGAATACATGTCCACTCTTATGAACCAATCATTGTGTTTACATTTCTAGAATATGTACATAAATTACAAATTCATAGTGATGGTTACAAGGGGGGTAATCAAAAGGGTTGTGACATGGAGGATATGAATCTTGTTTCTAGTAAACTTATTCATTGTTTTCTTAACCTATGAGTAAATAAATTGAATTGATTCAGACAATCTTTTCCTCCTGGTAGAGATTGTATTATTAAATTTTCAATTCAGGGGTCAATTGTATACATGTATGCCTTCCCTATTAATTGCATGTTGTTTTTTATTTAATTTTCTATATGGGTGACAAGTCCCAAATTTGTCCTCTAATTTAAATAAATATGAGGTGTGAAAAAGAAGCTAAGGAAGAGTTTTGGGGTCATTCTTGGAGTTTAAAGGTGGAAACCAAAATGTGATGTATGGGGAAAATAGATCATCTTGGATTTTTCACCCCAATTTTTTTCTTGCAAGTTTTAAAGGTTGAAACTTGTACCATAGTCAGTAGATATCTTGCTAAACATCTAGTTCAATTTTCAGATCATGGTTTACTATATTTTCATGTATATGATCTAAGGAACATGAATGCTTCTTTAGACATGTCATCTTAGGATTTTCACTGTAACTCATATTCTAAGAGGTTTGAAAGGTTGAAACTTCAACCATAATGAATGGAAATCTCACTAAACATTGTTCAAATTTGAGATCTTTGCTCTCTATAATTTTATATCCATGCTCTATGGAATTCTAGTATCCTGAATACTCTTGAAGTTAGGATTTAAGTAGGTCACCATGGTTTTTTTCTATAACTTTATTTATTTAAGGTTTCAGATGTGAAACTTGTTGAAGAATGTAACTCGTATTGGTCTTCATAATTGTATTTAACTCGTGATGTAATATAATTATAAAAAGAAAGAAAAAGAAATTATTTGTATTGAGAAATTCACTTAATAAAGCATGGGTTTCATGCTTGGGTAAATTATTTATAGGTCATATCATCCATTATAGGCTTCTAGCGTTTATATCAAGTGTCCTTGTCTATTTCATAATGTAAAAGGCCTTCCTTGGGCTTCTCTTGTCATGAAATAAATATATTTTATTGTATTTTAGGCCTTCTAGGCCTCCTCCACAAAGTCAACCTCAGAAAAGGACAAGTTGGCCTCAGTAAGGGGTAAAAACACCTATATAAAGGCAAGTTGAAATTTTAGAAGTATAAGAAATTCAATTTTAGAAGTATTGCAGGAAGGCCTAGAAGTGCAGACAGACCAAGAAGTGCAGGTAGATCGAAAAGTGCAAGAAGGACAAGAAGTGTAGGCAAACTAAAAAGTGCAAGCATACCGAGAATTGCAAGAAGACAGATAAGCGCAAGCAGAACGAAAATTTAAAAAGTGTAGGAAGGTCCAAGATTTTGAAGAAGTTGGAGCCGAACATTCTTGTTGCTGTTACGCTATCGCTGTTGAACAAAATGATAATATTGAGAGTTTATGTATAAAATTAGAAGTTGACCTGGTGGAGAAGGGAGGTTTGTCAATCTAGAGTGTTGGTCTATCTAATTTTGAATCTACTAAAGGAAGACATTTTGACTCGATATTCCTCTATATAGGGGTTTTAGCTCTCACTAAGTGCCTACATCTACTGTCCATGATCTCCATGTTTTTTTCCAGATGATTTCTTGATGAGAATAAGATAAAGGAAGAACATAAAGAATTTAATAAGAACATAATAATATCACAAGTAATTGTGAATATAAGAAAATGAATCTTCCTTTCTAATTTTCTAACATGGTATAAAAGCCAAGGTGAAGAAGGAAGAAAAAGGAAGCTTGGAGATCTATTGAAGAAAAAGGAGATTGAAAGGAGGTCATTTTAAGGAAAAAAAGATTATACAAAAAGAGAATTCTACTATTTACGAGAACTATCTTAAACTCAATGAAGGGAGAAAAAATTTTAGAAGGATCCTCAAATTATAGGGCCTGGAAAAAGACAATAGATCTCATTCTCGAAAAGAATAAAGTTTTGGATCTAGTTCAAGGAAAAATAAAAAAACTTGTAGATGAATTAGGGAAAGCAAAGTTTAGGGAAACTAGAATCTTAGCTAAGAACCTAATAGTGGATGGAGTAAAGAAAAACCTCATTCCATATATTTCCAACATATATTCCACTCAATAAATGTATGTGGCTTTCCCCAAATTATTTACCATCAAGAACATTGGTCAAATAGCAAGCCTCAATAATGAATTAAGAATTATCAAGATGGCCAAAGATGATACTGTGGCATCCTAATTTATAAGGGTATAAAAGATTAGAGATGAAATTCAAGGAATAGATGAAATTGTGCCAGAAAAGGAGCTCGTGTTTACTGCTCTTCTAGGTCTAATGAAATATTGGAGTGCTTTTGCATCAGCAATCAACAATTGGAAGGATACTCCAACATTTGAATAAATGTGGAATGTATACAATCAAGAAGAATCCCATATATCATTAGTAAACAACAAGAAGGAGGATGAAGAAGAGAACATCTCAAATTCCTATTCCTCTCATCACAAGAAGAATGGAACCTTCAAGAAGTTCAAAGGACCAAAGAATAAAGTGTACTTGTTGGCCCTGAGATGCAGCGCTACTATTTTAAAGGCTAAAGGAAGGAAATGGTCTGTTCTGCTATCGTGGAGAGGTTCCCATATGGTCCATCACCCCATGTTTCTCACTCATCCACTCCCATTCTTGTTCACTCATGGCCTAACCCAACTCTCACATCCTAACAAAACCCACTTTCACCTTGGCCCTACATAAATTAGTCCACATTTTCCCCCATGCACTAATGCACAGAAACCCCCGAAAACCTTACCTTTCCATCCATATGCACCCTTTGCACATTTCTCAAGGACATCCCATACCTCCATGTCCCCTCGCAGCCAATCTTCCCACCGATTTGATGGTCTGCACTTCACCCGACCGACGTAGATGCTTGATCAATCATCACCATTAGATCATTCCTGCTAGATCTAATGGATATCGCACATATCACTGAGGCAACAAGCGAGAGGGATACCTGCCCGATAAAGGTGTTTTCCTCTCTCTCCTCTGCTGCTACATGGCGCCCGATAAATGGAATCGGGTGGGCTCTGACATTTAACGCTTACTGCCCAGCGACCGACGGAGGGAAACCATTCTTGCCCGAACAAAACTACTCCTGGGCATTATCCTTCGAGCGCCTCCTCTACCTGATAGTTGTTCAATCTACCCATCCAAGATCTAACGGCTCAGACTTATTCCACTCCTTCCACGACTTTAGGCCTCCGATATTTGATCTCCTTCGTCCATTCCTCTCGATCCAACGACCTTCATTGACCATCACCGTAGTTCACCCTTCGCCACCTGACCATCATCCTCACTGTCGATCCACCCTATCCAACGGTCCACATGCCCCGTACCATGCTTCCCATTAGTCACCCGGGGAGGAAATCTGTTGGCTCTGTCAGTGTTTGTGATAGTCGGATAGTTGAACTGAAATAACAAAATACTTGGCCGAAAGGGGAAGAAACAATAGAACGATGCATTAGAAATAACCAAAATAATCGTTGAAGATCATAGCGCATGTGAGCCACCTGACAGCATGGTAAAATTACCAGAATTTGGTTATTGTGATTGTTAGAAAAAGAGACCTCTGTGCTCATGTTTGTCTAGTTATGGCATCAAGTAGTTAGAAGATAGAGGGGATAGATTAAGGCATGTCGAGCCTTAGAGGGTTCAAGAGCATTGTAAATAGCCTATAAATGGCTGAAAGTTTGAAGTATTAAGGGTTCAACTTTTGGAGACTGTGGATACTATGTTCCTCTCAGCGTCTCATCTTCACTCCAGTAATATAAGCTTCTTTTGGTGTTACATGTTCAATTTCCATCTTCTACTTTATTCTAACCTTGCACTTGAATAGGTTATTCATGTTTTCTTCTGTGCCTTATGCGAGATAACTGTCATCTTATCTCTGCGTTGATAAATTAGATTTGCAAGCTTTATTTACTTTCTATAGCTAGCCATTCATAGGTGTTTATGTATGCATCTATTGGTAGAGTTAGGATTCTCCATCTATCCATTGAATCTATAAACTATTGAGCATTAGTGGTCTAAAACATTGTCAAGCTGAGGGTGTTCATGCGTGTATTGAGTGAAAACGGAGTCGAAACAATCATCTGACTTGATCCAAACCCCAATCCATTCCAATAGTTCAGAGAACAATATTGAAGATTTATATGTTACTAGGCATCTCTGAGCTACAACGTAGGAGAGTTTCCTGGAGTGATAACGTAATTGGATTGGCTCCTTCGAGGGATGAAAGCCTCCCTATGAGGTTTCAAGAACTGCAGACCACTGCCTTTCCAGTAACAACCAAAATAAACTTATCTCCTGGTGCTCCATTGGGCATGGAGTTTATTTGCATAAAAATAAAAATTGAAAAACATATTACAATATTAAGGCCTTAAAGCCTCATATGAAGTAAAGTTTCAAAAACCTCCCATTCACTCGGTCCTCAAAGACACCTCCCATCTCCAAATTGTGCAGAATGAAAGTATTTTTCATCTGAACATGAGAAATGACAAACGGTTATGTCCATAAGGCATCAAATTAACCATGGTTGCCCTTCTTTTCCTTCAATGCATCCCATTTGAGAACCCAGTCACCAACCTGAACACTGTTGATTTTTGCTTTTCTATCAAAGGTTTCTTTGATCTTTCTCTGATGAATTCTTGACTTCACAACTAGTTGTTCTCTAATCTATTGTAATTCAACCAAGTTACTCATTCTCCTCGCCATGTCATTCTCTTCATCCTGCTCTTCTCGCAATAGTTTGGCCACAGGGAGAATCAGCTAGATAGGAAAAACAACATCAACGCCATAAACCAGCTTAAATGGAGAATTTCCTATGGACTTCTTGTTGGTAACCCTGTTAGCCCACAGTGCAAACTTCAACTTGGAATCCCAGCTCTTTTTGTTGTCCTCCAACATTTTTTGATTATCCTTACAAGACTCTTGTTAGATGACTCTGCCAGGCCATTGCCTTTAGGATAATATGAAGTAGAATGCACCAATTGAATGCCCATGGATTCACACATGTCCACCAATTCTTTTGCCCTAAAAGTTGCTGCATTATCAGTGACTAGTTTGGTGGGGCAGCCAAATCTAGTGAAAATATTCTAATTCAAGAACTTTATGACATCCTGATGATTAGCATTTTTAGTGGGTATAGCCTCAATCCATTTGGTGAAATAATTAGTGGCTACCAGGATCCATTTGTGCTGGCCACTCGAATGGGGATTGATCTCACCTATAAAGTCCAAGCCCCACTGCTGGAAGGGGCCATTGGCATGTACTGGCTTCAAGGGAAGAAATTTTAGCTGTTGTCTTCCTCCAAACCTCTGACATTTGTCACAAGAACTCACAAAAAAACACATTAGATAACAGAGGATGCCAATAATATCCAACTCTCAGGATCTTGTGGGCTATGGTTTTCCAATAATGATGCCCTCCACAGATGCTAGAATGGAACTGGTGCATGAATTCCACATATTGTCCTTTTTCTAGACATCTCAAGAGGATACCTGATGGGTCTCTCCAATAAAGCAGGTTTTTAGTAATGTAGAATTTGGCTGATCTGAGCTTAATGGCTCGGGCTTGACTTGAGCTATTCCCTAGAGGGACTTCTAGATTCTACAAAAATGAACTATACTGGAATGCCATTCACAGGTGGCTATATTTTCAGCCAAAGACTAATTCTACTCTTGCTCTTCGGCTGCTTCCTCTGTCTCCTCACCACCTCAATTTGAATCCATGCAATTTATGTCTAGCAAACTGCAATATTCTTTAGCCATAAGCTTAGCCAAGCCCTGACCTTTCACAAGCTTGGTGGGCTTCACCTCTATGTTGAACTCCATGAGTTTTGCAATCCATTTAGCACTCTTTCCATCAATATCTGGCTGAGTTAGGACATATTTTACTAAGGCTGAAGGTACATACGCAACCACTTTGGAGTGCAAAATATAAATTCTGAATGCCTTTAAAGACTTTATGAGATCATAAGCTTGTTTTTCAATAAGGTCATACCTTAGTTCGGCATCCCTCAGAGTTTTGCTAAAAAAGGCCACAGGGTGCTCTACACTGTCATCATTTTTTTGCAATTGAACTATTGCAAGTGTATCATAAGAGGCAAAAGAGAAGATATAAAACTCCTTGGTGTAATATAGACTGATTAGAGTGGGAGCTTCCATGATATCTTGTTTTATTGCTTCAAAAGAGCTTCTTGCAACCTCTGTCCATTTTATTTATGATCATTTCTTTAGCATGGAAGTGATGTGCTTCACCAGCTCTACAAAGTTTGGAATAAACCTCTTGAAAAAGTTGATCTTACCGAGGAAAGATTGGATGTCCCTTTTTGATCTTGGGATAGACAACGTCTAAATTGCTTGAACTCTTGGTAGATCAATCTTCACACCTTTAGTAGAAACAATATGTCCCAGAAGTTTGCCTTCTTCTAGAGAAAACTGTGACTTCTTTGGGTTCACAGAACTTCCAAACTATCTGCACTTTAGAAACACCTTCTTCAGATGCTGCAAATGGTCCTTGTGATTGCTATAAAAGACTGTTATGTCATCAAGGTAAATAAGGACAAACCTTTCCTTCTCTCCCACAAAGACTCTGTCCATGGCCCTCTGAAAAGTAGCCCCAGCATTCATCAGTCCAAAAGGAATCTTGGAGTACATGAAAGTGCCCCAAGGGGTAGTGAAGGCGGTCTTTTCCTGATCTTCTAGATGTATAGCCATCTGATTGTAACCTGAAAATCCATCTAAGAAGGACATGAGTCTAGCCCCTTAAACTTTTTGCAGTGAGTGTTCCATATTAGGCAGGGGGTAGTTATCATTTTTAGAGCATTTGTTCAGATTCCTGAAGTCAAAACGAAGCCTGATTTCTCCATTCTTCTTTCTTACTACTACAAGGTTAGCTATCCACTTTGAATACCTTAGGGGAACTATGATCTTGGCATCCAATAGCTTCTTGATTTCCTTTTCAATCGGAGGTAATAAGAGAGGGCTGCTAGGTCTTAATTTCTTCTTAAAAGGGATGGTGTTCTTTTCCAGTGGAATCTTATGCTGAATGATGTTTGTGTCATAGGTCTTGAGATCACTATACTTCCAAGAAAAAATATCAGCAAATTGTTTCATCAGGGCGTAATACTCAGAGCTTTCGGGAGAAGACAACTGGGTGGAAAGATTTATGTACTTTGGATGGTCTGGACTCCCTACATTATGTCTATGAATTGCAGACTCATTTTCTTTTTTGGTGGGCTTATAAGGTAAATCATTATGATCAAACATCTTCTCTAGGGGCACCAATCCTTTAGGTATATGGTTATTAGGCAGCTAGACAGTGTTATCCTGACCAATCTCATCTTTTAGCTTCGACTGGTTGCATTCTTCAATGGTTTCATTTTCTTGGTCAATGTGCATTTCAAGAAATTCATCATGACTTGTAAAAACCTATTAATTTCATCATTGTCTTCAAAAACTTTCGAGTATTTGACATTGTCAGGCAGAGATGGTCTATATTTCACCTGAACTTCATAAGTCAATTTAGGAGGCAAAGGAGGGATAAATGTGCTAGCAGACACAGCAAGGGAATCAGTAAGCTAGTTATTCATTCTAGGGATGTAAGAAATCTTGAAATTATCAAAAGAACCCTTGAGCTTCCATACCTCATCTCTGTATGCTTTCAGCCTTGGATGCTTTGCTTGGAAAGTTTTGTTCACCTAGTGAATGATAAGGTCTACATCTCCAAACACCTTCAGACCTTTGATACCCATTTCTTTAGCAGTGTTTAAGCCCAATATCAAGGCTTCGTACTTTGTTGTGTTATTTGTGACCTGAAAAGTTAACTTGAAAGATAAATGAATGCATTCTTGTGTCGGGGACACAAGGACTACACCTGCCCATATAGCTTCCTTAGAGCAAGCTCCATCAAAGAATAGGTCCCAAATTTGTGGGCCTTCTTTCTCTATGATCTGGTGAACCGGTTTCCTAAGATGCATGGATGCCAACTAGGATTCTTCAATCTGAAGAATACAGGATCCAAAATCAGTGTCGACAACATAGATGGGATGACTAGTAGGATTCCTTTCATCACTAATGATATAAGCCAACTGAGCTTCTCTATATAATCTTCTACTCTCACCTCCAAAAACTGGGACAGTAGCATAGGATAGAACATTTTGCAATGTTCCACCTAACCGCCTGGTCCAACCTCCGGAAAGCAGCATGCCAAACTTGGGGGGTAAATCTTCTACCACAATATCCATCATCATTCACTTCATTGGTAGATGAGACAAGGTGATGGCTAGGTCTTTGATTAATCCCAAACATTTCACCTTTCTAAAGTCAAAAGAAAAAAGGTCATGATAAGGCTTGGTAATGTCAAGACCCAACTCATCCATGTCAGCCTTGGGCATTAGATTATGGTTGTCTCCTATGTCCAGAAGGAAGTTGTGAAGGATGTTGTCATGAATAGTTAAAGAGACATAGAATGATGGGGATATGTCATCATAATCTTCAATCATTAGACTGAGAACAATAGCTGGTTTGTCATCTTGCAGATTTACATAGGCAGTGGAGGCTTGGGTGGCATTAGGCTTAAGGGCCTCGAGGATAGATCTCTTGAAGGACTCATTCTTCACTAGTTCAATCAGAGGTATAGGTATTATTAGTTTCTGAATTTCTAATTGAAAACTGAAAGAAGAAGGATACTTGTTAAGGCATCTTACCTCGTGAACTAGAGCTTTTAGGATGATGGGATCAACTGCTGGTCATTTCTGCTTATTAGCTTGTTGTATTACAAGGACAACAACTCTCTGAATAGGAGTTTCCTTCGCATTATTCATCTTCGACCTCAGATCATATCTTTGCCTGTCATCAGTTTGCAGAACAACTTCACCATCCCACTCTTGGCTAATCCGATCATTGAATAATGGCTTTTCATAGGCAGCTAAGGTCAAAAAGGAGGCACTGTCTTTGTCTTCCATACAATGGATCTCATCATCTTCTTCAAACTATTCTTCTTCCATGACTACATTTTGGAAAGGGGTCTTCACCCTCTGGTCTTCATTGGCATCTCTGCTTCTTTGTAGGATCTGCAACTGCTCATTAGCTCTTCTATATGGATTTGGATTTCTAGGAGCAAAGGTATTAGGAACTCTTCCTTTCCCAGGGTGCTGCTCAACCTTCAATTTGGAGATTTCAAAGGCTAATGACTCTATCATCTTGTTCATTTTATCTATCTTGGGATTTGAAGATGATGAAGATTTGCCCCTCTGTCTCCTTCTATCAACATTCCCCTTGAGCTTCTCTATAGCCATGATGTTTGATTCTACTTCCAAGGCTACATCCTTCATATCAACCAAGGTAGCACATCGTCTCTCCCTCAATATTAGACAGAAGTCAGAATCAAAGGCACTGGCATAGGTGAGTTTAGCAGAGGTAGTGGTGGGTTTTACTTTAGCTGATATCTTGCTATACATGCAGTTAAACCTCTTACTAAAATCGGACAACAACTCACCATTTTCACACTTTAAGTTCCTAAACTCAATGTGGTAGTAGATTAGATCCTTCTTATCCCCCCATTGCTTTATGAATGCGTCAACTAAAGCCTCAATTTGTACTATATACCTTGGGGTTAGTTCTATAAACCATTTTATAGCCTCTCCATCTAGACTTTAGACAAAGACTTTCATCCATGCATCATCTTCACTAATGTCCAGGTTATCAACATAGTTATAGAATGATTTAAGATGTTCTTCAGCCGTAACACCTTCAGTCCCAGTGAACTTAGGAAAATAATTCTGATATTCTCTAGTAGGCATGGAATTTAAAGGAGTGGGGAGTACTAGAGTCCCATACCTAGAAGCTATGATTCTTTCCATTTTGGTAGGTTCTTGTGGTCCTGCCATAGTTTTGGTGGCTACAAGGGTACCAGAAGTGTGAATGAAAGAGGGTTGAGGAGTGACTGATAGGACTAAAGGAGTATGGCGGATAGGAGGGGAGGTTTCCTTTGGGCTTACAACAAAAGAAGAACCTAAAGAATAAGGAGCTTTGTGGATCTCTGAGATTTTTTCTTCACTTCTAGTATTAGAAGCTATATTGTCAACATGTATTTGTTCTATTACAGGATTTTCTTGAAGAGATATAGAATATTGTTTAGAGTTACCTAAACGTGATGTTCCTTTATGCAACACCTTTCTTTCTTTGATGATCTTTTCAAGGTCAGGTACTGGGTCAACTTGTGGCTTCTAAGGATTTCTCTGAGTATGCCTCCCAAACTGAGCCAGAACTATGGAGTGGAGTCGCCAAGAGGTTCATCCTCTAGTAGAGTCACCAAATAGATGATTACAACCCAAATAGTGTCCAAACATTGTCTATCATCAAAGTTGGATCAGTGTCATCCCCTCGAGAAGCTGAGCTTCAATCTCCTCTCCTTGACAATGGTGCCAATTATGTTATCACTCCAGTAAACTCTCCTAGGTTGTAGCTCGGAGATGCCTAGTAACATATAAATATTCAATATTGTTCTCTAAACTATTGGAATGGATTGGTGTTTGGATCAAGTCAGATGACTGTTTCAACTCCATTTTCACTCAAGACATGCATGAACACCCTCAAGTTGACAAGGCATTAGACCACTAATGCTCAATAGTTTATAGATTCAATGGATAGATGCACAATCCTGACTGTACCAGCAGATGCATACATAGACACATATGAATGGCTAGCTAAAGAAAGTAAATGAAGCTTGCAAATCTAATTTATCAAAGCAGAGATAAGATGACAGTTATCTGGCATTAGACATAGAAGAAAACATGAATAACCTATTCAAGTGCAAGCTTAGAATAGAGGAGAAGATGGCAATTGAACATGTAACAGTAAAAGAAGCTTGTATTATTGTGATGAGACACTGAGAGGAATAGAGTACTCACAATCTCCAAAAGTTGAACCCTTAATACTTTGAACTCTCAACCATTTATAGGCTTTTTACAATTCTCTTGAACGCTTTGAGGCTCGAGATGTCTTAATCTATCCCCTCTATCTTCTAACTACTTGATGCCATAACTAGACAAACATGAGCACAAAGATCTCTTTTTCTAACAAACACAGTAACCAAATTCTAGTAATTTCACCATGCTATCAGGTGGCTTGCATCGTGCTATTGTTTATTCCCCTTTTGGCCAAGTATTCTATTATTTCAGTTCAATTGTCTGACTGTCACAAACACTAACAGAGCTAACAACTTTCCTCCGCAGGTGAGTGATGGGAAGCAGGGTACGGGGGCATGTTGTCAACCATTGGATGGGGTGGATCGGCGGTCAGGATGATGGTCGGGTGGTGGAGGGTGAACTACGTTGATGGTGAACAAAGGCCATTGGATCGAGAGGAATGGATGGAGGAGATCAAACGTCGGAGGCTTGAAGTCGTGGAGGGAGCAGAATAAGTCTGAGCCATCAGATCTTGGATGGGTAGATCAAACAATTATCGAATGGAGGAGGCACTCGAAGGATAACGCTAGGGAGCAATTTTATTCAGGCGGGAATGGTTTCCATCAGGTGGTCATTCGGCGGTAAGTGGTAAAGGTCGAAACCCGCCCGATTCCATTCATCAGGTGCCACGTAGTAGCAGAGGAGAGAGAGGAAACCTCCTTTATAAGGCAGGTATCCTTCTCGCTTGTTGCCCGAGTGATATGCGTGATAACCGTTAGATCTTGTGAGAATGATCTAACAACGATCATTGATCGGGCATCTCATTCGGTCAGGTGAAGTGCGGACCATCAGATCGGTGGGAAGATCGACGACGGGGCACACGAAGGTACGTGATCTCCTCGAGAAATGTGCAAAGGGCACATATGGATGGAAATGTAAGGTTTTCGGTGGTTTCTGTGCATTAGTGCATGGGGGAAAAAGTGTATTAATTACGTAGGGCCAAGGCAAAAGTGGGTTCTTTTAGGATGTGAGGGTTGGGTTAGGCGATAAGTGAACGAGAATGGGAGTGGATAAGTGAGAAAAGTGGGGTGACGGACCATGTGGGAACCTCTCCACGACAACGAAATAGACCATTTCCTTCCTTTAGCCTTCAAAATAGTAGCGCTGCATCCCAGGGCTAACAATACCTATCAAAGATTGAATGCTACAATATGGGTCACTATAAAAATCAATTTCCAATAAATACAAGGAATGGGAAGAGAGAAAGATAACATGTGTATGATGCCAAGTAAGGTCTACCAACGAAGAAGACAAAGAATAAAAATTCAAGGACTTATACCACTAAGTTCCCTCTCTCTTGTCCCTCTTAGTGTTCTATTTTTAAGTTTTGAATTACTTTCCTTTATGTTTTGATTTCTAGAGATCATAAATATTACATATCTTCCTAGGAATTCTTGCATTGTTTTGATAAGGTTGTAGGTGTCCCTCCAAAAAATTTGAATTAAGAGGAAGCCTCCACCATTTTACCAAAAGATAAGTATTATGTGCTTTGTTTTCATATGTTCATGTTCGGTTTCCTCCTCACATCAAAATTTGTTTGTATTTGGTGTTAATACCATTTTTATTTTTTTGTGGTACGAAAGATTGTAGAATACACAGAAGCTATGAAGGAAACTGCAAAGGATAGATTTTCAGTTGCAAAGGAATCCCTTCAAGAATTAATGTCTTGTAAGTTTTTTTAAGGAACAACTCGAGGTATGTCTTAGATTATAATATTTGTTATAAATTCTCTTAATGTGAAAGGTATGATCATTCTTCTTTTAATTTTCTTTACGTTATGGACTTCATTGTGTCTAGGGTTTTGAATCGTAAAGATTCTTGTTATGGTGATTAATCATTAGATTAAATATACCTTAATTACATTATCATTCTTGTGGAACCCTAAAAAGGTTCACTGTAATACCCTAACCTAAGGGTATGTTAAAATGAAACCTTATTATACTTAGGCTTATTGATGAAATCTAGAAAAACTATTCATTTTATATTTAAGGATTTGGTATCATGATAGAAACTCTAGTCCTTTAGGGTTTGTGTTAATGTTTAAGTTATGAAACCCTAGATCTTTAGGGTTTGGTGAAGTATGGTTTATGAACAAAACGCTTATAAGTTATATCCTACGAATGCCACCCTAGGTGTCTGTTTGTATATTTGATCGAAACTATAATGTGGAAGAAAAATTGTTGTATTTCTATCTTTGATGTATTTATGTTTGTGTATTGTGTTTACCTAGTAAACATTGAGGTGAAATGAATCCTAGATATGTATATGTGAGTATGTTAACCTAATTATTAATATTCATGTTTTAGCTTTTGAATTCTAGGTTATAATCAAATCCCAAGTTGAGATTGATATTCTGGGATATGATGATGTTGTTTTTAATTTTCAATGTGATTTATAAAATCTAGGGCTTGTAGCAAACCTTAGTAGATTTTGACATGTA
The DNA here is from genome assembly GCA_031772625.1 of Pinus tabuliformis. Classification (NCBI taxonomy): domain Eukaryota; kingdom Viridiplantae; phylum Streptophyta; class Pinopsida; order Pinales; family Pinaceae; genus Pinus; species Pinus tabuliformis. The sequence continues at coordinate 1,450,807,618 of CM062816.1, forward strand.
AATTATGAAAATTGATGAAACCTTACATGTATTGTAGGAATTTTATTTGATTGAATTTCTAATATCTAAGTATTTATGTCTTGAAGACGGAATCTAGCATTTATGACTAAACCCTAGTAAGAAGTTGATGTCTAGTATGTAAAAATATGTGTCTCTTGCTAATTATGAACATAATTAAGTTTAGCTATTTGATGTCTAAAGACTAAATGTTTTGATACTTCCATGATGATTCTTTATGTTTGTATCTGGTTGTACTTGCTATTAAGTTTTGCAGGTGCATAATCTTCAAATGATGAATATGTTTGTATGACAATGATAAAACATGATGAAGGAAGTTATATAAGATGACCTTGAGTTTGTACGAAGGAATGAAGCCATGACAGGTTCTATTGTTGTAGAAGAAGGAAGTGTTTGATATCCCCAAGTTAGGAGGGAGAATGGTTAGAATGAAATAATACATCCCCTAGTTAAGAAGGAGGGTGTATTATGATAGTACTCATTCCTTGAAGAAGAAATTGAAGAATGAATGAAAGTACTACAATGTATTAATGATTTTTTCCTATTGTTGGATAAATTAAAGAAGAAATATTTCGACATATTTCATATGAATAACTTGATATACGTGGCATGAGGAAGATTAAGGACCCCAAAGGTTTGTGTTTACTTGTATATTTAAAAGTTTATTATTGACTAGGGTTGTGTTTTTACAGGTAAATCTCTTCATAAGAAGATTGAACACTTTGGAAGCATGCTTGGAAAAATGGATATATATAGCTTAATAGGGAGAGTTGCAGCATCTAGTGGTGGATGCTTGGGAGGACATCTAGCTGGCCTGTATGTTGATGTCTTGATCCTGAAGAGGGAGAGTGTCATTGGTCATGTAGCTCCGACCTTAGATATGCACCTATATCCTTGGGTGGATGGTTAGTTAGTAAGCCTGATGGTACCTAGAGTGGCTGAAAGCTTGAGTCCATATTAGACCCACCTAGATAGAATACCCTGGTTAGGTATCTAGTCTGCAACACTGAGTGTTCTAGAACTCTTCGTAGTTCAATGTGAGATCTTCCATGTATATATATATATATATATATATATATATATATATATATATATACCTCCCTAGTTAAGAGGGAGTGTTGAAGAATGTAACTAGTGTCGGTATTCATAATTCTATTTGAGTCATGATGTAATGTAATTATTAAAATAAAGAATTTTATTATTATTATTATTATCTAGAAATTGACTTATTAAGGAATGCATTTCATGCTTGGGTCATTATTTTTAGGTCATAACCTCCATTGCAAGCTTATAGGGTTTATGTCAAGTTTCCTTGTCGATTTCATAACGTAAAAGACAATCGGGATTCTCTTATCAAGAAATAAATATATTTTATTGTATTTTATGTATTATAGGCCTCCTCCACCAAGTCGGTGTCAAAGAAGGACAAGTAAACCTAACTACCGGGTAGAAACACCTATATAAAGGCAATTCAAAATTTCATAAGTAAAAGTAAGTTGAATTTCAGAAGTTGTGTAGGCAGGCTGAGAGGTGCGGGAAGACCGAGAAGTGTAGGAAGATTGAAAAATGCAGGCAGGCTGAGAAGTGCAAACATACTGAAAAGAGAAGGCAAGCATAGAAGTGTCGGAAGACCAAAAATTATTGGCAAGGGGGAAATTTCAGAAGTGTAGGCAAGTCCAAAATTATGAAGAAGTTGTGGCTGGAATTTCTAGGTTGATGTTGGGCTATAATTGTTGAGCAAAAGGATAATATTGAGAGTTTATGTATCACATTATAAGTTGACTTTGAGGAGGAGGAAAGGCTTTTGGTCTAGGGACTTGGTATATCTCATTTTGAATCTATTGAAGGAAGAGTTTCTTACTTGGTTTTCCCCTATATAGCGGTTTTATCCTAACTGAGTCCCTACATCTAGTGTCCATGATCTTCATGTTTATGTCTAGATAATTGCTTTGTGAGAAGAACATAAAGAAGTTAATAAGAACATAATAATATCACATTTAATTATCAATATAAGAAAATATTTCTTCCCTTCTAATTTTATAACAAAACTTGGATGAAATAGAGACGATATTTCAAGTTACCTACGGTAGAGGTTTCAAATATTTTTTTGTTATAGTTTTTGAGATATTCCTTACGGGATTTGGGTATCATGAATACTCGTGAAATCTAAACTAATTGTTATGTTAGCCTTAGTGAAGGATTAGGAAATTAGGCTTGTGACACACGATGTCCTTAGAAATTTGGCGTAGCAAGGATCAACCTAATTATTATTCCAATAATTAATTAGGAATCTTAGTCCTAATAAATCATTCACATCACTTCTACTCATCAATGAGATTAGATATTTGAGTATAGGTTTCCTGCTTAAACTTGGGTAGGATATCAATTCAAGTATCTTATGAAGAAGATAATTGGGAATGAATACAAAATTTATTTGCTAAAGTATATAGTCATGATAGGATGCTTAATCAATTTTGGCATACCATTTGGAAAAATCAGCATTTAGGGGACATTGGAAGAGATGCAAACAAATTTTATCATCCACTAAAATGTTAAATGAACAACAAAAATGACAAGCAATGATATATGTTATAAGGTTCTCTCCAAAACCTCCACCAAACTTTGGAATGTTAGATTATAGTTTGACAATAATAGGTGGGCATTGTGGCTTGTGTAGTATTGGATTATTTGTAATTTTGTCCTAATTTGGAAAGTCAAAATATGTGATAAATGGAAGCTTATTCTAATCTAATGATCTTGGGGAAGAGATGGCACATCAAGCGAGCCTCATGAACCTTCCATATAATAATTTATAGATGTTTAAAGGTTATTAAAAGGCTTATTACTCATAGGGTGTTGAAGCCCTTAAGTAAGGGTACTGGTAAAAGGATTATTTTCCCCATGGAGAAATGGAATCTAAAATGCATGATTGCTAATGGGACCATATCCAACAACATGATGGAAATTTCCTAAAGAAAAAGAATCCCTATATGTAGGAACACTTTTAGGATAAATTATAATAGTAGATGCATTTCCCCAAATAATTGACCACTCCTCATGAAATTATAGCCTCTAGGGAATGAATTTTTTTAATGACAAATTTCTCCATGGATTATTAAATGCTCCAAAAACATCAATACCCAAAAAATGATAGGAACATGCATATTCCCCCTATAGATATCTCGCAAATGATTACCTAGCACTTGACAAAGGTATATAAGATATAGGTATAATAGGGCTAGGTGGAAAACACCCAACTCCAAGTTGAGAGCTCTAGTTTTGCTTTATCCCAAATATAGATTCAATGGTGGGTAGGGGAACTAAGGGACTAGGGAGACTAACATGGCTTATTAGCATAATCATTGGTATGTCCCAAAGAGATAATGTATATAGAGTAGATTTAGAGGGAGTAAATCCTACCGCACTTATTGGTAGTAATGAGGATATCATGGTGGAAATATCCAGGAAGCTTGATGGAAAGGATCTCGACTCTCCCATTGTAGAGGCTCTAGTCTTAGCAGCCATTTGATGAGAATAGTAAAAGAGTGTAAAATCGTCCCAAAGGGTTTCAATTACCATCAGGGGTACATGGTCAAAAATATTGGTCAAAGGTTAATTGGAATTGACCAATGGACTTTCATCTACTACTTCAAGAATAAATTGTTCCTCCATTTGTAAAAAGAAAACAATCATCTTGAGCTCTTCTATGTATAAGTCTTCCACTGAAAGAGTCATCCTATATCCCTAAAATTATAGACCCTCCTTTTATGCAGGAAGCTTATTAATTGATTAAGCGTGACCAATATTTTTTCGAAAATGGTGATTAAATGCATTTTGCAATGAAACAAGACACCCTTATGGAAAACTAGACTCATACGAAAGAGTACACCCTTATTAAACATAAATTTAAAAAATAGGAAATCCAAAGGATGTAAGGGGCCTTCAGAAGACCAACCCAAGATAATGAGGGCACAAGTCTAACCAATGAAAGTAATAGAAAAAAATATACTTACCTCCCTATACCAGTATTTACCACATAAGTGACCCCAGAAGTAGCACAAGGATTCACCCCATTGGGGCATTGATTTGGTCATGTGATGTTTGTCTCAAGAACATTAGGTATTTCCCACCTATAATCACTTAGGAAGGTTGACCTAAAAACTGGTTACAATGACAATGTCTCACATTCGAATAGGTGGGAGGACATTCATGAGTCAACGTCACATGCACAATCATGGAAACTAACCCTCCATCTTGAAAAGGGATTGCTTAAAGAGGACCATGACCCTAGAATATCCCCATTTGCATAGTAGTCCAACATATATTAGAAATTAGTGGAGAGGGGATATCTCTCCACATATTCCCAACATGGCCTCATGTTTGACTCTTGTGTTAGAGGAGATTCTCGGCAAGTTTTTTATGTGAAAAGGGATTTTATTAAATTTCTAGTGACACCTAGTTTTTGTTTAATTGATTGAAAGGGTTGAAATGAAAATACTAATCCAAGGCCCTACACTGTGGTTTAGTGTTGGTTTGCCACAAATGTATAATGTCTAGATGTATCTTATTGCTACTATATTTTATGGTTGTTGTTACTCAGGGGTATGAACTGAAGCGTAAATGATATGTAGATGACTCTTTATCAATCGAATTGTATGCAATCGAAAATGATAGATGAAATATTTCAATTCAATCAAAGCAATTTACGGAAGGGTAAGAGAGACCTATTTCTTCTTCAACATAAATCTAGAGGTTGCATACTATTTCAACAACCACTAAAAGTCAATGAAAATTTTGACATCCAAATATAATATAACATTCATTTATCCAAACCAAAACACTAATGAATTTGAAACTAAGATCATAAACAGTAATAACTAAACCCCTTTTATTTCTTATATGGAATGTGAATATTTACCTATCTAATCATTGAACATAGATACATACATAACCAACAAATAAATTTCAGGATTGCTGGATGATGGTAATAGTTAAGAAGAAAAAAACTCCAATGTCACTATGAGGCAACACACCCAAACCAAAGATGAAATATCTAGCCAAGTGCACTAATTTTGCTAATTCCTCTTTAAACACACAAGAAAAGAGTATTCATCACTTACCCAAATAAAACATCAAACATTCAAGACCCTATTCAATTTTTTTCTCACCAAATAGTTCTAAGCTTGATCATAGAGGAGTTGCGTCCTCAAGGGCCTCATGTATACAAGGTATAGCTAAAACAAAGAAGAAAATACTTAGATTTCACCATACAATTCCTTTTATACAAACCATAGTTATGTCATAGGGTACAATGATTGATGGTTAGGCCTCCATCGCTTGGCGCATTCTTAGAATAAGTGATAGAGAGTCTAATATAACTCGTTCAATGAGAGATAGAGAAACAAAGGATTATAATGAATTTTTTTCTCTCAATTTAAGCTCGGATCTGATATTGGATCAAAGGTGGATCTAACTCAAAACTAATGTAAATAAGATGAAAAAAAATAGTAAAGGCTCAAGTAGATAAAATAGCCAATAATTAACAAGAATTTAAGGACAAACAGAATGATTCATCCCTAATTCCTATTTACCAAAATTTCCTCCTACGAATGAGAATCCAACTCAATATATTTTCCCAAGATCTGTGTAAGTGGAGGGGTGGACCATTCAGTAAATTTCATTAGAGAAAAATTCTAGCATTATTTGATAAATTAAGTGGGAGGAAAATATGGTGCATACCTTTTCCCCCTAAATATCTATGTTGATCGCGATGGATGCAGTAGATGAGAGTTCATTTCTAGCACCTAGAGGTTTTGCCTCTCCTACTAACATATGTATCTTGTACACATGAAAAACAGAAGCCAATTATATCCTCCTAGCAAAGTATTATTAGAGTAAAATGCTATATCTAAACCATATTATCCAAATTAATCTAAATATAATGGAATATGTACAACAAGTGAAAAAAATAGGGGAGAATAATGAATCCCTCATTAAAAAGAGTAGAACAACTTACAATGCTACCTTCAATGCAATAAATCCTTTCCAATACCTTGGCGTCAACTCCTCCTTGTTTGATATTAAGGTTTACTATAGCTTTTACCAAGTATTCGTGAGAACTTCGCCAACATTTCATTTCATGCCATGCACTATTCTTCTCCCCTTAAGAATTGCCTCATTAAGTAGGCATTGATAAGGAGATGGCAGGATGAATGTAGACATCTAGGTCCTAAAGAAGTTAGTACATCCAAAAAAATTCTCAGATCATTTGATAAGATATCACATCCTCTTCGAGTTGATCTCCTTGGAATTGAGCAATTCTACAAAGTAGGGACTTCCATTTCTCTTTCCTACTACATTTGGAGTGATGTAGACACTTTCATCATTCATGGAAAGCTGCAAATTAGTTTAGGGTCACCTAGGTTAGTGCAGCTCTTAACATTGTCACCCCAAAGTCAGAAGTAGGGTGTCCCATAATGCTAATTAGGTAAGTTTTTCCTTCAACTCAACATGTCAAATAGGGTTATAATACTCCATATCGATCCCCACTTCCATCCTTGCAGGAAATTATTTTTTTTAGTTATGATTATTTAAGATATGTCTTTAGAAACATAATTAGATTTGACTTGTGAAGCACTAGAATTTTTAGACATGCACCTCAAACTTGCAATTCTAACAAATGCTTGTGAAATTTGTAAAAAAAGCTTAGAGATGAAAAAGACCAAAACATAAAAGAGTTAGATTACGTGTTAAAAAATAACATATGTACCCATTTAATTTATATCATTGTTATTTGAACCAAACTAGAATTGGTGGAAGAGGTAGGTTAGGCCATTTTGACCCTAAACCCAGTCTAGCCTATGGTGTGGATCCTGAAATGGCCGATTTAGTGTCAAACTTGTCCTTTTTGTGAGTCAACCACTCTTGTATAGAACCAATTGATATTATATTATCCAACCAAGGACCCTTTGAAAGAAAATTATTTTAAGGAAAAAAAATTATGACGTGGCAACCTAATATTCAACACTGGGGCCCTAATAATGATATGTAATTAATGATAATGTTAAATATTTAATGTAAAAGTGACATTCTCCTTTATGAAAATTAAAGATAAATGAGACTCTCACTTCTACATAAATTGTTAACATTACCATTAGTTGTTTTAGGATGTTTGAGAATGGTTTCAACGATACAAGATTTAATAAGAAGGTAAAATTTTAGATCTCACTTAAAATCTATTCACTATTCTGGGCCATTGCATTATGTCGTGTATGAGGGTATGGAACTATCATTTAATCAAGAGCACCAAGCCCTCTATATATGTTGATGTTAGTGGCATTGATTGTTTAACTTGTCTATCATGGCCCTAGTAAAATGTACCCATCCCTCAAAGAAAATCTTGATTTGACATGTTCCTATGTTTTTTTAATGTTTAGAGAGTGATGGTATTCATAATGATATAGACACTATTTTCATGATATGTAGATGCTTTTTCTTAACAACATTGTTATGACCTTAAGCCATCTACAATTTCTTTATTGATGTATTTTTCGTTAAAAATGTATTGTGATAAGTGTTATTTTGATTATATACACTCATAGTTGAACTTTAAAATATTTCTATATGTATGGTTAGTTTAAATTTATATATATATATATATATATATATATATATATATATTGGAGTTGTATTTAGTGCAACTTTTTGGAAAGTGACGAAATGTGGTGGAAAAATTTGAGGTGAAATCTTGATTTGTGTTATTTAAACTAGTTTTTTGACTGTATATATGGATTCAGCGCCCTGGAAAACCCCTAGGGCACTTCGATTGGACAAGATTACCCATCAAGCTTGTAATTTCTCTAAATTCTGAGTGGATTTTAGAAAAATTTGACTAGAGAAACCAAATGTAAAAACTTCCAAAAAATCACACTAAAATTTTTTTTTAGCTGTAAAATTTTTTACTGTGGTTCTAACAAGTCCGTTCTAACAAGTCCGGATACAACGTTCGATTCCTTCGGTCTAAATAATATTTATACTATTTCTAACACGAACAACTAACAATTATTGGAAAAATAGGGAGACATGGTCAAAGTTTTATCGAAAATTTTTACCCTGGTTCTAACAAGTCCGGATACAACGTTCGATTCCTTCGATCTAAATAATATTTATACTATTTTTAACACGAACAATTAACAATTATTGGAAAAATAAATAGACTTGGTCAAAGTAAGGTATGTTTCAGGATTAGCGTTTTAAAAATAGGCTGGGAATCAATCAATTACTTTTTACTTACTCGGAATCACTCAATTTATTTTTAACTTAAATGTTCCAAGCAATATTTCAGATGTTCATTGTCAAACTTCTTCTGGTGAAATTTCCCTTTCCATCTTTCCAGACTGGTGGTATTTCATTTTCGTATCACATTTTATGTACCCTATTTAATGCGCCACCGACTCCTCAAAGCGTATTTGATTTAAATAATATGGTAATCCGAAGATGAGAGAACATCGGAATTTGGAGCTTTCATGAGAGAACTGTCTCGAGAATACCTTCTCGGTAAGAGTACCTTCGCGTACACATACGATTCCGTCCAGATACTTTATTATCAATCAATCGCCATTTTAATACGAGTCAATTTAAGGCAAATAATTAGGGAGAGCCCCACATTCATCCGAATTTCCACCGTGATGTAACGTAAACCTTGAAAATGAAATCGTCTGTGACATGTCTGCAAATTAGACTGACATAGTTGGATTTTTTCCTAGCCTCTCAAATAAAATATTAAATCGATTATATTTCATAAGGGATCAGGTTGGGATCTTCCGGGCCAGATTGGCAAGTAGTCCTTTTCCTCGCATACATCTTGCATCGTTTGATTCCAACCGGAGCAAACTCGGCAGCCGTGAGCTGGTTTCTCTAAACAATAGAGTTCATTAACCATATGTACGTATTGTTAGTTACGGTGGATGTCATCAACTATTTGATATAAAGTACACGACACCGAGGGGCCTGGAGTATGTGTTTTATGTAAGAATGTGGCGAAAAACAATGTATATTTATTTCTGAAATGCCCGGTTACTACATAGATTTGGAGGAAAATTGTTGGGCATATTGGTTTTCCATTTAACCACTATGATCATATCATTGACTATTTGTGCTGGTCGAGTTTTCAAATTTCTAAGTGGAAGAATATTCCTCCATTATTATTATTAATTTTTTTGGAAATATGCAGATGGCTCAATAGTATTACTTTAAAAAATTATTTGGGAAATGAGACACATGTGGTAGCAATAGTATTAATTTTGAGAATTATATGGGAAATGAGACATGTGGTAGACTGCATACTTTGATGGTATACTTCTAGTGTGCCAACAACAACTGTCCTAAAAGGCAGATTAGTAGGAAGACAAGCTGGGTTTTTTTTGATGGCTGGGCATATGTGGATGTGGTTTTTGGATCATCATATTAAAGGAACAAGAACACTGGGTCTATTGGGGAGCTGGTAGAGGCACTAATAAGAAGGCAGAGGCTATTGTATGGTGGGAACTTCCTTGGTTTACTTATTTTCTGGACGTTCCCACTATCTACATTTATGGAAATTATGAGGTAACACTAAAAAACAACTACAGCTACATGGATGGCTCAGACCAATTAAAGCCACACCGGTATCTTTTAGGAATTCAACTCTTTAGCACATTAGAAGGGAATTTAATCAAAATAAGAGTTTAGTGGATGCACTAGACCAATGCACATTGAGATAAAGATGAGTAGCAACATAATGGATGCTGGGATTCTACTACTCCCTGGATAATGTTTCCTTCGGATGAGATCTTACCACTTGGAAGCTGGTGTTTATTTCTTCTCCCAGGATGCTATCTTGTGGCTGAGATTTTGTTGTTGAATATGCATATTTTTATATTATATAGATGATCCGATGGACGGAATATGTTTTTGATAAATATAGGACATAAATGAAAATGTGTAATATGTTTGTTTTTCTTTGTTGTTTACTTTTACTTTCATAAGATATTATATTAGAAGGTCTGAAACCAATTGTCACAACTGAAAAGTTTCATAAGATGTTATATTAGAATGCCTGAAACCAATTGTCACAACTGAAAAGATAGTTACAAGATGCTGGAGGATATACATTATTCTCAGTTATAAAAAAAACAGTTTTTTTTTCCTTACTAAAAAAAGACCATAGAAGATGCTGGAGGATGAAAAGATAGTAACAAGATGCTGAAGGATATACATTATTCTCAGTTATAGAAAAAACAGTTTTTTTTTCTTACTGAAAAAAAAGACCATAGAGTTGTTAATGCTCTGCATATGGCTTGGATCAGAAAGCATATATTCAAACTCTTTCGTCTCTGCCGCCAATGCTAACCATAAAGTTGTTAATGTTCTGCATATGGCTTGGATCAGAAAGCATATATTCAAACTCATTCGTCTCTGTCGCCAATGCTGATTCCCCGTTAAACTCTTCAAGCCCAAAATAGGTCAGACAATCAGATGGAGAGGAGAAAAGACTGCAGTCCGGAAACCATAGATCGTTCAGTTTAGACAAATACTGTGATAAAGTAGCCGAGTCTCCTCCAAGATAATGTGAATCTAGGGATCTCTGGTCTGTTAAATTCCACATAGGGCAGATAGAGTTTCCGGTTTCTGTTTCAAGAGGATTGACATCTGCCATCGCCAAGGCAGTGCGCTTAGAACCATCATGTGTAATGGAATCATTCACAAGTAACTCAGAGCATGGCAGTGAGGAATTTGTAGTTTCTTTACGGTCACATAACTTGAAGGCTTCGTTTGAACTAGATTTACTCCGGCCATAACCGTTGCAACGATTTGGTCTTACCATTTCAGAGTATCGCACCGCCGTTGTTTTGACGGGGACTGTTTTGACCACATGATCTTGTAAAGCAGAAGGAGATTTTGAGCTCTTCGCATTTTTTGAAATCAAATTCGGTTGAGAGTCGTTTGTTGGCAGCGGTTTTTTGCTCAGACGAGTGTTCCAGTAGTTCTTGATCTCGTTATCTGTTCGCCCAGGTAGTCGTCCCGCTATCAGTGACCACCTGCACGCATCCATTTGACATCGCATTTATTGCTTGAATTTGTATGGCAAATATTCTAATCCCCCAAATGAGGAATCGATTCTGAACGCCCAGCTTCACGATACTAATTTTCGAAGTTCTATAACTATGAAAACTTGATCCTTTCTGTTCTATATTTATCAAAATTTGAACCTATACCCTATGCCAACTCAAAAACCCATAAATCATGTTCACTGATTTTCCACATACCGATTGCCGAGAAGGCGATGCAGCCGAACAATGAGATCCTCTTCATCGGTGGAAATGTTTCCACGTTTAATGTTGGGACGGAGATAGTTCGTCCAACGCAATCTACAACTCTTTCCGCACCGCTTAAGACCTGCAAAATAAAATATCTTCAGTTATTTAAACTTTCAATACACATTTGCATCTACATTCATAAAGTAGTGTTACATATTTGTTGAGATTCACCTGCTTTTTGAGGAAGAAGTCTCCATTCACCATCTCCATGATTTAGGATGTAGTCCGAGAGAATCATATCCTCCATTTTCGTCCAGGCTCCGCGGTTGAGGCCTTGGTTTGAGCAGCAAGGAGATCTACCCATCTTCGATATTATTTGCCTGTAATTCCACACACTTGATGATCTCCTCTGGCCTCATCACTTGGATGGCGTTTGAATGTATATATAGAAAGCACATTTAGTTTCTCTCCGGCCGAAATGCCAGTGGTGACCATGTGACCACTTCAAGATTCCAGCCTATGACATGGACAGGCAACCCTGTCCCTGTAACTCTAGGCGTGATGTTATTATGGTACCTTTCCAGAAGGTCAGATTTTCTAATAATATTGGAAATGGTATGGGTATCTACTACCGTGGCAGATTTTCAAACATATCTGACATTGTCGAAAATTTGGAAAATACAAAACCATTGTTTCAGTATTTTAATTGACATGGTTGCATTGAAAAATACAAAACCGTCCTTTTTAAGATTTTAAATTACTGGTTGAAAAGCCGTGGAGAAAGAAACAACTATCATCAAAATGATAACCATAACCAGTGATGTCACTTTTTAAATCAATTATGCCCAAATCATTGGTAATAAAATATTAATAATAATATTTATATTATTGAGAATAATATTTTGGAGTTGTTTTTAGTGTGATTTTTTGGATTTTTCAGTGTCAGTGTAAAATTTTGAGGTGAAATCTTAATTTGGGTTATAAACTAGTTTTGTTACTGTATATATGGATTCAGTGCCTTGTAGAATCTCTAGGGCACTTCGATTTCACAAAATTAACCATCAAGTTTGTGATTTTCAATAGTTTTTAGACTGTATATATGGATTTAGTACGTTGTAGAATCTCTAAGACACTTAAATTTCACAAAATTAACCATCTAAGTTTATGATTTTAAATAAATTTATATAAAATTTCAAAAAATTAAATAAAAAAAACCCACTCAAAAAACTTCTAAAAAAATCACATTAAAAACAACTCATAACATTTTGACCCACAAATCTAATCAAATTTAATGTAAACATGTATCATGACTACAGCGCACTGAAACGTTGTCTGGGCAGTGAGAGCCGAGAGACGTGACTATTTAATAACCAACAAAATGTTAATATCTATTTGTCAATATATATTTATTAATTGAAGCATCGTAACAGGATGAATGAATATTCCCTCAACTGGCATTCTAGCGACAGGCTTGGAATTTGACGTTCCGCACGTCATTATTTTAGAGAGGTATTTTAAATTGTAAATTTGAAAGGTATATATTTTAATTAATAGTAATAAATTTTATAAGCTATCTTAAAATATTTAGGTTTGATGATTCCTAATAAAACAATGGAGTAAAGTATTGTTTTTCTTTATTACAAGAAAAGTATGAGCTTAAATCCAGGTTCAAAGATGGTTTAACTCTTCACGAAATTTGAACCATTAATTTGTGGAGACTAAATTTTACACAAATTAATTGTTGTTTTATAAGTTTAAGTTTGAGATTTTATTATTTTAAGTTTATGTTATATATATCAGAATATTATGTATTTTTTAATTATTATTAATTTAATTTATATAATTTTGAGAATGAGTAAGTGCCTATGAAGTAGGCCTTAGTGAATAAGCTTTGAAACTTGAAAATAATTTGGAATCTTTGATTTTATATATTGGATTTTCAAATTAAAAAATTAGATCTTCTATAAATTTGTATATTTTAAGAAATTTAAGAATCATTTAATTTAATTATTAATATTTATTAAGTGAATAGTAGAGAGTTGACTCCATCCAATATTTTTGGTAGTATATACAAAATATTTTAGAATATTCTTGATAGTATATACAAATTAAACATTGAAATTTATTTCCCAAGATGAAAATATTCTTTTAGGTATAAAATTTGAGAAAATGTTTATATATCAAGAAATTTGGATTTCTCTAGTCATTTGGTAGATCCATAATCAAATAGATATATATTGATTCTTAATAGTACTATTTACATTATATATAAATTTCACATCTCTTTATATGGAAAATTTCTTATTCTTTATTTTATTACTATCTTTATAATAAATAGAATTACATTTTAACACACGCAAGGACATATTTTATTTATAAACCACATTATACACATTTTTCTGTTATTAATACATTTTTAAATACACGTTAATAATTAAACCTTACATATTGAAATATTTTATTTATAATTTACATTGAATTTTTTTAATTATTATTAATATTTTAAATATACTATATTAATTTTATATTAAAAATATGAATAATTATAGTGATATATAATTCACATTAATATAAATTAATTGCCACTAACATTCAAATTATTTTTTTAAGTTTAGTGGTGAATTTTTTTGTTTTTTTTTAAACATGTTACAAAATTATATTACTTTATATGGATGTCAAAATATTTTATTTCTCTCTAAGAGTGAAAGACTTTTACATCTTTGTCATATTAGCTATAATATAAACTAATTGAACAAGCACAATAAGATAATTAAAATTAAACAAAAATATATATTCATTATAAATAAATTCTTTATTTTTATTTTGAAAAAAACCATATTAATATTTCACAATATGAATCCAGGTTGAAAGATGGTTGAACTCTTCACGAAATTTGAACCATTAATTTGTGGAGACTAAATCTTACATAAATTAATTGTTCTATAAGTTATAGATTTTATTATTTTAAGTTTATGTTATATTTATCAAAATATTATGTATTTTTTTAATTATTATTCATTTAATTTATATAATTTTGAGAATTGGTAAGTGCCCATGAAGCAGGCCTTAGTGAATAAGCTTTGAAACTTGAAAATAATTTGGAATCTTTAACTTTATATATTGGATTTTCAAATTAAAAATTTAGATCTTCTATAAATTTGTATATTTTAAGAAATTTAAGAATTATTCAATTTAATTATTAATATTTATTAAGTGAATAGTAGAGAGTTGACTCCATCCAATATTTTTGGTAGTATATACAAAATATTTTAGAATATTCTTGATAGTATACACAAATCAAATATTGAAAATTATTTCCCAAGATGAAAATATTCTTTTAGGTATAAAATTTGAGAAAATGTTTACATATCAAGAAATTTGGATTTCTCTAATCATTTGGTAGATCCATAATCAAATAGATATATATTGATTCTTAATAATACTATTTACATTATATATAAATTTCACATCTCTTTATATGGAAAATTTCTTATTCGTTATTTTATTACAATCTTTATAATAAATAGAATTACATTTTAACACAGGCAAAGACATATTTTATTTATAAACTACATTGTACACATTTTTCTGTTATTAATACATTTTTAAATACATGTTAATAATTAAACCTTACATATTGAAATATTTTATTTATAATTTACATTGAATTTTTTTAATTATTATTAATATTTTAAATATACTATATTAATTTTATATTAAAAATATGAATAATTATAGTGATATATAATTCATATTAATATAAATTAAATGTCATTAACATTCAAATTATTTTTTTAAGTTTAGTGGTGAATTTTTGTTTTTTTTTAAACCTGTTACAAAATTATATTACTTTATATAGATATTAAAATATTTTATTTCTCTCTAAGAGTGAAAGACTTTTACATCTTTGTCATATTAGCAATAATATAAACTAATTGAACAAGCACAATAAAATAGTTAAAACTAAACAAACATATATATTCATTATTATTTTTCATTATAAATAAATTCTTTATTTTTTCTTTAAAAAATGGTTTATTTTTATTTTGAAAAACGCCATATTAATATTTCACAATAATAATTAAAATATTTAACCAATATACATATAAAAATATATATAATTTCTTCAACTTTTACCATAAAAGTTGATACGTAGCATGTACCAATATATAAAAGAATATAATACAAGTAAATTCATTATAATTTTAAAATCATGATGTACGATGATGGATCAATTTTCTAAAATGTATACCTTAAATATTATATCTTTCAAATTTTGACGATTCTAAAAATATAATAAAATTGAAAATAAACTAAATTGATTATGTATTAATTTATTTATTTCTTTTAAATATAATTATTTTCTATTAATATTTTGAGGAAAGAAGATGGTTACGACAAAATTCCATTATTCTCAAATATTGTTCCCATATTATAAGATTTTTGTATTCCCTATATTTTTTTTGTATGGAAGCTTTTGAGGTTTATATGAAGTGAATACGTGACTATTCCTATAATAATCTTATTTATTATATTTTTTAAAATTATAATGTTTTTAATATTTTTATAAAAAATTTAAAAATTGAATTTTTTTTAATAGAATATATATGTGTGTTTATTAGAGAAGGAATGACCTATTCTAGAGTTTGAGAACCTTAATCTTAGTGTCTCAAATTCTGATGCACTGTCCATCATGTCCCTTCCATAGTAGGACTTGATATTATTAAATAATGAATCCATACAGGTGAGCATAATTTTTATTAGAGGAGGAATGACTTGTTCTAAAGTTTGAGAACCCTAAACTTATTTTCTCAAATTCTGATGCGTTGTCCATCATGTCCCTTCCATGGTAGGACTTGATGTTATTAAATAATGAATTCATACAAGTGAGCGTAATTTCTATTAGAGGAGGAATGACATGTTCTAGAGTTTGAGAACCCCAATCTTAGTTTCTCAAATTCTGATGCGTTGTCCATCATGTCCCTTCCATGGTAGGACTTGATATTATTAAATAATGAATCCATAAAGGTGAGCGTAATTTTCATTAGAGGAGGAATGACCTGTTCTAGAGTTTGAGAACCCTAATCTTAGTTTCTCAAATTCTGATGCGTTGTCCATCATGTCCCTTCCATGGTAGGACTTGATATTATTAAATAATGAATCCATACAGGTGGGCGTAATTTTTATTAGAGGAGGAATGACGTGTTCTAGAGTTTGAGAACCCTAATCTTAGTTTCTCAAATTCTGATGCGCTATCCATCATGTCCATTCCATGGTACGACTTCATATTATGTATATGATTTAATATATAAGCATAGTATATTATAAAATTATTTTTTTGGAATGTATTTTTAAATTGTTTTCAAATTATACATTTTGTATTTTTAACATATTTTTTTCATCTAATTTATTTAGATTTAATTTGTTGCTAATAGATCTACCATTGAGTCTTTATTCAAACCTCAATCAAGGTATGGTTAGGTTATGCACAATTTTACAATTGGCTTCATGTTAACCAATTCTTCATTAATATTAGCTACAACTTATATAGACATGGTGAAGAATTCAATCAAATCCCTAGACATAGTCTCTCATGTATTGATAGATATGGGGAGAGTAACCTGCATGTATTTAACCTTGTCAATTGGCACACATATTGGATTATGAAGCTATTTAGAATCCTACTCCCAGAGACCTTGTAGATGCCATAGAAAGAGAACCCAAATATCTTACCAAACATAAGACGTAAGAGAAATCTCATGTTAAACTTTTGAGTGAGTTCAAATCCAACAAGATGAAACCAAATGCATATAAGAATTGGGGGAAACGAACCAAAAATCACATAGAAAGAAATGGATTCCTTACAATAGTATACCTTCAACGTGAGGATCTCCTTTTGACATGTTCATGTTGACTAATACCTGATTGATAGCTCAAAGTTAAGCTCACATGACAATGAAAATATACCTCTCCATAAAATCCACTAGCATTTACCTAAAATTTGTCTCTATATCTTCTCCTTTTTATCAAATGGTATTACATACATATCCTTCTTATTGATTTGATAAGATGTATTTTGACAACTAGGGCTAAGGGAAGCTAGGCTAAAGCTTCAATTATTGACCATTTCTTAATTATTTCTCTGTCATTTGAATTGATCATCTTGAAAACCCAATTTATAGAATTTTAACGGTCATCACTTCTTACACATTGAAGTAGAGTAATGCATCATTATTCGGCCACATAAATGGAGTGATGGGGCATTACAATTTCTCTCTAGTTATGTGAGAGGTGTATATCATATTTTAAAACTAGTGTAGGATAGATTAGGTTCCCTCTTCCAACCCTAGCATGGTAAATAGGGTGATGACAACCCTAGGATGGTAAATACAATCACAATAAATGCCCTCCTATTATGTGAGGTAAGAAGAGAAACTAATGACCAAAACGCATTCTAACAGAATGAATCTTAGGAGGTGGAACAAGGAAGGGGTTTTAATTGAAGGAACCGAATAGGACTTGCAAGACATCTATGTACAACCATATAGATTATTCTTGAGGTAGGAATACCCATTCCGAGCACAGAAGATAATTGAACATTTCCACTATTATTATGTAATACAAATATGTGACATGAAATATTAGTACATGGCATTAAAGGAACACAATTTGTATACATGTGATCAAGAAAGAGATCATAGCCACTAGAAAGTACAACATGGGTCTATGTCACAACACACATCAGTATGACATCAGACAAAAAGAAGAATTCCCATGAGTGGTCCTAAAAGTAAATAATATGGTACAATACGTCATTAGAGGTTGGGAGCGGTTACATATATGTAACAACACCAGGTTAGAAATACATGTAATAAAAGTTAATAAAGTAAAAATAAGACCAAGGTCATGAGACACGTATTCCAAGTTGAATGTTAGGAAAAATATCCTAGTGGGCGTTCATTCCATTTATTATGGCTAGGGGAAATTGGCAAAGGCTTTAAAAAGGAAAGAGGCATTATTTGACATCTTATTTACGAAAATAATGGAAAATAGGAGAAAAGGAAGGTGAAAGGTCATATATTTTCATGACGAGGAAATTGAAGGAAAATAGAGGCCTCATTGATAAAAAGTATTTTGAGGATTAGTTCATAGACTTTTGTAAATTCAATTTTGGAGCTCTTTCTTTATTCTCTCTACTCTCTCATACTCTTACACACTTAGAGCTTTCTTGGAGCACTCCAGCATTGGAAAAGGAATCCATAGGAAGGACAAGGAAGCAAAGGGAAGCAAAATATGAAGGAAGAGTTGGATCAAGCAGCTATAGTGGGATTACTTGCTGTATCGAGTTGCATGTATGATTTCCTTGCTATTTTTGGCATGCATGGTACACGTGTGTGTGTATTTGGTTCTCTTGTTGTCATTAGTGTGTGTTTTTCCAAGTGTGATAGTGGCTTTAGTATTCCTTGCCATTTTCAGATAGCCATGGTGTAATGGGGTTCTTTTACTCAGTTGGGTTGGATTGCTGGATGGTTTTGAAACTAAGTGGGTTGGTCTCAGGAAAATTCCTTAAGGCCTAGGAATCCCTTGACTGCTAATGGAAGGATACACAATAAAGCTTGAGGGTGGAGACAGACATATTCCTCATGGTTTAGGTGGAGATATCTGGAAGCATCCATTTTTATTTAAGGCCTAGTGATCCCTTGACCACTACATGGCGGGATTGTGGTAAATCCAGTAGTGTATGTTTCTTTGTTTGGGCCTAGGGATCCCTTGACTGGTAATGGTGGGATACATGGTAAAGCCTAGTTGTATAGATGAGGGTTTCAGGCATAGGAATCCATTGACTAGTAATGGAGGGATACATGGTAAATCTTGAGAAGCCCAAGTTGGTTTTTTTGTGAGTCCCAAATTCATGCTTGCAATATGGGACAATAGTGATTGGCTGAAACAAAGATTTGGTTCAACCTAATCTATGGTAGGGTGGTACGTGGAAATCCCTGATTTGGTTGGATTTTGCATATGTTAATAAGAGTTATTTTCCCTTGTATTTCATGAGTAAATGTATTTGATCAATGTACTATCATTTTTATTATCTCAGTTATATGCTGGTTATGAGCATGGTTTTATGATAGACTTGAGTTATGGCTCTCATCATGTTTTGATTAATAATTGAAATGTTAATGAATGTACTACCTAATAGATGGTAATGAAACTATTGTGAGAGGCCATAAGACCTTCTTAATGAATCCAAGATAGGTATGAGGCCCCTATGTTAATATATGTAATTGTGACCTATAGATTACATGTCTGTGATGTGTTTGACAGAATGTTTGTCATGGTTAGGCCATTCTAGGTTAATTTCTTATTTAAGTTTGTATGGAAGGATTTGCTCCTATTTTATTTATCATTTTTTAGAGTTTCATTAAGTTTTGGGCACTGGTCTGGATCCTAGCACATAAAAAGTGGCTTAGATCTTATGGTTGTTGGCATAAAATTGGTTGGAAAAGACTGCAGTCACTGGGAAGCAGGCCTATGAGAGCGACTGGAGAGTTTTGGTTGCATGGTGTCCTTGTCATGGGAGCGAATGGGGGCCTAGTTCAGTGAAAAATCAAGTTAATTTAGGGGTTGGGCACCTGGAGTGGTTGGTTAGGTCCTAGGGGTTTTGTAGCACCCAAGGGAGGTTAGTAAACTCTTGGTTCGTGTATTCCATTTTCTTAATTGTACTTGTGAAGTTGAATTATACCATAGTAACTCTTCATCACATATTTACCCAGTAAACCAATAAGCTTGGGTAAGTGTGAGAGGAGGGTGTTACATAGTGGTATGAGACCATGGTTCAACCCTTGGACTGGATGGGTAGAATGTGGTTTTCATGCATGCATGTAGGTTGTTTATGTGCTTGTTATGTTTGCATGGTGCTGGTGATTGTTACAATTATGTTTATATATAGAATTTGATGATGTTGTTGTTGGGATGTGCTTGTCATGAATACATGTCATTTGTATATGCATTTGTTATGCGTGTCATTGTATATATGTTGTTGTGCATGCATTGTTATGGTTATGATTATGCATGCATAGTAGGTTAGATATGCATCGTGAGGTCACTTTATGCAATTGTGTCATTATGATGTTGTTGATAAGTTATGATTGTTGATATGTTGGTTGAGCTAGAGCTGGAGAAGTAGATTATTAGAGAAGGGTTCAACATTGGACCTCGGGAAAGAGCAGATCGTCATACAGGTTTATATGTTGGGAATGAAGGTATGTTGGTTAATGGTTTTTATATGCATTATGGCTATGTAAATGCATGTCATTATATTTTTGTTGTGTTTACATGCATGATATTTGCCAATTTTTCAGTGCGGACATATGCACATGCATTAGGTAGTCATGTATGGTAGTTAAATTGTTGTTATATGAATTATGGCCATACACATGATGACTATGGTCATTGCAGCTAAGATTTTGATGTTACATGTATCATGTTGATCCAGATTGGACTATGCATAAGGTTATGGTTATGATATTCATGTATGAGTCGATATACTTGTGATATTGTGTAGTACTAATTTGGGTTGACTGCGCAGATGTGATAGCCTCCCCTGAGATACATTAACATATGAGTTTGATTATGTCATCTATTTGTTTTATCTAAAGTTGCATGTTATATGTTGATTGAATGTTTGATTAATTACATGGTGTGAGTATTTGTATATAATATTGCATGAAGGAATAATCTTGTTTTAAGACAGTTGTACTAATATGATATGTTCTGAGATAGTTGATCTACACTTGAATGCTAGTGGGTGCTAGTTTTAGTATTATGACTAATGATTGTGAGTTGATTACGACATGGTTGTTTGTCTTGGTAAAGGTTGTTTGCAAATTAGTAGACATGATGTCTTGATATTTGGAACATGTGACTAACATGTGTGAACACTTGTGGGGAAACATGCTTGGCATTAATGTGACAAGGTAATAGTTTATTTGTTTATATAGCTAACAGTTGGGTGATGTGATAATACATAGTAAAACTCAATTGTAGCAAGGTAAAAGTTAAAAGAAAGGAATTGGGTGAGAATATATTTGGCTATGTTTGGAAACCATAATTCCAAATGAATGAGTGCTTTGCACGAATATAAGAATTCTTCCTAACCTCGATTTCCTTTCACATTATGTGGATATGTGCTATATTCATGAACATGTATTTGATAGGTATATTAGCCAGTTTCTAGTTATAGTTGGATCCGTCAAGGGAAATGGAGTCTCCTGAGAGGTGGCATGGATATGTTCAGTTACAAGGAAATATGTTTGGCACATTGAGGTAAGGTAACTAGTATGTTGATATGTTTATTTAGGCTCTAACAATTGTGTGTTTATGGCAGTATGATGAAGGGGAATTGCATAGCAAAGAGACTACCATGAAATCTTGAAGAAGGCTCGGGTTGAGATTTCCCTTAGAAGCATTAGGAACCCATGGAGTTAAGTCATGTTGTTTGTTGCTAGTTTTATGCTTTCAATGTTTTCTGATTTGTTTGCATTTGACCTGTGCTTTTTGATTGTGTCTAGTGCATGGACATGCCAATTTGTTTGTGGTGTTGTATTTCTATTGATATTTCATGATTTTCTTCTTGTTTTTTCATTTTTGTTTCCCTTTACGTTTTGAGCTTCTTCGGAATTGGTTGGGGAAAGAGGAATGTTAATGGAGCTCGGGGAGCTTGAATAAAACCCAACAGGTAATGTATGACTTAGATGAAGCTTGATGCATGAGTAAAGGGTAACTGAAGGCAAGAATGTGAGCGTCAGTGGATTGGTTGGTTCCATTGTTGTAAATGGGAAGTGGTAGGACAGTCATGAGAAAGGTAATAGGAAATGTAAAGTAAATGGGCTTAAGGTAATAGATGCCTTGGCTAAGTTCGGAATTGTTGTTCTCAATGGTGTGCATGCTATGCACGCAAAAGGGAGTTCTCTCAACCTAGACCTTATGATATCTGATAATTATGTTCTGATCATGATTGGTTTATGCTAATGGTTATATGTATAAATGAATGTACGTAGTTTGTTGTATAACAAGATCGTTAAGGAGCATGATTGTTTTATGTTGATGTATATATATATATATATATATATATATATATATATATATATATATATATATATATATATATATATATATATATATATATATATATATATATATATATCTGTATGTATGTATGTATGTATGTATGTATGTAGTTGCCTAACAGGGTCACCACAGATCATGATTTTTTTAATGTTAATGTTTATATGTATACATGTATGTATGTATGTTGTTGTCTGGCAGGGTTGTTACATATGATTCTTGTGGAGGAATGATTGCTTGGGACATTAAATGGCATGAAGAGGTTATGGTTTATGAGGAATCAAGTGGGAAGAGTAGCTCTAACTAATTTAGAAGGTTAGTATCATGTGGACATGATTTTATATTATGTGATTATGATATGTCTATGTTTATGTTATGGATAGGCTATGCTGAGGGATACATCATTGAAATGAAAGCAATGCGATATGCAGCATGTTGGACAAACATAGATAGTGGGAAGACACAAGAACTAAGGTTGTTGAGTAGAGACATTATGGTCTCTGGATGTGTGGTACTAATATTGTGTATATTTTGTACATGTGGAATTTGTACTGATGTTGCGTACATGTGGTGTTTTGTATAGATGATGTTTTGTACATGTTTTTTATGCAATGTTTTGTATAGATGGTGTTGTGCACATGTTGTTTATTCAGTGTTGTGAACAAATGGTGTTGTGCGCATGATGGATATGCGATGTTGTGTACATATGGTCTTCTGCGCATATTGGATATGCAATGTTGTGTACATATGGTGCTTTGTGTATGCTGCATATGTGGTTCTATGTACATATGGTTTGGTGTACATGTTGTACATATGGTACTATGTACATGCACTAGTACAAAATGGCTAATTAGTTGCTTAAAAAATGACTAAAATTTGCATATAAACGACCATTTTTCAATTGATGACCAATAGTAGCTAATTTACAGTATGTTATAACGTGACCAACTTTTAGTCATTTTTAGCTTAGTCATTAATTGGTTGTCTCAATTTCATCATCTAGCAGTTTATTCAGTCATAAATTTGGTCATTAATTTGGTCATTGATTTAGTCATTAATTGCCACAATTAATGACCAAATATACAACAAAATATATTACTATATGGTCACCCAAGAAAACCAATTAATGACTAAAGAAATATGACCAAAATGTTGGTCATGTTATAAGATACTGTAAATTAACTACTAATAGTCATATGTATGCAAATTTTAGTCATCGTTTGAAACCAATTAATGACCAAAGAAATATGACTAGATTTTGATTGTGTTATAAGATACTATAAATTAGCTACTAATAGTCATATATATGCAAAATTTAATTGTCATTTGTAATCACAAATTTATCATTTGCAGTAGTCATTTATCTTTTTTCACTAATTTCATAGTCATTATATAAATGACTAATTTAGTAGTCTATACTCATTTCATTTATTTTCATTAATAATTATTGTAAAGGACTAATTTAGTTGTATATTCATTTTGTTTATGTTCATAATTAATCAATATAAACTACTAATTTAGTAGTTTTCAATTGATTTTATGTGCTCATTATTAATCAACACAAATTACTTAGTATGATTTTGCGACTAAATTAAAAATATGCTATACAATGTGCACTAATTCATCTAATATGAAAATGCAAAGTTACATATGTTAATTACAATACTAAATAATATCAAGTGCAACCATAAATAACTTCAACTGCATAAATTATATTATATGAAATGCCAAGTACTAAAAAATGAGTTTAAAACTTAATATTGGCTAGACTACAATTTACGCATGAAATGTTGTTTCATCACTACAAAACATTTTCATTATGTTGCCAAAGAATTGCAAGTGAATTCACCAACTCTAAAAACTTTATCGTCAATCTCTATGTGTGTTTCTTATTCAGGATATTGGCTTTAATAGTATCACTAAACTAGTTCTCTTCTCTCTCTTTTTTCATTTTTTGCCCTAGTGTTATTGTTTTCCTCTTTCTTCAAATCCTGTGGTTGACCATCAATACTGAGTTCCTTTTCTGAAAACAAAAGAAGATACAGTGCAAAGTGTAATACATGAAATATGGTGAACATTGAAATATAAACTAAAGTATAGTATAAAGGATTTATATGACATATACCTCAACATCAACAATGTTAACGTCATTTTCCCCCATAAAAGCAAGAAGCTCGAACACGATTTCTTTCGTCGAGCGATAGTAGCCACTCTGTGGTTAGATGACCTGTATAAACAAAGAAAATAAAATGTCACCATAGAAAATAACACCTTAATAACTTAGTATTCAACCTTCACGGAAATCTTAGGCACAATCATGCTAACTAAGTTACATTCTAAAAATCTCAAGCTATAAATAACTTTTGAAAACAAGTAACCTGAGGTGTGATGTCTAATCCTTGTTGTTTTATTTGCAACAACATCTCATTCTCTAACGCATGAACTTGGTCAAGTGTATAAACAACATGTGATCAAATAACAACATGGAAGTAAACTTTTCTAATAGTCATGAAAATATTTCAACAGAAAACAATTAACAGAATTTGAATCAATATTGTGTAATACTAGTTTCGTCTTCAAGCTTTGGTTGTTGTTTAAATGGACATGATATCAAGTATTTTCAATTTCATAGTTAATATACAAAGAAAAATCAAAAGTGACGCTTAAAATATAACCAAACAATAAAGAGAGGATATCATGGAATGGACATCGCAGTTATAAAAAAATTGTTTACCTATCATTCGATGTATTGTTAGAGATTCCTAAAATATTTTCTTTCCAAAAATAACCACGAGGTGAAAGAATCACGACATTAAAAGCATCGATGGAAAACCTGTGCTCAAATCATTTTTAATTTTGTCACTTAAAAAATAGTTGAAACAAGATATGGCACTGATCTCGAACAACTTACAAAAAAAATCCTTAGTGGCACAAACTCTCCTAGTATTTGTATCAGAGGTTAGAATAATTTTGTATACTACTTTTAGGACTATTTGCAATATGCCACTTGTCTTTAGTAAAGTTCAACAACATATTATACTCTTTAAATGGAAAATCAGATATAGTTTCAATAAACAGATTGAGAAATTAAGAGTGAAATGCATATGGACACTAATACCATTGAACAGACAATATGTTACCAATAAGAAGATTGTTTTTAAGAACTTAAAGGAGGACCAAATACCAACCCAAGCATGATTTAAGAGCCTTTTGAAGATTTCCATACTTCTTTCTCGTGGACCCTTTCAGCATGCATTTGAAAGATCAAGTAACAAAGTAACCTGTAATTATAGCCATTGAATTAAAATAAGAAAATGTTATTTTCAGCCTCTTGCTCTTGGGAGTGTTGCTTTTACATTACCCCTATTTCTGAGTGTGTTGTCCCATCATCCAACCTACACAGGGAAAACAAATATATTCATTTGTTGAATATATTGGAAATCAAATGTAAAATTAACTCAACTTGATCTTTACATGGCATATGCATAATGAAATGGTACAAAAGAAGCATGTTAACTCAGAAACAGGAGATGATAAAAAAGAATAATGGAGCATTTTTTCCTACCATATAATTTTCTCTGGCCACAACAGTCGAAAGGATGTCATGTATCAACATATTCTCCTCATTGGTACATGCATTTCCTTATTCCATGCAATCCTTCACATCTGCTACCTTCTTACTAGACATGAACCTTGATCCCAAAGCTTAAGCGCAGTGATAATAGAGCTTCTACAAGCATGCATGCAACTTGATATTCATGGCAAAACCAATGAACGTGGTAATGACATTGATATTTCTCATTCTTGGCTAACATTGTTTACCTAGAACAATGTTCTTGGTAACTGGAATTTCTCGTTCTCATTCTTGGTTTGGTAATTGGAATTTCTCGTTCTCATTCTTGGTACATGTTTCCTGCATTGATCATCATAGAAAACTTGATGTCATAAAGTCAAATAGAGATCAAAATTTAACCATAAATCCTATAGTAAAATATTAAGGTCCATCTTGCGTAATGAATTTTAAGGAATTGTTCATCATATCCCGGTAAATTTCTAATTTAAGATCGTAATATCATGGACTATAATCAATATGATTAGCCTCAAATATTTCGTCACAAAAATAATTATCCTTATATAATGACCCAATTTTAAATTAAAATCACAACCTTCAAAGTTGTCATTACAATCATCCATCATTAGCCTCAAATGAGGGCATGCATATTATGGCTTTAAATGACAACTATAATCTAATTGAAAGATACAATTTATGAAGCATGCATAAATATTTGAAGGTGTAATCAATGTGAAGTATGTAATTTATACAACATATTTAAAAATTTAAAAATAAATAAATATGTAATTTATACCACATGTTTTAAAATTTAAGATAGAAAATAAGTAAAAATAAATAGTAACAAGTAAACCAGCATAGAAACATCGTTACTTTCGATCTACCAAGTGCCGAGAGGTATACGCTTAGTAGATCCAGAGTAAAGATGGAGGTATACGCTTAGTAGATGCAGAGTAAAGATGGATCTATGCTGGTTTGATTTGCCTTTAAATAGGCTACATTCCACGGGAATACCTTGGGTCAATACCATGTGCCATCTTTATTTTTATTAATATTAATATTAGGGATAATAATGTGTTTTTGCATTGTATTAATAATAATTTGGCCTGCCTATAGGGTTCACCTAAATAAAACCTCTCTTTTGAGTGTTCGTAAATATACAGTGAATTATGGAGTAAATATAAAAAAATGTTTTATTTATTTACCAAACCTTTAGATTATTTATATTTTTATTAATTTACCATACCTCTTTTATAAATACTGTATTTGGCCCATGGTACTAAAATAGTATTTGGCCAATAGGCTTCACTTGAGTCTTCGTAATATAAAGAGGTTTATGGAATGAATATAAAAAGAGGTTTTATTTATTTACTATACCTCTAATTTATTTATATGTATATTTATTTACCATACCTTTGGAGTAAGTATAAAAAGAGGTTTTATTTATTTACCATACCTCCACTTTATTTATATTTTTATTTATTTACCATACCTATTTTTTGAGTGTTCATAAACCTCTTTATATTTTAAATTTATATTGTGTTTATATATAATAATAATTAGATTGATTTCTAAATAGGACTGACATTAGATTAAAAATGTTAAATGTTTATGTTTACATTTACATTTACATTTTTATGTGAGATCTACCCCATATTGGGTTGTAGAGCGCCTCTTGGCACAATAAATAATAATACGTAAAAAGTAAATAATAATAATAATAATAAGTAATAAATAATAACTAAATAATAATAGTAATAAATAAATAATAATAAGTGGATAAATAGTAACAAGTATAAATAATACATATTTAAATTTAAAAGGTTTACATAAATACATTATTTTTTTACCCAAAACTTTATACATTACCCATAAATGTTCTTAATCATTATTGAAATCGAGGTGTTATAGGTGTTTGGGAGTAAGTGGAATTTTAGTAAAATATATAATTAAAAACAAAAAAACAAGATTATTAAAATGCATAATCTACATAAGTCCAAATGTGAGTTTGGTATAAAAATAAAATGACCAATCTACATAAGTTCAAATATGTAAGATTTGGGGATAAAATTAAAATGATCACTCAAAGAATACCCAAATGTCGAGATAAAAATAAAATGACCAACCTACATAAATCCAAATGTCTAGGAGTTCGGGATAAACAATAAAATCAACACTAAGAACTCATAATGTGGAAGGATTTTCGAAATAATAAAAAATAGTTTCTTTGAAAAGCATGGTCTGCGGAGATTCTAAAGTTCGAGAGATTCTGAATAAGCACTGATAATGGGGAAGGCTGTTAAAATAATAACAACTAGTTTCTTTGAAAAGCACGATCTAGGGAGATTCAGAAGTTCCAGAGGCTAGGGTGAGCGGGCTATGGAACATGTTTAATCTTATGGATATTTGGATATCTGGCTCTAGATGGCTAAAACATTTTTGATGTTGGACATTTTATTTGCAAAAGCACTATATAAAAGATTTATCAAATGAGAAATAATATTCAGAAATAAATTATACCGAAGAAATGCTTAGATCCATATATATCCGAGATCTGAGGTGTAAACAATCTCATAATTTGTAAAAATGGCCGAACTTTAGATCATGTAAGGAGAAAAAATGAAATTTATTAAAGAAATGCATATAAAGTGGATTGAAACAGAATGGTGTTTTAGAAAAATGAGTGGAATCTAGACTTACCCACAAAATATTAAACCCTTGCTTATGCTTTGTAGGTCCAAGCTAAGCTAGAAGTGTAGTCTCCACCTTCCTCATTCTCCACATTAATGTTCGACGTACTCCTTATTTCCTAGGGATTGGACATATACACACGGAGAGAGGAAAAAACCTCATCCTCACTGAAACATCCGGCCTAGCAAATGCGCTCAAATAGCTCCCCACCTCCTGTGTATTTCATGAGTATAGCTAGATTGGTGGGAGTGAGTAATACCTCCTTAAAGCGAACTATGTTGGGATGCCACAGAGATCTGTGATAAATAATATCCAGCCTCACATTTTCATCAATCTTCCTCCACTGCTAGCCATCATCTTTCCCCCACCAGGCACCAACCCCCTCCCAATAAGATCGGGCAGTAATTGCAGCCAACCAGTATAAAAGAGGCCGCTTCCATACACTAGTTCGGAGGAGTGAGTGCTATTATGGTGACACAACTTAGTGAAAATAGTACAAGACAATGCGGAGCAGATCCACCGAAAATCTAGCTTCACCAAGGAGATCTAGATCAATTCTACGATCCCAGAAACAGTTCCAAGTCGTAAAACAATGCCAATTATCATGGAATAATCTACGATCTATAACCCATAGGGTTTACCACCAAAGTACCCTAAACCCCAAATTTACAGTCTCTACATTTTATTCAATTTTTTTCCTTTGTGATTGATTAAATTGTAGTCCACACAGTTATACCATGGCAGCAAAACCTTCTCAACAAGAACAAAAAATTTGATGAGAAAGTAAGAGTAGAGGAAGAACTCAAAAATAAAGCAACAAAATTGAATTGCTAAAAATAAAAAACAAAGAGTGAAAAGTACCTTGGAATCTCAATAATTTAGATCAGATCTGAGCAAGTGTGAGAAGATGGTTGGAAGAATTATGTAAATTAGAGACACTTATTGATCTAACATGCATATGTTGCAAAAACGCCAATTTGAATCATTTGTTTTCTTCATATGAGCCCCTGTTCATTGCTTTCCATAATAGAAATGCCAATTTTCAAAGCCAATTCGATGCCTTTGTTTGTTTCATATGAGCACCTATACATTGCTTTCCATAATAGAAATGCCAATTTTTCCACATAGAATCTGACTTGTTATAACAATTTAGTGAAATATTTATTTATACTCCTTTCACTTGCAAAAGAATTTTATTTGAGCCAATTTGGGCACACAAGCCTAAATAGTTTATAATAGGCTAGTGGATTATAATAAATTATTTTCATAGCATTTCATGCACTAAATTTTATTTTCTTACACTTTTCACATTAAATTTTATTTTACCGAGTCTCCTAAAATTAGATATTAAAATTTCTTTTCAAATAAAATAAAATGGCTATATTTTTTAATTTTAAAAGTTAGTTTTAATTTGCTCCATGGTCTGGATTAGTTGATGATGGAATGGGCTGTTAAGGCATATTTTTTAATGTTATTGGTTTAAACTTAGATTAGCTTAGTGTACCACGTGTGAGGTCATGTGGGTATACTTGGAGGTGATTGTGTTAAAATTGATTTTCAAATAAAATAAAATGGCTATATTTTTTAATATTAAAAGTCAGTTTTAATTTGCTCCATGGTGTGGATTAGTTGATGATGGAATGGGTTGTTAAGGAATTTTTTTTAATGTTATTGATTTAAACTTAGATTAGCTTAGTGTACCATGTATGAGGTAATGTCAGTATACTTGGAGGTGATTTTGTTAAAATTGATTTTCAAATAAAATAAAATGGCTATACTTTTTAATAATCAAATTTAGTTTTAATTTTCTCGATGGTGTGGATTAGCTGATGATGGAATGGGTTGTTAAGGCATTTTTTATAATGTTATTGGTCTAAACATAGATTAGCTTAGTGTACCATGTTTTTGGTAATGTGGGTATACTTGGAAGTGATTGTGGTAGTGGATAGAATCGATAACTGTCATGTAAGTACAAGCTCGCTATAGTTGTCTATTTTTCCATACTCAAAAAATAAAAATAATAATAATAATCTTGTTTTTTTAAATTTTATTGAATTAACTATTTATCAAAATTAGATGTTATTAAAATCTCGTGATTTTATTGGAGGTAGTTTAGGTGATGGAAATAAGGTAAAAAAAATTTCTTGTAAGCATTTTCTAAATTGTGTCGTCACTCAAACACTCTCATAGAAAACAAAAGTCTTAACCCCACCTAGAATTCCTAAAAGATAACTCTCAATCAAGCCACCCAGTGTCACATTAGTGGCTTTCTCTTACTCTTTAGACTACACAGAAGGATATCCTTGTCTAAGGGTTGAATCCATAAAGATCGAGCTAAGCTAGGTCATTGTGTAATGACGAAAAGTTCCTTAATAAAGACTAGTGATTTGACACTACTCACTCTCAAAGTAAAAGGTTAGGGATAAGTGTGTGAATAGTCAAACAACCATGGATTATGAACAAATTTTGAATGATTTTAATTAGAAAACTATGCTTATTCATGCAACAAAATTATACTTGAAAAATGAAAAATAAAACTTGTTCAATTAACCATATAACATGACATGCTAGTGAATCATATATACAATGGCACAATAAAAATAGAAAATGAATCATAAATTATGTCAATACAAGTAAGGCATTAAATCATTCATTCGTCATATTCATTAGAATTGGATATTGAGATTTTGTTATCATCATGAAGAGACCATTCCATAATTAAGAGATCATACACCAATAGGATTAACTATGTTTGAGATGTCAAAGAGTTATGTGTTTGCAATGATAAATAAAGGAAATATTCAAACTTTTCATTGTTACTAAGGACAATGAAGACAGCAAAGTTGAATGTGGACCACTTACACATTTGTAACATTCAAATGTCATCCATTTATCACCATTTATAGTTGGGTAGTTTGTAAACATATAATTGTGACCCAAATGATGTATTTGTAACATTCCAAAGTGTGTAATTACAACTAATGAACCATGAGAAATACCATTAGCATGTGAACACATTAACCACAATGTATTTAGAACAAATTTCCATTAAGACTAGAGATCAATGAAATTTTTAAAGCACCCCTGAACAATAAGAAATTCCATATCATGTCAACATCGAATATTTAAGAATTGCATGCTTTGTCTAAATTATGTGTAGAGTGCACCAATAGTGGCACTATTGGGCTTTGATCACTATCTTGTTAATGTGTGTTAAGATGTGACATTTCAAATTCGAAATGGATCATAAATCTATAAAAAGGCAAGCCAATAAACCATCAAGATAATCTTACAAATAGTGAATTGTTATCCTTATGAACCAAGTCATTTCATGTTCCCATGCATGGATTTGCGTAAGGGTGTGGTTAAAATGTCAAATGTGTTAAAAAAATGTAGGAAATAAATGTATCAAGAAAAAAATTAAACCATGATGCAAATTTGTAAACCCTTTTCACAATTATTAAAGAGCTTAAATATCAAGGTGTTTCATGCATTCATGTACTTATGTGAAGCTTAAGAGTGTTTACTATGTCATAGATATGTTACCTAGATATGTCAAATCCAACATGAACAAGTATAAATATGATAATGTGTCCTTACAAGTAAAGGTTAATCATTTTTAGTTTATGCTAATAATTTTTTATTTTGTCACTTATTCTCTAGTCATATATATTAGTCCTAGACTAAATTAGTCATTTAAGTTAGTCACTTTTAGTTGAGTCACTTAATTCTAGTCATATATTTGATCCCTAGACTAAATTAGTCATTTAAGTTAGTCACTTTTAGTTTGGTCACTCAAAATTGCTCAAATCTAGTAGTAATTCACTTGAAATGATTGTGGCGACTAACTTTTTTAGTCATGTAGTCACTAATCTCTCATTTTGTACTAGTTATGTGGTGT
This sequence comes from Pinus tabuliformis, assembly GCA_031772625.1. Taxonomy (NCBI): domain Eukaryota; kingdom Viridiplantae; phylum Streptophyta; class Pinopsida; order Pinales; family Pinaceae; genus Pinus; species Pinus tabuliformis. Next base: position 1,450,840,223 of record CM062816.1, read on the forward strand.
TGTTTACATGAGTGTACATGTGGTGTTGTGTACATGTTGTACATGGGGTGTTGTGTGTAGGTGGTGTTGTGTATATGTCATGTATGTGGTTTTGTGTACATGGGGTGCTATGTTCATGTCGTGTATGTGGTGTTGTGTACACTTAGTGTTGTGTACATGTTTTGGCGGTGAAACTATATACATGTGGTATTGTGTACATGTCGTACACATTGTGTTCTACACATGTGGTACTATGTTATGTGTATTTTCTGGTCATTGTATTGTGACATGTGTATTTGTTGTGTTGTACTTTATGTATGTATTGTGTTTCAAACTAGGTGTAGGTGTCTATGTTGTGTTGTACACTTGGTGTAGGTGTATGTGTTTTATTGTACACCGGGTGTAGGTGTATGTGTTGTGTTGCACACCAGGTGTAGGTGTTGTGTTGTACACCAGATGTAGGTGTACGTATTGTGTGGTGCCGTATGTCATGTGTGGATGTATGTGTTATGATGTACATTGTGTATGCATATGTGATTAAAGACAAACGAAGCATTGGATGTTTTCCGAGTGTGGAAAATGATCTGGTGTGTGTACGGAATGTACGAGGACAAAGGCAGAAGAAAAGGACCGATTGGAGGATAAGTATTGATATTTTATTTCATTTTAATTATGCTATGCTCTATGACTCTGTTTTGTGATATTTTACATGTGATATATGATTTTTATCAATGTTGGTTGCATTTGAGCTAATCAGATGTGATATGCTTATACATGATGATTTGATTGAAGAGCTAGTTTGACTTGTTGTGACGGGAAGTATACAAAATTGCAAGTGTATCTTATTGACGGGATACCAATGAGGTATGATTTGAAATTATTTCATTTCATTTTGATTCTAATGGAAATTATGTGCTTGGTTGATGCAGGAGCATCAAGACCATTTTGATTTGTAAATAGGTAATAAAAGGGGGGTGTGATAATTTTTAATATTTTGTTATTTTAATAAAACAGGAAGTGGGGATTATGTAAATATTCTTTTTCTAAATAAAAGGATATGAGGGAAATAGTTTAGGAGCAAAATTTGGGATAGAATTTTTATGTTTTTCAGTTAAAATTAGGATAAGAGTGGAAAATAAAGCTTCACGCTTTAAAACATTATGTAAAAGGGAAAAAAATCCTACTTTTGTAAACGATAAGGATCAAGAAGGCTATCCTTAATTATAAAAAAAATGGCAGCAAAGCTCTCTCTCGAGAGAGGAAAGAGCGAGCGCGTGAGCATTACTTTAAAGCAAGAAAACTATGCGCTCCGCGTGTTTTTTTTTATTCAGACCTCTGTAATATATATGCATAAACTATGGAATAAAGAGGACGGTGCTGATGGTTCTATTTTTCCCAATATGCAATTGCTGTGTGGGTTAATTATTGAATCTGCTTGCCTTTCGTATGATATATATCGCCTTGAATTTAGAGTTACGCAGGTGTTCTTTTTCTGAGGATATACCGCCTTGAATTGAATCTTGTCCTCACAGAATTCTTGAATTTCCATCTCTGTTTATACTTGAATTTTAAACCTGGAAGTTTATCATCCCTGTTGAGACCACAACCAGCCTCAGAGACCGCTGGGGCTGTCTGTTGTGTGACAAGCATTCAAATCTTTCGGTTGTGAAGTGAGTAGTAGCGTAACCAGGGCGAGAGCAACTTAGGAGCAAACAGTATAACTGTTTACCTATCACCTGGACCGCGGACTCAAGGCAGGAAGCTCGGACTTTGAGCGATAACAGGCTTATCCATATATATATTAACCAGGACCAGCATATAAGGTGAATATATGTAGCAGTTAGTCCTTGAAGAGCTGCGCCTTTGTACATGGTAACGACCAATCTATAACTGTCGCCCATATCAAAGTAAAGACGAGGACAGACTGCGGATGTGCGTAAGTAAAAAAAACATATATACATGTTGTATGCGTTGGTATGTTGCTTAAGAATTTTCTGAAGAGCTTCTATGTGTTAAACAAGCACGACAACGGAATTTCTCAAGAAATGCTACACCAGTTTAATGACTGATGTGCCCAGAATAGAAGAAAAGGGAATTGATCAAGACATAGAAGAGATTGCTGGAAGATTAGAGAGACTGTCTCTAAAGCCTGCATCCCCACCATCATTAGTGGTATCAGAGCCATCAACTGACATTGAATTGAATCTCAGGAGCAGAAGAAGAATGGCTTTCAGAGTTGGAAGAGGATGAGGACGTGGTGGAAGAGGACGACCTGCTGCAAATGCTGAACTAATGGCAACCATAGAAGAGCTGCGAGCTAGAGTGGATGCATTAACTTCAGATAGAAATATAGATGATGGAGATGTCAGTGAGCCCGAAATTGAAGCTGCTGAAGAAGAGGAAGTTGTACAGGTTACTCCTGAGATGAGGTTCTTTCAGTCAGTGTTGAAGTCCACAGCTAGGCCATGGAACCAGTTAGTACCGGTATACCAAGGAGGATTGAATCCAGAAGAATTGATCGACTAGATTAACAGCATGGAGAAATTCTTCGATTACGAAGAAACATAAGATGAGAAGAAAGTAAAGTTTGTTGTCACCAAGTTAAAAGGCCATGCAGCACTCTGGTTGGATGGTGTGCAGGCAGAAAGGAAGAGACTTGGTAAGCAGCCAATCAAGAACTGTAGCCGAATGGTAGCAAAGTTAAGAGGTAAGTTATTGCCAAGTAATTATCAGCAAACATTGTTTAGACAAATGCAAAATCTTAGACAGAGAGCTTTAACAATAAAAGAATATACAGAAGAGTTTTATAAAATAAGCATAAGAGCTGGAGAAGTCCAAGATACAGATGAAAAGGTAGCTAGATACATGAATGGCCTTAGGATGGACATTCAGGATGAGATAAGTTTTTTGTCTCCTAAAACAGTAGAGGAAGCTTATCAGATAGCGCTGAAAGCTGAGGAAAAGCTCATAAGGAAGCACTCTACCAGAGGGAGAGAGACTTTCAGAGGAAAAGGAAGTCAAGGTGGTAGAGGAGGATCTACAACACCTAAAGAAGGAGCTAGCAGTAGCTCAACCCAGCATGCACCCAGAGAAGGTGATGCAAGAGGTAGAGGGAGTTTTTCCAGAGGAAGAGAAGGCAGAGAAATAAGATGTTACAGATGTAACAAGCTGGGACACAGAGCTTTTGAGTGCCCAGAGAATGCAGACATAAAGCTGAGGAATGCAATTGTTGCTCCAGCTGAAGAAGAAGCACCAGCGGTAGCGGTAACAGAAGAAGAAAATGCACCAGAAAGAGGAGAATATCTGGTGGTTAACAAAGTCTTACTTAAGCCAATGAAGGAGGTGGTTGCTGAACCGCCACAAAGGAAAACTTTATTCAGGACAGTGTGCAAAGTCCAAGGGAAATGTTGGCAGATGATCATTCATAGTGGCAATACTGATAATTTGGTCTCTACAGAAGTAGTGGAGAAATTGAAGCTGAAGACAATGAAGCATCCAACACCTTATAAGGTGTCATGGTTACAGAAGGGACATCAACTGTTGGTAAGTGAACAGTGTGAAGTGGAATTTCAAGTGGGCAAGTACAAAGATAAAATTGTTTGCGATGTGATGCCTATGGACGCGTGTCACATATTGCTTGGAAGACCTTGGCAATATGACAAAGGAGCCATACATGATGGAAAAAGAAACACCTACAAGTTTGGAAAGGATGGTATCAATCATACATTGTTGCCTCTGCAAGAAGAAGATGAGCCAGGACAAAAGACTAATTCAAAAACTTTGTTACTTGGGAAAAAGGAATACCTGGAGCAAATGATAAGTATACCATTGAGTCATGCAGAGGAGATCATTGATGATTTCTTGAGTTATTGGATAGATCCAGACCAGCTGGATAATGTAGTTGATACTTTTGATGTGGTTATAGGGGCTGAGGAGGATGTGCAATCTTGTGAAGCTGCTACAGCACAAGAGGAAGTTCTTATGGATATAGAAGAAATAGATCAGTCTGTAGCATGGATAAGTGAAGCAACAGTTGAAACTGTTGAATTGTGTGATTTTCAAACTGACAGTTTGTGTGTCAATGCAGGGACTATAAGTGATGATGAAATGCTGCAACATTGCCATAGGGAAATTACATTGTTAGAATACTTGTTGGAGAATCCAAAGTATGATAGGGAGATTGCAAATGAAAGAGTTCAGTACAATGGACAAAAGCAAGAAGGAACCATTAGAATAGATGGTGTGGAAGAAAGACTAATGGACAGTCTTATGAATTTTACTAAGAATTCGAATCAGCATGCTGATATGCTGGCAGGGGAGGAGAAAACAGAGCAACCATTTGAATTATTGCCAAAAGGAGATAAGGCACAATAGCCTTATGTTTTTAATTTTAACAAGTGTTTTGTGAATGCAGATGATGAAGAAGACAATCCATCACTTGGAATTGTCTCGAGGGAAGAAGAACTGTTGCAAAAAGAAGATAAGACAGTCATGTCTCATATGCAGAAACTTGTTTCTATGGGTGACAGTAAAGATTTGGCTTGCCTAAATAGCCAAGAGAAGACTGATATGCAGAATTTTGGAGCTGCTACAATGTTAGAAGATGAGGTTACAATGTTTGAAGGACTTGATTTGATTGAGAAAATCAATCAAGATGGTGGTAGACAATTACTGAAGATTCTCGAAGAGGAAGAAGAAGGTGGTGAGCCAAAGAATGTTTCAGAGGGTCAGGAAGTTTGGGAGGAAGCAACATCTATGGCGGCAGTGGCAACAACATCTATGGCAGCAGCGGCAGCAACATTTATAGTGACAGTTGAGACAACATTGACAGAGAGAGTAAAAACTGAGCAAGCCGTCTTAGCTCAGCAGACAGCAAGAAATCAATAGCTGGGAGATTTATTGGACCAAGAGATTGAAAGCATCAGAAAACTGATGATGACAGTATCCCGGAAGAAGCCAACAACATCAAAACAAAGGAGAAGCAGTAAAAGGAAGACAGCAGAAGATTGTGAGAGTGCAGCTAGTGGAGCAAGGCAACATAAGATATGGAAACCTGGAGAAAGACAACGAGCAATAGCACATGATGAATTGCAGCACAAGATATGGGATCCAGGCATACATAGATCCAAACACATGATCAGGGGATCATGATTAATTTTAAGGTTGGGTGTATGATGCAGGAGCATCAAGACCATTTTGATTTTTAAATAGGTAATAAAAGGGGGTGTGATAATTTTTAATATTTTGACTATTTTAATAAAACAGGAAGTGGGGATTATGTAAATATTATTTTTCTAAATAAAAGGATATGAGGGAAATAGTTTAGGAGCAAAATTTGGGATAGAATTTCTATGTTTTTCAGTTAAAATTAGGATAAGAGTGGAAAATAAAGCTTCACGCTTTAAATCGTTATGTAAAAAGGAAAAAAAGCCTGCTTTTGTAAAAGATAAGGATCAAGAAGGCTATCCTTAATTATAAACAAAATGGCAGCAAAGCTCTCTCTCGAGAGAGGAAAGAGCGAGCGCCCGAGCATTACTTTAAAGAAAGAAAACTATGCGCTCGGTGTGTTATTTAGACCTCTGTAATATATATGCATAGACTATGGAATAAAGAGGACGGTGCTGATGGTTCTATTTTTCCCAATGCGCAATTGTTGTGTGTGTTAATTATTGAATCCGCTTGCCTTTCGTATGATGATATATCGCCTTGAATTTACAGTTACGCAGGTGTTCTTTTTCTGAGGATATACCGCCTTGAATTGAATCTTGTCCTCGCAGAATTCTTGAATTTCCATCTCTGTTTATACTTGAATTTTAAACCTGGAAGTTTATCATCCCTGTTGAGACCACAACCGGCGTCGGAGACCGCTGGAGCTGTCCGTTGTGTGACAAGCATTCAAATCTTTCGGTTGTGAAGTGAGTAGTAGCGTAACCAGGGCCGAGAGCAACTTAGGAGCAAACGGTATAACTGTTTACCTATCACCTGGACCGCGGACTCAAGGCAGGAAGCTCGGACTTTGAGCGATAACAGGCTTATCCATATATATATTAACCAGGACCAGCATATAAGGCGAATATATGTAGCAGTTAGTCCTTGAAGAGCTGCGCCTTTGTACATGGTAACGGCCAATCTATAACTGTCGCCCATATCAAAGTAAAGACGAGGACAGACTGCGGATGTGCGTAAGTAAAAAAACATATATACATGTTGTATGTGTTGGTATGTTGCTTAAGAATTTTCTGAAGAGCTGCTATGTGTTAAACAAGCACGACAGCGGCATTTCTCAAGAAATGCTACACCAGTTTAATGACTGATGTGCCCAGAATAGAAGAAAAGGGAATTGATCAAGACATAGAAGATATTGCTGGAAGATTAGAGAGACTGTCCCTAAAGCCTGCATCCCCACCATCATTGGTATAGGAAATAAAGGAAAATTCCCAGTTTGGGTGTTTGAAACTCACTGCAAAAATTAGTAGCAACAATGAAAGGAATTGGAACGAGAAACAATATGCTGGTAAAGCACTTCAGGAGTAGGATCATTGTGGGACACTAGTACCCAATAGTGTCCATTGGTTCCGATGAGCATGATATGACCAGTATGATGATTTTGAGGTAGGGATATGCCTTTTTTTTTTGACCTTCCAATGTGAGGAAACCTTGCCAACGGATGGATCCTAGGAAAGGGATGTCGGGGAACTTGGAAGGTGAGTGACTACATGGAAGGGGGTGACCGGATTTCCCAAAGGATTGTGTAGTAGATAAGGGAAGGACTAGGAATACATTTATTTTGGTCATTAGCATTTATAGATGGAATTAGAAGCACATTACAAGTCTGCCCTAGAACAATGAGTTGGTAACTATTCACTGAGAGAACAAGTAGCGCAAGTGTTGTAGTGTTATAAACTGGATGTATATTTGAATCTTGTAGTGGATTTTGGACTTCCGAGGAAGGAGGTCAATCATTTCACTAATTTTGATTGTGGAGGTGTGAGCCTCTAGATTCCCTTGTTACTGATGCGAGTATCGTATGCTTTTATTTTCTAGTTGAGAAAATGGGCATATGTATATATGTGTATATTATTGTAAATACTATATCAAGTTGGATTTATAAATCTCCATAGACAATATGATTATTTTTTGGTTGTATAAAATGTGCATGAGTATATATGTGGTTTTTATTATAAATACTGTAATGATTTGTATTATAAAGCTCCAGTAAACAGTATTTTTTCATGTTTCAATAGTGGTCATTGTAAATACTACAATGAGTTGTGTTATAAAGCTCCATGGGCAGTGTGTTTTGGTTTTGAGTGGTCTTTCTTGATATAGGTGTCATTGAACATTGAGAATGGTTTTTCGCTAAGGGTTAGGGGTTTGTAACAACCCCATGTTAAAAATCCATGTAATAAAATGTATGTTGTTGCTACTACAACACCCTCCAAAATTTCACTACATTGTAATTTTGGAGCATACTTCATGGTCATATCAAGTGTCACCTTCAAGTGTCAATTTGTTGTCTCATATGTCTTAAGTGTTCTTGAGTATTCTCAAGTTTCATTGCATTCATTAGAACATCTCTATATGCATTTCATGGTCATAACAACTTTGTTGTTGAAAAATGACACTTTCAAGTCACAGTCCCACACACTTCACGATTTATACTTTGGGAATGTGCATAAAGTGGAATTTTGATATATGTTCATCATTGATAAAGTTTTCCTAATTTTTTTCTATGAGTTAGTATGTGTCGCACATGGTTTAATGTTCAAAACTCATCCTACTCACACCTTAACCAATCATCCAAACTTATACAAAATTTGTTTACAAAGTGATCCCATTAAGGCCAAGAGCACATGAGCAGACTTTGAAGCCTTGATGGGAGACCCTCCAATGTTAAGAAGTGTGCTATGTGCTATGTTCCATTCTGTAGAGTTGGGCACAGTCTAAAAGCATGAATCCCCTTCCTTTTTCTAAACTACCCCCTAAAAATTGACAAAGACTTCATTGAGCGCACTCCTTCGACTTGAGCAAGTGCACCCTCCTTGAGTGCACTGGCACAACCCAAAGACTTGCCTTTGCACTTTTCACCCTCCTAAACTACAACCCAAAGGCACAAATCCCAATCTTTTAGCCTCGAAGAGTCTTCCCTACAACCTTCTTGAGGCCTCTTAGGCACATGAGCACACCTTGAAGGCATGAAACCTCATCCTTCAACCTTCTAGAGTGTGCCTTGCACCTTCCCTCTCTCCCTTGAGTGCATAACACACTTAGGAAGCCCAAAGCCTTATGCTTCATCCTTTGGACTTGCGACATGCACCCTTCCTTGTTTGATCTCTCCTTTAGGGAATATGAGTGCATTCCAAAGCATTGAAGCTCATCCCCCTCAATCCTTCATCCTTTCAAAGTGTTCCCTTGTGCCCTTAAGCTCCTTCGATGATTTTGAGCACACCGAAAACACATGAACTGGAAAATCTGCATAAAACATGGTAGAGTAGGATATTTTCAGAAGGATAACTACTTGTCATGAGTGATTGCAGAAATAGCTATTCTAGAGACTTCATGGCAAGAAAACACAAAAAATATTGGGAAAAGAGGATAAACAAAGGATGCATAAAAGAACCAACATCACACCCGAAACTTGATGATCGAAGAACCCTTGAGACTCCAATATTGAAGACCCTTTGGATGGTGGAAGAACTATGATCAGAAGATGAACAAAGAATAGAAATAGTGGAAACCATGTCACCATTGAAGTTGATCCATGTCATTTAGTCACTGTCAGTCCCAATCATCTAAGATAGTGGCATGTCTAGTTTCATCATATGATGATGTGGAAGTCAAGATGTAATATTGTAATCATTGTAAAGGACGGATAAGTACAATTCCAAGATTCATGTGTGAACTCAAGAGTCATGGGAGTCCGAAAGATATATAACACCAACAACCAAATGTAATTCCAAAAGTCATTTGGAACTTCAAAGGTTGTAAATGTCCAAAGGTCACTTGAAGTTAGAAAGTCAATAGTCATGAGGATATGAAAGGTCACTCCTCAAGTTATAAATAGATCCTCATTTCTCATGTAAAGGAATTTTAACCTTGGCTTCTCCCATAAGGCATAAGATACTTAAGTTAGTACTTTTGGGGAGCAAGTAGTGGCTCCCATGCTCCACTATTGGAGCAAGTGATGTTCATTATATTCATGCATCTTGGGACTTACACTTAATAATTAAAGTATGATGCCAACAAGTTCTCATACATGATTATGAATGTTTGTAATAATCTTATGTGAATGTTTATGATTCACATTTTCTCTCACCAGTACTAAAATAGTTGAACTATTTCGGTTATTTTAACACTTATTCTATTGAGAACATGTTGTAATGGTTGTGACAATCACCACATCTTTGTGGACTATTCTATTGGATGTTAGATGAAACATTTTTGTTCATGTGTGTCTTTATTTGGGTGGTACTATTACCTCTATTTGGAGGCTCACCTTTTCTCCCCTCTACAATAGAAGAACCTTGATGCACCTACAACCAAACATTCACCAAGCACACTTGCTTTGTTTTCGAAGGCACATATGTTATTCCCTCTCTTGCTGATAGCTAAATCCATGGAAGATATTTAAGTAGATAGAAGTTGGGTTGTATTTCAGATGGGGATCCTATCCCAAATGGTGTTAGTTCTAATTGGGCCCACATATCAGGGAGACCCATTGAATTTCGGCAGGTCCATCACTACCTTATGGCTCTAGAAGGATGACATACCTAATTTTATGGATGATAACTCCACCCACCCACATTATACGTCCTCTAGATAAGGCATAAACATTCCTATCACTTCTCAAACTCATAGTCCTGAAAAAGGCAGATCTTCTCATCTCATCCTGAACTGAGTTGTGAAGTTTCTTACGAGAACATCTGGGAAATTTAACCCATAAGCCATAAGTTCAAAAACTCTATTGGATTGATTCCTAGAGAAAATAATATTCCTTATTTTTTGAATAAGAAAGAAACAATTCCTACTGGGATAGTAGTTTCTAAAGTGGAAGTTTTTGTTTTCACAACCTTGGAAGAGTTGACAGAATCTGCAGAAAAAAACAGAAAAACCAGCGAAGCCTCCATCTTTCAATAGAGGTGACAGAGACAAATTTGTGTTCTCATACAACACTTTCCATGGGTTAGGAGGTCATGAAGAAGATTCCTTAGATTTTGAAGAACAAGAAGAGTATACAGATGAAGACATGGGAGGACAAGGTTTGGATTAGATTACCCAGGTCCCACTTTCCCTTCCAGGTATTCTACATAATATGCCAAGACACCCAGAAAAGTTGTTAACGAAATATGACCTTGATAAGGCCATCAAATCAGAAGACCATTTGGAAAACTTCTATCTACACTTGCAGATGATCAAGGTAAATTATAATGATGTTGCATGTAAACTATTTCCTTGTACCTTAGATTTAGAGTGGTTTCTTAGTATCATAGTCTTCCCACAAATTCAGATCAGAATTGGAGGGTGTTTAAAATGTTGTTCATTAAAATGTTCACTGATGTTAAAGGATTTAGGGAATACGAAGATGGGGGAAAAAGAAAAGGTCAAATATTTTAATCAGAGGTTCAATCGGGTATTGAATTTCCTCCAGATATGACACCTCATGCCTCCATCATGATCGACTATTACACTTTTTCCTCACTGACAATCATTTCGCACTTTGTAAAGAGAGTTTTGAAGGAAATTTTGGCACATAATTTTGAAAAAGCCATCACAGTTGAAAAGGACTTGCGTGAAATTAGAGTGATTGTTAATGAGGAATCATCCAAAGACTCCAAAGAGATAGGTAAAAGGTCTAAGGCCTCTTCAAGCAAGGATAAAGATAAGGAAGCTACTGATATGGAAGGATTGACCCGAACTATCAAGACTCTGTCCAATGTGTTGGAAGAATTAAAACAAAGGAGAAGCAAGACCACTATTAGTATGAAACCCCCAAAATTCAACTTCTCGAGAAGGACCATGAGTGGAAACAAAAACAATAATCAGTTGACTAAGTCTACACATAGCTCAAATTTTGTGTTGAATGTCAGAAGTTTTGGCGTGGACCAATATTGTTGTTTCCATCAAGAGTATCACTTGGAAAGACATGACCATAGTGGAATCACATCATGAATTTTATGGTTGTGCACATTTTAGATGAGCAGACTAATCAAATGGAAGAAAAGGAAGAATTTTCCGTGGTTGAGGAAACTGCAGGTGTTAGACATGTAGTAAACACTTTAAGTTGTGTGTTTATTTCTGAGAAGAAAATTGATGATGAACTGCCACTAAATTAGGCCCTCGATCAGAAGTAAAACAATTGCTATAAGTTAAGGAGTCAAGGGCCCGTTCCTGAACAAGAGCTGACAAGGAAAAAGTTTAAGGAACATTTTTGAAGGAAAATCACACTACCTTTCAGCCAAGCTCAGAACAAGTGTGTAGATGCTTCCCCACCAAAAGAAACTTCCAACAAGAAAAGAAAGACTACCACTCTAGAAGTATCATAAAAAGGCACTCTTCCAGATACTGCAAAAATTCCGGCTACATTAGACTATAACATTGTTGACGATATGAAGAAATCTCACCCAAATATTTCATTCTTTTAGCTTACAAGGATATCAAGCCAACAAGAATTGTTTGTCCAAGAACTTTCTGAGTCCTCATGTGATAATTCTTCTTCCTCTCACAAGGTCTCTGGTAAGTCTCCTAGCCCCCTCTAACTAGTGGTTAATGCTTTAACATTGGAAGCTAATTCTCTTTCCCTGCCATTTCTATGAGTTTTGAAATTTTCAATTACAATGTTCACAATTGTTTGGTTGATTTTTATGCATCTGAAAACCTAATGCCATTATCGGTTGCCAATAAAATGAATCCTAAATGGGATAAGACTGATGTAAAAGATTATTTAGTTGGACAGGTCCCTTGTCCAATTATTTGTGAACTTAGGTATTTCCTTATTCACATATCATCTGATTACCAAGTTCACCAATGTATAAACATAGTAATTGTGGACATCCGAGAAGCCTATGGTGTATTTATAAGTAGAGACTTGTCAACAAAATTACAAGGGTATTTTTCTACCGATTAGTCACATTTATGGCTTCCTTATAAGGGTAAGAATAACCAAATACACGTGGAATCAAAACCTTATATGAAGCACATTGCTACAACTTTTGAAGAAAAAATGAGCCTGTTGCTTTCAAAGACCTAATTTTTGGCTATTATTTTTAAGAAATTGACCTTGGGTGCCACCTTGCATAGTCATTAGCTACTCCACCAGATCCACAACTAGAACTCGTTCCTTCTCCAGCTGGTGCAAATGAATTATGTAATATATGTGTACACAATAATTGTACTAGTATTAGTAAGAATAATAATACAGGAAATAACTTAGTAGCCTGTAATTTTTGGACTGTATATTTTGATGGTTCTAAAATGCAAGATGGCTTCAGAGCTAGTTGTGTCCTTACATACCCATATAACAAGAAAAATATACTTTCTTCCCATCTTGAGTTCGAGTGTAATAGTAATAATACAGAATATGAAGCACACATACTTGGATTGAAGAAATATATAGACCTCAAGGTAGAGCTCATAAAGGTAATCAGTGACTCAAAGGTACTCACTCGTCAGGTACAAGATACTATACATTGTCTTTTTCCTCATCTTAAAAAATACCAGTAGGAGGTATGGCATTTGATAAATCATTTTAAATATTTCATCATTGTTTGTGTTCCAAGAGTTAGAAATGCGATAGAAAATGCATTAACAAATGCTACTATAAAGATGTCGCCATTGAAAAATGTTTTTCTATTGAAATTTTATATAAACCATCTATATCTGACAATGTTACTAATTTACATGTTTTCAATGATGACCAATAGATACTACACTTTATGATGAATACTAACATATTCAAATATGTTGCCATAGAGGAGGACGAGCACGAGCATGATCTGCAAGAGGCATCCCAATCAGTGAAACAAAACACTATGCCAAAATGTGTGGTATCCCTAGAGAAATTACATGACCTGTAGAATGAATTCGTAGGACCTACTAACACAAAGAATTAGTTTAAATATCGCATCTGAACAAGTCAACCTTGGAACCCCATAAGCTCCGAAGTATGTGATCCTTGGTACCTGTTGTTCTGCACATGAATTAAAATTATTTTTTCACCTATTAAAGAACTATCAGGATGCATTCACATGGACATACAATGATTTGAAGACTTATGACACTCGTATCATCTAGAACATGACTCCTATAAAACAAGGGGTGAAAAGATTCCAGAAAAAACTACTAAAAAGTTCATCCAACATTGGAACCCCTCATTAAGAAGGAATTGAGAATATTGTTAGATGCTCAGATCATATTCAAAGTTAGACATTCCATGTGGCTTTCCAACTTGGTCCTAATAAGAAAGAATTCTAGTGAAATACATCTATTTTTTTATTTATGAAATCTTAATTGGGATTTTAATAAAGAAAACTATCTAGTTCCATCCATGGAGAAGACACTCCAGATAGAATCTAGGTTTGAATTATTTTTGCTAGTATATGGATTCTCAAGATATAAACAAGTGCTAGTATTTGAACTATATAGGTTGAAGACTACATTATGAAGTAAATGGAGAACGTTGGATTTTAAGAGAATGAAATTTGGACTAATTAATGTCACTGCAACTTTTGAGAGAGGGATGGACATCACCTTTTGTTTGCCTACAGGTCAAAGCATTTTTGTGTATTTAGATGATGTTACTATTTTTTTTAAAAAAAAGGTCTAATCATTTACGTCATCTAAAGAAATATTTTAAATGGTGTCATAAGTATGGGATCTCTCTTAATCCGAAGAAGAGCGTATTTGGTGTGTCTGAAGGGAGCCTACTAGGGTAGATCATAGCAAAGAGTGGTATCAAGATTGACCCTAAAAGGGTCAAGGATATCACACAGTTCTTGCTTTCCTTTAACAAGAAAGCCATGCAATATCTTTCAGTAAAAATAGTTTTCCTCAAAAAGTCCATCTCCGAGTATGCTCAAATAGTCAAACCAATACAGGAGATGATCAAGAAAGATGTAGTATACAAATCAGACAAATGAGAGAAATATTATTTCATGTAGATCAAACAAGCTATCTTTGATGCACCCACACTATTTAGTCTAGACTATGGTAAGGATTTCATACTCTAAATGTTTACTTCCGATTTATTGATCGCATCCATTTTGACTCAGAAGGGAAATGAAGGGAATGAGAGACCTGTTTCTTTTATGAGCGCTAGTCTACAAGGCCCATAATTAAATTACCCTATTGTTGACAAACAAGCGTATGTATTATATAAGGAAGTGAAGTGTTTGAGGCCCTATTTAATTAAAGCACATGAAATTGTATTTGTACCTCACTGAACAGTGAGAATTGTGCTCGTACAACAATATTCGCGTGATAAGAGGGCTACCTAGGTGACCAATCTTCAAGAATATGATCTATAATTTGAACCAGTTCATACTATTAAGGGGCATGGATTATGCAAACTAGCAGTCGAAGCTAAGGATGCTCTTGAAAAATATCTTTCAGGATGGAAGCAAGAAATTGAAATGTACAATATTGATCACGCCCCTCCATCTATGTCCACAGTGCCCTTGTACAAAGATCTAGGATATTTTTTGGAACATGGCACATTTCCCTTACACTTATCAAATAAACTGAAAATGGAAATTGATTTAAAGGCTCTATTATATTAGTTGGTCCATGGAGTTATTTTTTGGAAGTACGACAATGGAGTTTTACTAAGGTTCCATGAGCCCCAAGATACGTAGAAGGTCCTTAACGACTTAAACGATGGATCGACAAGTGGCCACTATGCGAGCGACACCACAACACATAAATTTATGAGGGCTGGTTATTATTGGCCCACTCTTTTCAAATATGTGCATGTCTATATCCGCAGGTGCCAAGCTTGTCTGAATTTTGCTGGTTGTGATCAAAGGTCAGTCACCCCACTACTCAAAGTAGCAGCTGAAGACCCATTCCAATAGTGAGGCCTTGATGTTATTAGAGAAATTTTTCCACATTTGTCAAAGCAACATTGGTATATCCTCATAGCTACATATTATTTAACCAAGTGTCTAGAGGCAATTCCTCTTACACAAGTGAATGACCAGGAATTCATTCATTTTTTGTGATGGAACATCATAACTAGGTTTGGGGTTCCTACGTCACTTGTCTTTGATAATGCAACATACCTCTCATTGGTAATACCTTATGACTTTTCATTAGAAAATGAAATTGTTTTAAATAATGCATCTAATTACTATCCCCAAGGGAATGGTATGTATGAATCAATAAAAAAAAAACCTCATTCGCATCATTAAGAAGACCATTTTCTCTGAACAAAATAATTGGCATAATACTTTGACCAATGGTCTTTGGGATGACTGTATAACCCCTAATCCTTCCCTGAAATCCTTGTCATATTTTCTGGTGTACGGTAAATAAGTTATATTTCTCCCAAACCTGTATCTCATAGCCTTGCAAAACTCCCAAGAGTCACAAGGAAAACCTTTTCTATTGGTTCAGAGAAATGTAGACACATTACTCAAACTTGAGGAAGAGATGCTTAAAGACAATGACCATTTTTTTGTGCATCAAAGTCGTATAAAAAAATTGTTTGACAAAAAATCCGCACGGGTAAGGAGCTTTGATGTGGGCGACCTAGCTTTGAAATGGGATAAACCCCACGAAGACAAAGGTAAACACACTAAGTTCCAGCCATTGTGGATTGGACTGTTCACAATTGAAGGGAGGACCAACCTTAATGCCTTCAAGCTGAAACCTTTGGACGAGAGGTTTGATCCCCTTCCGTAAATGGCCAAGACATTAATCATTATTTTCAGTAGCAACTACCAGCTTCACTTCCTATACATATTGTTTTATATTTTCTTTCTCTTTTGTCTGAGTCAGTGATGTGTCTATTATCCAATCATCTCATGCTATGTATTATTTTTTGTCATTGTAAATAAATAAGACCTATGTGTAAAGTGCATGGCCCAAAGATTTTGTAGGGAAATGAAAGAGAATTGTGACAACTGCAACACTTGGATTTATATGTATTCTTCTACTTTATTTGGGAAAGTGCCATAGGTTTAGGTAAGTCGAAATGGAAAATGTGATTCTTCCAATAGGAGAACATGGAGGGAACCTATTATATTTGTTCTTATGGTAGGACCTAAACTACTGAAATTGGCATATGTTTACTTGTGTGTTAACAATTTTCCAATCTAGTAGAGAAGGGATAAGGGGAAATATAGAGCGATAAAACCTAAATAAGAGGTCTTAAACTACTTCTATAAAGGGTAAACCTCTGATGACCTCAATAATTAAGGATCCCTCTTCTACCCATTGAGAATAATCAGTTCTGATGTAGAGTGATATTAACAAATCAATAAAGGGTGAAAGAAGAGAAATTATTCCTTCGCAAGTAGGTGAAGCAAGCGACTTCACTGGGATATTGTCCAGGCTTGCTGGTAGTGAAGCAATGCTTGTACTCTTGAAGTGAATTTGTTGGGGTATTGTCCAAGCATGTTGGTAGCAAAGCAACACCAAATATGAAAAATATATACTTTGAATATACTAAACTTGCAAAGCACATTAACCTTTCCTGAATTGGACCAATTGTGATAGGATGTATCTTTGTGGGAGTTCAACGAAGTTGAGAAAAGAGAGGATGTTATGTATGAAACCGGGCTGAAAAGGGGAACTTGGGGTAATCAATACTTCTTGAGGGTTTGACTATTAACTTAAAGCTAATTCCCAAACATAGAAGCTCAAGTTCGCCCAATGTGTTGCCAAGTGTTGTCATTGCTACAAAACCCTCTAAATTTCACTACATCCTAATTTTGGAGCCTACTTCATGGTTGTATCAAATGTCGCCTTGGTCATGAAGTTTCACTTTGTTTTTCCTCATATGTCTTAATTTTTCTAGAGTGTTCTCAACTTTCTTCACATTAATTATAATATCTCTATATGTGTTTCATTATCATAACACCTGTTTTGCTATAAAAGTACACTTTTGGGTCGCAATCATACACACTTCACTGTTTATACTTGGGGAATGTTCATAAAGTGGAACTTTTATGTATATTCATCATTGATCAAGTTTTTCTAATTTTTATCGATTATTAATATGTTTCACACATGTTCTTATGTTCATAACACATCTTACTCACCCCTTGATCAATCATCCAAACTTAGACAAAATTTAGCTGCAAAGCAAGCCCAGTCAAGCCAAGAGTAGATGAGCACATTCTGAAGCCTTTATGGGAGACCCTTCATTGTTCAAACATGTTCCCTGCACCCTACTATAGATCCGAGCACACTCCAAAGGCACAAATCCACTTCCTTGTTCTAAACGATGCCCTAAAAATTGACCTAGGCTTCATTGAGTGCACTCCTTCAACTCAAAGAGGTGTGCCCTTCGTAAATGCACTGATCCACCTAGAAGACCCAAATTTCAATGATTCAACCTTTCCCTATGCACCCTTCACCCTCCTGAACTTCTTGAGTGCACTGGTGCACCCTAAAGGCAGAAATCCCCATCCTTCATCCTTCAAGAGTGACCCCTACGACCTTGATAAGGCCTCTTAATAACATGAGTGCACCACGAAAGCATGAAGCCTCTGCCTTCAACCTTCGGGAGTGTGCCCCACACCCCCCTCTCCATTGAGAACATAGTGCACTTGGGAAGCCTTCCCCTTCCCCTTCATACTCCAGACTTGCGAAATGTGCCCTGCCTTGATTTATCTCTCATTTAGGGTGCATGACTGAATGTCGAAGCATAAAACTACTCCTCCTTAATCCCTCAGCCTTTCGGAGTGTGCCCTTGCACCATGAAGCTCCTTCAACAATTTTAAATGCTCGAAAAATAATATCTTCATAGAACATGGTAGAGTATGATATTTTTAGACTGATGGTTTCTCATCATGAGTGATTCCAAAAATAGGCAAGAGACCTCACGACAAACACACACAAGGAAGATAAGGAAAGGAGCACCAAAAAATGAAGCACAAAAGAACCAAGAACTCATCTGAAACTTGATGATCGAATCACCCCAGAGACTCCAATATTAAAGACACTTTGGAGTGTGGAAGCACTATGATAAGAAGATGAACAAATAACAAATATAGTGGAATCCATGTCATCAGTCACTCTCAATCCCAGTCATCCAAGATAGTGATGTGTTTAGTTTCTTCATATGATGATGTGGAAGTCAAGATGTAATACTGTAATCATTGTAAAGAATATTGAAAATGAAATTAACTCGGAAAATTGTATAAAGCACACATAATAAACCAGACACCAAATAATGGTAGAAAAGGCTTCAGCCTTAGGTATTCTGTCTCACATTTTCATTCATTAAAATAATTGAATATAGTGTTACAAATAAATAGATGAGAGATAGTGTTCTCAAGATAGTGCGTGCTATCTTAGACACTTTTGGTTGAGATAATTTCTCCTTTGGTTGAGATAATTTATCACCAGACACACACCAATATAGGAGTTACCTAAACTAACTCCTATCTTAGAGGAACAACCAAAGAGTTAGGCACAAATTCCTAACTTGGAATATTTAATTTATTTATTTATTTATTTATTTTTGGATTTATTATTGTTTTATGAGAGAGGTTAACATTCCCCCCTTCAATGATAAATCCAAAATAAGAACAAGGAACCATCTTCCAAGTTCTCATGTTGATCCTAAAAAATATTGCCTGAAAAAACCGCCAAATCTGGATGCTGAAGAAACTGCAATATGAAGAGAGTGAGTCAGCTGCATGACTGATTCATCTCAAAAGGACACTTGAAAACTCCATCATGTGCCAAGCTGCAAAAGGATCCAACTGTCCTTTGCTTGAAAACAACATCTGGTGTCCACTGACACAATTTGATGAATGCCCACTGGCGTATTTGCTAATGATGATCGCCCACTGGCTAAAGATGTCGAAAAACAACTCAATGTTGCTTTTTCTATGATGAAAGCTGCTCACTGCTGCTTTGGCTGTCGATCGCCCACTAGCGAATTTGCTGATGCTCACTGCTGATGAAAAAAGTCCACTAGCTGATGAAGATGCCCACTGGCTACTTCGTTGATGTTGTCGAGACTTTCAGTCTGACAACCACTTGTCAATTTCAATGGAATTTTCCCCCCTTTGTCAGCTGAAAGGAGAGACAATATTCTCCAAAATATATTTGAACTCCCCCCCTTCAGGTGTAGGAGAGTTTCACTGTTGTACTCCCTCGTTCAATTGCATGAGAGTACCATCATCGGTTCACTGCTGGTTGCACTATGTGCGATTGTAGTCGGTTGTAGAACTGAGACAATCTTTTGACTGTGGATGACCATTCCCAAGGATTGATCCATTCATAATGTATCTTCAATCTGGCTGATTTTTGTTCGTTGCGACATTTTGCTGAGGAATGATTGGGCTTGCCACAATGGTGACAAGGATGGAGATCAAAACATTGATCTTCCATATGACCGGTTCTTTGACAATGAGAACATTTCAGCTGGACATCAACTTCAAGTTGCGTGCAGTTCTGTTTGTCTGCAACTTTCTCAGAACCTACTGAGGTGTGTTGTGCAAGAAATCCTGCACTGACGAACTTAATTGGCTTGGAATAATCTGATATATGTAAGTTGGTGTCATCAGTGACATATCCTAAGCCTCGTCGATTCTTGTTATTTTGAATTTCTTCCCAGGGCTTGATGATGGGCTTGGAAGAAATTTGAACTGGAACAACTTAGATGCTTGAAGTTGTTTGGATGAGTGATTTGGAATCAACATCTTTATCTTCATCTGTATGGTTGAATGACCTAGAAGAAGCACTCTTTTGTTGCAGCTCATCTCTTTGTAGTTGCGACTCTAGTTGAAGAAACTCAATGGTTTCATGTGTTTGTTGTAGATGCCGTGAAATATCAGCAAGAGTTTCTTTGCTGATGTGCACCATGTCTTCATCACTAGAGATGATCAAACTGTGAAGAAGGTGTAACAACTGAATATGCTGTGCCATCTGAAGTTGCTCACTTGAAATCAGGCTCTCTTGTCGTAGACGTTGTGCTTTGAACTGTTTCACTTGATTGTGTTACTTGCATGACAGGCTTGCTTGCTATGGAACTTGAATGGCACGCTTGCTTGATGATGATTGTGTTTGCCTGAATGCTCACTTGCTTTACTTAATGACTTCACGCTCACTTGAAGGAATAGCCATGCTCGCTTGATGTCGATCTCAACTTGCTTGATTGGTGTTAGAGTTGAACTTGTTTGGTAGCTTTGATGGTTGCTGCAATGAACTTCACTTTGGCTCGCTTGAAGGTTTGAACTTTGTACTGTTTTGACGCAAATTGCTTGAATAAATACTCACGCTCGCTTGTAGGAGATGTGAACTTGTTGCTTGTTTGCTTTAGAGTGAAAAAGCATGCATTCACTTGATTCTGCTTAAAGGAAGGGTGTCGAAAACTGTCGAAAATGCACCCAAAAAAGCTTACATTGATTTTAATGACTCACTACAATGAATTCAGTTTGACTCAATTCAAGACTTGGGTGTCGGTTTCAACTGAGAATGCACCCTTACAATTCAATGTGATTTGAGTTTGATTACAAGTTCAAAAATGTTGATGTAGACTGTGCTCTGAAACGTTGAAGTTTACAGATTCATTAACATGATTGTAGTAATGTAGACATTACTTTGAAATGCCGGAGTTTGCAGATTCATGAACTTTATTGTATTTGAGTGAGTTTGTTTGTTGACGTAGAATGCCGATGTTGAAAACTTTGATTATTTGTTGTAGTGACGCAAATACATGTGTTGAACTTAATTATCCTTCCTTGCAGCTATTTCATTACAGGTGTTGTGCTTGCTTGCATTGAACTTTATGTGCGTTAAATGAGATCATTTATGTGTCAAAACTAGACACAAATAAAAATGCAACAACATGAAGCATGCACCATCATCAACACACTCTTCATGTACCTAAGATCCCCTTATTCAATTTCGGGCAGATCTAGGACACAATCACCACAAAAAATGATATCTTTATTAATCTTTGGAGTACATCATATTTCACATTGACAACATCATCATAGAATATTCTCAAAGTTCCAGAACCTCTTAAAAGAAAAATTTCTTCAAAACTGACTCAACCTCCTAGAAGTAAAAATATTCACTTATCTCTCCAGATTTACAAAACACTTATAGCTCCAAACTTACAAAACAAATCACCTTATCACTCCATACAATCACTTTCAAAAATACTTTTCTAATGCACCTTATTAGAGGTCCACACAATCACTTTAAAAATTAATTTTCTAATCCACCTTATTCCTCCAAAAGCATTATTTTCTGATCCCCTTTTTAAAAATGCTTTTACATTCATACCATTAAATTATGAAAATTACCAAGACACTCCAAAGTGATGTAACATTTCCTTTAAAGTGATTTATGAAGACACTTCAAAAAAGATTTATCGTTTGTGCATGTAAAAGTATATGCACCATACACCATAAACTTTATGTATGTTATTCGTTGGAGAGAAAAAGTGAGAGGGTGCGTAAATAACCTTTAAGGATACTACACGTAATCAACGATTTTGTTGAGCTTTGAACTCCAAGCTCACTGTAAACTCCACGCTTAAAATTGTTTTTTTCATGAAACCATAGAATAAAAGTGACTTACCAAATCGTATCCGCATAAAATGTTTTGACAGAACATGACATGTCTAAAGTTCTTGCCTGTATCAACGAACTAGTGGTTGCATTTTAGAGATTATTTTCCACCAGAGAAACGAAGCGGAGAGAATAGGTCAACCGGTTAATAAAGGAAAAATAAGACCAAGGTCATGGGACACATATTCCAAGTTTAATGCTGGGAAAAACATGCTATTGGGTTTTCATTTGGTTTATTATGGCTAGCGGAAATTTGAAAAGGCAACGGAAAAGAATTTGAAAAGGAAGGAGACATTAACTAACATTTTATTTATGAAAATAATGGAAAATAGGAGAAGAAGAAGGTGAAAGGTCACACATTTTCAAGAGGAGGAAATTGAAGGAAAATAGAGGAAAATGAAGAAAATAAAGGCCTCATTGATAAAAAGGCTTTCGAGGATTAGTTCATAGAATTTTGTTAGTTCATTTTTGGAGCTCTCTTTATATTCCCTCTACTCTCTCATACTCTTGAGCACTTAGGGAATTATTTGAGAACAATAGCATTGAAAAAGGAAGGAAAATGAAGGACAATAAAGCAAAGCAAAGAAAAAAATCAAGTAAGGAAGAGTTGGATCAAGAAGCTACAGTGGGATTACTTGCAAGTATTGAGTTACATGTATGATTTCCTTGCTAGTTTTTGCATGCATGGTACATGCATGTGTGTATTTGGTTCTCTTGTTGTCATTGGCATGGGTTCTTCCACGTGTGATAGTGATTTCATCCTTGCCTTACCATATCAAAATAGCCATGGTGTGATGGGGTTATTTTACTCAGTTGAGTTGGATTCCTATATGGTTTTGAAACTGAGTGGGGTGGGTTCAGGAAAATTCCCAAAGGCCTAGGAACCCCTTGACCAATAATGACAGGATACATGATAAATCTTGAGGCTGGAGACATACAAATTACTCACAGTTTAGGTGGAGAGATCCAGAAGCATCCATTCTTGTTTAGGGCCTAGTGATTGCTTGGCCAATATATGGTTGGATTACGGTAAATCCTGTAGTTTATATTTCTTTGTTTGGGCCTAGGAATCCCTTTACCAGTAATGGTGGGATACACGGTGAAGTCTAGCTGTATAGGTGATGGTGTCGGACATAGGAACACCTTGATCAATAATGGTGGGACACATAATAAAGCCTTAGAATCCCTAGTTTGTTTCTTTATGAGTCCCACATTCATGCTTGGAATATGGCATGTGGGTGATTGGTTGAATGAAATATTTGGTTAAGCCCAATCTATGGTCAAGTCGTATACGAAAGTCCCTGACTTGGTCGGCTTTTGCATATGTTAACAAAATTTATTTTCCATTGTATTACATGAGTAAATGTATTTGTTATTTTGTGGATTTGATTGTTGTTCTATCATTGTTATTATTTTGGTTATATGTTGGTTATAAGTATGGTTTTATGATAGAGTTGAGTTATGGTTCTCATCATATTTTGATTAGTAAATGAAATTTTAATGAATATATGAGCTAATAGATGATAATGAAACTATTATGAGAGGCCATTAGACCTTCTTGAAAAATCTCAGATAAGTATGAGACCACTATGTTCAGATATGTAATCATGACCTATAGATTACATGTTCATGATGTGTTTGAATAAATGTATATCATTGTTAGGCCTTGATAAGGCAAGTTATTGTATAAGTTTCAATAAGTTCTGGGAAGTTCTCTAGATCATATCCCTAAAGATGTGGCTTAGATCTCGCGGTCACTAGCACATAATGGGCTAGAAAATACTACAGTCACTGGGAATGAGACTTGCGAGAGAAACTAGATGGTTTTAGTTCCATTAAGGCCTTGCCATGGTAGCGAATGGGGGGCTAGGTTAGTGAAAAGAAAGTTAACTCAATTGTTGGGCACCTTGAGTGGTTGGTTAGCTCCTGGGGTTCCTATAGCACATGAGGGAGGTCAATAAAGTCTTGGTTTTTTAGTGACACTTCCTTAACTATACTTAGGGAGTTGTATCATATCATAGTAACTATTTGTCACATATTTCCCAGTTGACCGGTAAGCTTGGGTAAGTGTGGGAGGAGGGTGTTACAATATATGAGTTAGATGCCCTTAAGCCAAAGGTATTCATCCAAACCTTGATGGTATGATTCTACATCATGTGAGTGAATGAGTTTATGTCGGGCATTGTAGAAACTCTTTGATTATTGATCATTGATGTATACCATTAAAAGACATGAGGGGACCCACAAATGATGAAAATGGTCCCTAAGGTACCTAGTAAAATCCATTTATCATGAATAATTAATATGATTCTAGAAAAATTTGTACTTATTAGATCAAATATTAATTAGGAAAACCCATTTCCAATTGTGAGGAAACTTGGAAATGAGGGTTGTAATCTAGAAGATATTACTAGTTTCTAGTTCACACTCCTAGATAATGAGTTGATGAAGATAGAAGGAAATATGTCAAAGGAGGGACTTCATATATCCCGCTTAAATCCATAAAAAACAAGTCAATACATTATGTGAATAGATGAATTCACCATGTATAACTAACATAATGATGACACACAATAGGTCAATAGAACTAGATATCATTTACTGAGATTTTAACTACCCTTGAATATACTTGGCATGACATAAATATGAATTAGAAGCACTAATTAATGAGCTCCATGTGATATCATGTGATAATGCAAGAGTCATTGAAGCACACTCTGTAATGAATAGAAAAGTAATCAGTTGAAGGAGTGATCCAGGTGGATCCCCAATGGCCCAAAAAATCAAAGTCCTTGGATTGCAATGAAACTAGGACCAGATGGAAGAGCTTGTCACAAGATTTCCAACAACACAAACAACATCCCAATCTGACTATGTATGAGGAAGTTATGCTCAGTCAAAGTGCTTTGTCAAAGTGACAAAGAATCAAAAGCAAACAGGGAAGATGACATAATCAGTTTGTATTGCTTATGTTAGCATGACATTAACAATGCGATGTGGCAACCTAAGAGTGTGCCACGTCAACTATTTTGGACACTTTCATACTGTCAAATGGACTAATTAAAATGTTCCACATGGCACCCCTAGAGCGTGACCCGTGGCACCACCAAGGCCCACCATATGGCACCGACATATAACTTAGGTGGCACTAGTGACAGGCCATGGCACTAATGTGAGCAACTAGTTATGTTTTGTGTCCCTATAGAAAGGGGACACATGGCCCAATTATCTCACAACACATGGCTCCTATCAGGTGGGATGTCGGATTTTGACCAACGTGGTTCGGTCGTTTGTTGAAAAGTTATGTTTGGCAGTGAAATTCAAAATCTAGAAATTTAGGTGGATGGTCACTACAATTGGTGAATGGTTATAATTGTTAAACAAATAAACCGAAAATAGTTTCATTCACATGTCAACAAAACTGATGGTTATAAAAAAATCAAAAAATATATATTATAGTTGGAACCAAATGACGGTCATAACAATATATGGAATCTATTGTAGATAGGTGTTATCCTCCACAATGTCCCAAGGCTGAGAAAGGAGATTGAGAAAGGTAACCTCAAATCACTTAGGTTTCAACAGCTATCCCTGTTAAAATAGAGAGGGATCTCTCTACGAACTCACAGACAATGATGAATGGAGTGGGAAAAGATGTTAGGCTAGTTATTACAACACTATGGTTTTGCGGATTTAGGGTTTGCTGGATTAGAGGTACGAATCACAGAACTAGGTCAAGTCTTTAAAGATTCAATTGCATGAGATATAAGGGAGCAAGGTAGGCATGCTTTTTTGATAGCTTAGGAGTTGGTCAATGTAGTGTAGGATTGAATAGGTAAGAAAATCAAGATGAACATGTGAAACATGAATTTATCTTTCAGAAGACCGAGCACATAGAATGAGAGTCGTAACAAACTAGAGCTTGATTACAAGAATTATGTTTAATAACCCTTAGGAAGATCACTAAAAAGCATAGGTATGGAAAGGAAACTACTTTATCATTCATATAAATGTTTAACAGAAGAAAAACAATAACACCGACTCACACCACAAGAATTCCTAAGTAATAGCTGGAACTTGGCCTTTGATTTCCTGTAAAATATATAATGAAGTACAAGCTACAAGATTTCCACTCTCTGATGTCCAACCTTGAGTTTGACTAAAAAATATATACATATTGACTAAAAAACAACTTCCCTGCTCTTAGGGGTCGAATCCCTCAGTATAGGAATAACTTACATGAATTTCTCAACCAAAACCTAATGACTAGGGAGGTTGGAACAAACCCTCCACCTAGACTTTGAATGAACTGTTTCTCATAAATGAGGCCTAAAATTACATAAAAATCTCTCTAAAAAGATCATTTACCTTCTATTAAATCAATTCAACTCATAAAACGAGGAATTACATCATAAAATCCATGTTTAACTAAAGAAAACTCAAAATTTTGACAAATAGGCAAAAGCACAGCGCCATGAGGCATAAGCCCAGTGCTAAATTGGAGGAGGTTTTTGAAAACCTTCCACTGCACCAAATCCAAATTTGAATATACAAATGGAAAGCCTAGGATATCTAGTTGTCATTAGAAACCTCAAGCAAGAAAAATGGGCAATTAAACACAAAGAAAAACACATTCTCCCACAACTACTCCAAAAGCGCAGTGCCTAGTCCAGTAAGGTGGAAGAAAGTGGTTTTCTGACATGTTTTTGGGAATTTTCTTCAAAATTGTTTTCTAACAAGGCACCAAAACTAGATATCTAGCATTTATAGGCCATTATCTATCTATCCATATAGAATTTTTTGGATTTGGAGGTCTGAGGAAAAAGCGTAGCGCCTTTTGGCTAAACTGTTCTTCTATTTATGCCAAAAGTCACAAAAACTCAAAATTGTTCAAAATTTATTCCAAATTGCTTCAAGTTTTGTCCATGAAGCTCTGAAATGAAATGTCAATCAAGGAGGGTCGCCTCAGCTAGCAATTCAAGTTTATATTTTTCCTTTTGCCTCCTTAGGGTTTTCCTTAACTTCTTTTTCAGCTTCTTGATTCTGACTTGGGAGACCTTCTTTCTAGTACAATAGTGCATGGCCATATGCCTCTATAGTTTAGTGGCCCTGTTGGCCCTCTTACGGAGCTTTTCCAAGTGGAAATTGACTTTATCAAGCCAATTTTCCCTATTTTCTCAAAATCTTCTTTAATTGACTTGTCAATGCTTTGTTGCCTCGTTGGAGAGGATGTTTAAGTTATTTTCTCTTCTTTCCTCTTAAAACCTCTTGTGTTAGGCCTTCTAGGCTTGAGTTGAAAACTAGTGCCTTCAATCTCTTCTAATTTTATCATTGTTTTACCTTTGGCACCATCCTTCTTCAAATCTTCTTTAGATTTATCAAGCAAAAGTTACTTGACTTTGAGTTGTTTGTTTTCTTGGTGAAGGAAAGAAATCAAGAAATATGCCTTGGACATCCTAATCTTCAACTCTCTAATATCAGCCTCTTTCTCCTTCATGATATTCTCTAAGGATTTGACCTCCTCATACACTTCTGTCCAGATAAATTTGTACTTCCTCATCCAATGGTGTCTCATGCTGCTATGATGATGTAGGATTGGCCCTTTCAACAATGTCTGGAGAAAACACAAGACTTTTCCCTCTTATGTAGGTCTTGGTAACTTCCACCTTAGGAGTTATTATGATAGGTCTGCTAGTAGAATCCACCTCTTGTTATGCTGGGGAAGACAAAGGAGTAGTGATGACCTACCTAACCTAACTAGTGACCTTATTTTTATTGAAAACCTATTTGAAACCATAAAAATTTGCAATAGAACCCTATCAAAAACATTGTAAGAGCATATTTGATCACAGTGACTAACGGGACTTACAGACACTAACGTTAGCTCCAACCGGGGATGTCAGATCCTTTAGGAGGTGTTAATAACACCATAGACTAGGTAGCCTAACCCATTGAGCATGGAGTCAAAAATAAAAATTTAAACTCAAAACTGTAAATTGACTGACAAACTAAACCTGAATTGCAACCAAACCACTTGGAAAACCAAACTGTACATGCTAAAACTGAAACTGAAAGTACTAAAATGATGCTCAGATCACTTAGCTTGTTTTCGCACACATACCTACCCTATACTGCTGAGAAACTGCTCAATCAAATAACACAAAAATTCCAGTGAAGCCAGTCAAGTCACTATTGAAACAAGTGGACTACTTGACAACACATCAACAAAATCAAAGCTGGAAAATGTAGTAACAAAGGCAGCCGATGATGGATCTATTCCTAATAGTGAAAACATGGATGGAAGCTCATGTTGGAAAAACCCTCCATGTAGTTTTCTACGAGATCAAGACACGATATATTGGTTGATCGTCCAGGTATTCAATGACCAGTTTAACATGGCTAAGTTTTCTAGTTGTATCCTCAATGTTAAACCATGATTTCAGCTGTACAGTGTCAGTCTTGGGTTCAAAAATAGAACATTCATTAATCCAAAAATCAAATGGTAGTATAATCCCCTTTTTTTGGCAAAGGAAGGTTTTCAAAGAACTGTTTTGGATCTTGCAAACTGTAGGACTGAATTTGAACTTTTAAAACCTAAATTTCTTTCTCAATTTAGTCGGAAAACTCCTCTAAAAAGTGAATTTTATCTTTAGATGTATATTTTCATGACTTTAAATAAATAGACAAAAAAATTGAGAAAGCCTCATCAAATTCATCATCATCAAAATTATCACAGTATTCTTTGAAATCTTCAATCAAATTAGGTATTGTGACCTACCCTTTCATCCTGTTTAATGTGCCAATCAACTATGCAAATTAAGCTTTGGATGCTTTGGCCAATGGAATTTCCATGAAACATTGAATTCTATATCCTTTGATGGTGGAGTTGTCAGGTGAAAGGTGTACATCTTACTTGTCTCTGATATCTGTTCACCATCAAAGAAAAGATCTAAATCATTGTCGTTTTCCCAATGATGATAATCATCAAATTCGTCCCCGACAATGACACCAAAATGTTATCCTCCACAATGTCCCGATGCTGAGAAAGGAGATCGACATAGGTAACTTCAAATCACTTAGCGTTCAGCAGCTAGCCCTGCTAAACTAGAGAGGGATCTCTATATGAACTCACAGCCAATGATGACCAAAGTGGGAAAATATGTTAGGCTAGTTATTATAGCACTAGGTTTTGCAGATTTGCGGTTTGCTGGATCAGAGGTACAAATCAGGGAACTAGGTTAGGTCTTGAAAGGTTAAATTACATGAGATATAAAAGAGAAATGTAGGTATTATTTTGTGATATATTAGGAGTTTGTCGATGTAGTTTAGGGTTTAATAGGTAAGAAAATCAAGATGAACATGTGAACCATGAATTCATCTATCATGAATACTGAGCACATAAAATGATATTCCTAACAAAACATAACTTAACTGCAATAATTTTGTTTAATACCTCTTAGGAAAATCACTGAAAAGCATATATATGGAAAGGAAACTAATTTATCATTCATATAGATTTTTAAGAGGAGAAAAAAATAACAAAAACTCACACCACAAGAACTCCTGAATAATAGCTGCAACTTTGTCATTGATTTCCTATAAAACCATGATGAAGTACAAGCTACAAGATTTCCACTCTTTGATGTCCAACCTTTACTCTGACTGAAAAAATGATACATATAGACCAAAAAAAAACTTCCCCACTCTCAGGGGTCGAATTCCTCAATATAGGAACAACTTACATGAATTTGTCAACCAAAACCTAATGACTAGGGAGTTTGGAACAAACCCTCCATTTAGACTTTGACTGAACTGTTTCTCATAAATGAGGCCTAAAATTACATCAAAGTCACTCTCACAAACTTAGTTACCTTCGATTACATCAATTCAACTCACGACATAATGAATTACATCATAAAATCCAAGTTTGACTAAAGAAAACTCGAAATTTGGACAAACAGGAAAAAGTGCAATGCCATTAGGCATAAGCGTAGCGCCAACTTTAAGGAGGTTTTTGAAATCCTTCCACTACTCCAATTCCAGCTCTGAATATACCAATGGAAATCTTGGGATTTTGTTATGTGGAATTTTTCATCTACGGATAAACACAACTTCCCTAAGTGGGTAGCTACACTTAGAATGTTATGAAACCAGCTCACAAAAAGATAGAAAAGATAGATAAATGCCTTAGAAATAAGCCTCTTCGAGGGGGAAACCTCCTTTACATTACACAAATGAACAATTTTTAAATGATACAAATGACAAGACCTCCTTTCTATATATAGGAGTCTAAGGGGTCATAATATAATTAGAGCCGACATAACAATAATATCGTAAGGGCACAATAATAACAATAGTGGGCTTTTATGGGGCATAATAATAACAATGCGGAGACTACATGGGTACAACAATATAATAAGGGGGTTGTACAAATAACAATAAGGGGCTACACATCTAGTATAGGGGCCTAACATGCCCCTCTCCTTCAAAAAGTGTTGTCCTCAATGCTTGAGTAGTTCTTGATGCTTCTGTATAAAATTCTTGTCCTCCCATAAGTTCTTCCACTTGATGAGATACTTTGAATTTGATCGATTATGTAGCTGTCGGGTTCTTGTTTATATACTTCTCCAGGTTCCACTATGATTTTTCCTTCCTCTTCAAGTTTTGGCAATATTGTTTGAATTGGGATCTTTTGCAACTTTTGAATGAGTGGCCACAAATCTTCATCCTTCTTCCATTCATCCCTTGCTTTGTTTATCCAATCTGTTTGGATAATAGAAAGAGCACAAAACAATTCTTCCACATCCTCATCCTTTCTTGAGAGTGCATCTGCAAGAAAATTTTGCTTCCCTTTTCTGTAGATGATCTCAAAGTCATAACCCAACATATTTCTGACCCATTTTTTATATTCTTCTAAAGATAATATTTTTTTTTTAAATTATTTAAGACTATCATGATCCATTTTTACCTTGAAGTGTCTTCCCATTGGGTAAGGTCGCCAATTCTTAAGTGCATGTAGTATTGCCAACATTTCCTTCTCATAAATATCTTTCCTGAGATGTAGCCGTAAAAATACCCAGTCACCTACATCAAAAATAAATTCACTATGATGTTGATTTACCTGTTGTTTCATTTGATTCTGCACCAAAGTGGCATTATCCTTTAAAAGTTGGAGAACTTGTTGTTGATGCTCGATGTGACCTTTCACTGCTTGAACCTTTTTCTTCTTAATATGTCCTTCCATCTTGAGAGTTTGAGGAGTGGTAATTTCTTCCAATAATTTACAAGATATGGTTGAATTCATTTCTTGATGCTCGATGTGATCTTTCACTTCTTGAACATTTTTCTTCTTCATATGTCCTTCTATCTTGATAGTTTGAGGAGTGGTAATTCCGGCCAATGCTTTACAAGATTTGGTCAGATTCATTTCTTCTTTCTTTGGGGTTGGGTCCTTGCATATATCCTCTTCTTTTGATGTTTATTGATCCTTTTCTTCCTCCTCTTCATACTCTATGTAAAATAATTTCTTCTTAGCACACTTATGACCTTTAGTGCATTTGCTATCACAACTGTAACAAAGCCCTTTTTCTCTTTTTTCTTCCAATTGTTGTGGTGTAAACCTTGTAGGTTGTGGAAGTATAGGAGAATAAATACTTCCATAATTATAGTTGTGAGGGGTGGGATTCCTTGTTTCCATAATTTCTCTTTCAATTTTTCTTGCCCACCTGAATGCTTTCTCCAATGAATCAGGTTCCCAAAGACGAACCTCATGTTGAATGTTATCCTTTACTGTACCTATGAAGACATCAATACTTTGCTTCTCTGGAATATCATTTACCCTTATATTAAATTTTTGAAAGTCCTCAATGTGATCTTCCATTGAACACTTTTGTTTGAGATTTATCAATTGGCTAAAGAAGGTGTTTTTCTTTGTATCCACATAATGTGCTATCATTTCCTCCGTGAAACTTCACCACGTTACAAGTGGTTTACGAGAACAAAGCCCTTTATACCATAGAAATTGATATGGTTCTAAATATGAAGATGCAATACGTACCTTTTGTAACAGTTGCACCTCATGTAGATCAAAATATTGCTCCATCTGTAGTATCCAATTTATCAAATCCTTGCCATCAAACTTCCTCATATCACCTTTTCTTGATTTTAGGAGCTCGATCTTGAAACGAATATAACTCTGTAATTTCAGCTCTTCCAATTCTAAAATTGCATCCTGCAATAACCCTCTGTGTCCTCTTTCCAATTCCACTAGTATGATCGAAATTGGATTCTCCAAGAAAGTGTTATGTAAAATCTCCCAAGATGACCTGATTGAATACCTTTTTCGAAGAGCGAACTTGTATTAAGTGCCATGTGTCACTGTTTTGACCTTTTTATCTGAACGATATATACAAGAAACTACAGTTCATCCTCTTTCTATAAATTCTTACAAACTTTCAATCTAATTCTCAAAGAGACAATTATGACAATTTTCCCAAGGCGACCTGTTTAGAATGTAATTCGGGGGTCTACAAAAACCCTAACTTCCTCATACTATATCTTTGAAACTATAGAGAGATAGGATCTAAATTTCGGAGCCGAGGTTCATACCAATTTCTTCTCAAATAGGTTTTTGTTTTAGCTTTTGAAACTTCGTAGCAAAAGAGTTATAGCAAACATTCCACGATGACCTGTTTTAGTTGAAATTCCGGAGCTTGCAAAAACCCTAACTTCCTCAGATCATATCTCTGAAAATGTAGCGATACAGGCTCTAAAATTCGGACCCAAGGTTCAACGTGAGTTCTTCTCAAATGGTTTTTTTTTTCTTCTGAAAGTTCACAGAACAAAATTTATAGCGAAAATTCCATGATGACCTATTTGGAGTAGCAAAACCTTAGAATCCAAAGCTCTCATACCAAATGTTATGAAACCAGCTCACAAAATGATAGAAAAGATGGATAAACACCTTAGAAATAAGCCTCCTTGAGGGGGCAACCTCCTTTACATTACACAAATGAACGATTCTTGGATGATACAAAAGACAAGACCTCCTTTCTATATATAGGAGTCTAAGGGGTCATAATATAATCAGAGCCGACATAAAAATAATAACATAAGGGCACAATAATAACAATAGTGGGCTTTTATGGGGCACAATAATAACAATATGGGGACTACATGGGTACAACAGTATAATAAGGGGGTTGTAATAATAACAATAAGGGGTTACACTAGTAGTATAGGGACCTAACATAGAACAATAGAATTAAAGAGTTTGACCTTTTCCTTTAGAAGATAAATAAGACAAGGGACCTACTTGTTATCTTTCACTTCACTTTGTCTCCTTTGAATAGCGCCTGCCACTCCTTCTCGAACTAAATCCACTTGATCAGTACCTACAATCATAAACAAAGGACAAAAACCAATCAAATCAAGAGATCTATCTACTATAAGCAAATGGAATCAAAAGAATTTACACATATAATCACCATACATAAAGACAAGAATATGGGAAAAGTTGTAAACAAGTTTATTAAGTAGAAGGAAGAGTTACAAACAAATAATTTGATCCCATGTCACTCATTCGAGCTTGAGTTCCATCCTTCATCACACCAAAAGAACAACACTCTAGCAGCATAACAATACTTGATTATGATCTCAAACCTCAAACCAACAATATCTCCTTACAATTATTCAAAGTCCAGCCCCCGATCACTATGATGAGTGCTCAATTTATAGGGAAATGGAGGTGGTTTTGTCATGAATTCGGCATTGAATGGCTTTCCAATTTGGGAGTTAGTTTCCATGGAGGAAGGGATGAGAGGATAGGAGGTTATTTGACTCATTCCCTATCTAATTTCAAGCTCATAGGAGAGGATAAGAGGTGGGAATATTCTAGAAAGCTCTAGAATGAAAGAATATTCCCAAAACCCTATGAAGATTTTGCTCAATCTCACCTAGCGCAGGTCAAGGTGGACCTAGGAGCTCTGCAGAGCAGGCTTGAATGGGCCTAAGTGCTCTGCAGCGTAGTTACCCCTGACCAAGGCTGCACTGGTCCCTCAAGGAGTCATTTTAGGATGTCTTCAGGCCAGGAAACTCTCAGGAATGATGGCATTCAATGTGATGACTCGTTTAGGGGATGTAGAAATAGAATTAGGGTTTGATGAGCCCTAAAAGTATTGATCTGAATGCTAGGAGTGATGTGTCCAAATAGATTTGTACTAGTTTCCCCCTATATCATGATGTTGAAAATGATAATGTCGAGTGATATGCTTTATGATGTGATGAGGAGGTTTTGAAGCGGATGGTAACCTACATCAATTACCATACATTATATCATGATATTTTGGATTTTTCATGAATCGCTGAGGGAAGGCATACCCATGCTCAGCATATAAACTTTCATTGCATGTACATAGATAGTCATCTACAAATATAGACCCATGATGGGATGACCATTGATGTAAATCCATCACACAGATGATTTAGTACTCTCCTAAAATCGCAGCCCGGATGGATTAAAGTAGATCCAGGGTCTTCTATCTTGTTTAATCATTCGCTCAAGTATGAGTCTAACAATGTGAATATGTGATCTGATGTCGAACATGGGAAGACACTGTTTGATTACCAGCCAATGATGTAAGATGTTAAGAGACGCAAGAGAGATCACCAATAATGATAATGATGCTCAAGGTACTGTAGTACATTCTGCATGGTCTGAATGGATGTTTTGATGTCAAACACCATAAAAAGTCTTTCGATCGAAGGCCAGTGATGTCAACCTATCACGGGAAGAGAGAAACTTGCCATTGATGTATGCAAGCCCCAAGGTACTGAAAGGGTGCTTCTAAGTCAACTTCTTGGATAATGTGTTAATGTAAACAAGAGGCGACTCATCGCAAGAGGGCCTTGATGTATTCCACATCAACGACACGAAACGAGTGTAATGATTTTTGGAGACGGAATGTGACTAAGGACATAAGGTTCAAGAATGGAAGTCATGAAAATGATGGTTTATGAGTATTGAAAAGCATGAATTTTAACTAAGTGACTTCTCTTCAACATGTCAGCGACACTGAATGAATTGGTAGCATTGACCCAGAACCAAATTAATGGATGGTATGATAGACCATAGGTATGATAACCATCAAGAAAATAACCCAACCCAACTAGTCACATAGATGAAGTGAAAGTGTTATGTTCAAAAGCGACCTGCTACCATAAAGTGGTTTACCCCTTTTCCCATTTTCCCCAGTCATTTCTGACCAGTACCTCTTTATCTTTTATCAAGCTTGAGGAGGCTAACATATTCTTGTTGTATAATTCCACCCTTCTGGTGAATCCATCACTATGTGATGTTTTAACGAGTCTAGTGAAGGTGAAACTCGGTCTTGTCATGATGGACAAGTTTGTCCCTATTTTATGTTTCAACGAGTTTAACCATGATGATAACTCGGTCCTTTTCATGTGTAGAGAGTTTGAAGAGGGAAAAAAAGAAAACTCCACAAGTTATTTTTCGTAGATTTGTCTCTCAAGTCCGAAAAAGCGTAAAATAATACGAGAGAGAACCTATTGACCATGTTCGATCAACGTATTCCTTTTTCGTAAGTAATCTATCTCAGTCCGGAAAAGGGTTAAACTTATAATGAGTAGATGTCATTTCGAATCCGTTTACGAGCTGAAAAAAACAAGCGCTCGACAATCTTTTTATATTTTGAGAGACTTGAAAGAGATTAAAGAGGACTCCAATTTGAGGAACGAGTGGTGTTTAGAATAGCAACTGGTTTCGGTGATGTTGGAACTTCTCAAAACATGTTGATTTGCTAATAAGACCACTCATTGCAACTGTTCCTCAAAAAGGGTTAAACAACCAAGTGAAAGTCTATGATCAACCAAGCAGATAATGACGATGGAAGGAGAAAAACCAAGTCTCATCTGAAGGAAGAGGCTAATAGAATGGAAATCACAAGGGTTAAAATGGAGATGGGTTCATTTTTACACAAGCTTGAACCATATGGAACTATGCTTGGATTCAGTTTCATGTTTACACAAGATTGAAATGAAAAACTATGTTGGATTCAGTTTCATGTTTGCACAGCTTGAAACGAAAAACTATGCTTGGATTGATTTACGTGCCCCCATCATGATGACTTGATTCTAGGTGCATGCCCTCAAAGCTACATTACATTCACCTACGTAGACTACTCATGGCTATGAGGTGGATGGAATGAAGGTTCCTATATGAGACCAAGTGAAAGACTCAAGTGGGATTTTACGAGATCTAATCAAAGACTCGAATTGGAACTTTTCTCTAGGTGACCTTTTTTCATTTTTTTAATGAGCTTGACACAAGTGAAGGAACTCTAGTCATATTATTTGTTTCATCTTTTAGCAATCTTGACACAAGACAAGGAAATATGCTAATATTCCTTTTTCCATTTTTTAACGAGCTTGACACAAGACAAGGAACTATGCTCTAGGACTTCTTTCATTTTTTAATGAGGTTGACACAGTAAAAGAACTATCCTCATATTCTTTGTTTCATTTTTTAATGAGCTTGATACAACACAAGGAACTCTGCTTTGATTCCTTGTTTCATTTTTTAACAAGATTGACACAAGACTATGAACTAGCCTCATAATTCCTTGATCATGACACATAAGTGGTCATGACTTCCAAGGGGTTCTCCTCAGATGGGATAACAATGCTTTGGAAGGGATACGTAGCAAGGAATCCATTAGAGAGATCTGGTTCCAATGCCTCTAGTACATACTTCACAACATCACAGAATTGATCGTCAATTGATGTAGGCATGGAACGGGTTGCCACATAATCTACCCATGGCGGGGAAGATGCCATTGGTACAAAAGGACCCTTTAGGGAACATGGTTGATTGGAAGATGTATTTGGACCGAGAAATGAAAGCTGGT
This sequence comes from Pinus tabuliformis, assembly GCA_031772625.1. Classification (NCBI taxonomy): domain Eukaryota; kingdom Viridiplantae; phylum Streptophyta; class Pinopsida; order Pinales; family Pinaceae; genus Pinus; species Pinus tabuliformis. The sequence continues at coordinate 1,450,876,881 of CM062816.1, forward strand.
CAACGGTGACAATTCTTCCTTCATGCAAGAAACACATCACTCGAAAGCGTGTTAAAATAATATCTCCCATGTCATAAACATAGTCGCGCCCAAGAAGTAAATTGTAACCTAAAGAGCTAGGGACTACCGTCACATTGAGATAAACAATTGTTCCTTCTAAAGTAATAGGCAACTGAGGAAGGATCCCTAATGATTGATTAGTTCCTCTGTTAAAACCCAACAAATTCTAGGTAATAGGCACAAGTGGCGGTGAACTGAGCACTTGCGAAGAAGTGGAGGTAAGGATACTCACATATGCACCTTCATCTATAAAGGTGCTAGGTACAATCATATTACAAAATTGTACTATGATCTGGAAAGGCACATACGAAGGAAGATGACATCTTTCTAGTCGATTCCAATCAAACGAAGTGTCCAAACTACTTGGAGGGGGTACCATAAGAATGGGAGAATTACCCCCTTGAGTTATGAGAATAGGAGAATTTTCCTCCTATCTTGATGGAATAGGAGGGTTGCCTCCAAGCTCATTGGAATATGAAGAAACGAAAAGAATCTGTGTGGTATCATATTCACCCTCTACGAGAAAGGTACATTAACTGAAGTTGAAATTGGGTCAACTGTTTCCTCGACCTATGATTGGTCAGGTATAGACTCATGGGATTCACATTCAGAGAGAATGGGTTTGACCGATGGTTGATTTGGTTCAGTGAATTCATCAACTAATGAAGGATTAAGGGAGAGTCTCCTGTAACCATATGGAAGCCATTGCGAAGAAGTAGGACGGTTATCCAACACTTTCTTTGCTTCATCTAGATAGGGACAAAGGTGAATGGAGTGATTCCCTTCACATAACCTACAGGGAAACTTAACTTTACCCTTATTTCCATGAACTTTACTACCACTAGTTGATGGTGTCTCACCAGTATGATCCCCAGAATTTGATGACACAAGATGATGTGAACGAGAAGACCATTCTTCTAATATCTGAGGAATATCAGGACAATTTCGAAGAAGATGGTATCCTGTACAAAGTTTGCATGGATATCAAACTTTGTGAGGCTTATCAGATAGTTTCTCATCAGAAGTTGCATTCAAAGCAATGGTTGGTTGGTTGCCCCCTGCTGAATTTTCTTGTTCTTCTTAGCCACCTGGTTAATAGTGTCAATACTTTCACAGGTGAAGAGGAAGAAGGGGAGGAAGAAAAAAACGAGGAAGAAGGTGTTATCAGGAAAACTAGTGTCTATGCAGAGCTGCTAGTCCCACTAAGGCTGGTAGCTACCTTAGAAACAAACAAACTAAAACTACTTTCGTTTTCCTTTATGAGAAATAGATAAGAGGGGAATAAAGGAGACCAACCTCTGTCTTGCGCTTGGTTCCTTGCTTGATTCCTCTCCCTTCTAATAGATCCTTTCCACTAGCTTCCTTGTCTACCCAGCTTCAAAGAGCACCTGTAGTATCAAAGCAGCATAAGACTATCCAAGAACATAGATCTATTATCATAAACAATATAGGACCAGATATATATTTACCACACAAATGCATATATCATCAATCATACAAGAATGTGTAGGAAAACTTGAATAGCTTTATTGATAATCAAGAAATAGCAAAGAGGATTACAACCAACTGTTCTGACCCAGCATCATCCTCTTAGCAAGAAAACCCTTCTTCACCTCATGAAAAGCTTAGATCACCCAACACTATGATATTGCACCAAGAAACCAGTAGCACTTCCTTACAAGATACAAAATTCCAGCCTCTCGATCTCTGGGATGAGGGATCCATATATAGATGTTTGCAGGGGGGGTGAGTCAGCTTTTGAGATTTGATTAGTGCCCTCTCTCTGATAATTCTTGATTCCACTTGGAGATTGATGATCTCTTACTCATCCCTGGGCGAATGCAGAGAGGCAAGTGTCACAGGAGAAGTTTCTAGAAGATTCCATGATCCTCCTCCTTGCAGATTGACCCTGCCATTTGTCCACTCTTTCCCACTGCACCCCATAGAAGGGATTTTCAAGATGAATCGCAGCTCCCGAGTGTATTTAGGTGGGATGCAGCGCACTTTCACCATGGAGTAGGTGAGATGGACTAGTTTTGACCAGTTTTGAGCAGTTTTTCATGGAGAACTTGTGGGAGAAGATGTAATCAGTTGACCTTGTTCTTTTAGAGGTTGGAACAACACTTTTGGGGACTTAAGATCCCTTGGTTTATGGACATTTATGATTGGGGTTGCAGTGCCCAAAAATGTCTATAACAGTTGCCCCCTAAAGCATGAGGTCGTTAATCTGTTGATGTCGGGTGAAATGCTTTATCATGAGGATCTGAATTTCTTTCAAGCTGGAAGGCGACCTGTAATAAGATACAATACAATACATTATCTTCATAATATTTTCATGATCTAGCTGAGGGGAGCATTCCCATGCTCAACTTTATAAATTCATTTTCATGTACATAAGACAGACAATTGTCTGAGTGTAGACTGATGATTCTGGTGGAGCCATCATCCCTTAGATTGGATGATTATCTGTGCAGTAATGATGTACATTTGATGTCTTTATTTTCCTGAGTATATCTCACAGCCCAGATGGATGAAACTAGATTCGGGGTCTTCAATCTTGTTCGATCTTCACTCAAAGTACAAGTCGATCCATGTGAGAGATGTTCTGGAGTTGAACATGGAAAGACATCTTCTGATTACCAGCCAATGATGTAAGTTGTTAACAAGCACGAGAGGAATTACCGATAATGATGATGACCCTTAAGGTACTACAGTACAATTCATTTGGTGTGAACAAGGGACTTGGCGTCGAACACCACGCAAAATCTTTCGGTCGAAGGCCATTGATGTAAACCTGTTGCCGAAAGTGAGAAACTTGCCATTGAGGCATGAAGGCTTCAAAGTACTGAAAGGGTTGTTCCTAGATCGACTTCTTGGATAATGAGCTGATGTCGACAAGAAGTGATCCGTCATAGGAGGGCCTTAGTGAATCCCACATCAATGACACGGAACAGAGCAAATGATTTTAATGGAGGTGAAAACGATATGATGATATAAGGTTCAGGGTGGTGGTCATGAAAGAATGGAGCGTAAATGTATTGCAGTGGGTGAGACACAGGCGAATTCTCTAAGCGACTTCTCTTGAACATATTGGTGACACTGACATGATGGATCAGTAGCATTAACCCCAAATATGGATGGTGTGATGGAACCATGGTGATGTGACCAGTGAATGGAACAACCGAACTCGACTCGGATGCGGAGTGAAAGTGTCATGTTCAAGACCGACTTGCTACCGATAAAGGTTCTTCAAGTTTTCTTCCCAATTTTTCCCCAGTCATTGCTGACCAGTACCTCTTTATTTTTGTCAAGTTTGAGGAGGATAACATATGCTTGTTCTATAATTTGCCCTTCGGGCAAACCCATCGCTATGTTTTAACGAGCATAGCGATAGTGAAACTCGTTCTTGTCTGTATGGACAACTTTGTCGCTATTTCGGTTTTAATGAGTTTAACGACAAGGATAACTCGGCCCTTTTCAATTTTAGAGAGTCTGAAAAAGGGACGTAAATAAAACTCCAATAATCCTTTTTCGTCATATAATCCCTTGAGTCCGAAAAACTATAAAACAATACAAAAGGGATGAATTTTCGGTACTTTTAACGAGCCAAACCAAACAAGCGCTCGATCTTTTTGTGTAATAATCCCTCAAGTCCAAAAAGATTAAAATATAAAGGAGGGATAACACTTCTGGTCCTTTTAACGAGTTGGAGAGGCCAATTTCTCGGCCATCTTTTCATATTTTACGAGTCAGTTGAAAAGAGCTTAAGGAGACTCGTTTTTTGAGGAACAAGTGATAAATTCAGGTAGCATCTGATTCCAAGTAAATTTTGGAATTTTCCAATCATGGCAGTGTCACAAGGATGGCTAACAGGATCACTCTTCGTAGCTGTTCCTCAAAAAGGGTAAACAATCAAATGGAGGTGAATGATTGGCCAAAACAAAGTGGAGGTGATGATGAGAATAGGACCAAGGCTTCAAAGGCTGATGATAATACATTCACAATGGTTATTTAATGGAAATTGGTTCATTTTTTAATGAGCTTAAACTCTGGGGGAACATTTTCTCATTACTTATGTTTATTTTTTAACGAGCTTGAATTCCGCGTTAAAACTGCTCGATATAATGGTCATTGATTGTCTTGATTTTACTATTGACAATTTCGTTCTCTCAAAGGTTGTACTTCCTGCTCAATTGCTTCATCAAACTAGTTAGAAATGAACAATACATGTTTGAAAAACGAGTTAAAAACATTAATATTTTACTTGAATTACGTGAAAAGTAATTTAAAAGTGATTTTTACCTCTCATTTTACCATTTCATTTGAACTTTGGTTTGTTGGAGCTTTGGAGGTGCTTTCCCCCTTGATTTTCACTAGCTGATTCCAAGAGATTCTGTGGACGATTCTCGGCGCCGTCTAGACCAGGTAGGAGCTAAACCTAAGCTCTTTAATTTCATCCTTTCCTTTTTGCATTCTGAGCATGTTTTATGGTTTTTTTGAGCCTTTGGGGTTTGAAAAACTCACCCTGGCTCCATCGCACCTATTCTACATCGAAAGGTGCGACGCATGCTGGCTTGGCCATTGGCCAGTCAACATGCATCCCACCTAGAACACTACTAGGGGTGCGATGGGTGCAAAGAGGGCCATTTATACACAGTTTTTCATGGAAATGTTTCCCTGTTTTTCACCAAATCAGGATCTTGACTCTTATCTTGTTTGTTTCAGAGATTCATTGGAGAAAAATGCCTATTACATGGTGAGAATGTGAGCATGAAGAAGAGGACATGCTTGCTTTACATGATCCGGTTACGGTAAATGCACTGCAGAACTGTGGCCTGTTCAAGTTTTTCCGCATCTCTTGCATGAGGCAACAAATCAACCTGTTGCAATATTTTCTCGATGCATGGGATCCTACCACCCAGGTGTTCCAGATTAGGGGAAAATCTATCCCCTTGACTGTCGTGGACATCTATTTTTTGACCGGCTTATCGAGGCGGGGTGCCCCTATCTCATTATCAGGTTCGGCCCGTGGGGGTGAATCTGTGAGAGATTACATTCATAGGTATTGCAGAGAGGGATCTCAGCCGAGTAAGGACGGAAATATCATTAACCGAGATGTCACTGACAGGTCCCTGAGGACCATTCTGTTCACTTTTGCTAGACTGGCTGGTAGTGCCGCACTTCACGTGGCAAACAGGTCTTATATGCGGTACGCCTTGGAATGCCTTGAACCAAAGGTGTTCAACTGGTGTGATGCAGTACTCTCTGTGATGAAAGAACAACTAACCAAGGTGAAAAATGGAAGATTGAAGAACTTTGGATATGGTTCTATCTTGACAGCTTTCGCCTTGGAAAAGATCCCGCTGATGCAGCCGCAGTATGTTTCACTTGGTTTACCTCCACCGACTGAGCCACGGATGTAGAGATGGGTCGACCTTATGGCCAGACATGTTGGTCAGTCCCAGATTTCCTTTTCTGATACCTTTTTCGAGTGGTTCAACTGTCAGGAGATGGTTTTTTCCGAGTATCCATATGCCGGTATGGATTTCCGGGGTGATCCAGATTTGGTACTGCCTGCTGGCGAGCAGTGGGGTGTCATCGGTAAATTCTCTGACCATATCTCTGTTTATCGTTTCTCTTTATAATGTTCTTGTGCTTTCTTCTATCAAGACTAATCAAAACTCATGTGCTCATGCAGATGTTGGACCAGTTCAACCAGTAGTATGCCTGAGAGTGCCAGCTGCCGCTCCAGCAGGAGAGGGTGCGGGAAGGGCTATCCTTCGTGACCTTGATGTGGTCGAGACTCTTTCAGCATTACAAGATCAGGTCGAAGGCCTTACTCTTGGTATTCTAGACATGAGGACCGACGAGCTGCCCCTGAGGCTGCAGCGACATACTACTGGTGTGCTGAGTCGGTGGACTAGGCTTTTACGCATGATTGCACAGGCGGTGACTTGTTATCACCAGCATCATTAGACTAGGGTACCCCCTAGCGTTTTGAATTTTGGGTCATTTGACCAATTTTGTCTTGGTTACAGAACATTATGTGTAAACCATAAATAGTTATATATATATTTTTGATTTTCGGAGTTTTATTTTGGTTAAGTTACATGATCCTGATGCAAATACTGATGAAATGCTTATTTTTATAAATGTTGAAAATGTCTATCTAACACATAATTTTCCAATCAGTCCGTTAATGTGTTTAAGTTTCTAGAAATATGCTGATATTGAATAAAATCAAATTGTCTTTCCAAAATCTTGACCCTTAGGAACATGCGATAGATAGTTGGATTTCGGACGAAGTAAATACCGGTGAGTTGTAGTATGACGAGCTGTGAGTCTAGCCTGACGACGAGTCTACTTATGCCATGTGTGATGGCATCAGAGAGAAGTTCTATCAACGCACTATATTAAGCGATGTTATTTGTTGACCGACCAATACATACCCCTCTGAAACTTACCAACTCGCCACTTGGATCAGAAATGGCCGAGGCCGCAGAAGATAGATTCCTTGAACTACGACTCACTCCATCGGCATATCCAACAAAAGATTCCAATAGGTTCAACATTTGCGACAAATGTAAAAAGCGGATTACTTGACCAGAACAATTTCTCTTAGTGAAAACAAAAATGTAACAAAAGCATATAGGTTACAACACTGAATCATGCATAGTAACGCTTAAGGTACAACCTGTTACGGGGTTGCACCAGTGGAATCCCATCATAATCCATTAACTTGTAGGCTCCTTTTGCTAACACTCGCTTAACAATATAGGGGCCCATCCATAAAGACTCGAACTTACCTGCTCACAATTTATCGGATTCCTGGTCATAAAGTAAGACCAAGTCACCTTCTGAGAAGACACGGGGTTTGACATTCTTGTCAAATTGAGCCTTGACTAATTTCTTATGGGCTTTGTTAGCCATAGTGGCATCACGACGGGTTTCATCCAATTGGATTAGTTCCAAGAAACAAGCCTCCTCTTCTGAAGTTCCGGGGAGAAGGTTGACTGCTAGTCTGAGGGACGAGATTTCACACTGAACTGGTAAGATTGCTTCTAGGCCATATACCAGTTGAAAAGGTGTAAACCTGGTTGCATTTCTTACCGATGTTCGGTATGCCCACAAGGTTGATTATAGGATTAGGTACCAACTCCTTTTGTGGACTCCAATCATCCTTTGCAGCATCTGCCTCAGGACTTTGTTGATTGCTTCAACCTGTCAATTGGCCTGCGGGTAAGATGGAGTAGAGCTGTCGTGGGAGAACCCTAATTTGGCAGCCAATTCGACCATCATGTGATTGCGAAAATGCGATCCATGATCTGTGACTATAGCCTGTGGAACGCCGAATCTGGCGACTACATGATTGAAAAAGAAAAGGGCAGCTATTGCACCAGTGTTATCTAATGTAGGCATCGCCTCGGCCCATTTGGTAAAATAGTCTACTGCGACTATGATATACCCATGCCCCCCGCTCGAGGTGGGGTTACATGTCATGAAATCAATGCCCCATTTGGTGCATGCCACTACAACAACTATCGGTTGCAGAGGTGCGGGTGGTTTTCTGGTTTTGCTATCGAAAATTTGACATGCATGGCAACTTTTGACTGTGGTTATGCAATCTTTGAACATTGTTGGCCAGAAGTATCCTGCTTGTAAAAAAATTTGCGCTGTAGCGTAACCAGATTGATGCCCCCCACACGTGCCTGAATGGAAATCATTCAGGACTTTTTCGGCCTCCTCGTGGGTGAGGCACCTCCTCGGAACTGTATCGACACCACGACGGTAAAGTGTATCACTGATGATCATGTAGTCTTTTGATTGGTATCGAATACGTTTTTGTTCTGAGTGAGAGGTATTAGACCTATATTTTTGGGTCTGGATATAGATGACTATATCTCCATACCACGGATTGCTTGAAGATATCAGAAACAAAGATTCATCCATGATGGTTTCTTCGGATGTTTCATCGTTGGACGTTGATGGGAGATCGCATAGTAATTCCGTGAAAACCAGGGATTTCTTTGATTTGGATTTTATGAATTCCAGATTAAACTCTTGGAGAATTGCTATCCATTTTGAATATTTGCCCCCCACAAACTGTCCTGACAATATATAAGTCATGGGGTTGCAATCTGATAAAATTGTAGTTTTTCGAAAGAGGACATAGTGTCGAAATCTCTGTATCGCTTGAACAGCTGCGAGAGCCAGCTTTTCAACATAGGAATACTTACTTTCTGTATCATTTAAGTTCCTACTCAAATAATATATAGGATGTTCAATTCCGTTTTCTTCTTGAACTAAAACCATTGCGATGGTTGTATCCGCTATAGCCAGATACAGGTTAAAGTCTTTTTGATAATCAGGAGCGTACATTAATGATGCTTTCATTAGGGATTCTTTTAAAGCATCAAAGGAAGCTTGCGTGACCTGATCCTAGATGAAGGGTACTTCATTTTTCAATAGACGTGTATAACCTTTAGCAAGTTCGGCATAATTTGGAATGAACCTACTCAGAAAGTTTGGTTTCCCTTGTAGTTTCCAAATCTGAAGCAAATTTGAAGGTGGATGCAAATTTATGATTGCCTGAACCTTACATGGGTCGAGACGAATCCCGTCTTTTGAGACTACAAAGCCAAGAAATCGACCAGAACTGACACAGAACACACATTTGTGTGGATTGAGTCGTATCTTGTAGTGTCGGCAACGTAGAAATATCGCTCTCAAATGCTGCAGATGATCGGTCCACTTTTGCGAATGAGCCAGAAGGTCGTCGAGATATGGTTGAAAAATGTTTTTGATGTCATGGAAGGTATAATTCATTGCCCTCTGAAATGTTGCCCCTGCGTTCTTTAAAACAAAGGGTAATTTGTGATATGAAAATGTGCCCCACGGACAAATAAATGTAGTTTTTGACTGGACCTGTGGGCGGATATTTATTTGATTATACCCGGAGAATCCATCCATAAATAAAAAGGTTTCACATCCGCCGCATTCATCAATTATCTGGTCAATAAAGGGTGTAGGGTAGTTGTCTTTCGGGCAAGCTTGATTTACATCCCTATAATCGACGCACACTCTAATTGTTCCTTGTTTTTTCATCACAGGAACAATGTTCGATACCCAATCAGTTAGAGGAACCGAGTAAATAAAACAAGCATGGAGAAGTTTCTCAACTTCTGCCTTGATAGCAACGACTTTCTTGGGGTGCACCTGCCGTAGCCGTTGTCGTACCGGTTTGACATCTGGATACATCTTGATTTCGTGTTCAACTATACTCGAGTCAATGCCTAGCATTTCATCGTATGACCAAGCAAAGACATCTCTGAATTTGCGAAAAAGAGCGTTATATATTTCCAGTTCTGAAGGAGAACAACATTTGCCAACATAAATATTTTCTACAACATCCGTTTTGGTCGAGATATTTATGGCGATAGTCTCTTCAATATTGGAGAAGTTTTGCTCGGAATCCACCGTGTTTACAGTATTTGATAGGAAATCAAAAACTGAAGGATGATGAAGGTCATCAGGAGTATCTTCTTGACAATCTGGAAGATGGGAACGATGGTGGTAATCTTCCCATGGTGCCCCTTCAATTATCATTGACTGAATAATTCCTTCGTCGGTGTAATGCACTTGCAACCAAGGATCTGAAGGGGTGCCATATTCCTTAGACCTATCTATCCAAACACTCGATGAGCATTGATTCGGGGCTACCTCCCATGCCGAAAACATTGATTGCTATAATATTTCTATTGGGATTGGAGACAATACCTGCGGATGATCCATGTTAATATCGTTTTCTGAGATCTTTTGAGTCAAGGATATCATATTGCAGGTTCCTACTGTCACCACTTCTGCCAGATTGATTGGAGGCGGGAGGGCAAAATTCCCCATTAATATATGGTCTTTTAGGAGGCCTACTCCAATATTTTAAAGCGAATGGGCGCTTCCATGGATCATCAGAATGCTTCCCATAACTTGGGATCTATTAGGGAGAAATGTTTGTTGGTAGACGATTGTAATTCCTCCTTGAAAAGGAAATGCAATCTTCCTAAAGTAGGTCGACACAACTGCAGCCATAACATATATCCATGGTCTTCCCAGTAGGATGTTGTAATCGAGGTTTCCGTCGATTACTTCGACATCTATTTCTACTATTTTCCCCCCTAGTTCAACTTGCAAGTTACATAGAATACCATATGGGGTATATGTTCGTACATCACATGCTTTTAATGTCGTCGAAGATCGTGACAAGATTGGAGATCCTAAAGTTTTCCAACAACTCATCGACATAATACATGTAGATTCCCCCTCATCAATAATTGTTCTATGAATAGTTTTGTTGAGGGCTTTCACCTGAATGAGGAAAGCTAGTTTAGCTGGTAACTGAGGATCATATCCTTTGTGATTAAAGGACACAAGATTAGAATCCTTTGGGTCTATCCCACCTATAGCTGATAATAAAGCCTGCTTTTGGGATGGGCAATTTTGTAGTACTTCAAATGTCGGCATAGCGGATGGCGATTGGGCTAGATCTTCCACTATGTTATAATGTTGTGCTGCTCTGGCATGAGGATTAAATGTCGACTTGTGTACTACTCCCTTTGGCAGTTTTATTGTTAGCTCTGGAGTGATGGGAGGCGCAACATCTGTTGAAGTTGTTGTCGAACTACTAGGTTGATCCTTATCCTTGTTGTTTGACAGCTGTGGATTCCCGTGATCTTTATTCCTTGTCGATATCAAAGCATAATTTTGCTGTTTCGAAACCGACAACATCAGCACTTGGGACGGGGAAGCATTTTCACTAGCAACCAGATTTATTCCTCGATTTGGAAACGGATCAGTCAATACCGCCGAGGTTTTCGAATTATCAAAGAATCTTTTAAGCTCAGCTTTATGTGGACAATCTCTTGTCCAATGATCCTCATTACATATTAAGCATGGACTTTTGGGTTTCCTATCTCCAGGAGGGTTTGTAGAAGAATTTTCAGGTGATGATTCCTCCTGTTTCTTCTTCTTCCCTTTTTTTTTCTTCTTGCCTCCCGGTTGCTTGGTTTCTTTGCCTTTATCAGTCGAGACGACATTTACTTCTGAGGCAAGAAGTTCTTCTTTTGCATTTTGACTAGAAATAATATGAGCCTTTTTAGATGTAGCCTTTGTCGATTTCGTGTCTGTCGTACCAATCATGTCATCGCTAGCATGAGAGTCATTTTTCGATTTAGGAGGAGGAGGGGCGGAAAATTCTGGTCTGGGAGTGTCAGGGATTTTATCGTAGAGCGTGCCAGATTGGGTATAAATCAAGTCTAAATATTGCGCACGAGTAATGACTTGCTCTTCAGTGATGACTCCTTTTGCCACATCTTCTATAATGGAAGGTAATAATGACTTAATAAACCATTCATCTAAAAGCTAATCAGGAACATACGTTTTTACCATTGTACGATGACGTCGCCACTCATGAATATGATCGGATATGTGAGTGGTCGTTGTTTGCTTAAAATTGGTAAGAAGTTGTGTTCCTGTTTCGTACCTTATCATTAACTAAAAATGGGTTAAAGAGGTTGTGGCTAGGGCACTGAAGTTGTCAAACGATGCTCTAGGTAACTCGATATACCACTTTGCTGCTGATCCAGTTAACGTCCTCTGAAAAAGGCGAAGTCTAATTGAATCATCGTTTAGGGTGTTTGATGAACACCACAGATGAAATGTCATCACATGATTCGACGGGTCTTCACCCAGATTTCCATTAAATTTATGAATATCTGACAGAACTTTATGCAAAATCACTGGCCACCAAGGGGCGTAAGCAATTGGATTGTTTGTTAGCCGATTTAGATCTGGTAACTCTAAAGTTGCCACGAAGGGTAACTATTGATTCAGGTTTGGCAAAGCATACCCAGGATAAGATGGAATTGCCTGAGGAGTTGGTCTTTGCATACCAGCATAATGCATTCGATGCTGGTAACTTTGGTAAAGTTGATGGGCATAACCATTTTAGAATGGTTGATTTTGACCATTTTGAATATACCGCTGCCCACTATTTGCAAAGATTTGTTGCTCAGATCCTTGGTATACTTGTTGGAATTGTGATTGTTGGTATTGCACCAGCCATGGTTGCGAGGTCAGGTGTTGTTGTCCAATACTGACCCTTTTACCAAGATGAGGGGTAATTGTACCCATTTGGGCCTGTGTCATTCCACTAGTTGGCGATTGTGGTCAAGTTGCATGGACAAGAGGTTGTTGCATTACAACCTGAGAAACCTGAGGTTGGCATACAACAGGAAACGCTTGTACTTGTGACACCGTCACAATAGCCGGCGTAGTTGGTATATTTGACATAGGTAAACATTGTTGCATCAAATATACAACTCTTGGTTGTTGAGGCAGTATTGGCACCCAACCGCTAGACGTAATTCCAGCATAACCTAAATTTTGTTGTGAACTCTCGTATGGTTGTCCTCCCGGAGGAGACAATGAAAGGGTATACTGCCCCCCATACAACAGTAATCTGGTACTCAAAGGAATTGTTTGTCCTTGAGAACCAGACTGCCCAAGTTGACACCCTGAAGGATCAATTTGTTGGGACAAAACAAAAGAGTTCCCAGATACTATTCCGGATGAACAAACAGGAACGGACCATACTATCGAAATAGCCCCTAAGTGGGCCCCTTCTAGCGATTGAGAGCTAGTTGGGATAGATGGTATGTTGGCGAACATTGTTGGAGTGACAATAGGAAGTTCTGCCATCGCTGTGTCGGATGACACAGTCCTAGATGTCGATGGTTGTTCAAACATTTCTAGTCTATCCAAAAGATTGCCTAGCGATTCTACAGGAGCTTCCGATGATGGTAGACTAATTTCTGATGAAGAAGGATATAGATTGACCTCGACTCCAAATCGCGATGGAGTACTGGATGGAGGATCCTCCACAATCTCTTCTATAGCAATCAGACTAGGTGGAAGAGGTATACCGTCAGGTCTATAAAATATTTCTGGTGCCGAAGAAGTTATAGAATCTGTAGCTATAGATGATTGGGGAATAACACCTTTTGAATAAGTTGTAGATGAAGTTGGCTCAGTAATACAAGTGTTTACCTTCACACTAGGATCAGTTCCACTATCCTTTGGTGGTTTCTGAACTTCTTCTATAAAGGCAGGGATACCAGAAATGTTTGGAGTAACCGGAGTCTCCGATGATGTTAGAACACTTGTTCTAACTTTACCAGGGGATTTGGAACTGGTTAAACGAGTTCGCTTTGTCCATAATAGTTTCAATTCTGGAGACAAAGACGGTTGACTTGTAAGCCTCCACGAACGATGAGGTTTCAATTTACTTTCTTCCACGATTGTGGATTACTCGATCAACTAAAAATCAAGGGGGAGTATGTTTCCAAATTAGATGAATTTTAGACGCTTTGACACAACTTGTTTTTTCAATTTTAAGAGTCGAGAAAAAACAAAAGATGACTCTAGTCGCCTTCGATTTTTAATGAGCTTGAAGTGACAAGTGCTCAGATGGACCTTTTCCTCTAAGGAGTCTGAAAAGGAATGAAAGAGACTACTCTAGAAATCTAGATAGAGGGATTACCAAACCAATCACAAAACTGCATAATACTTTTTATGGTACGACAGTCAATCTTCCCGAATGCTGTGTTCAGTGAATTGCGATCGATAGCTTGGCAGACACGGCTTCCTATGGATAAAGGATAAATCCTATTGTGGTCTCCCAATATATACTTGACGGTACGTGGGAGCACAATTCTGTACTGGCACTTATCGTCTCAAAGTGGAGGAATCACCCAACCAACAATGAAAACAACAGTTACCAGGCTTTACGACGCTGGAATACGTCTCTAGCCTAGACTTCTAGATGTTGTGCATTAGGTTCCAAAGCGTTTTTAGATTCATTAAATTTATTTTACAGTTGATCTTGCTTAAGAAATTTTCCTTTCAGGTTCACCGCGTGATGTAGATGTACAATTCCTAAAATGCATTCTAAGATGATAAACAGTCGTTTAATCTTCTTTTTGCAATGAAAATCCTAGCTACTAAGGAAAGAGAGATGATATTCTTTCAACATAGAGTAGAGAGCACACACTATATTAATTGTCCTAAATCAAACCAACAAATAGTCTAAATGCAAATGCACGTGCATGTATTTGTTTTCAGCCTTCTTAATGTGTGAATGATAAAAAGAAAGCTAAGCTCAAATCTGAATTATTTTTCAAAGCGACATTACTAGCAAGTTTCTTTTTCAAGACAAAATGAGGACAATGACGACACTTTGCGATTTGGAATTGAAAACTTGCTTTCGACACTTGAAAAACTACTAATTCAAATCAAATACAAGAGTAACAGTGTAATCGACTATCAAGAACAATCAGATTCTCTTCTATGACTGAAACCGACACTTGCGACACTTTCAAATCAAGGGACGACAGTTTAATTATGCTACTTCTTTGTAAAAGAGAACCGAAAATGGCTAAAAATACAAAAAAACATTTACAGTTCTTTGCACAATGGAGGCAGAATAATGGCAAGGAAGGGGATTTCAACAAAGGTGTACTGACTATAGGTAGAAAAACTCTTGAATAGATCTAAGAAGAGTGAACACAGAAACCAAAATCTAGGAGCAAGAAAGGCCTTGTCTGATCAGCACACCTGTAACACAGTGAAAAAGAGATGCAACGCACCTACTACACTCAGGAAGTGTGATGCATCCAGAATTCACAGAAGAGACAGTGTGCTGGACCAGGGACGAGACTTTAACTGGGTTCCAGGTCACAGTTTGCAGCTCAATTCAGGGATTTAGGCCGAGCAAATGGTAATCAATAAATCAATCACAGGGGTAGATCTAAAGAGGTTACTAGAGTCACCACAAGGGAAATTCGAGAGCTTGTAAATCAATTTTTCAGTTCATAAACAAAACTCGGAGATAGACTGAAGCAACATTGATCTACTTTGCACTTGCATAGCAAATGCAGTTCGAAGGCTAGTTGGCTTAACTTCAGGCTCCGTCTGTAAGTTTATAAAGCAAACAAATGTAAATAAACAAACAATCTATTTGCTCCCCAGTGGAGTCGCCATTTTTGTTATTAGGAAAACTAGTGTCTATGCAGAGCTGCTAGTCCCACTAAGGCTGGTAGCTACCTTAGAAACAAAGAAACTAAAACTACTTTCATTTTCCTTTATGAGAAATAGATAAGAGGGGAATAAAGGAGACCAACCTCTGTCTTGCACTTGGTTCCTTGCTTGATTCCTCTCCCTTCTGATAGATACTTGCCACTAGCTTCCTCGTCTACCCAGCTTCAAAGAGCACTTGTAGAATCAAAGCAGCTTAACACTATCCAAGAACATAGATCTATTATCATAAAAAATATAGGACCGGATATATATTCACCACACAAATGCATATATCATCAATCATACAAGAATGTGGAGGAAAACTTGAATAGCTTTATTGATAATAAAGAAATAGCAAAGAGGATTACAACCAATTGTTCTGACCCAGCATCATCCTCTCAACAAGAAAGCCCTTCTTCACCTCATGAAAAGCTTAGATCACCCAATACTATGATATTGAACCAAGAAACCAGCAGCACTTCCTTACAACATACAAAATTCCAGCCTCTGGATCTTTGGGATGAGGGATCCATATATAGATGTTTGCAAGCGGGGGTGAGTCAGCTTTTGAGATTTGATTAGTGTCCTCTCTCTGATAGTTCTTGATTCCACTTGGAGATTGATGATCTCTTACTCATCCCTGGGCGAATGCAGAGAGGCAAGTGTCACAGGAGAAGTTTTTAGAAGATTCCATGATCCTCCACCTTGCAGATTGACCCTGCCATTTGTCCACTCTTGCCCATCGCACCCCATAGAAGGGCTTTTCAAGATGCATCGCACCTCTCGAGTGTATTTAGGTGGGATGCAGTGCACTTTGAACATGGAGCAGGTGAGATGGTCAAGTTTTGACCAATTTTGACCAATTTTTCATGGAGAACTTCTGCGAGAAGATGTAATCAGTTGACCTTGTCCTTTTAGAGGTTGGAACAACACTTTTAGGGACTTAAGAGCCCTTGGTTTATGGGCATTTATGATTGGGGTTGCAGTGCCAAAAAATTTATATAACAGAAGGCAAAGGGTCAATTTTAGGATCAAATGGAGGTTGATTTTGTCCAGTTGGAGGAGTACTCGATTGTGAAGAAATCATGACATTTTGAACCAAGGAGGTTGAAAACAATCATACTAGAAAGCCAATGGTAAATCCTAAAATGGACAATGTAGCCATATAAGGAGCACCAATATTTCTGAAAGGAGGAAAAGGACTAGGATTCCCATCAAAAGGAATTCCTTGATCGGTGGACTCTCGAGTTGTTTCCATATGTATCAACCTAAGATCAACTGAGTGAGCATGGAGGATGTTATCCGTGGTCAATTAATTTCATTTTAATCAAAATAACATAACAAAACAAAAGAGGGATAATCTAGGCAAAAGGATTACAAAGAAATTGTGAACTGCAATATACTACCTCAGTAAACTAAGGACTTAACATACGTGCAGGCAATCTCCCCGAATGCTGTGTTTGGTTTATCACAATGTACAAGGCAGCCGACTCGGTTACCTAAGGATAGAAACCTAATGTATTCCTCCCATATATACCCGAAAGTATGTGGAGACCTAATTTGTGTTAGTGTTGTCTAATGCGAAACCGTAGAGTGAGAACATTACTTTATACTTTAAGTACTGTAACACCACCCTATATACCCGAATGTACATGGAAGAGCTACGATATACTTACATACGTGGAATGAGGTATCATATTCAAAATGTATTGTAAACAGGTTAGCAACAACTGCTATGTTTTACGATGCCGAAACACATATCTAGCCTAGACCTCTACATGTTATGCGTTAAGTTACAATGCTCCATTAGATTAACTGAGATAACTTTTAAGTTGATATTCTTAAGAATTTTCCTTTCAAGGTTCACCACGTGATGTATGTTTGCAATTCCTATAATGCAACTAACATGAGAAACATTATTTCATTCAATTAACAATGAAAACCGTAGCTAGTAAGGGATAGAGCAATCAAATCTTTGAAAAAGAGCAAAGAGCACACCTAATGCAATTTCCCCAGCTATTCCCATCAAGCATTCACAAACTACAATATGGAAAATGAAAATTTTCTTTTCACTCCGTTTAGTGTTTAGATGAACAAAAAGGAACTAGATGCACATACAATCAATCAATCTTTTTACAAGAACAAAGACTTTATGACAGTTCCTTTTCAAAATAAATGAAGACTTTACAACACTTTATTTTCAAGAAAGATTAATCGACTGTAATCTAACTTTGACAATGAATTGATAATGATAAATAAATCATTTAAGAAACACTAAAAAATCAAGGCCAAAGTAGGTCTAGGAAAGGAATACAAGTTGATTTCATAACCACAAGCATCATTGATCTTTCAGCAAGCAAAAATAGAAGGAAATTTGGAAAAAACCAAGCCAAAGGTGGTATTTTGACCTAAAGAGGATCAACATAGGTCAGAGTGGGAGTAATTGCGCTGGAGAGCACTGTCTCTGAGCCAAGGGTGCTCCGCAGAGCACTGTTCCCCGGCCAAGCCTGCGCTCGTGCCAGAGAGGCCAATCAAAAGACATCTAACCTCAATTTTTTGACCAAAAACACTTCAAAAAGGCTGAAATAAGATCTACGGAGGCAAGTAAAGTCTACTAGGATGTACTAGAATGAAGATAAACTACCCGGAATGATGATCATTCCCCAATATGGTCACTAATTTGTTATGTGGAATTTTGCATCTACGGATAAACACAACTTCCCTAACTGGGTAGCTACACTTGGAACAATAGAATTACAGAGTTTAACATTTTACTATAGAAGATAAATAAGACAAGGGACCTACTTGTTATCTTTCGCTTCCCTTTGTCTCCTTTGAATAGCTCTCGTCACTCCTTCTCGAACTAAATCCGCTCAATCAATACCTGCACTCATAAACAGAGGACAAAAGCCAATCAAAGCAAGAGATCTATCTACTATAAGAAAATGGAATCAAAAGAATTTACAGATATAATCATCATACATAAAGACAAGAATATGGGAAAAGGTGTAAACAACTTTATTAAGTAGAAGGAAGAGTTACAACCAAAGAAGTTTGATCCCATGTCACTCATCCATCTTGAGTTCCATCCTTTATCACACCAAAAGCACAACACTCTAGCAGCATGACAATACTTTCTTATGATCTCAAACCTCAAACCAACAATATCTCCTTACAATTATTCAAAGTCCATCCCCATATCACTATGATGAGTGCTCAATTTATAGTGAAATGGAGGTGGTTTTGTCATAAATTGGGCATTGAATGGCTTTCCAATTTGGGAGTTAGTTTCCATGGAGGAACGGATGAGAGGATATGAGGTTATTTGATTCATTCACTATCCAATTTCGAGCTCATAGGAGAGGATAAGAGGTGGGAATCTTCTAGAAAGGTCTAGAATGAAATAATATTCTCGGAACCCTATGAAGATTTCACTCAATCTCGCCCAACGCGGGTCAAAGTGGGCCTAGGTGTTATGCATAGCATGATTGAATGGGCCTAAGTGCTCTGCAGTGAAGTTACTCCTAACGAAGGCTACGTTGGTCCCTCAAGGTGTCATTTCAGGGTGTCTTCAGGCTAGGAAACTCTCAGGAAAGATGGCATTCAATGTGATGACTTGTCTAGGGGATGTAGCAACAGAATTAGGGTTTGATGAGCCCTAAAAGTATTGATTTGAATGATGGGAGTGATGTGCCCAAATAGATCTGTAACAAATTTCTAGTTGTCATTAGTCACCTAAAGAAAGAAAAATGGACACTCCAGGACCAATAAAAACTCATTCTCCCACAACAATGCCAAAAGCACAATGCCTAGTCAAGTAAGGTGGCAAAAATTGGTTTTTTGACTTGTTTTTGGGCATTTTCTTCAAACATGTTTTCTAACAAGGCACCAAAACTAGATTGTTGGCATGTATAGGTCATTATCTATACATCCATATAAACTTTTTATCATTTGGAGGTCTGATGAAAAAACACAGCGCCAAGGCACTGCGCTTTTCATTGAACTATTCTTCCTGTTTATGCCAAAAGTTACAAAAACTCAAAATTATTCAAAATTTCTTCAAAATTGCTTCAAGTTTGGTCCATGAAGCTCTGAAATGAAATGTCAAGCAAGGAGGGAGGCATCAACTAGCAAGTCAAGTTTATCTATCTCTTTTTGCCTCTTTAGGGTTTGCCTTAACTTCTTTTCAGCTGCTTGATTGTGACTTGGGAGACCTTCTTTCTAGTACAGTAGTGCATGGCCATATGCCTCTGAAGTTTAGTGGCCATGTTGGCCCTGTTAAGGAGCTTTTATAAGTGGAAATTGACTCTATCAAGACAATTTTCCCTATTTTCCTCAAAATCTTCTTCAATGGAGTTGTCAATGTTTTCATGCCTTAGTGGAGAGGAGGTTTTAGTGATTTTATCTTATTTCCTCTTCAAACCTCTTGTCTTAGGCCTTCTAGGATTGAGCTAAAAACCCGTCACTTTGATCTCTTCCAGTTTTATCTCCATTTTACCTTTGGCACCATCCTTCTCCAATTATCTGCTTTAGATTTTTCAAGCAAACTTTGCTTGACTTTGAGCTATTTGTTTTATTTTTGAAGGAAAGACATCAAAACATTTACCTTGGAAAACCTACTCTTTAGCTCTCTATTCTCAGCCTCTTTCTCCTAGAAGATCTACTCTAAAGATTTGACCTCCTCATGCACTTCTAAATCTGCCATATCAGTGTCAAGATGAATATGTGCTTCTTCATCCAATGGTATCTCGTGTTATGATGATGTAGGCTTGGCCCTTCAACAATGTCTAAAGCAAAGGCAAGCCTTTTCCCTCATGTGTAGGTCTTGGTCATCTCTACCCTAGGATTTATTATGATAGGTCTGCTAGTGAAAGCCACCTCTTTTTGTGCTGGGGAAGAAAAAGGAGTAGTGATGACCTACCTAACGTATCTAGTGACCAAATGTTTATTGAAAACCTATTTGAAACCATACAAAATTGCAGTAGAACCCTATCAAAAACTTTGTAAGAGCATATTTGATCATTGGTGACTAAAAGGACTGACATACACTAATAATAGGTATGTTTTATAACAACGATTGACATTAAAATTTTGTAAAGAAGGTTCCAAAGTTATACAGGCGATAATATTTATTGTAACCATGGTGAGTTGTTAAATTGTATCCTGATGGTTCTGTTCCAAACATGTCAAAAATTTATTGTTTTCCAATTATTAGGCATGCTAATCTATGTAACTATGGTCAAATTCCACATTGGACAACTCATATGACGTAGATGATGATTGCATTGGATAACTCTTTTTGAGAGGACCAAAATTGACCTAAATATCACCCCATTTGAATAAGCAAAAGCTGGTTTTTGAATTTGTAAGCCCTCACATGTAGATTGGGATGAGTCGGCCTCACGCATATGTATAATTGGTCAGTTCAACCTCAACATCAAGTGGACTGTCATGGAAGGCTATAAATACAAGAGGCCTCAAACTCATTTGGACACAATAATCAATCATTTTCTTCTCTTCTTCTATTGTTTGGTTCACACAGGTCTGACGGAGGAATTTTTGCACAAGGTATGAAATTATAGGTCTAAGGCTTGCACATGTCTAGGGTTTCTATATTCCAATTGTACAATCATCACAAGATATATTTGATTTCATTCACTCACTCAAAGTGCTCTAGAGAGTGACTAGTAATCTACAGTTGCTCGCACAAGAGCCTAAGGGAAGAAAATGAGGTGCGAGAGAAGTTCTAGGAGGTCTGGACCCCAACCACTCGCTTTCCATGCTTTGGGGAGTGATCAGGAAGTCATAACCACTCGCATATAGTGCCTTAGAGTGACTAGGGTTTGAGATAAGCTTTCACAGTCACAATGCTACAACTGCTCACTTATAGTGTCCTAGGTAGCAATCAGGAAGACACAACCGCTTGTAGATTATCTTCATGAGTGCGACCAAGGTTCAAAGCTAGGGTTGGACAGTTGACCATAGTTCACGCAGGCTGGAAAGTTTCTCTTTCATGTTCAGTAATTCTAGAAGTTTGTTTCTGATTTGTATTGGGTAAATATTTGTTGATGATTATGTATTGGGCCCATTGTACTCTCTGCTTGAACATTTTATGACAATCTAATAAGAAGAAGATTTGAGAGGGTTTTCCCCCACAGTGGGTTTTTTCCCTGGTCTTTGACCAATCTAGTGTCTCTTGTGGTTGTGCTATTGTCTCCCTTGTCATTGCATATAGTGTTCTATATTTATTTACTATTTATGATTTTAAATATTGTTAATAATTTTATGCGTTGCTAAATGAAGATTTGATTTAGGCTGAAGTAATTAAAAAAACATAGAACAATCTGAAAAATTAACATGGTTTCAGAGTTAAGGTGAATGATAAGCCCCAAAAGAGACATGAATTGAAGCAATCATCCTCTGAAAGTTGAAAGAGCCGATCTAGTCAAAGACAAGACTACTTCCATATTCAAGGGTGATGAGAAGTTGGGTGACTCATCCAATTTTGTTGCATGGAAATTCAGGTTGGAGATCATATCTAATAACAATGATGTTTTAGACTATATTCATGGAGAAGTACCTAAGCATCCCAATAATGCTTCCACTGTTGTAAAAAAAAAGCTTAAGAAAGGTGAGTTAAAAGCAAAGAAAGTTATAGCTGATGGTTTAAAATATAATTTAATTGCATATGTTGGAAACTTTGGAAGGTCTAAAGACATGTAATATAAGATAGCTGACATGTATGAGGTCAACAATTTTAATGAAATCATCTCGTCGAAAGATCAACTCAAAGAAACTAATATGAACAAAGTAAAGTCTGTGCAATCCTACATAATGAGGATATCTTGTCTTAAAGATCAATTGCAAAGAGTTGGAGAATGTGTGTCTGATAGGGAACTGATGGCCATTACTCTAAGAGGTATCGCTCCTATTTGGGAAACCTTCATTACTTCCATAAGCAACAACAATGTCCTCCCGTCATTTGATGAAATTTTTGGAAAGCTTACAAAAGAAGAATCAAGGATGATATCAAGAAGAAGGATTCAAAAACATGAAGAAGAATAGCCCATTGCATATATCAATCATGAAAAAAGGAATAAGAAAGGAAAAGGAGGTCCATCAAGAAAGCCTTCTCCTCAAAACGTAAAAATAAAGGATGATAGAACATCGTCTCATATTGAATGTTATAATTGCCACAAGAAGGGTCATTATGCATGAGATTTTCATGAGAAGAACAAAGAGCCTCGTTACAACACTAGAAGTAACAACAACAAATTCGATAATCAAAGGATAAAATATGATCAAAGAAACAACCACATTAAAATATATGAAAGTATATGAAGAGATACCTCAAGCGACCGTGAAGAAGATCATCGTCGTCAAAAGAAGTAAAGATTTCCCTCGTATGAAAGTAATGTCGTAAATCGATATGAATACATTTTTATTTCTACACCTACTAGTTCTTCTCCTCTGGATTCATAGGATATTTGGTTGGTCAATAGTAGGGCCACTCATCATTTCTCTTGATATAAATAAGTTCTCTCTAATCTAGTAGAGGGGGAGACTAAGATAAAGATTATTGTCGGAGATAACTATACTCATCCCATAAAAGGTTTTGGGTCCATTAAATTTCATTTGAATTCATGGAAATCATTTTTTCTGCATGATGTTATGTATGTACTAGGTCTAATGAATAAGTTGGTATCTATATCTGCTTTGGAAGATAAAGGGATGAAGGTTTCCTTGATTAAGGGAAAAGTTCTGGCTTGGTTCGTTGGTTCACCTATGAGAGATGCATTCACATTAGGTTCAAGATCTGGAGGGCTCTATAGAGTCATTGGAATAACACTTCTAGCATTGGTTCATAATTTTAATCACCTAAGTGAGGTATGGCATCGATATTATCTCATCTACATTATGATGTTCTTCCAAAATTAAGGAAATTGGTTTTTGGTATTCCCGATGTTCAAGCCCATCATGATGGAGTATCTACATGTGTGAGTGAAAAGAAGATAAGGGGCCCATTTCCCTCTAGCAAGAACAATACAATTGGCATCCTCCATCTCATCCATTCCAATATATGTGGTCCAATGTCTGTGTAGTCTATTGGTGGCCATCTCTACTATATCACCTTCATTGATGACTTATCTAGAAATACATGGATATACTATTTGAAGCACAAGGATGAAACCTTCGAAATATTCAAAGAATTCAAATATTTGATGGAAAATCAATTAAGGAAGAGAATCAAAGTATTCAGGTGCAACAATGGTGGGGAATACATGCCAAATGAATTCATAGCATTTTGCAAGAAAGAAGGAATCAAGAAGGAAACAATTATTCCATATACTCCCGAACAAAATGGATTAGCATAAAGAAAGAATATGTCTATATTAGAAGCTACACGTGCCATGCTCCATGATCAAAATGTGCTAAAGTTTCTTTGGGGAGAAGCAACACATACTGTTGTATATGTTCAAAACAAGGTGCCTCATCAAGAATTGGAGAACAAGACCCCTGAAGAAGTGTTCATAAGTGTCAAGACCGAGATAAGCCATCTTCGTATGTTTGGATACCCCGTATATTTTCATGTGTGGAAGGACAAAAGGAACATGTTGGACGAAACTGGAAGGAAAGGTACGTTTGTGGGTTATTCTGAAAAATTTAAATCTTATAGAATATATATTCCTAGTCAAAGGAAGGTTGAATTAGCAGGAATGTAACATTTGATGAATATTTTTCTCTTGGAAAAGAAAAATATCATCCTCGACCTCCTCCTCCTGAGAAGAGGAATAATGATATCGATATTCTAGATGGTCCTTCCATGCCCAAGTCTTAGATTGATGTTTTTCATGATCCCGTTGAGCCTATTGATCCCTTATATCCTCCTCTATGTGATCCTCCTACGAGGAAGAGACCACTTTGGCTCTGCGACACTCTACAGGATACTGAGAGACATGTTTCCATTCAAAGGTCATTTAGAGAAAGGAAGCAACCATGCAGGTACTAGGGATATGTTGCAACCATGAGCACTACAATTCACGCTGAACCTTCCACATTCGAAGAAGCTATAAAATAACATGTTTGGAAATATGTTATGGCAGAGTAATATTAATCAATTATGAATAATGATGTATGAGATGTTGTGCTAAGAATGAAGGGGAAATTTGTGGCAACTTCAAAGTGGCTATTCAAGATCAAGCATGGAATTAATTGTAGCATTGATAAATACAAGGCAAGGTTCATGGCTCGAGGTTTCTCCTAGAAAGAGGGAGAAGACTATGATGATATATCTACACCTGTGGCTCAATACACAACCATTCATTCGATAATAGCCCTTTCCACAAGTCAAGGATGGACTCTTCATCAGATGGACGTAAAGATTTCGTTCCTCCATGGCGTGTTATAAGAAGAAGTGTATGGTGAGAAGACATAGGGATTTGAAGTAGAGGATCAAAAGACACATGTTTGTAGGTTAAAGAAGGCATTGTATGGATTAAAGAAAGCCCCTAAAGAATGGTATGCCTGCATAGACATTTATTTTGTGAAGATGGTATTCAGAAGAAGCAATGTTGATCCCAAACTTTACTTCAAGGTAGGCCAAGGTATGCCATTTAGTTTGGTTTTATATGTTGAAGATCTATTCTTAATACGTAGTGAGCCTCTAATGATCAAGTACAAGAGGGAGCTAGCCTTTGAATTCAAGATGAAGGACCTTAGACTCATGCACTGCTTTCTATGTCTTGAGGTGTGGCAAAGACCTGGTGAGATTTTCCTTTCATAACAAAAATATTTTTTGAAGTTATTAGAGAGATTTGGAATGACAAAATGCAAGTCCATGGCCACACCGATGGAAGTGAACTTCAATATGTTTTGTGGAGAAGTTGCAGGACCCGATTTGGTGAATCCGTATGAATACAAATAGCTGATTGGAGCTCTAATGTTCCTAGTGAACACCCATTTAGACATATGTTATGTAGTGAACACGTTAAGCCAATTCATGATCGAGTGTCTCCATTCACATTGGATCATTGCAAAACAAATCTTGAGATATTTGTATGGGACGATCGTACTTGGTCTGAGATACTCTCCCAAAGATGTTCGAATTCATGGATACACCAATGATGACTAGGTAGGAAATGTTATCGAAACGAAGAGTATGTCCAGATGTTGTTTTAGTCTTGGATCTACCATGATATCCTATATGTGAAGGAAGCAGAATCTCGTAGCATTGAGTACCGTCGAGGCGGAGTATATTGCCGCTAGCATGGCTAGATGTAAAGAATTTTGGTTAAGGAAGCTCTCAGGAGAGCTATTTGAGTAGGTCCTAGATACTAGAGTAATATATTGAGTGGGATTCACTAGGAAGAGAATCATGTATTTCATGACAAGTCCAAGTACATAGAGATCTAATATCACTTCATTCTGGACATGGTGCAAAGACGAGCTATTAGATTCCATCACATATCGACAGATGAGAAGACTGCATATACTCTCACTAATTCTTTATTCAAAGGGAAGTTATTGGTATTTAGAGAATAACTTGGACTGATGGATGTGACCACTACTCATAAGGGTTAGTGCTGCTTAAGGACACAGATCAAGCTCTCCCCCTGTCTTGAGCTCGCAAGGTGAGGAATTGATATATAGGGCTCCTTGGGTTGAGGGATTTATGGAGAACAGGGTATTACCCCTATCTGTTACCCATAGGGTTGGATATTCTTCTCTCCTATCTATTAATAGGGTTGGAGATGTTACTCCCTTATCTGGTATATTCATAGTATATCCCAATTCGCATCATACCAACAAGATAAGATTGTTGGGAATACCCGTCCCCATTTGACCAGTGGGTTGAGAGTATACTTCAAGTGTATAACCCAAGTTGATTATGATGTAGGTGTTCTACCTCATGACTATTGAAGGTCATTGATGGGAAAATCGCCAGGAAATATGATTGGGTTGAGAATTGTGCCCCTTTGTGGTTACGGGTTGATAATGAGCTCCCCGATATGATTCCAGGGTTTGAGATGTGCTCCCATGTGTATTTGGATATCTTATTACTCGATATGGGGTTGAGATATGTGACTCCCCCATGAGATAGGGGGTGTAAGATAATTCTCCCCAATTCTTCTTCTTTTACATTCAAGAATGTTTCAACAGATAGAGTTGGGAAGACATGGACATGACATCACATGATGATATCGGTAGGTGGATGGTGAGCACCAATACTTCAGCAATAATGTTGCAACTCCTAGGCTTCCTACTTTACTTTTATCAACTCGGTAGTTTGTAACAAACTTGGAAACGATGGTGTTGTATGCACAAGTACTAGTTCTTACTACAGGATGTCACTTGGTCAGCTGGCGCAAGATCACTAGGAGATCAAGCCAACTTCTATGGATTCCAGAAGAAGCTATATATGTGATGAAATAAAGGAAAGCTTACTCTACATAGGATACTCTACCTGTAGAAAGGAAAAGAAGACTGAAATGTAAAGTAAACCTAGCAAACCCTACTTAACCAACTAATCCTAGTTTTGTAAAAAGAGAGATGAAAAACCATGAAATGAATGCCATTACCTACTCAGGAAGTAAACAACATCTTCTCAAGCTATTTCTAGAAGTAAATGAGCAAAAAACATATTTTTGGATTTTTATGTATTTTTATGGGAAATTGTCATGCATGTAATTTATTTGATTGTGAATGTGGCAGGGATTAGGTGGCGATGGAGAGTGGTTTTCAGACTTGAGAAGATGTAGGATGGTGTGGATGGGTCCTAAGAGGTCTCACGTGGCCTTCTGGAGGCTTTTCTAGCAATCAGACTTCAAAAAGAAGCCTACAGGAAAATCTACAGGAGGCTGCAGGGGATCTACAGGAGGTCTACAGGAGGATGCCGAGAGCAGTTTTGGAGGTTTTGAAGGTAGGAAAGTGGGTGGAAAGGGTAGATGAAGGCTAGGATGATGTGTTAAGGTGTCTAGGGTCCACCAAGAATGATTAGGAGAGAGAAATATGGTCGGATTTGTTCATGGAAAGAGAGGAAAGTCTATGGAAAAGTGCAGAAAACTAGGGCAGATTTGAGATGAACTATGGGTGACCTATGAGGCATAGATCAAAGAGAGATTGTGATGGCTGATTGGCTAACTTGTTGTGAGAAGAGATTTGCTGCCAGAGAACTGAAAATCAAACAATGAGATTAAGAAAGCAAGGAAACTAAGTACATCAAAAACAGAATTTTGCATCAAGCTAATCTAGATTATGAGCTATGGAAAGAAATGATGAAAAATGCTATAATGAGAGAAAGCATGGATGGAAACTTATTGCAATATATAAATGAGCATGGTGAAAGAGATCTAAAGCAAAGAATTAACCTTCTAACAAACTACAACACTAGAAATCCTATGGAAAAGGAAAATCTGTTTTTTTTGTGGCAGCAAGATGGTCTTGGCCTCAGTTCATGGTCCCAAAGGGAGGAAAGGAGGCCAAGGCTCTGTTGATGGCATTTTGGTATCTTCTTTCTATCACTATTCAACCTACTATAAAAACCTCAAATGGAAACAACCTTCTAAATCAGCAAAAGAAACCTATTCTTAACCAAGAAAGAAATTCATCTAACAACAACTAATTCATAAACTGAAACAAAGAATATAAATACAAAAAGGAGGAGCTTGGCTACTTGGATTGGGCCCTAACCCAAGAACTTCAGCCCTCTGAGGTAACTCAGTGCTAGCTCGAAAAGGACTTCATCTTTATTATCAAAATAATAATAGAATTACATGAAACTGTCAACAAGAGTGAGCTCAAAGTTGAGTAGAGCAAAGCTCCAACAAAAATTTAGGAATTTGACTAACTTCCTAATGAGGCCCTAGGCCTATCTACTTATAAAACTGAAGCTACCAACAACTTCCTTAAAATCAAGGAGGCTTGGCTCCCAAATCTTGAGATAAACAGAAGTTATCCTCCACTTGCTCGGTTTCCTCCTAGTGCATTGATATGGTTGCTTGTGCTCTGAGCTGCATGATGGAGAATTCGAAGTGGGGAGTCATAAATGAGGGGGATACCCT
The DNA here is from genome assembly GCA_031772625.1 of Pinus tabuliformis. NCBI lineage: Eukaryota > Viridiplantae > Streptophyta > Pinopsida > Pinales > Pinaceae > Pinus > Pinus tabuliformis. The sequence goes on from CM062816.1 coordinate 1,450,905,131, forward strand.
CCTATAAATCCTCTCGCTTGTCTACTTCGAATTATTGCTACCAATTGTCCATTAAATCTTTGACTTTATCTCCAAAATTGAACAAAAATCTGCATTAAACACGTATTAGACTCCATGGCATAATGACCAACCCAACTCACTCCATAAGCATAAATATAATTAAAAAACATGTAATAAGCTAAGAGAATGGTATATTAAACTATGTTAGGAGGAAAAATGAGCCCATATAATTACCCATTTATGGGGCTCATCATCACCCCCTACTGAAGGTGTTGCTCATCCTCTGAGCAACTCAACCCATCTCCTCATCTTTGATGGCCCTGATGCCCTCCTTAACATCCCATGCTTCTGATGTGAGGTCCTCTTCTTTGTCATGGAATCCTGCCTTTTTGTCCACCTCTTCCCACTGCTGTTGTTCTTCTTCCTATTTTCTACCTTCTAGCAGGCCTAGCAGCAGTGGGGGACTCAATTTGAGGCCAATCCAATTCACCTTCAAATTCTTCATAGAGTGCTTGTACAATGGCACTCTCCTTAATGCTTATTTCATCCTTGTTGGGGAGTGATACTCCCTGATCTGCAGAATGTGTGGTAGGGTGTTCCACCTCCTCATACAAGCATGAATACAATCTTCCCCAAGTAACCTTTCCATGTCCTCAAAATGTGCAATGGCCTAAGCCTAATCATTGATATACTTAGGGCCAATTTAGGGATTATTTGCAAGCAGATGGTGTGTGCTGATGAGAGCCATGGGGTCTAATGGCTCAGCTCTGATCATCAAGGGCTCATTTTGCTCCTTTATCATCAACTTCCTTATCTCTACTGCCCTTAATTCCTCATGATTCATCCATGATGCCATGGCCATTAGTTGTAGATCCCTAAGCCTAGCATTGGGGTCCCACACATTCATATCGGTGAAGGCCATGTTATGAAAATAGAACTCTACTATTTTTTCCTTATCTTCTGCTAAGCTTTGGTCACATAGGTCCATAAACTGTCTATAATCTCGGAAAGGCATTGTGCCTCTCTGTGCCAAAGTTTTTATCTGAAACTGCAGCCATTGGTCCTTGAGGTATAATCCATAGGATTTTGTTGGTATTCTGCGCTGTAGTGCCTTCATAGACTAGCTGGCCATGCATGCTAGTTGTGTCTCCCTCTCTTGCAGCTGTCTTCTAAGTAATGCATTTTCTATTTCCAAGTGTGTTCTTGTGATTGTCTCTCTATGTCTTACAACACTTAACTCCTTGCCCATTTCTATAAGCTTGTTCTCCATGTGGCCAATATCCTCTACTCCCTTGGGTTTGGTGATTTACATCCACCTATGGCTCCTTATTCTCTCTTTCTCCAACTCAAAGAAAAGTGGGATTGCAAGTTTCTGTGGAATGATTTCCCCCCCTCAAGAAGATTGTAGTAAGAGCCCAAACTAGGCTAGGGGTCAATTTCTTCAACCTCTGTTTCTTTCTCCTTCCCCTGTGACTGTCCTTCTAGTCTTTCTTCAAGTTTTTTTGTCCCCTGTAGTCTTGACAGGGTCTCCTGTAGAACAGTATGTGCCTCCTGTAGAAGCATTTTTGAGTCATGTAGTTGCACTCTCTCCTTCCAGGTGGAAGATCTAGGAGTCCCTCTTTCATATCTGGTAGGGGTTTTAGAGGGAGATTCTTCCCGTTTGACAGTGGGTGAATCTTCAATTACAATGGGCACTTTAGAAGAACGCTGGCGCTTCCATTGTTTGATCCTTGTGCTCTTCCAAGCCCTCGAATACATTGAGGTATGTCTCTTCCTCTTTTGTTTGGGTTTAATTGGGGTGGTGAGGGCAGTGATAATAGTTGATGCCTCCCTTTCTAGGGTGTCAGGAGACACTTCTGTCTTTTCTGCCCCCTTTCCTCTCCTTTTGTCTTCTTCTCTGTCTCTACTGGTTTTGTTTCCTTTTGTTCTGTTTTGGTTTCTTCCTCCTCTGTCTTGGTTTCCTCCTTCTTTGTTTTGGTGTCTTCCTCCTTTGTTTGTTCCTCAGTTTCCTCCCCTTCTCCCCCTTGCTGCTCTTCCCCCTCACTATCGAAAGGACTGAGATCATATGTGAGGGCCTTTACATCATCTTCTGTTGTCATGTTTTGGAAGATTTCCCATGCTATGGGGATTGTGAAGGTGTGGAGGGTTTCTTACATTAACAATTTATTTAACCCATGGTGAGCCAATTGATCTGGACCTCCTGCCTTCAGCTTAATGATGGAATCTATGAGGGACTGCAGGAGAAAATAGGGGATGCTGAGTTTCTGGGGTGTTGGAATGTCCATGCCATATCTCAGCTCATGGAGAAGTCTGAAATGATAGCCATAAACTATGCCATACCTCCCTTCACAGGAAATATATTTGATAATCTCATAACTAACCTCATCCCAAGGGTAAGGTATGCTTGTCCTTCTAATGCCATTTTTGTCTTCTACATGATGTTCATTGTTTTGGAAGAAGTTTTACTTGGCAAACTATCCAATTGGCTTTTCATCTTTGCTCCAAGGTAATCCAAGAGGAAGGGTGGTAACCCTACTGATAAATTCTGGGGTGACTTCCATGGAGATACCTCTCAAGGTAATAGTGGCATGGGTCCTCAAGTGAGGGACTAAAGAAAGGGAAAATTCTTGAGCCACTTCTTCATCAAACCCTTGGAATTTCTCAAAAGAAGGCATCCAATTTGCTCTGGTAAAAATGGATACTACTTCGAGATGTTCATGGATCCTGGCTGAATTGGTGGGCTCCTTCCTCATGAATCCCCCTATCATTGTGCTTATACCCCTTTTGAATACAAGGTAGAGATGGAGACAAGAATTTTGAAGAAACATGAAAATAAAGGAAAAACTGTGTTTTTTTTTTAAGAAAAAAGGCAGAAAATTCTTATGTAATTCCTCTCCTTATATGGACTCAATTTCTACTTAATATTATATCATTCCTTGAACATATTGATAATCAAGGTGGGTATGCACAAAACCTACCTCCTCAAGCTAGAAATCGAGCAAAAACGTCGTTTTTTCTCCTTAGAAACAACGTACTGCCCCTCCTGTAGAACTGCTTGTAGGTGCTCCTGTAGAACCTATAAGTGCTCCTGTAGAACGCCGATAGCAGGAGGATGGATGAAAGTGATGGAGTACGATGGATTTGAGGCTATGGGGGTGGAAAAGATCTTGCTGCAGCTAAGTGGACGAGGATGAAATGGAAGAAAAGGTGGAGAAGGAGTTTCGAGGAGGAGTACTTATTTCTTCTTTGAGATATTTCCAGTGATGGGGTGAGCTGGAAAAAAGGTACGTTGTCATATTTGGACCGTTGGTCCCCACTACTCTGTCACCATTTCTCTTTCTCACAATCACTTCCCATCATTGCATCAGAGTTTGCAGGCGCTCCACTACCTGTCCTTTAGATTTTTCTCTGAGTTGACTAGGTACACGTGTGGTGGCATCTCCGGATGAGTGCAGTCAACTGGATGAGGGCGGCTAGTTAATTGGCCACCTTTTCTCGTTCAACCCTAAGCATCCCATTCACCTATGCATATTTTCCAATTACACAAATGCAACAGAGGAGAGCGTTAATCACTTACCTGCGAGTCGAATGTAAGTGCTGTGAGGCATTTTGTTTCCTTTTGCTGCTGCATGCCTGTATCTGCTCTGCTATTATGCTTTCTACTTCCTGATGTGTGGCTTGTTTGCTTTGTTGAGGTATCCTATGGTTGGATCTAGCTTCAGATGTTCCCTGCAATCCCATGGTTGCACTTCTTTTGCTGCTGTTGCTTGGATTTTAAAGGGATCAACTACTACAGGAATTCCTACAGGAGCTCCTGTAGCTACTTCTCCCTTTAAAAATTTTAGTTGACTTTTGTGCTGGGAGCTGTGAGGATGATGCCAGAGATGCTGATGAATATGGAGAGGTACTTGGTAAGCTGCAAGTGAGATTTGGATGTGATGTTCGCTTTATTTTTTGTTATTTTCTAAAAAGTAGTTTTTGTGTTTTTCGACAGGAAGGGAAAAAATGATGATGATGAGGTGGTGCAGGCTTGGGATAGATGGCAAGGAGGCTGGATAGCTATAGAAGCGTCTACATGCTGTTCATGAAATCTCCCAGCCCCTCAAACTGCTTTTTGGAGCCATTTCTGGCTCTCTATGATTTCTATAGGAGCCTCCTGTAGAACACAAAGGGCCTCTTGTAGAACACACATTTTTTGGAAAAAAACACAGTGGGGTGGAACAAAGGTCAGAAATGATTGAGAAGAGTGTGGGGGAGATGAAATAGGCTTTGTGGCATCTTGTCTTGCTCCCTGTGGTCCACCTGTAACCTACAATGCACATTAAAAGTCAATTCTCTTTTCCTTCTTTTCTCTGTTTTTTCTTCTCTTTTTTTTTTTTTTTTGAAAGACAACTAGGGCGCCTCAAGGAGGTTTTCACCCTATTTGCCTACCATGGACACCTTCAAGGGAGGTTTTCACCTAGGTATCTTATTCTCTTTCTTTTTCTTTGTTTTTGTCATCACTGGGCCGCCTCAAAATAGGTTTTCAACGCAATGATGGGACTCAAGCGCCTCATGGAGGTTTTCACTTGAGTCCTTATTTATTTATTTATTTTTCTACTTCTTCAGTGAGTGGGTGAAGTTTCACTTGAGTCCTTATTAATTTATTTTTATTTTTATTTTTTTATTTTTATTTATTTATTTGTTTATTTATTTTTTATTTATTTATTTATTTATTTTTTTTGTTGCTTCTTCAGTGAGTGGGTGAAGTGGAGGATAAGACCTTCTCCACTACCATCACTGTCTTATTCAGATCTTCAATGAACTCTCGCTTGGGGAGGGGCTTCTTGTAAATCTTCAACCTATGTCCATTGACACGCATGGGGATGGCTTCCTCATCAATGGTTCTGATCAGAACTGAACCATTTTCATTATATTTTATGACAGTGTAGTGTCCTAGCCATCTTATCCTTAGCTTGCCTTTAAAGTATTTAAACCTTGAGTCGTAGAGCAGTGCCCAATCTCCCTCTTGGAATTGCTTCTCCTTGATATTTTTGTCATGCCATATCTTCCTCTGAAGCTGAACTACCTCTGTGTGGAGAAGGGCCTGCAATCTTTGTTCATCCAATCCATGAGCTAGAGTAGTCTTTCCCTCTATGCATGGCTGAGGTCTAGGTCCAACTGAGCTACCATTCTTAGTGTATTGTATTCAAATTCTATTGACAACAAAGCCTTCTTCCCATAGACTAGTTCATAGGGTGTGAACCCTGTGGTGGTATTCCATGTTGTGTTGTAGGCCCAGGTGGCCTCAACTAGTCTATCGACCCAATCTTTTCTACTATTCCTCACTACCTTGGTCAGAATTCCTTCCAAAGCTCTATTAGTGACTTCCACCTGCCCATTGGCTTGTGGATAGTAAGGGGTGGAAGTCTTGTGCTTTATTTTATGATGTGTGAGTAGGTCTTCAATCAACTTAGAAGTGAACTGACTACCTTGGTCTGTGACCATTTCTCTCGAATACCCAAACTTATAGAATAAATTTTCTCTCAAAAACTCAGTTACTTTTTCCTCTGTTGCTGCTTTGATTGCTTTTGTTTCTGCCCATTTTGTCAGATAATCGGTGCACACAATGATTTATTGCTTTTGTTTTGAAGGAGGGTTGATAGGACCTACAAAGTCGATGCCCCACTTCTCAAATGGCTCAAAGGTCACTTGAGGTTGCATGGGTATCTAATCCTTTGGAGTAGGTTTCCCCATCCTTTGACACCGATCACATTGGCTGGTATACCTCCTCACATCTTGATGAAAAGTGAGCTAATAGTAGCCCGCTTGCAATATTTTGAAGGCCGTCCTCTTTGCTACAAAATGGCCTCCACAAGGCCCATCATGACAGGTCAGGAGAACGTCAAAAACTTCCTCCTCCCTGCCACATCTTCTTAAGATCTAATCTGCGCCAAGTTTGAGGAGATTTCCCCCAATCCAATTGAAAGGGGCACTTTTCCTCATGATCTTGCTCTTCTCCTTTAAGGATAGGTGTGGTGGGAACTGTGTTGAAACCAAGTAGTTCACTATATTAGCAAACCATGGAGAGAGTACTGAGATATCAAACAGGTGTTCATCTTGCATTTGATCTTCCACCATTCCTTCTTCATCTGCGGGCAAATTTACTCTAGACAAAAGGTCAGCAACAACATTTTCTTTACCAGGCTTATCAACAATGGTCAAATCAAACTGCTGCGGTTAAATCAACCATCTAATAATGAGAGCATTTACATCTAGTTTGTTCATTAAATATCTAACTGCAGCATGATCAGTGTGTACAGAGGTTTGATAGCCTGTGATGTAATGTCTGAATTTTTTTATGGAATGCACTACAGCTAGGAGTTCCTTCTCGGTTACAGTATAGTTTAACTATGCCTTTGACAAATTTTTACTTATAAAGTATATGGCATACGGTAACTTTTCATCAATTTATCCTAAGGCTGCTCCTATTGCTTTGTTCGAGGCATCTGTGTGAATGTGGAAATGTAGGGCCCAATGTGGGCCTCTCAAAATTGGGGCAGTCACAAGTTTACTTTTCAAGGTATCTAGGGCTTCTCGACAATTTTTAGTCCATATGAACTCGACACCTTTTCCTAAAATACCAAACAACAAAGAGGCTAACTTACTGAAATATTTAATGAATCTTTTGTAATACCCAGCTAAGCCTAGGAAACTTCAGACATCTCTCACCTTTTGAGGAGGTGGGACCCTTTGGATGATGGAAATTTTGTTGGGGTCCACATGCAATCCTTGTTGAGATATTGCATGACCTAGCACAGTCCCTTCAGTCACAAAAAATTCACATTTTTCTGGACTGAGGGACAGGTTCATTTCAATACACTTGTCCAAGACTTTTCCTAGGTTAGATAAAGCTTCCTGAAAGTTAGAACCATAAGGAGTAAAATCATCCATATATATTTCCACTACATCATGAACCAAGTCAGAAAATGTACTCAATACTGCTCTCTGGAAAGTGGGTGGAGCGTTACACAAACCAAAAGGAAGGACCCGATACGCAAAGGTAACCCAAGGACAAGTGAAAGTGGTCTTATCTTGGTCCTCCAGGCTGATTTCAATCTAATTGTATCTGCTAAACCCATTTAGGAAGGAGAAAATTTTTTTCCTCGCCAAACCATCTAACACTTGATCTATGAAAGGCAAAGGAAAATGGTCCTTTTTAGTGGCCTTGTTCAGTTCTCGATAATCAACACAGATTCTCCACTTACCATTTTTCTTTGGCACTAGCACCAAAGGAGAGACCCATTCACTCTCAGAGATGGGGTAGATGAATCCTGCATCAAGTAATTTTTGTAATTCTTCCTTAACAATGTCTTTAAGGGATGGATTCATCCTCCTTTGAGGCTGCCTGACTGGTTTTCAATCTTCCTTAATGCATATATGATGAGTACATACTGAAGGGTGCACTCCCTTCATCTCCTTATAACTCTAGGCGAAGGCATCTAAATGTTTTCTCAATAAGCTACATAGCTCCTTCTCCTAGGAAGTGTATAGGGATGAATTGATTTTCAAGGTTCTTTCTGGGCTGAACTCTATATTCTTAACATGGAGAGAGATTGAGTTGGCCACAGAAAGATAAATTAAGGTATTGTTTTGGGTTTCTTTCACTATATCTTCTAATGGCAAGGTATTGCGGGGTGGATTCTGAATTAAATTTTCAATGATATCATCCTCATTTTGCAGTTTTCCCCCGATGACAATTTCTAATGCACAAAGCGGTGTAGAATAGACTTCATCCTCATCCTCCTCCAATCAGAGAGGTAGATCATGTTCTAGCAAGGGTTGGGCAGGAGGGTATAGGATTAATTGTTTGGACATATGCCCATTCTTGATGGTCATGTTCCCAGCTTGATAGCTGATGTAGGCATCGACAATAGCCAACCAGGGTCTCCCCAGGATGAGAGGATACCCAGTGAGCTTTTCCTTTGGCTAGAGAACTAGGAAATCAGCAGGGTACTCCCAAGAATCAATGGAGACGATTACATCTTCCACAATCCCTTTAGGGGTCATGGTGGAGTGGCCTACTAGCGCAATACTGTCGTGGTCTTCCTCAAGGAGCCCTGGAGGTTAAGTTTCATCACATTAATGGAGCATGGTGTCCTTTGTCATCACATTAATGGAAGCTCCCAGATCAATCAAGGTGTGTGGGATCATGGTGCCATTGATGTGGACATCAACTACTGGGCTTCCAAGGTCCAGATATTTCGAATAGATTACCTGCCCCAACATCAGGTCAGACAGTTGTCCTATGACATTGATGGTTGGGGCATCTCTCTTACGCCTGCCTGGATGCCTAAAGCACTTCTCTTTGATCATCCTATTGTATATAGGCACATCTTTGATGGCTTGGAGAAGTGGTACCTTTACACATAATTGTTTCAATTCTCCCAGAAGTTTAGTTTCTTCTCGGGTGGGTTGTGTTGTCCCAGATAGTCTCTCAGAAAAGGGTGGAATTGCTTTAGGTTCACTTTCCACTTTATCTTCCTCAACCTCCTTAGGGGGAGGCTAGCTATCTGGGAGGAACTTCCCAGATTGCAGGTTGATCTCCTGAATCTCCACAGCACAAGTTGGGGAGATGGTTCCCCACTATATACTTGTTGATCTTGTCTATTGTTTGGGTTCGGGTTTGGCTAGGCAGACAATTGGAGTTGCCTTGGTGGAGCAAGAGGCAATGATTGTGGTTGAGCAGGTTGTGCGGGCAAAAGAGCGAGAGGAGAGTGTTGGGCCTCAAAATGGTCCCTATTTTCACTCCATTTTATCTTCACATTTTACCTTCATGTCACCTCCATTCCACCTCCACATCATTACATTTACCTCATTATTGGGTCATAACTATGCTTTTCCAAAGTTTATTAATTATTAACATTTTTAAGTGGATTTATGGCTAAACTTTAGAAAATAATATGCTTATACTTATACCTAACAATTAGAATGAGTTTGTTGACATGTGTAGGTACAAAGGAAGCTTCCAGGGCATCTTTATGTGGCCTTGAATGATCAAATTCGAATTTGAGAAGATAAGCCTCATGGAAAAGATCATGATCTCATGGAGAAAATCATGGACCTCATGGAGGAGATCATGGAGGATAGGGTTATGTGTCTAGATGGTTGAGAAATGTATGGAACTAAAGAGAGATTAGTGGATCATCATTATGAGTTTGTTATCTCATCTCATTGTATAAATAGGAGTACCTCCTCCATTCCAAGGGGAGGACTTTTGGAGCATTGTATCCAACCTATGATGGAATAGAATAAAGCTTCATTTTACATATATTTCCATTATGTAGTTTTAGATATAAGTTGCCTTAATGTAGTATATGGAATAGCTTGTCACCTTGTTCTTAGGAGAATTGAGCTCACTCTAGAAGGATCAAAGGAACATGTTATTTCATATTAGATCTTATTTCATTTAATTGCTTAGATGTTTGAGGATTTGTTTGTGATTGATGAATGAGTTTTAAATTAGAATCTTATCAGCATATGGGAGGACAACCAAGGTTCTAAGTTAGGCTCTCTCTCCATTTGATTTGTATGATAATTGAAATTCATTCTTTTGCTTTTATGTTTCAAGTTATTTCATTTCTTATGCTTATGAATGAATCTTAGTTTAGTTTGGATTAGTACATGAGAGGACAATCAAGAGACTAAGTTAGTCTTTCTCTCTCTTTAAATCTGAACAACAATTAAAGTTCATTCTCTTGTCGTCATTTCAAGTTTCTAGTTTTATGTAATCAATGATTTCTCTATGATACTGTAGGGAAGGACAACCAGGACCTCCTTAGTTAGGAGCCTCTTCCCTTGCATATTATATTGAATCGTAAATAATTTAGCTAGACATAGAGTTAGTTGCCTACTCTTGCATATATATTACTGGCACCATCACAAGCTTACGAGTTTCCCTGGTCGATAATTTAATGCAGCAATTTAAGCCCAATAAATTGCCCAACATTTTGGTGCCATTGTCGGGGATCGAACCTGGGTCACCCACGTGACAGGTGGGAATACTCACCACATACTACAAAAAACTTAAAAGCAACCTCGAATTTCAGAAGGCCACACGAAAAACTTAAAAGAAATCTTGAATTTCAGAAGGCCACAACAATAACATCAATGCCAGCAGTGGGCACATGTTACATACGCTCATCACTTTTTTTCTTGCGAGCTCCTGCCATTGTGTGTGCATGGAAAGGAGTATGGCAGTCCATGCGAGTAAAAGGGAGGTTGTCTCATGTCCCACCGCGAAGAAAGTCTTGCATTCATCGATTATATCTTGAAAAGACATGTCATGCTTCTTCACTTCATCGTTGTTAACTGCTGTCATCATCAAGCCGAGCAGATCTTTGCTGTAGGGGTTCCTGTTTTTTTTTTCCACCGTTGCATTTCTTTCACGATCAATGATTATCCCTCACACAGCAATACAAAACTTCAACGCACCCTTTGTGAACAACAGAAAATCGCAATGTCTTGGTTGGTTTCATCCCTGGCTGGTCCATTTCAAGACCACGAAGAGGAGAAAAGCGAAGAAGTAACCGGTGAACCTTCAACTACAGGAAGAGGAGCAGGAGTAAAAGAAGACCTCTCACAGCTGAAGAACGCGCTCGAAAAACAATTGTGGGGCGTCGCCTCATTCATAGCCCCGCCCCCACAAATCAGCTCTGAGAAGTCATTGAATAATGGCGAGGGGGAGATTCAGGAGATGGATGGAAGCCGGAATGAACCGGACGGGATTCGAACCGATCTCTCTCAATTATCCGGGCAGTTCAGATCGGAGTTTTCCCGAATCTCTCCTGCCTTACAAAGTCTGACGACGGATGAAGATGTAGTGAGGGTCGAGGATTTATCCTCTTCTGCTCTGAATTTTCTTGCCAGTTTAAGCAGTGGCATAACTGAAATTTCCAACTTTGCAAAGTATACGAGGCAAAGACACTCCTACTGAAGGATATTGCACTCGAGAAACCCAGAAATGCCATTATATTATTGCACAGCAATAACAGAAAGGAAAAAATCATGGCCATGGCGACTGGGATGAGCAGATCCAATCTGGGAAGGGGCATAAGATTGATGTCCACTTCCGGATGGTGGAAAACTGTAGAGCCAGCTCCCAAAGACCCCATTCTCGGAGTCACCGAAGCCTTTTTAGAAGATACAGATCCTAGCAAGGTCAATGTTGGCATGGGCGCGTATCGCGATGATCAAGGGAAGCTAGTGGTTCTTCAATGTGTGCGCGAGGCTGAGAGGCGTATTATGGGCGAAGAAAACATGGAATATCTACCCATGGGAGGAAGTGTGAAGATGGTTGACGATTCTATCAAACTTGCATATGGAGAAAATGCAGACGTCTTGAAAGATAAGCGTGTTGCAGCTGTCCAAGCTCTATTTGGCACTGGCGCTTGCCGTCTTTTTGCAGAGTTCCAGAAACAGTTTCGACCTGAGTCTCAGATTTACATACCGGTCCCTACCTAGGCCAATCACCACAATATCTGGAGAGCTACCCATGCACCTTGATGATTATCCTGGCAGGGAGGCGATCCTTCTATGGAGATTCGATGGGAGATTGTCCTCCATTTCTGGGCTGACCGGGAATACATCTCCATCATTACTGCTGGAGGTTGCGCGCTTGGTGCGATTTTTGCTTACGGTTTGTTGTTTTTTTTTATAGTTTATTTATTTATTTACAACTTAAAAAAAAACAAAAATCTAAAAAATCAACATAAATAATAAATTTAAAAAATGTTTTTAATTTGTTATTTAAAACAAAACAAAAAAAATAATGAATATTGTGTGTATTGATTAGATTTTCTTTATAACTAACAAATAACAAAAATAATAAATTAAAAACAATTGTTTTTAATTTGTTATTTAAATAAAAATAAAAAATATTTTGTGTTGATTTATTTAATATTATGGATAATCAAAAAAATCAAAACAACACAAAATAATTTTTATTTTTTATTTTTAATAAAAAAAAGGATTTTCTTATTTTTATTTTATTTAAAAAAAAAAACAAAAACAAAAACAAAAAAACTAACTTCATTTTAGTGATAGTTTTTTTTCCAATATTAGGTTTTAATAAATAAAATTTTGTTGATTTAAAAAAAAAAAAAAAAGAAAAAAAAACATTTCAACTTAAATAATAAATTAAAAAATTTTATGTTTTTTAATTCGTTGTTAAAAAAAAATCTAAAGCAATTAATAAAATCAACATAAAAAAAAATAAAATTATATTTTCATTTATTCTAATATTTTCTTTTTAAAATTTGTTGTTTAAAAAAATTTAAAAAAAAATTAAAAAATTAAAAAAAATTAAAAAATTAAAAAAAAAAAAAAAAAAAAAAAATTAAAGTTCACAAAATTCACACAGCTTTGAAAATAAAAAAATAGAATACTTGGAAACAAATTTTAAAAATCTATTTATCAAACATTGGAGGATTCTTCTTTCGATAGCCTCAAGTTGGCATTAACTCATCACATCTTTCTATTGTATGCTTTACGATGCACTAATATGCAGAACAAAATTGCCAAGCACATTTCACGCGTTATCTAACACAAACAGGGAGTATTATTTTTCATGGTTGTTTTTAAGAATGGATTGAAATTGATATCATGAATTGAGTTACTTTCAAAACTTTGATTTTTCTTAAATCCGTTTTATTTGGTATGAAATTTTTGCGTAAGAATCGTGAAGGAAATGCGCAATTCTTCTTGAACAAACTTATGTTTTCTTTCTGTCAAGTTTTTTTACAGGTTACAGGATAACAACGTGATCATTAAGGAGATTGCATTGTGACGACAATTAGTCTTCCAAAGACTAAATTCATGAAAAATTCTGAAGACAAATCCATCTCCACAACCACTACCTTCCACCTCCCTTTCTGAAAAAAAGATTTTGAATTCCACCAATTGTAAGCGTGACATTTCCATATCCATTTTTCACAACAAGAGTTCTTATTCATACACCATGCATTTCCTTACATCCATTCCTTACATGCATTTTCCTTTTCATTACCATTCCCCTTCATTTCCGCCAATAAAACCCTACTTGAGTCAGAGTCCTAGAGTCTAAGTATCATTGAAAAAACACCTAGAGGCTTGCATGCCTTAATGGCAAGTACTCTTGCCAATGAACAATGGGAGTACATTAATATCCCTAGTTTGTTGGATCTTGTAGGTGACTCGACCACGAAAAATTTATTCGTACCTACAAAGATGTGTTAGGCATCCTGAGTCCCATTGGAATCAATGGTGGGAGCTCTTGTGTTGGCTAGGGGCATTCATTAACGGCCACTAAGTCAAAAACTTCTTGCTATGTTCGACATCGACACATTTAATCACATAGATTTTCAGCCATATTTAGCAGACTCATCAGATTCATCATCCAGCAGCAGATACAACTTTCAGCCATGTTCAGTAGACTCCTCAGATTACAACAATACATATCCATCTTTCATCCACAACTTGAAGAAGAAGCTTCAGAGCAGAATTGTGGCCGCTGAACATGCATGATTTTCCCAACCAAGTAAATAAGACTACGAACAATAGTTTTTGCAGCCACATGTGCACAACTCTCATTCATTTTTGGAAGGGTAAGTTAAGGTATGATATTTTCTAACTTTTAACCATTAAATTCCTTGAAAAGTTAGAATAATAATTTTTGGAAAAACTTCACTTCCTTTTCCCTTCCTTTCCCCATTTCACATAACTGCCCAAACCATCCGTTTAAGGGGAAGGATACATTTACATACATACTCTGTCACATTCATATAACATCCACATTCATATATCACATTCTAAACCCCACTTACCTTCAAAATATATTCACTATTACATGAGCATACAAATGGCTTTGTCACAAGTATTTAAAAGTTAATTGGATGCCAACACAATCATGGTTGTTACACAAGAACCAACCATGATGCATTCCAACAAAAATATTACATGAGCATACAAATGGCTTTGACAAAAGTATTTAAAAGTTAATTGGATGCCAACAGAATCATGGTTGTTACACAAGAACCAACCATGATGCATTCCAACAAAAATACTCTGCAATAAAAATCACATTATCAATATGCAAAGATCATACATTGAATGCAACAAACAAAATATGGTTGAAACACAAGAACCAACCAAGTTGTAGTTCATCAAAATAACGCTTTGCAAAAGTTAAGTAAATGATATCATGCAGAGTTTAAGCCAAAGCTCAAGTACCAAGAAGTAATGTAATAGATTGCATGAGGACATGCAATACCTTCAGTTTGGGGGAGATGTTGGGCCTCAAAATGGTCCCTATTTTCACTCCATTATTCACCAATATCTTCACATTTTACCTTCATGTCACCTCCATTCCACCTCCACATCATTACATTTACCTCATTATTGGGTCATAACTATGCTTTTCCAAAGTTTATTAATTCTTAACATTTTTAAGTGGATTTATGGCTAAACTTTAGAAAATAATATGCTTATACTTATACCTAACAATTAGAATGAGTTTGTTGACATGTGTAGGTACAAAGGAAGCTTCCAGGGCATCTTTATGTGGCCTTGAATGATCAAATTCGAATTTGAGAAGATAAGCCTCATGGAAAAGATCATGACCTCATGGAGAAAATCATGGACCTCATGGAGGAGATCATGGAGGATAGGGTTATGTGTCTAGATGGTTGAGAAATGTATGGAACTAAAGAGAGATTAGTGGATCATCATTATGAGTTTGTTATCTCATCTCATTGTATAAATAGGAGTACCTCCTCCATTCCAAGGGGAGGACTTTTGGAGCATTGTATCCAACTTATGATGGAATAGAATAAAGATTCATTTTACATATATTTCCATTATGTAGTTTTAGATATAAGTTTCCTTAATGTAGTATATGGAATAGCTTGTCACTTTGTTCATAGGAGAATTGAGCTCACTCTAGAAGGATCAAAGGAACATGTTATTTCATATTAGGTCTTATTTCATTTAATTGCTTAGATGTTTGAGGATTTGTTTGTGATTGATGAATGAGTTTTAAATTAGAATCTTATCAGCATATGGGAGGACAACCAAGGGTCTAAGTTACGCTCTCTCTCCATTTGATTTGTATGATAATTGAAATTCATTCTTTTGCTTTTATGTTTCAAGTTATTTCATTTCTTATGCTTATGAATGAATCTTAGTTTAGTTTGGATTAGTACATGAGAGGAAAATCAAGAGACTAAGTTAGTCTTTCTCTCTCGTTAAATCCGAACAACAATTAAAGTTCATTCTCTTGTCGTCATTTCAAGTTTCTAGTTTTATGTAATCAATGATTTCTCTATGATACTGTAGGGAAGGACAACCAGGACCTAATTAGTTAGGAGTCTCTTCCCTTGCATATTATATTGAATCGTAAATAATTTAGCTAGACATAGAGTTAGTTGCCTACTCTTGCATATATATTGCTGGCACCATCACAAGCTTACGAGTTTCCCTAGTCGATAATTTAATGCAGCAATTTAAGCCCAATAAATTTCCCAACAGAGAGTTGTACTGGGGCCTCCACCCCTGATGAGTTGCATTCCATGATGTTGTGGCTGAGCATAGGATTGAAATGAATGAGTGGCTAGTTGGGCATGATATTGAGATGGATAGGACCAAGGAGGAGGTGTGGACCAGGAAGGATGAGCAGGAGGGCCCCAAGAAGGTATGGGAGTGACTTGGTTGGGGTTGTAGTATGCCTGGGATGTCCCTTGCATCCCCTGTTCGTATGGTCTAGGTCCATGCAGTCTCCTCTGGTTCATGAAATAGAGTGGTTCAGTGGCTCCTTCAGCTCCCTGGTATACAAATTTAAGTCCAGGCAAGGAAGGGCACTTGTTTGTAGAATTATTGTTGAGCCCTGAACTTGCATCTTTCCTTTACACCTTCCTAGAATTTTTCCATTCACCTGGACCTACTAAGCTATCAACATCATTGCATATTAATCATAAAATATCACTTAAAGTGGTTTTTAACTATGCTTTGTGTCTGCTGTTTGAATTAGATTTTTTCTCATTGAGCTGCGGAATCCTGTCACTTTCCGCATCTACTTCAACTTTCTGCAGCTTTTTTTGTTAAAGTCTACATTGCAGGTGTCTTCAGGCAAAGCGAGCCACATGGGCAAGTTGGAAATGACTTGGACATGGACCGAGTCCTATTGGCTCAGTCGGATTCATCAGAGGAGGTCGTGGTCAACGGTGGTCAAGCGGTGGTCAAAAAGAAGAGTCCTACGGCAAAAGGACTTCGTTTCCAAGCACATGAAAGATTTTCATGACCGTTTCTAGATTTCTAAAGGCACGCTGACACCTGTAGGCTACCCACGATGTAAATCCAACAAGCTGTTTTCAATAGATTGCATCATCTCGGCAGCCATGATGCTAGATCCATGGATGTTGTCGTTTACGTGTCCTGTGTCAGCGTAGTTTATAGGAAAACAATTATGTAAACTTTTGCTATAAATAATGCATTTCTATATGCATAGTAGTTAATCTTTTGAATATAATTTTTCTGTTAAAAATCCCACTGTGCCATGACACTAGTTTCATTGTTGTGACTATGTTCTGAAATATATGAGAAGACTCTGTTTCTGAGCATAATTCTTGATTGATAGTTGTTGCCCGAGGTTGTGCAGAGGGCCCCTGCACACGCTGAGGTTTTGTTCTTTTATTGCTGTACAGATTTATGTAGTGTTTCTTTAACTCTGTTACATATATTCCACAGTTATTCACTTATGTACATTTCATTTACTATGGTACTGACGCTTCATTCTTGTTCATAGTTTTACATGATCTATACATTGCTGTTAACACTGACTAGTGTGTATGTTCCAGATTATAGTAGGAAGCCCAGGCATTTGCATATAATTTTCACAATGACTAATGACATGGAATCAGTCTTTCTGTTGACTTACTTTTCTTAGCTTTTAATTCTAGTTCTGTTTTGTTTATTTCATTTTTGTTCATTGGCTTTATTAGTTAGCTTAGATATTAAATTGCTCATATCATTGTCAGTTACCTCCGAAATCCATAGCTGGACTACTGGCGAGGGATTGAAGTATGAGTGTGTAATTTTATATTAGTTTTATTTTTCTGCAATTAGATATCAGATTGCTCAAGTTGTTGATGATTACCTCCGAAAGCCATAGCGGGACTAACTGGCGAGGGGTCAGACTATGAATTGATGTGATTTGATTTTAAGTTTACTTTTCTGCAATTAGATATCAGATTGCTCAAGTTGTTGATGACTACCTCCGAAAGCCATAGTGAGACTAACTGGTGAGGGGTCAAAATATGAATTGATGTAATTTGATTTTAGCTTTACTTTACTTGCAATTTTTGGATTTCTTTGAGTACAGTAGCTTAATTCATTTATTTTTTATTTAGACAGCAGCAGGGATAATGGTTTCATGATCAATAGTTCATTGTTTGTTTGATTAGAATAGTGGCACGTTTTCATTTTCTTTTAAGAATTTATTTCATCATTAGTATGTTCTAAGACCCTATGAAGTTTGAAGTTTTGGAAATCATTATAAAGGACATAATTGCCTTGAAAATTTATATCCATACTTTTCTTTTAGAATTTCCATTTCACATTAGGAGATAAACGAAGATAAAAATCCCCAAAACAAAATCAAAAATCAAAAATGACAAAAAGTAAGAAATAGGTTATCTTGCACATATAGTGTGCCACACTTCAACAGTTTACGACTCTCGGATTGACAATTAATATAGCAATTTAGGACACTCTAAAATGACCAAACAATTATCTTCTTCACAAACTGAACAAACCTCTATAGAGTTCAATGGGCATTCGTTCCTAGGATGTCACTTGGTGCACCTAGGACAAAAATGGCCAAAGACCTCTCTGCTTCCTCTTGTTTCCTTTTGATATGCAGGGTATCCATTTGCATGGCAAGAGTTTGCAACATCTCACTCTTAAACTCTTCCAACATGTTTCCAAGTTCATCTTTGATGGATGAATTGGATGAGGAGGTACTGGCTATGGGTTGACTCCCCCTACCTCTCTTTCTTGCTGCTCTAGAATGATTTCTAAAGACAGTCTTTATGTCTTCATAAGGTAGTTGGTAGATGTCTCCCCAGGCCAGTAAATGGAGGGTGTCTAGAAGGTTTTCCAAAATTCTGCTGAGCAGGACCAACTTTAGAGATTCAGGGTCAAGTGTACACCTGGCCCTTTCGTAAGTGAGTTGGAACCTCTCTTCATAATCTTCCAAGGATTCATCACTTCCCATGGTCATTCAGAAGATTTATTCCTTGGTATCTTTTGACCTACACTAGTCTCGATATTTGTTGTTAAAGGCCTGCTGCATCTGAGCCCAAGTTGTGATGCTATTTCCAGGTAACCCCATGAACCAGCGCAATGCTACATCCTTGAGAGCAGAAGTAAATAGTTTCAACTTTTTCTCATCTTCTTCATAGTCATAGGTTCGACATATGACAACAAACTCAAACAAGAAGGTGTCAGGATCTTCAGTGGTCAAACCATGGAATTGGGGTAGGGTTGAAGGGCTTATGTTCTTCATTTTTGTGTCCCCATTGGTCTTTTGGATGGGAAAGGTACCCTCTACTCTTTCTCCATTCCCCCTAGCATTTCTATTTTCAGCCATTGTCTCAAGAGGGATGTCTTCTTCTTCTTCTTCCCCTATAGGTTCTTCAAATATCTCTAGTTGTTCACCTAAAGGTTCTTCTTGATCATTGCCACCAAAGAAGAGAGAAGGGTGGCTATGTGATGTAGTGGGGGTGTTAGGTAAGAATTTTCTGGAATTATCTCTGTTCACATGAGGCATGAAAGGAAATCTTTTTGGTTGGTTTTTATTTTTTTCACTGCTTGTACCTGCAAAACTAAAATTGATTGAACAAACAAATTGCGACTAACTGAAATAAACTTGCTGAAATGAAATTGCAAAACTGAAAAGGAAAGAAAATGAAATGCAGAACTAAAAGAAAGGAAATGACTAATCTACTTTTGCTGAAATGAAGTTGCTGAAATGAAAATGAAAGTAAGTAAATGTAGAAACTAAAGGAAAAAACTACTCTACTTTTGCTGAAATAAACTATTTAGAAGAATATTGTGATAGACAAATAAAAGAAAGCAGTAATCACAAAATACTCTGATGCTTTCCTGGAAACGACGCCAAAAAGATGGTGAGTACCAGTATTGCAGTAATAATACTGTAACCCCTAGGATTCCTACTTTACTTTTATCAACCTGGTAGTTCATAACAAACTTGGAAGCGACGGTGTTGTATGCACAAGTACTAGTTCTTACTGCAGGGTGTCACTTGGTTAGGTGGTGCAAGATCACTAGGAGCTCAAGCCAACTTCTATGGATTCCAGAAGAAGGTCTATATGTGATGAAAGAAATGAAAGCTTACTCTGTAGAGGCTACTCTACTTGCAGAAAGGAAAAGAAGACTGAAATGTAAAGTAAACCTAGCAAACCCTACTTAACCAGCTAATGCTACTTTTGCAGAAAGAGAGATGAAAAACCATGAAGTGAATGCCATTACCTACTCAGGAATTAAAAAACATCTACTCAAGCTATTTCTAGAAGTAAATGAGCAAGAAACATCTTTTTGGATTTTTATGTATTTTTATGAGAAATTGTCATGCATGTAATTTATTTGATTATGAATGTGGCAGGGATTAGGTGGATATGGAGGGTGGTTTTGGGACTTCAGAAGATGTAGTATGGTGTGGATGGGTCCTAGGAGGTCTCAGGTGGCCTTCTGGAGGCTTTTCCAGCAATCGGACTTCAAAAAGAAGCCTACAGGAAAATCTACGGGAGGCTGCAGGGGATCTATAGGAGGTCTACAAGAGGATGTCGAGAGACGTTTTGGAGGTTTTAAAGGCAGGAAAGTGGGTGGAAAGGGTAGATTAAGGCTAGGATGATGTGTTAAGGTGTCTAGGGTCCACCAAGAATGATTAGGAGAGAGAAATATGGTCAAATTTGTTCACGAAAAGAGAGGAAAGTCTTATGGAAAAGTGCAAAAAACTAGGGTAGATTTGAGATGAACTATGGGCGACCTGTGAGGCATAGATCAAAGAGAGATTGTGATGGCTGATTGGCTAACTTGTTGTGAGAAGATATTTGCTACCAGATAATTAAAAATGAAACAATGAGATTAAGAAATCAAGGAAACTAAGTACATCAAAAACATAATTTTGCATCAAGCTAATCTAGATTATGAGCTATGGAAAGAAATGCTAAAAAATGCTATAATGAGAGAAAGCGTGGAAGGAAACTTATTGCAATATAGAAATGAGCATGGTGCAAGAGATCTAAAGCAAAGTATTAACCTTCTAACACACTGCAACTCTAGAAATCCTATGTAAAGACAAATCTGTGTTTTTTGTGGCAGCAAGAGGGTCTTGGCCTCAGTTCATCGTCCCAAAGGGAGGAAAGGAGGCCAAGGCTCTGTTGATGGCCTTTTTTTATCTTCTTTCTATCACTATTCAATCTACTATAGAAAGCTCAATTGGAAACAACCTTCTAAGTCACCAAAAGCAACCTATTCTTAACCAAGAAAGAAATTCATCTAACATCAACTAATTCATAAACTAAAAAAAAGCATATAAATACAAAAAGGAGGAGCTTGGATGCTTGGATTGGGCCCTAACCCAAGAAATTCATCCCTTTGAGGTAATTCAGTGCTAGCTCGAAAAGGACTTTATCTTTATTGTCAAAATAATAATAGGATTACACGAAATTGTCAACAAAAGTGAGCTCGAAGTTGAGCAGAGCAAAGCTGCAACAAAAAGTCGAAAATTTGACTCACTTCCTAATGATGCCCTAGGCCTCTCTACTTATGCAACTGAATCTCCCAATAGCTTCCTTAAAATCATGGAGGCTTGGCTCCCAAAACTTGAGATAAACAAAAGTTATCCTCCACTTGCTCAACTGCCTCCTAGTGCATTGATGTTGTTGTTTGTGCTTTGAGTTGCATGATGGACAATTTGAAGTGGGGAGTCATAAATTAGGGTTATACCCTTCTATAAATCCTCTCCCTTGTTTACTTCGTATTATTTCTACCAATTTTCCATTAAATCTTTTACTTTATCTCCGAAATTGAACAAAAATCTGCATTAAACACATACTAGACTCCATGGCATAATGACCAACCCAACTCACTCCATAAGCATAAATATAATAAAAAAACATGCAATAAGCTAAGAGAATGGTTGATTAAACTATGTTAGGAGGAAAAATGAGCCCATATAATTACCCATTTATGGGGCTCATCAGTGGAACTATTCCTAGTTGAGAGGGAGTGTTAATTTATGAAACTAGGTTCAAATTCCACATTGTAAGGGTCATATGACATAGATTATGATTTCATTAGATTCCTATTTTCAAGAGGACAAAAATCGACCTAAATATCACCCCATTCAGATAAGCAGATGTTGATTTCTTAATTTACGAACCCTCACATGTACATTGGGACATGTAGTCCTCACACATATGTGCAATTGGACAAGTCAACCTAAGCATCAAGTTTACCCTCATTGAAGCCTATAAATATAAGGCACCTCAAGCTCATTTAGACACAATCATTAATCTCTCTCTTCTCTTATTTTATTTTTTAGGTCACACAGGTCTGGCCAAGGAAGTTTCATGCAAGGTCTAAAATTATAGCTTTAAGTTTCGTACGTGTCTAGGGTTTCTGTATTTCGGTTGTACTCTCATCACATGACAAATGCAACTACATTTACTTGCTCACATGGATCCATAGATCAAGTGGGAAGCTTGAGTCACCCTCACAACAGTCTGAAGGAAGAAATCAGGGTGTAAATAAAATTTTGGGAGGCGTGGACTCCAGTCACTTTCTTTCCATGTTTTAGGGAGCGAACAAGTAGCCATAACTACTCACATATAGTGCCTAAGGGAGAGAATGGGTTCTAAGCTATGGTTTCACATTTGGGATGTTACAGTAGCTCACTTACAGTGGCTTAGGGAGATATTGGGAAGACACAGTCACTCACAAATTATCTTCGTGAGTGCAACCAGGGTTCTGAGCAACGGTTTTATAGTTGACAACTAACTGTAAGGTTTCTCTCTATTGTATAGTAATTTTGGAAGTTTGTTTCTAATTTTCATTGGGTAAATATTTGTTGATGATTATGTATTGGGTTCATTATAGTCTTTGTGGAAACATTTTATGGCAATGTATTTAGAAGAATATTTGAAAGGGTTTCCCCCCATAGTAGGGTTTTTCCCTAGTATTTGACCAATCTGGTGTCTCTTGTAGTTGTGTTATTGTCTCCCTTGTCATTGCATATATTGTTATATCTTTTGTTACTATATATGAATCGAAATATTGTTAATAATTGGATTCATTTCTAACTGAATATTTGATTTGGGCTGAAGTAGTTGAAACAACATAGAACAATATGAAAAATTAACAAAGTATACCATTTAATATTTAAATATTTCATCATTTTCAAAATAAACATTTATTGATATATATTAAAACAATTTTCTCGGGGGTTCTATCCCGAACCACCCACCAAACACTATGATTTAATTAGGGTGTTCTAACCATTTCACCAGTGGGGTGGGACTTTGATATGTTAGGTAGAGACATGATATTTAACCTTTTCATTTAGCAAGAGAATGGGGGCCAATGCAGCTATGAACAAATAGAACAATGCATAGTGGAACAAAGAACGGGCATCGAACCATGACAAGAGGAACCATGCACCATGGAACCCTGTAGGTGGAATCTTGTTGGCACATTTTTTGAGATAAGTAATATTATATAAGAATATTCCAAGAATATTAATTCTTGATGTTGTTGGGAATCTGAAATATTCCTTGAGGGGACAAAATTGATAGTGTTGGAATGGGACCAAGTTTATACTCATTTTAACCAGAATTTTGTAATAATCATAATGGTGTGGTTTTTTTTTCATCTGAGCATCGAATTTTAGGGGTCATCATAGAAACTGACCTTCTTCATTAATTGTTGGGCAAGAATTTCAAGACAACAATTTTTCTTTTAGAAGAAGGTCATGTTTACAGTAAAAAAATATCAGGAGGATGAGACATACATGTTGGTGCCATGATTGTGGTGATTTGAGTAGTCAAATTTCATGTCACTCATAGGATTGGAGGCATAATGATGTATTTTTCCATGTGCTTACCTTTCTTTTTTATGAGATAAATGAAGCGGCCCCCCCACTATTGAAGCAGGGTTCAGAGATGTAGTCCACACTAGACGAATGTGCATTGTCTTTATGGTATGCATTATGTTTATTATTCTTTATGTTTTTCCATACATGGTTTTTATATTCTCTTTCATGCAATTCTTCTAACACCAAATGAAGAAAAGACCTTGAATAATGTTGGTATAAGAGGAATACCAGATCAAGTCTAGTATCAAAGTGGACTTCTTTCTGATGTGAATTACGAGTGAAAATGATAAACAAACATTGGGCATGAAACACAAAGAAGTAAAATAGTGAATGACATATATTTGTACAAGGATTTCTACAATATGGCTTACATGGTAGATAAATTGTTTCTAGATTATGAGAAGATAATAACAAATAAGGAAAAGAAGAAGAAATATAAAATTGAGGATGATGCTTCAATGAACTAGGGATTTGGATGAGACCCTCTTGAACCTCCATCTCTATCTTGAAGTGAATTTTCTTCTTCTACATATTCTTCTCATAGTTCAAATTGTCATTACTAGAGCATTGAAACATAGAATGATGGCTTGAGGAGACTCATAAAAGAAGAAGAAGAGGGGACGTAGAGGTTGAAACTTCAGTTGCAAGCCACAGAAGAGGCCTTAGTAAAGTTGAAGTGTAACAAAGGCTTAACGAATCCATCATCACCCACTCTAGAATCAACAACTAAGGTAAACAATGTCAATGATTCTTTAGTTTCATGTTCTCATTATGATGATGATTTCAATACATTTGAAGGACACTCAAAATCCACAAAAGTAAGGGAGTCTAAATCAATGCAGGTTGAGGCTACATCACACCATTTACTAAGATGTTTACCTTCGCACTCTGCAACCAAAAAATGCGGAGTCTTTACAATAATATTACAAAAACATGGGCTTTTAGCCCCAAAACTACCCTTGGGAGATCTCGCTCCCAACAAGACCCCAAGACAAGCATCGTGACTCACCCTCGCGTCACTCGGTGGGCGCGGAGATCTTTGCGTGAAGATCGTCCAGCTCAACCCTGATGACTGCAACTTCGGTTATGCACTGAGTCGCTACCTGCTTCGCATATTCGACTGTCTTCTCAGTTATTGCCCCTGCGGTGTCGGCCTGAAGCTGTTGTTGCATCGCTTGCAAAGTCGCAAGCTTGCCTTCAACGTTTCCTGTAACCACATAAGCTTCGTCCAGCGAGGGCTTGAGTCACGCCTTCAACACTTCTTCCTTATGCAGCACTACGTCCACCTGTTCCTTCAACTGCTTGGCTTCCTGCAACTTGGCTAACCTCTATGTCAGCGCGACAGTTCACTCTGTGCCCTTAACTTTGTCATAGAGCTGTTGGAGTTCATGCGCTTTCATCTCGAGCCTCTAGATATTTGTGTCCTCCTGTAAGCTAGTCAGGACCTCAAACGATTCTTCAAACAATTGTGTGCAGTCTGCTACTACACTCTCCACTACCACAACTACTTCTGTGATAGTAGCCACCCGTTGTTCCTTTACCTCTGGTGGTGTTGAAGGTTGAGCCCTCAAATGGAGCTCTGTAATCTACAAGTTTAGATCCAAATGAACCCATGCCATCTCCGTCTGAGTTTCGTGGACCCTTGTGGCCAATTTGCGGATGCGGACCTTGACTAGCTCCTCCTCTCGAATGGCCAATTCTGAGACAATTCTGCAGGCTGCCTCCATGACCTGTATGATCTTCTATCTCTGGTTGGTTGCCTTGGCCTCAGCGGTAATGGTAGCATTCTTGTGTAAGGCCATCTACTCATTGTTTATTCTATGCTCATTGATCACCTGGAGGGCGCGGTGCTCCCAAGCCCTCAGCTCTGCAATTACTCCATCCTGCAAGGAGTTGAGTGCTTCGCGCAGGAGCACTGCCAGGTTCAATCCTACTCCCTTCAAGGCATTAACTGTGGCCCTGTCAGCCTCATTCTCTATAGTCAGTTCTCCATCAAGCAGCACTAGCACACTGGAAGTCTTCGTGCGTAGCATATCGATAGCCTCTAATGTGCTGATAGCCGAGCTGGTAGATGCTGCACCAACTTACGACGCACAGGCCTGCCACTCGTGCCGTCCCATCTGGATCGCCCCTAGGATGATCTTTTGTTGCTTTTCAAACTACTATAGGGCCTTGGCAGTGACATCTCTGACTGTGTCACCGATGTCGTATAGGTCTCCCTCCATTAGTGTGATAGGGTCCAGCAAGGTCTTGGTCTCCTTTGACGTCTTTCTAGACCCTCCCTTTTCTGGCTTTCTTGGTTGCTTGATACAGCCAGACATCTCCTGAGGGTCAATGTCGTGCTGCTCTATGTCCTCTTCTTTAGTTGTGGGTGAATGCGACCACGCGCCTTTGTTAGAGCCCCACTTTGTGCCTCCTGTTTGTTTTCCTTCCTCCTTTCCTTTCTGCTCCACCTTGGCCTTCTCAACGACCTCCTTCTTCCTCTTCTTGACTAGTTGTTCCATCTTCAGCTTGGTCTAGCCCTTCTTCTTTTGTGTGGCAGACTTGCTTCCACCAATCGCCAAGTCTGTGGAGGTGCACCACTCCGCCAGCCACTTATCTAAGACCGCATCAATCACATCGTCTGTGGCTGAGTACAACAAATCATACCACTTCTCCACAGGGTCCTTCCACACCCTGATTGAGATCTAATGGGATTCTTCTTTGAATTCGGCATAGCTCTACAGGTTAGCATATACCATGGGCGACAATCGTGGCTTACGATTGATAACCATCTGGATGTTCATTTCCATCAAGATCAAGAAGATCTTGATGTCCTGCATGCAGTCCGCATCCTTGGTCACCCAGAGAAAAGCATACTTCGCTGCTTCATGGATGTCCAACGCAAGCAAGGGAAATTGGCTTTCTTCTGCTAGCTCCCATGCTATAAGCACAATTGAGAGCAAGAGCCATGCATAGTGGAACATCTTGCTCTGCTCCCGTGCTTCGCAGTAGTTGGTGAGGAACTCACCGTGAAGGTAGTCCGACTAGTTAAACTTGACTCCTTCCGCATCACCTTTCCTGCAAGGATCTGTGATCTCACCTTCATAGTGGGGTCATAGATGCTAGAGATTGCATACCCACGTGAGTTCTTCAACAATTTAAACTTCTCTTTCATCGACTCTATGAGTGCCAGCTCACCACCCTTGCCACCAAAAATCATCGCTGGATTTTCACCTATATATGGTAGGCATGTGATGCAGTGAATCAACATATCGGTGATGGGTATCATATCCTCCAGCCATAGACACCCATCATGCACCAAGCACACTAGATGCTTGATGACTAAAACCGTCACAAGGGTGCGGTTATTGTGCAGCACCCAAAGCAAGTTGAGTAATCACGCCTTCTCTACTCCTGTGAGACACTTCTGCAGCTCCAGTGTAGTCATCCTCGTCTGTGTGACTATGACATGGCCCATCAACTATTCGTTCGCCAAGTGTGAGAACTTCTCATGGTCTACCAAGTCCCAATCTTCAAGCCTCAAAATAGGCACTGGTG
This sequence comes from Pinus tabuliformis, assembly GCA_031772625.1. Classification (NCBI taxonomy): domain Eukaryota; kingdom Viridiplantae; phylum Streptophyta; class Pinopsida; order Pinales; family Pinaceae; genus Pinus; species Pinus tabuliformis. The sequence goes on from CM062816.1 coordinate 1,450,931,859, forward strand.
CCAAACGCGAACCATCAAAAGTGATCTCATTTGGTAGCAATGGGGTTTGCAGGGGAGTCTTACTTTCACCAATGTCCTTAGGGACCTTGGACTTAGTCTTGCGTGGAGGGACATACTCCGACAACCGTGTAATAGGGTCTGCACCCTGGGCTTCAACCTCTTCTATTTCCACTCCCACATCTTCATCGTCCATGGGGATATCTTTGATATCCTCCTCTTTTGGATCGAGGTTTATAGCGTTTCCTTTCTCCTAGGAAATGGGCATGGTTGGGTTTCGTCTTAGTGACGCACGCACCAGGACGGCAGGCCGCTTGCCCTTCTTATCTTTCATAGTTTACATGGTTGAGGTTGGCTTCGGTCTCGACGTTCTTGGAGATTTAGGGACCTCCGCCATTACTTCAACTACTTATGGGGTAGCTTCTTCAACTTGGTTCTCCATCTCTTGTGTTGACTCTTCTAGCACTTGTTGTGTATTGATAACTTCTAGGGATGATGACATAACACTCTCTATCAGTACTCGCGACGTCTCAGGCAAGTTTGAAAATGAAGGGGTCTATTTGAGAGCTGTAAAAAACTCTAGGTCCATAGGCATCTGAGAGCTCAATAGTTGAATACTAAAAATTCCAAGTGTTTCTTGCTGGACAACCACTTGTAATTTATAGGAAAATTTGAATCCAAATCTGACTATTCCCCCCCAAAATCGGTTCATTAATGCTGGATTGGCAGCAGATTTTCAGCGATATAAGCCATAAATTTCGTCTTAAATGTCAGACGCCCGCTCCATTTGGCCTCACTTCTACCATATTTTCATGAACAATGACCTTAAGGGTCACTTTCCAGCCAACGTACGCGATTTCTCCCTGGGTAGCACAACTCCCTCCACGTTGTCGCGGACCTAGTGACACTTCCTTACTTCGCGCCATCTTCTAATCGCATAGTTCCCCACCCTCGGCAGTGTAATTTATAGTCCCGCGCCTCCTTTTAGTTGCCTAGAGTGCTAAGAATATGCTGCTTTTGTTTAGTCACCTGGCCAGACTACTGGTGTATGGCTTCAAGTGACTGCCATTCACCTTTCCTAGGAAGGGTTCTCCATTTAACTTGACCAGCTGTACTACTCCTCCGTCGGTAACCTCCTTAATAACATAAGGCCCTAACCAGTGCATCCTAAATTTTTCGGGGAATTTATCAAACTTACTATCATACAACAAAACCAAATCATTTACCTTAAATGTGTGCAACTTGATGTGTCAATCATGCCATGGCTTCTCACGTTGCTTTTGGACATGCTGGTGAAATCCAACAAAAATATTTCTTCTTTGAGCTCATCCAACTGCACGAGCCTCTCTTCCAGGGCTCAATGATCCATCGTACCTGTGAGAGCTGCTATGCGCAGACTAGGCATGATGTATTCTATAGGCATTATGGATTCCACACCATAGACAAGCCTAAAAGGGGTTTTTCCTGTCAACTTCCTGCATGTTTTTCGATAAGCCCACAATACTACACGTATGCGTAGGTCTCAATCACTTCACTGAGCATTGCAAACCTTGGTCTGTGCATTTTCAAGCAATTTTTTGAATGCCTCCACTATCCCATTAGCCTGTGGGTGATAAGGTGTGCTCTTCTGGTGAGATACCTGAAATTCCTCTGTTAGTGCGCTAATCGTCTCATTCATGAAGTGTGTACCATGATCACTCATCAAGATCCTTGGACATCCAAATCGCATCAATACATGTTCAAATAAGAACTTCACAACCATTGCGCCTGTGAAATCCTTCACCAGCTGTGCTTCTACCCAACGAGGCAAATACTCCATCGTAGTGATAATGTACCTCACTCCTGTCTTCCCTTGTGGCTGAATGGGTCCTACAAAATCTATTGCCCACTTCTCGAAAGGTTGCAACATCATTTGTGGATTCAAAGGCATTTGATCCCTCTGCGATGGCCTGCCTATTCATTGACATACATACACACCTTACAATATGCTTTTGAATCCTGATGAAGGGTTGGCCACCACAACAGTGCACGTAGAATCTTCTGCGTGGTTGCTCTCCCTGCATATTGTCCTCCCTCGGCGCCGCCATGAGCATCCACGAGGATGCTGCTTCATTCAAACTCATGTACATACCGTTGTAGTATCTCATTAGTCCCCATCTTGTATAGATGCCTAGTAATGATAGAGAAATCTATCACGCACACTACTAATTCCTTCTTTTGCTAGACAGAGTATCCTTCCGGTGCATTTCCTATTGTTAGGAAGTGTATTATATCCTTGAAATGACCATCTGTGACACGCATTACAAATAGCTACGCATCAAGCAATCCTTCTTCCAAGTTAGTAGATTCCTCCCCTGTTTTGATGAACGACAGATGGTCTGGTCCTGTGTTCAATCATCTAGGCTTCACAACAACTTCAAAATCATACTCTTGGCACAATAAGAGCCATCTACAGATTCGCCCCCCAACACAGGGTTGTTGACTAGGTACTTTAGCGCGAAGTGATCCGTATACATTTTAAAATGGCCTCCTAGGAAGTAGTTCATGTACTTTTGGAGTGCATACACAATAGCTACCCCTTCGTATTCAATGGTAGAGTAGTTTTTCTCTGCTTTGGATAATCTATGGCTTGCGAACGTGATAGGATGGTCGAAGCCTTCTCTGCCATCCTGCATTAGTATTACCCCCAGCGCTATACATGACACATCGAAATGTACATGAAATTCTTTCTTCCAATCCGGGAAGACTAGAATCGGAGCGTAACCATCTTTTCTTTAAATATATCCAATCTTTTCTTACAGTCATCATTCCAGTAGAACGTGACATTCTTCTTCAAAAAAAATTCCATCGGCATGGTGATTTGGGCATAGCTTTTGATAAACTTTTTTGTAATATCCCGTATGTCCCAGAGTAGCGCACAATTGTTTCACACTCCTGGATGCTTCCAAGTTCAGTATCACTGCGTTCTTCATGGGGTCTACCATCAGTCCTTGTCTGCAAACCACATGCCCTAATAGGTTCCCAAAAGGAACAGAAAATAGACACTTCTTGAGATTGAGCGTGACTTGGTATCTTTGACAGGTGCCCATCATCAAGTGCAAGCTTGCTACGTGGCGCTTAACCAGCCCAAATATAGTCTAGTCATGAAAATATACCTCCAAGAGCTTATGAATAAATTCCTTAAATGTCACAACAACCACACGTGTAAAGATTGCAGGTGCATTCTTCAATACAAACGGCATCAGAATGTATTGAAAACAACCCCACTCAGTTGCGAAGGTTGTCTTGCTCTGATCCTCTGGCGTGATTTTGATTTGGTGGTAACCATAAAACCCATGAATGAAAGAATATGCTTCCTGTCCACCTACATCGGCCATCACTTCATCCGTGAACAGAGTCGGGAAAGGATCATGCACACAACATTCAGTTTTCTGAGATCCACGCATATCTTTATCTCATCCTTCTGCTTCTTCTCTTGCACCACCATTAGGCTTACCCAATTAGATTCTTCGACAGCCTCAATGATGCCTACCAGTAACATTTTATCTAGCTCTAAGCAGACCTTCTCCTTGTATTTCGGATTAAGGCAGTAAGGCCTCTACTTAACTAGCCTCACGTTGAGCTTTAACATGATCTTCATCACTCCTAGGTCTTTGATTATTCCCTTCAGATTCGTAAATTTGGTAGGGAATAAGTCCTAGTATTTGTGGAGCAATTCAGTGACCTTATCGACCATCACATCATCCTAGAAGTCTCCAATCTTCGCGAATTTGGGATCTACCTCTGTACCAATGTTCACTTGTTTTGTTTTCACCAGCGCAGTTATGTCAAGGTTCTCAATCTATGGTTCTTGAACCTCACGGCATCCTTCTGTTTCTAGAATGTTGATCTTCCGTAGATCCTCATCCTCATCTTCAGGAGTTACATTATAAAATTTGAGCGCGTGTCTTAGCTGAATAGCTCATTCAAGCTGAATTAGATCTAAAGGATCCTGCGGTATCCTAAAGATGGCTACTTTCACCTCTTGTAGCTCTTCGTCAATACTATCCAACCCGTCCTCAAAACTAAATGTCATCATGAATCCTTCACACGGGATATCCCATTCACCCATCCCATGGCAGAGCTCTGTTTCTATATCAAAATTCATTTGGATAACATCCAAGGTATGACAAAACAAGTGCACCCACTTAGGTTGGGGTTTTTCTCCATAAGCATGCGTCCATTTGGCCAGATGCGCATGCAGAACATTCTACCCATCGTACTTTTCTTTCAGTCGCATCTTAGGCTTCCCAAATCATGTTCTCATCATCTTCCTACATTTGTACCATTCATCAAATCTTCCCTTGTGCGTACCCCTTGTGCGTACCCCACCATCTTGCGGGCATAGCGCGTAGTGCCTAGTCCAAGGCCTGGAAGCGTTACTTTTCTGGTACCTCCCTTTCAAATGCATCCAGAAAGATATCTACCTCTTTTACACCATCATAAGTAGGTAGATTTCTTACCTCTGATGACACATAGAGTGGCGACTGAGTCATCATGTTGCAATTCAGCGTAGTTACTTCATGTAACCGATTCTTCCTGCATTCTATTTCTTTGTCAAAGTTTGAAGTGCGGGAACTCTCGTGATCCCACGTGATCCGTCCATCCATGGTGGTATTCACCCAATATTGGTCTCATGTTGTTATCTTATAGATACAGTCTAGGTCGTCATCACTCTCATAGTCACGGACAGGCTCAGTATAGCATGATCCTTCAGCAGGATCGAGGGGTATTATTACGCACATCGATTTCATCTCAAAGATCATCTTTTGCTTCTTCAGATTGATTACCCCGCTCATATCAGTAGCCAAGTCAATTCCCAGGAGTGTAGGGTACGGATTGTTGTCTTCCACTATCTCTATTACTTCAAAATCGGCCAGCGCGCTTGCTCCCTCAATATCCACGGTCACCCTCTACAGCCGCCCCATGGATGTGATTTTCTACTAATTCACCATCCTTAGCTGAATCAGAGACCATTGCAGCGCAAGTCTGCCCATTCATTCCCAAGTCTGCTTTGGCAAGACATTCGCATCTGACCCCAGGTCCAAAATGAGCCGATCCATTTCATACTCTCCCATTAGTGCGGTCAGTCTCATCTCCCGTCCCGTCCTTGCTTTATGCTTGCCAATCTTTTGTACTATGTGCGGCTCACCTAGCACAATTCTAACACATTTATTGATGAGTTCTTATAAACCTTTCAGAGCCTTACTATCACACAGTGACTTCATACAAGTTTCTAGGAAAGTTGTGAGCATAGAGGGGTCCATGTCGGGCTTAGGCTTATCCTTGCTTCTTGAGGTGGAGACCTCAGTGAAGCTCTTCTTAGCTTCCATGAAGGCTTCATGATTGCGCTCCAAATCGAACTTAGTCTCTTGTCAAGGCTTTGCGAACCCATGTGCTATCTTCTGGTTGTTTCCCTTTGTCACCTCCCGTTGCGATTCCACTTCTGAGTGTTATATTTAAGTTTGGATCTTCTTCACGTGGCTCAGATCTCATCATCTACAGGTTCTGAGTTAGTGGAGGTGGTACTGCCCCTTTGTCATGTATCCTAGCTATTAGCGTAGGAAAATCTTCTGTTTCATTATCAAACAACGTGTAATATTTACATGACGAATGCGTTGGATTAGTGCAATCGTGGGCATAGTGTCCTGGTCCTCCACAATTGTAGCAAATCAACTATCCTCGACCTCTACCAGGTCCTCCTTTGCCTCGGCCTCGTCTGCAGCCCTGAAACCCTATCCGCGCCATCCCTACATTATAATCAAGGGGCCACTTTTCGGCCTGAACCTTGTAGGCAGGAGTTCTATCCATCATCAATTCATAGCTCCTAAAAATATGCTCATCATGTCCTACTGACCTACAAAAGTTGCAAAACAACTATTGCAGTGCTTGTACATACTTCTGTAGCAAGTGACAGTTATTCGTGGCATGTTTTCCGGCTACCTGACAGATAGTGCACCATAATGCTCCCTGCGCTAGGTCCTGCTTGAGCTTCTGGCCTTAAAGGCATCGATCCTCCTCCTGAAAGGTAATTTGAAAAGATCGGGAAATGGTCTTTTTCATGACCCTGACTCTTGCATTTCAAGCACCATACCTCCTCACGTATCTCTGGCTGAACTGTCTTGTCCTGCTTTAGAATTTGCATCTCAAGGCAAAGATTCTTCAGCCGCGCATGAATTTTCTAAACTCCTAGATTAGGACCCTACATCGGAGTCTCATGTAGTCTCATGGACATCTCCAAGGTCTCTACCTGAGTTGCTATCTTCTGCTGTGACAACGCACTCCTTAAGTGTGGTAGTAGCAAAGCCACAAACCACTCGCGAGGATGTCCATTTGTCAAATTCATGTTCGCTAGCGAATTGTACATTTCAACCTTTGATCTAGTTCCCAAGGCATCTCACCTAGTTGCATCATGATCTCTTTGATTCCCACAATCGACTGTGCCTCAAATTTAGGCCTACTAAATTCCCTATTTAGTGTTTCATGGATGTCTGCTACTCCATCATCTGGGTTATTGTTAGAGTAGTTAATATACTAGGTTAGCGCGCGATCTTACAAAGCACTAACCAGTGTCTCCTTCTTTATATGATCATTTGTAACACCCTGAACTTCCCATACAACCCTCACAATGAACCATAATGGGTTCGGGACCTCATTTCCCAAGCATTTGAACAAAGGAAACTTCAATGTGTTTGCCATATTGAACCGTGCTGGAGGTGGTATGGGCGAAGTCAGAGGCGATGGTGGTGAAGTCGGAGGTGGTGTGGGTGGCGGTGGTATTCACGGGAATCCTTGTCTTATTAAATGAATAGCACTTCGTGCAGAAACCTTCGTTATCCCTTCTTCATCTCTTTGCGCAGGTGAAATCAAGGGGCTATACTCCGGACCCTTATTTCCTTTTTTCTTGTAAGTTTTTCTGCTTCGCATAGTCCTAAACATCAAGGTAGCTGCATAACCTGTTTTTCGCACAACAATATTTTAATCCAAGTATGCAAAGATTTTACATACTTACCTCGTGGTCCTTTGAAAAAGTGTCGCTCTGCCTCGCTATAACTGATTGAGGTGTCGACCACGAATTCAATTACAAATCCTCCTATGATGCAATCGAGCCAATGATCGACAACGTGGGTGATCTCATCCTCTGATACTTCCAACCTTCACACTAGCTCTAGGGTCCACACAATAGGACCGTCAAGTTTCCACCTTCCTTGGCTATCTGCTAGCTTCGCGATACACTCGTATAGCTCAATATGGAAATAGCAGAAAAATATTTCGTGGATATTTGTATACAGGTATTGGTCCAACCACTGTTCTTTTGATATTCGCGGGTTTCTGTTCTCCTATGTAGCGAATTCATAGATCTTTCTATCCAACCAGTCTCCAATCTCTTTCTTAGTTGGATTCCAATGATATGACATCACACATTTCTTATGCAGATTCCAGTCCCGGCAATGGAACCATTTGTTGGCTTGAGGGGGCCTAATCTAGGTTCAATGTTATTTAGCCAAACGAATCCCTACACTACTAGCCCTTTCGGCATCATCCCGTGGAGCGCGGATCGAAGTATCACCTGAAGCAGTATGGGGGGATGGTAGAACCAAGTTTCCATACCCTTGAGATGGTTGTGATGTCATTTGATCTCTTCTATCCCTACCTTTGTGTAGGTGATCTCGCTCTAGGGCTGTAAGACAAACCCTCTATTTCGGCTTTCAATATCTTCACGAAAGTGCATGATCGACCTTCGTGCATCTCTAACCTATAGCTCAGGTACTTTCGCGCTGTTATAGCAATGTGTCATGCAGATTCCTCAATTGTCCTAAGTGATTTTCTTATCTTGTCAAATACTTAGAGTTGTCACCACGTAAGCAGATATTCATGATTGCGTTCAATTATTCCATGTAATTGCATTCATTCGCGCATCATATAAGCATAATAAAGGAAATTCATACACAACATATCCAAACCTATTAACAAAAAAATATATAGGAATTGCAGAATAACTCCTTTTATTAATATCTTCCAAATACTACAGACTTTGTTCACCCTGCGCACATAGCTGCATGGGTCCGCGCACTCAACTATGGAGTTGTACCCTAGGCCTTTGCGCACCCAACTACAGAGCCTCTACCTACGCTACAACCCAAGACTTAGACTTCTTGCTCTAAAGCTATGACTCTCTTCCTTGTTTCATTGATCGATTGATGCTTCTAACTACTTAGATCTTAGCACTTTCTATACAATCCCATGGTCTGTGGACCATGGGTAGATCTCTTATAGTTGACCTTACTTTACAAAACTGAGGGCAGAATACCCTATTAATACCTTCGTGCTCCGCAACAACAAAATGCAAAGTCTTACAATAATATTACAGAAACATGGGCTTTTAGCCCCAAAACTTCCCTTGGAGGATCCCGCTCCCAATAGTGAGCTTGACTTTGGAGGAGTGGACAACCTCTATAGAGAGGGGTTTGTCCCTCCTTTAGGCTAACTTTAAGGTCGACTTGAACACTGCAGGCTGACTTGCTCTATTTATTTTAGATTGCTACTTTTGATGGTTCCATTGCATGGAGAAGACTTGAATTTGCTTGGAGGTATATTCTTTGACTGTAATACGTAAGTATACATAGTGTAACATGCCCTTAAGGTATTCAACATTTCTTTTGACTTACTAACCTATACCACTTTAGCATGCTCTAGACCTATTACAATGAGAAATAAACTCAATGAAAAATATAATAAAAATAATATTTCTTTTCTTGAATAAATACAAATATCAAAAGTACATTTATGAAGACCAATCCTAGTTACATTTCCTTCAACACTCCCTCTTAACTAGGTAGGTATTCATACAACATTACAAGGTGCTTGGTTATTTTTCAATCTTGAAGAATTCACATAAGAGAAATCATATTTGCAATCCATCTCTTATAGCATCATAGTAACCAACATTGTTTTCATAGCAAGGCCTTGACTAACAGCTCTATCTCTCAATAGATCATAGCACAATGTTGGCTAGACCAAAGACTTATAGACACCTTAGTCATTGTCTCCCAAGGTACATACCCACCTGCATGTTCACTAAGTATGACCTTATAGGAATATTCTTATCTTGGGTTCCCAACCCTCAACGAATATCGTTCCTCTTGCCTACTCTTGTCTTGGATGCCCTACACATCCTCAAAGAGTATCAGATGCCATATGATTATTGAATCCTCCCATTCTTTCTTCCCAAGTGAAGACAAGAATGTTGTGTATATCTCTTCCTCTTGAATGAGGAAGACATACCCAAGTTTCCTCTGATAGGTAACTTGCTCAAGTTCCTTTGTACATAGGAACTTGTCATAACTCCCTCTTAGCTCTGGACTTGTCCATTCATTAACAACTTCTTCCTTGAGGGTCCTCCAGCTGCTTCTTTCCTTTGATGTCATGAAGTCTTTGTTCTAACTTCTTCTTGGTAGGGAGCCATCTTGTTATAGACATTTTTGGGCACTACAACCCCAAGCATAAATGTCCATAAACTAAGGGCTCCTAAGTCCCTAAAGGTGTTGTTCCAACCCCTAAAAGAACAAGGTCAACTGACGACAGCTTCTCCCAAAAGTTCTCCATGAAAAACTACTCAGAACTGGTCAAAACTGGATCATTTCACTTGCTTCGTGGCCAGGGTGTGATGCATCACACCTTGTACACATGGGAAGTGCATTGTGTTTCAAAAAGCCCTTCTATGGGGTGCGATTGATGGGAAAAGACAAGTGGCGGAGACAGTTTGTGAGGCGGATGATCATGGAATCTTCCAGAAACTTCTCCTAGGACACTTGCCTCTCAGAATCGCCCAAGGATGAGTAAGAGATCAATGAGATCTCCAAGTGGCATCAAGAACTATCAGAGAAAAGACACTAATCAAAAACCCAGAGCTGACTCACACCTCTACAAATATCTATATATAGATCTCTCATCCCAGAGATCCAGAGGCTGGAGGCTGAAATTTTGCATATTGTAAGGAATTGTTGTTAGTTTCTTGAGACAACATCAGAGTGTTGGGTGATCTAAGCTTTATATGAGGTGAAGAGGGGCTTACTTGCTGAGAGGATGATGTTGGGTCAGAACAACTGGTTGTAACTCCCTTGGCTCTTTCTTGTTTATCAATAAAAGCTATTCAAGTTTTCCTCCATACTCTTGTGTCATTTACATTTTATGCATTTGTATGGTCAATTTACATCTGATCCTAGATTTTTTATGATTATAGATCCATGTTCTTGTATAGTGTTATGCTACTGTGATCTTACAGGTACTCTATGAAGCTAGGCGTACAAGGGAGCAAGTAGCGAAAGACTATCAAGAGAGAGAGAGAGTAATCAAACTAGGAGATTAGCGCAAGACAGAGGTTGGTCTTCTTTGTTCTTCTCTCATCTGTATTTCATAAAGGAAAAAGAAAAGTAGCTTTACTTTGCTTGTTTCTAAGGTAGCTACCACACCTTAGTGGGATAAGCAGTTCTGTGTAGACACTTTTCCCTATAACAAAATGGCGACTCCGCTGGGGAAGAATTAGTTTGTTTGTTTATCTTCTTTGTTGTTTATTTTATAAACTTACAGACGGAGCCTGAAGTCAAGCCATGTAGCTTTCGAACTGCATTTGCTATGCAAATGCAAAGTAGATAAATGTCGCTTCAGTCAATCTCTGGGATTTGTTTATGACTTAAACAACTGATTGACAAACTCTATGATTGCCCTCGTGGTAGCTCTTATAACCTCCTTAGATCTACCCCTGATTGTTGCATTACTGATTACCATTTGCTCGGCCAAAACCCATGAACTGAACTGCAAACTATGACCCGGAACCCAAGCAAAGTCTTGTCTCTGGTCCAGCGCAGGTACTGTTCTATGAATCTGAAATTCAATGCACTTCCCAAGTGTATTAGGTGCGCTGCATTTCAAATTCCCTGTGTTACAGGTGCGCTGATCAGACTAGGCATTGTTCAGTTTTGGTTTCTGTGATTCATTCTTTCCATTTCTATTCATGAATTTTGCTACCTATAATCAGTATATCTCTATTTGAAACCCCTTTTCCTTGCTGTTATTCTGCCTCCATTGTACAAAAGAACTGTAAATGTTTTTGTGTATTTGTTGAGTCATTTTCAGTTCTCCTTTGCAAAAAGTAACGTAATCGTATTGTCGTCCTTTGGTTTGAAAGTGTTGCAAGTGTCGTTTTCAGTCATAGGAAAGAGTTTGGTTGCTGTAGATAGTCGATTATCCTATTACTATTGTATTTGGTCTGAATTTGTAATTTTTCTAGTGTCGAAAGCAAGTATTCATTTCCAAATCGTAAAGTGTTGTGATTGTCTCCATTTTTGATTTCGAAAAGAAACTTGTTAGTAATTGTCACTTGGAAAATAATTCAGATTTGTGCATTAGCTTTCTTTTTACCATTCACATACTAAGAAAGCCGAAAACAAATACATGCATGTGCATTTGCATTTAGACTGTTTGATTGGTTTGATTTAGGACTGTGCATTTAGTGTGTGCTCTTTGCTCTTTGTGAAAGAATATTGTCTCTCTTTCCTTAGTAGCTAGGATTTTCATTGCACAAAGAAGATAAATGACTATTTATCATCTTAGATTGCATTTTAGGAATTATACATCTACATCTCGCGGTGAACTTGAAAGGAAAATTTCTTAAGCAAGATCAACTATAAAATAAATTTAATGAATATAACAACGCTTTGGAACCTAACGCACAACATCTAGAAGTCTAGGCTAGAGACGTATTCCAGCGTCGTAAAGCCTCGTAACTGTTGTTCTCACTGATGGTTGGGTGATTCCTCCACTTTGAGACGATAAGTGCCAGTACGGACTTGTGCTCCCACGTACCGTCGAGTATATTTTGGGAGACCACAATAGGCTTAATCCTTTATCCATAGGAAGCTGTCTCTGCCGCCCTATCGATCACAATGCACTGAAAACAACATTCAGGAGGATTGACTGCCATACCGTAAAAATTATTCTGCAGTTTTGCGATTGGTTTGGTAATCCCTCTACCTAGATTTCCAGAGCAGTCCCTTTCTTTCCTTTTTAGACTCCTTAACAAAAAAGGTCCATCTGAGCACTTGTCACTTCAGGCTCATTAAAAATTGAAGGTGACTAGAGTCATCTTTTGTTTTTTCTCGACTCTTAAAAATTGAAAAAACAAGTTGTGTCAAATTGTCTAAAATTTATTTTAATCAGAATAACGTCACTGTTCCCTCGTTGGTCTTAGAAGTTAGTCTCCCTTCATCGCAAAGTTCTTGTAGAATCGCTAGAAAATCTTTTGGATATACTAGATATGTCTGAACAACCGTCGACATCCAGGACTGTGTCATCCGATGCAGCAGTGGCAGAGCCTCCTGCTGCTACTCCAACGATGTTCGATGGTATACCATTTGTCCCGACAAGTTATCAACAACAAGCCGGAGTCCAATCAGGGACTGATTCGACGACATGGTTAGTTCCTATTTCTTCATCCAGATTATCATCTAGTATTTCTTATGTTGAAACTCAACAAATTGATCCAATGTGTCTTCAAAGGCCAATCTAGCCTTTAAGTACTATATTTCCACCATATGGAGGGCAGTATGCCTTTTCATTGTTCCCTCCCATAGAACAACCATATGGGAGTTTACAACAAAGTTCAGGTCAAACTGGAATTACATCCAGCGGTTGGGTACCAATACTGCCTCAGCAACCAAGGGTTGTATATTCAATGCAACCAGTCCACCCTGTGTCGAATATTCCCACTATACCTGCTATGGTGACTGTGTCGCAAGTACAAGCGCTACCTGTTGTAGGTCCACCCCAAGTTTCTCAGGTTGCAATACAACAGCCTCTTGTCTCAACGACTCAATCACAACCTCAGGTTACTGCCTCCTTATCTGGAGCGGCTCAGGCTCAAACAAGTACTATGACTCCTCATCTTGGTCAATCATCTAGTATTGGACAACAGAAAATGGTCCAACAACCATGGATGATTCAATCTCAACAACCGCCATTCTAGCAATCATATCAGGGACTTGAGCAACAAGTCTTTATAAGAAATGGGCAACCACATTTCCAAAGCGGTTATCAACAACCATATTATGATGGTTATGCCCATCAACCTTGTCAAAGTTATCAGCATCAAATACATTATGCTGGTATGCAAAGACCCACTGCTCAGGTGATTCCATCTTATCCTGGGTATGCTTCACCTAATCTGAATCAACAGTTGCCCTTTGCAGCAACTTTAGAATTACCAGATTTAAACCAGCTGACGCATGATCCAATTGCTTACGCCTCTTGGTGGCCGGCGATTCCACATAAATTTCCGTCAGATATTCCTAAATTTAATGGAAATCCGGGTGAGGACCCGTCGAATCATGTGATGACATTTCATCTATGGTGTTCGTCAAACACCCTAAGTGATGATTCGATTAGGCTTCGCCTTTTTCAGAGGACGTTAACTGGTCTGGTAGCAAAATGGTGTATCGAGTTACCTAGAGCTTCATTTGACAACTTCAGTACCCTAGCCACAACCGTTTTAACCCATTTTCAGTTACCGATAAGGTACGAAATGGGAACAGAACTTCTTACTAATTTCAAACAAACAACGGACACTCACATATCTAATCATATTCATGAGTGGCAACGTCGTCGTAAAATGGTAAAAACATATGTTCCTGATCAGCTGCTAGCTGAATGGTTTATTAAGTCATTATTACCTTCTATCACAGAAGATGTGGCAAAGGGAGGAGTCATCACTGAAGAGCAAGTTATTGCTCGTGCACAATATCTAGACTTGATCTATACTCTGTCTGGCACGCTCTACGATAAAATACTTGATGCTCCTAGACTGGAATTTTCCGTTCCTCCCCCTCCTAAATCAAACAAAGACTCTCATGCCGGGATGGCGTGACAGGTACGACAAACAAGAAATCGACAAAGGCTACATCTAAGAAAGCTCGTAAGATTTCTGATCCAAATGCAAATGAAGAACTTCTTGCCTCAGAAGTAAATGCCGTGTCGACTGACAAGGGCATACAACTGAAGCAACCAAGAGGCAAGAAGAAAAAGAAAGGGAGAAAAAAGAAGCAGGATGAGTCATTTTAGAAAGAATTCTTAGAAAGAATATGAAAGGTGTTTATTTGATCCCTTGTTCCTGTGGGACCCCCTATATTGGGGAGACCGGTCGCTCCATCAATCAAAGGATTAGCGAGCACGCTGCGGACCTTAAGCATAGGAGAGCTAAGTCTTCTGCTTTAGCCGAACATGCTGAAAAAACCAGTCATCATGTTTGTATTGAGGAGGCTAGTGTTATTGCTAGGGTTTCGCATTTCCATCATCGTAAGTTTAGGGAAGCGCTTGAGATTGAAAAGAGGCCTAGCAATCTTAATAGAGACGATGGCTGGAAAGTTAGTAGATGTTGGGTCCCTGCTCTCTCTTCCTAGTTGGCTTCCTCCCTCCTCCTTAGGATTTAGTTTTGTCTTTTATTATTTATTATTATTATTATTATTATTATTATTATTATTATTATTATTATTATTATTATTATTATTATTATTATCAGTTTTACTACTATTGTTTATGTATTTATTATTATTATTATTATTACTATTTTTATTATTATTATTTTCTATTTATTCATTAATTATTATATTAATATTATTATTATTATATTTTTATTTATTTTTATTATTAATATTTATTTATTTTTATTATTATTATTATTAGTATTAGTTGTATTAACCTTTAACTAACTATAATTAATTTATTTTATTTTCTAATCCTTATTTCCTCTTCCTATTTTTATTTATTGGATTATTTGATCCTAACTAATTAACCCGGTGCGTAACTTCCTCCCTTTAATTTTTACCTTACTAATGATACCATTTCTATTTTTTCATTTATAAAAATTAAATAAATAATTTATTTACTATTATATTTATTAATTTATATTTTTTCATTTTTCATTTATTTATATATTTATTCCTTTTTAATAAATAAATAAATAATTTATTATTATTTTAATTCTTCGTTTATATTTTTATTTATTTAATAAATTTAATGATTTATTAGTTTATTATTCTTCAATTGGTTATTTATCTTATACCTAATATAACTAAATATGAATGTATTTACCTTACTAATGATACCTTTCATTTCTATAAATTAAATAATTAATTTATTTTTTGCTATTATATTTATTAAATTTTTTTCATTTATTTATTTATTTAATAAATAAGTAGTTTATTATTATTCTTCATTTTTATATTAATAAATAATTTATTATTATTTTTCTTACACCTAATATAACTAAATTTATATTTTTTTATATATTTTTATTTACTTTTATTATTATATTTTTTAATTTATATGTTTTTTCATTTATCTAATTAATAAATAGGTTGTTTATTGTTATTCCTCATTTATATATTAAATAAATTAATTATTTTTCTTACACCTAATATAACTAAATTTTATATAAAAATTTTATATATTTTTATTTTATTTTTATTTATTAATTTAATTAAGAAATAAGTAGTTTATTATTATTCCTCATTTATATATTAAATAAATAATTTATTATTATTTTTCTTACACCTAATGTAACTAAATTTATATTTTATATATTTTCATTATTATATTATAATTTATCATTTATATATTTGGTTATTTATTTATTTATTTTTTACCGAATTCAACTAAATTTGACCTTGCTCCTTGAGTCAACCTCTTGCCTAGGTAACCGTTGGTGTCTCTGCTCTAGCTATTTAAACATGCTAAGCTGGATCTATTCTTCAACTTGTCCTGACGATGAACCACACTGGTTGGTTCGAAACGCGTTGACAAATGATATTCCTTGTGATTTTCGCCGAAGAATTCTTTCTAAATTGATATGGATCACAGAAGCCTGAACTCTATTAGGATGAGTCATCTCCTGAAAAAACTTCTGCAAACCCTTCTAGGCAAAGGAAACCCCCTGCGGGGTGTCATATATGCGATGAGGATCATCGGACGAGAGATTTTCCAAATAAAGCTGAAGTTAAGAAACTCTTTAAGAGTTCAAAAACCTCAGCAGTATTGACTGATCCATTTCCAAACCTGGGAACCAAACTGGTTGCTAATCAAAATGCTTCCCGATCCCAAGCGGTTATGTTGTCTATCTCAAAGCAGAAAAATGATGCTTTGACAAGGAATAAAGATTACGGGAATCCACAGCTGTCAAATAACAAGGCTAATGAACAACCTAGTAGTTCGACAACAACTTTGACCGAAGTTGTGCCACCCATCATTCCTGAACCAATGATAAAGTCACCAAAGGGAGTAGTACACAAATCGACATTTAATCCTTGTGCAAAAGTAGCACAAAATTATAATATAATAGAAGACCTAGCCGAATCGTTGTCCGCTATGTCGACACTTGATGTACCACAAAATTGCCTCTCCCAAAAGCAGCATCTATTATCAGTAATAGGTGGGATTGACCCAACGAATTCCAATCTTGTACCCTTTAATCACAAAGGATATGAGCCTCAATTACCAGCTCAACTAGCTTTCCTTGTTCAAGTGAAAGCCCTCAACAAAATTGTTCATCGAATAATTATTGATGAGGGGGGATCTACATGTATTATGTCGATGAGTTGCTGGAAAAATTTAGGCTCACCACCCTTGTCGAAATCGTCAACGACGTTAAAAGCATTTGATGGACGATCATACACTCCATACGGGATTTTAAGTAACTTTCAAGTTGAACTAGGGGGCAAGATAGTAGAAATTGATGTTGAAGTAATCGACAGAAACCTCGATTACAACATCCTACTGGGAAGGCCCTGGATATATGCCATGGCCGCAGTTGTGTCGACCTACTTCAGGAAGACTGCATTTCCCTTTCAAGGAGGAATTACAATCGTCGACCAACAAACATTTCTCCCCAACAGTTCACAAGTTACTTAAGCATTCCAATGATCCATGGAAGCAATCATTCGCTTCAAAATATCGGAGTAGGTCTCCTAAAAGACCCTGCCTTAATGGGTACTTTTGCCCTACCGCCTCCGAGGAATCTGGCGGAAGTGGCCACAGTGGAAACCCGCAATATGAAATCTTCTATATCTAATGGATTCAGAAGATTCCTAAACATTTTGTTAGCATGGATCATCGCCATTTTAGAAATATTGTAGCAATCAATTTTCTTGGCTTGGGGGGCAAACCCAAATCAATGCTCATCGAGTGTTTGGATAGATAGGTCTAAGGAATATGGTACCTCTTCAGATCCTTGGTCACATGTACATTCTACAGACAAAGGAATCAATCAGTTAATGATGTTAGGAGAGGCACCATGGGAAGATCACCAACATCATTCCCATCTCCTAGATTACAACAAAGATTATTCCAATGACCTTAATCATCCTTCAGTTTTTGATTTTCTGTCAAATACTGTAAATACGGTGGATTATGAGGATATTTCTTTTACTGTGTCAACCTCATTAAAAAATGAAACGACTCCCTTTCCAAATCGTGTCTTTGATTACGATCTTGTAAAATCAAAGTCGAGTCTTTCGAAGATCTCGAAGGTAAACCTTCATTACAACCACAAAGATGAATGCAATGAAGCTTGGGGGGCATGCACCTCGATTTGCATTATTATGCTGGCGGCATGCAAACTTATCACGAGCAGTGTTACCGCAGGGTTCAAGTTCATTAAAAAATAAACCTGCCACGAGCAGTGTTACTGTAGGGTTCAAGCTCGTTAAAAAATAAACCCGCCACGAGCAGTGTTACTACAGGGTTCAAGCTCGTTAAAAAATAAACCCGGATCGAGCAGTTTTAGCACATAGTTCAAGCTCGTTTAAAAATAAACATAAGTCATGAGCAAATGTTTCTCCCCGCGTTTAAGCTCATTAAAAAATGAACTATTTCCCGGTAAATAACCATCGTGAATGTAGTACTTCAGCCTTTAAAGCCTTGGTTGTGTTCTCATCATCACCTCCACTCTGTATTGGCCGATCATTCACCTCCATTTGATTGTTTACCCCTTTTTGAGGAACAGGTGCGAAGAGTGATACCACTAGCCATCCTTGTAACACTTCCGTGATTGGAAAATTCCAAACCTTACCTGGAATCAGCTGCTACCCAATTTTGTCACTCGTTCCTCAAAAGACGAGTCTCCTTTAAGCTCTTTTCAACTGACTCGTAAAATATGAAAAGATTGCCGAGCTATTGGCCTCTCCAGCTCGTTAAATGGACTGGAAATGCTATCCCTCCTTTAGATTTTAATCTTTTTGGACCTGAGGGATTATTACACAAAAAGATCGAGCGCTTGTTTTCTTTAGCTCGTTAAAAGTATCGAAAATTCATCCCTTCTGTATTGTTTTATACTTTTTCGGACTTAAGGGATTAGATGACAAAAAAGGAATTTTGGAGTTTTCTTTACGTCCTTTTTCAGACTCTCTAAAATTGAAAAGGACCGAGTTATCTTTGTCGTTAAACTCGTTAAAACTTAATAGCGACAAACTTGTCCATAACAGACAAGAACGAGTTTCACTATCGCTAGGCTCATTAAAACATAGCGATGCGTTTGCCCGAAGGGAAAATTATAGAACAAGCATATGTTATCCTCCTCAAGCTTGACAAAAATAAAGAGGTACTGGTCAGCAATGACTGGGGAAAAATTGGGAAGAAAACTTGAAGAAACTTTGTTGGTAGCAAGTCGCTCTTGAACATGACATTTTCACTCCGCATTCGAGTCGGGTTGGGTTGTTTCATTCACCGGTCACATCGCCATTGTCCCATCACACCATCCACATTTGGGGTTAATGCTACCAATCCATCACGTCAGGGTCGCCGATATGTTCAAGAGAAGTCATTCAGAAAATTCACCTGTGTCTCACCCGCTGCAATACATTTACGCTCCATTCTTTCATGACCGCCACCCTGAACCTTATATCACCAGATCGTTTTCACCTCCATTAAAATCATTTGCTCCGTTCCGTGCCATTGATCTGGGATTCATTAAGGCCCTCCTATGATGGATCACTTCTTGTCGACATCAGCTCATTATCCAAGAAGTTGATCTAGGAACACCCCTTTTAGTACTTTGAAACTTGCGTGCCTCAATGGCAAGTTTCTCACTTCCGGTGACAGGTTTACATCAATGGCCTTCGACCGAAATATTTTGTGTGGTGTTCGACACCAAGTCCTTTATTCACACCACGTGAATTGTACTACAGTACCTTGAGGGTCATTATCATCATCGGTGATTCCTCTCGCAACTGTTAACAGCTTATATCATTGGTTGATAATCAGGCGATGTCTTTCCATGTTCGACTCTAGAACGTCTCTCACATGGATCGACTTGTACTTCGAGTGAAGATCGAACGAGATTGAAGACCCCGGATCTAGTTTCATCCATCCGTGTTGCGATATAAATTCAGGGAAATAAAGACATCAAATGTACATCATTGTTGCACATATAATCATCCAATCAAAGGGATGATGGCTCTACCAGAATCAACAGTCTACACTTAGACGATTGCCTGTCCTATGTACATGAAAATGAATTTATAAAGCTAAGCATGGGAATGCCCGCCTCAGCTAGATCATGAAAAAAATTATGAAGATAATGTATTGTATTGTATCTTATTACATGTCTCCTTCCAGCTTGAAAGAACTTTGGATCCTCATGATAAAGCATTTCACCCGACATCAAAAATATTAACGACCTCATGCTTTAGGGGGCAACTGTTATAGACATTTTTGGCACTACAAACCCAAGCATAAATGTCCATAAACTAAGGGCTTCTAAGTCCCTAAAGGTGTTGTTCCAACCCCTAAAAGAACAAGGTCAATTGACTACAGCTTCTCCCAGAAGTTCTCCATGAAAAACTACTCAGAACTGGTCAAAACTGGATCATTTCACTTGCTCCATGGCCAGGGTGCGATGGATCGCACCTTTTACACATGGGAAGTGCGTTGAATTTCAAAAATCCCTTCTATGGAGTGCGAGGGATGGGAAAAGACAAGTGGCGGAGACAGTTTGCGAGGTGGATGATCATGGAATCTTCCAGAAACTTCTCCTAGGACACTTGCCTTTCAGAATCACCCAAGGATGAGTAAGAGATCAATGAGATCTCCAAGTGGCATCAAGAACTATCAGAGAGAAGACACTACTGAAAAACCCAGAGCTGACTCACACCTCTGAAAATATCTATATATAGATCTCTCATCTCAGAGATCCAGAGGTTGGAGGCTGGAATTTTGCATATTGTAAGGAATTGTTGTTGGTTTCTTGAGACAACATCAGAGTGTTGGGTGATCTAAGCATTGTATGAGGTGAAGAGGGGCTTACTTGCTGAGAGGATGATGTTGGGTCAGAACAACTGGTTGTAACTCCCTTGGCTCTTTCTTGTTTATCAATAAAAGCTATTCAAGTTTTCCTCCATACTCTTCTGTTATTTACATTTTTTGCATTTGTATGGTCAATTTACATCTGATCGTAGATTGTTTATAATTATAGATCCATGTTCTTGTATAGTGCTATGCTACTGTGATCTTACAGGTACTCTGTGAAGCTGGGCGTACAAGGGAGCAAGTAGCGAAAGACTATCAAGAGAGAGAGGAATCAAACTAGGAGATTAGCGCAAGATAGAGGTTGGTCTTCTTTGTTCTTCTCTCATCTATATTTCATAAAGGAAAAACGAAAAGTAGCTTTACTTTGTTTGTTTCTAAGGTAGCTACCACACCTTAGTGGGATAAGCAGTTCTCTGTAGACACTTTTCCCTGTAACACATCCATCGACCACTATCCTTCCTTGTTTTTCATGTCATTGCTTACTTCGTGGAAAGTGGCCTTCTTGACATATATCAGGTTCTCTTATCATCTAGTTACTCCTTTTTCATCATGTCTATGCTTCAAACTACTCTTCACATGGATACTTTGTTGTACTTGATTGCTCCCACGATTTGATATAGTAGCCCTTCATGAATTCATCTTGATATTGCTTCAACATTAAATGTTGCTTTTGTTGGATGGATTCTTCATCATGACATATTTGTAGAGTAGAATCAGTTATTTGCACCTTTCATATCTCCAAGGCCTTCATACGTGTCAAGAGTCCTTTGATCTTTTCCTTACTTTTTTAGATTTGTCTTACCTTCTTTCGGGAGATGTATTCAATGGATCTTTATCAGATAGTGATTCTTTGTGACCATGGCATTCTTATCATGCTTGATCTCTTTTTTCATTTTATTGTTGTTAGATAAATCGGTCAACCACCTTCTACTCCTTGTGGGAGCACTTCTTCATTTCCTGCTTCTTAGACTAGTCAATATTTCTTCTTGCTTCTTAGTCAGCAATCCTATACTCATGTGAGTATTTCCTTTTGTTGACCTTCATTGCATTGTAGTACATGCCTTCAAGCATTTCATTGGTGAAAGAGATTATTTCATATTTGATCATGTCATATAACTATGCCCATGACTTAATAATATTCATGACTTAACTTTGATGCATACATACCTCATCTTGATTCTCCTTTGATAATCTTAGCTTCATTTGGTTTTCCTTGGTGTATCCCTTCTTGCTTCCTCTTAGCTCTCTTGTATATCATCATTTTCTTGAATCCCATGAAGGGGACTCCAAATGAGGCATCTGCTTTTGTTTATGAATCTTATTTTGAAGATTCCATCAGAGGATCTTGAATACCCTTACCCTACAAACGTTTCTTTCTTTTTGATGATGGAGTCCTTCTAAGATTCTTACTTATGATCAATTTTATTTCATAGTGGATGAGGTCTTATAATATTAATTCTCCTTCTTTATGAATATATTGAGCTATATCCACACCATGCACCTATATTCTAGAAGATATTTCTAACCATGAATTTTGTTCTATTTCTAAATGTTCCTTCTACATGAATATTTCGAACTCTATGTACATCATGATTCTAGATTCTAGAAGATGTTTCTAGCCATGCATTTTTATTCTATTCCTACATGCTCCTATAATACTCAAAACTTTCAAATAAGATTTTAGGTAATGAAGTAGACTTAGTCATAGTAGAGATCTGGAGGATCTCACTTCTTTTGCTTCTTTTCTTCTTCTTTCACCTCTTGATTCATGTGATCTTCTTGCCTTTTTCTTTTATTGTTGTTTTCCTTCTTAAGTTTTGGACAATTCCTTTTGTAGTGTCCATATTCTTGGCATCCAAAGCATTGGATTTTGGACATATCTATATTGTTTGTTTTTCATGGAACAAATTTTCCCTTTTTCTTGGGAATGGTTGTAAATGATTATTCCTTTGATCCCAAATCCTCTTTTTTTTTTTTAAGTCTAGTTTCCTCTATCTTAAATAGAGACCATAATTCACTCTTGACATATATGCTTGATGTGAAGTTGCCACAATCCTCAGGTAGAGCATTGAGTACTACAATTGTAATTACTCTGTTAGAAATGACTTCTCCTAGCTCATGAAGTTGATCCGTCATCTCAGAGATCTTCATGAAGTATGGATCTATTCCTTTCTTTGATATCTTCATTTTATACAAATAATTTCGAAGAGATATCACTTCTCTAATTGTGCTTACCAAGCATAGCTCTATTAGTTTGTCATATATTGCTTTTGATGTTTCATGTTTGGAGACGGAAGGAATCATGAGAGAGTCTTTGATGGATTATATTAGAATCCTTTGATCTCTTGTTCATTATTATTGTACTTGGCTAAGGCTTGAGTTTTTTCCTTAGCAAGGATAGTGATATTTGCTTTGATGTGTTCTAGAAGTTCATTCTCGTTGGGAAGTAAATCAGTCCTCTTCTTCCATGCAAGGAAGTTAGTGGTCCCAACCAAATTATTTCTATCCTTGAAAAAATAAATTGATGTATAATCAGAAGGGGACATATACTTACTTGATAGAGTTTGAGATGTAGTGGGATTGTTTTCTTCTTGAAGACATGATGGCTTGCCTTTCTTGGATCTTGATGTTCTTCAAGTTTCTTTCTTCAAATGGACTTGATTGATTGCTTGTTGACTTGTGCTTGTAGTTCTTTTCCTTTTGATGATGGTGTGGCTTGATGTAGGTCCCTCCTTGATCTTCTCTTATTGTAGGTTCCTTTATACAAAATGATTCTCCTTTTTCTTTGTAATATTCTTGTAGTCCTTTCCTATCCTTCATGAGATTGAGACTTCTTATCTTGATCCTTCAACTTTTGTAGATGTCCTTGAGATTTTCTTCCTTGATGAATCAGCTTATGAGTGTTCTTGAGATGCCCTTTCCTTGATGTGTCACCTTAGATCTGATACCATGTTGAAGAATCTAGGGAAATTAGGTGTAGTGTAATTCTTCTTGACTTGATAACAATTTGTGAAGTCTTTTTACAATTTGTCTTGTTATCTTAGTATTATTCTTATTATTATTAATTCACGTGTGTTTACTTCATCAAACTGCAACCAAAAACATAAGAATAAAAACAAAAGATGTTGGCTCTCTTCCAGGGCCAAAAAATCTCTTTTCTTGAGAGAGAACCCTTCAATAAAGTTCTCTTATTGAAGGTTCTTATTGATCAATTCCAAACCCTAGATCCCTAACTAGAGTATCCTCCAAGAACAAGTCAATTCCTTCCTCTTTTCTGCACTTTTTCTACCCAACACTTTGTCCTTCTCCTTCCAACACTTTGTTCCCCAGAAATTCATCCTCCTTTTGGCACTTTGTTCTCCTTTCAACTATTGATAGATATTGTTGTACTTTCTCTAGAAGAGACACTTATCCTTGATATTTCATGAGACCCTTTCACATGGAATGATGTCTTCCTTTTCTTCACCAACCAATGAACTTGTATGAATGTAATGGGAGGGTTGTTATGACAGCAGAGACAACCTCCTTCTCTTCGTATGTGTGACTGTAATAGGATTTAGGATAATCCTATTAACTTTGCTTTTTTCCTTCTTTCTTTGCTTGAGTGGGAGGCCTTTTAGGCCTATGTTTCTAGCCCAAATGGTGAGATATGTTGACTGGGAGTTTCTTTTGTTATGACTGCAGAAATAGCCTTCCTTTATCATACGTGTGGCTTTGTTTTACCCTAGAAACAATCCTTAACCCTCGGTGATAAGTTCTCCTTCTTTGCTGCACTAGAGGATCTTTAAACATGTGTTTTCTTTTGTCCTTTTAGGTTTTCTACCTTCACTGATTTTAGAGGTGTGTGAGATTGATGTTGGAGGAGTGGACAACCTCTATATATAGAGGTTTGTCCCTCCTTTAAGCAACTTGAAGGATGACTTGAAGATGGCAGACCAACTTTCTATATTTATTTCAGATTTCTTCTTTTGATGGTGCCATTGCATGGAGAAGACTTGACTTTGCTTGGAGGTATATTCTTTGACTCTAATACATAAGTATACATAATCTAACATCCTCTTAAGGTCTTCAACATTTATTTTGAATTTTTGACTCACCTATAGAACTTTAACATGTGCTAGATCTATTTCAATTAGCAAGAAACTCATTTACAAATATAATAAAAATAATATTTCTGTTCTTGAATACATAAAAATATCAAAAGCACATTTATGAAGACTGAACCTAGTTACATTTCCTTCACCATTATAGTGGTGCCAAAGCAGGTGGGATGAACTAACCCCAAGAAGGAAAAGCCTCAACCTAATAAAAAAATAAAGATGTCCCTCTACATATCTCAATTTTGTGCAAAGACTTCAACAAAAATGAACTAAATCTTATTAACTTCAGGTTTCGATTCCCTTTTCTTCGTTACCTCATTCCATCTTGGCAATCCATATGAGCAATATGCATGGAGAAAAATAGGAGGAGATGAAGCATAGTGGGACAAGACATAGGACACCATAGTAGGGATTTCGTCACATAAAACATGACAGGTGGGCTTAGAGAAGTATGCAAAGTACAATAGGATGACGATAACTGAATAGAGAAATACCCATTATGAAGTTGAATTTTGTTTCATAGAGGCATGCAACCCTCCAATTGGGTGTAAATAATGGACCATTAGATTGTCATATATTTTCAATCTCATTTTCATATTTTCTTTTTGCTTCCCTCGTGAACCTAGGCTCTTCTTATACATTCTTACTTTTAATGACCAAACTAGATGATTTCAATTGAATCTGCATATTCAAATAATTGTGATTCACTTAATTTTATATTAATTGACATATGTTTAATATTTTAAGTGTTTCTAGCTATTTTTTTTATTTCATGGAGTAATGTGATTTATTTAGAAAAAATACAAATGTAGTAATCACTAAGATTTTTTAAGTGATCGCATGACAATCCATCCAAAAGTGATTTTACTCTTATAATATTGACAATGTTAAATATATATCACATCTCATTCAATTGGGAGAATGAAAAATTCAAGGGATTTTTCCCCTTAGTGACGAGTAAATAACATTATAGTGATAGAATTCAGAAGAAATAGTTACTATCGAAGCAATGTGACCTCTTCCAAATCCTAGTTGTACTTAGGAATTCAAATTAGTGGAGGAGGGAGAATAACCCTCTTAACTTTAATTTTCTAAATAAAAGGAAATCACGCAGACAACTTCCATCAATGAAGGATCGATTGATTGGATTCATGATTATCTAACACCATTTTAATGTATCAATAGACTTAGATGGTGGAGATAAATTCAATGTTATTATTTTATTTTCTATTTCATTGTTGAATACTAGCTTGAAGCATATTCAAATGGCAAAGTTCTATCATTTTTCTATATGGAATTTTTTCAACAAGAGGAAATAAATTTTATTGAAGCTTTGTTCTTTGAGTTTTTCACAATATTCCAAGAGCCTATTTCATAGGGCCCACTAAAAATGAAGGTCGTAGAAACTCTCACTTCATTATATTATTGTCATTAGTATTTCTATTATGAGTTCTTTAGAATTATAAGAATAGTGTTTAATTTGTATCATAATCACCTATTTTCTTCAAATTATAATTATTGGTGCTTTGGAATGTGCATTTAATGAATTTATAAATGTTGTTGTCTACCGAGGCGACAAATTTGCTTGAACGACAAAAAATTGCAAGAATCCAGGAAAATAGTTTTTTAAACTAATAGTAGGAGTTCTTAGATCATGTTTTTGATGGTTGAAGTAGACTCAACACCATCAAAAACCCCTGTGGCACCCAAAATCTTGAAGTTTGATAGCTATAACTTGAATTTCCAAAAATTTATGTCTGATTTTATCAAAATCGTGCTAGAATTTCAAATGTTTTATGGGAAAACAAAGCCTCATTAGACTACGTGTTTATAAACAAGATGATTAATACTACGGTTAATTTTATATTTTGGCCTTTGCACCATGGTTATTGAATAAAAAGAGCCTCTCGCCTTATTAGTCTCTCGTTTACTAGGAAGTGGTCATGCCTTTGTTTGTCTCCTAGCAAATTGCATAAATGAGATAGGATTTCAAGTCATTAAAACTTACATATACATTTCATAACATCTCAAGTTTGCAAGTTCCATAAGTAGATAATTTAAAATAAATTATGGAGTTTAATATATATATATATATATATATATATTGTTAGAATTTTATAGTCCAACATGATAGTAATTGTTATGCAACCAACTCACAAAAAGAAAGAAAAGATAGATCAATGACTTCAAAATCAGCCTCTTCGAGGGGGAAACCTCCTTTACATTACACAAATGAACAATTCTTGGATGATTCAAATGAAAAAACCTCCTTTCTATAGATAGGAGTCTAAGGGGTCACAATATAATTAGAGCCGACATAACAATAATAATGTAAGGGCACAACAATAACAATAGTGGGCTTATATGGGGTACAATCATAACAATATGGGGAAAAATGGGCACAATAATAACACTAAGGGCTAAAATTTCAATAATAATGGGGGAATACACTAGTATTATAGGGACCTAACATGCCCCTCTCCTTCAAAACAATGTTTTCCTCAACGCTTGAGTAGTTCTAGATGCTTCCGTATAAAATTCTCATCCTCCCATGTGGAATCTTAAGTGGGTAAGTTCTTCCACTTGATGAGATACTTTGAAATTGATCAATTTCGTAGCTGTCCACTTCTTGTTTTTGTAACTGCTTCAGGTTCCAATATGATTTTTCCTTCCTCGTCAATTTCTGGAAATATGGTTTGAACTGGGACCTTTTCACCTATAACCTTATTTAAGCATGAAACATGGAACATTGGGTGCATTCAAAAAGATGCATGAAGCTCCAATTTGTATGCAATAGTACCAATCTTTTGAAACACCTTGTATAGACCATAACACTTTAGTGATAATTTATTATCCTTCTTAGCTTGCTTGAGGGACATTTTTTTGTATGGTTGTAGTCGTAGAAATACCTAGTCACCTACATCAAAACTTCTTTTGTTGCAATGTTGATATGCATGTTGTTTCATTCTATTATGTGCCAAAGTTAGGTTATCCTTTAAGAGTTCAAGAACTTGTTGTTGATGCTTGATCTGATCTTCCACTACTTGAGCCTTAAAATTTTCTCTTAAAGATGATATGATGGACAGTGGATGATATCCATAAAGTGCCATCAATGGGGTCATTTTTGCTACAGTATGGAAGGAAGTGTTATACCACGATTCAGCTAGAGGAAACCACTTGACCCATTGTCTCTGTTTACCAGTTACAAACAAACAAAGATATCCTTCCAAATATTTTTTCACTATCTCAGTTTGACCATCAGATTGAGGATGATAAGATGAGTTATAAGCTAACTGAGTACCCAAACAAGAAAATTATTCCATCCAAAAATTTCTAGTGAAAATGGGATCATTGTCGCTTATAATAATTTTTGAGTTTCCATGTAGTTTTTGTATTGTTTCCATAAATGCATTAGAAATTGTATTGGCTTTAAATGGATGATATAATGGACAAAAGTGTGCATACTTTGTAAGTCTATCAACTATCACCATGATGACACTCTTTCCTTCAAACCTAGGTAGACCTGTGATAAAATCCATTGAAACCTCCTCCCAACGTTGACATGGAATGGATAAGTGTTGTAACATACCCGGGGTCTTAATTGTTTCGACTTTATTTTGTTGGCAAACAAAACATTCCGCCACAAATTTTTGAATATCAGATTTAAGGGCATCCCAAAAAAATTCCTTCTTGACCCTGTGGTAAGTTTTTAAAAATCTCGAGTGCCCTTCTAATAGAGGTGTGCAATTCAAGAAGAATGTTTTGTTTGAGTTGGGAATTCTTACAAAGGATAAGTGATCTTTGTACCATGATGAATCATTTTTCCAGCTAAATATATCAAATGTACTGGGATCTTGTTTCAACTTTTGTTAGGGTCCAAACTTAACCCCTTTATTTATGTAATAAGCCTAATGGGCCGAGTCATAGTCATAGTTAGTTAGGCAGTCAATAAAACCCATATTAATAATTGTAAATGTTTGACCCACATTTAAGAAAGGGACCACTGTTAGTTACAAATGGGCCATAGTTAATAAATAAAGTCGTTAACCCATGTTATGCAAAGGACCACTAGTCATTATGTTGTTGGAGGTCATTTAGCTACAAATAGTCAGAGTTAGTAAGGGGAAACATCATTGAGTCTTATATGTAATCAAGCTCTGCTCTGCTAGAGGTTTCCCCCTCAAAGAGGCAAGTGGACATTCAATCTATTTCTCAATAATAAAATGCTTGTTGTTTTTCTCAATTTATTATGTCTTCTGGGTTATATTTCTTTGCATTTCTGGTATCCTGGAATTTCTTGCAAGTAAAGAGCATAACAAGTGGTATCAGAGCACTTTCTAGGGCTATTTGTACCTCCAGCTTTCATATATATATTTTTTAGGCTAGAGACGTGTTTCAACGTCTTTAAACCACAGGATCCATTGTTGAGCGCATAAACCTGCAGATTTGGGGAGGCATGCACACAGGAGCTACAAGAAGTTGTCACGCTTACTGGACTCCCTTATAACCCATGTGGGTACCCCTTCGAGTAGTAGTGCATTAGAGAGAACCGTGCATGGACTGCACATCCGCATACCCCTAGGTATATCGGAAGTCCCCTAGGCTCACCTGAAACCTACCCTTAGATAAGTTGTCGATCATCTTGCTACTATAGTACACTAAGAAAAGAACTCAAAGAGATTACTCGCCCATATGGTAGGGTAGTTGGGTAGTACGGCTAAGGGTACAATCGATACTCCTTAGTTAGCACCCTGAAAGATTGGGCCCAGTACTATTGTTGGACCCCTGTGTATATTGCGATATATAGCACCTGACACTCCTTTGCGACCATATTTACCTCTGACCTCTAAAGATCGCCCACTATCTTATCTTCTAGATTAGATCATACTGTTGAGGTTGTGCCACCGCAGTGTAAATAAGATCTAGCAGTTGGGGTTTTGTCGGCACCGTACAAATCAAATCCAACAGTTGGGGTTTTTTCATCGCCATGCAACTCCCATTCAGAAGTTGGGTTTTTAAAGTGTCTATTAGACTCTTTGTGGAGTGAGGCTAGCTACTACTATATTCCAAGCCCTATTTTCGCAGGTGATTGGGAAGGATCAAGTTTTATGGTATTCGGCCACTACAATATTGATCAACAAGGAATAAAACTTGTTTCGAAGTAAAAAAAATAAAAATAAATAAATAAATAAATATCTGAGACCATCCTAGGATGCTTTCAAGAGACTTAGCCCATAAGCTTTAGGACAACGAGCTAATCTTAGTGGTACCATTCACTTGTCAGCCTCAATTTTCCAGCGGTCCCAAATTTTCTGAAGTGACTTCAAGTGACCCCTGCCGATAGATTCTTGAGGTCACCCTCCTTCCAAGAAGACTACTCTTAAATAATCGATAGAGGTTTGTATATGGTAGGTACCATATCTCAAGTGATGGCCTATGATAATATCGAGAGCCTTGAAAAAGGTTGGATGAGTTCAAGGGCAATATGGACCGAATTACCACCATGATTTTACATTAACTCACCAATATGATGCAAAGGTCTCATTGGGAGGAGCATATTGTTGATGAACACCTTGAACGAGAATCTAGCCATTGCATTCACTTCCATGGAAATTACCAACATTCCCACCCTTGGCCACCCAAGCTGGACATGTACAAATTTGATGGCTCTAATCCTTTGGTATGGGTAGCACAAATGGAACATTATTTCTCCCTTAATGATATATATGAAGATGAAACTAAAATATGTGTAGGATCCCTTACCTTGGACCAAGAGAGATGGCAATGGTGGCAGTGGCATCAGAAATTTTATTCCTAGAAAATAACGTGCCACATGTTCTAAAAAACCCTATGTTACCGGTTTGATAGGGAACCTAATTTTTTGGGTCGTCTCACTAAGCTCTGTCGGGTAGGCACAGTAAAATAATACACTGTAGCCTTTGAGACATTGTCCATAAGAACTGATGATATAGGAGATGACTTCTATTTGGAGTGTTTCATCAATGGTCTCAAAGAAGCCATCCAATCCCATGTCTAGATGCACCACCCACCTACATGGATGGATGCCTGTAAAATGGTTGTCGAGGTGGAAATCACCTTAGCTTACTAGTCCACTTGCCCAAATTTCGTATCCAAGGGGCATCCCACCTAGGCTCAAGGCCCTCCCCAAACACTTAAGGTTCAAAAGTTGTCTCTATAAGAAATGGCTAAAAGAAGAAAACAACGATTGTGCTACTATTGTGATGAAAAATACTCCCCGAGGCATAAATGCAATGAACTGACATTATTTCAAATTGATGCTACTGATAAAAACTCATATAAGGAAGCCCCACCCCTTGGGGGGCCCAAGGATGAACTTGAGGAAACCTAGCCTAAAAATTATCTCACAGCTACATGAGATGAACCAGTTATATGACTACATGCTTTAATGGGCATTTCTTCCCCTCAAACTCTCAAAATATAAGGCTTTCTTAAAAATCGACCTATAGTGGTATTGATTGATAGTGGTAGCACGCATAACTTTATCCATAAGTGAGTCGCTAAATCTATTCATTGTTTTGTACGGTAAGTCCCTAATTTCCAAGTCCTTATCGTTGATGGGGGGACAATGAAATGTGAAGGCCGCTACGAAAATATTAAAATTCAAATGGGAGACTACCACCTAAAGACCTACATGTTTCATTTTGAAAGGGGTGGTTGTGACATTATTTGGGGTGTTGGCTTCGCACACTTGGCCCGATCACAATGGATTTCCAAGAGGTATATATGATATTTAGGCAGAACGACCACATTCATACATTATGTGGACTCCAAGCGGGTGCTTCTACTATCACCAACTTGCATCAAATGGAAAAGATTTTGAAAAAGTGTCGTCACAAAGTCATTACCCAATTTAATGTCATCCAGGCCATTGAATCCACTACTCCTCATATTCATGCTGAGATGAAACAGGTCTTAGATTGACACAAGCAGGTATTTGACTAACCTAAAGAGATTCTACCCTCTAGGGGTGAACATGATCATAGTGTCCCTTTGATCCCGGGGGCCCAACCTTCTAATGTCCGCCCACACCAATATCCATTTGCCCAAAAGATTGAAATTGAAAAAATCATCAAGAAACTCCTCGAAGTTGGTGTTATTCGTCCTAGGAGCAATCCTTATTCATCACTAGTGGCAATGGTGCTAAAGAAAGATGGAGAATGGGACATGTGTCTAAACTTTCAGGCCCTCAACAAGCTCACTGTCAAAGAAAAATTTCCTATTCTAGTTGTTGATGATCTTCTCAATGAACCACATGGTGCTCAATTCTTTACCAAGCTAGATCTTCACTTTGGCTATCACCAAATATGCATGAAGGAAGTAGAAATTCCCAAGGTTGCCTTCCGAAATCATGAAGGCCATTATGAATTCTTGGTCATGTCATTTGGTCTCTGTAATGATCCATCTTCTTTCCAAAGCCCCATGAACCACCTAATGAAACCATATCTCCAAAAATTTGTCCTCGTCTTCTTTGATGACATTCTCATCTACACCCTAACCTCAAACAAACAACTTTAGCATGTATATTGGATCTTGCAACTGCTTCGAAGTCACAAATTACTTGTCAAATTTTCCAAGTGCTCTTTTGGCTTGGAAGAAGTCAAGTATTTGGGACAAATTGTGGGTCATGGAGTGAGGTTTGATCCCAAAAAGATACAAGGAATTCAAGATTGGCCCCAACAAAAAACCTTGAAGAGTTTAAGGCGATTCTTGGGTCTCACTGGCTATTACCACAAATTTTTCCTAAATTATGGTCACATTGCTAGACCCCTCACTAATATTCTCAAGAAAAGTTCATTTCTCTGGACTGATGTAGCTCAGCAAGCGTTCATGGCTTTCAAATAGGCCATGTTCTCCACTCCCTTTATTGGACCTACCAGACTTCACCAAATCTTTTTTGATTGAATGTGATGCTTTCAGTACTATTATTAGTGTTGTATTAATGTAGAAAGGTTGACCATTGGCCTTCACCAGCCAAAAACTAAGTGGAAAAAATCTGGGTTAATCTACCTATGAGAAAGAAATGATGACCATCTTACATGTGGTAGAAACTTGCTGACAATACTTGTTGGGGCAACGTTTCAAAATCCACATGGACCATCAAAGCCTAAAATATTTTTTGGAGCGACGTTTATCATCGCCACAGTAAAATAAATATCTAGCCAAAATGTTGGGATATGATTATGAGACAATTTACAAGAAAGGGCGTGACAATGTAGTAGTTGATGCTTTATCGCGCCAATTTGAGGATGAAAGCATTGTGCTATCAATCTCTCTTCCCATACCAGATTGGATTGAAGAAGCCTACAAGGAATGGTTTTCACACTCCTCTCTCCCAACTTATTAATAACTTGAGAGAAGATACTAATTCATCATCTGACTACTCTTGGAAGGATGATATTCTTCACTACAAGGATCAAGTAGTTATATCATTGACATCCACCCTCAAAACCCACATTTTGGAAGAGTTGCACTAATCTCCAACTGGAGGGAATTTAGGATTTCAGAAGACTTATGCTCACGCTCGTCATTCTTTCTTTTGGACTAGCATGAAAAATTACAATATTTCTTTTGTAGCTGAATGTGATGTGTGTCAATGCAATAAAGGAGAAAGAGTCAAGTTACTGGGAACCTTATAGCCCTTGCCACTCCTTTCCTCTATCTGGACAGATGTTTCCATGGATCTCATCACTGGTCTCACAAATTTGGGCAACAAATCTGTCATCATGGTGGTTGTCGATAGACTTTCTAAATATGCTCATTTTTTCACTCTACCTACCAATTTACCCCCACTTTGGTGGCTCAAGCTTTCATGGACTGGATCTTCAAGCTGCATGGCATGCTGACATCCATTATGTCTGATTGTGATTCCACTTTCACTAGTAAATTTTGGCAAGCAATTTTCATGCTACAAGGAATGTAACTCCAACTAAGTACTACCTATCATCCCCAAACTGATGGTCAAACATAAGTAGTCAAAAAATGTTTGGAGACGTATCTAAGGTGCTTCACTTCATAAAAGCATCATCAATGGGTACAATGGCTACCTTTAGCTGAATGGTGGTATAATACTAAATATCATGAAGCCACCAAGATGACTCCATATGAGGCAGTGTATGACCAAATCCCACCTTCACCTATTTCTTATATCCATGGATGTTCTAAGGTGCATGAAGTTGATCAACTCCTACAGAACCATGCCACCATGATAACTCATCTCAAAGATAATCTACATCAAACTTAGAATCGAATGAAGAAACAAGCAGACCAACATCATTCTTATGGCACATTTCAATAAGGGGATCAGGTATTCCTGCAACTGAAACCATATAACAAAACATGTCTCAAAGAAATGGGTTGCTGAAAATAGCACCAAAATTCTATGGACCTTAACAGATACTTCAGCGCATTGGAGAAGTCACCTACAAATTGGCCTTGCCACCAACTTCAAAAATACATCTAGTCTTCCATGTATAATGCCGCAATAAAGTGGTGGGGAGAAATTCCAAAATTCGAACTAGTGTACCCAGATTGGATAAGGAAGTCTCACTCTGGCTCCAACCAGGATAGGTCCTTGATACCTGTGAAATACATCTCCGCGACTGCACGATCAAGGAAGTCCTCGTCAAGTGGAAACTCAGCTCTCCAAAAGATGTGACTTGGGAACCAACCACCATTCTTCAGCAGTTTCCGCAGCTTCAACCTTGAGGACAAGGCTCCTTTTCATGGGGGGGGCATGTTAGGGTCCAACCCTAACCGCTTTATTTATGTAATAATCCCAATGGGCCGAGTGATAGTCACAGTTAGTTAGAGATTCAATAAAGCCCATATTAATAATTGTAAGTGTTTCATGCCCATTTAAGAAAGGGACCACAGTTAGTTGAAAATGAGCCATATTTAATAAATAAAGTGGTTAACCCATGTTATGCAAAGGACCACTATTCGTTAGGTTGTTGGAGGTCATTTAGCTATAAATAGTAATATTTAGTAAGGTAAAGATCATCAAGTCTTATTTTTAATCGAGCTCTGCTCTGCTCAAGGTTTCCCCCTCAATGAGGAAAGTTAGCATTGAATCTATTTCTGAATAATAAAATACTTCTTGTTTTCTCATTTTATTCTGTGTTTTGGGTTATATTTCTTCACATTTCTGGTATTCTCGAATTTCTCGTACGTTAGGAGCATAACAACTTTTGAATGAGTGCCAACACTTCTTCATTATTCTTCCATTAATCCCTTGCTTGTTTATCCAATCTAGTTAGATAATAGAAATGGCACAAAGTAGTGCTTCCACATCCTCATCCTTTCTTGAGAGTGCATTTGCAACAACATTTTTCTTCCCTTTTCTGTAAATGATTTCAAAGTCATAGCCCAACATCTCTGTGACTCATTTTTTATGCTCTTTTGAAGATAATATTTGTTCTAAAAAATATTTAAGACTATCATGATCCCTTTTTACCTTGAAGTGTCTTCCCATTAGGTAAGTTCGTCATTTCTTATGTGAATGTAGTATTGCCAACATTTCCTTCTCATAAATAGATTTATGTAAATACTTTCCTTTGATTGGACGACTTTCAAAAGAAATGGGTCTTCCTTCTTGCATTAAAACAACACCAAATCCCCTTCCTAAGGCATCACATTCCACAATAAATGTTTTTGCAAAGTGTGGCGTAGCTAATACCAGTGCTTGGCACATTGCCTCTTTAAGATGTTCAAAGGCCATCGTTGCTTCTAGAGTCAAAGAAAATTCATCTTTATTCAATAATTTTGTTAGAGGTGCTTCTATTCTCCCATAATTCTTAACAAAATTGTGATAATACCCTGTCAACTCGAGAAATTCTCGCAGATGATTTATGGATGTGGGAATTTTCCATTCCTTAATGCCTTTAATTTTGCTAGGGTCTACCTTAACACTTTCATGAGATATAATATGACCCAGATATTCCACCTCCTATACTCCAAAGAAACATTTGGAGGTTTTTGCATATAATTATTTCTCCTCCAATAGTTTGAGCATCCTGTCAACATGTTGAACATGATCCTTTCAAGATTTGTTGTATATTAGTATATCATCAAAAATACTAACACAAATTTTCTAAGGAAGGGTTTGAAAATGGAATTCATCAAACCTTGAAATGTAGAAGGTGCATTGGTAAGGTCGAAAGGCATGACCAAGAATTCATAATGACCCTCATGAGTTCTAAATGTTGTTTTTGGAATGTCTTCAGTCTTCATTCTAATTTCATGATCTCTTGAATGAAGATCCAAGTTGGTGAAGTAAATTGCTCCATTTAATTCATCCAATAATCCATCAATGAATGGAATGGGAAATTTATATTTAATAATGAGCTTGTTGAGCTCCCTATAATCCAAACACATGTGCCATGATCCATCCTTCTTGTGCACCAATACTATTGGAGCAGAGAAAGAAATTTGACTAGGTTGAATTATACTAGCCTCTAGCATTTCGGAAACCATACGTTCAATTTCTCTCATTTGGACATAGGGATATTTGTAATGCCTGATGTTTGGAGGAGCACTTCCTGTAATCAAATGAATAGCATGGTCGTGATCAAGAATAGGTGGGAGGCCTTTGGGAGTCTCAAATACCTTGGAATGATTGTCCAAGACTTTTTGGAGATTTAGAGAAATATACGATTTCGATGTTGGAACCTCTAGTGAACATAATTGTGCAATAATTCCCCGTTGTTCTTTATTTAGAAGCTTTGTCATGCCCTTAGAGTTGATTATATTTCCTAGTTTCCTTGTGATACCCCTTAACTCTATTTCCTTTCCTTCCCAAAAATAATTCAAGAAAAGTTCTTGAAAATTAAAAGCTATTGTACCCAAACACTGTAGCCATTGGACTCCTAGTACAACATCAAAACCACCCATTGGAATGGAAATAATTGAACTATTAAACACATATTCTCCCATGGATAACTTGATATTATGGAACTTTCCAGATAAATTTATTGTTCCTCCATTTGCAACCATTGCTTGACACTCTGGTGTTGGATATAGGAAGGAATTCAATTCCTTGGTTGTCTTATAATGAATAAAATTATGGGTACTACCCGAATCACTCAACACTATGACCTTTTTCTTCTTGATATGTCCTTCTATCTCGAGAGTTTAAGGAGTGGTAATTCCTACCAATTCATTACAGGATATGGTCAGATTCACTTCTTCTTTCTCTAGGGTTGGTCCCTGGTGTATATCCTCTTCTTTTTAAATTTCTTGTTCATTTTATTCTTGCTCTTCACAATCTATGTAAAATAATTTCTTCTCAACACACTTATGACCTTTAGTGTATTTTCTACCACAACTATAATAAAGCTCTTTTGTTCTTTCTTCTTCCAATTGTTGTGGTGTCAACCTTTTAGGTTGCGGAAGGCTAGGGACAACAACACTTCCATCTTTAGAGTTGTGAGTGGCAAGCTTCCTTGTTGCAATAATTTTGCTTTCAATTTTTCTTGCCAACCTGAATGCCTTTTCCAATGAATCAGGTTCCCAATGGAAAACTTCATGTTGGGCATTATCCTTTAAGGTCCCTATGAACATGTCAATCCTATGCTCCTCTAGAATATAATTTACCCTTATATTCAACTTTTCAAAGTCCTCATTGCGCTCCAACATTGACCCTTTTGTTTGAGATTTATCAATTGACTAAAGAAGGTGTTCTCTTTGTATCCTCATAATATGCCATCATTTCCTCCGTAGAATTAACCGAGTGAAATTTTTTTTACCATAGCAAAGCCATCGATACCATAGAAACTGATTTGGTTCCAAATATAAAGTTGCAATGCATACCTTTTGTGTGTTTTTCAAATTATGGAGATCGAAATATTGCTCCATTTGTAGTATCCATGTTACGAGATCCTTGCCATCAAACTTCCTCATATCGATATTTTCAACATGGTGGGTCTTCGATGTAATGTTAGAGTCTATGAAATCATGATTAACATTTATTTTGTTCTCATCATGAGTTTCATCTAATACCTTCTCACCATTAGGAAGCATTTCTTGTAGCAACCTTGTCAAACCTTCCATGTCTGCTTTTAAACCATTCTTAAGATCTTCCATGTTATCTTTCATGTCATCCATATTAGCCTTCATGTCATTCTTCAATCCTTCCATGTCTAGTTTTAAGTTATTCTTCAAACCATCCAACTTAGCTTCCATTTCATTTTTGGTTACTCTTTGTGAGAGCGAAAATTGTTGCACTCGGTCTTCTAATTTCGATATATCATGTTGCATTTCTTCTTCTTCTTTATGCATCATAGTAGAAATTCTGGGTTGCTTACTAGGTGTTTCCATTTTCTTTCTTTGGGGAATGAATTAATGAGTATTAGGCTTCACTATTCCCTTTGAATCACTTAAAATTATTTTTTCAAACAAAACTTATGCAACTTTTAAAAAAATACACACCTTGTTTTTTCTTTGTAGGAGCTCGATATTGAATCTGTTGTATATCTATAATGGCAGATCTCCAAGGTCTGAAATATCCTCCTATGGTATCCCTCTGAGTCCCCTTTCCAACCCCAAAATTCTGATCGAGATTGGCTTCTCCAAGAAATCGTTATGCCCAATCTCCCACAATGACTTGATTATGGACTAGTTTAGTAGGGCGAACTTGTACAAAGTTCCACGTGTCAATGTTTCAACCTTCAGACCTGAAAATGATACCCAACAAACTACAGTTCATCCTACTTTTGTCACTTCTTACAAAATTCGAATTTGATGCTTAAGCGAAATTTATGATGATTTTCCCAAGGTCACTTGTCTACAATGGAATTCAAGAGCCTACAAAAACCCTAAATTCTTGGGATCATATCTCTGAAAATATAAAGACACAAGATCTAAAATTTGGACACGACATTCATCAAGCTTTCATCTCAAATGGGCTTTTTCCAGCTTCTGAAGCCTCGTAGAAAAAATGTTATAGGGAACATTGCATGAGGCCCTGTTTGAACTAGTGAAACTCTTTAATCCAAGGCGCTAATACCAAATGTTATGCAACCAACTCACAAAAATATAGAAAAGATAGATCTACAACTTCAAAATCAACCTCTTTGGGGGGGAAACCCCCTTCACATTACATAAATGAAAAATTCTTGGATGATTCAAATGACAAAACCTCATTCCTATATATAAGAGTCTAAGGGGTCATAATATAATTAAAGTCGGCATAATAATAATAATGTAAGGGAACAACAATAACAATAGAGGGCTTCTATGGGGTACAATAATATCAATATGGGGACAACATGGGCAAAACAATAAAAATAAGGGCTACAATGACAATAATAATGGGAGAATACACTAGTATTATAGGTACCTAACAGTAATCCTCCCAGGATTGACCACACTTACAAACTCAACAATTGGTCGAAATATGTTTGAGGTATCAGGGAAGCACAATGAGATTGTGAGTGGTGGTGATACTAATGCTTTTGATTATAAAATTTAGAGAAACAATGGGGGAAATTATTTTACCCTATTTTGTATTGACTATTAACATTCTTATTTATCCTTTCCTTTTATGTAATATATTTTAATAACATAGCTCTAAGGGTTAGGTAATTTATGTAAAACACCTTGATAGGTCACTAAGTCAGTAGATCCATTCTCCTCAACTGTGGACTCCATTAATGAACCAACTCGGAATGATACATTTAGGTGGACTACTTTGAACAATGCATGAACCTCATCCAAAAAAATATACATATATATTTTAATAACATCAAATAAAGAACACAATTTATAATTTTTTATCACAATTTACTTTTTCATTTTATGTACATACATACATCCCATGTTTAACACATGGCACATTTATCAATCACAAAACATGGACTGGAACATATATCAGAAAAGGATAAAATTGAACAATCTATATGCCATGGTTCCTGCCGGTCTCAATAGATCCCAACATTCAAAATTTAAACAAAAACTATTTCTCCCTTAACCAACAAAACAACACATTAAATCATAGCTATCACAATAATTTTAAACAAATGAAAGGAAACTGAATCTAAAGACAAAACCCTAATTGGAGCAAGGTCCTTTCCATCCAAATGGTGTGCAAATTCAATGCTTCCAACTTTCATTTTCCATTCCGTAAATTGATTTTGCTTATATTCTTTCCATTCCTTCCACCACTCCATGAAGTTGCTCCCTTCCAAGAAAACATCTGAGGAAATGTTGCGATCGTTGATCATTTTTGTCACATAATCTTCAAACATTTCAATACTTTCAGCCTTTTGGTGTTGATGTTGTTGTTTGAGAGTTTCCAAGTCCTTCAAAGCCTCTTCCATATGTGCCCAAAATCATGAATCCTAAGTGAGGGATGCTAGCGTGACATTTTTGACCTCTTGAGCTACATGTTTTTTCTTTCTCTTCCATCCATTTCTGAAGAACTTTATGACGTTGGGGTATTCCATATAAAATAATATTTCCTTTACCCTTGGACATATGATAATAATGTGAAATATCTAGAGGTTCCAAAAGTCTTCTATAGGCAGTACCAACATTTACCCACTTATTTTGGGACTGGACTGGAAATCACTAGGCAACTTATGACCTTCCCACTTTTCAATAATCTCATCCCAAAACCCAATGATCTTTAACCTATCACGATCAACATGTATATCCTTCATGGCTTGGTTCTTGAAGGTATCATCATATCTAATTCCACTGTCCTTCTCACAATGCTCTTTATACAACTCAAGCTCTGTCATGTTACATTGTTTTACGCTTAGTTCACATTAGGGGAATTTTGAGGTCTAAAATGGGCCTCCTAAGAAAAATGTACAACCAAAATAAATTTAATAAGAACCAATTGGATTCAAGATGATGATGTCAACCATGGGGGATGATTCACCATTTTTGGAGTCAAAAAGTAAAAATAATAAAATAATAAAACTACTCTTTCAACTCATATTTTCAACTTATCTCCGTAAGGTTTTACTCAAATTTTGAGCAGGAGAACTCGTTAGATGCAGAAATTAATTCCTCATCCAAGGAGTAGCGATGTTGCATACTTTTGATGCACCCTATTACACAAAAAATGAGAAATACATGAAAAATGTGATTGCAATCACGTTTCTTCATGTATTTCTCATTTTTCATGTAGAAGGGTCCATTGAAAGTATGAAACATGGGTACTTATTGGATGATGAATCAAATTTTTCACCCAATGAGTTTTTCCACTCGAAATTTGAGTAAACACATAGGGTGATAAGTTGAAAATACGAGTTGAAAAAATAGTTTTTTCTTTTTTCCCTCTAAAATTTGATGATGTAATCTAATCTTATTTTATTATTTGCACCATTATTTTATAATTTCCTTAGGAGGCCCATTTTAGAGCTCAAAATTACCCTAATGGTTGCTAGCTTAGCAACATTTTTGTTTCGTTGTTTTCCATACTTCCTGCTATTTGGAGTTTAATCCGTGCGTAATCATTCTGCAGAAATTTGACAACACCAATTCAGGAAAACATTTCAAGTATCAGTTAATTATAAAAAATCCACTGCTTAATAAATACATAACAAAAAAATTATACATATTTTTATATATTTTAATATTTCAAAATTGAGAATTACCTGAAATCCAACACCAATAGCTTCTAGTTGCAATGATATTCCCCTCTTGTAACATGACACAGAATATAGTTTTAAGCTTCTTCTTCTACTTATGGACTTTTTATGACACATTCCAAAATAGAACCATACCCTATATGCTCTCCAAAGCAATCATGTACAATGTCATCATAAGGTTTTTCATGGCTCTGCATTGTCAAATGAAGGGTCTTCAAAATGGTCTCTGAATTGTCAATACATGCTACGCCCTCACTTGAACAAAAAATGTAAGTGCGAAAAGGTCTATATGGGCTTCTCTTAACCCCGTCTAACTCTCTTAAAGAGTCGGGCCCATAATTTTCCACTATATGAGTATACTGCAAGACACTATGAAGAGGAGTTTTGCAAGCACCTTGAAGACTTTCACATCATCCCAATCATGCCATGCGACAAGTCAAACTTGAACTTTGACTTGATCTAACTTATGCATACGAACTCGGATTTTAGTGTCATTCGCACCGTTGGATTCAAAATGATGAGGTCTTCAATCTGAAGCTAAGGTTGACAAGATTCTAAAACGTTTACTTTTTAGCATAATTATGAGAACCTGATCACTCCTCCCCACAGGAAGCCTTTTGGACCCCAAAAGGATCACTTTCAGTTATTGAACATATGAGGGTATTGTTCCCTCACCTTTCCCACTTTAATCCATTTAGCCTTTGACGGATGTGTATCTTTGAGACCCACCCGAAGATGATCAATATTTCCCCTTTTTGTTGTCTTTGTCCTTTTGTCAAGTATAGTGTCTTGCTGAAGCACTTCAAGGCTTTCTAGAGAAAATTCTTAAATAGATGGAATTTCAACATTCTCTCCTTGATCCTCAATCAGATAGTTTCATATAACCTCAAATTTTCAACATTAACAATGGAATAGATTTGCATATATGAAGGTAAATCAAGCTTGAAAGCATTATTACCAATCTTTTCTAGAATTTTATGGAGACCATAACGAATTGGTTTCAACTTTTTACCTTCACCTTAAAGCCTTTCCTTGATAATGTAAAGCCAAACTTCATCACCTACTTGAAACTGATGATCCACACGATGCTTATCATGCCTTGCCTTGTACTTGCCTTGACTCTTTTCTAATTGTTCTTAAACTGTTTGGTGAATCAACTGAATTTTCTTAA
The DNA here is from genome assembly GCA_031772625.1 of Pinus tabuliformis. Taxonomy (NCBI): domain Eukaryota; kingdom Viridiplantae; phylum Streptophyta; class Pinopsida; order Pinales; family Pinaceae; genus Pinus; species Pinus tabuliformis. The sequence goes on from CM062816.1 coordinate 1,450,974,155, forward strand.
TGAATTTCTTTGCAAAGTCTATGTCACTATGTGCATCTATAGCTACATCTTTCTCAAAAATTAAATCCAAAGGCGATTTAGGCAAATAACCAAGACATGCCTCAAAAGGTGAAGTTAGAGTAGAAAAGTGTTTTGCTCGGTTGTAAGCATGTTGAATATAATGCAACTATTCATCCAACAACTTAGGATGTTTGATGAAATATTCTCTTGGAAAATGATTGATTGTCCTGTTAACCACTTTAGTTTGACCATCTGTTTGCAGATGAAAGGTTGTACTTTTCTTCAACATGGTGTCCATCAAGTTCCATAAACTTGACCAAAAATTCCCAACAAATCAAGAATCACGATCACTTGCAATAGAAGTAAGAAATCCAAAATGAACCCATACATTTTGAAAGAAAAGTTGAGTTGTTTGCTCAACTATAATTTTCTTTTTACAAGGCATTAACATGCACATCTTGCTAAAACTGTCCACAACCACATAAAAATAATCATGACCTTTCCTTGATAAAGTAAGACCTACAAAATCCATAGAAACACTTTCTCATTATCGTGAAGCCACCAGAAGTGGTGTGTTCAATCCTAGTTTCCTATTACTAGGCTTACTGACTACACACAATGAACAAACTCTGATAAAACATGACACACTTTCAAGCATACGAGGTGAGAAAAAATACCTTTGAAGATTTGCCATTGTTTTGCTTACACCGAAATGTCAAAAAGTAAGATAAGTGTGTGCTTCCCTTGTGACATTTACTCTCTCTCCGTGTAGAACACAAAGTTTTCCCAAATGATACAACAGATTATCATGTACATGGTAATCTAATTCCTCAACTTGGTGTCCTTGACTCAAGTTTAAATGCACCTCTTGAAATTCAGCATCCTGTGCGTATTGTTCAACATAAATTTCAGGCAAAACATAATTATTCTTGAGTAAAATGGCTACATTTGGAACCGATCTAGAAAGCATATCAACAACTCTCTTATAAATTCTTTTCTTCTACCTCATTACTAAGTGGAATTGTTACAAAAATCCCATCCAACGAAAGTGCCTCGACTACTGCAATTTGGTTTGAGATTGCAGATATTTCAGAGGTTGATGATCAGTGTGAATAATGGTTTCTTTTCCCATCAAAAAATGCTTCCATTTCTTCACACTTTGTACTAATGCATAAAGCTCTTTATCATACGTGGATATTTAATAACAACACCATTAAAAATTTCAGAAAGAAATGAAATGGGCTTACCATGCTGTAAAGAACTGCACCCATGGCGTAGTCAGTTGCATTTATTTGTATTTCAAATGGTTGTTCCAAATCCGACAATGCTAAAACTAGGGCTGAACGGATATTTTGTTTCAAAGCATCAAATGCTTTTTGTTGCTTGCCTCCCCACTGGAAGACAACCTTCACACTGGTCAACACATGTAGTCGAGCTTCTATGGAGGAGAAATTGGAAATGAACTTCCTCCAGTACTGTGCTCCTCCTAAAAAACTCCTTACTTCTGTAACTAATTTGGGTATTGGCCAATTCACAATGACCGAAACTTTAGAAGGGGTCAATCTTCAGCTCACCTCCTCCAACTATGTGACCCAAATACAATAAGGAAGTTTTTATGAATTCAAATTTAGACATTTTCAGAAATAATTGTTCTTTCCTTAAGACATCCAACACTTTCCTAACATGCTTGACATGCTCTTCTCGTGATTTGCTGAATATAAAAATATCATCTAAATAGACAATTACAAACTCATTAAGAAATTATCTTAAAATATCATTCATAACTCTCATGAATGTAGCTAGAGCATTACAAAGACCGAAAGGAATAACCAACCACTCAAACAATCCCTATTTGGTTTTAAAATTAGTCTTCCATATGTCCTCCTCAGTTATTCTAACTTGATGATATCAATTTCTCAAGTCTAATTTAGTGAAATACTTTGCATTTTTCAATTGATCTAGAAAATCATCTATTCTAGGAAATGGGTATTGATTCTTTATTGTAATCTTATTCAAATCTCGATAATCTACACACATGCACCAGGTTCCATCTATCTTGGGTACTAATACAATTGGTGAACCACATGGTGAAGTAGAATAATGAATTACTCCTTTATATAACAATTCATGGACTTATTTCTTAATTTCCAAGCTTTCTAGAATATACATTCGATGCATAATGATGTTTGGGAGTGGGCAATCCTACCGTATCTGAATTTCTTGTTGAATTCCTCTTTTTGATAGCAATCCCTTTGGTTCTTGAAACATGTCTCCATATTGATTGACCACATCAACCAATTCAGCTTTCAGCTTCACATCAAAGCCTGCAAAGGATTCCTGCTTCATGGCATTCTTCTGCTTAATCATAAGGAGCATGAGACTCTTGCTGGAATTGACTAGTCACTTCATTTCCCTTGCACTTTCCAAAGACAGACTAATCTTTTTGCGATGGGCTCTCACAATGTACTCCACTCTGTCTTTGAACAAATGGTCTTTGTTCTCAAATCTCTGGAAAACAACTCTCATGTCATACAAATACGGGCTTCCAAATAAAATCGCTGAGATATCCAATGGCACAATGTCTAATTCAACATCATCAATCAAATTAGCGATGATTGCAAACCTGAAAAGACATTTCCGTATGACCTGTAAATTAGCATCCTTGGTTGTCCAACCCAATGGATACAGTTTATGATGAGGCATAGTTTCCAGATTCATTTTCTTAACCAAATCTGTAGAAATTAAGTTGGTATGAGATCCATTGTTAAACATTGTATCGATCTTCGTATGTTTGGAAATAACTCGGATATGGAATAGCTCGATTCGGCTTTCCTCATGTGAAACGCTATGGGAATTATTTTTTGTGTTGGTGCTTGCCATGATTATCTCTTTGCTTTCTTTTGTCATGGATTTCCCTTTGGTGACTTTGGCTGTGATCTTTGTTTCATCTCATGAGTCAGAACCTAAGTCTTGTTGTGCAACAGTGTTGGTCTTCAGTTTCCCTTTATTGTTAAATTTCTTCAGTCGTAATTCTAGATGAAGCTTCCAGCAATGAGCTTCATCATGTCCCTCCTTGGAACAATTCTTTCACACGAGCTTCTCCCCTTCTTTCTTAACAGAGGCAATTTTCTTATGCTTTCCTTTAAACTTCTTCCCCTTTTCACCACTATGAAATGGCTTCTTCTTACCTTCTTCCTATATATATTTCCCTCTTACTTCAAGGTGTGTAGCTTGAACATAGACCTCATCAAGATTCGTGGAACTGAACATAAGAATGGTATGTCGAAGATAGCTATGCAACCCTCCTATGTATTTCAACAAGGTATCTTGTGACTATAAGTCTGCTCTTAGTATAAGATTTATTTTCCCAAACTCTTGAGTATACTCTTGCACATTTTGACCTTTCAACTGTCTGAAATTTTGCCAATTTATAATGGCTTTCTGCATATGAGCTAAAGGGTAGAACTGTCTTTTTCTAGCAGCAATGAAATCAAACCAAGAAATAGAGATCTTACCATGTTTTTTGATCTCGTCTTGAGTCCTTGCTTCCCAACATACAAGTGTTTCACCTTCCATTCTCAATGAAGCCAATTGAATTTGGATATCATCCTCGTGAAGGTTCTAAATTCTACAATACACCTCCAACTGATGAATCCATTTATCTAACTTCTCTGTATTAACTTCACCATTGTACATAGGTAACTCAAATTTAACATCAAGCTTCAGAAAAGGCGATTTACCGATTCCTTTCGAAGAATGATGATGAGTATGAGTAACGGTGGTATTTATGGAAGAGTGTGAATATGCTTTTGAAGAAGAAGATGAAGAAGATGGTGGTGATGGTAGAGATTTTCCTCCATTTCCATTACCTCATTTTCCATTACCTCCTCCCGAAGAGCCTTCTTCATTGGGAGGCTTGGAGCTTTCTCCTTGCAATCTGTTGTTCCTCTATTCATAGAGGACCTTAGCCATCTATGTCACATCAAAGAAATACTTTTTAAGGTATTCTCATCTTCTATCATGATAGGTTCTCCTTCATGAGACATAGTCTCTCAAGACTCAACTACAACTTGAGGTTGTAGTGGTGTTGGAATCACAGTTGCAACTTCTCCAACTTGAGGTTGTACTGGTGTTGGAATCTTAGTTGCAACATCTCCAACTTCAGGCTAAACTGATGTAGAATACTTTGGAAACCTTGCTCTTCCTCCACTTGACCCAACTTTAGGGCTTTCAACCAGTTTTCCTTCACCTTTGTTGCTCTTTAACCTTGTAAGCATGCCATAAACTTGCAAACTATTTCACAAATAAAATCTAGCAAGAAAAACCAGAACTTTGATGCCAACTTGATCTGAATTGGAGAAAATTAGTAGTGTTTTGCTAATTCCCCATTCAAAAATAAACCCAAGATGCTTATCATTTTCTTTCTCAAGTGCTTAAGGATTCAAAACTTTTGCATAATTAACAATTTCCCATGAGAGTTTTTTATGTGAATGTTATAAATAGTTTAACATAAAAACATATACTGAACAACAACGATATAACAACAAAAAACATCAAATTATAACACAACAAGCACATGATAAAGGAGTTCACCCCTCTTGGGCTACGTCTCTTTTGGTCTAGCTTCCAATGGCTTAGGCCTCTTTATTATGCTCAAATTACATCAAAAGTGTGTTTAAATTGCTCAGATGCCTCTGAAACTTGTCTCAATGAGTTTAGAATAGTCAAAACTACTAGGATTGACTATTTTTGCATAAAATTTGGATAAGAACTGAAGGAGTTATGACTTCTCCCAATTCTCCCACTATTCTTTCCACAAAATGCTCAAAATCTGGCAGAAAACTACAAATTAGCCCCAAAATCCGCTAACTAGGTAAGAATTTCTCCGCACCACGGCCATATCATGTCGGTCGTATCGCAAATCGCAATCAGTGAGTTCAAGCGGGCAAAAAGTCTTGTTTTAGCAGTGGAACACTGCGATGCGATATAGGTGGACCCAATGATATATTAAACTGTAGCATAAACAAATGTCGCATCCGGGGTCTATCGCGTTTCGGAACTCGGTGAAGTTCAATGGGCTCTTAACACAGCAAAACATTGTGATGCGATGTCACGGACCTGCCGGAACATAAAACTGTAACACAATAATGTATCGCATTCAGGAACTCAAATTGCGTTGGGGCGGGGGCCGATCCCTGTTCGCGGATCCCTTTCACCGATTGCAATTGCGATTTGATCACATCACAACCCCACCTACCGGGGGCAAATTTGAAACACATTTTTATCCTACCACTGTGATATGCAATTTGTGAGGGGCAATGGCAGGTTGCCACTTGGCGCCTCCTTATTCGCTGAAGACTTGCCACATCATCCCAATCCTGCCATGTAGGCAAGTCAAACTTGAACTTTGACTTGCTCTAACTTCTGCATACGAACTCGGATTTGAGTGTTGTTCACACCATTGGATTCAGAATGACGAGCTCTTCAATATGAAGCTAAGTTTGACAAGAATTTGACACTTTGATTTTGAGCATAATTCTAAGCACCTGATCATGTAATGAGGCACAGGTTCAATTCTCCTTGGGTCCATCAGGGTCGGGCCCCAACACTTAGGTCCACTGGGCATGAGGCCCCTTCAAGTGGGTCTGACTTGCACACTGAGATTAGATAAGATCCCTTGTTTGTTGGACAAGGGAATCTTCTTCACACAACCATTTGACTTGGTTGTGACTGTTAAAGTTTAGGGTGTGTTGTAGACCTCTAGATTTGAACCTGTGACCTCTCATGAGAAAACACATGTTCTTAATCAATAGGCTCACTCAAATGAAGAAACCATTTTTTTTTTCACCAATCTATATCGCTTAGTCCTAAAATATAAATTAGTTTTCGTTTACCTGGAAATCTATGTTCTCCATGATATGCAGGGACAACATAATAGCTCCCTGATGGACAAGAGTTTGTTGATCATCATTACCCTTAAGGCAATTGGAAAAGAACATGTCAGTTTGTATATTCCACTCTCCATATTTGATCTCTTGGATGATGAAGCCTTCTATCTTATCACAGGAAGGAAAGGCAACATATGCAATGCCTTCATACTCATTTTGAGTATAACTCTGTGAGTAGTTTGCAAGACGTGACTCTTCCCAAGCCTTGGACAGTATACCGCATGAAACAAGAAAAGTTGCAATCTCATGATCGGCAGTGAACCTGCAACAACATTTGTGTAAATTGGCACCATACTAAAAAAGCAGGTCAAAGACTAGATTATTGGATGTGTCATTTGTTGTTTGTATCAAAATTCCATACCATTACTTACCACAGGCCCACTCAAAATTACAAAGTAAATGTCATCATTTTATCACTTTAGAAACAAACAACAAATCTACAGAGCTAACTGCACTGAAAATTCCAATGCATTAATCTTGAATATCCTCTATAATCTATGTTTAGGCTACTCAGTGAGAAGAGACGGTAACCCTACAAACATTTCACATGCTTATCAAAGATATTTTTTTGAGTATGTTAAGCACTCAATGCTTAAAGTCACCAATGTTATGACTATGAATTAGGAGGTATGCATCAACATCGTTAATCAAACCCATTGAAATCAACACCAGAGATAAAGAAAATTTTACCCCAAAGTCCCATCGAACCTCCAAGAAAATCTCTATTTCATCCACTACAAAATTTCTTATTTTAGCAAAATACCACAGTAGAGTTCCTACAAAAATGAAATCTTTCACATTCTACATATAAATTCTGCTAATGCTGAATTCTTAGCCCGACAATCGATTCAAAATAGACACAAAATAATTTCAAATTTGACACACATAAGCATATATCAAAATATAAAGAGAACAATGGAAAAGAAAATGATTTTCCAAGCTCATCCTTACAACGGGGTTGATGATTCTGATTCCATGGTCTCCTGTTGCTGCTCCCTTTGATTTCCTTCAGAATTCTGTTGGAGTTGAGAGGCGAAATTTCCTTATTCTTGCAGCAGGGTAGACGAGTGTGCTACCATTCGATCTGCTTCAAAATGCGTCTAGAATTGAGATAATGAAGGGAAATATGTAATTTATCATGGGGAATGCAACATGGAAACCATTGAATATATTGAAGGATTATATCGTATCAAGGCAATACCTATTCAAAAGGGAATGAAGTATCTCAGGTACCACCTAAAACCTTGTTGCTACAATAGAGCTGATTGGAAATGGATCATTGATCGATATTATAAAAGGATATCTAGATGGGAGTTTAGATGTCTCTCAATGGGTGGGAGAGTTATTCTTGCCCAAGCAGTCTTAGCACAACTAACTGTATATTGGGCCCACTTATTCCATATCCCTGCGAGCATTATCAAGGAGCTAAATCGCCTCACAACAAACTTCATTTGGGGAGGCTACCACGAAAGGAAGAAATATCATCTCACCAAATTGGCCAGCATTACTCTTCCAAAAGTATTGAGGGAATGGGGGATTATGGATCTCCACAGATTTGGAGGAGCTTTATTGATGAAATCTTTATGGAAGGGTTTATTTCAGAAAGGCACCTGGAGTAATACCATCAAGAAAAGTACCTTGGTAATAAAGAATTCGGATACTAGTACAGGAAAGGCACCATAGGCATCAAACAGGGCTCAGCGATATGGAAAAGTTTCTAGAAAATGGAGAATTTTTTCTTTCAACAACTTACATGGAGATTTCAGAATGGAAACAATATTCTTATAGTTGTGGATCCAATACTTGGAGCTAGGGAGGAATGCTCCATACCAGAGAACATTAAAAATACCCTTCATGGTTTGGGCATTTTTTTATGGGGCCAAGCTATAGCGGGCTGGCAAGGCCCTTTACCGATTTGGAAGGAAGCACAAATCATTGGCCTAAATGGTCAAGCAGCCCTACAATGGAACAAGATCATAGCAAATATAAAAAACATTGGTATCTATTGTATGGAACCCCAAGATTATCTCACATGGAAAGGTAAGATGAACACTGATAATATTATTGTAGCTGATACTTATCTCTCTCTTTCCAGAATACCAACACTTCAATCAGGATTGCAATTCCCCACAGTTTTCTAGAAAACAGGAATTCCAAACAAAATTATCATCTTTTCTTGGTTGGTTTTTCACAACAAGAACCTCATCTAGGAGAATCTACAGAAAAGACACTGGCAAGGGCCGGGTATCTGTTCTATTTGTAAATGTGAAGCTGAAAACAACAATCACATCTTCCTACAATGTAAACTCACCACACAGGTATGGAAAAATTTATCTAAATATTTTGGCTTTTGTTTTACACTGCATTCATCCATTAAGGATTCACTGGAATGGTGGGGTACACAAAAGCCCTCCTGGAGACTCATTCCTTTAATCAGTATATGGGCAATCTGGAAATGGAGGAAAAACTTTTTGTTCCAAGACACGAGAGTTTTCACAGAATTGTAACAAACTACAATGTTTTTTCCCCAGCCCAAATGGCCAAGTAACAATCCCCATGGGCATATTAACTCAATGCTAATGTATCTAATGGGCTTTTTTGACGGCGCTGCACAAAAACAGTTATGTGCTTGTGGGGTTTGGATATCCATCACTGAACAACTAACCTACAGTATTCTCTAGAATGGACGAAATGGTAACAGCAACGACGCGGAAGAAATGGCTCTTTGTGGCCTATTGTGGTTCACTAATTTCTTAAATATCCCTTTCCTACATGTATATGGAGACTCCAAGATCATAATTGACCATGTATTAGGAAAGGTTTCCATCAACACCCCTTCTTTACTAGGATGGATGAAGAGAATAGAGGTCCTTTGGCAACTTCAAAATGGCTACTCAATCCAGCACATAGGCAGATCCCAAAATATGCAAGCTGACAGACTATCAAAAAAAGGTATGTTCCAAGAATCTGGTAAATGGTACATGGAAATCAACTGGGAGAACAACACCTATGTCATGGAGGACCTTCTTTTTCTAGGAATATAGGCTCTCTCCTGGGCACTATTGAAGTCTGGTTTTGTTTCTGTTGGAGATTATTTGGCTCCCTGGCCACTGGGCATAAAACAGTGTCCTCTACGAGGAGGGATTTTCTTCCCCATCTTAGATGGTGTTTTTTTCAACAAGACCATACAGTATCCTAAAATAGGCATACCACTGCTGGCTGTAATTTTGTGTGTTTTTGTATCTAGCTTATATCCTTTCAGTTCCCGATACACAGTTTAATCAAAGAATAGCTGTATTACTTGCTATTTCTTATTGAGGTTATGAGGTACTTGCAATTACAGCGTGTTTTAAAAGAATACCGAAATGGCTTATATTTTGAACCACAACTGACATTTGTAAATTTCTACTCTAATATTAATAGAAACTGTGCTTTTTTCGTACTGGAAAAAAGGAAAAGAGAAAGAGCCAGGTAATTTCCACAAGAATCAATGGAAGGAACACTGAAATGAGTAATGCAACGAGGGGAAATTGTGGTTGTCATGTCGATGTACTTAAGCGGGAAAAGAGAAAGAGCCGGGCAATATCGGGAGAATCAATGGAATGGAGACTCGGTAAATTACGGGGTGAGAAGAAATTGTGGTTGTCAATGTCAATCTGCATCTTTCGGTGCAAATTGCTTTCCTGGAACCATATCTCAGCATCCTCGTTTTATGCTCAAAACCCACTTCGAGCTTTCTCCCTAAGAAGCTGTCAATAAGTGCTGTATGTCGCTTACTCTCTGCCAGGTAGGTTTACAAAAAGACAGTAATAATAATTTAAAGTCGATTCCTCAGAAATATTACACGCAAAATATTGGATATTTCACTTTTGAACTATTATAACAATATTTTCAGTCAATTTTTGTTAAACATAAGAAATATAATATTTGTTATTTTACTTTTAAGTTATTGTAAAATAAAGATTTAGAAATCTAAACTATATGATAAATATAAGATGAAATATAAAGTATTATTATTTCTGTTTTAGGTCGTAGATAATATATTTGGTTTTTGGTTTTTGGTCAAATTCATGTTTGTTTGGGTTGATTAAAAAAAATTACAAAATATTTATCATTTAATATTACACATTAAAACTTATTATTTTTGAAAAATAATCTAAATTATTTATTTCAAATTTAATTACCTATTAAATTAAACATCTTATTACTCATTACATTAATTTACTAACTTTACAATAATGATAATGATAATAATAATAATAATATACATATTATTTATAAAGTACTATTTTATTACCACCTAAATATTTTATTTAAAAATATATATAAAAAAATAAAAAGCATTTATATTTTGCGTCTACGAAACCTACGACTACTTATTGAATGCTATTCTCTCCTACGGGTCTCAAGAATGTAAATATATTGACGTTACAAAAAGTTGCACGTTTCCGGGATGTAAATATATTGAAATTAGGAAAAGTTACTTCAGCGAAACATGTATAAGATGTCTTTTGGTTCCATTCTCATCCTATGATTATTTTTAAAGTTAGATATGTCAGTGGCACTGTAATTATTATGAAATGGTCCATGGCTAAGAGGAGCACCAGTTTATGAGTTGGTGAGAACTTCTTGTTCACAAATTTTATTTATTAAATGTTATAAGTTTGTTAAGTATCTTCTTTTTTCATTTTACAATGATAATTTTATTTAAAACACATTAAATTTTGTTTTTGTGTTTTTTTATTATTTTCTTATATTAAAAATCTTACTTTTTTAATCAGGTTTTATTTATGGTTTCATCCTATTTTATGTTTTATGGTACATCTAATTATTATATAGATTTAACTTAAAAGGACAAAAAAAAATAATGAATCTTATTTAAACTTTAAAAATATTATAAAAGTTAATATTGTAATAAAAAAATATTATTAAATTAGACATAAACATATTATTAATTTTAGTTATTAAAATTGTATTTTTATTTTTTATTTTTTTAAATTAATATTTTAAATATATTTTTAAATATAAAATTATTATATTTTATTATATATATATATTTATATATATATATATTATATTTTTAAATATTGATGCATTAAATATGTTTTAAAACATAAAATAAATACATACATAAATAATTTAAAAATATTAAGATGAATATTATTAAAAAGAAGTTATATAATTTTTTTCCTCCAAAGGTATGAATATAGTTATATTAAAGTTGAAATACAATCCATGTTAACATAGATAGAAATGTTTATGATCTATTAAATTACTGGTTTGGATATCAGCGTTCCTAGATCAATATAGACATTTTATTAATCTTTCACAACTATCATCTTCTTCTTTTGGATATTTGTTGGGACATATTGACTTCCATATTTTTCTAATAGATGACTTTCAAACAAGATTTAATTATCGATGGCCCTACCTCCTCACAACTTGTGTTTGAACATCTAATTATTTATTATTATTGTGTGTAACTCTTTCCATCTAATTTATCTATACATAAACTACAACTTGAGTTTGAACATCTAATCATTTATTATTAATGTGTGCAACTCTTTCCATCTAATTTAGCTATATTTAAACTAAGCTGCAGAGACTCTCTACTATGTAGCACTTGTTTAGTAGTACTTGTTTAGAACTTGTTTTTCAACAAATTTGAATATTATAATTTTATAGTGTATGTATAATTTGTACAACCGTATTAAAAATATTAATGTGGTTTATATAACTGAAGACTTTATAAATGTAACAAAAAAACTATTGCAACACCAAGAATGTCTTACTAATGCACACATTTACCTGACTAATGATGTATAAAAAATTTATGGATCAACTTCAACTTATGAAAAAAAAAATTATAAATGAATGTTATAAATAGTAATGAGAAATTTATTAGAATTGGAATAATCTCAAATCCCTAGGAAATTGGTGATTGGGGAGCCACGTGACACGAAAATAACTTTCTAAAATTAATAAAAGTAATGGACCATTTTGCTAAATAAAATTTTCTTATATATAAATGAATGTTATAAATAATTATGAGTAACTTATCATGAATGAACTTATTAGAATTGGAATAATCTCAAATCCCTAGGAAATTGGTGGCGGGACAACTCGCATGAATCTATTTTTTAAAATTTATTAAAAGTCAAGCATTAAAACTAAGAATATGTTGAGTATATTCTCTTGAGAATCAATCTAGGCTTTTAGGTTGAAATAAGAACACTTTGGCAATTAATAGAGCAAAATTCCCCCAAACCAGAAAGATATTTAAGATATTTAAATTTCTGAAAGCTTGTTGGTTGACAAACTTCTTTATATTCTCTTGAGAATCAATCTAGGCTTTTAGGTTGAAATAAGAACACTTTGGCAATTAATAGAGCAAAATTCCCTCGAACCAGAAAGATATTTCAGATATTTAAATTTCTGAAAGCTTGTTGATTGACGAACTTCTTTATTATTTATATATGCCAATAATTACTTATTACTAATTCTTGTCATAAAATTTTGCAAAAAATTATAGCAATTGTAATTCAAAGTAAACAAATGGAAAATATTATTTTTTCTTTAAAAATTAATAGATATTTTGAAATGAGTATGCATGTTTGGTATTGGTTGACTAGCTTTTTAAATTATATATATATAGATATATATCCTTAAATTATATATATATATATATATATATATATATATATATATATATATATATATATATATATATATATAGCATTAATGGTAATTTTGAAATAAGTAAGCATGTTTGGTATATGTTTATAAGTTTTTTCAATTATATATATAAAAATGAATAGTCATTTGTTTTATAATAGAGTTTTTCAAAAAGATAAAACTATTTTAATTAAAAAATTATATCGATATTTTTTTTTGGAAAATTAATTAGGTTGAAGAATAAAAAATGGGTGATCAATCCAATAATCTATTTTTGAATAGGGTTTCCATAATTTTAATTTAATAAATAATAATTGTAGGTGAAAGGTAGGAATTTAACTTTCTTAAAATATTCTAGAATACTCTTAGTAATTTACGTAAAGCAAAGGCTTACATTTATTTCGAAAATGTCTTTTTCCTCTTTTAATTAAATTCATTAATTAAAAAAAAAAATATCACATGAAAAGTGTCATGAAATGAATACTGGTTTTTAAGCATGTGGTATTTATGAGCCATAATATTCACCCTTGGTATTGTAACAAAGCCTATTTACAAATTAAGAAGCTTCATGATAAAGTGGGGGTAAATCTCTATGGTTAAGAATCTTGTTGTGTGCTTTTTTTAAATGTATTATGTTTAACTTATATATTAACCTTTTTAACATTAATAATAATAATAATTATTCCCCTCCCATGGGGGTGACAGATGACAGAAAAGTGAAATCAACGATCATTAATGCTCATTCCACATTGTGTCAAGGGATGAGACGTGGTGTTAATATAGATCATCGGGTGCAGTACCTGAACATTCTCGACATAGGGCAATCTATTTGGTGATGGGTCCTAACAGCTTTAAGTATCATTAATGTTTATGAAATGCTTGGGAGTTTCTCTAGAGGTTTTTCTATTGTGATTTTTGCATGGGGCTGCTCTAGGGTGCCCTGCAGACTAACGCTCAAAAGGTGTGAATGTTGTGAATTCCGGGGTAAGAGTACTGAGAAGGTTGTGTTATTTGGGATCCATGCCATTGTACGGTCTAGGTTGTCACCCATAATGTAGGGAATCTACAGAGAAATTACCTCTTTTGGCTATTTATTTTGGTAGAATTGGGGCTCGCTAGGCAAGTGTCGCCTTTGTGCACTCTGCAGAGGTCCTTTTTTCTGAATTTGGCCCCAGAGGTGAAGGTCAGGGGTCTCTTTCTTGGGCCTTTGGGACTATGGCTACGGTGGTCCTTCCTCTATCATTTCAGTTTTTCTTTAGGTTTTAGGTGGTTTTCTGCCTCTATTTGGAAAAGCATTTGGATAGCTATAGTTTTCTCTCTCTATGTAGGGTGATTATATTCTCCTGTGAAAATTGTCCTTATTGTTGGTTGGTTCTAGGTCAGTCAAGTTGTCTCTTTGAGTTCACCCTCATGTGTCTTTGGTCAGGCAGTCAGGGTTTCTAATGCTCATGGTTGGCTCTCATCTTATTGGTTTCTTGTCTCCACTCAGGACTCCATAGTCAAGGACCCTCTCAGAGTGGTGTGGAGATTTAGTGTTCTTGCCAAGGACCCTGCTTATCATTGGTGCCAAGGATTTGGTCATATCTCCTTCTATTCATTGTCTTTGTACAAGAGTTCTTCGCCTGCCAATCTGGTTGGTCACTGTAAGTCAGTTCCCGGTGTCAACAGAGGTATCGTTGGGCATATTAGTAGTCACAAATCATATGTGGTGTCAAGGTCGAGGTGTGGAGGGTTCTGCTCGCTGCAACTTGAGGTGATCTTTAGGAAAGGTGTGAATTGTGGGGCATGATATTGGTAGGGAAGTCATTCGACGTGGGTTGCAACAATGATTCGCCAATGTAGGTGCCCCTGTTTGATGGAAGATGACAAGGCTAGCCAGGTGCATGGTTTGACAAGTTGGAGGACCCCACCGAGAAGGAGGTGGGAGGTGAGGTTGGCCATGCCTATGCGCATTATCTGGGCTGTGTGGAGAAACTGCCCTCTCTAGGAACATTTGAAGATCAATTGCAAGGCATCCAGGCCAACCTGGACATACTCTGAGAGCATTGGTATGAGTACCGGAACAAGCTCATGGCATACATTAACGATGTGTAGCTCAGTCAAAATGAGATCCTCGACCAGTTGCCTTCAATGGGATGTAGCCAGCGCAACATTAGTGAACAAATGGACCAAATTGAAGCACATCTGGCCCACATTGATTACCATATGCATGAAGATCGTGGGTTTCCAGCTGATGTGGGTAATCAAGCTTGACAACCCCCTCCTTTACTTGAAATTCACTAGTTGTTTTGTAGTTTTGCATATTTTTTGGCACATATGGCCAATTTTATCATGGGATACATGTAATGACTGAGCATACCTGTTATGTTTTTGTCCAACTCTCCGCACTAACAAATCAAGTCGGAGTGAAGTGGGGAGAGTCGGAGGCCATTGTAATCTAAGCTATTTTTCATTATAATATAATGAATCCTTTTGACCGTAAAAAAAATTATCATTTTAAATAAAGTTATAATTTACTTAATTCTTATGATATTTTTTAATTTTAACAACTTGAGATATATGATGAAGTAAGTGTTTTGATTTTTGTTATGGATTGATGCCTTTTGGTATTTACTAGCCATTTAATTGATATGGTTACACTAGTAGATATTTAGAAATGAGTAACAATATCCATTTAGAATATTGAATGTAAAACTTTTGTTTTAAATCATTAAAAATGCTAGATAATTTTATTATTTGTCAAATAATGTGATATTTCAATCTATATATGATAATAACAAAACTTTATGCTCGACCCACGAGGCGTAGCGCAGACGGTGACAGGGTATTCTGTTAAGACACTCTATGGTGTAAACGTCACCGATTTGAAAGTTCGTGGGTCAAAATCCAGCAAAGCTAAGGGCTAGTGTTGTCATGCCCCCAAGCCTACGACAATTTTTTTGACCGTGCCCAGCGGGGTGCGGCACCACCGTGTACTTTCTTTTTGTTAATACTTGTACATGTGGACTACGCCTTTCACATAAGCATACTTAATTTCGTCTTCTCAATTAAGTAAAAAGCATTAATCTTCATTCACATATATAATCAACATGCAATTAAACCATGAACAATACAATTGCACATAATCATATAGGGAGGGGCAACTCCCGAACGAGTCCGCCCAAATAATATATTATGAAATCTTTTCAATAATACATACATATAAGTGTGTCGGGCAAGTCCATGGCCAACACTTAGAATAATTACAATGAGGCAAGAAAGCCTTTTACAATTCGATACCAATCACCTTTGGTAGGAACGAGCTCACCCGAGCCTCCAAAACTCCACCAAACCAATTCTGCACCAAACTGTCCTTCACCGTGAACCGTCGTCCTCAAACCAATCCCCGGTAAAATCTGCGCACTTATTCTCTTATGCGCATGAGAGATGCGCACTTCTCTGCGTCCTCTTTATTTCAGATCGAATCCAAGAGGAGAGCGAAGTGCTTGTTGTCAAATGAGCCTTCTGCGCCATGAATATATAGCCATCTCAACTCTTTGATGAAGGGGTGTCAGCTCTTAGGCCGACCCCCATAATACATACGTTGGAGCCCCCTTCTTTAATTTTTAGTAGGTCGGCCCTTGCCTAAGGGAAAGGCCTCCCTACGCCCTTATAAAGTTCTGCAACTCCATCGCATTATTTTCCAAGTGTTATGTGCGTGCTCCTAAAACGTCACAGCCAGCTCGCATGAACGTTGCACGCTGTCCGCCCTTCGTCGCACTGCCGTTTCCTGTCGCACATCGCCCGGTTGTGGTCGCGTTCTGTCTGTCCGCCGTATGGAGGGGCGCCCGCCCGGGTCGCCCTCCCTTTACACACATCTTCGCTGTCCAACCGTGCCGCGCCCTCATCGAACCAACCTTCGCCCACAACTCTGCTGTTATGTCTGTTTGGTTGTCCGCCCATCGGGCGTGGGTCGCCCTCGGGTCTCCCTTCCATTTTGGCTCGCCCGAGCCTCAACTGTTAACCTGTTTGCCGAGTCGGGTAGCTGCACCCACGTCCTAACTTGCTGCAGCTCGTCCGCAGCTCGCCCTTGTCCGTCGGATGTCGCAGCTTGCCCAACTGTTCATCACTCGCCGTGCACGGGTTGCAGCGCCCGGGGCGCCCGCCCGTCATGCACGGGTCGCCCGCGGGTCGCCCACCAGGGTCGCCCGCCCGTCGTGCACGGGTCGCCCACCCAGGTTGCCCGCCAAGTGAAGGCGCGCCTCTGCCCAAGTCGCCAGGGTGTTACACTCTCCTCCACCTGAAGACGTTGTCGTCCCGACAACATACCATCTTAGTGGCTTTCCACCAAGACATCTCCATGTGCCAACTGCCCATGTATACTAACAAGTGTCACACACCCTAGTCATGTGCCAACACTCATCTCCAAGATTCCATGCCCAGGTCCATGGAAACCCCATCTTTCTGCAGCATGTTAAGATCACCATACCTGCTCATCCAAGTTTTGAGGGCTCACTGCCATGAGCAGCTTAACAATGAGCCCCATCTTCTATGTCATCTAAGAAGATGTGGAGGGAGAAGAGCCAGGTGGCTCTCTCTCACTAATCAGCTCAATCCATCTGTCCGGATCCTCAATCTCCATCCTTTGTAGATATGCTTCCCGCTCTTCCTTCTGGATGTTCGGCCTCACATATACCTCATCGATATCATCATCATCCTCCACCTGCTCTAGCCTTCTTGATAAGTCCAAGATGCTATCTGAGAGTGATCTAATGACCAATGATTGTTCTGCAAGTTTTGCCTCCATCGTAGACAACCACTTGTCCACCTTGTCCTCCATCTGCATTCCTCCCAACTTATGATCAGGTTTTGTCACACCAATGGTTGGAACAACAATGGGTATATCTTCCCTTCCATCATAAATGAAGAGTTTCTTCAAATGTGGTACGACCATGGCCTCATATTGCTTCATGAACTCCATCCCCAATACGGCATCATAGTCATCAATCCTTACTATAGTGAAGTCCACTTTTCCGGTCCATGCACCAAGAGTAGTGTCCACCTTTTCAGCTATACCAAGAATGTTTGTAGGAGGAGAATTCACCGTCTTCATTTGTGCCTTCACTGGTACAAATTTCAGCCCAAGTCTCCTTGCAGTATCTTCACTCATGAAGTTGTGTGAAGCACCACTATCCACCATAGTGAGTACATCAACACCCCCGGCCTTCATCTGAACATACTCCAACCTGTTCCTTTCTGGGTCCCTCCTAGAAGGTGCCTCCGTAGTAGCAGAAGCTCCTAGTACCTGCATCATTCCTACCGCAGCATTCTCATCATGCTCATCATCGGATTGTGCAGCAGCAGCCACCTTTGGTTTGGAGGGGCAATTCTTCACCATATGTGGTCCTGCACATAAGAAACAATTCAAAGGTTTCTTTGCCTTTGGACCATCATCCGATTTTGAATCATCATCCTTCTTCTTTTCTTTTGGCTTATCGGACTTCTTTTTCTCATTAGAAGTCTCATCGTAGTGATCCACCAATCTGTCAACTGCAGCAAAAGCCTCCTCAAGTGTTTTAATCTTCTGCCTCTTCACCTCATTGCGTGCCCAAGGTTTCAACCCAATAATGAAATTGAACACCTTGTCCCTTTCCGCCATGTCGGGAAGTTCCAGAGCTGCACTTGAAAACTCTCGCTGATATGCTTGTAAGCTTCCAGTTTGTTTGATGTACTTAATCTTTGTCCTTGCTTCCCATGTTTCGTCCTGGGGACTGAAATGATTCTGCAAAGCCTTTTTCATGTCACTCCACGAAGTGATGTCATCAGCATTACCATTGATAATCTGATCCACTCTCCTTCGCCACCACATCTTAGCATCTTTTGTTAGGAATTGAGCAGCTACCTTGACTTGTGTCTCCCCATCGAGTAGACTCAACCGTTCCAAGTATTGTTCCATATCCCATAGAAAGTTGCCAAGTGTTGCTGCATTCCTGGTACCATCGTAAGATTCTGGTTCTTTGACCTTCACGTGAGGCACTCCTCCACCTGAGTTGTGTCTCACGGCCCTCTTCAATACCGCAATCTCATCTTTGGCATCATCAAGAGCTTTATTTACCTTGTCAAGAGTTCCCTTCGATTTCACGATCTCGGCAAGACCCTGATCCCTTAATTTTTCAACCTCTCCAACTCTTTCTTCCAACCGAGCACACATAAGATCATTGTACTCACATTGTGCTTTGAGCTCATCGTTTTGTGTCCAGAGTTCTTCAAGTTCTTCCCTGACCTTTGAGATGGCTTCTCGCTCCTTAGTAAGAGAGTCCACATCCTGGTTCCAAGAAGTCTCTAAAGTCTCCATCCGTTCAATTACTTTTTCCATGAACCCAAGAGTAGAATCCTTCATGAAATCCTTCATTGTATGGCTAGACCCGGCTTGAGAATTAGATGCCATCTTCTTCTGCGTCCTAGTCTCAACCATTCATCTGTAAGAACCTGTACGAGCAACCCTGCTCTGATACCACCTGTCACGCCCCCAAGCCTACGGCAATTTTTTTGACCGTGCCCGGCGGGGTGCGGCACCACCGTGTACTTTCTTTTTGTTAATACTTGTACATGTGGACTACGCCTTTCACATAAGCATACTTAATTTCGTCTTCTCGATTAAGTAAAAAGCATTAATCTTCATTCACATATATAATCAACATGCAATTAAACCATGAACAATACAATTGCACATAATCATATAGGGAGGGGCAACTCCCGAACGAGTCCGCCCAAATAATATATTATGAAACCTTTTCAATAATACATACAACCATATAAGTGTGCCGGGCAAGTCCACGACCAACACTTAGAATAATTACAACGAGGCAAGAGAGCCTTTTACAATTCGATACCAATCACCTTTGGTAGGAGCGAGCTCACCCGAGCCTCCAAAACTCTACCAAACCATTTCTGCACCAAACCGTCCTTCACCGTGAACTGTCGTCCTCAAACCAATCCCCGGTAAAATATGCGCACTTATTCTCTTATGCGCATGAGAGATGCGCACTTCTACTGCTTCCTCTTTATTTCAGATCGAATCCAAGAGGAGAGCGAAGTGCTTGTTGTTCCAAATGAGCCTTCTGCGCCATGAATATATAGTCATCTCAACTCTTTGATGAACGGGTGTCAGCTCTTAGGCCGACCCCCATAATACATACGTTGGAGCCCCCTTCTTTAATTTTTAGTAGGTCGGCCTTTGCCTAAGGGCAAGGCCTCCCTACGCCCTTATAAAGTTCTGCAACTCCATAGCATTATTTTCCAAGTGTTATGTGCATGCTCCTAAAACGTCACAGCCGACTCGCATGAACGTCGCACGCTGTCCGCCCTTCGTCGCACTGCTGTTTCCTTTCGCACGTCGCCCGGTTGTGGTCGCGTTCTGTCTGTCCGCTGTATGGAGGGGCGCCCACCCGGGTCGCCCTCCCTTTGCACACATCTCCGCTGTCCAACCGTGCCGCGCCCTCATCGAACCAACCTTCGCCCACAACTCTGCTGTTATGTCTGTTCGGTTGTTCGCCCATCGGGCGCGGGCCGCCCACGGGTCGCCCGCCCATCGGGCGTGGGTCGCCCTCGGGTCGCCCTTCCGTTTCAGCTCGCCCGAGCCTCAACTGTTAACCTGTTTGCCGAGTCGGGTAGCTGCACCCGCGTCCTAACTTGCTGCAGCTCGTCCGCAGCTCGCCCTTGTCCGCCGGATGTCGCAGCTCGCCCAACTGTTCATCGCTCGCCGTGCACGGGTCGCAGCGCCCGGGGCGCCCACCCGTCGTGCACGGGTCGCCCACCCGGGTCGCCCACCCGTCGTGCACGGGTCGCCCACGGGTCGCCCACTCGGGTCGCTCGCCAAGTGAAGGCGCGCCTCTGCCCAAGTCGCCAGGGCGTTACAAGTGTGGCCTAGGCTATGTGCAATCCTAGGGTAATTTTCCTAGCTTATATGCCCTTGGGCACACTAACTCAAGCCAAAGGTAAGGTGTGTCAATCACCTCTAGACTCACATTACCTAATAATAATAAAAAAAAACTATTAGGGAAAATTATAAGGGCTAATGTTTGTAGGATGACTAATTTTGCATGTTTTTTCCAAAAAAAATATTTGCCAATCTCCATTTTACAATTTTCATATTAAGAATTAGTAATATTCACCAAAATATCTAAACTTTAAAATAAATTTCCATCTTTAAAATTTTCCCCAAAAACTGTATGTTTAATATATAAAAACCATACACAATAATTTAATAATTATTAAAAACTCTATAAATTAAAAAATATAAATTATTTGTTTAATTAAACATATTTATGAAAAGTTTAATTCTCTCCGACTCCCATCGAGAATCACAATTAATTGAATTATTTCCTGGAAAACTATATGTTTAATATATAGAAACCATACCTAATAATTTAGTAATTATTTAAAAACTATATATGGAAAATATAAATTATTTGTTTAGTTAAACATATTTGTGACAAGTTTAATTCTCTACAACTCCCACCGGTAATCACCATTAATTGACATTCATAAAATTCAATGCTCTTAAATTTTTCCGGAGACTTTTGGCTTAATCAATTGGCCATGAACATTGATGACTATAAGCTGATGTGACGACAGTTACCCAATAACCAAAAATTTACAACAATACCCAAAGAGAAAAAGTTCCTGATACAATATAAAGTAGAAGTGAGCATTGATTACCTAATCTGAACAACTTGTGGTGTGCTATTTTGTAACTATAGATACTCATTACACTATCATTTTTCGGTAACAAAAATACTTAAATAAAACAATAAATTTAATTGATAGTTGTTTCAAATGAAAATAATATTAGTTTTCTTCAAATAGGTTTTGGTGTGATATTTTGTAACTATAGATACTCATTACACTATCCTTTTTCGGAATACTTAAATAAAACAATAATTTTACTTCCTTGATGGTTGTTTGAAATAAAGATTATTTAGTACATTATTTTTTTTGGGAATGAAAAATAGGTCCTTTCAAATAGGTTTATACATACCTTTAATTTGTGAAATAATGACTAGATTCATTTATTAAATTGAATCATGCCCTTGAAGCACTTTGAGTATACGAAGTTTTGTAACAGTAAGGGAAGTATTTTATAGATGTTATAAGTTTGATAAGCCTTTCATGGCTGCATGATTGGTATATGACATGTTGAAGTCTTTCTTGCTTAGTGTGTATTGTTTATACGAGGTTGAAGTCTTTTTTGCTTAGTTTGTATTCTTTATATGAGACATTGTATGGATATGAGAGAAAGCCACGAACGTTGGATATTAGGGAAATATTTTCAGTAGGTAGGTTATACAAAATAAAAATTTCAGTGGTAATTATATAGAAGAAAATATTATTAATATGTTTCGAATTAATTAGTGTGATTCATCTCTATGATAAGATGAGGAACTGGATCTTGGTTAAATGTAGAGAAATGTTAACTAGCTATTAGAATATAACGTTAATTAGCTATTAGAATATAACAACTAGTTTGATTCAGGAAATTTTTTATTTGTTTATTTATTTATTTTTATTTATTTATTTATTTAATTTTTTTTTTCTTTCTGAGTAAGGTTAAATCTATTAAGAAAGAGGAAAAATATTTACATAAGGATCGAAGTCAGTGCATTGCTCTGAAAAGAGCCAAAATTCCAAAGAAAGCAGATATGAAACCAGTAGCAGAACCCACGCAGGGGATCGAGATGAAGCTTTTCTGGAGAACCACATGAACCCAAACAACAAAAACATAGCCAGACCATCGCCTTTCTACAACAGAACTATAGTAGACATGCCTGAAATAAACCATTACAAAACCAAAAGACAAACCCACGTCAGCGAGAACAGACTAGTCAGCAGGCGATTCTTCCACGATTTGGCACCAACCGAAATCTGGCAC
This sequence comes from Pinus tabuliformis, assembly GCA_031772625.1. NCBI lineage: Eukaryota > Viridiplantae > Streptophyta > Pinopsida > Pinales > Pinaceae > Pinus > Pinus tabuliformis. Next base: position 1,450,996,688 of record CM062816.1, read on the forward strand.
ATCATCAACAGGAGCATCGTTCTGATTGGAGGATCCGGGATCCACTGGCATCATCTCAGCATCCTGAGTGCTGCATCCTGGGCCTTCCTGAACATGCAGCGGCGCCACTCCAATGCCGAATTGAATCGCAGAGGAAGGACCAGCAACTGCTCCCGAGCCCCTCGGATGCGAATCTGAGCCTTCCAACTGAGTTGTTTCATAGAAGAACACGGATATGTGGGCAGTTATCCGAGGCCTATGCAGAGAGCTATTGAAAGTGAAAATGGCTGAGCGTGTTGAGGATGGAGGCCCACGATAATGGCTGGAAGCCTGCCGTCTCCCGCACCCACTTCGGGTTCCAGGATAACGACCAGTGAAGAGTTCACTGGTGGGGGCGGGCGAGTCCGAGGAAGAACCAGTTGGAGCGCGTCGGGGTTGCCCTCTGCGGCACCCCATTCTCTGACGTAGACGAGCCATTGAAGAAGGGGTAATGGGAAGGTTGCAGTCCGCCTGGTCCTCAGAACAACAAATGCGCGGGGACCCGGGAGAATGCCTTAGAGTACCAAATAGATTGCCTAGACCAATCTCCCTCCCTCCCAACTTGAAGACCGAGCAGAAGACGAGATTGTGGAACAGGGGGACGCAAACTGTAAAAGGATTACTCAGACGCATTCCATAAGAGCCAGCGGCCAGGACAGAGAGAACAAGATAGTAAACCAACCCGAGAATCTTCAAACTTAGACCCAGAGCCCTCCCATGGAAAGATATGTGCCAAAGGAGCTGCGCTTGGAAGGCCAAACAAAGCTTCCTTATCAAAGGCTCAGGAACTTCCGAAAGAACCAGAGATCGAACAGAGGCGATGGGATGATCCCAAACTAACAATTCGCAAGGAATGAGCTTGAGCGCAGGGCATTGCCACTCCTTAAACTTGCCAAACCTGTCACGAAAAACCACATTCATAACTGCTGCATTGATGATCGTCGTCATCTCTTGCAAGTAGCAGCGTGCGGAGGGAGGATCCGTTGCAGTGGGCAGAGAGAATGAGCCCGAGTCACCTGACGGGGAGATGTAATAAACCTGCCTGCGCGCATGCCAGGCGTAACTCCTATCACCAACATTTAACACCTTGTACTGGGTGGGCAGGTGTCGAGCCGCCTCGCCCCACCCCAGTCCTGTCAAGTTTAAAACTGCTTCAGTCACCTGCATCTGGGGTAGTTTGATTCAAGAATTACTATTAATAAAAAATATATTTATAATATAAAAAATAATTGATAATAAAAAATAAATTAACTTTATTATTAATAATATATTGGTTTAATTAAAGAAAAATCCTACATTTAATAATGAAAAGGTCAAATTTAATTGTTACAAATTATAAATAAAATAAATCTAAAATAAAAAATGAATCAAATTAATTTTAGTGTTATAAATAATATTATTAATAAAAAAATAATAAATAAAATTAATTTTATTATGACTAATAATATTATTAAATCAAAACGAAGGATGAATGAAATTAATTTTATTATTATAAATAATATTATTAAAACAAAATGAAAGATCAATGAAATTAATTTTATTATTATAAATAATATTATTAATAAAAAGAAATAATAAATAAAATTAATTTTGTGATTAATTCGAAATACATTATTAATATCAGTATGGATCTCAAAAGTCTAAAATCAAGCATTATAACTGTACATGGAAGGGAAATGGTTGATAAAGTTCATCAATTTGAATGAGCTCATTTATAGGTTTCAAAGAAAAAATCAAATCTTACTTTTCTGAAACATTGTAGGGATGGATCTACGATTCTAGTTTTTCCTAACGGCTAACTATGAAACCGTATGCATCTCTATTATTTAAACCCTATGACGGATTGATTTTTTCACCTTTTTCTTGAGGATGAACAACATTATATAGTTTGAAACATCGACCAACAACTTATGATGTGATTAATCTAAAAGACATTATCAATATCACTATGGATCACAAAAGTCTAAAATCGAGCATAATAACTCTACACAAAAAGGAAATGGCTAACAAAATTCATCAATTTGAACAAGCTCGTATATAGGGTTCAAAGAAAAAATCACATCTTACTTTTTGAAATGTTGTAGAGATGCATCTATGATTCCAACTTTTCCTAACAACTAACTCTTGAACGAATGCATCTATGTATTTAAAAATTCCGATGGTTTGATTTTTTCACTTTTATCATGAGGATAAAACACATTAAATGGTTCAAAAAGTTGACAAAAACTTATAATGTGCTTAATATAAAAAAACATTATTAATATCAATATAAATAACAAAAATCTAAAATCAAACATTAATTTTATTAGTTTACAATTGATTTATTAAACTAATAAATTAAACTCATTACATTATAAAATAAAGCCACTTACCAATATTTATTTAATAACATTGTAATACTAATAAATTAAACTCATTACATTATAAAATGAAGCCTCTTACCAATATTTATTAGGCCGATAGGCCTTCCTTTGAAAGGGACTTTCGTCATCCCTTTGTTTCTCATGCTGACATGTGGCGCCTTCCTTTGAAAGGGACTTTCGTCGTCCCTTTGTTTCTCATGCTGACACGTGGTGTCGAGAATAGAGCGGGCATAACTGCAGAGTTCTGCAAGCGAGCGGTCATACTCATCGTGTATTCATGGATATTCATGAAGGCGGTCCTACGGCTAAATTCGTGACGTTTTCTTCGGAAGCTTATGCATTCATAAGCTCCAGTGGTAATGGCGCATTGTGTTTTTGGAGAAAGATGCATATGGTAGCATCTGTCCATTTGGTAGCTACCCAATTATGTGGTCCCTGTTTTGCAGTGCACAGTTGTTCTGCGATGCACGATCAACTGTTCTGCGGTTTCCATGCTTCCATGACTTTACCGGCAGCCTTCTTGGATCAAACTACTGGCAGCCTTCTTGGATCAATCTCACAGAGTATAGCAGTGTTCAAACTGACACGGGAGCCTGGTTTGACAATCTCACGAATGGATAACGGAGTTGGAAATCGTGAGCCGGTGATGTTATTTAAAAAACATCTGCACAACATCATTTCTTCGAGGTCAGGTCCTTCTTCAACTACTTTGTTTCCCTTTCCTTTCCATATCATCTCTCTCAGTCCTGTTTTGCTTCCTAGGGATTTGCTGGACGGACTGGCTTAATTTTCACTGCTTGTATTCTCAGAAGCCCAGGTCCATTCTCTCTGTTTGCTTGGGCAATTGAAATTGAATTTGCAAAAATCAAAATAGACAGTTTGGTTATCCCTATACCTACTGAGACCTAGCCTATGACTGTCCCGATATCTTTGATGATACCTACCGAGACCTACTTCACTATTCTACTGTGAGATTGTCCTGAGACTTACTGGGACTCTACGATTATCCCCGGACCTGCGTTATCCCAATACCTATCTTGTTAACTAGGATCTCTCTTGCTAATTGACCTTTCTTGCTAACTGGCAATGCATTCGAACCCAGTTCTTGATTCTCTACTGCCTATAAGACAGGACAGCTATGAGCAAAATTGTAAGTGAATTGATTATGGCAATGAAAATTTGAAGATGTCATTGTGGACCTCCCAGACCTCCCAAATCACCATGAGAATATCGATGCCTAATAAGCACGGATTTTTGTTTCCCTTTCCTTGCCATATCATCTCTCTTAGTCCTACTTTTCTTCCTAGGGATTTGCTGGACGGACTGGCTTAATTTTCACTGCTTGTATTCTCAGAAGCCTGGGTCCATTCTCTCCATTTGCTTGGGCAATTGAAATTGAATTTGCAAAAATCAAAATAGATAGTTTGGTTATCCCTATACCTACCGAGACCTGGCCTATGACTATCCCGATATCTTTGATGATACCTACCGAGACCTATTTCACTATTCTACTGTGAGATTGTCCTGAGACTTACCGGGACTCTATGGTTATCCCCGGACCTGTGTTATCCCAATACCTATCTTGTTAACTGGGATCTATCTTGCTAATTGACCTTTCTTTCTAACTGGAAATGCATTCGAACCCAACTCTTGATTCTCTACTACCTATAAGACAGGACAGCTATGAGCGAAATTGTAAGTGAATTGATTATGGCAATGAAAATTTGAAGATGTCAGTGCAGACCTCCCAAACCTCCCAAATCACCATGAGAATATCGATGCCTAATAAGCACAGATTTTTGTTTAAGCCCTCAAAATCAAAAATTGCAATGCATCTTTAGCCAACCTTACATTTAGTTTCTTAAATCTATCAAACAATCAACTTTCTGGAACAGTCCCCAATAGCCCTCCCCATCCACCCTGTTTGATCGAGCAGTTTATAATGTCCAAACTGACGAGATAGAATTTTCGAGCTTATTATGTGCTGGCCCATATGAAACCTGTGCTTATTGTATTAAGCTTGTGTAGAACTCCTTGAGGTAAATTGCCAATGTGCATCCAGTATATAGGGATGTTATGCAGAACATGTTTTACCAGAATAATATGCCCCCGGGGATATCCACCAGTGACACCACATAGACATGGAAACAATTATGTCAGTAGAATTAAGATACAATCCCAATAGGTAATCAATATGGAACCACCAGAAGAGTAATAAATTATGTATAACATCTATTACTCTACTCCTGTTCAAGCTTATAAACATTTATTACTCTGGCAGAAGGGTATATATTCATTGTCCAATATTAATACATAGTTTGGGAATCTGAAATTCCAAAGCAAAAACAAGGATACTCTGAAAACAAATCATAAAACAAACAATCAAACAATTTCTGGGAAGCTCACTACATTCCATTCGAGTAGACATGTGCTGTTCCATTGAGAGTACTAGATAAAGAGGTAACATTCAGCACCTAACCTTCAAAACTGTTATAAAATCCCTGGAATTCCTGCATAAAGATAATTCTAGCATCGTAAAGGCGAAACTTGTCAACTTTTCAGCATTACTACCCACGAGAAAGAAAATTTAGGTTGAATAATAGAGTGACTGGATTACTTGTTCAATAAGCATATTGTGCAAATGGCTGGCATACAGATCAAAAGACAAATTGCTCTAGCATACCAAAAAAATTCTCTCACTTTCATTTTAATTTTATTTGGAGTTATTGTACTTCAAAGCTAAGAACTTCCTTCAACAACATACATTCTGCAACATGAGTTTCCTTCAACAACATGCCCTCATATACCTTGATCTATCTAGCAATCAACTCAAGGGGAAAGTCCCTGCATCTTTAGCCAACCTTACGTTTAGTTTCCTAATACGCCCCCAAGGATATCCACCAGTGACACCACATAAATGGCTGGCATACAGATCAAAAGACAAATTTCTCTGGCATACCAAAAAAATGCTCTCACCTTCATTTTCATTTTATTTGGAGTTATTGTACTTCAGAGCTAAGAACTTCCTTCAACAACATACCTTCTGCAACACGAGTTCCCTTCAACAACATGCCCTCAGATACCTTGATCTATCCAGCAATGTAGAAAATCTACAACAGTTCAAGACAACTTGCCCATGCCACTGTATTAGATGAAGCAAAGTATCCAATAATCATATTGAGAAACTAGATCATTTTCAGAATATATACTCTAGGCTAGAAGGCTCTCATGATAAGTAGTGGCACTTCTATCAAAGTATTTGGTGCTTGTTAGTTGCAGGAAATGAAAATATGGTCCTTTATCATTGCCAGCCTTTGGTGACCATAAACCAGATTCTCCTCATTCAAGGAAGGAATGCCTAAAAAAGAAATACGTCCTTTCTTTTGCCAACCTCATGCGCTTCCCTCCTTTCTAGGGTGTATTACACTTGAAAGGAGTATAGTATCACCATACCCTTCAACATAAGACCCTGCACCAACTCTCCATCGTAGCTATCACAACATGTGTGTCAGTCAGGCTTCTTTTAAACAATCAATGTCCCTGTTAAGGGTTGTCACCTTAGCAATAACCACCATCAAATGAGTTGTAACTTTGGCTTCCACAACTAGTAGAGTCAAGACAATCCACCTGCTAGCGTGACATCTAGTGCAAGATCCTTCTATTCACGTATGCTCTGTGTGCTATAGGCATTGAGGTCAATGTAGCAATGATATGTGGCAGTGAAGAAATTTGTGCTCAAGGTAAAGAAGTAGTTCTGCACATGCTATGTCTCCTTACAAGCCCTTCAATAATAGAGTTTCATTGTAAACATTTGAAACTATGCATGGTTCTACTCTAATAAGTTCATGCTTCATTAATGCCTAGAATCATGTGCTTCTAATATCCAATTCAGACATCATGCACTATTCATAGAATGGTAAGTGCGTGCATAATTAGTTGTAAAAATGCAGCCCAAAATTACTTCAACCATGGTTTCCAGCATGCAGGTATATAGCAGAACCTTGTGGAAACAAAATGGATTCCAATAAATATGTAGCTTCACCCAACCAACTTTATGTATACATACACACACAGCTAGAACAGGTATAAACCAATAGTCACACCTTCCTAGCAATCCTCAGGCATGTTAGATCATGGAACAAATGATGATGGTTGTTAGTTGCAGGAAATGCAAATAGGGTCCTTTATCATTGCCAGCCTTTGGTGACCATAAACTAGCTTCTCCTCATTCAAGGAAGGAATGCCTAAAAAAGAAATATGTCCTTTCTTTTGCCAACCTCATTCGCTTCGCTCCTTCCTAGGGTGTATTACACTTGCGAGGAGTTAAGTATCACCATACCCTTCAACATAAGACCCTGCACCATCTCTCCATCATAGCTATCACAACATGTGTGTCAGTCACTCATTTTTATAAATCTACACGCAGGTGCCTTCTTTTAAACAATCAATGTCCCTGTTAAGGGTTGTCACCTTAGCAATAACCACCACCAAATGAGTTGTAACCTTGGCTTCCACAACTGGTAGAGTCAAGACAATCCACCTGCTAGCGTGACATCTAATGCAACATCCTTCTATTCACTTATGCTCTGTGTGCTATAGGCATTGAGGTCAATGTAGCAATGATATGTGGCAGTGAAGAAATTTGTGCTCAAGGTAAAGAAGTAGTTCTGCACATGGTATGTCACCTTACAAGCCCAACAATAGTAGAGTTTCAATGTAAACATTTGAAATTGTGCATGGTTCTACTCCAATAAGTCTGTGCTTCATTAATGCCTAGAATCATGTGCTTTTAATATCCAATTCAGACATCATGCACTATTCATAGAATGGTAAGTGTGTGCATAATTAGTTGTAAAAATACAGCCCAACATTACTTCAACCATGGTTTCCAGCATGCATGTATATAACAGAACCTTGTGGAAACAAAATGGATTCCAATAAATATGTAGCTTCACCCAACCAACTTTATATATACATACACACACAGCTAGAACAGGTATAAACCAATAGTCACACCTTCATAGCAATCCTCAGGCATGTTAGATCATGGAACAAATGATGATGGTTGTTAGTTGCAGCAAATGTAAATATGGTCCTTTATCGTTGCCAGCCTTTGGTGACCATAAATCAGCTTCTCCTCATTCAAGGAAGGAATGTCTAAAAAAGAAATATGTCCTTTCTTTTGCGAACCTCACGCGCTTCGCTCCTTTCTAGGGTGTATTACACTTGTGAGGAGTTAACTATCACCATACCCTTCAACATAAGACCCTGCACCATCTCTCCATCATAGCTATCACAACATGTGTGTCAGTCACCCATTTTTATAAATCTACACGCAGGTGCCTTCTTTTAAACAATCAATGTCCCTGTTAAGGGTTGTCACCTTAACAATAACCACCATCAAATGAGTTGTAACCTTGGCTTCCACAACTGGTAGAGTCAAGACAATCCACCTGCTAGCATGACATCTAATGCAACATCCTTCTATTCACTTATGCTCTGTGTGCTATAGGCATTGAGGCCAATGTAGCAAGGATATGTGGTAGTGAAGAAATTTGTGCTCAAGGTAAAGAAGTAGTTCTGCACTTTATTAAATATTGCACTCATACAATCATCATCAAGGACTATCAACTTCGAATTCTACAAATGTCGAATCTGGGTAACCATATAGCCTACAGGTGCAACATGCTATCTTATTTTCAAAATGTATTATTAGCAACCTATGCATGGTATGTCACCTTACAAGCCCTTGAATCGTAGAGTTTCATTGTAAACATTTGAAACTGTGCATGGTTTTACTCCAATAAGTTCGTGCTTCATTAATGCCTAGAATCATGTGCTTTTAATATCCAATTCAGACATCATGCAATGTTCATAGAATGGTAAGTGCGTGCATAATTAGTTGTAAAAATGCAGCCCAACATTACTTCAGCCATGGTTTCCAGCATGCAGGTATATAGCAGAACCTTGTGGAAACAAAATGGATTCTAATAAATATGTAGCTTCACCCAACCAGCTTTATATATACATACACACACAGCTAGAACATGTATAAACCAATATTCACACCTTCCTAGCAATCCTCAGTGATGTTAGATCATGCAACAAATGATGATGGTTGCCTAGCTAGGATCAACTCCACTGCATTACTAAGATGTACATAGTTAACGTTTAACTCATCATTGCTATCGAATTGTACGTAAATTTATTACTAGGTCAACTCATCCCATGCAAATGCCAATATTATCCAATGTTGGGTAAGCCATGTGCAAAACCATTGGTGTATGATTGCTACCCATGGAGTTCATGATTGGGTTCAAAATAGGTATATCATGCCAGCCTCCCTAAAGTGAATATGGTAAAGTGTCAACATACAGAGTTTACCTCTAAAATTTGGTAGGCAGGGGCTGTAACACCTGTTGTGTCAGCCCTATTGTTGAGCACTCACCCCTAATTTCCTCTGTGGTGAACATGTCTCCAACATCGACATCTGCTGGTTTCCAAGGAGAACACAGTCTGTAGTCGGGGCAAGTTCTCATGATCTATCTATTTATTGGGCTGAGGCTCCTCCCTATTTCTCTTCTACATATGTCATTCTACTCTGAATTCTGCATATGTGGTCCGTAAGAAACTGACATACTAACAATACTAGTAGAAAAAACATGGTATGAGCACACACTTTCAGAGAAAATTTTGAATGTCCACACCTAAGTATAGGTAGGAGGCGAGGTCATTGAAAGCCCTTCCTTGCAATCCATGAAAATAAATGGGTTGGCAAGGCTAAAATTATATTGAAACTGCCCACATTCTTTCCCCTTTCACATCATACTCCATTTGCCTCTTTTTAACTCTGTAGGAAAAGAAAATGGGAATTGAATTACTCCTCTTTTTCCAGATCGTTGCATTTAGATGGGTTGGTTAGGCTACAAATAAATAGAAACTGCCCATGATAGTCTGCAATCTGGCCATAGTTGTGTGACTGATGGAATTTGATTGTTGTTATGGTTTGGATGCTGTTTTCAGGGTCCTGTTTCTGATAAGAGGGAGGACCCAGATAGCTCTTATTACAAACATGAGCTTGGCCCCAGATAGTTCTTCTATATGCCTGGACTGAAGGAACGTGTGAACTTTCAGGTTCAATAGCTACACATGGTGTTTGAATAGCGTGTTCGCTATATGCAATGGCTGCTATTCAACATATGTTTAATGAAAGGGATTCCCTATAATGTGCAAAAATGCACAAGCACAATGAGTACACCTGAATATAGCATATTAAAGAAAAAAAATTGTGCCTTGTTCAGAAAATAGTTATTATATCATAAATTATGCACAAGATTCACAAAAGAAGCACACTACTTCCAAGTGATGGGTCTCACACTGCCTGCCCTAAGTGTGGGCACTTTATGTCGATGCCTCCAAGGCCTACTAATATGAGCCACTTATAAAAAATTATTACAAAGCAATAAGGAGTCCAGTCAGCCTTTTAGAAGGGTCTGCAAAGGGTAAATTAAGTGAGCGAAATACATGGAAATTTCCTTGATTGAACCACATCTCCTAATGTGTAGGATCAGTATTAGGATTGGCTCGGAAATGTTCCTATTTCATTGATTTTTTGACGGTACTATAAGACTATAAGGATCTTTGAGCCGCTTGAGGTACTTCCGAATTTGCACAATATGTAGCTTGTCACTGCATCAAATAACAAGCATTCTGTTAACGTGGTCTACCTTGGGTGGTTAATATGAGAGGTTATTCTCCTCCCCGTGTAGGTTGTGCACTTGTAATTGTTTCACCATCAAAAGTTAGCCTTGTTAGATTAGATTCCGCATTCATGTCACATCTTCTTTGACTAGAATTTTGTGTTGTGATGAAATTGATGAATTGCAGGTACTCCTATCATGGGAAAAAGAAACCTCTTGTTAATATTATGGAGACAACCTTGACAACGAATGCCATTCCTCTATTGCTGAATGGTTGCACCAAGATTCAACCACTACTTCAGATAATCGATGTTGGTTTTGTTACCTCATTGAAAACAACATCCTCGCACTTCCACATTACCCTATCTGATGGAACACATCAACATAAGACTTTGCTACCATCCGCATATGGCCCACAAGTTGCCTTTGGAGACATCCAAATTGGCTCAATAATTCTGCTTAAGAAATCAGCTTGCATAGTGCTCCAAAACTCCTCGTAAGGCCCACCATTTGAAATCACTCTATTTTACTTTTTCCCTTCTAAATGCTTTTTACATCAAAAGAAGGAAAATGGAATCTTCATTAATTCATTTCTCATTTGTTTACATAAGGTCCATCCGAGTCGTTGAGCTTGAAGTTGTGAAGTGCTCAGCAGCATTGATGAAGGATGCATCGACGCTGCAACATGCATAGGCGAGTTCAGACCAATTTAGCTCTTCGTCAGCTGAAGATACCTTGCACTCTTTAGTTACTCCACCAACTATGGCAACAACTACAACAATTCCATTCACGGCACTCAACCCTTATCGAAAATATTGGTCAATCCAAGGTAGGGCATCTACAAAGACATCATTGAAGGCGTACAACAATGTGCGAGGCTCAGGAAAAGTTTTCTGATTTGACCTTATCAACCGTGATAAGGAAGAGATCCACCTTTCTACATTTGCCGAACTGGCCGAATCTCTTTACAATCTAATTCAGGTTGGGCAACTATACATTTTCTCAAATGGCACAGTGAGAGAAGCAAATCCAAACTACAACCACCTCAAGAACAATTGGGAAATTTACTTGTTTTCTACTTCCACTATCAATCCATGTCCTACAGATGATCCAACGTTTCCTTGCCAGAGCTTTCACTTCAAGACTATTGCTGAAGTAAAAAGTGCAACTCCAAATACAAATGTGGATGTCATTGGTGTTGTTACATCCATGTCACCTGCATCAACAATTCGACGAAAAGATGGAAGTGAAACATTAAGGAAAAGACTCATATTAAAGGACAAGTCGGGTTTTAGCATTGATGTAACATTATGGGGAGACCATTGTGACTATATAGGACAGAATCTTTCTGAATTCTACTCTTTCGACAACCCACCAATTCTTGCAATCAAAGGAGGTCGCATATCTGAATTTAATGGCACCACAATAGGGACGATACCAACAAGCATTCTCACAATAAATCCACAAGTTGAAGAAACTCACCAATTACATGCATGGTTCCGTGAAACCGGCTATAGCTCTTCTTCTCAATATTTGAGTAGAAACTATGGTGATGCTTTGAAATGTGCCCTACCACGAAAGACGTTTCATGAAATTGCTTGCATGCAGCCCTTTGATAAAGCAATCTGGGTTTCAGTTCGAGCAAAAATTACTGCTCTTCATATGGACGACTTCTACTTTCTAGCATGTCCATTAGATTTCAATGGAAAACAATGCATGAAGAAGGTTGTGGAGCATTCTAACAATCTTTGGCATTGTACAAAATGTAACGCTGACTTCCCAGAATGTGACTACCATTACAAACTGAAAATTGAGCTACATGACCACACCGAGAATCTACAAAATGTCACAGTTTTCAATTATGCAGGGAACGAGCTCATGGGCATCATGGCAAAAGACCTGTTCCTACTTTCTATCGAACCAACTAATCTGCAGGAAATTTGTGGCCGTATTTCAGGGCATCGCTTCCAGCTAACACTTTCCATTAAAACATATTACTTCAACGGTGTTCAACGCTTGCAACCAATACTGATCAATTCAGAAGAAATTCAATATATATCTGCATGCAAGGAAGCACTCACTGACATTCAAGCAATGGCCACTTCAAAACGACGTATTGTTCGCCGCCTTTGAATTGTTTCTTAGGGCTTCATCTACCACGCCTGTTTGTACATAAACAAACATTTCCACACATTTAATTGTCTCATCTTGTTGTAAATTAGACACCCATGTTATTATGATGCAACCTGTAGCTTTCAGTGCAAATACTCTCTTCCAGTCATTCCAAAATATGTATGTTTGCCATTTACATTTTACACAATATAGATATCAACATTTGTAAAGAGTTACTACATATGTTTCTCGTTCGTTGTCTACATGCTATACATTGATCTCTTGCTTGCTAAGATATTCATTTTATCGCTCAAACATGTCAAACAAAAAAAAATTTGAAGAAGAAGGGAACGAAATATTTTTAATCTTGTTTCTCTCCTCTCAATGATAGATGCTGAAATAACATATGATTTCATAGCATTCCTAATTGCATGTTTTTCCTTCTACCTAATCTACCTACCTTCACCGATGTTGAAATAAAAAAAAATTAAATCTATGTTCAAAATATAATGTTTTAATTTCACAATGGATGTACACCCAATAAAATGAGATACCAAACATGCACTACTTGTTTATGAAAACTAACAATTATTACTTGTACTTGTTTAGATATGCCACCAAACAATCAAATTGCGGCCAAAAACAAGCGGCGGCGTATTCTTTATGCACAACAAAAGGACCGAATAAATGCACGCCGTCGACTACTTTATGAAAACCACAACAACCCTACTACTTCCTCTACATCCCTTCCCACCTCAAATGCTCTCCCACCTATACAAACCAACCCACCGCACATTCATCAAATCCAATATAACCCTCCCCTTAATGAAGAACACCGTCGCTTTCGAGAAAGGATTGATGGACTTTCTACCTTGCATGTTTGCACAATATGCAAGGACGCATACCCAGGAATGAAAACAAAGCTTTCACATGGTAGACTCTCTTGTTTTTGTTGTGCATCATCTAAATCTACCAATCATTTTTCTGAACTAAACAACATGGACCCTGGAGAACAACCCAGTGTCCTTCACCAATTAACACAATTTGAAGAAATGCTCATTGCACATGTCAACCCCATTCTACAAGTCACTCATTCCCGTGGTGGTCAATAAAAATATAATGGCCATACAATTAGCTTCCCTCAAGACATCACCACTATTGCCAAATACTTACCTCGGATGTTGTCTGACTTAGACATCCTCATTGCGAAAAGGCAAAATCCATCTGAAAAGGCTTACGAATTCTTCATTTGCAAATCACGTGTCCTTGCAACCCTTGAATACAAAATAAAATATGACCCTTACTACCGTGATGTTCAATTGAATTCATCTGCAATTTTTGTGCTGCCAAATCACCCTACAGACATTTCTTCTTTTCTCCACAGTGTAACCACCTCCTCTTTTGAACCCCATCAAACCACTACTGATTCTACTTATAATCCTGATGTCACGCTACCTCCATTAGAAGTCCAACCCTCTTCTTTTGTTCCAATCATCCCAAATTCATTTACTGACCGTGACCACATTTGTAACTATTTGCACTTGACCCATTCAAGTTCAACACGCTCTATCGATTGGCCTCCAATATCTTTAACTGCTATAAATGAATACAACACCATCGGCCTCTTCGCCATGGCATTCCCCACACTCTTCCCTACAGGCATCGCAATGATCATGCAACCAAGACTTACAAAAGTTGAAATGCATGAATATGCTTTGCACTTGCTGCACTACCATGATAACCGCTTTGTCCAACACCCAAGATTATGCTACTATCTTTATAACATTCTAATGCGCCACCGTAGTCAAGCAACAGCCAGTGTTTTCGTGAAGAATTACATTGAGAACAACTTGCCAACAACGTTTCAGACCTACGCCAGTGTCTTCATGACTCTCCAGATTCAGTCAACCCCTTCCAATGGAAAATCCAAAACATTATTAAAAACCCACATCTAACAACCCAATATTTGCATTGTAGATTTACAATTTTCCTTGAAGAAATCCTTCAAAAAGGCATACATGCAACCGACTACTGGTGCAGGTATTATTTAATATCCATTTCCCTCTACATTAATTTTATACATTGCATATACATGTATTATCCAAATGTAACCTTCATATTATATTCAGATATGAATGGCAACATAGAGGATCCGCACACATTCATGGCTTCCTATGGCTACAAAATGCACTAGACATGGACACACTTGATTGGGACAATGCATTGGAAGTTGCTAATGCACATAAATATTTCGACCACTATGTAACTGCTTGGAATCCACGTCAGGCAAAACACCGAACTATTCCGCTTCACCAGTCAACAATTCATAGCCCGTGTCTCCTTGACACAGCAGCAATATTCACAGCCAATCAGTTCGAAGACTATAGAGAGCTCGTCAACTATGTTCAATGTCATACAAAGTTTCGTGAATCTTCTTGTCTTCGTAAGAAAGACAATGTGCTTAGCTGCCGATATGGAGTACCATGGGAATTGAAGTCCACTTCTTCACTTTTCATTGATGATAAAAGTCATAAAACCTACGTCCCTGCTCTCAATGATAAAAGATTGAATATTCACAATGCCGATCTACTCTCTATCTGGAGAGAAAATGTTGATTGCCAACCATTCCTTGCTCGCCATGTTGTATTGAAATATATTTCAAAGTATGCAACAAAAGCAGAGACAAGATCTGAGAGCTACCATCAAATGCTATCACGGCTATCAAAAAGTGCCCTCCCAGAAGCACCTACTGGTGGTGTCATCTGAAAACTCCTTACAGAAACCATTACAGATAGAGACATTGGTGCACAAGAAATATGCCATATGTTACAAAAGCTACCTCTCTCTCTTTGCAGTCGTACATTCCGTTATTTGAATGTCAATAGGGTTGTTTTCAAACGTGTTTCGCAAGATACTGAAAATCCTGGTTCAGCACCAAATTTTATCTTTGCATATATGGACAGGCATGCCTCACTAGAACCCTTGCCCCTCCTTCAAGTTGCTCGCTCGTGGTGATATTCTGCCCAACGGAGAAAAAAAACTGGAAACACATATTCCCCCCAATGATTGTACATGTCTTGCCCTGTTACAATGTCATTCCTTCCTCTACTAATCCTTCTTATGCCACCTTCTGGTGGAGTGAATGACTCTTGTATTTCCCCTTTCGAACGCTCCCTGATGATATTGGTTCAACTGATGCAGAAATTATTTCACACTGGGAACAAAAAAAGGGTGCATATACACCATGGTATGTCCATCGGGAACCCGAAAACCCACAAAGCCCACCTACTGAAGATCAAACTACCCCACACACCCCCCTTGATTCCATGCAGATGAATGAATGGCAAATCCTCTCTCAACTACACCCAGGTTACAATATTGCAATTGATGACCTCAACATGATTGGCTACCTCGACTTCGATGTCAACCACAATTGGTCACAAAATACTGTCCCTCCCCCCTTGCAAGAAACTGCCATCAATTTCAATGAATTCAACCGCTCAACCATTCAAAACCAACATCATTCTTTTTCCAACCTTCCCCATGATCATACATTATCCCCTACCCAAAACATAGCTTTTACCACTATTTTTCACACTTCAAAACCCCTTCGCCAAAATCCCCATGCAAAATCATCGTACAAGGAAACTGGCACAGGAAAATCCCATTTGATTAAATGTCTGCACCAAGCATTTGTGGAAAACTCGCCAACAAACAAGAACCCTTTATTGTTACTTGCACCAACCGGCATTGCAGCTCTTCACATAAATGCCCTCACAATTCACTCTGCCGTTCGTATCCCTAACCAGACAATGCATCCTCTCGAAGGCCAGCCTCTCCTACACCTGCAAGAGCAACTCCATCATGTAGAATACATCCTCATTGATGAAATCAGCTTTATTGGTCCAAAAATGCTTTCTTGCATTGACGATCATCTAAGAGAGGCATTCCCTCTTCATCGGAATGCACCATTTGGTAATCGCTCAATTATCCTTGTCGGAGATTTAGGCCAACTACCACCTGTAAAAGACATTCCTTTATACGCTAGGACATCATGTGGCACTGCACTTTGGCACAACTTCGACATATTCATAAGACTTTCAACTGTTTTCCGTCAACAAGGAGCTAGCCCGTCCCAAGTTGCTTTCCGGAAAATACTTGCAAATCTTAGGAATGGAATATCTAGACTTGAAGATTGGAAACACCTAATGTCATGAACAAGTTCGTCTCTTACACATGAAGAGAAATGCACATTCGAAGAATCCATGCACCTATTCACAACAAACAACGCAGTTGTCTTGAATAATAAGAAAATTCTTAAAAAATTAAACATCCCAGTAGCGCTTTTCTCTGCGGAACAACAAAGGCAGAAAACTCCTACTACAACAGAAGATGAGCATCTGCCTGCAAAGGTGCTCTTATGCAATGAACAAAAAGTTATGCTCACCAGCAACTTATGGGTACATGCAGGCCTCATCAATGGCACGCTTGGGAAGGTCATCTCAATATTTTATTCAATTGACTCAAAGCCCCCAGCATTACCATCCTTTGTGGTTGTTGACTTTAGACAATACAAAGGAACACCGTGGGACATTTCACACCCAACATATGTACCCATTCCTCCCATCACAAGGGGTACACGCCGTCAGATACCACTTCAAATGGCATGGGATTTAACGATACACAAGTCACAAGGAATGACATTAGACAAAGCAACAGTGGACATCGGCACCAGAGAACGCTAAGGGCTAACATTCACTGCAATTTCAAGAGTGTGGTCACTAGCAGACATACACATCAATCCAGCATTCCCATTCTCCCGCATTGCATAAATGCACAAGAATCCATATCTTAAGTGTAGACAGCAAGAGGAATCATTCCTTGCATCAAAATCTATTCAGGATAATACACTTTAGCCAATCGTACAACCTATCTTCCAGAATTACCCACATGGTAAACACCACTCACTACATAACCAAGTTTCACATAGATTTGCTTGCTATTACATTTAGTTTCATATGATTTTATACTCATTTGGAATCGTTTAATTTATTTTGAATATTCAAACAAAATCGTCAAACATATTCATTGTCACTTACAATGTTTCCTTTTTGGATGGCAACAGGTATGGATACATGCTACCTACGAAGATTGTATGAGTGTTGCGAAGAAATTCAGCAACAGGAACTTACGTTACAAGATATGTAGACAAGGATCTTGCCACAACAATCAATGCCACTTTACCGTTTGCGCCCAGCCATTAAGTTGTTAAAGAAAATAAGGAAAATACTTAAGATAACAATTCACATCCATAAAAGTGATGCACACAGGCAAATGCGCCATCAATTGCAGGAACAGCTCGCACAATATGGCACCACAATAAACACTAACTGGTGTTGCTGATGCCATGGCCCATCATGCATATATGATTAGCTGCTCATTCTCACTTAAATCTCTACATGATAGAATACTTTTATTGTACATATGTTTAGAAGCCAACGAATACTTTCATTGTATATATGTTTAGTTATAACTTACCAAACACATCTCTATGTGTAGAGTGACTTTTCCCTGTCGACTTTAGGGTCTTCAGATTATTATGGATGTTGAGCGTTTTAGCTCTGGCCGGAACCAAACTCTTTTGTTTTGTTCTCGTTTTGTTAAGATCTATTTATGAAATTCATGGAATTACAGTGTTTAAATTTCTCTTCATAATTTACAGTGGTTATATTCTCCACTGAGTTTTGTATGGCTGTGAACGTAATCAGTAAATAGGTTGGGCGTTATCCTTTTCCTTGTAGTATACATATATGCATTTTGGTATTTTATGGCTAAACACTTAGTTTGAAATAGTTCTGCAATCAAATCTTGCATGTTGGGCATGTAAATAATTCCATTTATGAAATCACAAAGGAATCTACCCTAATTTTACATTGTACCATTTTAGTTTACACACGCATTAATCAATTCAGCTGAAGTTTTCCCTCTGGCATTGGACAATTGTGGACTCTCAAAAAGTTTCAGACCAGTCACAACAATATATCAGGGACTACCCTAGTGGAACTTACTAACTTATCCTCACTGTCGTGGCTTTCTATTTATCACAATATGTTGTATGGGGAGCTTCCAAGAACGATAATATTATGGAAAGGTCTTTCTCAGCTTAACCTTGCCAACAACTAGATCACATGATCAATCACTGTGTCACTTGGGATGTTGCCTGTTCTTAATAGCCTTGACCTCTCAAACAATTTGCTTTCAGGGGAAATACCCCTTGAATTAGATAATCTCAAGTTGAGCTTTCTTAATGTGTCTGGCAACCACTTGTCTGGCTCTGTCCCTGTTGGTTACAATAATCTGGCATATGATGAAATTTTTCTTCACAATCCAGGCCAGTGTGGAGCTGGACCATTAAGCCTTCCTTCATGCTTCCATGCATCTGAAAATCATAGACATAGGGTATTGATTTCGGTTATTGTTGTGGCCATAGTAGTCTGCTTGATTGGTATAGGTTTCCTCCATAAGAGACACAAGATTTTCGTGCAGGTTAAAACAAGTACAGAGTCTTGGAAACTCACATCCTTTCACATGGTTGACTTTGAAGTGTCAGACATTCTGAATGGATTGACAGAGTATCATGTTATTGGAAGTGGAGATGTTGGCAAAGTGTACAAGGTGGCATTGGAAAATGGTAATATTGTTGCTGTGAAAATGTTTTGGAATAACGAGAACCCACGATCTGTCTAAGAAAAGAGATTAGGAATACCAACGTTGTAAAGCTGCTTTGCTGCATCTCTGGTTCGGATTCTAAGTTGTCAGGAAAGAAATTGATTGTGGTGGACAGGTAAAAAAGAATAAACAGAGGGTTTTTATTTCCCTTTTAGAGGCTAGATCTTCAAGGTAGAGATGTTCAGTGTTGGGCTTCTCGTGTCCATTTATGCTTACTTCTCCTCTGTTCTAAAGAGATGATCAACTATTTGGTGAGTGATACTTTGGGCATCTGTAACTTTGTAATATCTATCAATCTGCCCGAGGCGAACCTGGGACCTCTCTATGGCAGATCTCTGCACTATTGATGTGGACTAAGAGGAGAATATATGCACGAAAACCCCATGGTATGCTTGACTGGCTGTAACTGTCAAAATACAATAAATAATGTTCTCAAAGTGCATGCACGCAGGACTAATCTGGAAAATATCAAAGATCTATAACGTTCCAGCCATGTAAATAGATGTTGATAACAATGAAAGCAAGTGTGTAGCATTGTAAATAAATAGA
The DNA here is from genome assembly GCA_031772625.1 of Pinus tabuliformis. Lineage (NCBI taxonomy): Eukaryota > Viridiplantae > Streptophyta > Pinopsida > Pinales > Pinaceae > Pinus > Pinus tabuliformis. Next base: position 1,451,016,159 of record CM062816.1, read on the forward strand.
AAGGATCTTTTATAGATTGAAGGATTAGTTTTCTAGTTTGAGTTTGACATGTTTTTGGCCTTTGTGTCTGTAAAATGCATTTGGTGCTTTTATGTTCAGTGGGGGATGAAAGGATATGCGTAGCATTGTAAATAGGTAGATCATATAGCGAATTATGTACAGAGTGATCAATTTTCTTGCTGAATTTAACATGCTTTTAGCCATTTTGTTTCTAAAGTGCATTAGGTTCTCCCACGTTCAGTGTTGCTATGCAGATAGACTCTAGATTCACTAAAGAGTTTAGGTACAAGAAGTGAGGTGATGAGATGGGATTTGTACTAAGTTCAAATCTAATTTCATTAAAGAATTTATGGACTGTAAATAGGGTTATGGGACTTATATTAATTTACAAATTGAGGTTTTTCAATGGCCATGCCTTTGAGTAAACTTGTAACCCATGTATGGAATCTAGACAGCGGATTGAATGCAGTGAACATAAACAAATAACCTGGTTCTGGACAGTCTAATCTGGTTCTAGACAGTGTATTAAATGCATTGAACACAAACAAATACCTTGAAAGAACCTCGTTCCAGAGTATGATCTGGTTCTAGACAGTGTATAGAATGCATTGAACATAAACTATTAACCTGAAATAACCTGGTTTGATGTCTATGCTCATCATGATAGTGCAAGGATTCATAGATGAGTATACTTAAATAGTTAGTTTGATATATATGTTAAACATGGTAATGCAAGGGTGCACATATTCAATTAGTTGGTTGAACTCTGCTTTAACTGTAAACCTAGATGAATCTATTTCGGTATGAACTAAATCCATATTCAATCGACTCTCAAACTAATTCTGTATAAACTTTACTTGAGATTGTTGAGCTTCTATGGCTGCTTTTATCATTCATGAGCATCACATCACCTCACTGCCTGCCGTGTGACATTCATGTGAATAGTAAACCATCAAAGGACACACCAGCTGGTAGGAGAAGAGGATTAAGTACATTGAATGGAAATGGATAACTAGGTTCCATATTTATGTAATTATCTGCCCTTATCATTCATCAGCATCATGTCACCTCACCGTTTGCCATATGACATTCATATGAATAGTAAACCACACGAGTGAGTGGCATGAGGATTAAGTACATTAAATAGAAATGGATAACAAGGTTTGATATTTATGTGAAGCATGATAATGCAAGGATGCATATTTTAAGAGGTTTAAATACATTGAATATAGGTATATAGGTATAAGAATACAATAAGTATTGGTTTAAAAATATTATAATTTGACTTTCTAATCACACTATTCAATTACGGGGCCTACCTTATTTCCATCTGGTTATGGTTACCGAGATACACGCAATGGTAAATGTTGACATAAACCAAGTAAATAATATTACGGGGCCTACCTTATCTCCATCTGGTTATAGTTACCGAGATGAGAGAATGAGTTAAAAACATGGATCGATGGGAGTGATTGTCAGTTGAGAGGAAATAAGACTTGCAGGCACCACTTGTGGTGCAAAGGCCTGAGAGCAATAAATGCCACCAGGACAATTAAGGTTAAACACCTGCATACGAGAGTTAATTATTACATTACATATGTTATATTAAAATATAAAAATGAGTAATAAATATATTAATTTTAAAAATCAATTACTTATTAAAAAAATATTTTATATACAAGTTGGTTATATAAGCAATTGCATTACTTCTTTTAAGAAGATTTCCCAAATATGAATTTATAATGAGTTTCAAAATTTTAATAATATTAATTTTCATAATTAATTAAAATATTTTTATTAAAAATAATAATAATAATGTTTAGGAAAAGCATCTTACAATTAGTTAATGTTTTAGTTGTAGTGTCAACCAACAATGTAAGTGATTTGTTTTAATATTTGCAAATCGCAAATTTCTCCGTTTTTCATTTACCATGTAAAACGGTGTAATTTACTTTTTATTTAAAAAATAAGTGTGTTTCCAATAATCTATTGAGTTTTAAGAATGAACGCGTTTTAAACTTAATATATTGATATGAATGGTTTGGTTTTGGTTTTGTTGTTTTAGTATCAAATGTGCCGGTACGGGATGGTCATTGTGGTTATTGTCTTGGTCACTAGCGAGCTTTGTATATGCTTGAGTATCTGTAGAGGTTTCTTCCTTTTAATAATCCTATCGGCCTCTCTTTGTACCTTTTGAGACAATTGCTAGCTTAATAGCATTGTAATATAAATTTCACGTACCCATATTTTTTCCCAAACTAGATTTAATAGACAATAGACGATGTGAGGAAATAAAAATATTTTAATCAAATCATATTTTAAAATATTAGTTTATTATATTATAACATATCAGACTAATAAATTAAGCTAATTACATGATAAAATGATCCGCAATATTTGTTTAATAACATTGTAACGCAATATTCGTTTAATAACATTGTAATATAAATTTTGTGTATGCATTTTGTTTTTCTAGACTAGATTTAATTTTAAAGGAAATAATATTTATAAATAAAAATGTAATTTCATAACTATAAATTTTTTAATGGATTCGATCCTATATGGTTTAAAAAATAATGGTGAATTTGACAGTTATTTTTCACTAACTTTAAATCATTTTAATTTTTTTTTTATTAACCTGCAGCAATTTACTGTTAAATAATTTCCAGACCAATTTAATGGATGCCCTAATATCATATATTTATCCTCCACATTTAAAATCTTAAGTGCTTGGTATTTTCTCCATTAACTCACCAGCTCCAGCATTTCAAATAAATATGTGATTCCACTTTATGTGATTTTCTTTGCGAAACCCTCAACTAACTTTTAAGATTTTACACTAATATACAATTGCTATTTTTTTATTATTTCCATATAATTATTATTATTTCCATATAATTATACAAATTAGAGGTGCTATCAAGTATATTATTAATGTAACAATAATATTTATTTTAATTTTATATTAATATTGATGTTGTTAATGATATTATTAGTAATATTTAATAATATTATTATTAACATTATTTAATAATAGTCAATAATGGTCCATCTTTATGGTTAACGTTGTCAATATTTAGAGTATGGTCAAAATAGTCATTAATGGTCAACTTTACTCTTAATATTGTGATGCCGCAATGGTACAGAAATATTACCAATGTTTCAATGTTATGTTACAACCATATTATATAATAATAAAACAATGGTCAACTATGATCAAACGTTGCATTGTGACAAAGATTGTGTCTATAAGAAAATAAACCATGGTCAACCATGTTCAACCATGTTTATTTTATGGTTATTAATATTTATCTTACGGTTTATATACCTTGGGTATATAATTCATTCATTTTCAGTATTAATCCTTTTGGCTTATTAGTCCCTTGGATTTATAATATCAATCCCATTGGTTTATTAATCCAAGGGTTTGTATTCCTAGGGTATAATATTATTCATATTGTTTATAATATTAATGTTATGGTTTAATATAAATCCCTTATGTTTATCATCATCTTCAACCATGGTCCAACGTCACATTACGCCAAAGATTGTCTCAATATGAAAATCAACTATGTTCAACCATCATCAACCATCATCAATCATGGTCAACCATGGTCCAACATCACAATGTGGCAAAGATTGTCTCATTATGAAAATCAACCATGGTCAAGCATGGTCACCCATGTTCAATCATGCTCAAGCATGACCAACTGTGGTCCAACGTCGCACTGTGACAAAGATTGTCCCAATAGGAAAATTAATCATGGTCAACCATCCTAACTCACGCCCAATCATGGTCAACTGTGGTCAATCATGGTCAACCATGGTCAATCATGATCAATCACAATCAATCATGGTAAACCATGGTCAATCATGGTCAATATGAAAATCTACCATGGTCAACAATGGTCAATCATGGTCAACCATGGTCCAGTAACACATTATGACAAAGATTGTCTCAATATGAACATCAACCATGGTCAACCATCGTCAGCCAATGTCAACCATCGTCAACCAATGTCAACCATCGTCAACCAATGTCAACCATCATCAACCAATGTCAACCATGATCAATCATGGTCAACCATGGTCCAATGTCGCATTGTGACAAAGATTATCTCAATATGAAAATCAACCATGGCTAATCATGGTCAAGCATGGCCACATTATGATAAAGATTGTCTCAAGGTCCAACGTCATATTGTGATAATCATGGTCAATCATGGTAAACCAATGTTCAACATTGCAATATGACAAAGATTATCTCAATATGAAAATCAATCACGGTCAACCATGGTCTAACATCGCATTGTGACAAGATTGTGTCAATATGAAAATAAGCTATTGTCAGTCCTGGTCAAACATGATTGCTTTAGTGTTTATAATATTTATCTTAGGGTTTAATCCTTTTGTATTAATCCTTTCTATTTATTAATCTAAGGTTTCATATTCCTAGGGTATAATATTGTTCATAGGGTTTATAATATTAATCATAAGGTTTAACAGAAATCCCTTGGGTTTATAATTATGGTCAACCATGGTCCAATGTCGCATTATGACAAATATTGTCTCAATATGAAAATCAACCATATTCAACCATCATCAACCATTGCCAAACATGGTCAGTCATGGTCAACCATGGTCCAACATCACATTGTGATAAATATTGTCTCATTATGAAAATCAGCCATGGTCAACCATGGCAAGTAATGTTCAATCATGGTTAACCATGATCAACCATGGTCCAATGTCACATTGTCACAAAGAGTGTCTCAATACGAAAATTAATTATGGTGAACTAGAGTCAATATTGGTTAACCATGGTTAGTCATGGTCAACCACGGTCAATCATGGTCAATATGAAAATCGACCACGCCCAACCATGGTCAATAAGAATGGTCACATTTTGACAAATACTATCTCATGGTCCAACATCACATTGTGACAACCATGGTCCAATGTCACATTGTGACAAAGATTGTCTTAATTTTAAAATGAACCATGGTCAACCATGGTCAAATAAGTTCCAACATCGCATTGTGAAAACAATTCTCTCAATATGAAAGTCAATTATGGTCAACCATTGTCCAACGTTGCATTGAGACAAAGATTGCGTCAATATGAAAACAAATCATGGTAAACCATGTTTGTTTTAGGGTTTTATCTTAGGGTTTATAGACCTTGGGTTTATAATCCCTTCAGTTTTTAGTATTAATTGTTTTTGTTTATTAATCTCTTTGATTTATAATATCAATCCCTTAAGTTTATTAATATAAGGGTTGAGTTTATTAATCTAAGGGTTCATATTCCTAGGGTATAATTTTGGTCATTGTCTTTATAAGATTAATCCTAGGGTTTAATATAAATTACTTGGGTTTATAATATTGTCAACAATGTTCAACCATGGTCAAACATCATATTGTGACAAAGATTGTCTCAATATGAAACTCAACCAAGTTGAACCATTGTCAACCCTGGTCAATCATGGTCAAACGTGGTCCAAAATCATATTGTGATAAATATTGTCTCATTATGAAAATCAACCATGGTCCAACATCGCATTGTGACAAAGATTATCTCCTTATGAAAATCAATCATGGTCAACCATGTTCAATCTCGCTCAACCATGGCCAATCATAGTCAATATGAAAATCAAAATCAACCATTGTCAATCATGGTCGACCATGGTCCAATGACACATTCTTACAAAGACTATCTCAATATGAACATCAATCATTGTCAAAAACCATCAACCATGGTCAATCATTTTCGACCATGGTCCATTGTCACATTTTGAGAAAGATCATATCAATATGAAAATAAACCATTGCAAATAACCACGATCACATTGTGACAACCATGGTCATCCATAGTCAACCATTGTCAACCATGGTACAACGTTGCATTGTGAAAAAGATTATCTCAATGTGAAAATAAACCATGGTCAACTATGGTCAACCATTTTTGTTTTAGGGTTTAAAATTTTATCTTAGGGTTTATATTCCTTTCATTTATAATCCCTTCTGTTTTTAGTATCAATTCTTTCATTTTATTAGTTCCTTGGGTTTATAATAGCAATACCTTTGATTTATTAATATAAGGGTTCATATTCCTAGGGTATAATATTATTCATATGGTTTATTGGTCCTCGATTTTGATCAATTTTTCTTATTAAAAATCCACTTAAATTCCATCATATTCCACTTTATATCATCCATATATGCCTTAATTTGACCTTATTATGCATATTTAGGTAATTAAATTATGTTTTTCAATTTTTAGATATTTTTGTAAAAATTTGGTTTTAAGAGCATTTTTGGACAGAACTGAAAATTCCCGTAATAGCTTCATTAAAGTGATATATGTAGGATACCTAGGCTCGAGTTGGATACATATTTTGAAGTCTTAGGAACCAAGGATGGATGAACAACTATTGGCTCGGTCAAAATGAGAAAATACAAGCCCAGTCAAAGCTGGTCAAACATGACCTATCACCCAGAAATCCCTATTAAAAAGGAACAATTTTAGTTTTTTTTGGAATTTTTCCAAATTTCTTGTAACTAATGGATGTCTTTGACACGATGAAGTGGGATAACATTAATGATGGTTTTTTCAGACTTTTTAGCTTATTGGGTTACCATTTTGCCTATTTAAATATAGGCATTCATAGTTAGAAGTATGTAGACAAACTTTTTTTTTTGAGATAATTGAAGACAAAAATTTTTCTTCATGGTTCCTTTCTGTTTGCTTGAGTGAATGAGTTGTTGTAGCTGAATATTTTAACAGTGTATCGGCAAGGTTGAAGGGCCCCCATCCAAGCTAAGTACACTTTGTGTATCATGTCTATATTTGTGCATATGCTAGTTTGATTTTCCATGTTCATAATATTCATTTTTTTGTAAATAATTTTAGATATCTTTAATATGAATTTATTTTATGAAATGTGTTAAGTGAATATTTCTTCTTTTAGTGAATATATTGAATGTGGTAGGATAACTAGATCTCCTTGAGGGAGCCTCTTCTCCGTGAGCTGAAACTAAGATGGAACAAGATTCACTTCTTTCAAGTTTTCCTAGATTAAGTTTTTATACCTTCATTACATTATTTCTTTCTTACTTAGATATTGGAAATGTTATTATAGAATTTCTGAGGGAGAACAACCAGGTTTCTTTGAGAGAGCCTCTTCCTTGTTTTTCTAAAATAACCTAAATTCATTGACCAATAATGTATGTTTTTATGGAATAGATTTAGATAGTTTTTACTTGAGTTGTGAGAAGTAATTTATAATATGTATTTTCATTCTTAGAATGATTTATATTTGTAATATGCACTTCTTTTTTCATAACTAATCCCTACATTAGTTTTTATCCAAATGTCCATAAATTGTGCTTTGCTTCTAAGATTATCAACCTGGATTGATAATAAAATACATGTCTTAATTTACACAATAAATTGAGCTGATATTTTTTACGCCGTTGTCGGAGAAGCATATTCTCGATATAACTAATTACGAAGATTATTTAAAAAAAAAAACATACAAAAATATAGATATGATTTTTCATTATGGTAATTTATGCCTAGGTATAGAGATGAAAAGGGTAAATACGTAAAACAAGACCCCCCAATTACTAAACCATTGGTAGAAGCAGGTCTGCTTCCATTTGTGTTAACTACACCAATTGCTGAAAAACCAACTTGGGGAGAGTTAGAGGAAAAACAACGTTCAGGACAAAAGTTAAATCTTGTAGAAAGACAAACTTTGTTAGCTTATGAAGTGAAAAGAAGACAAAAACAAATAGAAATACCTTCCATAGGAAAACAAAAAGAAACAAGAAAACAAATTTATCAACCCATTCTTGAACAAATAGATCAACCTATTTTTGAAAGCAAATAACAAGTTGAATCTCAAATTTCTATTGAAACGTTTGAAACTACTGAAAAGGATATGGTAGAAGAAGGGCAAGGATCTACTATCCTCACTCTTGAACAAAGGTTAGAATATGAGAAACAACAAATTAATGGCAAAGGAGAAGAGAAGAAGAAGCCAGAAGAGAAGTAGAAAGGAAAAGAGAGGAAGATCTCAAAAGAGAATATGATCATACAAGAAGACAAGATGAAGAAAATGATGAAGAAGCTACTTTTGGATTTCCAATTGTAGATACTAGAGAAATTCTAGGAGAAGTAAAAATGAAGAATAATCCACCTTCAGTTTTACCAAACTTCTATGGAATATCTACTGAAGATCCTGATTCTTTCATGTTCAGATTTGACATCTTATGTAGAAATTATGGTTACACTGATGATACACATAAGCTCCATCTTTTTCCTGCTAATCTTAAAGCAACTGCATTAAAATGGTTTATTGGATTATGAGAACACTCTATCACTTCTTGGGATGAAATGAAGAAATTTTTTCTTAAGAAATATCAAGTCTATTGCAGGCCTAGAGATTCAAAAGAGGATATTTTTAGAATGTCTCAACAAGAAGATGAGAGTTTGGAGGAATATTTGGAATGATTCCTTTACAACCTACAAAATCCAAACAACGTTCTCTAAATCTTGATACCATTAGAACACTTTTTCTTAAAGGAATAAGAGATGAGTATCTTGATATTATGAATGTAATGGGTAAAGGAGATATTTCATACATACCATTTGATGAAATAGTTGAACTATGTCAAAAGTACTCTAGAGGAAGATCCAAAATAGGGAAAAGAGATGTAACTTCTAGAGCTTCCAAATCTGCAGCAGGAGGAGTGACAAGAGTAGAAATAGGGAGTTTGTTAGAAAACTTTAAAACAGATCTTTTGAGTACCTTAGGAACACAAGTTGATGTATTAAAAACAAAGAAGAAACAACAACAAGAAGAAAAAACAATGTCAATCTTTTGTCCTAAGTGTAGGAAGAAGCATCTTTACGAGAATGTCCTTTGGATAATATACATGTTTGTGGACTATGTACAAAAAATCATGTTACAGACAATTGTCTAACATTAAAAGATTTGCAAGAAATTCAAATAGAAGAAACTCAAGGATTTTATTATATGGCACCAAGAAGAGCTTGGAAACCATGCTTTGGAGGAACATCTCAACAATTTCCTCAACAAATTCCACAAAATTTTCAATATCAGAATTCATGGAATACTCTTATGCCATGGCACGTTTGGCCTCCTCAGCAAAACCAAAACCAACCTTCACAAAGATGGTGAGGATATTATTATGGATCCCAACCTCCTCAACAATTTTATCCTCAACAATATCAATCATATCCATCATATCAACAACCATACCCTCAACAATCATTTCCAATCAACAATTATAGAAATCCACTCAATCAAATCCATTTACACAACAATCAATGTATGCTCAAACTGAACCTCAACATCTTCACTATTGAGATTTTCAGTTTTATTAAAATAGGCAAAAATCTCAGTAGGTGAGAACAATAAGATTGAGTTGCTATATTAGCTCTATTTTGTTGGGAGAGAGTTAATGCAACTTATATCTGTTGTAAGAGGATTTATGAGGCAGTTAGATTCTCTTGGCTATAAAACAGGTGTCCATACGGATTGGTGTGTGTGTGAGCGTTTGAGAGGAAATTGATTCTCTCGTAATCTCTTGTTTAGATAATAAGATTACCGATGCCTATGTTTGGTGGACGTAGCCCAGAATGGTTGGGTGAACCACGTTAAACTTTGTGTCTTCTGTGTATGGTTTATTTTTGTTGTTGTTGTCTCTAGTTTTTTGCTGCACACTGATTGCTCCAACAAGTGGTATCAGGGCATGTTGGAGGCATGGCGCAGTGGAGGAGGTCCTGTGTGTAACATGGCGTGGCGGTGGTGTTAACGTGGTCCTGCTGTTGGAGCGTGGCGGTGGTGGTCCTGCGTGCCCTATTTGGTTGAACGCTAGTTGGTGTGCAGTGTTACAACGTTCACTTATGTACAGCGCAAGACTGTAAACCACATAGCGCAGGCCTTTGAATTGTGAATGTTTTGAAGTGTTGTGCGTGGGACAGATTCCAGGGATAGCCTCCAGAGGCTGCGAAGGGTGCATATGCCATGAATCCAATGTGGATCTGTGCGTATACAATATAATATATATTATATGATAAATAAACCCGCGTCATTTATTAGTTGATTGAACTGTGGGTGATAGTCGTATCATATAGTTAAACCATCTGTGGATTTGGCATGCCGCGTTATGAAGATTTGTCATTCGTATAGCTGCCATTTGTGCGTATAGTTCTGCAGCGTGAAAACCATTTATCCCTCAAGTGTTTGGATCGAACTGCAGTGCGACAACAATTCCCCCAGCACGTGATTGGAACATATTGGTGTGTAATAATAGAATCTGCAGCAAAAACCAAAAAAAAAATTGCGGTTGGCACGTTTCTCTTATGAACAGTCGCGCCAGAGAGCTAATTGGCGTGGTCCCAAAGTTGATAAGCGCACCAACGTGCTAGGAACTTAATAGGCGCGGAAACTAAAGGTAAAATCACGCTTGCCTTACACCATTTTTTAGTTGGCGCGGACCGTCAGTTGATCAGCAAGCGCCAAGTTCATTTTATCTTTTGCTACGCGCCAATACGGTTACACTATTTGTTAATTCTAATTTGAAATGCAAACAGAAAAGGGTTTTTTAAATATAAAGTAACGGAAATATAAGGCATTGGCGGTTTTTTATTTATTAATTTCTTTTATGTAAAAGTTGGATTTGGAGATTGTTTGTTTTAAATGAGATGGCGAAAACTCAGAGTGCCCGATTTGAAATCGAGAAGTTTAATGGCAAAAACAATTTCGAGATCTGGAAGGTAAAGATGCATGATCTGCTGGTACATCAAGGCGTGGCGAAGGCGTTGTTAGGTAGATGCAAACTACCGTACCCCGTGATAGATGATGAATGGAATGAGTTGGATGGAAGAGCCTTGAGCGGTATCCGACTGTGTTTGGTTGATGATGTTTTATTTAACATCGTGTCAGAGAAGACTGCTGCTGGTTTGTGGACGAAGTTGGAGAAGCTGTATATGACAAAATCCTTGACAAATTAGATTCTCCTGAAGCGACAGCTATACAGATTGCGAATGAAGGAAGGTACTTCCACTACTGATCATTTGAATGTTTTTAATACTCTAATGGTGCAATTAGAAAGCATAGAAGTAAAATTTGAATCCGAGGATAAATCCATAACTTTATTGTGCTCGTTACCTAAGTCGTGGGATCATTTTGTTACTTCTATAAGTCTTAGTTCATCCGAAACCATTGAATTTGATGATGTCGTCGGAGCTTTGTTGTCCGAGGAGACCAGGAAGCGGTCGAATGCTAACACCTCTACATCAGAGGCAATGATGGCTAGAGGTCGTTCTAGAGAAAGACACTCTGGTAAGCACAACGATTCATGTTCAAAGTAAAAAGGGAAGAAGAGTAAAGTAAAGTGCTGGTTCTGCGGCAAATCAAGGCACTTGAAGAAGGATTGTTGGAAGCGACAACAAACTTCTAAAGAAGCTGTTGGCATTATGAGATAAGTGTTGTCCTTGATGGCAAACCACACTGATGAGAAATCATAGTGCAGAAGGACAGCAGCAAGGAATTGATGATCAGACTATAAGAAGAAGAGAAAGTTCATACGCGCAGGTTCATTAAGCCCAAGTCACGTATACACGCTAGTTCACTATATACCAAGTCGCGTGTATACGCAGGTTCGCTATATACCAAGTTGCGTGTACACGCAGGTTGGCTTCAATAAAAGAGCGTGTATGTGGAAAACTTATCTTTGGTCCGTGGCGGTTATTCCTTGGAAGTTGTGCCTATGGTTTTGGACCATGGTGTCTCGACGGATGTGTTGATCCCTAGTTTTGAAGTTGATGGTATTGGATTTCTATGGTTTTGGCCCGTGGTATTGAGCAAGGCCTAAGGCTATATAAGGAGAAGAAGATCATTAGGCAAATGTATCTGAAATGTCTTGAATATCTGATGAAGTATTGGATCCAGTATGCAGGTTATGGGTTGATGATGCATTGCTTGATCTGAGCTAAGGAGAGATCTCACTAGTTGATAGAGAACAAGATCTAAGGAGAGATCGGGATCAAATGGTTTGAAATGAAATATCTTTATATGGTTGATTATGCTTATTCTAGATCTGCATACTGACGCAAATAACGTTCTATAAGTGTTATAGTATGATTGATGTCTGGTACGGCTGCAAAGTTATAAGGAAATATTTTTAGATCTGTACGCGGGTTGACCTTGGAAAAAGAGCGTATACACGCAGGTTGGGTTCATCCAAGTAGCGTGTACATTGTAAAGTTTGATATTTGAAGTTGCAGATGTGTCTGATGGTTATTGCAGAGTTCTGTGTCTGCTCTGTGTTCTGGTGACTGTGTTGTTGACAGAGTTTCAGTGTTTCAGTGGTTCAGTGATTAATGATGCAGGTTGTACTACAAGGTGATTGCCTTATGGATCCAGTATGAAAATGTATGAAACGTGGTCCCGGGTAGATCGTAGGCCGGCACCTACGTACTGGTAAACATATCAGCCAGTACAAGAGCAAGGGGAGTAAAGGTTGGAGCATTCTGTAGGTAGGCACCTACGTACTAGTAAATGGATCGGCTAGTACAAGAGCTAAGAGGATTGTAGCCCTCTGCAGGTTGTAGCATGCGTGCTCGTAAAGGACTGCACCAGTACATTGTAAAATAAGTTTCTTATTAAAGAAGAAAGAGACGAATTGCAGCAGGTGGTTTTCACCCTCCTTATATCATGGTGTTCATGTGTGTGGCTTTTGTGTGATGATCTGTTCTGTTATACTGCACCTGTTTACTGTTAATATGGTTAATAATGTTCTGATGCATTTACTGAAGATAAGCTAACTGAATCATAAGATCTCTTGATATACGCTAGTTGCAATAAACACAGTAGCGTGTACACGCGGGTTCACTTAACTGAAGTAGCGTATATGTTTCTAAGTATGAAATGAAAAAGTTTTATTGATCTGATAATACTAATTCACCCCCCCCCTCTCAGTATTATTTCCAACAGAAGCTTCATCTACAGAGAAGAAGGAAGCAAATACGACCGATACAGGTTTAGCATTTGGTTCAGGTATGAGCGACAAAGTCTTATCAGTTAATTTGTCAAATCATGATCAACATTGGTTGTTAGATTCCGGTGCATCAAACCACATGTGTATTCATAGAGACTGGTTTAAGACGTATAGATCAGTGAATGATGGAGTCGTGTACATGGGTAATGATGTCACATCTAATATTGTGGGAATAGGAAGTATACAGCTGCAAATGTTTGATGGGACAACCAAAATGTTAACTAATGTAAGACATGTACCAGATTTAAGGAAAAATTTAATTTCACTGGGGGCACTTGACACAAATGGATATAAAACTGTCATTCAAGGTGGAGTAATGAAAATTTACAAAGGTATTTTACTAGTAATGAAAGCTAAGAAAGTAGGAAATTTGTTTCAGTTAGAAGGAAGAACAGGGTCAGTTCATGTGTCTACTGTGTCTGAACATGACAGTAGTTCCATTCGCCTATGGCATCAAAGGTTGGGCCATATGGGCGAAAGAGGGTTAAAAATTTTGGCTGATCGCAAGTTACTTCCTAATCTAAGGTCTGGAAAGTTAGATTTCTGTAAACATTGTCTGTTTTGCAAACAAAGTAAACAAAAGTTTAAAACAGGCAAACATACTAGTAGAGGAATACTTGATTATATCCATTCAGATGTTTGGGGTCCAGCACCTACAACCTCGTATGGTGGCTCGTCATATTTTGTATCGTTTATTGATGAATTTTCTAGGAAAGTGTGGGTATACATGTTGAAAAGGAAGTCTGATGTTTTTACAGTTTTCAAGTAGTTTAGAGCATTGGTAGAAAACATCATAGGTAGAACTATAAAATGTTTAAGAACTGACAATGGTGGTGAGTTTACCTCCAAGGAGTTTGAAAAATATTGCAAGGATGTAGGGATCGAGAGACATAAGACTACTATTTATACTCCTCTGCAAAATGGAGTTGCTGAACGCATGAACAAGACTCTTTTGGAGAGAGCAAGGAGTATGCTGAGTAATGCTGGTTTGCAGAAGGAGTTGTGGACAGAAGCAGTGGCTACAACTTGTTATGTGATAAATCGGTCACCATCGACAGCGATAGGTTGTAAAATTCCTCAAGAGGTATGGAAAGGATAAATCGGTCACCATCGACAGCGATAGGTTGTAAAATTCCTCAAGAGGTATGGAAAGGACACCCTTGTGATTACTCTAAACTCAGAGTATTTGGTTGTGATGCATATGCTCTAGTACCTAAACATCAACGAACTAAATTAGATCCGAAATCAAAAAGGTATATCTTTGTTGGGTATGGTGATGGAACAAAGGGATTTAGATTGTGGGATCCTACTACCCGCAAAATCATCATCATCAACAGAGATGTAAAGTTCGATGAATCCTCTCTTGTACAGTTAGATGTAGATAATAAATTGAAACAGGATGATGTATCTGATTTTCAGCACATTCAGTTTGACAACACTTCTAATGATAGTCATGATGACCATAGTTCAGATTCTAGTCATGAACAGGTTTCAGAATCAGATTATGAACAGGGTTCAGATGTAGGTCATGAATAGGTCTCAGATGGTGATCATGAAGAAGTTCCTACAGATGGTAGTCAGCCAATTGTGGAAGCACCGGAAACATCCTTAAGGAGGTCTACAAGGATCAAACGCCCTCCGAGAAGGTATGATGATTATGTTACTTCAGTTGCTTTGACCGCTAACAATGATGAACCTTTGTGTTATCAGGAAGCCGTAGAAGGTTCAAACAGTGACAAATGGAGAGCAGCCATGAAGGAAGAAATGATGGCCTTAGGTAAGAATGGCACATGGGATCTGGTTGAACTTCCCAAAGGTAGGAAAACTGTGGGATGTAAATGGGTTTTCAAGGTGAAACGGGGTGTGAATGATACAGAGGACAGATACAAAGCGAGGCTGGTTGCAAAAGGGTTTTCTCAGAAAGCAGGCTTAGACTTTCATGAGATATTTTCACCAGTTGTTAAAATAGTTTCAATTAGAATTGTGTTAGCGTTAGTTGCTTTGCTTGATTTAGAATTACAGTTACTAGATGTTAAGACTGCTTTTTTACATGGAGATTTAGATGAGGAAATTTATATGGAACAACCGGAAGGGTTTGTTCAGCATCACAATAAGAAATTTGTCTACAAGCTCAATAAGTCGTTGTATGGTCTGAAGCAGTCGCCTAGACAGTGGTACAAGAAATTTGATTCTTCAATGTTGAGTCAAAAATATATAAGAAGTGAATATGATCATTGTGTTTACTTTAAGCAGTTAAGTAATGGCATGTTCATTATCTTAGTGTTTTATGTTGACGATATGCTTTTAGTAAGCAAAAGCATTGAAGAAATCAACAAGTTAAAGACTCAGATGGCAAGGACATTTGATATGAAAGATCTAGGAGCAGCAAGACAGATTTTGGGCATGGAGATTTTCAGAGACAAGAGAAATGGTAAGCTGTGGCTATCACAACAGAAGTATATTGAGAAAATACTTGTGAGGTTTGGTATGAACAATGTGAAGCCTGTGTCAGTCCCTTTAGCTTCCCATTTTAAGCTTTCTTCCAGTTTATGTCCTAATACAGATGAAGAAAAGGATTATATGTCTCGAATTCCATATGCCAATGTAGTAGGATGTTTGATGTATGCGATGGTTTGTACTCGCCCAGATATTTCACATGCAGTTGGGGTTGTCAGTAGGTATATGGCAAATCCGGGTAAAGAACACTGCTCAGCAGTTAAATGGGTGCTTCGGTATTTGAGAGGCACAAGTAGTTATTGTATTACTTACAATAAGAGTAGTCAATCTGTTTGCGGGTATGTTGATTCTTATTTTGCAGGTGATTTGGATAAGAGAAGGTCAACTTCAGGGTATGTCTTTACTCTTGCAGGTGGAGCTATTAGCTGGATGTCAAAGCTACAAAACATTGTTGCTTTATCCACTACTGAAGCAGAATACGTTGCTGCTTCGCATGCTTGCAAATAAGCAGTTTGGCTGAAAGGTTTGCTTGGTGAGTTTGGTAGGTTACAGGACAACATCAAGTTACTTTGTGATAGTCAAAGTGCAATACATTTGGCTAAGAATATAGCCTATCATAGTAAATCAAAGCATATTCCAACAATGTACCATTTTGTAAGACAGGTTATCACTGAAAGGGGAGTCTCTCTTGAAAAGGTGCATACAAAGGAAAACTGTGCAGACATGTTCATGAAACCAGTTTTGTTAGAGAAGATGCGTTGGTGTTTGGCTTCTCTTGGCTTGCAGAAAAAATAAGTAATAAAGAAACATGGCATCAGGCTAATTGTTGTCAAGGTGGAGATTGTTGAGATTTTCAGTTTTATTAAAATAGGCAAAAATCTCAGTAGGTGACAAAAATAAGATTGATTTGCTATATTAGCTCTATTTTGTTGGGAGAGAGTTAATGCAGCCTATATCTGTTGTTAGAGGATTTATGAGGCAGTTAGATTCTCTTGGCTATAAAACAGGTGTCCATACGGATTGGTGTGTGTGTGAGCATTTGAGAGGAAATTGATTCTCTTGTAATCTCCTGTTTTGATAATAAGATTGTCGATGCCTATGTTTGGTGGACGTAGCCCAGAATGGTTGGGTGAACCATGTTAAACTCCGTGTCTTCTGTGTACGGTTTATTTTTTCTGTTGTTGTCTGTGGTTTTTTGCTGCGCACTGATTTCTCCAACATTCACCTGCCTTCTAATCAACCACCACCCAGACCAACTCAATTACCAGCCTAGCCAGTACCAAATCTGAGTAATAGAGTGGAAAGGCCAACATATAATACGGAAGAAACATCATTATTTCCTACATATTCTATTCTTCTTATACAAGATGTCCACTTAAGGTCTGGGAAAGTATTACACAAATATTCTCCACCAATTATTGAAGAACAAACTGAACAATGAGAACAATTTGAAAAATCTCTTCCAAAAAATCAAATTCAAAAAGGAAAAGCTATTGTGATTCAAAAACGACCTTATTGAGAGAGTTTAGTAGAGCAGAAAATAAAAAAAATAATTTCTTTTCCTGAATTTAATATTGTAGAATAATTACAAAATTATTATGTTAAAATTCCTTTGTTGCAAGCTATTAAGGAAATACCAATTTATAGAAAAACAATAAATGAATTATGCATTAAGCAAATTGATAGAAAGAAAAGAGATCCACCCACAATTCAAGTCATTGGCAAATTAGATAGTCTCACGTCTACAAAATCAAAAATTGAAATATACATTGATCCATGGATACCTATGGTTACCATTTCAATCAATAATTTTTCAGTTCCTAAAACTTTAATTGATCTAGGGGTTGCTATAAATTTCATGATGACAGAAACAATGAAGTATTTAAAATTGTCAAACATTTGACCTACTACTACAATTTTAGAACTAGCAGATAGATCTAAAGTTGTACTGAAAGGAATACTTGAGGACATCATTGTTTATTTATATTCATGGGAATATCCTGTACACTTTTTGATCTTACAACCAAAAACAAATTTAGGAGGCCATCCTTTAATTCTTGGCAGACCATGGTTAGCCACAACAGATGCCTTCATTGGATGTAGATCAGGAAGCATGATCATAGCACATGGAGATGATAGGAAACATATTACACTCCTCTTGGTCAATCTCCTTCTTTACTATCATGGCTTAATGATGAACAAGAAAACACTCAACCTATTTTAAGCATTGGTCAAGCCTTCAATTTTAGAGAAGAGGAAGAAGATGAGGATTTAATAGATCTATTTATCTCAAAACCTGATATTGCTTAACAGCTAACAATAACACGATATGCAACTGCAAATCATATTTTAAATCAATGCTTTCAGGAAAATTGTACTATTCAATCATTGCAGAATTCATTTGAAATAATTTTTCCTGTTACTTCAATTAACAATTCTCAAAGAAAAATTATTGAAATCAATCGAGGAAATATTCTAAATATTGGTAATAATCTACAACCATCACAATAACAACAGGTAATTGCAATATTACATAAATATTCAAAATCTTTTTTTTGGGACTATACAGACATGCAAGGAATTCATCCAAAGACATGTATTCCCCTTATCTATATTGATGATCATATCAAACCAGTAGAAAACCACAAAGAAGAATGAATACTATGATGAAAGAAATAGTGAAAGAGGAACTGCAAAAAATGTTACAAGTAGGATTCATTTATCCTATTTCAGATAGTCAATGGGTTTCACCCTTAGTTGTGGTGCCAAAGAAAAATGGAAAATGGAGAATATGTGTAGACTATGGGGAACTAAACAAGGAAACATTAAAAGATCACTTCCCATTACCATTCATTGACCACGTATTGAATTCATTAGCTAGAAATAAATACTTTTCTTTTCTTGATGGGTTTAGTGGATACAATTAGATTAAGATAGCATTAGAGGACCAAGACAAAACCACATTTACTTGTCCACGGGGAACATATGGATATACTATTTTTCCCTTTGGGTTATGTAATTCACTTGCTACTTTTCAAAGAGCAGTCCTTGCAATCTTTGTTGATCCAATTCATGAATGTGTAGAGATTTATATGGATGATTTTACTGTATATGGAAATACATTTGATGATCGTTTAAAGAATCTTGAAATTTTTTTAAAGAGATACATGGAGACAAACCTATCCCTCAACAATGAGAAATGTTTTATGATGTTAACTAAAAGGATAGTGTTGGGACACCACATTTCTTCTTCAGGAATCAAGGTAGACCCAACAAAGATACAAGTTATTGTAAACTTAATGCCACCAAAAACACAGAAATAAGTAAGAAGTTTTTTTTGGATATGCAGGCTACTACAGAAGATTTATTGAAAAGTTCAGTAAGGTAGCCTTACCCTTGTTTAAACTGCTTGCAAAAGGCATGGAGTTTCAATGGACTACCAATTTTCAAAATGCATTCGAAAAATTTAAAGAAAAATTGTTTATAGCACCCATTCTCAGAGGACCCAATTAGTCACTACCATTCCATATATCTACTGATGCATCCGATACAGCAATAGGATCATCTCTAGGACAAAAAGAAAATCAATTTAACTATGCCATCTATGTCATAAGAAGAAATTTAACTCTGGCAGAATTAAACTACACAATAACAGAAAAAGAAATGCTAGCTATTGTCCATGCAATGAATAAATTCGAGCATTATATAACAGGTTATCAAATATTTTTCCATACAGATCATTCAGCTATTAAATATCTAATGAACAAAACAATTACTAATGGTAGAATTACTAGATCGCTGTTATTAATGCAAGAATTTAATATCAGTATTTTAGATAGACTGGGAAGAGAAAAACAAGTAGCAGACTTTCTATCAAGACTTCATTCTACTGATGATCTTATGCTGGTGTCAGATAACTTCCCTGATGAACATTTATTTTCTATAACAAGTAAAACCCCATGGTTTGAAGATATAACAAATTATATATCATCTCGAATATTACCATCACATTTTACAAGCAAACATAAAAAGCAAATAATTAGAGACAATGCAAGTTACACTTGGACTAATGGAGATCTCTTATATACATGACATGATCTTATAATTAGGAAATGTATAAGAGAAGATGAAATCATTGACATTTTAAAAGCATGTCATGACGAACCATGTGGTGGTCATTTTGCAGGGAAGATGACAACATACAAGGTCTTAAATCAAGGTTACTATTGGTCGTCACTATTCAAGGATTCAAAAACTTATGCTAAAATATGTGATAGCTGCTAAAGAATAGGTAGACCTATAGTTTCAAATGAAATTCCATTATAGCCACAAGTACTGATAGAGCCATTTGCAAAATAGGCTCTTGAATTTGTGGGACCTATT
Source organism: Pinus tabuliformis (assembly GCA_031772625.1). Taxonomy (NCBI): domain Eukaryota; kingdom Viridiplantae; phylum Streptophyta; class Pinopsida; order Pinales; family Pinaceae; genus Pinus; species Pinus tabuliformis. The sequence continues at coordinate 1,451,036,093 of CM062816.1, forward strand.
ACCCCACCATCAAATGGTAATAACTACATCATAGTATGTATTGATTATATAACAAAATGGGCATATGCTAAAGAATTGAGCACATCAACAGAAACTGCAGTAGTTACTTTTCTTTATCAAGAAATATTTGCAAGATATGGAGTTCCAAGGCATATTGTCACAAATCAAGGTACACAGTTCACCTCCAAGCTTGTTCGAGACCTGACAGAGAAATACAAGATTAAGCATAGAAAATCAACTCCATACCACCCACAAGAAAATGGATAAGTTGAATCAACAAACAAGGTCCTTGAGAACATTATGACAAAGAAAATGAAAATTCATAGAAAATATTGGTCAAAGAAGTTGAATGAAGCACTATGGGCTTATAGGATAAGATGGAAAAACACTACTGGATTTACCCCGTATCAGCTTGTTTATGGAAAAGAAGTCTTGTTGCCAATTGAATTTGAGATTCCTACATATAAACTTGCAGCATAATTGCGACTAAACCTGATAGAAGCACAACAATAGAGGATCATGCAAATCAATGAACTAGATGAGATCAAAAAATAAGCTATGGAGCATACATCTCTAGTTCAATAGCAAAGGAAAAAATGGCATGATAAATTCATAAAAAACAAAATATTTCATATAGGATACTGGGCACTACTTTTTTACTCTAATTTCAAATATTTCAAGGAAAAATTTAATACTCATTGGCTAGGGCCATATGAGATAGAAGAAATATTTGACAACAAAGCAGTAAGGATAAAGATAATAGATGAAGCAGCAAATTCTTTTTGGGTTGATGGCCATAGATTAAAATTTTATCATAAGCTTATAAACAGAGAAGACTTTTGAAAATAGTTTCAGAGGACAATGATATGGAAGTATTGGAAAAGCGCAGCAGTATGCCTTCCCTACCTCCAGAATAAATAGAAAAAAAAAAAAAAAAATTAAAATAATACAAGAGTTTGGTTGTGAAAACCCAAGAAGCTGACGCAACACAAACTCGAATTCATATCGAAAAACCAACATGTTTGGCCAATATGAATTCTTTTTCATGTTTTTATTTAAATTTGTGTTGTTATAAGATCACTCTCTAAAACTTAACAGACTTGAGGACAAGTCTGAAGATAAGAAAGGGGGAAGATTCACAATAAATCAACAAACCATGCTATGGTTTGATATCAAGCAGTTGTTTATAAGAAGGGACCTGTCACCATTAAAATATATAGAAGAAACATGCATCAAACTAATGTCAAAGGGACCTAAAACAATGTTGTAGAAGGGCCCTGAAACATTATTCAAAATATCATTACAGAAGGGACCTGAACAACATGAAAATTCATTAGAAGGAACCTGAATCAATATGAGATGCAAAAGCATGAAACAACATTAAAGGGATTACAAAATTAGATACAAATGTCTATATTCCATATGCATCTATCTTTGAAGAATTATCATCATCACAACATTGAGCTGGTATGTGAAAGAAGAAGTACTGTAAGTAAAACAAGTGTATTCTTAAAACCTTTTGATGTTTCAAAATTTTCTAGAATTGATAAAACTAATTTAACTGGGATATGCATTCTATTACATTTATCACTCTACAACCATACTACATATAGTTATCATCTTACATTTATATTACCTATATTCCATTAACTCATCCTACCCTCATCATAATCCTATTTATATCCATTACCCTACCATACATCCTACATTAAAAAATTCCATAATCCTACATTAACCCATATACAATAATTCCATATCCATCATACTATAAGCATTTGATCAAAGATTGAGGACTCAATATTTTTACTATAAGAATTTTTGTTTGCCTACAAAACCACAAAGAGTAAGTGTCATTATAAAAAATTTGATTTTAAAATGACCTACCCTATTGCCATTTCAAAAATAAATTAAGAAATGACCATATAAAAAATGAGAAAGATTAATGTATAAAAATCAAAGTGCAAAACTATATGAAATGCAATATACAAAAGCGGAAAGGATGAAAAGACCTATGCATAGTTTCATATACAAACAAAAGTGGGCATGCAATGAAATGAGTGAAGTCATACACAAGTAATGAAGACATATATATCATTGCATATACAAACAAAGGTGGGCATGCAACGAAATGAATGCAGTCATAAACAAATGATGAACTTCACAAAACATGGGTAGTGCAGCTATGCAAACATTATGGTGATAGGACAGGCATGTAAAGCCGTGAATGAAGAGCGCATGTGAAGGCAGAGGAACACCGTCAAAATAGAAACAAATGGGCAGCCATGGGCATGCAAGTCGAAGTATGAGTTGGAATGGTAAAACGGTCAAAACACATTTAAACAAACTCTATGTAATGTTATTGCCTTCATTCACCATTCCAACACTAACCGAGCTCTGTGTTAAGCCTTTCTTCCACCATCACAGCTAGATTTAATCTCAGAAACAAGAGGAGAACACTGTGTGCTTATATGCATGCATATAGCACCCTCGTAGAAGGAGAAAATAAGCAGGAAAAACGTAAATATTGGAGAGATAGTTGCTTAGAACACAGAAACCTGAATAGAGAAAAACGTTGCATAAGAAATAGGTGAGGAAATCAAAGAAGTTTGTGGAGAAATAACGAAGGAATGCATCTTTTTTAATGAGAAAATTAAAGATGAGATCTCTTGTTTTCCATGTCGACCGAGTTTACCAACAAACTCCGGGAATTTCATTGAGAAACAAGGTAAGAAATCATTTCTGGATTTTCATCAGTAGTTGAACGAATTTCAGGAATAGATAAGCTCAAGTTAGTGATTGAAATGTGTCATGTTATAAGGATTCAAACTTCAGTTATGAAATTGAAATCTTGCCACCATTAACACCAACGTTGCCATCTATGTAATGCGAAAATCCTCAGAGATGTTGAAGAAGAGTTCTAATCAAAATGGCATTGTTAAACATAGGAACACAAGTCATTAACTCAAAGATATCTACAAGTTTTCTTCCAAATCAGGTAATTGAGCTTGAGTTACAAATTTCTTCATATATGGTTGTATATGAAAAACAAAGTCTCATTTTTATATACACAATGAAAATTTTCCTACATACAGTGAGCAAAATTTTCATATATATATATATATATATATATATATATATATATATATATATATATATATATAGATATAGATATAGATATATATAGTGAGTGAGATTTTATATATATAGTGAGAAAAATTTTGCTACTTACAATGAGCATTCTGTTTGATCTATTTTTCATATATACAATGAGCAAATATGTTTCATGTGAAAATTTAAAAAAAAAAAAACAAAGACGGTATTTTCATAACAAAACTTTCGAAAATAGAGTTGGAGCACAAATTTTAGAAGTATTGAGACATTATTATGATATTTTTGACATCTCTTTACACTGTGAACCATTTTTAAAAGAACAACAGACTTCGTTTTGGCAGCAGAATAGGGAATTGAGAAATATTCGAGCAAGGGAATCATTTTGTTTTTTTCAAGGAACTTCAGAGATCAGTTAAGCCTATTTTCCATGATCCATAAACCAAAATTGCATGAATAAGAAAGCAGAGATGTATCTATATATGTAATTTTTTTTGTGATGAAGATGTTAACTGTCCAAGGGTACATTAATTGGTACACAAAACATGGCAATCATGATTGAGCCAAATGAATTCAAGATGGAGAATTGGAGGAAAGAAAGCATAGAAAGACTGTATCAGGCAGGATTGATAGGATTTCTTCAAAAGTTTAATGGGAATAATAAGAAGATTACTCAAGAATTCATAGATCATTATGAACATGGACAAAAAAAAGTGGGTAACCTCTCCATACCACTAAACCCATAATTCCTTTCCCAAGCTCTTGATCTTCCCTTAACAGTAGAAGAATACCATAAAGGCTTGAGAAAGGATGGACATTCTTTTTGGAGAAGTAGAAAAAATGATCATTTGATAGATCGAAAGGCATTCAAAGGGACTGGTTCAGGGAACCTTGGTCTGAACTAGTTTTAATCCTTCAAAGATACTTCACTTGTGACAGTAGGCACAACCTAGTTTATCTCTATCACATTAGACTACTGCAACACATAAAAGGAGAATCCAAGATTAATCTACCATATTTCTTCTCGAAAAGCTTGATTAAAATGATAGAGAGTGTTAAAAATAAAACTAAAGTGAAAGAAGCACATGTTTATCATCAGGGGTTGATTAAAATACTTGTAGAACATTAGGTGAGAAGCAAGGGATTGATTTGGAGATAATTCTTGGTTCAACATCATCTTGAAAAGCAAATAACAGAAGAGAAATTTGAACAAATGCATGTTACTATAAGCATAATCAATTTTCCTATGTATCCTAAGACCCCATCCAAAAAGAAAGATGATAGTGGCATGGTTGAAAAATAAATATCTTTCATATTTCTTCCTAGAAGGCCTAGGAAGAAAGCCCCAAAAGAGCCAGGTGAGAAAGAAAAAAAACAAGACGTAGAAATTTTTGAACCTCCAACAATATCAAAGGAAGTTAATGAGATATAACAAAGGATGGAAAGGAAAATTCAAGAAAACCTTTGGAAAATGAATCTTACTTTGACCATGCATGGATATGAGATACATTATCACATTCATTTTCCAAGGCAACTGTAAGAGAAGAAAAAGAGCTACAAGAAGAAGAACACCTTAAAAAGATAGAAGAGTTGACAAGGGAGTTGGAAGTCAACAAGATTTTGGAAAGGCATTTGAAGAAAGAAAACAAGATGTATAAATAAAACAACAAAGCTCTCATCAAAGAAAATGAAAAACTGAAAAAAAAAAACTAATAAGCTTGAAACAAAGAACATTTTTGTTTTTAAACAAGCTTACAGGTGGTTCAATGAAAAGAACAAATGGAAATACAAGTATGAGAGGGAGAAGTTGATGGCTACTATCTACAAAGAAGGGACATGCGAAGATATTGATTGTATTCTATAGGTAGCACAAAAAGATACTTTAGGATTAGGGACAATAGGTACATCAACACTTAGAAGATCAAAGAGAAGAAAGCAAGCATGAGGACATGCTTGGAGATCAGCAAGGGGGAGATGTTGGTCCTCGATTTTGATCAATTTTTCTTATTAAAAATCCACTTAACTTCCATCATATTCCACTTTATATCATCCATATATGCCTTAATTTGACCTTATTATGCATATTTAGGTAAATAAATTATGTTTTTCAATTTTTAGATATTTTTGCAAAAAATTGGTTTTAAGAGCATTTTTGGACAAAACTAGAAATTCCCGTAATAGCTCCGTTAAAGTGATATATGTAGGACACCTGGGCTTGAGATGGATACATATTTGGAAAGATTAGGAACCAAGGATGTATGAACAACTATTGGCTCGGTCAAAATGAGAAAATATAGGCTGGGTCAAAGTTCGTCAAACATGACCTGTCACCCAAAAATCCCTATTAAAAAGGGGTAATTTTAGGATTTTTTGGAATTTTTTGAGATTTCTTGTAACTACTGGATGGAATCGACCTGATGAAGTGGGATAACATTAATGATGGTTATTTCAAACTTTTTAGCTTCTACTGTTATCATTTTTCCCATTTAAAGAGAGGCATTCATAGTTAAGTATGTAGATAAACTTATTATTTTTGAGATAATTGAAGACAAAACTTTTGCTTCATGATTTCTTTGTGTTTTCTGGAGTGAATGAGTTGCTGTAGCTGAATATTTTAACAGTGTACCAACAAGGTTGGAGGGCCCCCATCCAAGCTAAGTACACTTTGTTGTATCATGTTTATATTTGTGCATATGCTAGTTCGATTTTCCATGTTCATAATATTCATTTTCTGTAAATAATTGTAGATATTTTTAATATGAATTTATTTTATGAAATGTGTTAAGTGAATATTGCTTCTTTTATTGATTATCTTGAATGTGGAAGGACAACCAGGTCTCCTTGAGGGAGCCTCTTCTCAGTGAGCTAAAACTAGGATTGAACAAGATTCACTTCTTTCAAGTTTTCCTAGATTAAGTTTTTATGCCTTCATTACATTAATTCTTGCTTACTTAGATATTGGCAATGTTATTATAAAATTGTTGAGGGAGGACAATGAGAGCTCTTTGAGAGAGCCTCTCCCTTGTTTTTATAAAATAGCCTAATTTCATTGACCAATAATGTATGTTTTTTTGGAATAGATTTAGATTGTTTTTGCTTCAGTTGTGAGAAGTAATATATAATATGTATTTCCATTCTTAGAATGATTTATATTTGTAATATGCACTTCTATTTTCATAACTACTTCCTACATTAGTTTTTATCCAAAAATCCATAAATTGTGGTTTGCTTCTAAGATTACCAACATGGATTGATAGTAAAATACATTCATGTTTTTTGTATCGACGTTTCAAACCAACTTTTGTGGTTCATCATCAAGATTAGATGTGTGAAAACATTAGAGATTAATGGGGTAATAAATATAGGAGAGAGTTGGAATGGTAATGAATGGAGCAAACAGGTTTGATAATCTTATGAAACAAATTTAGTTTAATTAATTAAATTTTATAATTAAATTTTTGTTTTTGTTTTTATTAAATTTTTATTTTTATTAATGATTATTACTTTATTTGGTAATTGTATATTTAGTGGTTGATTAAAAGATTAATATTAATTGTTATGATATAATATTGTTAATGGTTATCCATTAACTAATTTTTTTTTGTATTAATTAGTTTTGTTTACATTAATAATTTGTATTGGCATTAATGTTTTAAAAATGAATGGACAGAAAGGGCATCGGGTAAACTTGGCCTAGAAAACCCTCTACAGATTCCATTGTAAAATGACAAACTCGTAATGTGGGATAAAAAGAAGTTCCTCTTTGAAACTTTAGTCACTCCTGTTATCTTATATGGATGTGAGGTTTGGGGTTGCAGCATCTCCAGAGAATACTGGAGAAAGATTAAGCAAATCCAGAAGCGTTTTATAACGTATAACCTGAAAATTAAAAGTAATACACCCTATCCTATTCTCCTTATAGAAGTAGGTCTTTCCCCTATCGAGAGCCTAGCTATGATTAGGCTTCTGCTATACAAGCACAAACTCAATAACATAGGAGATCATAGACTTCCTAAGCTAGCTTTAAATTCCAGCCAAAACAACCTAAGGCTCAAACGGGGGTGGTGTAGAGACACAAGGGCTTGGTTAAACTATTGGGAGATCAACGAGAATGATGCATTGAAAAACATTAATAACATTAAAGATATTGTTACTTCTAAGTTCAAAGAAAAAATGTGGTGTGAGAAAGATTTAGCGGTTAAAAGAAAATGAAGTTATTATAAGAAGGTCATCAACCCCACCCTAGAAGATCAAAAGTATCTCTCTATTTTAACTAGCTCAAAGAAGAAAATTAATATAGCAAAGATTAGAATGAATTCTCATGAGCTCCATAGTGAAACAGGTCGTTGGGCAGTTCCTAAAACACCATGGATGGAAAGGGTCTGCCATCTATGTGAGAATAGAAACATCGAGGATGAAAACCACTTCGTCTTAGATTCCCTGTGTACAACCACATTAGATCTCAGTTTCATAACCTTTGTCAGAATATTAACATTCCCAGCCTTTTACAATGTGAAAATTATAGTGAGCTCGAGAGGCTTCTCTCCAAGCTTTTTGAGCATAGGAATAAAATCTTAAATCAAACTAAATTATTTGTTTCTTTAGGTCTGATAGAACAAAGTTTGGTCTCAGTAGACGTTAACCGTCATCATCATCATCATCAATATCATCATCAATCACTCTGATATTTTATTAGAAACCATACAAGAGAAAATATAGCTAAGTTGTTTTATATTGGAAGCATTTCTGAATGGATTTCAATTCGGAGCATTCTCTGACATCAAATTGGAAATTCGGATACATGTATAAAGCAACTTCATTTTTTAGAAGTTCAAGAAATAGAGGTATTTTAAGTGGAATTTTTCTGATGTAATTTAGAGTGAGATTGTAATTTTTTACTATTTATTATATATTTAAATATATAAATAAATTAAGAAATACTATATTACATGACTAAAGTTAAATATGAGAATTCTCAAAAACCTCGTGATGTGAAATCAGCTCCAATCGTGAGATCATGTTGTGAAATCAGTTCGTTTTGGAATGGGAAATTTGTGACATCTCATTAGTTGTGAAATTTTATAGATATGATTCTAAAGAGTTATCAAGATTTGGTAAGATGAAATCTTTGAAATGTGGAACCTACAAATTCAAAATTGTGACATCTCAATAGTTGTGAAATTTTATAGATATGATTTTATAGATTTTTCAAGATTGCGTAAAAATAAATCTCTAAAATGTGGAACCTATATTTTTAAGGTAATTTAAAAATTGTGGCATCCCAAGTTGTACTAACAATGTCAAAAAATATGGAATAATAGTAATTTTTTCATATAACTCTAAAATATAGAATTATAACCACAACATTAAGCAGTGATTAGAGTTATTTGTTTAAACTAACATAAATCCATCTTAACCATTGATTGTAACAACAACATTAAAAAATAATTATAGTTCTTTGTTTAAACTAACATAGATCCATATTAACCACTCATCTAACATGAGCCGAGAGGGATCAAATTTCTTCAGATGCAAACTTATTTTAGAATGAAAAAAGATAATGTGTAATTTGTGTTGTTTGAATTGTATTTTTAAAGGTTATAGAGATTACATAACATGTGCATTGAACTGGTTTTTTTTGTTTATCAATATATTTTTAAGTATATGTCAATATTAATTCATATTAAAAAAAATTATTCAAAATCCACATTGGATATTTATTCTATACAACATTAAAATATTTTCTTCTAACATTTTTTTCTATATATAGATATATATGAAGTTGATATCAAGCGTTAAAATAGTTTTGAAAAGTATAAGGTTTAAACATCTTATTCACATATTTTTTTTACTTAGAATTACTTTACATGAAATTATATTAGGCCATATAGACAATTAATTAAATATCCATATTATATTTTTTTTCTTTTTTTAATTCTATTTATAGAATATTTTATTTTTGTTATAAAGTCAAACATACTTGCACATCACCTTCGCACTCACTGCTGCAGAATGAGCATCTCAGATCAATAATTAAAGGGAAAAAAATAGGTTCAATAAAAACACTCCCTTCAAAAAAATTATTCTCAGATCATCAAAACTTATTCATTTATTTCCCATGATGACCACCAATGTTCCACTTGCATAACTAATGACAAACATTTCTACATGAAGATCAAACATTTTAGAATTTTATTTTTTTTTAAATATATAAATTAGAAAAACTATATGAAATATGACTTCATGGGTAATTACAATTTACTAAGTATTTAAATATCTTATATTTAATATGGTTGAAATGTTTTTGTTAGATAAAAAATCCTATAATCATTTTAAATATACAAAATATAAATATATTCAATATATTTATATAAATTAAAATTTTAATGAATATATTTATATAAATTAAAAATTTAATAATGCTATGAATATGGAAATTTTAATAGACATTCCATATTAAATAAATAGTTAAAAAATAAAAATAAAATAATTAAATTAAATAAAGGAAATAATAAAAAAAATCAAAATCAAAATCCATTTTATAAAATTATTATTTCTTATATGTAACATAATATTATATAATATATAAATTAAATAGATAAATGTAAAAGAACTTCAATATATATTAAATGCACTAAAATTTTTATGAAACTGTTCTATCAAACTTAATTATAGTCTCCATGATGGAGGTGTTACCCCCTAAGAGGTGATGGGATTTTAAGAATGGGGTATCTGGTCTAGCCTCACATGAATTTACATGAAGCTCTGTAGTTCATGATTTTATTAAAAATTGGTTTGATGGTAAGTTTGGGTCTAATTAGTTGTGGTTTGAGAAGAGAGAAGGGTTGGTCCTCCGCCTCCCATTACATGCACTTTAATCAGGCTAGGTTTATGAAGAGTTCTGCATCGAGGTGTGCATAGGTAATTAAGGCGCTAAGAGGTAAATGTGTTGGCATGCAACGGTGGTGGATGAAGCATCAAACATCTCTAGTTTCCTTGGCCTATGCATGGTCGCTTGGAATTTGAAATTCTCATGGGTTGGCAAGGGTGTCAATTGTTTCTTGCAGTGCAAAGTCTTAGGATTTTTCCTTACTGTGTTGGGTTACTTTCTTTCATTGTAACATTGTGTCTGGGTATGAGGTGCTAGGGTTCATGTCAATATGTATGAACTTCTAGTTTTAGGCTATGGATAGGGCTTGGGATGGTTTTTTGACCTATATATGGCTATTGTTTCAGGGTTCCTTCAAATCGATTAAGTTTGGGAAAGTGGGTATTGTCAAGTTTAAATTATTTGGGCGTCATTGTGTGAGGTCTTTATGAAGGTCAACAAAGCCTTTGTGGGTTGAGTATTGTGGTGAGTTTCATCCAATACACATTTGAGTTATTTTATTCTATTTGTGTTTGTTCTTTTGCTTAATGATACATGGGTGTGATTCCTTGGTCAAGGTTTTTGTTCCCTCTATAACTCTTGTCGTGGATTCTATCAACAACGATGTTTATGTTTGGAGTGTCGGTGATAAAATTGCAAGTTGTTACACTGGTCCTTTATAATGTGGGTCTGGCATTTTCTCTTGTTTCTTTATAGGAATATATATTTACAACAGTTGTTGCATGTGTGCTAAGACAAATAATGCGGTGTAGACGAGGGGAGGTGGTTGTGCTTTGCAACATCCTAGAGGAGTGAGACTCTTTGCTCACAACCCGTGTGCCACTTACTTTAATGTACTTCTGCAATATACAAGGAAGGAAATTCACAAGATTGAGACTCAAGCAAGGTTGAAAGACAATCCCATACAAACTTTGAAGTCATGGAGGACTGTAAACATGGGGTGTTGACCCTGGGCATACGAGGGGTAGGAAGAAACAATATTTAAATTATGTGGCTCTACACCAGAAAATGAAGTGATCCGTAATATTCCGTGGATATTCCACTCGACAGTTCATCACAACATATCTAATAATATTATATTAAAAATATGAAAATTATACACTATTACAGTTTATTAAACTTTAAGATATGTGGATTTAACTGTAATTAGTGCATGCATGCGAATGTAAATTATGTAGGAGAGTATAGAATGAAAAAATAAGTGCACACACATAAGACAAAAGATATGCTCTGTGGGAAACCCTTTCGAGAGAAAACCCAACTGAAAGGTGAGGTCAATTCTCTCTCTTTCTTTGTCTTGAAATATGGCTACAGGTACAAAGAAGTAAGCTTGTGGCTAGTGCGCTACTACAATGCACATATCCTCTTTGTGTGCTCTAGCTCCTATCTCTCCTATCTATATTTGCTCAGCTATGGAACAAAATTCTCTTGAAAGAATGGAATGCCTCTTCCTCCTAGTGGCCAGGTTATAACCTAGCCCGATAGCCTACTATTGGTTATTTTTGACTACATCAACTCTTAACTAGAGTTACAATATAAATTGTTCTCGAGTATTTTACATCACAATCATGTGGTTAGCCCATTTTCCATAAATAATGGGGGCTAGCGTGGCATCCTCCCAAACTATAGGTGTGAAGACAGGAAGGTCAACTTCTGAGTGACATAAATTTTTCATACGAACTCCAATTGGCGTGCTTCTTTTGCGTCCTTGGAAAGATCTCTGTGTGTGGAATTGCAGCATAGGTTATAAGATCTATTTATTTGAATCATAAATAATCAAGACACTTTTTACATTCTCATAATCAGGCTACTGTTTTCAGCTAGAACTTATATTTTCAATCTCTCTCTGGTTGCTATAAATAATAATAATAACTATTTCTTTACAATAATATTGTCAGATGTATTTTGCATCATTCTCCCTAGTTTTTTAAGAAGACCTGTTAGAGTTGTTGTGTTTATTCACACAATTCCTCTAATCATCTTCTTAATTGTATAAATAATTTTATCATGTAGGAAAATGTTTAAGTACAAGCATTTGACAATATAGGTTTCTTGATAATGCATATCAACATTCTCAATTCCCTTGTCATGTAAACTTCCTAGAAATGATGATTGAATCAAAGTTTGACAAAAAAAAGCATATATAAAATAATTAAATATAATTCCTTTACTAGCTCCAAAGTATCCGTGGCTAAGAGAGGTTCTATTTTTCTCATCTTTGTAATGTAGCCTATAGTTGTGATTACGCTCATCATCCATGGGAGCATTCCATTGCTTTGTTTTTTCCTTACTCATCTTGATTCTTCTTTTCCTCTTTTTATTGTGGGCTATGCAAAAATGTTGATATGCTCTACTTGTTATTCCTTTGATACACTGGTATTTTTTTTATTGCATGGCTCATTGCCTTATTGCCCTACTTTCTATGTGATTCTCAATTGTTCAGTCTAGATGGGAAGTTTTTGTGCTACTTTGGTATTTGCATTGCCCTGATAGAGGTTGTATTACTATTATGGGCTTTGCAAAAAGCTCAGCCTCTTTTTATTTGGCACTTTGTTGATATGGTGACACTTCCTTTAATGCATGTTCCGTTGATGTTATTGTGCTTAAGACTCTTGTTTTTGTAAGTTTTCAAATTACACAATAAGTTCCTTCATCTAGGAGATGCATGGTCCCCATGTATCTAAGTGGTATAATTGTATAGTCTAAAAAGTAGTTCTTATTGTGTCAATCACTGATATCACAATATATAAATGGTACAATGATAACTCTTTTGACACGATGATACTTTTTCCATTCTTTTATGATATTTGCATTAAAGTAAATTTCAAACTAGAAGTGATCTCCTAAGGAAAAACAATAAATTATTAAAATAATAAATAAAGTTATGATTTTTTAAGGGAAAAGATCAATAATACTCTTTTAAATTGTATTTTTCACTTATCTCCTTATAGGTTTACTCAAATTTCAAATGTAGACACTCATTGGACGCAAAATTAAATTCCACATCAAATGGGTGCCCATTATGTATACGTTTGAGAAGATCCACGTTGAAAAAAATTGAGGATACATTAATAAACCGTGTTGAACATGCTTTTTTAATATATTTTCAATTTTTATTAATGTGAGACTTCTCAAAAGTGTGCATAATGGGTACTTGTTACGCATGAAATTTAATTTCACATCCAATGATGTTTTACACTTGATATTTTAGTGGACCTATAAGAAGATAAGCCAAAAATACAATTAAAAAAGGTAGTTTTTCTTCTTTTCCCTCCAAAATACTTACATGTACCTCTTTTTAAATCTAAATAATTTTGATTGGTTTACATATTATGACATGAAAATTTCATGAGCACTTTTTGTCTAAAATTTCTTCTAACAGAGGGGAAATGGATGTGGTTTGGCAATATCCACGTCTTTGAGTTGAGGACTTGGCTTATGGACATGATGCAATACCATATTTACATTCGCTTTCCGATTTAGTTGAAGAAACAACCCATTTCCAATTGTCTAATTCTAGAATTTTAGGGATGACAAGCAATCCTTGTATAAGTCCATGGTTTCCATTGTTTTGCATCATCCCTTTCTGGTGCATCATTTTTTACTATGATCGGATTACTTTCATGTTTCTATTACACTGAAAGCACTAACAACTCTAGCATGGTAAACAAAATTATTTGCAGTAACAACCATACTTGAAGGTAAAGGAATGATTATTGAGTATCACTAAGCTTTTTTTATGAAAAGCCTTACTCTTAACATCTTGTGTCTTTTAAACTGAAATAAGACCTGCTTTTAGTGGAGACTTCTTTATTGTACATAGATGTTTTCTATTATTGTTTGTCTCCACTATTCGACCATCAAGAAATTTTTCTACTATATAATTTTCGTGAGAATGTGTTTCAATTTTTTTCTTTTGGATATAAATATGATTTATAATATATATGGAGATGTGACACTCTATCACTATTGTGGTTTAGCATTGGCATTGCTTTTGTACAAGCAGTTCAAAGTTCATGGTATCTTCTGCTAGAGAGCTTTTTACCAATCATTGTTCTTAATGTAGCATATGATATTTTATATGTAGATGGTAAGATGGGATGATATTTTGACACTTCATATCCAAGAGGCATCCACTACAAAGTTCTCTTCATTTGACCTTACTTGGTTTAAGGTGGAGGGTTTGCCTCAAAATATTGATCGTGTTACTCTAATTCCATTCTCCAGAGTTGAGGACTTCGTGAAGGGAGAGTGTTCTAGTATTGAATGTCCTGTAAGGTTTCGTGTTGAAGCTAAATGGAAGAAAGAAGAAGTGAGTTCATATAAGCCAAGAGTTGATGACTATCTTGAATATATATTGTAAGTCTATCTTTTAAATTTCATTGCATCACTGCCAACATTTTTTATGGTGATGATGGAAATGCATTTCATGCACGTGGTTTTGATCAATGCATATATTTCTTTGTAAATGCATAGATATTGGTGTTGTTATGGTCCTGATGGCCACAACGAGAGTGGAAACTCAGAAATTGTATTAAACTGTCAAATAGAAAATGTGTTGGATGACTTAACACATTTCTTTAAACTGTGCTAACTCAATGGAAGAGCACTTGCCTTGCTTGCAAGATGTTGGTTGTTCGATTTCATCATGCCCTAACATGAATTAATCACTGAAAAAAAATAATAAAATTAACATTCTATATTTTTTTCTTAAGAGAACTTTTTATTCTCTAGAGTGACAATAACTGGAATTATTAAAAACATATTGTCTCTTTAAAGACAATATGTTTTTAACCATAACTATAATCTCTTGAGATGATCTCTTAAAAAGAAATAATACTTGTATTTTAGATTATTTTTATATGAAAATAATTAAAACAATAATTTAAAACACTCACTTGAAAATAATTTATAATTTTTTTTCTTTCTCTCAAATAAAAACACTTTACTCAAAAATTATTTTAAATATTCTCTTAAAACATCGTTATTAGTCCCTGCCTGGGACTATATGCGATCGATCGATCGCTGACCATTGGTTGACCGACGTGATTTTTCATTATAATAGCATTATAACCTAAGTCGAACCAAATTTTTGGGGTGGAAAGGTTTTGGACTCTTATTACGGGCTTCGCATTGTTTGAGGTGAATGCGTCTGTGAGGAATTAAGTGGCTGGTACCAGATGGCATGCTTCGGCTTAGTGTTTGACGTTAGTATGGTACACCTGGGGACTAGCATAGCATTGTTGTGTCGGCATGCCATGAATGATCAGCGGAATATCAGATGCAGGGGGATGTTAGGGTTTATCATTTTAGTGGAAGATGGGAGAGCGTTCTGTTTAACCCCTACGCGGAACGAGCTGCGAGTTTCCTCTGCATTTGCTGCAAAAGCGCATTATCTCCTTTCAAGTCGAGGTAAGAATCGCCGACTGTGAATATCGAATAGTTTTGGTGGTTAAATCTACAAATGTAAATTAGGGGAACCATTGTGAATAGCTGTTGTGTTTATTATCGAGGTGACAGAAATTAGTTATGTTATTGCAGGTTGGGCGTGTTTAAGAGTTGTCGAATCGGCTAGGGCTTATCATTTTAGTGGAAGCTGAGAGAGCGTTCTGTTTAACCCTTACGCGGAACGAGCTGCGAGTTTCCTCTGCATTTGTTGCAAAAGCGCGTTATCTCCTTTCAAGTCGAGGTAAGAATCGCCATGGGTCCTGTCTTCAAAAGGCTATAATGAGAAATAACTCTTCCTTTGATATGCATGTCGCCGACTGTGAATATCGAATAGTTTTGGTGGTTAAATCCACAAATGTAAATTAGGGGAACCATTACGAATGGCTGTTGTGTTTATTTGGGGATGTTAGGGTTTATCATTTTAGTGGAAGCTGAGAGAGCATTCTGTTTAACCCCTACGCGGAACGAGCTGCGAGTTTCCTCTGCATTTGCTGCAAAAGCGGGTTATCTCCTTTCAAGTCGAGGTAAGAATCGCCGACTGTGAATATCGAATAGTTTTGGTGGTTAAATCTACAAATGTAAATTAGGGGAACCATTGCGAATGGCTGTTGTGTTTATTATCGAGGTGACGGAAATTAGTTATGTTATTGCAGGTTGGGCCTATTTAAGAGTTGTCGAATAGGCTAGGGTTTATCATTTTAGTGGAAGCTGAGAGAGCGTTCTGTTTAACCCCTACGCGGAACGAGCTGCGAGTTTCCTCTGCATTTGCTGCAAAAGCATGTTATCTCCTTTCAAGTCGAGGTAAGAATCCCCATGGGTCCTGTCTTCAAAAGGCTATAATGAGAAATAACTCTTCCTTTGATATGCATGTTGCCGAGTGTGAATATCGAATAGTTTTGGTGGTTAAATCCACAATTGTAAATTAGGGAAACCATTGCGAATGGTTGTTTTGTTTATTTGGGTATTTGTTCGCTAAAAATGTTTATTTAGGGTTTTTGGCCAAAGCCATCCTAACTAAAAATGTCAGGCTCAGGACGTTGAATTTAGTAGCTGGGACTAGATGGCATGCTTCGGCTCAAGTGTTTTACGTTACTATGGTGCACCTGGGGACTAGCATGCCACTGTTCTCTCTCCATGCCATGAATCATCACCGGAATATCAGATGCAGGGGGATGTTTTTCACACTTTGGGTTTTGGGGATGGTTCAGATCGATCGAGGTGACGGAAATTAGTTATGTTATCGCACGTTGGGCCTATTTAAGAGTTGTCGAATCGGCTAGGGTTTATCATTTTAGTGGAAGCTGAGAGAGCGTTCTGTTTAACCCCTACGCAGAACGAGCTGTGAGTTTCCTCTGCATTTGATGCAAAAGCGCGTTATCTCCCTTCAAGTCGAGGTAAGAATCGCCATGGGTCCTGTCTTCAAAAGGCTATAATGAGAAATAACTCTTCCTTTGATATGCATGTCGCCGACTGTGAATATCCAATAGTTTTGGTGGTTAAATCCACAAATGTAAATTAGGGGAACCATTGCGAATGGTTGTTGTGTTTATTTGGGTATTTGTTCGCTAAAAATGTTTATTTAGGGTTTTTGGCCAAAGCCAAATGAAAAATCACTGAGCATAAGAGTTTCATCTTCCTAACTGAAAATGGCAGGCTCAGGCCGTTGAATTTTCAAGTGTTTTGTCTGACCATATGTGCCTTTACTAATAATAAAACGCAGTTGGTTTTATTGGTAAATATCCAGACTTCTGTAGCTAAATACTGCTTTTCTTAATTTTGCATGCTTCCAAAATCAATAAGAATATTTTGATTCAAACCATCTAGTGGGACTAACATGCCACTGTTCTCTCGCCATGCCATGAATCATCACCGGAATATCAGATGCAGGGGGATGTTTTTCACACTTTGGGTTTTGGGGATGGTTCCTAGGGTTTATCATTTTAGTGGAAGCTGAGAGAGCGTTCTGTTTAACCACTACGCGGAACGAGCTGCGAGTTTCCTCTGCATTTGCTGCAAAACCACGTTATCTCCTTTCACCGAGCATAAGAGTTTCATCTTCCTAACTGAAAATGGTAGGCTCAGGCCGTTGAATTTTCAAGTATTTTGTCCGACCATGTGTGCCTTTACTAATAATAAAAGGCAGTTGGTTTTATTGGTAAATATCCAGACTGTTGTAGCTAAATATTGCTTTCCTTAATTTTCCATGCTTCCAAAAGAAATAAGAATATTTTGATTCAAATCATCTAGCAATTAGGTATAATAATACGCAATTGGGTTTATTCGTAAAATATGTAGACTTCTGTAGCTAAATATCGATTGGCTTAAATATGTTATGATTCCATAAATAATACTAGTATTTGGGTTTAAAGGAACCAGGGTTTAGGGGAAACAACTGAGGGGAAACAACTGAAAAATAATAATAGATATGCCTGTATTCTGTCCTGATTTTATGCTTTTGGTTCGAATTGACATCTGCTGCCAGTGCTCTTTACAATGATATATTATTTATCTTTTAGAATGGAAGTAACAGTTGACAGATGAGTGGTATAACGAAATAAGTTTCATCACCTGTTCTAGTTTGCACTTTGACCTTTAATGACTGTAGGAGATTTGCATAGTGTATATTATTGGTCACTCAAAAAGTACGATCATTTTTTCCTTCCAAATGGAAGAGTATTTTTTATTTGGCCTCATACCATATATGCAAGAATGAAATTGCTTTCCAAATGACTTCTCAACATTATTCTTCTATTTCAAAATACGTATTTGTACCATAGTCCGGGTAAACCCTGTAGTTGAGAAGGGGTCATTCCGCATAACCATTTTGTACTTTTATCATCCATGACAAAGTGGATGTATTGCGATGATGTTAATTGGGGTCAATACCGTAGACAACTTGAATTAGCATATGTTTCAACTTTCCAGTTTCAGAGCACTTCATACAATTAATTAAGAAATTATTCTCGATTCTAATGATTTGTACTATCTTATGTTGGTAAAGTATATCTTAACTTTAAGGTACAATGTTAGAGAAACAATTGACCACGTTAAAGTTAGATGTCAATTTACACTGGGAGTCTTGTTTGAGATGATCCCAACAAGTAGAAGTTGGGTAATGCATCCAACTAGCTGCGTATAATGATGTATGAAGACATTCTGTCTATTTAACGCTTAGATTAAAATCTCATGTTAGGTAGTTATAACCAGATTGGTTCTGATATGATGTTAGGCTACCTTATTCTCCTCAGGGAGAAAAAATAATCTTATTATGAAAACAAAATTGCATTTACTATATGTGTTTCTGCATTTCAGAGATATCCTTAAGCATGGGAAGTGATAAAAATATGACTGAGAAGATATCTTGCTTCATAAACAGTTTTCAAAAATGTCAATATGACAGCCCTATCATAGTCATTCTAACATATATCACAAGTTTGAAACCGGTTTTGTCTCATAAAAAATTAGCTCCTAGATATGTTCATAAACAGTCCCATAAAAAAATATACATATAGATATTCACATTTAAACAGTCCCATGATTATATGAAAGGTGTATGAAGACATTCCATGAGCTGCCCTTCCACTTCCTTTTGAATGATCCAAGCTCGTGCTTCCAAGTGTAATCCAGCTTTTGACAGTCCATCAGTTTCCATGTTCCTCTCTCTGGACACATGTTGAAAGATAATGTGTTAAATACTCTGTTCAAGCAAGTTGAATCTCCTCAAATATAGGCTAAAATTTATAATTATCCAATGAATTTGTTCCATTCATCCAATTCACCACAATTTGTGAATCATCAAAGATCTGTAATTTTTGGGCATCTTTTTTCAGGTGCCAGAATCGGCAACAATCTTCGGGCAATTTGCTCAGGCAGATTGTTGGTGTGTTTGCCAAAGTTGTCCTTTGAACATATTACATGTTGATCATTTATATGAATCATACCTCCAACATCACACTCCTCAGGTAGAAAAATAATTTTATTATGAAAACAAAATTACATTTACTATATGTGTTTCTGCATTTCAGAGATATCCTTAAGCATAGGAAGTGATAAAAGTATGGCTGAGAAGATATCTTGCTTCATAAACAGTTTTCAAAAATGTCAATATGACAGCCCTATCATAGTCATTCTAACATATATCACAGGTTTGAAACCAGTTTTGTCTCATAAAAAAATAGCTCTTAGATATGTTCATAAACAGTCCCATAAAAAAATATACATATAGATATTCACATTTAAACAGTCCCATGATTATATGAAAGGTGTATGAAGACATTCCATGAGCTGCCCTTCCACTTTCTTTTGAATGATCCAAGCTCATGCTTCCAAGTGTAATCCAGCTTTTGACAGTCCATCAGTTTCCATGTTCCTCTCTCTGTACACATGTTGAAATATAATGTGTTAAATACTCTGTTCAAGAAAGTTGAATCTCCTCAAATATAGGCTGAAATTTATAATTATCCAATGAATTTGTTCCATTCATCCAATTCACCACAATTTGTGAATCATCAAAGATCTGTAATTTTCGGGCATCTTTTTTCAGGTGCCAGAATCAGCAGCAGTCTTGGGGCAATTTGCTCAGGCAGGTTGTTGGTGTGTTTGCCAAAGCTTTCCTTTGAACATATTACATGTTGATCATTTATATGAATCATACCTTATGGAAGTACGCTTATGCACTACTCGTGTCTGCTTCTCAATGCCCTGTTTGGGTTCCTTGATCCTTGAATTCTGTGTAGATCCATATAGTATAGCCATACTCTCATACTGAATAGGAGGAAACTTTTTTCCTTGAAATATTTTGGAGTTGCGACCTAGCAACAATTGGACGCAATACTTTGTATATTTTGACAGTTGAATTGTTGCACCACTTATGTAAAACTCATAAATAGCCTCAGAGTTATTTTATTTCAGAAATGCAATCGACAATGATGTTAACTTTAAGAAATATTCTTAAAGTTATGGTGCATTTTTTCATTTTGTCTTTCCATTGCTTCCTTTTGTTAACTTGCACAAATATTCTTAAAGTTATGTTCCATTTTTTCATTATGTCTTTGCATTGTTTCCATTTCCAATTTCTTTGTTATTTATAAATATGGCTTATTGCTAGAAATTTGATATTTGTTTAGCAACATAATGCAATAGCCTATTTTTTTAATATATATATATATATATATATTTTGTTCGAAAAAATCATCTTCACTTTTTGCTAACTTGATCAATATTTTTTGCAAAGCTGTACAAGACAATTGCAAAAGGCAACTCTGGTAAGCAATTGCAAATGATGGAAGAAATAATAGATGTTGACAATTACAAATTCAGATTTCAATGCATTTTGCCTGACAACATTGATATTGTATTAAAAAGAAATGGTCTTTTTAGACTAAATGCATTTTCATATACTATAGGAGATTGTATACTTGACTCATTCGAAATGCTTCTACATTTTCGTTATACTTCAAATGAACTGCAAAATGGGTTAATAGAACACTTTCTTTTTTGCTTAAAGAAAAATGTTGTTGAAGCAATAGAGTCATATGAGTATGAACTAGCACCTGACTTCCTATACGAGTTACATGGTGTTAATGATATTGGTACATATCTTCATAAAATGCGTTGTTCTGCATCTACAAATATAAAGGAGTCTGACCGAGGTTTATGGGGTGATACCTTTTGCATACGTTGGTTAGCTAAATGGCTAGATATATCAATTGCAGTTTGGTCATTGACAAGAAAAACAAGATATTTGCTTTTTAATCAACATGAAAATGCAATTCCATATTGCATTCTCTTTCATGATGCAAATCTTGTTAGTGGTCATTATGAACCATTGGTTTACCAAAAGTTTCCAATATGCATTTGCAACTAGTCTAATATCTACCTGTCACCTATTTGAAAAGATATTGAAAGCCATTGGATGCATATTTCAGATAATATGCTTTTAAATGAAGTAACAATTGCAAAGCAAGTGACATCTAATTGTGGTGACAGTCTCTTTAATGCAATTTGCTATTTAGTAGCAACAAAATTTGATGCAGAGTGTTTGCGACTTTACATTGTGCAATCTTTTTGCAATGCACTTATGCATAAGAATCAAGATGCATTGCATTGTTTAGAGCAATACCTAGTAGTTGATGTGATACACTATACAATGATTAGCAACTGGCAACAATATCTCATAAATATGGCAATGCCATATGAAAAAGGACAGGTAGAAGGCGGACCATTCTGTCTGCAATGGATATCTGTGATATTCAAAGTCAATATCCAAGTATGGTCCTTTGTTGCTAATAACTTTGTCAATTACAGTTCTGCTTATTCAACATGCAATCATATTGTTAACATCATGTCATTCAGGACAAATACATCACATATTCACTACCACGCAATGATACAAAAATATGTTCACAATTCTCAACAAATGCACATGGAAGCAAACGACGTTTGTAACCAATTGCATCATAAGCATATACTAGAAAAAGAGCAATGTATATCTCAAGTACATTTTAGCAATAATATTGCATTTGAGATAGCATCTCATTTAGAACAAATGCAACCAACTAAGCATCGTAGGCTGAATTATCACAAGCTAAATCAATTCATACGTACAAAACGCAAATGCAATGACATATGCAAAAAAAAAAATTCTAATAAGAAGTCAAGAATTACAAGCAAGAAAAATGCAATACAGATTTATATGGAAAAAGTCGAAGACACGCCTAGGAATATATGTGCGGTTTGTACCAAATTGCATTTTGCAAAAAATATTAGATTCTTCACTATAGATTTGCAAGAAAAGCATATGAATTTGACATTGAACAATAGGACCTTTAGCAATGAAAACATATGTGTTCCTTGCAAAAAAGCACTCAAGAATGGAAAGCTACCACAATTTGCAACACCTGAACAAATAAGACGTAACATTCCATTGCCAACTGTAAATACACTTTCAGATCTAGAAGAAAGACTTGTGTCATTGAGAATTGCATTTGCGCAAATCAGACAATGGGGACATAGACGATCACAAATTGGCTTAACAGGATCAATTATCAATGTACCAGTTCATATGGACATTGTGCAAAAAGCATTGCCACAATATCTAAGTGATACAATGACAATTGCAGTTGCATTAAAAAGACGATTGCAATACAAAAATGCATACCAAACAGGTAAAGTACGTCCAATTATTGTCATAAAAGCATTGAACAAACTATGTTCTAGAAGTCTTTATAAAGCTAACAGCATTTGTATAAATGAGAATTGGGCCCATGTTTTACAAGAGAATAATGAATACATTGTACAAAATTCAAACAGTGACAATGAAAGTGATACAGACAGTGATGCAAATAACGAAACACCTACTGAAACATTGGTGCATGGATTAATAGAGTCACAATGCATCTACGATTTGCAAGACAAGATTATTGAATTGGCACCTGCTGAAGGACAACGACCATTAGGCATTTTCAAGGACAAATATGCAGAAGAAATGAACCTTCCAACATTATTTTATGGCAATGCACATGATCATGACATCACAAATAGGTTTAGTTACCAAAAAATTGTACAATGGGAATTGTTACAAGCAAGTGGTGACTTCTCATATCATACAACAAATTTGTTTTTCAAGACAATGCGAATAATAATTGATAAAGTGCTTTCTTGCATATGGGTACGAATAAGAAAAGGACAACTAAAAGGCAGGAAAATATTAGCAAAAGATGTCAAGTATCGAGCAAATTTGGAAAAGTTATTGAAATCTGATATTGGATACATAGATTTCAAAAACATTCACATATCTTCTGATCATTTGGAACAAATTAAGAAAAACATATTTGCAATGATACGACAATTGGGGCCTCCAACTTTCTTTGTGACATTCACAAGTGCAGAACATCGATGGAAACCATTAGTAGATACACTCGTCACATTGTTTAGAAATAAAGCAAATAAAAATGCTATTGATATATTAGAAGATTATGACATTGACTACCTTATAAGAAAATATCCAGTCACATGTAGCCAATACTATAGACATAGAATTAATGCTATAAAGCAATTGATATGTCAAGATACTACATTCTTTGGAAAAATATCTGATTACTATTTCGTAACAGAATTCCAAAATAGAGGAACTGAACATGAACATGGACTGTTATGGATAGAGAATGCTCCAATATATGGAAAACAAAGCAATTCAGAAATTGAGAAGTTTCTTGACAATTACATAACTTGTAATACAGATCATTTGGACCCAGATGTTGCTAAATTGCATAAACATCACCATACAAAAAGTTGTAAGAAGCGAAAAAATTCAAATTGCAGATACAACTTCCCCATGCCACCAATGAAATCAACAATGATCATTGAACCAACCAATGCACAAAATAAAAAAATCATAGAGAAATCAATATCACTTTTTGCATTCTTGGAGCAAATAAACTACAATGATTCAATAACACATGACAATTTCCTCCTAGAAATAGGGCTACTAGAAAATGAGTACATAGAACTATTACAACATACAATAAAGCAACCAACAATTTTCCTGAAACGAAAACCTTCTCACATTTGGAATAACAGTTTTGCGAAGGCTATGCCTACTTTATGGAATGGAAATACAGATGCACAATTTGTGCTAAATGCATATGCCGCAGCGTCATATTGTAGTTCATATATGACCAAAATTGACAAGTCTATGACAAATGCATTTAGAAGAATACACAAAGAGCATCAGAAAAATGAAATTGATGCTATGCAAATGATTCATAAACTTGGAAATACATTACTCAATCTACAACAAATGTCAGCTCAACAAGCAGTGCATATAGCACTTTCATTGCCATTGAGTTGTAGTTCAAGGGAATGTATATTTGTAAACACATCTCCAGTTGATGAACGCAAATTCATGCTTAAACCGCCTATTCTTTTGAAACAAGAACCTGATGATTCAGAAGATGTTATGTGCCATTCCATTATTGACTACTACATTGGACGGCCAAGTTCCATTAGCAAAATTTGCCTTGCAGAATTTGTATCAAATTACAAGAAAGATGGCACACCCATATCTAAAAGGAAAAAACCAAATGTTATACGATTTGTCAAATATAACAAACACAATGATATTGAAAACTTCTGCGGAGAGAAATTATTATTATATATGCCATTTGAAAATTGTGAAAATACATTGAGACAAGAATTGCCTACATGGCTCTCTGCATATACATTACATGAAAAAACAATTCAAGCCAATGAAGCCAAATTTACATATAACATCAATCCAACATGGGGTGATTTAGAGACTGCAACAAATGAGCAAATTAGTTCTTTGAATACTAACCAAATGAATATGTGAAACTAAGAGAACATTTCCCATTATGAGGAATATGATTTGCAATCAGACTTGCAATTTCCAAAATAATTTGAAATGAAGAAAAAAATCAATCTTGGATTTCAAATTACTACCCATCCATTTTTAATGGAGAACAATGAATATTACAAACTTAGAAGAATCTTGAACAAAGAGCAACAAGAAATTGTAAAAGACATTGCAATTAAAAAAAAAAAAAAACCCCAAGGAACCAATTTACCATTTTATTACAGGTGGAGTAGGTGTAGGTAAAACACTCACAGCAAAAGCGATTTTCCAAATGCTTATACGAATTTATGATTCACAAAACACAACTGATCCTATGAAACCAAAAGGTCTAATATTAGCATACACAGGAAAAGCTGCATATAATGCAGGTGGAACAACAATCCATTCTGCATTGCTAATGCCTTTTAACAAGTCTCAACTGTTCTCACTCAGCAAAGAAGTATTGGACAACTTATCAAAGCTATATCAAGAATTGCAGCTAGCTTTCATAGATGAGATCTCGATGATTGGTAGTCGGTTCTTATATTCTATTGACAATAGATTCAGAAACATAAAACATGTCCAAACCAAATACTTTGGGAACATTGACATCATATTTTGTGGTGATTTCTATCAAGCACAACCTATTCAAGACTCTCTTATTTTTGAACAACCAAGAATCAACAATCAAACAATAACACATGATTTCTGGAAGGATAATGTCAAGTGCTTCCAATTGCATATGACTATGCGACAAACAAATAAGACATTCATATCAGTGTTAAATAGAATGCGAACAAATTGTCAAACATCTGATGATATAACATATATGAATATAATTTGCATGCGCCCTGTACCAAATGATCCGACATTTCCCTATTTATTTTACAAAAACAAAGATGTTGCAATGCATAACAAGAAAATGTTAATGCTGATGCCTCGCAAAGAAATTTTAATTAATGAAAATGAGGAGAATAACGACAATTTCCCAACCCATCAACATACAGCTATTTTGCCTTCGCACCTTCTTTTAAAGTTGAACATGTTAGTTGAAATGTATGCTTGCAATTATGATGCACCAGATGGGCTAGTGAATGGTGCAGATGGAATAGTTAAAGCATATACCCATACAGATAAGGTTGATGTTCTATGGATTAAGTTCCATGACCCTAATATTGGTCACCGACAATCTAGAAAACTAGCTCATTTGTATACTTTAGACATAGCACATGATTGGACACCAATATTGCGAATATCAAAAGCAATGCCTATGACATCAAAGATGGCCCCACTGAAAATACGGAAACAATTTCCAATTCAACTTGCATGTGCACGCACAATACATAGATCACAAGGCTTAACCTTGGATAGGCTTGCATTCGACCCTACTGGAGTACAAGTGCATGGCCTAGTATACACAGCACTATCACGTGTCAGAAACATAGAATCATTGTATTTTCTTAATACTCTTAAACACAATAATTTTAAGGTCAAGCAAAAAGTAAATTGTGAAATGCAACGTTTGCAAACCACTGCAAAATGGCAATTAGAATATGACTCTTCATCAATACAATCATTGCGATCCATCTTTATTCTTTCATTGAACACTCGTAATCCTCATGCACATCTTACTGACGTATGCAATGATTATGACACAATGCAATCTGATATCTTATGCTTACAAGAAACACATATGTCACTGTGTATGGAAAATGAATATTTCAAAATTTTCAATTGCATCTCAAGTTGCATTAAGCATGGAGTAATGATATTGATAAAGAAAAATATCACTATCCTTGAACATACCCATTTTGAAGACCGCTTTGTAGAAGCATTGCTCGCAAAAATAAAAGTTCACACATTACAAATTGCAATACTCAATATATATGCATCGCCACATGCAAATCTAAACAATTGTTGGAATTCAGAGGCATAGCAAATCAATTGCTGGTATGTTTTAGTTTCGTGGAGCCTGAATGTGTGGTGTTTAAATTGCTAGTGCGTATTGTTTTTAAATCGCTGGAGTCATATTATAGTATTGCTGGTGCGTATTACAGTATTGCGTATTACAGTTGAGTGATGCGTATTATTTGGGACTGTTTCATATCATATTAAATGGTTCGTATTAAATCGCTGTAAATCGTTGGTAACGTTTGCGTATTAAATCGCTGGTGCATGTTTTATAACACTGCTGGTGCGCTATTTGATTGCGCTGTTTTGAATGGATCTGAAACTGAATGTTAAGAACAGTTTGAATGTGCCTCTAATCTTATACCTGAGATGATTTAATTTTTCATAAGAATCCAAGGCGCTCTCGATACAGGTGGAACTTGACTTAATTTCAAAGTTTTGTATCCATGTTTTTTGCTCAGAACCGAATCTCAGAGAGGCACATGAAACGCAGGTTCGATTCTACAGAGAATTGGTAGAAATCAACTGTGAACACTGAAAAGGTTTAACCGCACAGATTATAAAGCTGAAATAACTACGGATGTCAAAATTCATTGGGCATTCTTCCGGGAAGTGACGGATACATGTTAACTTATATATCATCGATACATCACTCCAAGTTGCTTAATGCTTGCGTGGTATCTATATATATATAATATATTTTGTAATTCCTCTGCTATGTATGCCTAGCGTTTTGTAATTTTTTAAACAATAGCATTGTTCCGGTGCTTAATGATATTCAGTTTTTTGTATTAAAACTCAGTTTTGTTTTAAAGGCAAAGGCAAAAAGGCATAGGAAATTTTTGCTTTTATTGCTGGTTGGATATTGGAGATTACTGTGTGTTTGTTCTTTTTTTTTGCTGATACAAAATGGCGAAAACTCAAAGTGCCCATTTTGAGATTGAGAAATTTAACTCAGATATCCTTGAGTTTGATGATGTTGTTGGAGCCTTGTTGGCTGAGGAGACGAGGAAGAGGTCAAATGCAGACACCTCTACATTAGAAGTAATGATGGCCAGAGGTCGCTCAAGAGAGAGACACTCCGGGGGAAAGCATAGCGACTCTCGCTCAAAGTCCAAAGGAAAGAAGCCAAAGGTGAAGTGCTGGCATTGTGGCAAGGCTGGACATCTAAAAAAGGATTGCTGGAAGCG
Source organism: Pinus tabuliformis (assembly GCA_031772625.1). Lineage (NCBI taxonomy): Eukaryota > Viridiplantae > Streptophyta > Pinopsida > Pinales > Pinaceae > Pinus > Pinus tabuliformis. Next base: position 1,451,063,994 of record CM062816.1, read on the forward strand.
AAAGCAGCCTGCTAAAGAAGGCTCTTCGACAGAAAAGAAGGAAGCCAACACCACAGATACAGGTTCAGTATCTGGTTCAGGTATGAGTGATGAAGTATTGTCAGTTAATGTTTCAAAACATGATCAACATTGGTTGTTAGATTCCGGGGCATCTAACCACATGTGTATACATAGAGATTGGTTTAAAACATATAGATCAGTTGATGATGGTGTTGTGTACATGGGTAATGATGTAACATGTAATATTGTGGGAATTGGGAGCATACAACTGCAAATGTTTGATGGGACAACAAAAATATTAACTGATGTGAGGCATGTACCAAATTTAAGGAAAAATTTGATTTCATTAGGAGCACTTGATTCAAATGGATATAAAACTGTAATTCAAGGTGGAGTTATGAAAATCTATAAAGGTATCTTACTAGTGATGAAGGCTAAGAAAGTAGGAAATCTATTTCAGTTAGAAGGTAGAACTGGGTCAGATCATGTGTCTGTGTTTGAACATGACGGTAGTTCCATTCACTTATGGCATCAAAGATTGGGGCATATGAGTGAAAGAGGATTGAAAATTTTGGCTGACCGAAAGTTACTTCCTAATCTAAGATCTGGAAAATTGGATTTCTGTAAACATTGTCTATTTGGTAAACAAAGTAAACAAAAGTTTAAAACAGGCAAACATACTAGTAAAGGGATACTTGATTATATTCATTCAGATGTGTGGGGTCCAGCTCCTACAGCTTCATATGGTGGTTCATCTTATTTTGTATCATTCATTGATGACTTTTCTAGGAAGGTTTGGGTCTACATGTTGAAGAGAAATTCTGATGTTTTTTCAGTTTTCAAGCAATTTAGAGCATTGGTAGAAAACAGCACTGGTAGAACAATAAAATGTTTAAGAACTGACAATGGTGGTGAGTTTTCCTCCAAGGAGTTTGACAACTATTGCAAGGATGCAGGGATCGAAAGACATAAGACCACGGTTTATACTCCTCAGCAAAATGGAGTTGCTGAATGCATGAACAGGACTCTTCTAGAGAGAGCAAGGTGTATGCTAAGTAACGACGGGTTGCAAAAGGAGTTGTGGACGGAAGCGGTGGCAACAGCTTGTTATGTGATAAACCGATCTCCATCAACGGCGATAGGCTGCAAGATTCCGCAAGAGGTATGGAAAGGACACCCTTGTGACTATTCTAAACTCAGAGTGTTTGGCTGTGATGCATATACTCTAGTGCCTAAACATCAGCGAACTAAATTAGATCCAAAGTCTAAAAGGTATATCTTTGTTGGGTATGGTGATGGAACAAAGGGATATAGATTGTGGGATCCTACTACCCGCAAAATCATCATCAACAGAGATGTAAAGTTTAATGAATCCTCTCTTGTACAGTTAGATGTAGATAGAAGATTGAAACAGGATGATGTATCTGATTTCCAGCATATTCAGTTTGACAGCATTTCTAATGATAGTCATAATGACCATAGTTCAGATTCTAGTCATGAACAGGTTTCAGAATCAGATTATGAACAGGGTTCAGATGGAGGACATGAACAGGTCTCAGATGGCGATCATGAAGAAATTCCTACAGATGATAGACAGCCAATTGTGGAAGCACCAGAAACATTCTTAAGGAGGTCTACAAGGATCAAACGCCCTCCGAGAAGGTATGATGATCATGTTACTTCAGTTGCTTTGATCGCTAATGATGATGAACCTTTGTGTTATCAGGAAGCTGTAGAAGGTTCAAATAGTGACAAGTGGAAAGCAGCTATGAAGGAAGAAATGATGGCCTTAGATAAGAATGGCACGTGGGATCTGGTTGAACTTCCCCAAGGCAGGAAAACTGTGGGATGCAAGTGGGTGTACAAGCTGAAACGGGGTGTGAATGATACGGAAGACAGGTACAAAGCAAGACTGGTTGCAAAAGGGTTCTCTCAGAAAGCTGGCATAGACTTTCATGAGATATTTTCACCAGTGGCTTTGTTTGATTTGGAGTTGCAGTAGTTAGATGTTAAGACTGCATTTCTACATGGTGATTTAGATGAGGAAATATATATGGAACAACCGGAAGGGTTTGTTCAGCATCGCAATGCGAAATTTGTCTGCAGGCTCAAGAAGTCATTATATGGCCTGAAGCAGTCGCCTCGGCAGTGGTATAAGAAGTTCGATTCTTTCATGTTGAGTCAGAAATATGTAAGAAGTGAATATGATCATTGTGTGTATTTTAAGCAGTTAAATAATGGCATGTTCATTATCTTAGTGTTATATGTTGATGATATTCTTTTAGCAAGCAAAAGCATTGAAGAAATCAACAGGTTGAAGACTCAGATGGCAAGGACGTTTGATATGAAAGATCTAGGAGCCGCAAGACAGATTTTGGGCATGGAGATTTTCAGAGACAGGAGCAATGGTAAGCTGTGGCTATCACAACAAAAGTATGTTGAGAAAATACTTTTGAGGTTTGGTATGAATAATGTGAAGCCTGTGTCAGTCCCTTTAGCTTCCCATTTTAAGCTTTCTTCGAGTTTATGTCCTAATACAGATGAAGAAAAGGATTATATGTCTCGAATTCCTTATGCCAATGTAGTAGGATGTTTGATGTATGCGATGGTGTGTACGCGACCAGATATTTCTCATGCAGTTGGGGTTGTCAGCAGGTACATGGAAAATCCGGGTAAAGAACACTGGTCAGCAGTGAAATGGGTGCTTCGGTATTTGAGAGGCACAAGTAGTTATTGTATTTCTTACAATAAGAGTAGTGAATTTGTTTGCGGATATGTTGATTCCGATTTTGCAGGTGACTTGGATAAGAGAAGGTCAACTTCAGGGTACGTCTTTACTCTTGCAGGTGGAGCTATTAGCTGGATGTCAAAGCTACAGAACATTGTTGCTTTGTCTACTACTGAAGCAGAATACATTGCTGCTTCTCATGCTTGCAAAGAGGCGGTTTGGTTGAAAGGTTTGCTTGGTGAATTTGGTAGGTTACAGGACAACATCAGGTTACTTTGTGATAGTCAAAATGCAATACATTTGGCTAAGAATCTGGCCTATCATAGTAAGTCAAAGCATATTCCAATCAAATATCATTTTGTAAGACAGGTTATCACTGAAAGGGGAGTTTCTCTTGAAAAGGTGCATACAAAGGAGAACTGTGCAGACATGTTCACGAAACCAGTTTTGTTGGAGAAGCTACGCTGGTGTTTGGCTTCTCTTGGCTTGCAGAAAAGATAAAATAATAATAAGAGGGCATCAGGCGAATTGTTGTCAAGGTGGAGATTGTTGAGATTTTCTGTTTGGGATGAAATAGGAAAAATCTCAGCTGGTGACAACAATAGGAATTCAGGTCCTAGATTAACTCCAGGTTGTTGGGAGGGAGTTAATGCCTCCTATATTTGATGTGAGGGAGTTATGAGGCTGTTAGATTCTCTATGCTATATAACTGGCAATCATTCGGATGGTTTGCTGAGAGTGTGAGCGTTTTGTGAGGCTTTCATGATGTAATCTCCTGTTTTAATTAATAAACTCCTGATGCCTATGTTTGGTGGACGTAGCCCAGATTGGTTGGGTGAACCACGTTAAAAGCTGTGTCTTATGTGCTTGATTGATTCTGTGTTTATTTAATTTGGCTGTGCACCTGATCCAACAACAATATCCTCAATGTCATTGCAAAAGCTTTATGCCACTTAGATCTAAACAATATCATAGTTATATTAGGGGACTTCAATATTGATATGGTACATTGCAATCAAAAAACAAAGCAGCTAGAAACCTACATGCAAAACTACAATCTTCATTTCCTAGTTGACAAAACTAATAGCATGCATAAATCATTGATTGACCATGTTTGGGCAAATCTAGCTAATATAAAATATAGAATTTTCGTATTGGATACATATTGGTCTGACCATGATACAATACCTCTTGTCCTTCAACTATGATATACACATGAAACAGTTTACAAAATTGCAAATTTTGACATTTTTGCAATACCTCATTGGTTTTACCATTTCTATTTTACTAAAGCATATTACAATATTCTTTTTGTACTAAACCAAATGATAACAACATACATACTATGCGTTCTATTGTACATTTACATATATGACGTCGTGTATTCATCAATGCAAGTTATGCCAAAGACACCCTTTTCAATTAACCAACACAAGCATCCTATCATAAATTTGCAGATATGACCTCATGTATTTATGAATGCATATTTCGCTAGTAAAACCTTTTTCAATTGAACAGAACGACCAAGAAAAAAGAACAACAACATGGAACATAAACAAACAGAGCATATTCTTCTTGCCTTTCCTTTCCTATGGATCTTCTGTTCTTGTTCAACTTTTACTTTTATATGTTCTTTTGGCTTGCATTAAATATGTCTTACTATTCTATAACATAGCATAAATCTTGAAAAAGGAAATGAAACAATTGAAGAAATAGAATGCATAAGCCAATTAGAAAGCGCAAGCCAACCGCTTGTTTTGCAAAGGTATGTCTATGAGAACTACACAAATATGCTAATTTGTATTTAGAATATTAATGTTTACTATATATGCATTCTATTTTTACATATGTATGGTTCTATGGTTTTAATGTTCTTGTTCACTTTTTACTTCTAATTTGCACTAAATATATGTTACTATTCTATAACATAGCCTAAATCTTCAAAGAGGAAAAGAAACAATTGAAGAAATAGACTGCATAACCCAATTAGAAAGGGCAAGCCAACCACTTGTTTTGCAAAGGTATGTCTATGACAACTATACAAATATGCTAATTTGTATTTAGAATAATAATGTTCACTAAGGTAGGTCTATGACAACTATACAAATATGACAATTTGTATTTAGAATATTAATGTTTACTATATATACATTCTATCTTTACATATGTATGGTTCTATGGTTTTAATGTTCTTGTTAACTCTTTACTTCTATATGCTCTTTCAAATTGAACTAAATATATGTTGCTATTCTATAACATAGCATAAATCCTGAAAAAGGAAAACAAACAATTGAAGAAATAGAGCGCATAACTCAATTAGAAAAGGCAAGCCAACCACTTGTTTTGAAAAGGTATGTATGAAAACTATACAAATATGCTATTTTCTATTTAAAATATTAATGTTTACTATATATATCTTCTCTTTTTACATATCTATATTTAAATGTATATAAATTAGAAAATCTTGGACGAGTGAAGAAAGCACTAGTAGTAAGTCCCCCCAAACAATGCAGCAAGAAGACATGTACAGGTTACATATCACAATTTCTTTATTGATTTCTTATCACAAAATACATGTGATAATATCCACATCATATTGAAATGTGCATTTGCTTGTGTTAGTCCAACTGAAACAATCACAACAAAACTTGATTCAACAAATGTTCAAAATGATACATCAAAAAGGTATGCATATGAAACACAACACTGTAATCTATTTCTACTTATTCAGTTTTTAGGAGAAACATAGTATTGTACAAATGTTTATAGAAATTTCTAACTAAGCAATTTTAATAGGCAAAAATAGATACTGTCAATTAAAGTATCAATTGAAGATCTCAATAGTCGTAAAATTGGGCAACTATTTGTTGGAGACATAATGGTTGTCTATACTGCATTCCTTGATAAAGCAAACAAATCACGTCAAATATTACGAGCTGATTTGATAGATGCTCAAGGAATGATGACTATAACGTTGAGTGTACCTGCACATTTAGTGGAGCGACATGAACAGAAAATTTTGCAAGGCAACAACATCTCAGTTACAAATTTCACGATATTGCCTAAAACTATTTATGATCGCGGTGACTGTGACAAAATAATTTTTCTTAATGAATCAAGTACCATAGAAACTGTACCTGAAGTTTGCAAAGAATATTGCTTCATTCCCAATACAACCATTAGGCAATTTGCAAACAAAAAAGAAATGTACCCAATTGGCACAATCGTTGCAGCCGTTACACTTGCCAAACGGGTTGGATTGCATTACATACTCCATATCAAAGATGGAGATTCTGAAAACGACAATGCAACTGTATGTATTCGCATGTTACTTATTGCTAATTTTCAGTAGATAACATGCATCACTTCAATATATAGTTGTTGTAATTTGTCTATAGTTTTTGTAATTTGTCTCTTGCACTTGCAATTTTTCAATACATACGAACAATGTATTTGCATATTACTTTTCGTATTTTTCAATAGATAACAATTTCTCTTTTGCAGTTGCAACTGTTTGACACATATGAACAATTTTTCCTTTCAATGGAAAAACAATTGCAAAAAGGACACTTTCCCCTCGTCCTTTTCAAAAATTTAACAAAAAAGGTAAACACAAAAGAAACAATATTCAGAGCATCAAAGTCAACATTCATGACTGAACTTAACACAGATGCACTGAACAATCTCAGAAAACTAACTACATCTACCTATGCTGTAAGTATAGCAATAATAATGTTTTTACTACCTTTGCATTTGCCACGTAATAATGTAAATTAGCGTTTGAATGTTTTATAAACAAGTCGAAGGTATTATGATCGCAACAAATCCATATTCAACTCCTTTCGAACCTGTTTGTGCAATTTGTAACTCCCGAGTGAATTCATCCATAGTGATAGCCAATGCAACAATTTTCTGTTCACAATGCAATGATAATTGCCCTTTCCTCTACAAGCATTGTATAAATGCTGTAATAGAATCCATTACAAATAACTTTGTCCAGTGCATTATCAGGAAACCCTTATTACATGACTTACTTCCTGATTTAAAAGCAATGTCATATGAAACATATTTGCAACAGAAAGCTACCACTGTTTACATGTTACGTGACTTCAAAATTCAGAGCAAGTTCACACTCAATGAAGATAGTGAGCTATTACATGTCAACTAACAAATGGAAGGTACATCAACATATACCTTAACATCTTTTGTCTCAAATATGTCCTCTCTTCAATTTACAATGTTATCATTTTATTCTAACTAAATATTTGTTATACAGATTACAAAATCTAGGAACATGGAGGCCTTCATGTACACAACAAATGCAAAAGTGATATGAATATGTTTCTTCATATTATGCTCTTATTGTAATACAACTATTTGACTTGCAATTTCCACTCATTTACGAAGAAAATGTACTTTCAATATTTTAAACTCCATTGCTACTTCAAATCGAGAACAGAACATTTTAAATTTTTGTTCTCGGTTCAAATTTTAGTCATAATGAGCTTGTTATAAGCCATCTTGTTTTGTTAGTTTTTGTTTCTTGGGTGATGTACGCAACGGTTCAGGAAAAAAGGCTAGAAAGTCTTTATGCATCTGTGTTTGTATTGTTTCTGTTTCTGTTCTGTATCTCAAATGGAACGCATTCTGCAACATGCTTGAAGCTTGACAACCAGACATTGTCTTGCCACCTTTTGTATTTATATTTTTGCTCCATCTTAAAAAGTACCATGTTTGGTTTAAATTATATCATTGAATATAGCAAATGCAACATCAGATGAGAAATAATTTTGTATCTACAACTGCTGAATGCGAACACCAAAAGTTCCATAGATTGATTAAACATGGCGCTTATTATCCACTCAAGTTAAATGACAAATTGTATATTGAATCAGTTACTCATTTCTGTTTCTTCCTATGTTATGCCTGAAAGCTATGTTAGTTTTTGTTTCTTGCGTAATCTAGGTAATGATTCAGGAAAGAAGGCTGGAAAGTCTTTATGCATGTGTGTTTGTACTGTTTCTGTTTCTGTCCTGTATTTCAGAAGGAACGCATTCTGCAACATGCTTGAAGCTAGACTTTATAAGTAGCACCAAACTATATGGACTTTTAAATGAATATATGTTGTTTGAAAATGGAATTATGGCATAGTGCATTTGGTATTATTTTATTTTACCTATGTTTCTGTTTACTGTTAACTGTACAATTTGTTTAAATTTTTTGCATGTTCCTAAACACATCTGATCCAAAGTCAAACGTAGAGTTATTTTTTCGAAGTGATTGCTACAGGGTAACTGCTTTGCATAAATTTTGGTAACACTACCAGGAAAGAATTTATCCGAGAGACCATCTGAATATGCCATATATCTGAAGAGTGTTGACATGGTTTCCAATTTACAATTTGAAGAATGGTCACATGGTTTCCAATCTACAAAGCACGAAGGACAGAATGGCCGATATACATTTCTGGCAGCTTCCACTCATTCCATTGGTATTCTTGCTCGGACTCAATGTTGGATTTCAGAGTAGTAAGTTTATCTCAACCCATTTCATTTTTTATATGATTTGAAGCCCACTTCACACAGAATGTCGTGTATGGAGAAGCTACCTTTCGAGTACTTGGGCAAGGGCACTTAAAGGTTTTTATGAAACCCGTGCCTCGAATTTGTAGTCGGTTGTTTGCATTTTCTTGCACCATTTTTCCCCTTTGTTCTATACTAAGACAATGGGCATCTGATAATTGCCTAGATCCTCAGCACTGTGGAATATTTTGGGCCAATGTTTGTATTAGATCTCATTGAAAAGCAGGCACTGCAAGCCTTATTTCAAAACTTTATGAGTTTGTAGCCTCACAGTTTTGATCTCTCCTTCTGCATTTTCATGTTTATCTAGTTAGGGTGAGTGTGAGGTTTGACGGCAGATACAGTTTAAGGTTGTCGCATTTGCGCACATTAGATGCCAAAGATTAGAGAACACAGGATTAGTTTTACAGTTATTCTTCTGAACTCTTAAAAGTTGCCCTTCTTTAAAGCTCCTAAAGTTATTAAGTAGAACCGATCCAGAGACAAAGTAGCAGTCCCCAATCTCATGCCCATTGTGTCATTCCCATCTTGGTGCAACCTTCTGTCATTTGATAGTGACAGATATGTAACCAGTAATAGGATTTCTTAATTTACAGCCTTCAGTAGCCACTAGAAACACTTTGCCATGAGGAACTTGCATGTGATAAAGTACCTTTGAGCAGCTTGATCTTATTTTGAAATTTTGTTGTCTAATTGGCAGGGGTGGTACAGTGATTTCTAAAATGAGGCGGACAACAGCTGCGAATATTAGAATATTACCAAGAGAAGACCTTCCTCAGTGTGCTTTGGAAACTGATCAGTTGGTTCAGGTATATACAATACTCACTTTCTAATAAAATTTTTTTGCAAATTAAGAGAGATCTCGTCAAGATTGGAAGGCTGGAACAAGTCATGTTAGGGATGTGTTTTACTCTTATAGAGATTTAGTCAATCAAATAGTCTTTTTAATGTTAAGCAAGCTTTTGGCAGATTGTAGGTGATATAAGGGTTACGCGAGAAGCTTTAGTTCAAATAACTTCAAGACTGCGGGAAAATTTAAACCATGAAAGGTCCAGTACTAGTGCTATGGTTTCTTCGTCTCTGGCACCATTAAGTAGTAGAGAAAGGTTTGAGCAAGGCTCTCCTGGTAGAACTTTCTCTTCTAGCATCGCGTTTCAAGGTCGTGGTCATTCATCATCAAGCTATCCGACTATGCAGTCTTCACCAGCCCCATGGTCATCAAAGGTCAGCTTTGTTTAAACATTTTTATTTATTTTCATCCACTGTTGATTAAAACAAGGTTTTTTCTGTCTTTGAGGGCTGTTATCAACTATTGGACATTATTTCTGCTCTACTGTGCTTCAATGCATCATGTTTGAATTTGAGAATTTTAGCAAATGGGAGTTTCTGTCATTTTCAGGATTTTGTAGTGGATCAATTTTTGAGGGGACTTGTTCTGTATATTTAAAACTGTTGTCAGATACTGGTTCCTGTATACCTTATGAGTTTTCTATTTTGAATATTGTTTTGCTGTAATGAGAAAACATGGGAGCATTATGAGATTAAAGATAAATTTGGCTTCAATGGTGACAAACAGCATGGGCAAGTAGCTCACACTATATGCTATTAGTGATGATTCCATAGGAATAGACTTCAGTAGAGTAAGCTAATTTTGTAGCAAACACTTGTTCCAGCCACAAATCTGATAAGAATCTAGTAAAAATTTCAGGCACACGCATAGTTCAAGGAGGATCCATTGTCCATTAATAGTGAAACAGTGCCCTTAGCGCTCTTACCCAATTTTGAATTGACCGAGATCGTCCAAAATTAAATCAGCGTTCCAGATCAAGAGAAACAGACCTTGTGTATTTCTTGATTTGGGCAAGTGGAGGGAAGTTTGTTACAAAATTAGACATCTCCAACTTAAACTATATACTGTTTTCCATTATTTTGCTTTGGACCACACCTGAACTAAGTAAAGCATAAGTATTTCAATTCTGAAATTAACTCATTATCAGACTTCTGTTATTTGCTGTTATAGTAAGTCTATATTCTGGTCCAGATGGATATTTAAACCAATTTAAGTAGAAGTATTTATCTTATGGAATATGAACTCATTACCAAACTCGTTTCATGACAAAGTTGAAGGAAAAATTTACTGAAATCAAAGTGAACAAGCTAATAATGGTGAGAATTGTATATGTAACTAGTCAATGCCCTATTAATAGGATCAGGTTGTATGTCCAACTAATCAGAGTTCTTTAATGTTCAAACTTTAAGCAGAGCGAGCTATCCAGGCATAGATCAATTTCCCTTCTTTTGGCATTTTCCCTTGTCATGGAGTTTTTGATTTGGCTTTGACATTTTCCAATATTTGCTGAGATTTTGAAAATGTGCTGAGCATTTGCCAAGTCTTATGGGCTACTTTCAGCTGGTAAACTGACTCAACTTTTCGATTATTGAGTACTTAGACCAACAACAATTGATTTATCTCTATAGTAGTCATGAATTTTGTGTATAGATTGGACGATCTATATTGTACTCTTGAAGAATTAGTAATTTAGGGCACTCGATGAATTCCTCTCTTGTCCCTCTGTTGGTACTTTTTGGTTTTGATTTCTTAGAATAGAAGCAGATTCTTTTCTTCTAATGCAATATCATGGCTATCCTATGCAATTAAATTTCTATTTAAGATAATTGAGCATAAATCTGTCTGCAAACAGCAACCCCTGTGGTACTGCCTATATGCTTTGTTTCAAAATTCAGTCAAATCGAGATATAGGCAGTATTGGCAATTTCTCTGAGTTTGAGGAGCCAATTCTTTGTCAAGGGAGTTCTGCTGGATTTGGAAGGTACGCAAGATTTGGGAAATTTTGTGGGTTGGTGGTGTCATGGGGGTTTTGCTGATTACCATTTTTGTAGTAATGTCGCTGACATTGTATATCATCTTTGGCAGTGTCAGAGCTGCTCGTGGGCTTATCACAAAAACTACTGTTGAAGTTGTAATACCTGAACGCGCAGTTGCAGCCATTCTAGGAAAGTCTGGGAATGGTATTGTTAAAATTCAGCAGCTAAGCTGTTCTCCTGATTTCTTTATTTTAGGTTAACATAATCTGCTCATGGTATATCCCTTTTTGGGGATTAAAGCCCACGTTAATATCTATTGGCCTAGTTCTGACAATTCTACGTTGCCCTTTCATTTCCATCTTACTTACCGGATGAAGCACAAGAATGTTTGGAGTCCGGAACACTATTTTGTATGGAGTTTTTGATTTGGCTTTGACATTTTCCAATATTTGCTGAGATTTTGAAAATGTGCTGAGCATTTGCCAAGTTGTGTATAGATTGGATGATCTATATTGTACTCTTGAAGAATTAGTAATTTAGGGCACTCGATGAATTCCTCTCCTGTCCCTCTGTTGGTACTTTTTGGTTTTGATTTCTTAGAATAGAAGCAGATTCTTTGCTTCTAATGTAGTATCATGGCTATCGTATGCAATTAAATTTCTATTTAAGATAATTGAGCATAAATCTGTCTGCAAACAGCAACCCCTGTGGTACTGACTATATGCTTTGTTTCAAAATTCAGTCAAATCGGGATATAGGCAGTATTGGCAATTTCTCTGAGTTTGAGGAGCCAATTCTTCGTCAAGGGAGTTCTGCTGGATTTGGAAGGTACACAAGATTTGGGAAATTTTGTGGGTTGGTGTTGTCATGGGGGTTTTGCTGATTACCATTTTTGTACTAATGTCGCTGACATTGTATATCATCTTTGGCAGTGTCAGAGCTGCTGGTGGGCTTATCACAAAAACTACAGTTGAAGTTGTAATACCTGAACGCGCAGTTGCAGCCATTCTAGGAAAGTCTGGGAATGGTATTGTTAAAATTCAGCAGCTAAGCTGTTCTAAAGAAGAATAAATTTAATTTGTAAAGCTGCTAGTCAAGTTGTCACATATTTAGAGGAAATAAGAATGTGTTAAATGGCTATTAATTCAAGCTCGATTGTTGTTACCTTGCTATGAAGGCCCTTTATTGATCATGTTTTCTTTGTATGTTCAGATTTCTGCTGCCAAAGTTAATCTTCTTGAAATTAGACCAGGAACATCTGAAGGAGTGGTTGAAATTTCAGGCACTCCAGAGCAAACAAATGTAGCCCAATGCTTGATTCAAGCATCCATTGTCAACAGCAAACCTTTATTTCGTTAATATGCCAATGAACAGATTTTATGGTAACATAATCGTTATCCAAATTCAAAATCCCTATGCAAATATACGTGATTTCTGTATTTTAGGTTAACATAATCTGCAAATTCCATGGGATCCTCTTCAACTGAAATTTTTGAAACGTGGAGACTTGGAATGAAGTGCTGTAATTGCCAAAAATGTTGCCGGGGAAAATTTGACATTGTAGTGACAGACATTGTTTTTCCACTGCCAGCGCAAATGTGTTTATCAGTAATCAATACTTCTTTATCCGGCTTATAAAGTGGGATTTCTTTGACTTGACATAAATGTATTTTGGAACAAAAATCACAGAACGATTTTGATAAACAACAACTGGATTATATTTTGAATTTGGATTCTACTTCCAGTGGTTATGGTTCAAAACCAATGTTGTCTGTTTTTAATGTTTGGGGTGTACATGTTTTGAGGGTCCAGTTAGACAGTTATCCTGCACTTATATTTGGTCATTATCATTTTATGAATTTGTCATTTGTCGTTATCATAGGAGGTTGGAACAACTCTCATGATTGGCGTTAAGATATGTGACTCTCACCAAGGCAATTTAAATCTCATGATAATAACTCACCAAAGTGGATCTTGACATTCTGCCAATAATTATTTTTATTATTTTCCTAAATACATTTCACAATCAACGTAAAATCACAGGCCTTTACATCTCATTCAAATGTTACAAATACTTCGCCTCAGCTGACATTGACAAGTAACTGTGTTCTTGAACATCAAAGAAGTCATTTGGTTCTTGTAACCTGTTCTATGTCTCTCTTGCAGCCTATATCAATCATGAACTCCCTCCAACACTGGCATACATTCTGTTAACCGGCAGGGACTACCACCACAGCAGTGGCTCCTTGTTGTGTAATAGTGACAGATTGAAAGATATAATGTTAAATTGATTTAACACTAATCTACGTAACTCCATTAATATTTACTGTGAATTTCGATAGATTTAAGTTAAAAAAAACAAACTCTTTTTACGTTATACTATTATAATTACACGTCAAATACATTTTGAAATGAGAAATACGTTTTGTGCAACGTAATATTCCAGCACGAAGTCTGTAAAATGGAAATTGAGTACTCGATAAGGAAAATGTCGTCATACTATCGTACAATTGGAACACATGGTGTGAATTTCTTGAAACAATATAGACCAATGATACAAATTCCAATGCCTTGTGAAACAGTCATCATATCCCAATGTTAATGTTTTTCATTTCATTTTTTAGTAAGCAAAATATTACGTTTTTGGGAAGAGTTTTTAACAGTTTTTTTTTTCTAAGGAAAGATTGTAATTTTATTTGTTTAAATAAAATTATATATGATAGATGTTAAAAGCATATTTATAATAATGAATTATGGTGACTAAATTAAATAAAAATTTATGAGAATTACTTTATTTTACTTTTTCTTATTTTTTTTCTCACTTTTCACCAATCACTCACTAACCATTCTTTCTTATTTTTTTTTCCACTTTTCACCAACCACTCACCAACCACACTAAAGTTAAATGTAAATGATACCATAATTCATTAAATCTCATTTATATTTAACAAAATTTCTTTATCAAAATCCGAACCTTCTGATGCATGAATTTGTTTAATACCAATTACTTCTTATTTGCCAGCTTACCATTTAAAACCCTACACATTTGTGTTCTGATCACATTTGTCATATCATAACCAAAAGCTTATCACTTCTATCCAATAATGTTAGCAAAACCTTGCAAGGATACATAAACTAATGTTAGCAAAGCCTTCTCATTACCATATTATTTTTTAAATAAGTTTGAAATGAAGTATGGTCATATTATTATGCCTACAGTCGCAGGTATTCAAATAATTTCCAATTTAATAAAGTAAAATATTATAAATTGTTTTTGTATTTTTAAATTTTGTTTGTTTTAATATTTATCTCTAATCTAATTGGTCTTAAATTTGAAGATGAGATTGTGAGATGCTTTGTAGTCTGTGATATAACATTTATGATATGCTTGGACAGAGACGACACGTACTTTTCAATTTCTTACTTCGAAGACGGTGGAAATAAATATTTCAAATCGTGAAAAGATATCTCGAGATTTGTAAATTAATTTTTGTGTACAATTTCCAATGCCTTGTTGGTTCAAGGCAACTCCCTTCCCACTCCATCTGATATCCTGTGTACATACCAATAAAAATCTTCACGCATGTTGCACCACTACCTCATATCAAGTTGTGGCATTAGTGGATATCGGATAATACTAACGTTAAACTACTATATTCTATTTTTCTAATCAACGTTTATCCTACATAAACAAAAACGTAAAAAACATAAACACATTTAAATATATAAGTTACCTTCTTATTCTTGTTTCAAGGTATGGGACTTTTGGATGATGCTTTTCGTGCCTAAGTTTTTTCCATACAAATTTTAATGAAGTTCCAAGAAATATAATTTTATTAATATAAAATATGATATATTTTAAATTAAAAACTGCTCTCGTTTTTTTTTTTGGTGTCAAAAAGGCTTTAAAATCAATTATTTTTTTGGAATTAGTGTTATTTGACTTTTTCCTTGTTACAAAATAAGCATTTATTATTAATTAAATAATAATAGAAAATAGAAGATCTATTGGCATCTCATCGGGCTCGACCATCTGGAATAGTTTCAAAAAAATAGATTCATTATTTTTCCAGAATCTTGCATGGTCCATGGGGTCAGGAAATAACATAATCATTGGATCTGATCACATATTGAGTGTTGGGGAGGATTGCAATATTCTGGAGGACTTTATCTGATGCTTAAATGGTCATGGGATATTTTTCTAGAGCCAAGTTATATCTACCTGTCTTTGTCCCTCCTTGAAGTGCGCAGATGCGCTGGGATAGGTTGGGCATATGGCTAGGGTATGGGAACGGACCCATACTTACATGAATTTCATAGGAATATGTCAAGAGGGAAAAAATGATCGGATTGTATGGACTGGTAAGATGAAAGGGGGAACATCATGGTTGTCGATATTTATAACACTCTGCGGAAGGGAGGTTCAGCTATTGGGGATATGTGACTTCTATAAATTCTAGAAAACAAATACTCCCAACAAAATCATCCTCATTTTTTGGTTGGTTTACAAAAACAAAAAACTCACATGGGAAAATCTTCAAAAGAGGCAATGGCATGGACCGAATATCTGTGTGATTTGCAGGAACACAGACAGGAAAAATGAACATATATTTCTTAAATGCCCCCACACGGTATAGGTATGGAAAAAATTGGCTTATACAATTGGCTTTCCATGTATTCGATTTGATAATATCCAGGCTTGTATGATATGGTGGAGTACTCAGAAATCCTATTGGAGGATTATCCCCCCCATCCTATTTTGGACGATTTGGAAATGGAGGAATAAGAATATTTTTGAAAACTCTTAGGACATTTTTATGATGGTTTTTTATTGCACTCTCTCTCTTGTCATTCTATGGGTTTTTCCCTCAATGTTTGGCTAGAAAGAGAATCACACGAGTTCTCAGGCCCTCAAATGGAATAATTGGTTGGATTTTTTGATGGGGCAACACAGAGAAACAAATGTGGATGCGTATTTTGGATTGCTATTTCCAAAGAATAGGAATTTTGGGTACACTAGAATGCAGGCAGCGACACGAATACAAGGGCTGAAGCGATGGCCCTCTGGGGACTGTTATGGTTTTCTCACTTCCTCAACATCCCTGACATCCACATTTTTGGTGATTCAAAGATCATTATTGAGCATGTACAAGGAGGCACTAAAATCAAACAACAAGCACTCCTTGGATGGCTCTGGAAAATTGACAGTCTATGGACAACTTTCAGGAAATCCTCAATATTGCACATCAGAAGGGAACACAACCAACAAGCTGATCGATTGTCGAAGGAGGGTCTACAGGAGCAATTGGATGGTATGCACATTCAAGTCAAGCTGGGAGACACTACATTGGATGCAGGGGTGTTCCCATTTCCTGGGTAACTATAGTTTTGTTTTCTTTGTATAATCTATGTTTATCTTTCTTTGTTGAAAATTTGCCTGGTCTATTTTCCATCGCTGTGATTTGATGATAATATACATGGAGAATGTGGATCATATGTATATCTCCGCATGTGGTTCTGGATGAAGACTCTTTTTATTTTGTACACCTCTTTATATGTCCCCTGTTTATATGTGGCTTATCTTTCTGCGCCATTTCATGTGGAATAGGATGTATGGAATATCATGTTGTCTACTGGATGGGTAGCGAGATGCATGCTCAGGTATGGAAATGTTGTATCTGATATGGTTCCTGGAATGACAATATATGTAATATGCTCTCATAATGGAAATATATATCACTTTTTTTCGTACCAAAAAAAAAAAAAGAAAAAAATAGCCTATCATTCCCGGTTCAGTATGGATTGAGGTTTGAAAAATGTGTTTGTTAGGATATTTGTAACTTTTTTCTCATGGTTTTACCATAAATGTAAAATGCTAAAATAAGAAATCTTAAATATTTATTACAAAAAAAAAATGTATATAGCCAAGAAGTCATTCCGGTTCCACGGACTCTTGTATAACCATAGAGGGAGCCAATGGTGAGACGAATGCTGTTTCACTAGCCTTTCAGGTTACAATGGGTCTTGAATAAACATATCTTCAAGATTATAATTACGTGTATCGTTTTCCCATTCACTAAATTTAACTTTATTTAGGGAAAAAATTAAATAAATTACAATGGCATTAATAGCGAAATTAATGGACATTGACGTTTGACCTAATTTGCTGCTTACACAGTGACCGCATCTATTGAATCTTTAAACTAGTTAATAACTTTTCAAACCAGAATAAAAATCATTCGAAATAGATATTTTGTTTTCCTAAATAAATTTTGGATAAGAAAACACTAGTTAATAACTTTTCAAACCAGAATAAAAATCATTCGAAATAGATAATTTGTTTTTCCTAAATAAATTTTGTATAAGGAAACATAGTCGTAGAAGTTCATCAAAATTTTAATGGCATAATTCCATGGTTGATGTTGGAAGGTTTTATGTTTTTAGTGAATTAGTTTCCTTTCCTTACACTATATTGGTAACGAATTTTGTAAATCATTTTGAATAGTACATATATAATGCAATTAAGTGTTTTTGAATGAAAAGTATAACCATTTTTTTATAATAATTTTAATTAAAATTTTAAATAAAAGTTTAAAAATTATATATAAATAATTTTAATTAAAAATTTAAATAAAAGTTAAAAAAATTATATATAAAATTCAATTTTAAAGTTATAGTCCAGTGAAACACTAATTTGATATATGAAACTTATATTTATGGGATAAATGATTACTCTGTGATTGTTAAAATTTACAAAGACTCTTTGATTGTAAAGGGAAATACATGTTCTTAGTTCAAATTAAATTCTTATTGATAAATAAATTACAAATTTAAATAATCATTGCATACCTTAGTCTACCAATAAAGAAAGAAGATTAGTGGTAGTGCATCAAGCTCTTATCTTTGAGAGATTGAAATACAAAGTTCTAATAAGAATATGCATAAAATAATAAGAACAAAAAAATATTAAACCAAGAGACTAACATGGAGGTTAATTTGAGTTAAATATTCGAGTTCAATGGGTTCTTTTCCTTGTTTAATAGAGTTATCTAGTTCCAGTGCTTGACCAAAATGATCCTCAATCTTTTCTATTATATGATTTAGGTTATCATTTTGAAGATTTGACTCATCTATCACGAGAAAGATATTATATTTTGCATCATCACAATTCAGTGACACTTTTTCTAGTAATGACTTCATTTTCCATTATAGATCTATCATATGAAAGTATTGATTTTTTGGAAGTGTTACCAATTTTCAAGATCCACACAATGACTTTAGCTGTATTTTTTTATGTTGAGAGTTAGCCTCCCTCCCTAATGATTTCTTTTTCTATCTCCTAGAGTTCACACTGGATGTTTGACAAAGGCTACTCCCAGAATTGACATGCAGAGGGTACCTCCCTGATGCCATCCCCCTCGAGCCCCCCCAAGCTTCATAGTAAGATAATCTTATTCTGCAACGTGCATGTTAACACATCGTGATGGAGATGCATGGCTTGTAT
This sequence comes from Pinus tabuliformis, assembly GCA_031772625.1. NCBI lineage: Eukaryota > Viridiplantae > Streptophyta > Pinopsida > Pinales > Pinaceae > Pinus > Pinus tabuliformis. The sequence goes on from CM062816.1 coordinate 1,451,082,634, forward strand.
TAGGTCACAAACTTGAGATAACCAGAAAATGCAGACCATGTAGCATTACAAGAAAGAAGTAGGAAAGAAACAATCACACTCCACCCCACCTCCTAATACTCAGCCAAGAGTCCTTCAGACTAACATCATTAGGTCATAGGATGGGTGATAAAAGTAAAAATAACTTCCTAGATAGTCAGTATGGAGAATATCTAGGGTGAGAAACAACTCAAGAAGTCAAGAGAGTGATAAACTTATGTAGAATTTTTTATGATGAAAGCTTTCTCTCTAAATGGTTCCATGTGAATGAGGATATTTCCCATTAATATAATAACCAAAATCAAATTTGACAATATCATTCTATTATGCAAGATCGGACTCTAACATTTTGCAACCACATGACATGGTAATGTGATATCTTATGATAGTTATGAACCATTCATGCTAAAAGTTGAACACTAATTACCCAGTTATGTTACTTAATGGACGAGTGGCATGGCAAGCCTTTCATATAATTGTTGGTGAGACAACTACCATGCCACTTTTGCATATCATCTCCCTTATCAATAAGTAGATATATATATGTGTGTTTTCATCATATATATATATATATATATATATATATATATATATATATAAATTTGTGAATGCAATGATTTTCAAAATTTTAAAGAGAAAAAATCATTTCATGGTCACATTATCTTTTTTGAATTAAAAAAAATGATCAAAATCATTTTATAATTAAAAAAAAAAATAGTCTTTAAAATAGTTGAATTGTTCTTTAGTGTGTTCTATTTATTTCAAACCTTGACATACAAGTCCAATAATATTAAAGAGTAAATGTTATTATATTACATTATGTTAGATAATAATTAAAAATAAATAAATAATTAAGACATTACTATACACACATGAAATAATATTAAAAAAATAAACTAGGATATATCTACCTTAAACATAGAAATATCAAATATCTGCTTTAAACATAGAAATATCAAATAAAAGAGTATAAAATTTATACACATGTAAGATTTTTTACCATTGAATATTAAAAATGATATTCATGAAATGATATTAATAAAAACTTATTACTTTTATAAAATTAATGATATTTATGAAGTTAAGCATTAGTATCAACCTCATGACTTCACAATAAATTTGTAAATTAAACTCGTGTCTTTTCAAAATAATTAGTTTATGATTTTGTAAAATTTTCAACGATTTGTACAGGGCTAGGCTCCTACTTCTCCTAGCTTCTAAGTCGTGAGTGATTCTGATATGTATCTAAATTTGAAGCCATTACTTGTTCCTTATATTCAAGCTATCACACATATAATGTAGTGGCTAAATTTTACAGATAGCTTTCCCAAATTATGTATATCTACAAAGATAGTCTATCATTGCTACAAAATACATACATAAAGGTAACCTGACACTATCACCAACATAGAAATTCTATTTTAGATGACCACATCTTTTTTTTCACAATTTACTTAATATAGATAGCATTTGGCATTATAATTATTCAAAATTTTAAGGATGAAGTGCAAATTCTTTTAGTTTTACTGAAAGAGTTAAACATGTTTTTCGAAATTGTGCTAAATAGCACAGAGGAATAAACCATTCCTCTAACCACTCAACTACCAACTAAAATCGGATTTTATATATATATATATATATATTTTTCAAAAATGTGATATATTAAAAAAATAAAAATAAAAATAATATTTCAGGTTTGTTTACCTTTTTGCTATAGCGATTCTAATAATTTTTATTTTTTTACCATTATTATATTAACATTGGCGAATAATGTTTAGTTTTGCAAAATAATTGTTTATTTTTCAATATTACTAAAATTGTAATTTTCAAACATTTGATTGGATCATTAAAAGTCTTATTGTAGCTTTTGGACAAGATAATGCCCCATGGATAACTACCTCACATATTTTATGCCAAAACTAATGGCTATGTAGGCAACTACCTCACATATTTTATGTCATAATTAATATATATGGTTGCAATATTCATACATTATTTTTAGATATTTGTACACTGCTTTATTATTCTTAAGCTTATTTATTATCAATTACTTCCCACCATAATTTAAGCGCATCTTTGCATAAAACATAGATAAAAATAAGATTTTAATAATTATATTTACTAAAAATTGCTTTCCGCCATTGTTTATATTTTCCTCTATATTTATATAAAATAAAACTATATTTCCCCGATATTTATATAAAATAAAACTATATATAAATATATAGTAACCAAAATTTATGCAAATTCATTTAACTTAATTTTTACGAATGCTATCGCTCTTTGTTAACTATCTATCATTATGTATGCTGTGTGAAACCGCAATTGCCCTATCCTTGTGGGATGTGGGGATGACATTACCCGCAAGAAATTAATGAGTGCAGAAATCCAACTCAACAATGAACGAGAATATAGTATATAAACTAGAGGGGAAAATAACAAACTACTCGGAAAAAGAAACAAAAACAATTGCGTACCTTCTTTTTTTCGTTCCCGATCTAGCTCTGATAAACGATTGAATTTGAAAGGAAAAAAAAAACAATTGTGTGATTTCATTTTTTGCCTTTCCGGTCCAGCCCCGATTAAGGATTAAATAGGAAAAGAAATGTTATATTTGTGATTAAGTTTAAAGTAAAGGGTTACATTCCAATTTAAGGAATTAATTTGATTTTATCTCCATAATGTTTATAAATTGAGTTTTTATAAGAAAATGAAAAATAATTTGAAACTTAATACATATTTTATACATCATATTTTTTTTGTAGTGTCAAGTTGTGCAGATCTCAAATGAAGAATATTATTTTAAATAAAACTTTAGATTTACAAGAATGCTAATATTTAACATGAATTATTTAACTAGTTTTAGATTTTATCTATAAGAATCATCTCGAGGAAATTTATATTTTATATAAGAATCATATGGAGTGAGTTCAATACAAATATTTACTCTTTCATCCCTTGGATGTGAAATAAAAAATTCAAAAAACACATTTACATTAATCAAATAATGATACACATAAATACATATATAGTATCTCAAGATAAAGAAATTATCTTGATCATACAATTAACTATTTGAGAAAATGACTTAACCACACACCAATATAGGAAGCTACTTATCTAGAGAATATCTCTCAAGCTAACAAGATCTAACCAACTCCTAAATACTAGGAACATAGTCCTTGAGCATATGATCACGCTAAAGACAATTAGGAGTTATATACTCTAATACTCCCCCTAAATGACCACTTTCCTTAATCTCGATCAGCTAAAGTCTTCACCAATATGTTCTTTGCGAAAGAAATGGTCCATTATGAACTAAAGAAGCTCTTTATTAGAAGACACTATGTGCAGCCGAACGTAGAATTCCCAAACATTACCAAAATATTGTTGTCGATATAGAGGAACAACCATCCACCGGAATGCATGGGTAACCAACTGCTACAACTGCTAATGTACTAATATGTCTTTTGTGTACATGGTTCATTCAACCATCATACTGTCATACATGTACTTGTACCTTTAACTTTCCATGCATCACCATCATCATTATTTCGTATTTTCTCAGTTTACTGTTAACCATGCTCTAGGTTTTCCTAGCTTACCCTCAACTATGTTCTCGGCTTTGTTGACTTATCCTCAACCACCCTTCTGATACTCACACTTAATTCTCCCAAGGAACAAAAAAAACTCTACAAGAATCCTGGTCCATATCACATATGTTCCCTATCTCTCGAAAATATGAATTTGTTCATCAGGTCCTTACATGATTTTTTCTTACCAAGGCCAACACATTAAGGGGTTTTGGATGACCAAAAACCATCACATCAAGAGGTTTCTAGCTGACCACAAACTTCACATAAAGGTGGTTTAGGCTTACCCCAAACCTACATTAAAAAGTAGTTTCAGGATTACCATGAACTACATGGGGATGTTCATCATCAATAACTATGGTACATACAATGAGAAACTCCACTCATGGAGATGTCAAGTAACTATTCAAACATTTTCTAGGACCACTATATGAACTCAAGCATAACTCCATACAATTTCTTACAAACGCAATGTGTGATACAAATTACTATATGGTCTTGAATCTATTACAAAACACTCACAAAATTTTGCTCGCACAATGTTTATGTTCTTTCTCCACCATCATCCTATCTTCCTTGCTACCATAACCAATATCCTTTGCTACCATCATCATTGTTGCCACAAGGACTATAATGAGGTGTTTTTTTAGCTAAATCAAGGATTGCATCTATGTCTTCACTTATGATTTCTTCACTATGGGTTTTCTTCTTCTTGATTTTGTACCTTCATACATAAAATTTTACTCTACACAATTGATCCTTGATGCCCATATAAAACTATAACGTTCTAGTGAGATAAAAGAGTAACATCCATTGTAGTTACCAATTTTCTAGGAATCATTTTCGTCTACATGGTTCATCAACATATTAAACTCCCTCTCACATTATCCAAACCATCTCAAATTATGATATTATACCATTTCACATTCTCTCCTAATTGAGGACTCAATTATCTAATTACATTACACATCAAGCTTAGATACAAACTAACTACTCAAACATTTTCTAGGATCACTATATAACCTCAAGCATAACTCCATAAAATTTCTTACAAACACAATGTGTGGTAAAAATTATTATATGGTCTTGAATCTATTCCAAAACAGTCATAAAATTCTACTCACACAATGTTTACCTTCATTCTCCACCATCATCCTATCTTCATCACTGCCATAACCAATATCCTTTGATATCATCATCATTGTTACAACAGGCACTATTGTGAGGTGTTTTTTTTGCTACATCAAGGATTGCATATATGTCTTCACTTATGCTTTGTTCAATATGGGCTTTCTTCTTCTTTCTTTTGTACCTACATACATAAAATTTCACTCCATAAAATTGATCCTTGATTCCGATATAAAAATATAATTGTCTAGTTAGATGCATGAGTAACATCCATTTTACTTACATTGTCGTTGCTACAACACCCTCACAAATTTCAATACATTGGAATTTTGGAGCATACTTCATTGTCATACCAAGAATCGCCTCGGTCGCCAAGCATCGTTTCATGTTTCTCTATATGTTTTAAGTGTTCTTGAATGTTCTCAAGTATCATTGAAATGATTAGAACATCTCTAAATGTATTTTATCGTCGTAACATCTTTTTTCTGGTAAAACGACACTTTTGGGTCGCAATCGCACACACCTCATTCATAATACTTGGGGAATGTGTATAAAGTGGCATTTTTATGTATATTTATTATTGATCAATATTGTCTAAGTTTTCTCAATGAGTTAGTATTTGTTGCACATGATTTTCTAAGTATAACTCATCATGCTCACCTCTTGTCCTATCATCCAAACATAGACAAATTTTGGTGTCAAAGTAAACTCATTAAGGCCAAGAGTGCACAAGCACACTTCGAAGCCTTGATGAGAGGAATTTTATTGTTCGGAAGTGCACCCTAGACCATCCTTGAGAGTCAGGCACACTTCCAAAACATAAATCCCCTTCCTTGTTCCAAAGTACACCCTCTAAAATGATTAAGTCTTCCTTGAGTGCACTCCGTTGACTCGAAGAAGTGCACCCTCCTTGAGTGCATTGTCACACCCTGAAGACCTGAAGATCAATATTTTAGCCTTCCCTAATGCGCCATGCACCCTCCTAAACTTATTGAGCACACTGGCACACTTTGCAGGCACGGAGCCCCAACCTTCAGCCTTCAAGAGTGCACATTGTGCCCTTCCTAAGGCCTCTTGAGTGCATCAACATAGCTTGAAGGCATAAATCCTCATCCTTTAGCCTTTAGGAGTATGCCTTATGACCTCTCTCTCTCCCTTGAGCATACAAATCACTTGGGAAGCATGAAGCCTTCCCCTTCATCCTTTGAACTTGTGTCATGCGTCGTTCCTTGATTTTTTTCTTCTTTTGCGAGCATGAGCGCATGTTGAAGCACTGAAGCCTCTCCTCTTAAGCCCTTGATCCTTTCAAAGTGCACCTTTGTGCCTTATAGCCCCTTTGACCCTTTTTGAGCGCACGTGAAAGGATTGAACATAAAATATGCATGGATCATGGTAGAATAGAACATTTTTCAGGCTAATAGTTGTCTGTCATGAGCGTTTATAGATACAAGTATTTCAAAATAACCACGGAAAGAACACATGAGGAAGATCGGGTAGGGAGAAAAAGCAAAGGAAGCGTGGAAATAATGAAGAACACACTTAAATCTTGATAATCAAAGCACCCTAAAGACTCCAAGATTAAATACCCTTTGGAGGATGTAATCATCTTGATCAAAAGGTGAGTGAAGAATCAAGACACAACTAACAACCATGTCACCATTGAAGAAATTACATGACATCAATCATTATTAGTCCTAGTCATCAAAATAGTGGCATGCAATGTATCATGACAATATGTTATGAAACCAGCTCAAGAAAAGATAGAAAAGATAGATCAACGCCTTAGAATTCAGCCTCTTCGAGGGGGAAACCTCCTTTACATTACATAAATGAACAATTATTGGATGATACAAATGAAAAGACCTCCTTTCTATATAAGGAGTCTAAGGGGTCATAACATAATCAGAGACGACATAACAATAATAATATAAGGGCACAATAATAACAATAGTGGGCTTCTATGGGGTACAATAGTAACAATATGGGCACTACATGGGTACATCAATATAATAAGTGGGTTATACTAATAACAATAAGGGGTTACACTAGTAGTATAGGGGCCTAACACAATATGATGTGGAAGTCATGATGTATTGTTGTAACCATTGTAAAATTAAAATAAATGGAATTCCAAGAGTAATGTATGAATTAAAGATTCATGGATGTCCAAAACACATGTAATATCAAAAGTCATATGTAATTCCAAAAGTCATTTGAAATCCACAAGGTTGTACAAATCCAAAGGTCATAAGAAGTTAGAAAGTCAAGATTCATGAGGATGTGAAAGGTCATTTCTCAAGTTATAAATATATCCCCATTTATCGTGTAAAGGAATTTTAGCCTTGGCGTCTCCCACAATGCATTAGAGAGATGGATTTAGTACTTTTAGGGAGCAAGTAGTGGCTCTAACACCCCACTGTTGGAGCTAGTGGTGTTCATTGCATTTAGGTATCTTAGGACTTTTGGTTAGTATTGAAGCTTTCCAGGCCAACATGTTTTCACACATGGATTGTGGATGTTTCTAAGACTATTCTTTGAATTTTTATGGTTCATGCTTTTTGTAATTATTAGTGGACTAGTTGAACTATTTCGGTTACTCCAATTCTCCTTGTTGGAAATGTGTTGTTATGTTTATAATGATCATCACATCCTTGTGAACTATTTCGCCTGATGTTAGATGAGCCTTTCTCTTTCACGTGTGTCTCCATTAAGGTCATACTATTACTTCTCTCTTAGAGGTTCACTTAATCCCCCCCCCCAAATATAGTAGAAGAACCTTGAAACATCGGTAATTGAACATTCATAAGGCATACTGGCTTGCTCATTCGAAAGTATAATTGCACATCTCTCTCACACTGACAATTAAATCCAAGGCATATATTTAAGTAAATGGTAGTTGGGTTGTATTCCGGATGGAATCCCACAATAAATGGTGTGAGGTCTATTTGGCAGCTTATATCAGGGAGATCCCATGTATCTTTGCGATATCAAGCATCATCACCATTGTGGAACTAGAAGGAGGGTTGTCATTTTATTATGGCTGATCACCTAGCACACCCTCATCAATCTCCTTTCAGTATAGGTAGAAGCATTTTGAGAAATACTCTGATTCTTAAAGCAGGAGGATCTTCTAAGCCTAGAGCAGAATCAACTTGTGAAGTTACTTACTAAAAAATTCAGGCAATTCAAGCTATAACATGTTGGTTCGCGAAGGCTATCAGATTGATTCCTGGAGTGGAAAATCTTCCACATGTTTTGAAGAATAAAGAGACAACTAGTACTTGTATCTTAGTTTTGACAGTGGAAGATTTGGTATTTTCCACTCTTGAGCAGTTGGCAGAATTCACATATGAAATTTAACATCAACAAAAACTTCCACCTCCTAATGGAGGATATGAAGATGATACAATTATTCTTTCTGACGATCTATTCGACGGATTAGATGGTGAAGTTTCCTTAGATTTTAGCAAGGAGGAAGAATGCAAAGATGAGAACATGGTAGGCCAGGATTTGATTTTGATGACCTAAGGGCCTCTAGCTCAACCAGAAAACTTTCATAGGATGTCAATACATCCAGAAAAGTTGCTCTCAAAGTATGATCCAAATAAGAGGACGAAGGTAGAAGATCACCTCAGTGATTTCTACATGCATTTATGAATGATGGACATGAGGTATGATGATGTTTCTTGTAGGATATTCCCTTACACATTAGAAGGTAAAGCAACATCATGGTATGATAGTCTTCTCGTCAATTCGATCCACATTTGGAGGGACTTTAAAAAGATTTTTCTTGAGAAGTTTCCTGACGACAAAAGTCTCTCCATGCTACTCAAATATCTTGGAAGCATGAAAATTGGAGGAAAGGAGCAAGTGAAATATTTTAATCAGAGATTCAACCACATATTGAATAAGTTTCCCCTAGACATGTAACCACATGACTCGATTACTATCGATTACTACAAAGTTGCCTTGCCTACCGGTATTTCCCAATTCATAAAGGGAGTTGCAAAGGCAACATTCGCACTAAAATTTATAGAATAAGTCGCCCTTGAGATGTACTTGGACAGGCTTATGGTCATTACGAATGATGAAGAATCAAGAGAATCCAAAGACACTAGTAGGAATTCACAACCTTCTTCTAGTAAGGCTGAAGAGAAGGAATCATTTGATATCTAGAGCTTTACCAAGATGGTGAAGACACTTATCAATGAAATTTTAGAACTTAAGAAAAGTTCAAGTGAGACTTACACCAACAACAAGCCTCCCAAGTCCTTCCATTTTTGAAGCAATATAAATAACAACAATAATCAACCCTCCAAGTCCTCACAAAGTCTGAATATTGTGATGAACCTAGAAAGAATTGTCATGGATAATTTTTTTTCTTTCCATAAGGAATACCATTTAGAAAAACACGCGCTCAGTGGAATCACAACATGAAAACTTTGGATGCACACATTATAAATAATCTATTAGTAGATGAGCAGAAAGAACATGAAGAAGAATTAGAAGAACTTGCAGCAGTAAGGGAAAGAAAAAGTGTTGGACATGTAGTGAATGCATATCATTGTATTTACAACATTGATAAGAAGGACGTTGAGAACCACCACAGAAGTACCCCCTTCCTCACAAGAAAAATGGTCAATATAATCTAATGAGTAAAGGGTCCATCTCTAAATCAGAATTATCAACACAAAAATTAAAAGAGGAGTTTCTAAGAATAATTTCACCACCAGTATATCCTGATATGAATACACAAATTAATTTTGGAGATAGAGGAAACTTCAGGAACGATTCCTCTAGTAACAAGGGTAGGTCTAGAATTCTAGAAGAATTAAACAAAGCCACTCCTCTAGACACTTCAACGTTCCCTACTATTGGTGGAAAAATTGATTATAATGTTGTGGAAGATATGACGAAAACACGAGCCAACATCTCCATCTACATGCTCACAAAGACTGGAGGCCAGCATGAACTCATTTTCCAAACCTTTTCACAACCTTTGATAGGTGGTAAAGATTCCACTTCTCAACTGGTGACAGGTAAATCTTATGGTCCTCTTCAATCTGTAGTAAATTCTTTAACGTTAGAAGCGAACACTCTTTGCCTACCATTTTTGTTAACATTTGAAATTTTCAAATATAATGTCCATAATTGTTTAGTATACAATAGTGCATCCATAAATGTAATGCCTTTATTAGTAGCAAAGAAAATAAATGAAAAATGGGATAAAACAATTCCACAGATTTTCCAGATGGATAGGTCTCTTGTCCAAACAATTAGTGAGATTAAGCATGTGCTTATCAGATTATCGAAATATGAACGAGTTCACCAATGTATAAATATTGTAATTATGGATGTACCAGAAGACTATGGTGTATTACTTAGCAGATATTGGTCTAGCAAATTATAGGGATGTCTTGCAATAGACTAGTCACATTCCATGTAAGGGAAGGAATAATAATATTTGAGTGAACACTGAATCATACATGAAGCACACCGTGACACCGCTCAAGGGCCAAAATGAGCCTCTCGCTTTTTATTATTTGATTTTTGGGAATTTCTTTCTCTAAATTTACCTCAGGTGTTATCAAGCACAACCATCACTCATTCCACCAGATACACAGCTAGAACTCCGTCCTTGTTCTCTAGCTGGCGCAAATGAAACCTGTAATATAGATGTACATAGTAGTAGTAATAGTAATAATATTTTTATAGGATGTAGCTTGGTATCTCATAATGTTTGGTCTATATTTTGAGGGTTCACAAACACAGGATGGTTCTAGAGAAGGTTGTGTTCTTACAGACCCAAGCAATAAGAAGCTTATCCTTACATGACATCTAGATTTCAAGTGCACCAATAACACTGCAGAATATGAAGCGCACATACTTGGATTGAATAAATTTAAAGACCTAAAGGTAGAGTTTCTAAAGTTAATCAGTGACTTAGAGGTGGTCACTCATCATGTAGGCGATACTATACACACTATTTCATTGCATCTCAAAAAATAAAAGTAGGAGGTATGGAATTTGATAAATCATTTTAAAGCTTTCAATATGATATTTATTCCTAGAGTTAGAAAAGCAGAAATATATGCATTAACAAATGTGGCCACTAGGATGTCGCCATTGAAAAATTGTTTTTCTATTGAAATTTTATATAAATCATCTATTCCAGACAATGTTACTAATTTATACATTTTCAATCACGACCAAGAGATACTACACTTTATAGCTAATGCTTTATATATTCAAATATGCTTCCATAGAGGAGAATGAGCGCGATCGGGGTCTGTAGGAAGCATCTAATGCAATGAAAGAAAAAAATATGCCAAAAGGTGTGGTGTCCTTAGAGAAACTATATGATCTGCAAAATCTATTTAGGGCACCAACCAATACAAAGAGTCAGAGTTCAAAGTTAGCATATAAACAAGTCAATTTGGGAACCCTACAAGATCCAAATTATGTGAGCCTCAGTACCTATTGTTCTCCATAGGAACAGAAAACATTTATCCGCTTATTCAAGTAGTATCGAGGCGTGTTCACATGGAAATATGATGACTTAAAGGCTTATAAAATTCATATCATCAAGCATGTAATTCCTATATAGAAGGCGTGAAATTGTTCTAGCAAAAACTACGAAAAGTTCATCCAACACTAGAACCCCTTATTGAGAAGAAATTGAGAAGGTTGTTGGATTCTCGAATCATCTTCAAAGTTAAACATTCTACATGGGTTTCCAACTTGGTCCTAGTTAAAAAGAAGTCTTGTGAAATACATCTAAGTGTTAATTTTTAGAATCTCAATCGAGGTTTTGATAAAGATAATTATCCAGTATCATCCATGGAGCATATAATCCACATAGCATATGGGTCTCAAATGTTTTCACTAGTAGATGGATTTTCGTGTTATAATCAAGTTCTGGTAGAAAAACCTGACTGATTAAAGACTACCTTCCAGATTAAATGGGGGACGTTCACTTTCAAGAGGATGCCATTTGGACAAAAAATGTTGGTGCAACTTTCCAATGAGCGATGGACATCACCTTTCATGGTCTTATAGGTCAAAGAATTATTATTTATTTAGATGATGTTACCATGTTTTCCAATAAATGATTATATCATGTATATCATTTGAAGCAAATATACAAGCGGTGCCAAAAGTATGTGGTTTATCTTAATCCCAAAAAGAGCTTCATTGGTATGTCTGAAGTGATTTTACTTGGGCACATCATAGCGAAGAGTGAAATTAAAATTTATCCTAAGAGGGTCAAGGATATCATACATATCCCGTTTCTAGTGAATAACAAAGCTATGCAGTCTTTCTTAGGAAAAATCAATTTCCTGAGAAAATTCATCTTTGATTACGCTTAGATAGTTAAACCTATAAAAATGATGATTAAGAAAGATGTCGTATACAAATGGACATACAGGAGAAAGATGTTTTTTCTCAGATAAAGAGGGATAGCACTGATGCACTCACACTCTTAAGTGAAAATTATGGCAAGGATTTACTGCTCTTTACATTTGCTCTAGATTTGTCAATTACCATCTTGTTTACTTACAAGGATATGAAGAAAGTGAGAAACCTATTTCTTTTATGAGCACTATTCTACAAGGGCCCGAAATAAATTACCATGCCAATGATAAACAAGTGTATGTAGTATATAAGGCAGTTAATTGTTTTAGGCCCTACATATTGAAACCTCACGTGATTGTATTTATACCTCATCTAGCAGTAAGAACACTATTTGTGCAACAAGAGCTGGGTGAGAAGAGGGCTAGCTAGATGACCTATATTGAAGAGTATGATACAGAATTCAAATTAGATCATATCGTAAAGGGTCATGGATTTTGTAAGCTAGTTATGGAAGCAAGAGATTCTCTTGAACAAGATATTTTAGGATGGGAGCAGGAAATCAAAATGTACAATATTGAATATGTTCCTTAGTCCACATCTAGAGCACTTTGGTATGTATATCTATGACATTTTTTGGAGTATGGCACCTGGCATCACACTTATTTAATAAAAAAAAGGGAAACCTGTTTAAATGCATTACCTTACTAATTGGTTAATGGATTTCTTTTTCAGAAGCACCAAAATAGTGTCCAGCTGAGGTTCCTTGAGCTAGAGGATATAGAGAAGGTCTTAGAATATTTACACGATGGACTAGCAGGCAGTCACTATCCGGGCGACACTACAACACATAAGGTTATGAGGGTTGGTTATTACTGGCCCACTCTAGTTAAGGATGCTCACACTTATGTATGTAAGTTCCAAGCATGTGAGAGATGCATCAACCACGATCTGAGGTTAGACGCCCCATTGATACGAGTAGCAGTTGAAGAGTTGTTCCAACAGTGGGTCCTTGATGTGATTGGAGAAATTTTTCCTGATTCATAAAAGAAACACTAGTATATAAACTTCAGCTAGTGGTCAGGAGCAGTTCCTCTCAGATAACTAAATGACCAAGAAGTCATCCACCTTTTACAAAAGAACATCTTAACCAGGTTTGGCATTCCTACGTCACTTATTGTTAGGTCCCTATACTACTAGTGTAACCCCTTATTGTTATTAGTGAAACCCCCCTTATTGTATTATTGTGCCCATATAGTCCCCATGTTGTTATTATGATGCCCCATAGAAGCCCACTATTGTTATTGTTGTGCCCCTACAATATTATTGTTATGTAGGCTCTGATTGTATTGGGAACCCTTAGACTCCTATATATAGAAAGGAGGTCTTGTCATCTGTGTACTATAAAGGAGGTTTCCCCCTCGAAGAGGCTAATTTTGAATTCATTGATCTATCTTTTCTATCTTTTTGTGAGCTGGTTTCATAAAATTTGGTATCAGAGCTTTGGATTCTAGGTTTTCACTGCTCCAAACGGGTCATCGTGGAATTTTCTCTATAACTTTTTTGTGATAAATTTTCAGAAACTAAAACAAAAAATCATTTGAGCTGAAATCGTTTTGAACCTCAGGTCCAAATTTCAGAGCTTTCCTCACTATATTTGTGGAGATATGATCTGAGGAAGGTAGGGTTTCTGCAAGCTCCAGAATTCCATCTCAAACAGGTCATCGTGGCATTTTCACTATACTTTTTTTCTAGAGAGTTTTAGACTCTAAAATTAAAACCCATTTGAGCTGAAATCTTTGTGAAGCTCGGTCCCAAATTCAATCTTGTTTCAGTATATTTTCGGAGTTACAATCCAAGACATTTAGGGTTTTTGTAGGCTCCTAAATTACATCCCAAATAGGTGACCTTGGGGAAATAGCAATAACTTTCTCTATGAGCATCAGATTGAAATTTCGTAAAAAGTTACACAAAGCGGGTAGACTTTAGTTTTCTTTGTATCATTTTTAGGTTTGAAGGATGGAAAATATACATGTGGTAGGTCGTACAAGTTCTCTCTACTAAATCGTCTGTAATCTGGTCATCGTAGGAGATTTGGTCTAACTCTTATTGAAGAATCTAATATTGATCAAACTGGTGCAGTTAGAAAGAGGACTCATAGGGCTACCATAAGACGAAATTTTAGAACGTGAAGATTTGAAATTACAGAGTTACAGTCGTTTAACTATAGAGCTTCTAAAAGGAAGTAAAATAATGACTCGAATAAAGAAAATAAAAACACCTAGTAAGAAAAATTGGATGGATGATTTGAAGAATGTGATCAAAGCTAAGATAAATAGTTTTATATGTGCCATGGAAGCTAATATCGATGGTATGAATGCATATTTGAAGAAAGGCATGGGAATTTTGAAGAAAGGCATGGAAGGTTTGAAGGAAGGTGGGACAAAGTTGCTACAAGAAAGGCCTCCTAATGAGGAAAAGGTAGTAGATGAAACTCATGATGAGAAAAAAATAAATGTTACTCATGATTTTGTAGATTCTAGCATTGGATTGAAGACCCACCATATTCCGAAGATCGATATGTGTAAGTTTGATGCCAAGGATCCCATAACATGGATACTACAGATGGAGAAATATTTTGATCTACATGATGTGCAACTGTTACAAAAGGTACGGATTGCATCTTTATATTTAGAACCGAATCAATTTTTATGTTATAAAGGCATTTTTTCTCGTAAACCACTTGTCACTTGGTCAATTTTCATGGAAGAAATGATAACACATTATGAGGATAAAAAGAGTAACACCTTTTTTAGCCAATTGGTAAATCTCAAACAAAAGGGTTCAATGGTAGAGCACATTGAGGACTTCTAAAAATTGAATATAAGGGTAAATGATATTCCAAAGAAGTAGAGGAATGATGTCATCATCGGGACTTTAAAAAATAACATTCAACATGAGGTTTGTCTTTGGGAACCTAATTCATTGGAGAAGGCATTCAGGCTCGAAAGAAAAATTGAAAGCAAAATTATGGCAACAAGAAATCCTACCACTCACAATTATAAAGATGGAAGTGTTGTTGCTCCTAGCCTTCCACAACCTACAAGGTCGATAACACAAAAATTGGAAGAAAAAGGAGAAAACGAATTTTTTTATAGTTGTAATAACAAATACAATAAAGGTCATAAGTGTGCTGAGAAGAAATTATTTTACATTGATTGTGAAGAGGAGGAAGAAAATGATCAAGAAACATCAAAATAAGAGAATATACACTAGGAACCAACTCTAGAGAAAGAAGAAATGAATCCGACCATATCTTGTAATGTGTTGGTAGGAATTACCACTCCTCAAACTCTCAAGATAGAAGGACATATCAAGAAGAAAAATAATAACCTCACTTTTGTGCAGAATCAGATGAAATAACAGGCAGATCAACATCACAGTGAAAGAATTTTTGATATAGGCGAGTGGGTATTTCTACGAATGCAACCATACAAACAAATGTCCCTCAAGCAAGCTAAAAAGGATAATAAATTATCACCAAAGTACTATGGTCCTTACAAGGTGCTGCAAAATATTGGTACTATGGCATACAAATAAGAGCTTCCTGCATCTTCCCTAGTGTGCCCAGTTTTCCATGTTTCATGCTTAAAGAAGGTTACAGGTGACAATCTCTCAGTTCAAATAATATTGTCAGAACTTGACGAGGAAGGAAAGATCATATTGGAACCTGAGGAATTCATGGAAACAAGAACCCGACATCTATGAAATCGATCAATTTCAAAGTATCTCATCAAGTGGAAAAAGTTACTCACTAAAGATTCCACATGGGAGGACGTGAATTTTATACTAAAGAATCCATAACTACTCAAACATTGAGGACAACACTTTTTGAAGGAGAGGGGCATGTTAGGTCCCCATACTACTAGTGTAACCCCTTATTGTTATTAGTGCAATCCCCTTATTGTATTATTGTGCCCATATAGTCCCCATGTTGTTATTATTATGCCCCATAGAAGCCCACTATTGTTATTGTTGTGCCCCTGCAATATTATTGTTATGTAGGCTCTGATTAGATTGGGACCCCTTAGACTCCTATATATAGAAAGGAGGCCTTGCCATTTGTATCATCCAAGAATTGTTAATTTGTGTAATGTAAAGGAGGTTGCCCCCTCAAAGACGCTAATTTTGAAGTCATTGATCTTTCTTTTCTATGTTTTTGTGAGCTAGTTTCATAACACTTATGTTTGATAATGAAAAATATTTTTCATCATTAAAACTTTATGAATTCGCATTAGAGAATGGGATAGTTTTAAAGCATGCATATAGTTATTATCCCCAAGGAAATGGTCTGGATTAATCAACAAATAATAATCTTATCCGTATAATAAAGAAGACCATTTTCTTTGAACGAGGATCTAGTATAAGGCTTTGACCAATGTTCTTTGGGCTACCTCCGTTATCCAAAAACCTTCCCTAAAAGCCTCACCCTACATCATGGTTTACAGTAAAGAAGCTATCTTGCCTCCGAACCTATATCTTCTGACATTGAAACTCTCTTAAGAGTCACAAGGTGAACCTCGCCTCCTTGTTTAGAGTAGGATAAATATGTTACTTAAAGTTGAGGAATAAAGGCACAAGGTCTAAGAATGTTTAGTCGTACATCAAAACCATGTAAAGCGCTAGTTTGATAGAAAATTAGTAAGGGAAAAGAGCTTTGATGTGGGCAACCTATTTCTGAAATGGGATAAACTCCATGAAGACAAAGTTAAACACCCAAAGTTCGAAACTTTATTGATTGGACCATCTATTGTTGATGAAAATCTCGACCATAATCCCTTGAAGATAAAATCATTAGACAAGAGGATTGACCCTCTTCCCATAAATGATCTAGATTTAAAACATTATTTCCAACAACAACCACAAGTTAAGTTCCTTTATAGTTGCTATGCTTATTTTCGTTTTGTTTGTGTTTGTCATTTGTGTGTTAGGTAGTAATGTCCTATTGCATCTTGTTAGTCATTCACTATACATAAATAAGACCCTTGTGTAAAGTGCATAGCTCAATAGGCTTTGTCATGTAATAAAAGAGATGTGTGACGACCACAATACTTGGATTTCTATTATTCTTCTTTTTTGTTTGGGAAATTCCATAGGTTGAGATAAGGGGAGATGAAAATACAATTCATCCAATAGGCGAACCTTATGGGAACCTATAATACCTATGCCTATTATAACATTTAAATTGCACAACTTGGTGTAAGTCTACTCATGTGTTAACACTTTTCCAATATAATAGAGAAGGGATCAATGGAAAATATGAAGCGTGAAAACTAATATTAGAGGTCTAGAAATAATTCTCTGAAGGGGAAACCTCCTCTACTCTCAATAAGTTGGGATCCCTCTTCCACCCATTGAAAATAATAAAGTGCAAATGCCCAATCTCTTAAAATAAATAAATAAAGTGTGAAAAAGAGAAATGATTCCTACATAGGGAGGTGAAGCAAGTGAATTTGTCGGGGTACTATACAAGTTTTCTGGCAGCAAAGTAATGTTTATGTTCCTAAAGCTACTCGATCAGGGTACTTTCCAAACCTGTTTGAATTGGAGCAACACCAGACATGAAAAAAAAATACTCTTAATATCATAAAATTTCCTCGCACATTACCCTTTTCCTGGATTGAAACAATTCTGATATGGTGTATCTTTGTATATGCTCAACCAAATAGAGAAAAGTGAATATGTTATGTACAAAATTGGGTCAAAAGGGGGAAGTCGAAGCAATCAATACTTCCTAAAGGTATGACCCTCATGAGGAAGCTATTCCCAGATAGAGAAACTGAAATCTGCCAAGTGTGTTGCCAAGTGTTGTTGCTGCTACAACACCCTCCAAAATTTCACCACATTGGAATTTTGGAGTATCCTTCATTTTCGTACCAAGCATTGCCTCGGTCATTGAGTGTCTCTTCATGTTGATATATATGTTTTAAGTGTTCTTGAATGTTCTCAAATGTCATCGCATTGATTAGAACATATGTAGATGAATTTTATCGTCGTAACATATTTGTTGTGGAAGAAATGACACTTTTGGGTCACAGTGGCACAATCTTCACTTGTAATTCTTGGGGAATATGTATCAAGTCATTTTTTGATGTATATTCCTTGTTGATAAAACTTGTCTAAGTTTTCTCAATGTGTTGGTATGTGTTGCACATGGTTTTATGAATAGAATTCATCATGCTCACCTCTTGTCATATCATCCAGACTTAGAGAATTTTTTCTTTCAAAGTAAACCCATTAAGGCCAAAAGTGCACAAGTGCACTCCAAATCCTTGGCAAGAGAAATTTGGTTGCTCGAAAGTGCAACCTGTGTGCTATTTGAGAGTTGGGCGCACTCCCAAATCATGAATCCCCTTCCTTGTTCCGAACTGGGCCTTCCAAAATGAATATGTCTTCCTTGATTGCACTGCTTTGACTCAAAGAAGTGCATCTTCCTTGAGCACACTATCACCCTGAAGACCCGAAGCTCAATCCTTCATTCTTCCCTAATGCACAATGTACCCTCTTGAACTTCTTAATTGCATTGACACTCTTAGAAGGCATGATTCCTTAGCCTTCAACCTTCAAGAGTGCACCTTGCACGCTTCTTAAGGCCTCTTGAGTGCATGAGCACACCTCGAGGGCACGAATCCTTAGCATTTAGCCTTTAGGTGTGTGCCCTGCACCCACCCTTTCTCCCTTGAGTGCACAATAGACTTGACAAACCCAAAGCCTTCCCCTTCATCCTTCGGATTACACCATGTGCCCTACCTTGAATGTTTCTTATTTGGGGCATAGGAGCTCATGTGGAAACCCTGAGGCATATCCTTTTCAGCCCTTCAACCTTTCAAAGTGTGCCTTATAGCCCCGTTGACCCTTTTTTATCACACCGAAAAGGATTGAACAAAAAATATGCATGGATCATGGTAGAATAAGATATTTTCAGGCTGATAGTTGTTTGCCATGAGTGGTTGCAGATAAATGTATTTCAAAACACTATGACATGCACACATGAGGAATATCGAGCAGGAGAAAAATCAAAGGAAGCATGGAAAGAACAAAGAAAACACTTAAATATTGATAATCGAAGCACCCTAAAGAATCCAAGATTGAAGACACTTTGGAGCCTGAAATCACCATTATTATAAGATCAATAAATAATGAAGACAAATCTAGAAGACATGTCACCAATGAAGAAATTCCATGTCATCAGTCCCTATTAGTACGAGTCATCAAAATAGTGACATGTCAAGTCTCATCACATGATGATGTTGAAGTCATGATGTATTTTCGTAATCATTATAATAGACAAATAAATGGAAGTACAAGAGTCATGAACTAAAGAGTCATGGAAGTCTAAAGGACATGTAATATCAAAAGTCATCTGTAATTCCATAATTCATTTGGAATCCCAAAGGTTGTAGAAGTCCAAAGGTCATAATAATTTAGAAAGTCAAGAGTCATGATGACGTGAAAGGTCATTCCTCAAGTTATAAATATATTTTCATTGCTCATGTGAAGGAATTTTAACCTTGGATTCCCCAAAATTCATTAGAGAGACAAATTTAGTAATTTTGTGGAGCAAGTAATGGCTCTAATGCTCCACTATTGGAGCTAGAGATGTTCATTGCATTTATGTATCTTGGGTTTTTTCTTAATATTGAAGCCTTCTAGGCCAACACGTTTTCACACATGGATTGTGAATGTTTCTAAGACTATTCTTTGAATGTTTATGGTTCATGTTTTCCTTCATTAGTATTGGATTAGTTAAACTATTTTGGTTACTCCAGTGCTCCTTGCTAGAAATGTGTTGTTATCTTTATACTGATCATCACGTCCTTGTGAACTATTTCGCTTGATGTTAGATGAACCTCTCTCTTTCACGTGTGTCTCTATTAGGGTAGTACTATTACTTTTCTATTAGAGGCTCATTTAATTCCCCCCCCCCCCCCCCACCCCAACCCCCCTGGAGTAGAAGAACATTGATATATGAGTAATTGAACATTGACAAGGCACACTAGCTTGCCCATTCGAAATGACAATTGCACATCGCTCTCATGCTAACAGATAAATCCAAGGCATATCTTTAAGTAAAGAGTAACCAGGTCATATTTCGAATGCGACTGCTACACCGAACGGTGTGAGGTGAAGTTGGGACTTTATATCGGGGAGATTCCCTATATGTTGGTGGTATCCAGCACCGTCAACAACTTACCAATTCTCTAGTAATATTTTTCATGTACATGGTTCATTAACATATTAAACTCCCTATCACATTATCCCAACCATCTCAAATTATGAGATTATACTGATGAGCCTCATAAATGGGTAATTATATGGGCTCATTTTACCTCCTAACCTAGTCAAATCAGCGATTCTCTTAGCTTATTGTATGATTTTCTGATTATATTTCTGCTTATGGAGTGAGTTGAGTTAGTTATGATCCCATGTGGTCTAACATGTGTTTAATGCAGATTATTGATGAATTTTTAGGTCAAAGTCAAGGATCCAGTGGAAAAATGGCAGCAATAATTCGAAGTGGACAAAGGAGAGAACTTATAGGAGGGAATCCCCCTCATTTATTACTCCTCACTTTGAATTCCCCTTCATTCAGCTCGGAGTACAAGCAGTCGAATCATGCACTAGAAGGCAGCCGAGCAAGTGGAGGATGACTGATGATTATCTCGAGTTTTGGGAGCCAAGCCTCCCTGATTTTAAGGAAGCTATTGGGAGCTTCATTTGTATAAGTAGAGAGGCCTAGGGCCTCAATAGGGTCAAATTTTTGTTGAATTTTTGCTTATGTAAACTTTGCTCAACTTTGAGCTTATTTTTTGTGACAGTTTCATGTAATCTTGCTATTGTTTTGAAAATAAAGATGGAATCCTTTCTGAGCTAGCACTCAGTTACCTCAGAGGGTTGAAGCTCTTGGGTTAGGGCCCAATCGAAGTAGCCAAGCTCCTCTTTACTTTTATTTTTATGTTTTGTTTCAGTTTGTAGATTAGGTTGTTGTTAGATGTATTTCTTTTATGGTTAAGAATATGTTGCTTTTGATGATTCAATATTTTGCTTCCGTTTGTGCTTTCTATAACAAGTTAAGTAGTGATAAAGAGAAGATTCAAAAGGCTAGAAATAGTTCCTTGGCCTCTCTTCCTCCCTTTGGGACCATGATTTGAGGAAAATACCCTCTTGCTGCCCCAAAAGCACAAATTTTCCTCATTCATAGGACTTCTAGTGTTTGCAGCTTCTTAGTAGGTTAATAGTCCAAATTTGCTTTGCTCTAGATCTTCTTCATCATGCTCACTTATTTATTTGCAACAATCTTCTTTCATGCTTTCCTTTCTTGCAGCACTTCTCGACATTTCCTTTCATAGATCATAGTGTAGACCGTTTCTATGCAAAACTATGTTTTCCTAAATGCACTCATTTCACTTGTTGCTTGATTTCCTTGGTTGACTATTAGTTCCTTTGCAGCATATCTCTTCTTGCAGTAGGCTAGCTTGTCATCCATCACATCCTCCATCTAATCCATGCCCTACAGATCGCCCAAGTCTCACCTTAATTATTCCTTAGCTTCTTGCATTTTCCATAGAATTTCTTCCTCTCTTCTTGAGAAAACCCAATCATATTCCTCTCTCCTGGTGATTCATGGTAGACCCTAGGTGCCCGAACACCTCATTCCAACCTTCATCCACCTTTTCCACCAACTCTCACACCCTCAAAATAGTGAAAACTATTCCCGACCTGCACTTGTAGGCCTCATGTAGTTCCTTGTTTTCCTCCTGTAGATTTCCTGTGTCCTCCTGTAGATTTTCTTGTAGGATTTCTTTTCAAGGCCAAATGTGGGAAAAGCCTCCAGAAGGTCACCTGAGACCTCCTAGGACCCATCCACACCATCCTACATCCTCTCAAGTCCCAAAACCACCCTACAATGCCACCTATTCGCTGCCACATTCACACACAATAAATTACATGCATGTCAAATTCACATAAAAATACATAAAAATGCAAAAACATTTTTTTTTGCTTATTTACTTCCAGAAATGGCTTAGTTAGATGTTGTTTATTTCTTTGAGTATGTAATGGCATTCCTTTCATGGTTTTCATAGTTATTTCTGCAAAAGTAGAATTAGATGGTTAATTAGGGATTACTAGGTTTGCTTTACATTTCATTCTTTCTCCTTTCTGGAGTAAGAATAACATCTATAGAGTAATATTTCTTTCCTTTCATCACATATAGAGCTTCTTTTGGAATCCATAGAAGTTGGTTTGAGATCCTAGTGATCTTGCACCGGCTGACCAAGTGACAACCTACAGTAAGAACTAGTACTTTTGCATACAACACCGACGCTTCCAAGTTTGTTACGAACTACCGAGTTGATAAGAGTAAAGTAGGTAGCCCAAGAGTTGCAGCATTATTGATGCAGTACTGGTGCTCACCACTTTTTGGCACTGTTTCCAAGGAAGCATCAGAGTATTATGTGATTATTGCTTTCTTCTATTTTCTATTGTAACATTCTGCTAATAGTTTATTTCAACAAAAGTAGACTAGTCATTTCTCTTATTTCAAGCTCTGCATTTCCTTACTTTTCTCTTCAATTCTGCAAATTTCTATTCAGCAAGTTCATTTCAGCTAGTTGCAATTTGTTTTGTTCAATCAATTTCAGTTTCTGCAGGTACTGTTAGTGTGGGGAAAAAGAAACAAAAACCAACCAAGAAAAATTTCCTTTCATGCCTCGTAGGAATAGAGATAACTCAGGAAATTTTTTGCCCAACACCCCCACTGCTTCACACAACCAGCCTTCTCTCTTCTTCGGTGGCTGCGATCAAGAAGAACCCTTAGGTGAACAACAAGACATATTTGAAAAACCTATAGGGGAAGAAGAAGAAGAAAACATTCCTTTGGAGCCAATGGCTGAAAACAGAAATGCTAGGGGGAATGGAGAGAGAACAGTGGGTACCTTTCCCATTCGGGAGACCAATGGGGACACCATAATGAAGAATATAAGCCCTTCTGCCCTACCTCATTTCAATGGTCTGACTATAGATGATCCTAATACCTTTTTGTTCGAGCTTGTTGTCATCTGTCGAACCTATGACTATGCAGAAAATGAGCAAAAGTTGAAATTGTTCCCTTATACTCTCAAGGATGCAAAACTGCGCTGGTTCATGGGATTACTTGTCAATAGCATCATAACTTGGGCTCAGATGTAGCAAGCCTTTAACAACAAGTATTGAGACTATTATAGGTAAAAAGATACTAAAAAAGAAATTTTCTGAATGACGATAGGAAGTGATGAGTCCCTAGAAGACTATGAAGAGAGGTTCCAGCTCAGTTACAAAAGGGCTGGGTGTATACTTTACCCTGAGTCTCTGAAGTTGGTCCTCCTTAGGGGAATTCAGGAAGATCTCTTAGACACTCTCCATCTACTGGCCGTGGGAGACATCTACCCACTGTCCTATGAGGACATAAAGACTATTTTTAGAAACCATTCTAGAGCAGCCAAAAAGAAAGGTAGGGGGAGTCATCCCATAGAGAATACCTCTTCCTCTAACTCATCCATTAAAGGAGAAATTGGAAACATGCTGGAAGACTTCAAGAGTGAGATGCTACATAATCTTTCCATGCAAATAGATACCTTACATATCAAAAGGAAACAAGAGGAAGCAGAGAGGTCTTTGGCCATTTTTTTCCCTAGATGCACCAGGAGGCATCCTAGGAATGAATGCCCATTGAACTCTATAGTGGTTTGTTCAACCTGTGAAGAAAATCATTCTACAGATAAGTGCCCTTCCTTACCCAGACTTAAAGTTGTATATCAAGGGGCTGAGGAAGTCACTAAATAGCTCTATTACATAAACCAAAGGAGGCCGCATGGACCTAGACCATACCAACAAGGGATGCAAGGGACATCTCAGGCATACTACAACCCCAACCAACTCACTTCCATACCTTCTTGGGGCCCTCCTACTCATCCTTCCTAGTCCACACCTCCTCCTTGGTCCTTCACATCTCAATATCATGCCCAACCAGCCACCCATTCATTTCAATCCTATGCTCAGCCAAAACCTCAGTGGAATGCACCTCATCAGGGGTGGAGGCCCCAATACAACTCTCTTCCTGCTCTTTTGCCTCCACCAACTTCCCCACCACAACTGTTATCTCCTAATCCACCAAAGCAACCCCAAATGCCTGCTCAGCTAAATCTGAACCCGAACAACAATAGTCTTAGCAAGTCTATAGTGGGGAACCATCATGCCCAACTTATGCTATGGAGATTCAAGAAATTAGCTTGCGATCTGGGAAATTTCTCCCAGATAGGCAGCCTCCACCCAAGAAGGATGAGGAAGATAAAGAGGAGAGTGAACCTAAAGCAATTCCACCCTTTCCTAAGAGACTATTCATGACAGTCCAGCCTACCCCAAAAGAAACTGAACTCCTGGGAGAATTGAAACATTTATGTGTGAAGATACCACTTCTCCAAGCCATAAAAAATGTGCCTATCTACAGTAGGTTGATCAAAGAGAAGTGGTTTAGGCATCCAGGAAGGCGCAAGAGAGTTGCCCCAACCATCAATGTCATAGGACAATTGTCCGACCTGATGTTAGGGGGTAATTAGTCCAAAATATATGGACCTTGGAAGCCGAGTAGTTGATGTCCACATCAATGGCACCATGATCCCACACACCTTGATTGACCTGGGAGCTACCATTAATGTGACGACAAAGGACAAAATGCTCAAACTTAACCTCTAAGGCTCCTTGAGGAAGACCACGACCATGCTACAGCTAGCAGACCGCTCCACCATGACCCCTGAGGGGATTGTGGAAGATGTGATGGTCTCCATTGATTCTTGGGAGTACCTTGCTAATTTCTTAGTTCTCCAGCCAAAGGTAAAGCTCATTGGGTATCCTCTCACTCTAGGAAGACCCTGGTTGGCCACCACTGATGCCTACATCAACTGTCGAGCTGGGAACTTGACCATAAAGAATGGGCACATGTCGAAGTAGTTAATCCTATATCCTCCTGCCCAA
This sequence comes from Pinus tabuliformis, assembly GCA_031772625.1. Taxonomy (NCBI): domain Eukaryota; kingdom Viridiplantae; phylum Streptophyta; class Pinopsida; order Pinales; family Pinaceae; genus Pinus; species Pinus tabuliformis. The sequence goes on from CM062816.1 coordinate 1,451,107,797, forward strand.
CCCTTGCTAGAACATGATCTACCTCTCTGGTTGGAGGAGGAAGATGAGGATGAAGTCTATTCTGCACCTCTTTGTGCATTAGAAATTGCCATGGGGGGAAAACAGCAAGATGAGGATGATATGATTGAAAATATGATTCAGAATCCACCTCCCAGTGTATCACCATTAGAGGACTTAGTAAGAGAAACCCAAAACAACCCCTCAACTAATCTCTGTGTGGCCAACTCCACTTCTCTCCATGTTAAGAATATAGAGTTTGGCCCAAAAATAACCTTGAAAATCAATCCATCCCTATCCATTTCCCAAGAAAAGGAACTGTGTAGCTTAATAAGAAAACACCTAGATGCCTTCGCTTGGAGTTATAAGGAGACGAAGGGAGTTCACCCTTCAGTATGTACTCATCATATATACATCAAGGAGGATTGCAAGCCAGTCAAACAACCTCAAAGGAGGATGAATCTAGCACTTAAAGATATTGTTAAGGAAGAACTATAGAAATTGCTCGATGCAGGATTCGTCTATCCCATCTCTGACAGTGAATGGGTCTCTCTGTTGGTGCTAGTGACAAAGAAAAATGGTAAGTGGAGAATCTGTGTTGACTATTGGGAATTGAACAAGGCCACTAAAAAGGACCATTTTCCTTTACCTTTCATAGATCAAGTGTTAGATAGTCTGGCAGGGAGAAAGTTTTTCTCTTTCCTAGATGGGTTTAGCGGGTACAATCAGATTCAAATCAGCCCAGACGACCAAGATAAGACCACATTCACTTGTCCTTGGGGTACCTTTGCTTACTAGGTCCTTCCTTTTGGTTTGTCTAATGCTCTAGCCAATTTCCAAAGAGCAGTATTGAGTATATTTTTTGAATTAGTTCATGATGCAGTAGAGATATACATGGATGAATTTACTCCTTATGGCTTTGACTTTCAGGAAGCTTTATCTAACCTAGGAAAAATTCTAGACAAGTGTATTGAGATGAACCTATCCCTTAGTCTGGAAAAATGTGATTTTTTTATGACTGAAGGGACAGTGTTAGGTCATGAAATATCTCAGCAAGGACTGCAGGTGGGCCCCAACAAAATTGCCATCATCCAAAGGGTTCCATCTCCTCAAAAAGTGAGAGATGTCAAAAGTTTCATAGGATTAGCTGGGTATTACAGGAGATTCATTAAAGATTTCAGCAAGCTAGCCTCTCCTTTGTTTGGCCTCTTAGGTAAAGATGTCGAGTTCATATGGTTGGAAGACTGTCAAGAAGCCCTAGATACCTTAAAGAGCAAGCTCGTGACTGCCCCAATTCTGAGAGGCCCAAACTGGGCCCCACCTTTCCACATTCACATGGATGCCTCGAACAAAGCAATAGGAGCAGCCTTAGGACAAATTGATGAAAAGTTACCTTATTCCATATACTTTATAAGCAAAAACTTGTCAAAGGCAGAGTTAAACTATACAATGATCGAGAAGGAAATCCTAGCTGTCGTGCATTCCTTAAACAAATTCAGAAATTATATCACAGGCTATCAAACCTTTGTGCACACTGATCATACTGCAATTAGATATTTAATGAACAAACCAGATGTAAATGCTTGCATTATTAGATGGTTGCTTTTACTGCAGCAGTTTGATTTGACCATTATCGATAAGCCTGGTAAAGAAAATGTTGTTGCTGAATTTTCGTCTAGAGTAAATTTGCTTGCAGGTGAAGAAGGAATGGTGGATGACCAAATGCCAGATGAAAATCTACTTTCTATCTCAATACTCTCTCCATGGTTTGCTAATATAGCAAACTACTTGGTTTCAGCACAGTTCCCACCACACATCTCTGCAAAAGAGAAGAGCAAGATAGTAAGGAAAAGCACCCATTTCACTTGGATTGGGGGCAATCCCTTCAAACTTGGCCCAGATCAGATCTTGAGAAGATGTGTCAGGGAGGAGGAATTCTTTGACATCCTCCTGACCTGTCATGACGGGGCTTGTGGAGGTCATTTTGCAACAAAAAGAACTGCCTTCAAGATATTACAAGTAGGCTACTATTGGCCCACTCTTCATCAGGATGTGAGGAGATATAACAGCGAGTGTGATTGGTGTCAGAGGATGGAGAAACCTACTCCAAAGGATGATATGCCCATGCAACCTCAAGTGACCTTTGAGCCATTTGAGAAGTGGGGCATGGACTTTGTGGGTCCTATCATCTATAAAATACATAAGGCCAATAGCATCAACACAACACATGAATGTTTCCTAAAATGTGAGATACATGCCCATCACATTCAATAGGATACACAAAAAACACGTGGACACCACCATCATCAAAATACACATGCCTATTGCCATCATTGAAAGGTTTTTAAGTTATGTAGGATAATGTGGCTTTGAAGTAGGTCTATGAGGTTGACTTATTGTGAAAAGCACACAAAACATGAGAAAAATCCTTTGAGCTTGGTTATATAAAACACCTAACAAGAATCCAAGTGATATTTAGAGGTGTCATGGCTCTACTTCTCCTTTGAAATAATTGACTTCCTTGATTTTATTTGCAATCCAAAGGCCTTATGAAATCTATGGGTGGAACCCTTCAAGGGTTTGAGGTAGGTGCCATTGAGTTGACAAGGAGATGGGTTCCTCTCATCACCTTCATTATCAATCATGTAACTATTTGTATCACCCTCCATTATCAATCTTCAATATCTACATGTAATGTTTTGTATCGCCCTCATATCCAAAGGTGAGAATGAGATCATTAATACCTTGCCAACATAACTCAATAGTTGATTCACAAAAAATGGTAATCAATAGTAAATTCATGAAGAACTAATATATTGTAAGAAATAATTGAATATTAGTAAGGAGAATAACAATTTTCCCTTTTAATCTCCCAAAATAAACTTAATATTACAGAGACAAAATTTCCATTTTATATTTAAATAATTTTTTTTTAATTAAAAAATAAAAACCTGCCTCCCCCATTATCCAATATAGTATAATTAGAAAAAAAATACCATTTAATGGTGGCTCACATTGCAAATTCCTGCCATTTTATTTACAAAACTTGTGAAAAGAGACCCATGTTCCAAAGTGAGTAAGAGCAGGGAGGTGCACGATAAATTTTATCCTTGAAATTAAATTAAGAGATATGCCCATTAATTAATGAAAAAGAAAGGAATAAATCATAAGATAGTGTAGGGTTTGAATTCTGATGACAGATGGAAAAAAATAAGACATTTTTTTATTTTTATTTTCATGGGTGGGTGGTTTGACAAGAAGAGGGTGAAGACGAGGAATCACAGGGAGGAACAATTCAAGGAAGTTTTTTTTGGAAATTGATAATAATACTTATCGATCTATGTATTTGATATGGCATCGTCACACCAATGAGATAATATTTCATAGTTGCAATATACTTGGAGGTCCTACCATGGTCAACCCTGGTGTCTGTAAATGCATAATCACTTTCAGTTGAGGGAAATGAGAAATACATCAAAATGTTTTAGGTACACATTATTTTTGGCTTTCAATCTATGCTCTATACTATTTTTCTAGTTACCCCGTTAGTAAATATCATTCCCAAACTAGATATTTAGTTGGATGCTCAATATATTAAAAAAAATTCAGGAAATGGACTTGACTATGGTTAACCCTTGTTGAATGGTTTTTTATGATTATGTTAATGGATTTTGACCACACCCTAAGGAGAAACCAAAATCAAAAGACAAGAGATAGAAAATGAACATATCATGAACTTATTCCCAAGGGTTATCTCAATTTGTCTATTACTGGTCAGTAAAATGCATCTACTATTGATAAGCCACGAGTTCAATTCACTCAACACTATCAGGGTCAAGCTTCATGGTTGATCTGACATGAGGTGACTCATTTGGTCGGAACTATGTGGCACAAATATTCCTTAGATGTAACAATTACCATTCTCCAAGAACTGTAACCACATAAACATACCCTGAACTTCAAGTCCATCATCAATTTTCTTGGGATTCATTTCACTTAATTCTTGAAATTGGGATTCTGAAGGGTATGACATGTAAGCTAGAGTGAATAGAGGTAGGAAAAAGAGAATAAAAGTGATAAATATCCTCCAAATTGTTAGAATATCGACTTTGGTACTCTAAAAGTGTCTTCACAATGTACCTTTAGCAACACAACTTTTGTAAGTTTAGATCCAAGATGGTGGAGGGTGCACTAGAAAAACCTACAAGTGAGGCATATTATCTTGATGTAGATAGTTGAAACTATTTCAATAGTTGATATATTATAAGCAAGTTTTATTATGTTTATGGTTTTTCCAGAACTAAAATATGCTTATTTTCTTAAACTAGCAAAATAATTATTTTATAAGAAGTAAAAAACATATTTGATATTTTTCAAAAGTGTTTTTAGAAAACTTTTCTTGGCATAGTAGCCCAATATATGAGTCATTTGGGGTGCATTTCCTTCTCTAGCATGCATTTCCATGCACGTTGGGAACCAGGACAGATTTAGTTCAAACTTGATTGTAACCCATGACCCTTCTCTACGATTATAAATGTAGTGCATGAGAGTATGGCAAGGTATTCTCGTTTTGGGAATTTCATTATGTATTAATTTTTTTTATTATTTAATGTGATGATAGTTGTAAGTTTGAGTGTTTAAGTTTGAAAAATTGAGAGTTTTATTTGTTGTTCATGAATCATATGTATTTGTAGATCAATGTGTTATAGTTTTGCTTACCATGGTTTGCAGATTTAATATAGTATGAAGGCATGTTCTGAAATCTTCTCGGATTCCATGTATATGGATAGTATGGATACTACATAGGATAGGGAAGTTTTCTTAGAAAGTTTTAAGCATGGGATGTCCAAGATCCATTCTAGACCTATGATATTTTACTGAAGGTTGTTACTTTGTTTTATATAGCTCTGTGTTGTAGGAGTGATAGTGTAACTACCTTTAGTCTCAAATATGAAGACTGATTGGAAGGCCCGTACAATTTTGTTGCTTGTATGTCATTTGCAGTTGGTTTTCAAGGAGCATGGGCCTTGGCATCCTGTCAAAAAAGAGGTTGCAACAATAGATTTCTAAAATCTGATTTACATGTCTCTAGACTTTTGCAAGTTAGAAAGTCCTTGAGTTAAATTGGAAGGGAGGAAAAATTTCAAATGTATGTGAAACCATGAATTCAATCTCATTATTAGGTAACATTAATTGATGATTCATTTATTTCTCTTAGAATATTTGTGTTTATGTCATGAAAACCAGGGATGAGGTCCTTGGGTAGTTTCGAGAGTTTAAAGCTTTTGTATAAAAATAAAAAAGGTGACAATATTGAAGTGTTGAGATCAGATAATTGAGGAGTATATACCTCCAAAGAGTTTGACACTTTTTGCAGTGAAGTAGAGATCAAGGTAAAGCGGACAATGCCTTAAAAAACACATCAAAATGTGGTTTTAGAGAGGAATAATATGCCCATCATAGAGACATCCAAGGCAATGATCCATGCCATAGATATGCCCATTTTTCTTTGGGCATAAGCATGTTGTACAACAATCTACATTTCGAATATGTGACCTAACTAGATATTGAAGGATAAGACACCAAAAACATATTTCATTCATGAGAAACCACAAGTATCACATTTTGGTGGTTTTGGTTGTCTTGTATTATTCATATTGTTGGGGAGAAAAGAACCAAGTTAGAACTGTCTAGTTTAAAGGGTACTTTGGTGGGATACAATGAGACATATAAAGATTACAAAGTCTACATTTTTTCTGAATGGAAGATGGTTTTCAGCTGAGATGTGAAGTTTGATGAGGATGCATGGTCCTTTAAGCCGTAGTGTCATTCAACAAAGATTGGGGAGGAAGAGAAGCTTGCTTCCTCAAAGTTTTTTCCACAAATTCCAGTGAAATCAAATTGAAATCAATCATTAGGGGATTTTTGAGGTCTAAAATGGGCTTCCTAAGAAAAATGTACAAGAAAAATAAACTTTATAAGAAACAATAGGATTCAAGATGATGATCTCAACCGTGGGGGATGATTCACCATTTTTGGAGTAAAAAATTAAAAAGATTAAAAAATAATAAAATAATAAAACTACTTTTCCAACTTATATTTTCAACTTATCTCCCTATGTTTTTACTCAAATTTCGAGCGGGAGTACTCATTGGATGCAAGATTTAATTCCTCATCCAAAGAGTACCCATGCTATATACTTTCGATGGACCTTGCTACACGAAAAATGAGAAGTACATGAAAAAATGTGATTGCAATCACGTTTTTCATGTATTTCTCATTTTTCATGTAGAAGGGTCCATCAAAATTATCCAATATGGGTATCCCTTGGATGAGGAATTAAATTATGCATCCAAAAAGTGTTTCCGCTCGAAATTTGAGTAAACCCATAGGGAGCTAAGTTGAAAATACGAGTTGAAAAAATAGTTTTTTCTTTTTTCCCTTTAAACTTTGATGATGTAATTTAATCTTATTTTATATTTCCAATTTTATTTTATAATTTCCTTAGGAGGCCCATTTTAGACCTCAAAACTCCCCTGATGTACATACTAGTACAGTGGAGGTACAAAGATATTGTTTCCTTCTAGTTCAATTAGGGGGGCCGAATGGTTTACCTAGATAGTGTAGGGGGCATAAGAACAAGTAGGAGCACATAAATATTTGTTTTGGGTGTGTCATCCTCTTGAGAAGTTTCCTAATTATGGTGCATTGGTTTCTCATAGTTTCTTAATAAGAAAATGATAAGTCATTTGTTCATATATACTAATTGTCAAAAAATTTAAATGATATTTGAGAATTGAGTTAAGAAACCCTCACATTGAAACTACTATATACTATATAGTTTATAAAGTCCATTGGCTTGAATAATGTCATATACAAAGTTTAGAATGTGCGTGTATGTGTTGGTCAATGTTTGAAAACTTGGACTGAGACTGATCTTATTTCAATGACTTGATTTACAAAAAAATATAAAAGAATCCAAACCATTGAAACAATATATGCAAAAGTATGCTCATGGCACATACATATACCATGTAAAGTTGAATATATCAAACTAGTTTCAAAATGGAACTAAGTCCAATATATATCAGAACCAATGAGGCTATAAATGTCCTCCATAGGCTCTAGAGTCTGAAAATCATGCTAAAACCATCTCCTTTTTGCCTAGCCGTCTCTTCTTCAAATTTTTCAAGCTGTTTTTCAAAGCAAATCTAATATGTCCAATCTCCTCTAATGGGGCCATGCATGGGGAAATTTGGCCTCTTATACTAGCCAACTGTTCTTTATATCTATGAATTCCCATTCCCCTTGCCCTTCTTAATGCATTTCTTGTAGTATTTGAAATAAATTTTCACATCATCCTCGTTAGCATGGATCCATGAACGATATTTGATTCTAAGGGTGGAACCATGGAAAAATTCATATATGTGGTTTCAAAGAGAATATTAGATTTCTGAAATCTGAGTAGCATAATTCTATACCTATGTGTTGTGACTATCAACAACCACCCCTTTTATTAATGTTAGTAATAACATTAATAAATGGGGACCCTTCCAAAAAATCAAATCTTAGCATTTAATGTTGCCTTTTTGTTTTTAGAATAAAACAAGATGTCAAAGTGGAACTTGCTAAAACATGGAAATTTACCTTTTCATACTCCAAGCACATAAAACTTCACAAACTACGAGTTTCCTTATAAAAAGAGCTACGCGACTATAAGGCCTAGGAAAAAATTTATAACAGAAGGTCACGAACATTAAGGAAAATCTTGAAAACCCCGCTTTAGAAAAGATTATTCTTGCATCGCAAAAGGTTACAGTGGACATCCCTTATAAAAGTTACTCCTTGAAAATGTGATCCACGAGAATGCGAGATCATGAAGCTTACAACCTCATCGCATCGCAAATTCCAATACCGCGGTGCTACTTTATGTAACATAACCAAATATCACGAAATGCGATAGCATCTCGCAAATCGCATATCACAACAACTCATGTAACGATGGTTTTTAATAAGAACAGGTTTTGTGATATAGCGATCTGCGATCTTGTGAAGCAAATCACAAAATCACTTTTATCACAATTCGAAGGGCTCAGAGTTCTAGGAGTGTACCTTTTGGTGTTCGATGCAAAGTTATGAGCATTAAATTTTAGCATAACGGTTCATTACTGGTCATTTATTAAAAACGATTAGGATTAGTGTAAAGGACTATTTGACGCAAGTTGATATCTTTTGATGTGATTCAGAATTAAAGACCTAGTTACCTTATTTTCGTCCTTCTATTGATTATTCCTGTATTAACTATCATCTTTATCATATTTTTTCTCTCTACTTGCAACTTTTAGGAAGAACACATAGAGTGTAATACACGAAGAAATGGGGAAGAAAGGCAAGGCTCCCATGTCAGAGAAGTCAGAAATGACCCCATTATTCACAGACACTACCTGTAGTCAAGACGTAGGGATATATACGTGCGAAGCTATGTATCAGTTGTTAGAGGACAAAAAATCAAGAATTATGAAAGTTACAGTTACAGCGGATGGAAGCGACTCTTCTGATGCATCCCTAACTGAACTTGCATGCTCGTTTCTACACCGCATTGCTGCAAGGACGAAGATACTCCCCTACACTGACATGGTGAAATGGATTATATATCACGCAGACATATCCGACAGAGAGTTCAAGATGAAAAGCTAGGAGGTCATGGGGTCATTTACTCCAAACAATTTGAGGTGTATGTACCACTTACCAGAACCCCAGGCCAACTACAACAAGCAATTTGTCGAGAAGTTCACCAAGGAGAATGAAGACTTGACAAAATGCACAATGCACTGGTCAAACAATGAGGAAAGACTAAAAAAGGATAAAAACAGTATGTACGCCACTGGCTCTCTTTGTTCTCCTCACTGTTTTTCTGCTGCAATGTTATGCAGACTGTTTGGGAAACCAGACATCAACAAGTTTTCATCATAATGGTTACCTCTAGTGGATGCGACTATCAATGCCACAATAATGAATTGGGCCCAAATACTGTCAGATAATTTAGCCACTGCAATTTTAGGATACAGAACTAAAATAAGCTTTGCTTCGAGGGTTTACCCTCCATTCTTTTTGAGTGCCTATGTTATGGATGCTATTTGTTTTGTTTCTGAATTTCCTATTATGATATGAAAGTGGACGGTACAAAATCCACTTCCCATTCAAGTCTATCACAAAGTATTGTGGGAATCCAATTTCATCCCACATTTCTTCAAAATTTGTCACGCGGTTATGCTCCTGATTTATAAAATGCTCTACAACTGAGATGCCCCAAGGTTTTCCCCAAAAGCTAAAGTGTATATCTCTCCGTGGCAAGGTGGTTCGGGGAAGAATTGTTCATGTATATCACAGTGTTTGGCAGCATTACTTCACCCCATGTGCTACCTTTTTACGTCCCCAACAAACTGATGGCTAGGGAGATAGTTTATCAAACCTGCGGCATGGGGGGAATGAGCAAGGTACTAAAAGATTCCAAGAAGGCCATTTGGCCCCAATTTCCTGTAATATGCAGAGCATTTGCATTGCATGACTTAGGTCATGCTTTCAAAGAAGTTGATAATGTATTATGTTTACAACTACCAAAGTTCCCAAGGAGGCAATATGATCTCTTTGGTGTTGTAAGTAATTTTACTACAATGGTTAAAATAAAAGTATTTTCTCATGAAGAAGATCTCTTTGATGATGTTTTTCTACAAAAAAACACCTTCAGAGAGGTTCAACATACAATACGAATTGTTTTTGACCAAGAAAGTCTCCAAAGTTTTGACAATTATAGAAAGCAGAGGTTATCAAAGGTCCCATTGGACCAATTACTCATTGAACCAATAGGGGAGCCTACTCCCAATGTTAGCATAAGTGAAGGTTCAAAAGAGAAGTCCAAAACAAGTCCTGAAAAAGGAATCAGCCGAAAAGTTCGGTAATCAATCCAAGAGTGAATATAGCAGAAGCAAAGAGTCAATAAAAGAGACAACTCAATCCACAGCAAAGCCTGATCAGCAGGCTTTGTCCCCAAAACTAGCTGAAACTCCCACTCCTCTTACAAAGCAAATAAAGCCACTCATCATTGATCTATAAGGGTAATGGGATAATTTTAGTAAGATACTTAACACAGAAGAGCAGACCATAGAGCCATCGTCAAATCCAAAAGATACAACTACGAAGATGGTAATAGAAAGGGCTATCAACACTCAGGAAGCAGGGCACATTCCTATTGATCCCTCATCTGATATTGTACTAATAATAGAGGAAATTCCTCCTCTAGATGTGTTTTATAGCCCTCAACGTAAAGCTGTCGTCAGAAGGCAAAGAAAGAAATGAAAATTGGTTTCTGTTCTTTCTCCTGAGGATGAACCTCTAGATGTTCTTTGGAAAGACCCCTCTATAGACCCGTCGGCAAATCTTAGAAGCCTCTCACAGGTAGCAAGTGCATACACTTCAGCAACTATTGATAAAGAAGCAGAGGTTCAATTATTACTTAAGGGAAAAGAAGATAGGATTTTGTTTTTGGAACAATAGTTACAACAAGTTAGCATCAATCAACAAGCAGAAACACAGTTGGCAAAACTCCAGCAAGACTTCCAGCAAATGCAATTGGCACATCAAAGCAGTTTGGCTAGTAAAGAAGAACAGTTATAGGGTATGATAGAACTGCACAAAGATGATCCAAAAATTGGGGAATTTATCACAGAAGCACTTTCTCTCAATTCCCAGCTCTTGCAACAGAAGGAACTACCATGCCAGAAGATTTCGCAATGGAATTCCCATTGCGAAATGAGAGATAATATTACAAATCAAGCCGTAGAATTATGACTTGAATATGATTCAATTTTTAAGAAGGTCTCAGACTTCTTGAACTGACAGAAATCTGAAGAAGGAAAAAGAGCAGACATGCCCAAAATTGATGAACTTCACAAGGAAATTTTATTCATGAAATGGGATTCTTGGCTAAAGGAAGTGGAAAAGGCAATGGAAGATGCAGTGGTAGCAACGAACAGTGATTGAATGCATAAATGAAAAACTGCACAAGGTCAATTTGGTAGTAGAGACCACCCCAGGCTTCCTTCCAATGGCACAACAACTTCAAACAGTGTGGAATCAAACAACAGAGGAAAGGGCAGAGGAAATTAAACAGGTAAACAAATTAAACTAGGAAACATACTAGCAATACCCAGTAAAACCACATAGCCAATGGATGACCCTGAAGTGCCTCATAACTTCCGCCAAGAAGATAGTGCTATCTCTTACCAACGTTGTATTTGTAGGACAGTTAAAAGTTGAAGTCGGCCAACCGACATTCTTAAAGCCGGTGCTAGATATTTGCGATCTAAAGGATCAAATGCAGGATTGATCATAGATACAGTTTATTTTTGTTTTAGTTTATTTTTGCTTAAAATGAGGTAGGTCGTTTAAATCTCCTCATCAATTTTTGTAATATTTATCTTTAGATTTCATAGAGTAGTATTTAAACCCCTCTCATGCATTTAGAGAGGGGTCCAGAGTTTTATCAAAAACAATTCTTCAGAACATGCATTCTACCCCCCACTGAGGAGGTTTTGATAAAATTAATGGAACGAGATTTATTTTCTATATGAGTTTAATATCTACTACTGAAATTGCACTTTTGTACTCTTAGTGGATGTTAAGTGATTTGAAGATAGATCTATATTGTTGCAGCTCATGAGTAGAACTTATTATAAATGGTATTTTTATTTCCTAATACTTTTTACTTATGTGTCAAATGATAAATCATTTTCAGTTATTTATATATGAAAGTTTGAAATGTTTAGTTATCATTATTTCACTTCTGTATGGTGATGACTTACTCTTTATGCTGAATATGTGAATGAATCTTATGCGATATATTTCTCATAATTGTTTCGGCTAACTTTTTATACAAAACAATCATTCTTAAATGGGTTCTATTCTCATTGTGATTGAATGATTTTCATTATCAATTGATTTTAGAAATTATTTTAGATCACATAAGTAAACATTACTCCCGAGATAGTTTTTAGAATTAGATGTTTTCTTTGATTATGATAGATTGCATATGTTAGTTAGAAGATAGATTAGATTTAGAACAAGTATTCACCCCATAAAACCCAAAAAATAAAAAAACATCATCCCACTAGCACACACATCATAAACAAATTGGGAAACTGGTCCCATCATCCCGAGTCGGAGCCACTATTCGAAACGGAAAAGGAGCTGCATTAAGGTCTAGATTGGGTGGTTATCCCCCTTGTTGGAGACCCGATTTTTCGAGCCTTCAACATATTTGGCACTAGAAGGAGGGCTTGACTGTGAATGGCAAGTAAATCTACATCTTCACGCCATTCTAAGAGTAAAAATCCCTCACCATCACCCTCAAATTCTCGTTCGCATTCCAAATCTTCCATCTCTGAACCAGAAGTTGAAAAGAAAAATACAGAGCACATTACTAAAATCCCATGCAAGCGAGATTATTCTTCCTCAGATCCCCCTAAGTTATAAACTTTAATTCATAAGTTACAGGGAATTTCTATATCTCAAGAAGAGTTTGAGCTATCTCGAGGTAGTGTCACATCTCATTTGACCCCATCTCAATGACTGACTAGAGCACACAAGTGAAAAACTAGGGATCCCACCAGTTGAGTTTCCTCTACCGAGTCGTAAGAAAGCTAGGTAAACACCAGCAAAATATCAGAGCGAGGTTCTATCATCATTCTCATCTACCATTCCATCCCTATTGTCATAAGGTCATTCATCCGTCCCTCAACTCCAAATCGTGGTTCACACAGGTACAGGAGAAAAATCCTCCTCTACCTAATCACCTTCAACTACTGCCACACCTCCTCCTACTCATACTCTTACGATGGCAGGAAATCCACCACCAAAGCTATGGGCCAATCTAGGAGTTGTAAGAATGCCTACACCTTTATCGCAATTACCAGCTCATCTTAAGAAATGGTTGCCAAAATTCAATCCTGATAATGGCCAACTAGCTGAGGAACACATAAATAATTTCATGCTATCCATTAATTTGAATGGAGTAACAGAAGATGATGTATTTGCACAATTATTCCCCTATACTTTACAAGGAGTGGCAGGATCCTGGTGTTTTTCTTTACCAACAGGCTCCATTAATAACTGGGATATGTTTCAGGATTAGTTTTTAACTAAATTTGGGGATGATAGGTTTTATAACAACTTTAATCAATGACCTCTCCAATTTAAAAGCCGAACCAAAAGAACCAATTAAATATTTCAAATCTCGCTTCAATAAATTGTTGAACAAAATACCAACAACGTCTAAGCCTAGCGATGAAGTCCAAAATGAGTGGTATATTTTTACTTTACTGTCAAATTCAGCTATCTTTGTAGATAGAGTTGCCAAGCCAACGCTAGCAGAAAACATGAAAGAGGCAATAGCTGTAGAAAAGTGTATCCTAGCCGTAGAAAAGAAAAACATTGTAGATGAAAGAAAGTCTAAAAAAGTGTCTTTTAGAGATGATCCTAAGAAAAAACAACCAAAGGACCCATTTGACCTGGAAGGGTTACAGAAAGTCTTGAAAACCATGTCCAACAAAATGGTTGATATAAAGAAACAAGTAGCAGAAACCTCTTCCAAGAAACCTTTTAAACCCTTTAGAAGAAATCCTTCAACTGATCCTAAACCTCTAAATGCTATAACAAATGTAGAATCAGAAGGAGAAGAGGAGGAAGTTTCAAATGAGGAGCAAACTGATGATGATGAAGTCATAGAACTACAGGGAATGTGGGACTTCATTCTTCCAGATGAGGAAGATCAGGATGTATTACCTGTTGCTACCAGAAGTAGAAATCAACTTGATCCTCCACAATCCAGTGCTAAACAAAAAAATCCAAGCCCAACTCCTAAGGATAAAATCGCAGGTATGAAATCCTCACCAAAGTCTACTTAGACAAACCCATTCCAATCTGATTCAACAATTCCATCTAAAACGCTTATCATCTCTGATGAAATGGAGTATAACATTGTTGAAGGTATGAATAAAACCAAGGCAAATATCACCTTTCATGAGCTCGGCAAATTAAAACATCAACAGAAATTACCCTTGAAAGAGCTAAATGGAGTACCTACTACACCTCTCCCTTCCGTTGTGATTCCACAAGCTACTTATGAAATGGGAAAGCCTCTGACTGGCATGTCAAATAAAGTCAATCCAAATGACATTACTTTGATTGGGGAAGATCAAAATCCCATACTCCGCCATTTCTCCGGACCTTCCAAGTTTTCAATATAAATTTGCATAACTATTTGGTGGATTTCAGTGCCTCATCTAACATTTTACCTAAAACGGTTTGCGCAAATTTAAATGTCCTACCTCAGAAATCTGCAGTACGAATAGTACAGCTAGGTTAGTCTCAAGTAGAGGTCATCGGTGAACTTAATCAAGTGACCATAAGGCTTTCATCGAACCCAAAGGTATGTCAAGTTATTGATATACTTGTCATAGATATCTCTGAATTTTATGGACTGATCCTTAGTAGGGATCGGTCAGAGAAGCTTCACGGTTACTTTGCAACCGATTGGTCTCATATGTGACTCCCTTACAACGACAAACCAAATCGGATCAAGGTTGAATGAGAAAGACACCAAAAGTATATAGTAACGGAGTTAGAGGGAGAAAACGAGCTTATAGCATACAAAAACAACATAATTGGAAACTATTCTATTGATTCTTTCTTAGGGAATTTTAACGCTTATACATTACCTTTTTTGGAAAATTGCATTTTATCTCAGATAGAAAATTTCTCTCAAGCAGACACTTCTAGATGCATTAATTTTGTAGATAAACCTATAAATAAAACTTTGTTTTGGAAATTATTTTGATGGTTCTAAGTCTGATGATGGAGCAGGAGCAGGTTGTATATTAATCAGTCCAAAAGGAGAGAAAACCATGCTAACATGTAGACTCGAGTTCGATTGCACAAACATCACTAATGAATATGAAGCATTAGTTCAAGGATTATATAAGGCAATCGGGCTTAATATCAAATACCTGCAAGTATTTGGAGACTCTGAGATTGTTATTAAATAGGTAAGAAATACTATACAGTGTCTGTCAGGACACTTGAAGCACTATCAATCGTTAGTACAAGACCTAACCTCACACTTTATAGCATTTAATATTTCATCCATTCCAAGACTCCAAAATGCTAGTGTTGATCTCCTTGCTAATGTAGCTTCCAAGCTTATTCCATTAGAGGACTATAGCCCAGACAGATTCTCGATTGAATTAATCTTTAGACCCTCCATTCCTGATAACATTACCAACTAGAGAGTTTTCAACAATGACCCTGATATTGTGAGTTTTCTGACTTCAGAAGGCTCTTACACAAATCAGATAATTGATGAAGACGACACGACAAGCAGCGGGAACAAGAAAACAACAATAACGCTATACCAAAATCCATAGTCAAGTTAAAGGACCTATATGACTTAAAATACAGATTCAAACAATCCACCAATTCAAAACTTCAGAGTTCAACTCTAAGATATGAATTAGTGAATCTAGGGACTGACATGAAACCATAGAACATCAACTTAGGTCTTGGCCTAACATGCGAGGAAAAATCAACTTTTATTCGACTGTTGAAACAATACAAGAGTGTCTTTTCCTGGAATTACGATGATCTCAAAACTTACGACACTTCGTTTATACAACATAAATTCCGATGATCTCTCATGAAAAGCCTGTTCAGTAGAAATTGAGGAAAATGAAAGCCAAATTAAGCTTGAGTAGAAATAATTACTATAAGCGAAGATTATTTTTCGTGTTAGGCATTCCAGATGGGTCTCCAATTTGGTCCTAATCAGAAAGAAAAATAGTGATATCCGGATTTGTATTGACTTTCGAAATCTCAATAAAGCTTGCCAAAAGGATAATTTTCCATTGCCCCCTATGGAACAGATATTATAATCAGTCGTAGGGTCTGAATTAATGTCCTTTTTAAATGGATTTTCGGGGTATAATCAAATTTTGGTCCACCTAGATGATCAATTGAAAACTACATTTAGAATGAAATGGGGCACTTACGCATATCAAAAGATGTCATTTGGGCTGGTCAATGCCAGTGCCACGTTTGAAAGGGCCATGGACATTGGGTTCAAAGGATTAGTGAACAAGTCAGTGGTGATTTACTTAGATGACATAACAGTATATTCCAAAAAAATGTAGTAATCATTTTAAAGACTTAAAACAGATCTTTCAATGTTGTCAAAAATATGGAATCTCGCTTAATCCCAAAAATTCCTTTTTTGCATTAAGTGAAGGAAAACTTCTTGGATTCATAGTGTCTAAATCTGGAATCCATATTGACTCAGATAGGATTAAGGAAATTTCTCAGATATCTTTACCCCATAACAAAAAAGCAATGTAGTCTTTCCTTTGTACAATCAATTTTGTTAAAAGATTTGTCCTTGACTTCTCAAGAATCGTGTCACCTCTCCAAGCCATGATAAAGAAAAACTCTCTCTTCAAATGGGGTCATGTAGAACATGAAGCATTTGGCTTGATAAAACAAGCGATTATAAATGCCCCATCTCTAGCAACTCCAAAATTTTCCGATCCTTTCACTTTATATACATTCACCTCTAAGAAATCGTATGTTGCCATACTTACACACGTGAATCGAGATCAAGCTGAAACCCCAATTTCTTCTTCAGTTCAAACTTGCAAGGAGATGAATTAAATTACTTCGATGTTGAGAAACAGGCTTATGCTATTTTCAGAGCAATCAAATAGTTTAGACCCTTCCTTCTCAAGACTCATACGAAAATAATAGTACCATTTCTAGCGGTAAGAAATCTTTTGGTACAGAAAGATGTGGGCGAAAAGAGGGAAAATTGGGTCACAGCACTGCAAGAATATGACGTTGAAATTAAACCAGCAAATATTGTAAAAGGTCAAGGTTTTTGCAGGATGTTGGCAGGAGCATCGCACATATCAGAAATGCAGTCTTCAAATAGTGAAATACAAATGTATGAGGTAAGCCTAAACGACTCTGAATAAAGGTATGCTAATATCATGTTCTACTTTAAAAATGGATATGCTCCTCCACATTTGAAGCATACAAACAAAAGATCCCTAAGGCTAAAAGCTAAGCAATATCAAATTGTAAATGATGTACTCTTTAGGATGAATTATGATTCTATTCTCCTTAGATGCCTTGAGAAATTTGAAGCATAAAAAGTATTGCAGGAACTTCATGACGGACCAGCAGGTGGACACTACATAGGGGATGCAACAGCACACAAAATCTTGGCGCAAGATACTACTGGCCAACTTTATTTAAATATGCACATAGCTATGTAATGAGGTGTCATATTTTCCAGACTGCTGCCGGAAGACAAAAGAAACCATCGTTGTCATTACAGCCAGTCAATATCAATCAGCCATTTGAACAATGGGGATTAGATATAATAGGTGAGATTGTTCCTCATTCTTCTAAACAACATAAATACATCCTTACAGCTATCGACTACTTTACTAAATGGGTAGAAGCAGTTGCACTCAAGACAACCAACTCTGAGAGTATCATCAAATTTATAGATCAATTCATAATCACCAGGTTTGGCTTACCTTCTACTTTAATGTTTGATAATGCATCATATTTCTTAGGTACTGCTATGACTGAATTTGCGCTCAAAAGAGGTTTTAAGCTCAAATATTCTGCTAATTATTATCCACAAGGAAATGGGTTGGTCGAATCAACAAATAAAAACCTTATTAGAATCATCAAACGGACTATGGATCAAAATCATAGAAACTGGCATAAGTCTTTAATGTATGCTCTCTGGGTAGATCGAATAACTCAGAAAACTTCTATTGGCACTTCTCCTTTTAATTTAGTTTATGGGAAAGAAGTGGTTTTACCAACAAATCTAGCTATTCGTTCTTTAGCCTTAGTTCAGTTCATGGAAGAAAACCCCTCCTCATCCTTGCAATTAAGACAATTACAGACCCTTAAGCTTGAAGAAGAATGAGAAAAGGCCATAATTTCCCACGCGCATCATCAACAATTAGTAAAAGCTTCTTTTGATTCAAACTCGGTGTGTAGAAAAGATTTTCAACTTGGAGACTTAGTATTAAAATGGGATAAAGCCCATGAAGAGAAAGGCATGCATACTAAATTCCAACGGATGTGGCTTGGACCATTCCATATTGTTGAACTCATCGGTCCATCAACTTTCATGTTACAAGATTTAGCAAGGAAAAGGGAGTCTTTACCTATTAATGGATAGATCCTAAAGAAATATTTCCCATAGAAGATGATCTCTTCTATTTTCTGTAGATTATAGTTTTTAGTTAAGTTTTCTTTTGATAATAAAACAGGTTGAGAATCTTCACTTTTAGTTTCCACGAAAAGAATAGTATCTCATGTCAATTTTGTTTTTCTCTTGTATGAGTGGGAGTGGTTATGAAAATTAATCTCCATTTTTGAAACATAGGTTCAAGTGCTATTATTATGAAAATTTTACCTGTTCTTTTGTTTCAACTATACAAGTTTCGGTTAGAATCAACCTTAGGAATAAGTTTTCCTTACATCAGTCAAAAAAGGTAACAATAAAAAAACAAATATTCTCTACAGAAAATCTATTTTTAAACTCTACAATTGTCGTTCGGAAGAATTCTTAAGGAAACAATGGCTTCCCCCCACTCAAGGAAATTGCGAGATTCAAAGAGTAATCCAACTACACACTTTAAACTTAAAGAATAAGAGGTCTCATCAAGAGCCGGCTTATCATGATCATAAAGATTATAACTAACTGACATTGCCACACTGCATATCAAAACAGGGTAATGGCTCGAGATTGTTTCAATCAAAAGACAAGGGGTCTCGTCACAAGCTAGCTTCTTCAGTTAAGTTATGAATCAAGTGAATGGCACTGTCAATTTTGGCCACCAAACCAAGACATTGTTCCTTAAGAATTAAAAGAGAACTAAGAAAAGAAAAAGAAATAAGTGTATATGAGGGTTTATCTTTGAAAATTGCATGCTTCTCAAGTAGAACACTAGATCATTGCTGGGTAACAGGTAACCCTGTCGAGGCTATGAATGCCTGCTGGCAGCAGAGGCTCTACCTACGACAAATGAGTACACCTAAACTGATATAAAAAGATGTCTTTGTTTTTATCGTTACAACCAAACTAATGAATGATGTGGGTAAAATGACTAACTCTGGGAAGAAGATAATCAAAATAAAAATAGTTAGAACAAGATGTTGTTATTAATAACTAGCATTATTTACCTTATATTTCTACAATGAATTTTCATTTTCAAAATTATTTCTATTTTGGAATTTTTAGAAAATTCAAAAAACCATTAGAGATAACTGGTTCTTCCAAGTGAATTTCCAATTGTTGTGAGAATCAACACCCCCCCCACCCCTTTTATTAATGTTAGTAATAACATTAATAAATGGGGACCCTTCCAAAAAAAGAAATCTTAGCATTTAATGTTGCCCTTTTCTTTTTAGAATAAAACAAGATGTCAAAGTGGAACTTGCTAAAACATGGAAATTTACCTTTTCATACTCCAAGCACATAAAACATCACAAACTATGAGTTTCCTTATGAAAAGCACTACATGACCATAAGGCCTAAGAAAAACTTTATAACGGAAGGTCACGAAAGGAAAACCTTGAAAAACCCCCTTTAGAAAAGATTATTCTCGCATCGCAATATCACAAATCGCAAAATCTCTTTTATCGCAATTTGAAGGGCTCAGAGTTCTAGGATTGTACTTTTTGGCATTCAATGAAAAGTTATGAACATTAAAGTTTAGCATAACGGTTCATTACTGGTCATTTATTAAAAACGATTAGGATTAGTGTAAAGGACTATTTGACGCAAGTTGATATCTTTTGATGTGATTCAGAATTAAAGACCTCTCATCACCTTATTTTCATCCTTCTATTGATTATTCCTGTATTAACTATCATCTTTATCATATTTTTTCTCTTTGCTTGCAACTTTCAGGAAGAACACACAGAGCATAATACATGAAGAAATGGGGAAGAAAAGCAAGGCACCCATGTCTGAGAAGTCATAAATGACCCCATTATTCATAGACACTACTTGTAGTCGGGACGCAGGGATATCTATGTGGGAAGCTATGTATCAATTGTTAGAGGATGAACAACCGAGAATTATGGAAGTTACAATTACAACAGATGGATGCAGCTCTTCTGATGCATCCCTAACTGAACTTGCATGCTCGTTTCTACAGCGCATTGCTGCAAGGCCGAAGATACTCCCCTACACTGACATGGTGAAATGGATTATAGATCACGCAGACATATCCAACAAAGAGTTCAAGACGAAAAGCCAGGAGGTCATGGGATCATTTACTCCAAACAATTTGAGGCATATGTACCACTTACCAGAACCCCAGGCTAGCTACAACAAGCAATTTGTCTAGAAGTTCGCCAAGGAGAATGAAGACTTCGAAGAATGCACATTGCACTAGTCAAACAATGAGGAAAGACTAAAAAAGGATAAAAATGGTATGCACGTCACTGGCTCTCTTTGTTCTCCTTAATGTTTTTCCGTTGCAATGTTATGTAGATTGTTTGGGAAAACATACATCAACAAGTTTTCATCAGAATGGTTACCTCTAGTGGATGCAGCTATCAATGCCACAATAATGAATTGGTCCAAAATCCTATTAGATAATTTAGCCACTACAATTTTAGGATACAGAACTAAAAGAAGCTTTGCTTTCAGGGTTTACCCTCCAGTCTTTTTTAGCGCCTATCTTATGGACGATATTTGTTTTGTTTCCAAATTTCCTATTATGGGATGGAAGTGGACGACACAAAATCCACTTCCCATTCAGGTCTATCACAAAGTATTGTAGGAATCCAATTTCATCCCACATTTCTTCATAATTTGTCACGGGGTTATGCTCCTGATTTATAAAATGCTTTACAACCGAGATGACCCAAGGTTTTCCCCAGAAGCTAAAGTGGATATTCTCTCCATGGAAAGGTGGTTTGAGGAAGAATTATTCACGTATATCAGAGTGTTTAGCAACATTGCTTCACCCAATGTGCTACCTTTTTACGTCCCCGACAAACTGATGCTAGGGAGATAGCCTATCAGACCTGCAACGTTGGGGGAATGAGCAAGGTACTGAAAGATTCCAAGAAGGCCATTTGGCCCCAATTTCCTATAATATGTGGAGCATTTGCATTGCATGACTTAGGTCATGCTTTGAAAGAAGTTGATAATGTATTATGTTTACAACTACCAAAGTTCCTAGGGAGGCAATATGATCCCTTTGGTGTTGTAAGTAATTTTACTACAATGGTTAAAATAAAAGTATTTTCTCATGAAGAAGATCCCTTTGATGATGTTTTTCTGCAGAAAAACACCTTCAGAGAGGTTCAAAATACAGCATGAATTTTTTTCAGAGAGGTTTAGCATACAACATCAAACCAATAAGGGAGCATACTCCCAGTGTTAGCATAAGTTAAGGTTCAAAAGAGAAGTCCAAAACAAGTTCTCAAAAGGAATCAGATGAAAAGTTCGGTAATCAATCCAAGAGTGAACACAACAGAAGTGAGGAGTCAATAAAAGACATAGCTCAAGCTACAGCAAAGCCTGATTAGCAGGCTTTCTCCCCAAAACAAGCTAAAATTTCCACTCCTCGTACAAAGCAAATAAAGCCACTCGTAATTGATATAGAAGGAGAATGGGAGAATTTTAATAAGATACTTAACACAAAAGAACAAAGCGCAGAGCCATCGTCAAATCCAAAAGAGACAACTACGGAGATGGTAATAGAAAGGGCTATTAACACTTAGGAAGTGAAGCACATTCCTATTGATCCCTCATCTAAGATTGTACTAAGAATAGAGGAAATTTCTCCTCTAGATGTGTTTTATAGCCCTCAACATAAAGCTATCATCAGAAGGCAAAGAAAGAAACGAAAATTGGATTATGTGCTCTCTCCCAAGGATAAACCTCTAGATGTTCTTTGGAAAGACCCCTCTACAGACCCGTCGGTAAATCTTACAAGGTTCTCACATGTAGCAAGTGCATACGCTTCAGCAACTATTGATAAAGCAGTAGAGGTTCAATTATTACTTAAATAAAAATAAGATAGGATCTTTTTTTTGGAACAACAATTACAGCAAGTCAGCATCAATCAACAAATAGAAACAAAGTTAGAAAAACTCCAGCAAGACTTCCAGCAAATGCAATTGGCACATCAAAGCAATTTGGCTAGTAAAGAAGAACAATTACAGGGTATGATAGAACTACATAAATACGATCCCAAATTTGGGGAATTTATCATAGAAGCACTTGCTCTCAATTCTCAACTCTTGCAACAGAAAGAACTACTATGCCAGAAGATTTTGCAATGGAATTCCCATTGTGAAATGAGCGATAATATTACAAATCAAGTCGTAGAATTATGACTTGAATACGATTCAATTTTTAAGAAGGTCTCAGACTTCTTGAACTGGAAGAAATTCGAAGAAGGAAAAAGACCAGACATGCCCAGAATTGATGAAATGCACAAGGAAATTTTATTCGCGAAATGGGATTCTCAACTAAAGGAAGTGGAATAGGCAATGGAAGATGCAACGGCAACAACGAACAGTGTCATTGAATACATAAATGAAAATCTGCACAAGGCCAATTTGGTAGTACAGACCACCCCGGGCTTCCTTCCAAAGGCACAATAGCTTCAAACGGTGTGGAAACAAATAACAAAGGAAATGGCAAAGGCGATTAAATAGGTAAACAAATTAAACTGGGAAACATACTAGCAGTACCTTGTAAAACGACATAACCAATGGATGACCCTGAAGTGCCTCATAACTTATGCCAAGAAGATAGTGCCAACTCTTACCAATGCCGTATTTGTAGGACAGTTAAAAGCTGACATCAGCCAACTGACACTCTTGAAACCGATGCTGGATATTCGAGATCTAAAGGATCAGATGTGGGATTTATCATAGATACAATTTATTTTTGCTTAAAATGAGGTAGGTCATTTAAACCTCCTCATTTATTTTTGTAATATTTATTTTTAGATCTCATAGAGTAGTATTTAAACCCCTCTCATGCATTTAGAGAGGGGTCCAGAGTTTTATCAAAAACAATTCTTTAGAATGTTCATTCTGCCCCCCACTGAGGAGGTTTTGATAAAATTAATGGAATGAGATTTATTTTCTATATGAGTTTAATACTTGCTACTGAAATTGCACTTCTGTACTCTTAGTGGATGTTAAGTGATTTGAAGATAGATCTATATTCTTGCAGCTTATGAGTAGAACTTATTACAAATGGTATTTTTATCTCCTAATATTTTTTACTTATGTGTCAAGTGATAAATCATTTTCAGTTATTTATATATGAAAGTTTGAAATGTTTAGTTATCATTATTACACTTCTGTATGGTGATGACTTTTTATGTTGAATATGTGAATGACTCTTATGTGATATATTTCTCATAATTGTTTCGACTAACTTTTTATACGAAACAATCATTTATAAATGGATTCTATTCTCATTGTGATTGAATGATTTTCATTATCAATTGCTTTTAGAAATTATTTTAGATCGCATAAGTAAGCATTACTCCCGAGATAGTTTTTAGAATTAAATGTTTTGCTTTGATTATGATAGATTGCATATGTTAGTTAGAAGATAGATTAGATTTAGAACAAGTATTCACCCCATAAAACCTAGAAAAGAAAAAAACATCATCTCGCTAGCACACACATCATAAACAGATTGGGAAACTGGTCTCATCATCCCCAGTCGGAGCCACTATTCCAAACGGAAAAGGAGTTGCATTAAGGTCTAGACTGGGTGGTTATCCCCCTTGTTGGAGACTTGATTTTTCGAGCCTTCAACACCATGCAAATTAAAAAGTTTGTGTCAAATTAAAAACAAGGTAAAATTTCAGATGATTTTTTTTTCCAATTTAAAGAGGCACATATTTGAATTTTGAAGAGAAAAAAATTAGAAACATGGACAAATTTCAAAGGATCTCCATTTTAAATTTAAAGAGAGGGAAAACATGCTTGGAAATGAGAACAATGGGTAGTGGGAACAAGAATTTGGTCCAAAAATCCTCCAAGCTTTAAGATGTACTATAGCCTATTGATTAAGCTACCTACATCCATTACAAACAACCTCAAACAAATTCAAAATGAACACCAAGCTCAAGCGTCACATTTCTCTTCAGTATTTAAACTCTGATCCAAAACTTTAAATGCTCACAAATGGTCTGGGAGAAAGGTGTGAGACAAATAGAGGGGTGGGAGGTCTCTTTATAACAATTTTATCAGTTTAATGCTTTGATTTTTTGAGTTTTTAATTAAATACTGAATTTTTTTCTTGGATTCTGTATGGGGTCATCATGCATCTACTTGGCTGAGTAGGGCTTATTCGGTACCAAACTTTCCCATCGAGCCAAGTTAGGCCAAGTTTTAGAACACTAGTGTTGGGCCCTTACTTATTTTCTCATAATATAATCAAAAGAAAATAATACTAAGTATAGTTAGGTCATTGGGGACTAAATATAATAGAAGCAAGACATGCCAGTGTTGGATATAACTTGCCTCCTAGCCACTAAATCCTATGCTATTATAACTATAGAAATATGACATATAAACTAAACCCTCATATAAAGGGGGCCTCATATTCTTCATGTTATTGATTTGAGGCTTCTGCGATCTATAATTTGTGAGGTGTTATCTTTCGGAGTCATCGCATTCATATTTGTTGTAATCGACATTTCAAACCAACCTCCGTGGTTCATCATCAAGATTAGATTCGTGAGAGAAAAAGTCAAAACTCCATCGGGTAATAAATAAGGCTAGGATAGGGATGGGAATGAAATGAAAGACAACCAACAGGTATGATATTGGTACAATTCATTATAGTTGTAATATTTGTAATTAATCTTAATATTATTAATGTTAATTCATTAATAATTATGCCTAATGACCTAATAATGATTATAAATTAATTTATTATTATGTATAATGACTTAATTTTTAATTGGTTTATCTTAATTATATTATTAATATTAATTTTTTAATGTTTATTCTAGTTTTTAGTTATTAATAAATAATTTAATGGCTATTGTACTTTTTTAGAATATTAAAATATATGAGAATTTCATTTGGTTAAAAGTTATATGAAATAAAGTTCTTTTTATAGTTAAAATTAAATGATTAAAAGAGAAAATAAATAATAATTATCTAATAACTAATAATGATAATAACTTTATTTATTATTATGCATGATGATTTTATTAATTTCAAAAATGTTTTTTCAAGATTTTATAATGAATAAAATTATTAAGTGTTTACTATGTTTTCAAGTAAACTCTATGGGATGGTGGGGTTCTTCTCCAGCCTTGTGGTACTCCATTTGTCTCTCATCCCTGGCTTTTAGAGCAAACTTTGAATGTTGGAGCGCTTTCAACATGTAGTATTCATCATTGAATTGTTGTAGCTTTCCCTTGATACCATTCAATAGGGGATCTCTTCTTTGAGGTTGAATAGATGTTACACTTACACGGGAAACATTTAAAAATATGAGTTTGACACTTTTTGTAGGGAAGTAGAAATCAAGTGAGAGTTGAGGGGAAACCTTTGAGGGGAAACCTTTCGACAGATGAGTTTAACACTTTTTGCAGGGAAGTAGAGATCAAGAGTGAGTTGACAGTTCCTTACAAAACACATCAAAATGTGCTTGTAGAGAGGAAGAATAGGCCCATCATAGAGACTTCCAAGGAAATGATCCATGACATAGATCTGCCATTTTTCTTTGGGCATAAGCATGTTGTACAACAATCTACATTTTGAATATGTGACCTCACTAGATATTGAAGGATAAGACTCCAAAAACTGATTTAATTGGTGAGAAACAACATGTATCACATTTTGGTGTTTTTAATTGTCTTTCATATATTCATATCCTTGGGGAGAAAAGAACCAAGTTGGAATGATCTTGTTTGAAGGGTACTTTCGTGGGATATAATGAGACATATAAGGCTTGCAAAGTCTACATTTTGTCTAAATGGAAGATGGTTTTCACCTCAGATGTCAATTTTGATGAGGATGCATAGTCCTTTAAGCCTTACCGTCATGCAACAAATATTAGGGAGGAAGAGAAACTTGCTTCCTCAAAGGTTGTTCCAAAAATTCCATTGAAATAAAATTTAAATTAGTTACATACTAGTACAATGGAGGTAAAAATACCATTTTTCCTTTTACTTCAGTTAGGAGGCTTGAATGGTTTACCTAGACAATGTAGGACGTAGAAGAGCAAGTAGGAGCAGATAAATCTTCGTTTTGAATGAGTCATCCTCTTAAGAAGTTTCCTAATTATGGTGCAATGGTCTCTTCTTGTCTCTTAATAAGAAAATGGTAAGTCATTTGTTCATATATACTAATTTTCAAAGTTTTTAAATCTTATTTGAGAATTCAATTGAGAAACCCTCACATTGAAACTACTATATAGTCTATCAAGTCCATTGGCTTGAATAATGTCATATACTAAGTTTTGAAAGTGTGTTTATGTGTTGGTTAATATTTGAGAACTCAGACTCAGACTAATCTTATTTCAATGTCTTGATTTACGAAAAAATATATAAGACTCCATACCATTGAAACGAAATATGCAAAACTCTGCTGATGGAACATACATATACCATGTAAAGTTGAATATATAGGAAATAAATAAAAATGGCGCTAAGTCTAATATATATCAACAACAATGAGGTTCTAAATGGAATCCATAGGCTTTAGAGTCTGGAAAACATGCTACAACCATTTCATTTTGGCCTAGCCTTGTCTTCTTCAAATTTTTCAAGTTGTTTTTGCAATTCAAATCTAATATGTCCAATCTCCTTTAATGGGGCCATGCATGGGGACACTTGGCCTCTTATACTAGCCAAGTGTTCTTTAAAATATATGAATTCCCATCACCCCTTCCCTTCTTAATGCATTTCTTGCAATATTTGCAATATTTTTTGACATCATCCAAGTTAGCATGGATCCATGAACGATCTTTGACTCTAAGGGTGGAAAGCATGGTAAAATTTTAATCTATGGTTTGAAAGAAAACATTAGATTTTTTAAACCCAAGTAGCATAATTATAGACCTATGGAATTTAAAATGTCTGAGTCAAATTCAAAACAAGTACAGGTTTTAGAGGATTTTCATTTGTAATTTAAAGAGGCACTTATTTGAATTTTGAAGAGAAAAAAATTAAAAACAGGGACACATTTTAGAGGATCTACATTTGCAATTTAAAGAGAGGGAAAACATGTCTAGAAATTAGAATAATGGGCTATAGGAACAAGAATTTTGTCCACAACTCCAAGATTAAAGATGCATTATAGCTTGCTAATTAAGCTACCTAAATCCATTGCAAACAACCTTGAACAATGCGAAACGAGCACCAAAATCAAGCATCACATTTCTCTTCAAGATTTCAACTCTGCTCCAGAACTCCAAATGCTCACAAATGCTCTATGAGAAAGGTGTGAGAAAAATAGAGGGGTGGGAGATCTATTTATAGCAATTTTCTTAGTTTAATGCTTTGGTTTTTTGAATTTTTTAATTAAATACTATTTTTTTTTGTATTATGTATGGGGTCATCATGCATCTACTTGGCTGAGTAGGGCTTATTTGGTACCAAACTGGCCCATCAAGCCAAGTCAAACCAAGTTTTAGAACAATAATGTTGGGTCCTTGTCCACTATCTCGTAATATAATCAAAAGAAAATAATACTAAGTATAGTTGGGTTGTTGGCTACTAAATATAATAGAAGAAAGACATGTCAGGGTTGGATATAGCTTTCCTACTAGCCACTAAATCCTATGCTATTAGAACAATAGAAATAAATTATATAAACTAAAACCTCATAGAGAGGGGGAACTAAGAATCTTCTTGTTATTCATTCACTTCAAGGAAATGGTATGGTGGGGGTATTCTCTAGTCTCATGCTCTTCCATTTGTCTCTCATCCCTGGATTTTGGAGCAAGCTCCGAACCTTGGAGGGATTTCAACAAGTAGTATTCATCATTGAATTTTTGTAGCTTTACCTTGATACCATTCAATAGGAGTTTATTCTTTGAGGGTGAATCCATGTGATAGGCTATCATTTCTTTGGCATGCTATTATAGATCTATGGTAAAATAGGGGTTTTTCTTCTTGTTTCTTAAAAAATTTGCAATGGGGATGATGTTAGCCAAGTCCTTTTCTATATGCTTATTGTTGGTAGCACCTTTTTGTCCATTAACCTACTCATCCAGTTTGCAAGATTATGAACTGCATTGTACTTGTGCCACTTATTAAAACCTTGTGATATACATTGAAACTATCTATTTTCATTTAGTTTCAGTTCTTTCAACAAAAGTTTTGGTTGCATTTGGTTGTTGTTGGTTCCAGTTTTGTTTTAGTGTTATGAAATTTTTGAGTTTCTTATTGATTGTCTTACCTAATTGTTGACATACTATGGCATATTGTTACAAAGGGCATCATGCAGAACAAATCTCACACCATTTTGCAACATTTGAGAGAAGCCTGGCATTTTTGGAATGAAAACACCCCATGGAAGGTACATGTGGTAATAGACCTTTCAATTAACCATGACAAATTTGGCTTTTTCTTTATTTATGTTCTTTTTTATATCTAAAGTTTATAAATAAGATAACTTCTTTGGTACTCTAAGTGCATGGCCTACCAGTGCCAATTGAGAATATGGTTCTTCATTATATAAAATCAAAATAAGATTGGTGGACTATTGTTGCACATTATAATCGTGAACATATAAGGCGTGGTGCAACTTTGGAAAGGATAGTATTTTGGAAAAATCTAGGAAGGTTCATATGTATTTGGTTGAAAGCAGAGCAATCATGCTTTCATTTCCCCTGCACTATCTTTAATGGATAATTTTTAATGTTCAAGTTCAAATATGTTTATAAATTACTAATCAATTATGTTGATTTCTTAATAGGAACGAAAATATAAATACTTAAAAGATGGCCCCCGTGTAACACCTGAGGAAGTTGTGGCCATCTATACCACTATAGTGCATTGGCTATAATCGAGAAAATTTTCTCCCATTCCGTTTCCACGATTGTCATATAAACATGATACCAAACTCCTAATACTAGCAATCGAATGATTGAAAGAATATTATAGTGTTGTTTTCTGATTAAATCAACATTAGAGGGAAGAGTTGGGTCTTATCGAGTGGGAATATGATAATCCACACGAGGCATTATCACATATAAAATGTCAACTTCTTACAGAACGTGCATTCAAAGAAGTAAGTTGTATAATTAATCACTTGTAGATGCTAAATCAATGGTGTTGTGATGTTTTCTACTTGGGTTTCTAATAATTGGTTGTTGTACATATTACAGGTGGGCACTGAGTTTTTGGACTTGTATATCTATCTGATCCTTGTGTATGAAATTGAACCTCTTGAGAAAATTACATATGCATATCTTGATCAATATATTGGGTATGAAGGTGATACATGCCATCTTTTTCCAAACTGGATCAAAACTACAAATTTAGAGTCACCTCCACTTTTGGTATATAAGTGGTGTCAAGTAATTAATAATTTGTAAGATATATGGAATACCAGTGAAGGTCAATGTGTTGTGATGATTCAAACAAAATTTGAAAAGTTCTTTGAAAAAATAGATCTGACAATGTTAAACAGGTAATTTTTTTGTTTTATGTTGTTAGTTTGTGAGTACTGAAAATCTTTCTTTTGATTCAATTATTTTTCTAGAATCTGAATGAATAATTATTACAGGCTTCTATGTTTGGTGGTCAACCACAAAATTGCTGATTATGTCACCGCAAAAAAGAACATTGTTCTATCATACAAATATATGAGCCATACCAATTCATATGGGTTGATTCGAGATCTTCAGTTTTCCTCCTTTATTGTGGAATATCATGATTTGGTCTTGGATCTTGTAGTCCTTGGTTTGACTTGCACAAATGAAACAACCCGTCCTCCACAAATGCAAAATGAATTTATTACTTACCACGATATTAAAGTGGAGATGAGGCATCCTATAAGATTGTATTCTCGTTATATTGACAAGGTGCCCATTCTTTTTAGATTCACTCATGAAGAGGCAAGGGATCTTATCCAGCACTACCTTATAGAAAATACAGATTTGATCATTGAAAACATGGTTGGTTACAACAAAAAAAAGTGTTAGTATAGAGATGATCGCATGAGGCTGATGAAACAATGGTGTTTTTTTCCTTTGGTTTGTTGTTTTTATTGCTTTCAGTAAAATCTCAATGCACTTGAGATTACTCAAATCTAAAATAAAAGTAAAAGAAACATGAGTGTAGGGGAAATATTATTTAGAGTAATACTCACATATTTTTAATCATATTCTTCATTGCCACCGGATGTAACAATGTTAGCTTGTAGGTTCTTGAACCTCACAATATGCCCATCGACTCTAGTAAAATTTTCGTATTGTGATTGGATAACTCAGTTTCAAGTCAATTCACGTGAGTAGTGTTCACTATGTGAAAGAAGTTGTGAAAAGTATCCCAAATCTTCTTTGATTTTTTGTCATTCTTGGTGTGATGGATAAGTTCCGACTACACATAGAGAGTGATCAATTGAAGGGCTTCATCCCTTTTCAGGCAAACTAGATCATAGTTGTCATCACCAAGGGAAAGAAGGGGTTACTAAAAATACATCAAGGAACTCTTACTATGAATAAGGGGTGCCATTTGATCGACCCAAATATTTTATTTGGCCTCTTTAATGTAGGAAAAAAACCATTTTCCATTCATAGATGCACAAGTTGGCAACACAACCCTAATAAATCTGTAGTATTTTGGTTGAAAAGAGAGGAGAGGGTGTTTCCATTGAAAATTGTATAAAAATGAAAAAAATCCCCTTAAATGAGTTGAAAATAACAAAAAATTGTTGAAGGAGAAGGTTGCTAAAGAAAGTGTTAAAACTTTAGAAACCTATTTGTTGTCTAAAAAGGAGTGTTGAAATAGTAGACCAAAAACAATGCTGGAAACCCTAGTTTAAGACTTGAAACAACCCTAAAACAATGTTAAATAGAGAAAGGAGAGTCCAAATTGGCTTCATACTATGTTGAGATATTATGATAGTGGATCTATGGTGAAATTTCCAATAAACTCTAATATACTTGGATTATTTGACCATAGAACACTTTTGTGAAATAAATCATAGAACACTTTTGTGAAATAAATCAATGTGTCAAAGTTCATGACTTATTCTTGTTTAGACAAATCAATTGCATAAGGTAATCATTTTCCAAGAAGCACATTCTATTGTACAATTTCTAGACAACTACATAGGTAATCTAAAGTAGAAAGAGTCAATTTGACGATATGAGATTTAAGAGTTGAGAGGATTAGGCCGTTTGGACAAATATTGTGAGAGGACTTTTTCATAAGTGAATTTATTAAGGACTTTGTCATATGTGAATTTATTAAGGAATTCATCAATTATATCTGCATTTTTCCTTTGCGCCTCTTCTTTTGTAGGAATGCTTGGATTGATGAGTAAGAGAAACATGAGAACATAGATTTTTGTGTTTTTGTTATCGGTGAAAATTTTCCTATTTAAATTAATGTGAGACTGATTTAGTATGCTTTGTAAAATGGTTGGGAATTAAATGAAAGCTATGAATCTTGATAATGAAATCATTGCTATGCATTGAAAATACCTTGCCATGTGTGGAAGTTAATATAGTATATGTCTCTCTTTCTCTTCACAACATGGCATACTTAAAAAGGTACATCAAGGTCATGTTAGGTGTATTGTAAAATAGTTTGGAGGGTTTATAGCAAACAAAAGTTCTAACAGTTGTAGTAGAGAGATTTTTAAAATCCTAGAAAGGTCTTGGGTGGCAAGTAATCTTTAAAAAATGGAAATGAGCGTGTCAAGTTACATTAGCGAAACTGTTGAACAAACCTCCTGACCAAAAGATTTCTTTAATTTGAACTCATGATGCAATTGGAGGTTTACTAGTGATCCTTTTGCAGTGTATCCTACAAAATAAATCAAGCTAACCTTGCTTCATGAAGAATATGGGATAACCTAATTCTTCTGCTTGGTGCCAAAACTCGGTGGCTGCCTCTTAAACATGTTTGTAATGTGGAAATAATCGTTGCATTTCTTGTCAGTAGAATGAAGTAAAAAATAGAAAATAACTACAATATTGGAAAATCGTGCACAAGAGGGAAATATAAGAAAATAGTGAGAGCAATTAGTTTAATCGAATTATATTGTGAAGTTGATGAGATATTTACTCTAAAATAAACTATGCTTGAGAATTGTTAGCGTTTCATTCTTCTTATCCTCTCATCATATTGTAGAATATGCATCTCCTCATGTGAGAATTTTAAGTAGCATTAACGTGGTCATTTTATCTTTTGATGATACTTTGGCTATAACCCTTTGATCCTTGAATTGTTTTATGGTGGGTTTTGAATTGCTAATGCTTGATATGATTGCCGTTTGGCAGATTAACACCTTGGATCTATGCATATGTTGGTTTTAGGAGATATATTTAGTTGATTTGCTGCTGTAAGTATTTTTTTCCCCTTGAAAAAAAATATTTATATACTATTAATTGAATTCTATCTTGAATTTCTATACAGATGTTCCTAGCAACAATGTTAGACCATTAACTCTAGTTTTCAGGAGGTGGGCTACAAAAATAGTAGCACGCTCTACTCAAAATGGTCGTGATTCTCATCCAATGTGCCTTGGGGTTAAGAAATTTGGAGCAGAGGCAATGAACACTTATGGATTCGGAGGACTCTATTTTATCCTCAAGCATTCTTATAGATGGCTATAATTTTCATGTTTGGGTGAGATTCATAGCAGAAAAAATCAGAACATAGAGATTACAATTCAATTAATGATTGTGTGTCCTTTCCTTTTAGCCTCTCTTTGGCGATTTTGTGGAATTTTTAGCTAATGTCTTGTCTTTGGATGCAGAAAGTCATACCTGGTAATATCATTGTTCGTCAACAAGGCACCATGTTTCATCCTGGCAATTATGTGGGTATGGGAATGACCATACCCTTTACGCTCTTAAGGATAGGCATGTAAAATTTTCTCGAAACAAAATGTCTGGGCATAAATGGGTACATTTTGAACCAATTGAAGGTCATTTCCTCCATCCAGTATACCAGAAAAAAAACTGTAGAAGAAGCATAACTAGGATGATAATAAATTTTTATTTGAAAAGCATCCTGAAAATTACATTTGAACTGTAGAAGGTTAATTTCAAAGCCCTGCCATAAAAATGAAGCTTGGAATTAGTGAACGAATGTAATTCTTTTGGATTTTTTAAACACTTAGTTTGTATCAGCTTTAAACGTGAACTCCATTCTGTAAAAAATGATAATTCTTTTAGCTTCCTCCAACTTCAAGTAACATAAAATCTCCATTACTTGGTAATTGCGAGTCTTTGTTCAAAAATATACATCACAGTTGAGATATTACTCTAGTGCATATTGTTAGATATTTCTTTTCTTTAGAAATATTTTTGGATGCACAATCACATAGTTAAATCCATCTTGTTTAGGTCGTTTTTGTCTTGATATATCTTTAATATCGTTTTAGTTTGTTTCTTCAACTCAAGTATAACAATAAACTATTTATTTCATTTTTTCAAATAACAAAGGAAATTCATGAAAGGGTTTTATTAATTTCATATCCAGTCTCTGAATTATAAGCAACATAGACATGGGAAACCCTTATAGCAATTATTTTATTGCACTTAATAGTAAAAGAAACACATGAAAATCCTCTATTAATTTTGTGTCTACTATCTTTGGACTATTAACATAAAGGACACAGGAAACCTTAGCTTGTAGGTTCTTGGAAGTTATATGATACCCCTCAAATCCAGATAAATTAGTCATATTATGATTAGACAGCTTAGTTTCAAGTCAATTGACATGAGTAGTGTTCATTGTGTGAAAGAAGTTGTGAAAAGTATCCCAAATCTGCTTTGAAATTTTGTTATTCTTGGTGTGATGAACAAGTTCTGGCTCCATATAGAGAGTGATCAATTGAAGGGCTTCATCCTTTTTCAGGAAAACTAGATCATAATTTTCATCATTAGGGGAAGGAAGGGGTTACTCCAAATACATCTAGGAACTCTTACTATGAATAAGGGGTGCCATTTGATCAGCCCAAATATTGTATTTGGATTCTTTAAGACTAGAAAAAAATAAATTCCCATTCATATATGCAGAAGATGGCAACACAAACCTAAAAAGTATGTAGTATTTTGGCTGAAAAGAGAGGAGAGGGTGTTTCCCTTGAAAATTGTATATAGCTACAAAAAAATTCCCTTAAAGAGCTGAAGAGACCAAAAAATTGTTGAAGAAGCAGGTTGCTAAAGAAAGGGTTAAAACTTTAGAAACATGTTTGTTGTCTTAAAAAGGAGCGTTGAAATAGTAGACCACAAATAGTGTTGGAAACCCTAGTTTAAGATCTCAAATAACGTGAATGTTAGATAGAGAAGGGAGATTCCAAATTGGCTTCATATTATGTTGAGATATTACGATAGTGGATTTATGGTGAAATGTGTAATAAAATCTAATATACTTGATTACATGTCATATTTGACCATAGACCACTTTTGTGAAATAAATCAATTTGTTGAATCACTTTCCTAAGACACACATTTTGTTGTACAATTGCTAGATAATTGGACACATGATCTAAAGTAGAAACAATCAATTGGATGATATGAGATTTAAGAGTTGAGAGGATTAGGCCTTTTGGCAAAGTGAGAGGTCTTTGTCATAAGTGATTTTTTAAGGACTTCATCAATTATATTTGCGTTTTGTATCTTTGACTCTTCTTGTGTAGGAAGGATTGGATTGGTGAAAGAGAGGAACATGAGAACACAAATGTTTGTCATTTTGTTATCAATGACAAGTTTCCTATTTAATCTAATGAGAGATAGATTCAATATGCTTTGTAAAATGTTTGGGAATTAAATGAAAATGATGCAGCTTGATAATGAAAGCATTTCTCTTCATTAAAAACACATTTCCATGTGTAGACATTAATATCTCTCTCTCTCTTCAAAACGTGGCATACTAAAAACGATACATCGAGGTCATGTTAGGTGTAGTGTAAAACAATTTCGAAGTTTTATGGCAAACAAAAGTTTTGGCAGTTGTAGCAAAGAGATTTAAAAATCCTAGAAAGGTCTTGGGAGGCAAGGCATCTTTAAAAAATGTTAATGAACATATCAAGCTCCATTACTGAAAATGTTGAATAGACCTCCTGACCGAAAGCTTTCTTTTATTTGAACTCATGATGCAATTGTAGGTTTACGAGTTGAACCTTTTGCACTGTATCCTACCAAATGCATCAAGCTAACATTGCTTCATGAAGAATAGGGGATAGCCTAATTCTCCCACTTGGTGCCTAAACAGTGAGACTCCCTCTTAAACATGTTTGTAATGAGGGAAGAATCATTGCCTTGCTTGTTCGCAGAATGGAGTTAAAAATAGAAAATGACTGTAATATTAGAAAATTGTGCCTAAGAGGGAAGTATAAGAACACATAAAGAGAAGTTAGTTTAATCGAATTTTATTGCAGATGTGTGGATATATTTACATTAAAATATACTATGCTTGGGAATTATTAGCGTTTAGTTCTTCCTATGTTCTCATGATACTGTAGAATATGCATCTCCTCATGTGAGAATTTTAAGTACCATTAATGCGCTCATTTTATCTTTTGATGATACTTTGGCTATAAACATTTTATCCTGAATTTTTATGGTGGGTTCTGAATTGTTAATTCTCGATATGATTGCAGTTTTCCAGATTATGTTGGAAATATTGGCATTGATGGCAAGTTAAGTTCATTGATTAATTTTGATAAATGTTGTTGATGTCACTAAGCACACTAGTGATAATTTATGTTGAATGGAAAGTGTAAATAAATGTTGAATGATGAATATAAAAGGTTGAAAGTGATGTGAAGTGCAAAGGCTATGCTAATCAATGTGAAAGCTAAACGTTGAGACAAAAGTTGGAATACATATAATTGTTTGAACATAAAATGTAGATAATCCAAATCTGATTTGTCTCTTGTAATATTTCTAAATGAGCTATTAATTCAGCTCTATTTTTTTTACAAACAATTTTCTTAACTAAAAATGAAAAGACAAGCTTGTGAGAAGTTTTGAAAGTCCAAGAGACTATGTCCCATTTCATAATCCTCCAAAAAATAAAAAAATCCAAGAGGGATTTCTTATAAAATAGACAATGTGGAATGAAACTTGGTTCCCTTTTTTTATGTATGGAAGCCGTATGCATCAGAGAAAGGATGAGAAATACTAGAAGAGAAAAAGAGTTAAGAGAAGGATTAGTTTAACAGAAAACTTGAGAGAAGAATTGGATATGAGGTAACTATTACTTGTGACTTGAAAAATTTATGTTCTTTTGTATGTTGCAGCTTGAAAAATAACATGTTGTATCATGTTGAGGTAGCAGCCTCTTGTAGGTTGGAGCTTAAAAAAATTTGATATAAAAAGGAGTAGCAACTTGCCTTCACATCACTTTTAGCCTAAAGTTCACAGTTTTCTCCCGTCATGGTTTCCACTTACATATGGTGTCTTCATGTGTTTGATTCTTGCATGTTGTATGAATGCATTGAAGTCTTGATAAACATATCATCAAACCATTCTCCTTGAAATCTGCAAAAGGAATACAATAATTATTGAGCAGAAAAATAAATCATTAACTTCGTAAGAACATGATTAAGTTCAGCAAAAGGAAAGAATTAAAATCACTGATTCACCCCACCTAGTAATTTCCCATCTTAAATATCAATTGGTATTAGAGCCAAGTTCCTTCAGTAGTAGTCTAACAACTAGAAGGAGGTCCTAAGTAAGCAAAATGGCTAGTCAACAAGGATGCTCAAAAAATAAGGCCCCTCTATTTACTCATACAAACTATGGCTTCTGGAAAGTAAGAATTATGACATATTTAATGCCTCTAGGAATAGAAGTCTAGTCTGCTGTGTTGATCGGGTATGAAGAACCAAAGGAAACAACTAGTGACAAAGATGTCAAATTAAACTTTATAGCTAATGCAAAAGCTATGAATGCACTTGTGAGCGGTCTATGTGAGTCTGAATTTATCAAAGTAATGCATTGTGAGACAGCTAGAGGTATTTGGGATAAATTAGAAAATATTCATGAAGGAGATAAAAAGGTGAAGATGGCAAAATTACAAGTTTGTAGAACTTAGTTTGAAACGTTAAAAATGAATGAAGATGAAAATATAGCTAAATTCTTTTTAAGAGTTGATGAAGTTGTGAATATCATGTTGGGTCTAGGTGAAACAATCAACAAAAGTGTAATAGTTCAGAAAATTTTGAGGTCATTACCTTCTAAATTCAATCCTAAGGTTTCAGCTATAGAAAAAACAAGAAACTTTGGTACCTCGAACAAAGATCAACTATGTGGTTCTTTGACATCATATGAGATGAGAATTCCAAAAGGAAAGGCAAATAGTAGAGAGGAAACTTTCAAGGCAGACAAGCCCACAGAAGAAAAGTTGAGGGCATGCTCAAGAAATGATGTAGAAGAAGAAAAATTTGTCCGAAGGTTGAAGAAAGGCACATCTAAGTATAAAGGAAAACTTCCATTTAAGTGTTAAAATTATGGATGAGTGGGACACTATGCATGAAAATTCCCTTTTAAGAAAGAGGAAAATCAATTTAATGGGAAAGAGAAGAACAGGTCTAACAAAATGCAGAAAGAGAGACAATTTAAAAAGAAAAAATTCTATGCTCAAGAAGATAGCAGTGGATCTGAAAGCTCTAATGAATTCTCTAGTGAATATGGAACAAGTGAATTTATACTAATGGCCTTGGAAGAAATTTAAAATGATTGTCAGGAATATGAAGAAGAAGAGGAAGGTGAGGTATGCCTTGAGGGGGAGCTAATCAATACCTTAGATGAAATAGAAAGACTTAAACTAAAGAATATAAAGAAGAAAGAGATCCTATTAAAATATGTAAAGGAAGAATCAAATTCAAAGGACATTGTCAAGTTAAAAGTTGAACTTGAATAAGGAAAGAAGGCGGAAGACATTCTACTGCAGTAGATAAAAGAGAAAAACCAAGAGCGTGAAAAATCGGAGGAAGAAGTGGTATGTATAAAGAAAAAAATAGAGAAATCCAAGACTTAACTAAACATAAATATTCAATAGATAAAAGGATCTGAAACACTTGATGTGATATTGAATTCTCAGATGTCTCCACGCATAAAGACAGGGTTAGGTTATGAAGGACAATCCATTAAATCTAACACAGAGGATAAAAGGACAACTACCTTCTTAAAAGCTACGAGGAGAGAGGATGACAACTCACATCAATCTAAGAATAAAAATTTGAGCAACATTTCAACATCAAGTGAACAACTGCAAAGGGACATTGTCGATGTAGTACAGAAAGAAAAAGAAACAGACAATCAATACACAATCTATTAGAAATCTCGCTTCTTCAGAAGACAAGGTTATCAAATGTCAAGTTGGTTAGATTCACAAACAACATCCACTACCAGGTACAGATATTTGTTTTATGGATATTGTTATTGTTGTAAAAATTTTGAACATAAATCCATAAATTGTAGAGCTTATGTCAGAAGAATTGATTTTGGAAATTTTAAGATGAGAAAGAATGGATTCAAGAATGTTAAAAAAAATATGAATCTAGACAAAAATGCATTTGCTCCACTCCTTGATATTACTAAATGTTTCTATTGTCACAAATTTGGGCACAAGACATATGAATGTAAGCTTAAAGAAAATTGATTAACATCTTAGAATATGTATAAAATAATTGGATGCATGCAATGGAGAGAGAAGGTAGAAGAAAAGAAACATGACAAGTGTGACTTAGTTCTGTATGTTCAAGATCAAAATAATAAATGGTATATGGACAGTGGTTGTTTTAGACATATGACAGGATATAAAAACAATTTTGTTTCCCTGAATGAAAATAAAACTAGAAATGTCACATTCAGTAATGATCAAGCAGGGAGAATAAGAGGAAAGGGTGCAGTCTGTCTAAACAATGAAAGAGGAAAGGCTCAAGATGTATTGTTTGTAGATGGTCTAAAACATAACTTGTCGAGTGTAAGTGAGATGTGTGACAAAGGCTATGATGTTCTTTTTAGAGCTCAAGATTGTGAAATCATGTCAACATCTATAGGGAAGGTTCTGGTTAAAGGAGTTTGAACTCAAAATAATGTATATATCTTGAAAGAAGAGAATGAGGAATGTTACATCAAAGAACAAAATGAATATTGTCTATGGCATAGGAAATTGGGGCATCTCGACTTTGGTCACATCATCAAACTCAACAAGAAGAAAGCAGTGAGAGATCTACCAACAATAAAAAGGCCTCAAAACACTATTTGCAAGTCATGTCAAATGGGAAAACAAACACAAACATCATTCAAAGTCAAAGATAAATATCAAGTAGTAATCCCTTGAATCTAGTTCATATGGATCTATGCAGGGCTTCCAAAACAGAAGCACCAGGAGGAGAAAAATATTGCATGCTAGTAATAGATGACTATTCAAGATTAACATGGGTGGCATTTCTCATATACAAGTTAGAAGAATTTGGGAAATCAAAACATTTAAGGAATTAGCAGAAAATCAAACAGGGTGCAAGATAAAGTGCATTACGTCAGACAAAGGAGGAAAATTTATATGAGATGAGTTTGCAAACCTATGTAAGGAATTTGGGATAAATAAAAAATATATTATTGCAGACACACCACAACAGAATGGAGTCGCAAAGAGACAAAATAGGTCTCTTTAATAAATAACAAGAGCCATGATAAAAGAAAGCAACATTTCTCAAACCTATTGGGTAGAAGTGGTGCATACAAGAAGACATATCCTCAATAAGGGACATCTTATACCACATTGTGATAAGACAACTTATGAATTGTGGCATGGGAAACCAGCAACAATCAAACATTTTAAGTGTTCGGAAGTAAATGTTATATAAAAATAATGAAGAAAAGATGGGAAAGTTTGATGCTCACTCTAATGAAGGAATATTCTTAGGATATTCATAAAAACCAAGGGACACATATGTTATAATAGAAGACTGCATAAGATTGTGGAATGCATAGATGTAAAGGTTGATGAAGAGCTACCCAATAAGAACAAGAACATAGGTTTGATCAATCCTCGAAACAATGGTCATCATATCAGTAAGGAGAATAAAATACAAGATGAAGAATTAGAAGATACTGAGACTCATCCAAAGGGACCTTCAACATACACTCAAAAGAATCACCCTGAAAATCAAATTATTGGAGATAAAAGTGAAGGAGTACAAACAAGGAGGCAACTAGCAGAAAAGTTTGAGCAAGATCATATAGTAATGTTGTCATAGATAGAGACAAAGATATTTGAGGAGGAAAGTACAGAAAAAAGTTGGATAGATGCTATGAATGAGGAATTAGACCAAATTGAGAAAAACAAGACTTTGGATGTAACACCAAGACCCATCGAAAAGAATATCATTGGAAAAAAATGGTTGTTCAAAAATAAAATGAATGAATAGGGTCAAGTTGTTAGAAACAGAGCCAGACATGTGTGCAAGGGGTACTCACAAATAAAAGGACTTGATTATGAAGATACATTTGCACCAGTCGTAAGATTGGAGACAATCAGGATGTTTTTGGCCTTTGCATGCTACAATGATTTCAAGGTGTATCAAATGGACGTGAAATCTTCTTTCCTAAATGGTGATATTGAGCGAGAAGTATACATGGAACAACATGAAGGTTTCTCATTGAAAGATAAGAATAGTTATGTCTGCAAATTAAAGAAAGAACTATATTGTATTAAACAAGCACTGGAGGGGTGGTACTCTAGACTGGACAAGTACCTTCAAAAGCAGGGGTTCGAGAGAGGAGGAGTTGATAGTAATGTATACATTAAGTCAAATGGAGATGAATTGTTGATTCTAGTTGTATACATGGATGATATTATGTTTGGAAGCAATAAGAATCACCTTGTAGAATGGTTTGCTGAAGAGATGAAGACCGAGTTCGAAGTGTCTGTGATCGGAGAACTTACCTTCTACCTAAGGCTCCACATCCTACAAAACCCTAGAGGCATATTCATTTCTCAAGAGAAATATCTAAGAGATATGTTGAAAATATTTCAAATGGAAGATTGTAAACCTGTCTCAAGCCCCATGACTACGAGGTGTAAGCTATGTGCAAATGATGAATCACCTTATGTGGATCAAAATAAATATAGATCTATTATAGGAATTCTTTTATACCTAACGTATTATTGACCGGATATAATGTTGGCAGTCATATTAGTAGCATGGTATCAATCAACACCCAAACAAAGTCATTTGTTAGCAGAAAAAGGAATATTTAGGTACTTGAAGGGGACTACAGGCTATGGTCTATGATATCTGAAACATAAGGATTTTGCTTTGACAGCATACACAGACACAGATTGGGTGAGTTGTGTGGATGACAGAAAAAGTACAAGAAGTGGTGCATTGTATCTAGGAGAATCATTGGTGGAATGTCTAAGAAAAAACAAACATTAGTGTATCTATCTACAACAGAAGATGAGTACATAGCAGTTGCACCATGTTGCACTCAATTATTGTGGATGAAACAAACACTGCAAGACATGAAGGTAAATTTTAATGACCCTATATCTATCAAGTCTAACAATACAAGTGCAATAAGCATTTCAAAAAATCTTGTGCTCCATTCAAAGACTAAACATATCCCTATAAAGTACCACTTTATTAGAGAAAAAGTGACCGATCAAACAATGAAGATGGAGTACATAACCACAAGGGAACAAATACGAGACATATTTATAAAATCCCTTGCTAAAGAACCATTTGAATGTCTGAGAAACAAGTTAGGGATAATACATAACTACTCTCTTCACTAATGTGCCTTTCAAAAGAAGAACCTACAAGACTGCAAAGTATATGAAATTGAGCACGATCTAAGGGGGAGATTATAGGAGCAAGAAAGAGTAATGAAGAGGAACACAAAGCTTATGATCATGACAAGAATTTGAAGCAGGAAAGAACAAAAGCATCATCAAAGTGGGAAATCAAGTCACTTTCTCTAGGAGATATCAACATCAATCAGGTTCACCATTCAAAAGTCCACTCTTCAATGATTTTTTTTCCCTTGTACATAAACATGTAAATAAATTTCTACAAGTAAACACAATACTAGTACTGCTAAGACAATTTCATATCTATTTAGATCATATTGAAAGTTAAGCATAAACTATTGTATAATTGCATCATCAATTTTTCTCAAAAATTCTTCATTATCTGAATGCATCAATGTACATTATGATGATCCCAATTAAACATCTAGTGTATAAAATCCTGAGAGCCATCCAAGATATTCTCATCAAGCAGAGAAGCAGACACTATATATGTTTATGTTTGGTTTAGAGATGCATTCACCATGAAACATCATGTGATCTACATCAGAACCTAGTCATTGGAAATCTCCATGTGAAGTCTTCTATTCCAGCAACTAATCAAATTTTGTACCAGTTTCACTGCATCACTAGGATTTATTTAAATCCTTCAGCACTGTCATTGTGATCACTACTATGAATGCTCGAAGAAGAAAAATGAGTTTATCAACAAAAGATGAAAGTTTAGAGAAATTGCAGTGAAATAATTCTCCATCCCAAAAGGAAAATTTGGAAATCATCCTGGCTCATCAATCTCATTTCAAGCAACCACAGACGGTTGAAGAAAATGAGACTTTGCAATGTGAAATACCCTAGGAGAAAATTCTTTCAAATTAACACATTGAAGAACTCAATGCAGAAGGCCTATTCAAATTTATTGTATTGCAGAATAAAAATTAAATTTTATGAAAATGACTCTACAATTGAAGGCCATGAGTGATTGAAACACTATGCCTCATTCAATTGTAGCACTTCAACTTCACTGTTATTGTGGTAAGAAGTTAGATAATATTGAGGCTACTTGATCAAAATGAATCTATGGAGGAGGTTTCTTTTCAAAAGCATCATCTGAGTTCAGCTTCATTGTTATTGCCATAATAAGTTAAACAATATTGATTCTACCTGATCAAAATGAATCTATGGAGGAGTTTTTTTGTTCAAAAAGCATCATCTGAGTTGAGGCATTGAGATGCAATTTTTAGTCATTCAACTCCAAGAGAATTTAAAAAACAATAAAATGTTGAATAGGAGACTACCAGTACATGCCATTGAAAAAGGCATCACTAAGCATTGATCATCCTCCTACTCTAAAATCATTAAAATAAAAATGGGGGAGGGAGAAATACAGTAAAGAAGAAAATTGGCATCCATCAAAGAGAACCAAGCACTTAGAATGATTCATATATATCATGATAAGATATGAATAGTGAGAAGCGTAGAAACATAAGGAGAAATAAGAGTAATGGCTAATTGCGATTATGAAGGTCACATTTTGAATGGAGCGGAGATGTCAAGCATAGAAAGACAAGAGCATACTTAGTATTGAAATCCAACAAATTGGAGCAGCGCCAAAATTCCCTGAGATATCATGAAATATTCTGAGACAATGGACTAATTATGTGTAGTAGGCTAATAATGAACAATGAAATAATTATTTGTAGTGCTCATATATTCCATGACATTTTTTTTATTGGAGAAGTTAATGACACACACAACGTTGGTTGTTGAGAGTTTTTATGCCCTAATCTGAACAATATTGGAATAAAAGGAAATATTAATGAGTTGAGATATCACTTTGAAACATTAAAAGAATTAAAAGTTGAGTTGAACATTAGAAGATCGGGTTGCATTGAAGTTTAATAGGTTGAAGGAATGCGTTATTTTAATGTGCTTAATGTATTTAATACATTGAAAGTGTTGAGATATTAAAATTTCTTTGGAGTATTAATGCAAGACTAGACACTGTCATCGAATAAATGTGAGTATATTATT
Organism: Pinus tabuliformis; assembly: GCA_031772625.1. Lineage (NCBI taxonomy): Eukaryota > Viridiplantae > Streptophyta > Pinopsida > Pinales > Pinaceae > Pinus > Pinus tabuliformis. The sequence goes on from CM062816.1 coordinate 1,451,151,923, forward strand.
CTCAAGAAATCGATTTAGGGTTTTGAGCCCTAACCACTCAATCGTCTTCCAACTCTCAACGCATCATTTCCTTGGCTAGAGAAATGCTTGGAATTTCCAAAATTATTATGGAGCAGAAGAATTTATCATGGAGGGGTATATAAATCCAACATAATCAAACTTCAGGCTATATTCGATAATATTTTCAGACTCATAGTTTGCAAAGGCATTGAAGAATAGAGTACAAGGTGTTTGTTAAACCTGTTCATTCTTTAGTGAGGTTCAAAGAGTGATTTCCTAAAGATTACGCTTGCTGAATAAAGGAGATTGAAGGTAGCAAGCATTCTAGAGGTTGAAACAGACAAAGAATTCAATTCACCGTGTGTAGACCGTACCCCTTGCATGCATAATGGGAACATCGACAACATTGGGTATCTTATTTGCTTGTTGTGTTGTAACAGGTCGTTCTGGAAAAACGTGAGATAAAATTCATGTTTTAGGGTTTTATGCCCTAATATATGGAGAACTATCGCTTCATCGTCGACCTCCTGGAGCGTGTTGAGAATATGTGTAGTTGGCTTGTTTTAGAATTACATTGGATGCTTGGATAACACAAAAAACTATTCGATTGTTTTAATTTCATGGATTATTAAATGTTGATCTATTTTAGAGTTTAACATTGACCAGAGATATAATACAATCGATTTTTATTCTTTAACTTTGTTATGTCTTATTATTTACATCGTGGATGTGCGACATTTACACTGGTCTGTTTAGGCAAGGATTACAAAAGAAATACCTCCTTCAAAATTCACTGTGTGATCTATGTGTTGTGCATTATTGTATGAATTAGTGTGTACCCTATCAATAACATCGATAAATGAAAGCATGGTTGTTGGACAATGTTGTGATGACAATGACCATAATAGATCCACCTATTCCCTAAGAAATGACTACTGAGAACACAAGTTCCGTTCTTGCTTACTTTGTACAAAACCAAAATGATATGCATGTTTACAAGTGCGAGTGATTATTATTTAAATGTATGTCAGCACGATATAGATTGAGAAGGGGGATAATTTGTATGTTACTAAAGTTTACAAAATTATCTATCTCCTTGAATTTTGAAATGGGCTTATTTAAGATTGAGCGACGAAGCCTAAGCATGACGCAATTGTTAATCATAAAGTTGGTTTTCTCATTGGGATGCTTTTGTGGTTTTTCTTTAGTGCAAATGGAGTTAGGTGAAAATGTAACAGGATTCATAAATAATTTTTCCTTCTCTGGGGATTATGTGCTTAGGTAATTTAGCAGTCTTTGTTACATGTTTGACAAGAAGAAGACTAGATTTGAAGATGTGTGCCATGGATATTATGGCTATTGCAAGAGGTCCCAGAGTGCAGAAGATAACAAAGAATTTTGATCCTGGACTGACCACATGCAGGGGACATTTACAGGCTTCTTTTGTTTCATATTTTCAAACGACATACACAGTCCATATATTAGGCAATTTGTGGAGTCCAGTGCTCTTAATGTCAACTCAATCCTATTGCAACTCCTTCCCTTAAAATTTGCAGTAGTCACCGTGGAAGAGTGTCCATGCTCTTCTTGCCACTGTATTGTATTCTGGAAGATGCTTGCTCATGTAATTCCAAGTACATTGAAACAACTTCTTGAACCCATATTTTGCATACTCCCATCTCCCACCTGCCTCAAAAATGGCTACCATGGGTGAAATCATGGTATATTGCATTGGAAGGCGAGGCAGGAGACAAAGACATTTCAATTGGGGAGATGGAAATACGAGACATATCAAGGCCTTGAAGTGCATGTAGTCTGCCAATTTCTTGGCTTAGGTGGCTTTGTAGGAGATTGTATTTGCATATGTATCCCGGTGCATCCTCTAGAACATGATGGATGGACAAACCATCATAGAGTATGTTATCCTACATATACGAAGTTCACATTACATTCACAGTATCAAAATAACATATTTCATTTTGTACCTACCATGTTATGAATTTATGAATTGTAGCTCCTCCAGTCCAAATTACGTCTCTTGGTTATTGTTGTGATTGAAGCCTCAGAAATGTATCAAACTGTATTTTATATAAAATTATCTTTAAATTAGTAAGGACACAATGTGAAAGGATAGAAAATGCATTCCTTCTTGAGCAGAATATAGATCTCGAGTTTTTTCATTAATTGGCCAAACTTTGTGACTGTCTTAGATAAATTGACATACTAATAAGGTTTGGATGAAGGTACAATTTATTTTTTTTGAGTTTTTTTTTTCCACTCAAACCTATGTGCTTGAAAATAATCCATCTTACAAGTATCCTGGCATGATTGAGGCATTAGATTGGTTGTGTGACATTCTTGCATCATAATCAACATTATTGAAGTAGGTTGGGAAACATTATAGATCTGATAAAGGGATTCCAATTTAGAATAGAACTGCATTGGTCTTATCTTATGTCATAATATTGGATAATTGTTCCATTGAAGAAGTGTGATTTGGTACAAATACTTCTGCAAAAGAAAAGAAAAAACAAAAAGCACCATTTCTCAGCTTCATTGACACTATGAATGGTAGCAAATTGTAGAGGCGTCATAAAATGAGTGCATATTAACTATGTTGCAACCTTCTTTTTCTCAATGCTCAATATTAACAATGCTCAATATAATACATTTTCTCGTGCATACAATAATTTTTTTGTAAAGTGTTCTTTCAATAGTATTCTTTAACATTGTTCTCACAACAATGTGTTGCATCACTGGTATCGAGCACCTTTGATACGAAATCTATATATCATGTCGAGAAGCATTCATTTTGGACCAATTTTCAATTTGGAGGAGCTCTATTGAGCAATTTGGAGTGGCATTCATTCAATGATAGTCTCAACTTTGTCTATGCAGAACAAGAAATTGCAGGTTGTAGATCACTAAGACCTCTTTTATAGACTACAAGCCATCTATAACCCCTTTCCATTGATGTCAAAGGGGGAGGTAAGCAAAGGTTATGGGCAACAATGACAAATATCTTTCAGGACAAAAGGACAAGGATGAATGAGTTGAGTTGGCATCAACGCCAAAGGGGGCTATTTTTGGCAATATTAGCATTGTTGTGAAGTTAAGTTCATTGATTAATGTTGATAAATGTTGTTGATGTCACTAAGCACATTAGTGATAATCTATGTTGAATAGAAAGTGTACATAAATGTTGAATGATGAATATAAAAGGATGTAAGTGATGTGAAGTGCAATGGCTATGCTAATCAATGTGAAAGATAAACATTGAGACAAAACGTGGAATGCATATAATTGTTTGAACAAAAAATGTAGATAATCCAAATATGATTTTTCTCTTGTAATTATCTCTGAATGATTTGTTAATTCAGTTCTATTTTTTTTACAAACAATTTTCTGAACTGAAAATGAAAGGACAAGCTTGTGAGAAGTTTTCTAAGTCTAAGAGACTATGTCTCATTTCATATTCCTCCAAAGAATAAAAACAACCAAGAGGGCTTGCTTATAGACAATGTGGAATGAAATTTGGTTCCCTTTTTTATGTATGGAAGTGGTCCACATCAGAGAAATGATGAGCAATAACAGAAGAGAGAAAGAGTGAAGAGAAGGAGCAGTTCAATAGAAAACTGGACAACAGAATTGGATATGAGGTAACCAACACTTGTGAGTTGAGAAATTTATGTTGTTTTCTATGTTGCCGCTTGAAAAATAACATGTTGTAGCATGTTCAGGTAGGAGCCTCTTGTGGGTTGTAGCCTGTAGAAAACTAGTGGGAGTTAAAGCCTTCGTTGAGGTAGGAGCCTCTTGTAGATTGGAGCCTACAAAAATTTGGTTTAAAAATGAGTAGCAGCTTACCTTCACATCACTTTTAGCCTAAAGTTCATAGTTTTCTCTCTTCGGTGTTTCCACTTATATTTTATGTGTCCATGTGTTTTATTCTTGCATGTTGTATGAATGCATTGAAGTATTGATAAACATATTAGCAAACCGTTGTCCTTGAAATCTGCAAAAGGAATAGAATAACTATTGAGCACAAACATAAATCATTAACTACATAAAAAGAATATTAAGTTGAGAAGAAATAAATAATTAAATTATTGATCCACCCCTCCACTCTCATTAATTTTCCATCTTGAATATCATACTAATGCCTTGGAGCTATGCATATGTTGGTTTTAGGAGATCTGTTTAGTTGATTTTCTATTGTAAGTATTTTGCTACCCTTGCAAAAAAAATATTTATATATTGTTAATTGAATGCTATCTTGATTGTCTATATAGATGTTCCTAGTAGCAATGATGGACCAATAACTCTAGCTTTCAGGAGGTGGGCTACAAAAAAGGCATCTGCCTCTACTCAAAATGTTTGTGATTCTCATCCAAAGTTTCTTGGGTTTAAGAAAGTTGGAGGAGAGGTTGAACTCTTATGGATTCTGAGGACTCTTTTTTATCCTCAAGCGTTTTTATAGATGGCTATAATTTTCATGGTTGTGTGAGATTCATAGCAGAAAAAATGAGAACATGGAGATTACAATTCAATTAATGACTGTGTTTATTTTCCTTTTAGCTTGTCGTTGACAATTTTATCAAATTTACAGCTAATTCCTTTTCTTTGTAAGCAGAATTTCATACCCAGTAACATTAATGTTCATCAGTGCGGCACCAGGCTTCATCTTGGCAATTATGTGGGTATGGGGAAAGACCATACTCTTTATCCTATTAAGGACGGACATGTAAAATTTGCTCGAAACAAAATGTCTAGGCATAAATGGGTGCATGCTAAACGAAGTTAAGGTCATGTCCTCAATCCAATGTACCAGAAAACAAAAACTCTAGAAGAAGCATAACTAGGATGATATTAATTTTTTATTTGAAAAGCATCATGAAAATTACATTTAAACTGTGGAGGAATAATTTCAATGCCCCTCCCGGAAAATCAAGCTTGGAATCAATGAATGAATGGAATTCTTTTGGAATTTTAAAACACTGAGTTTGTAGCAACTTTAAATGTGAACTCCATTTTGTGAAAAATGAGAATTGTTTTAGCTTCCTCCAACTCCAAGTAACATAAAATATCCATTATGAATTACTTGGTAATTGCAAGTCTCTGTTCAAAAATCTTTAATGGACTTTTAGTTTGTTTTCTTCAACTCAAATATAATGATAAACTTGTTATTTGATTTTTTCCATAAACTATATATATATATATATATATATATATATATATATATATTCTTTCTTTATTTATGTGTGCAAAAGGATATACTTGAGAGCCCTATCACATGACATTGCCAAAATTGTTAGCCCTATCACACTTCCGTAGTGGTATGAGCCATGAGGAAGATCAACTTATTCCAAATTTGTATCAATACTTACAAGTAAGTGTAGGAAATTTGTCTCTAGTTGAAATTGTTTAAAAGTGCAATTTCGAAGTTTTTTGCTAAGATAGAAATATGGTTTATGGAAGACCTGGGACAGTAAGTTCAAGTCTTGAGGATCAACGTTTTTGGGCTGAATATGATTTAAAAAGGCAGGAAGCATAAGCTCAAAATAGATGATCAAGTCTTGAGGATCTTGAGGTATGATTTATACTGGATTCTATCTATAACTATTAAGCCTACTCTTTTTACAAAACTTACTTCTTCTACTTGTATATTACAAGATTCATGGGACAGAGGTATTCCTCACATTAATACTCCCTTTGAAAAATATATACACACACTAGCTTATGACAAAGGTTGGAAGGTACGAGCGAACTTAAAACAATATTTTTTTTTCTCAATCTGTCTACTTCCATTATTATACAAAAAGATTCAAAAAGTTACAGCAAGGCCATAGCCTTGAAAATCTTGCCATGAGATTGACAATTATCCCAGATGAACACATTCCAAAATTGGTGGACTTCCTTCTGATGCGTCTTCTCCTAAGACTCTAAACATTGCGAAACAGAAACAAGCTGAGACAAATAACCATTGCGCTGTTGTACAGCGCTAAACAAGGACTTTCAGACATACAGACCCAAACAGTCGACACAGAGACATATAGACACATACTATGACCTGACACAAGCAGAATTGCGAGTTTCAAAAACAGAGTAATGCGCCTACTTCTTAGGCTGCCGAGAGCAGAATGCCATACAAGATCAGTCATCATCCGTAGTGTAGGGTTCCTCCACTACCTTGCACCCAAATTGCAAAGAGTCTTCCGAGTCTGAGCGAAGGAACACTGAGCCAGTTGGGACTCCCTGAGCAGGCTCGCTTGGACTAGCAGGGGTAGCTTGAGTCGCCAAGGAGGAGCTTCCCATGACCAGGCATTGAATATCAATTGGAGGCATTGTCCCTTGTTCTGGCGGAATTGCCTGATGTGCTGCTGCCTGGCCGCTGAGATTTTCACAATTTTCTATAGTAACAGAAACTAAGAAAGTGGTATTGGCAAGAGTGCAAGGGATACGATAACGGACTGTTGGATGCGTCGCATGCTCACATTCAACCATCCTTCCACGCCCGTGACCTCTGCCTCTTCTAGCTCTGGAAACATGACGACAGATTTGCTCAGGTGCCAACTCGACCGACGAAGAGGGGGAGATGGGGGCAGACCTCTGAGTGGTGGCACGTCCATAGGAGCCTCCACGTCTGCGTCCTAGTCTAGGACGCTCTCTCGGCATTGCAATATACAGTGGATTAACCAACGCGCAAATACACGGAGGGGAGTGACTAACCAGAACGTGAGCCCTTTGAACTTGAGCGCATTGCCTATGAAATACTCTCGAGCCTGAAACAGAGACGGACTTGGGCACTGAGAGTGAATGCCCCTGAGCTACCAACAGCACCACAGAGGAGTGCGAAGTGGCTGTAAAGGAATGCGAAGAGGCCGCCGAGGAATGCCAAGAGACCGCAGAGGAATGCGAGGAGGCCACTGGAGCACAAAGATTTTGAAGCGCCATTGCACAATTTACCAGGAGGTAGATGGAGGAGTAAAAGAACCTCATTAAAAACCCTGTGTGAGACCACCTCACTCGATCTGCAAGGTACCTTGTGGCGTGCATGGGCTGACACCTGCCCATGTGAAACACCACCTTCGTACCATCATGCCAATTGAACACCCGCATCCGGGAGAACTTAAAACAATATTAGGTGTTGAAACCAAATCCATTTTGGTGGACTCATCAACAACATGATGGGAACCTATGGAATCTGAATAATTATTGAACAAATGTTATTTAGTCTCTTAGTGTAGTGGAGGACAATTTGGAGAGAATAGAGAACCAGACTAGTGATGCTTTTAAAGCCAATATCCTGCATGAGACACACACACACTGATGGTCAAGTCTTTAGAGTTCTTGAATTCAATTGCAATGCCTTGGCAATACAAAAATAGTGTTTTGAAGTGATGAAACAATACTTCAGGTGTAAATTTTAGTCCAGCCAATACAATATAATTTGTTGTTGAAATTATTTATAGTTGTACTTGATATTTTTAGTATTGTAATTAACATATGTAACTTTGCATTTTCATATTTGATGAACATGCAGATTGTATGACATTTTTTTAATTTAATTGCAAAACCATACTAATTAATTTATTTTGATTAATAATAAACACATGAACTCAATTTAAAACTACTAAATTAATAGTTTATTTTAACTAATAATGAACACAAATAAAATGAATATATGATCCGGATTTAAACAGGAACGCAACAAATTACAGAGATAACCATATACACAAAGATTGAGCGGAAATAATACTTCATTTCATTAATGGAAAATACTGAAATGTGCTTACAACCAGAAATGGAAATAAACCAGCTAGGGCGATGGTAGCTTATCTCTGAGAAGAGATGTGATGGCTACATGCCTCTGAACTGTGTTACAATGAGGCTCGAAGGCCTATTTATTGTTGAGAAACAATGGAAAACCCTTAACATTCCAAAACCTAACCCTAGGAGATGAAACGCCAAACTGTGGGCCTTGTTTGGGGTAAATTGGTACATCAACTTCCCAGGGTCGTAACTTTGGCATATGATCTCCGTTTGACGCGTACAATAGCTCATTAGAAAGATCTATCCGAGCACTATCATTGTTGGAACGGGCAACATGGTCCATTCCATGGACCCATGTTGCCCCGGATTCCCCAAAAAACGTCGTTTGGGGCCTCAAAACGGCTTCGGAAGTTCAGGACCCGAAAAACTGCTAAAAATAGTAAGTTGTGCTACAATTAAGGAAACTGAAAATGCTGAGAAAGACAATGGTGGGGGTCCAGGTGGACTTGGCAGGTGGCCACCAATCTCCACCTGGATCATTCCTCCCCCCTTAGGAAGCAATGGTCCCCATTGCGTTGAGCTCCTCCATGAGATGAGGAAACTTCTGTTGAACTTGTTCCCTGGTGAGCCACTTGCCCTGCTGAAGGATTTGGCCTGCTTTGACAACTCGATACAGTTGGATATTCTGTTGGCGAGTGTTCTTGATCTGTGTGTCCATGATCTGATCAGTTGCAGCTTGTTCCATGCAATCTGGATTTAATTCTGTGGGTTTGAGCTGATTTGCAATGTCGGATGTGTCTAGCAATGGTGGAAAGTATGGCCGAAGGCGGTCCACATTGAACACTGGGTGCAAGCCAAGGAATGGGGGAATGCTGAGCTCAAATGCATTGTCTCCCATAGCCTTAGTAATGGTGTAAGGACCATATTGGAGTGGTCTCAATTTCCGATAGGCTCCAGTAAGGCGTTCCTTTTGCAAATGCAACCAGACTTTGTCGCCCACCTGAAACTTGTGTGGCACCCGGTGTTGATCATGTCGCTGCTTGTACTTGGCATTTGATTTCTCAAGAATGTCATGGACCTGCTGGCGAATATGTTGGATGCGCTCAATGAAGCTGGTGGCCTTATCTGTTTTGGACTTGACATGAGCTGAATTCATGTGAGTAGCTGCAAGTGGCATGGCCACATCAATGGGGCATAGTGGCTGGAATCCCAAACCCACCTGAAAAGGGCTATGGCCAGTGGAGCTATGAAGAGCTCGGTTGTAGCTGTGCTGAACATAGGGGAGGCTCTCATCCCATGTGCGTGGATGCTTTGAGTTATACATGCGCAGAATGTGCACAATCATCCTGTTGACCACCTCTGTCTGGCCATCAATTTGAGGATGGAAGGATGTGGACTTCGTGAGTTTGGTGTCCAGCATTGACCAGAGACTGGACCAAAATGTGCTGAGAAACCGACTGTCCCGATCTGAGATGATAGACTGTGGGATCCCAAAGTGCACCCACACTCGTTCAAAGAAGAGTTTAGCAGTGGCTTCTGCTGTGATATTCTTCTTGCAGGCCACCATAATGGCCATCTTCGAGAACCTGTCGACGACCACAAAAACACAGTCATTTCCATGCTTAGTGGAAGGAAGGCCTAACATGTAATCCATGGAGATGGATTCCCAAGGTCGACTAGGGGTAGGCAACGGGGTATAGAGGCAGTGCTTCTTAATCGTCGGTTTGGAAATGGCACAGGTAGTACATGATCGGATGTACTTCCCAACATCCTGTCGATGATTCGGCCAATAGAAATAATTTTGCAGTACTGCCACTGTTTTCTCGACCCCGAAATGCCCAGCAGCCCGACTGTAGTGTGCTTCCCAAATCATCTTGGCACGCTCGCTTGAAGGAACACAAAGGTGACCGAGGTGGCATAATAGGCCATCCTGGAGGTGAAAATCTGCAACATGCTGACCCTCCAAGAGTGTCTAGTATGTGTGGCCGAATTCTGGGTCGCTTTTGTAGAGAAGTGGCCAATCAGAAGTCTCGTGCCCACAAGAGTTGAGCACGGTGGTTAGCGCCATGATCAGTGGCCGACTGAGGCAATCTGCAACATTATTGGTGCTGCCCTTTTTATACTTGATATTCAAGTGAAACTGTTGCAGGTATGTAGACCACTTCTGATGGCGATCATTCTGCAATTTCCCTTGGGTCTGTATGAACTGCAGAGGTCGGTGGTTTGTGTGGATGACCGTTTCCTTCCCCAAAATGTAATGCTTCCATTGTCGGCAGGCCTGTACAATGGAATACATCTCTTTATCATAAGTGGGGTACTTCTGGACTGTGTCTAAAAGTGTTTCACTGTGATATGCCACTGGATGTCCATGTTGAGTAAGGACTGCCCCAATAGCATAGTCAGAGGCATCTGTCTCGACCTCAAATGGTTGTTGTAAATCTGGTAACGCGAGCACTGGTGCCGTGCAGAGGCGATCCTTCAACTCCCTGAATGCCTTCTGTTGAGATTCAGACCAAAAGAATTTTGCTTTTGCCCCGCCCTTGGTGACTTGACTCAAGGGCCAAGAAATATGAGAAAACCCCAACACAAACCTGCGGTAGAAGTTGGCAAGACCTAGATAGCTGCGGAGCTCTGTTAGAGTGGTTGGAGAGGGCCAATCCCGAATGACTTGGATCTTGGCTGGATCGACATGCACCCCCTGTTCATCAATGATGTATCCCAGATACTGAACCTGGGTCATGCCAAAAGTGCATTTCTCCAAATTGGCACATAGCTTGTGTTGCCGCAGTGTTTGGAGAACCTGTCGGATGTGGTGGAGGTGCTCTTCCCAACTTTGGCTGAAGATCAGAATGTCATCCAAGTATAATACTACAAAGGAGTTGGTGAATGGCCGCAAGATGTCATCCATTAGCCTCATAAAGGTTGTAGGAGCATTCGTCAATCCGAAAGGCATGACCAACCATTCGAAGAGGCCCTCCTTGGATTTGAAGGCAGTCTTCCACACATCGGAGGGTTCGATTGGTACCTGGTGATATCCGGACTTCAGATCGTTCTTGCTGAAATATTTCGCCCCCTTTAGTTGGTCTAGGAGGTCATCAATCCGCGGGATCGGGTACCTATTACGGACAGTGATCTTGTTCAGCGCCCGATAGTCAATACAGAGTCTCCACGTCCCATCCTTCTTCTGTACCAACACGATCGGGCTCCCACAGGGCGATGAACTCGGACGGATGTGACCTTTCTGCAGGAGCTCTTGAATCTGCCTCTTGATTTCATCGTTCTCCAGAACGGAGCGCCGATAAATTGGTCCATTGGGTAGTGGCGCACCTGGGGTCAGATCGATGGAGTGCTTGACTTGACAGTGCAGAGGAACCCCCGCCGAGGAGGTGAAGATGTCCTCGTACTCCTCCACAACCTTGTCCATCTGTAGTTGTCGTGCAGAGGGACCCCGTTTGCAGGCTGCGGCCACTGTCTTCTTCTTTCCTTGAGGGCGTATCATCAGGAAAACAAATTTCCTGGTTTTGGAAATGATCTTACTGCATTGTTTTGCAGTAATCAAAGAGATGGCAGCAGGTGGTGCTACCTCTGGTATCCTGAACAACTTATTTCCCAATGTAATAATAACAGCACGGGGCCTTGATTCATACACAGCATGTCGCTTCCACAAGTATGGTTGTCCTAGTAATACATCACAAACTTCAAGGGGAGCAATGTCACACAATACCTCATCCGTGAAGGGCTTGATGTTGTATGGAAGGCGACACTGCTGGCTCACGCGAAGATCTCGTCGTTGGTGAAGCCACCCAATGGTGTATGGTTGTGGATGTGCTGTGGTCGGTAAGCCCAACCGCTTCACGACCTCTTCCGAAATGAGGTTCTTTTGACTCCCGCTATCAACAATGAACTGTATCGGGGAGCCCTTTACCCACATCTGGGAGTGGAAGAGACGCTACTCCTCCTCTGGATCTTCGGGTTCATTTTTCTGGATCTTTGCGGTAGCAACAATGGCGCTGGGATCCGCATCAATGATCTGCTTCCCTTTTTCATACCCCTTATCGGGTTTTGACTTAGAGTCGGAACATGCATCTGATTCTGGAACCTTTAGCTCAGCCACCAGTGACTGCTTGGCCCGACACTCACTTGTGTTGTGAGTGGAGCTCTTATGGAACTCGCACCATTTTCCAGTGTCCTTTCTCGGCTTCGCGGCGCTGTTCTTTGCTTGTAGCTTCGGCTGGTTGTCTTGGGCTGTCCCGCCTTGGCTTTGTCCTTTGTTCTGTGGTTTAGGGGCACCTTTCCCCTGCTTTGGATTCGCAGATCCAAAGTCTCGCTTCTTTTGTTTAAACTTCTGCTCGACCTTGACGGCATATCGGTATGCTGCGCCGAGCGAGGGGATGTTTAGGAATTGTATTTCTTCCTGGATGTACTTGTGTAGGCAGCCACGGTATTTGAGTATCAAATGTTGCTCCGAATCCTTGATACCCAACTTTGTGTGAAGGGTATGGAAAAGATTGGTGAACTCCGGCACGTCTTGGTCCCTTCCCTGCCGCAACGTGGTCCACTTTATGTATTCATCCTCATAGCTTCCGACAGGGTAGTACTGCTCCTTGATGGCATCCTGGAACGAATCCCAGGTGGGTGCGGCTGAAAATAGTGAGCCAGTACTTTCATCCTTCTGCTCGCAGTAGGTTTCCCACCAGTCCTTAACGTGGGGGGCTGATTTGAGAAGAGAAAAAAAATCTTTTCCCGACTCGAAAATTCATGAACAGAAAAATAACCCTCTAGCAGATTTAACCATTTATCTACGGCATCTGCGTCTATCTGACCCTCGAATATGGGGATTTCAAAATTAACTTGTACCTTAAAGGGTGTGGCGTTTCCAGAGTAGCTGCTGGAAGCCGATGCGTTGCTTCTGGGTAGCCGCTGAAGGATCTGGGCGAAGCTGTCCATCATCGCGTTCCATTGTCGCTCGAGGGCTTCTTCGAGCAAGATTTTGATGGGATCTCCTGCCCCCTCATCTTTCTTCTCGTCCGCCATGGGAGGCCGTCGGGATTTGCGAGGCTGGTCTTGCAAAGGTTCAACCAGTTCAAGCCCTAACTCCTTATATCCCGACGTTGTTGGGGACATGCAAAGAAAAACAGAGAAAAGCAGACCGCTCTGATACCACTGATCCGGATTTAAACAGGAATGCAACAAATTACAGAGATAACCATATACGCAAAGATGCAGCGGAAATAATACTTCATTTCATTAATGGAAAATACTGAAATGTGCTTACAACCAGAAATGGAAATAAACCAGCTAGGGCGATGGTAGCTTATCTCTGAGAAGAGATGTGATGGCTACATGCCTCTGAACTGTTTTACAATGAGGCTCGAAGGCCTATTTATTGTTGAGAAACAATGGAAAACCCTTAACATTCCAAAACCTAACCCTAGGAGATGAAACGCCAAACTGTGGGCCCTGTTTGGGGTAAATTGGTACATCAACTTCCCAGGGTCGTAACTTTGGCATATGATCTCCGTTTGACGCGTACAATAACTCATTAGAAAGATCTATCTGAGCACTATCATTGTTGGAATGGGCAACATCGGTCCATTCCATGGACCCATGTTGCCCCCGGATTCCCCAAAAAAACGTCGTTTAGGGCCTCAAAACGGCTTCGGAAGTTTAGGACCCGAAAAACTACTAAAAATTGTAAGTTGTGCTACAATTAAGGAAACTGAAAATGCTGAGAAAGACAATGGTGGGGGTCCAGGTGGACTTGGCAGGTGGCCACCAATCTCCACCTAGATCAATATACAACTAAATTAGTTGTTTATAATGATTATTAATGAAAGTATGAATATAAACTACTACATCAGTCATTTAAATAATGAATAGAAACTACCAAAAAAAGATAAATGACCACTATAAATGATAAATTTGTGATTACAAATAATGACTATATTTAGCATATATACAACTAGTAGTAGTTAATTTACAACATGTTATAACACGACCAAAATTATTCATATTTCTTTGGCCATTAATTGGTTTCAAATGATTATTAAAATTTTCATATATATGACTATTAGTAGCTAATTTACAGTATCTTATAACATGGCCAACATTTTGATCATATTTCTTTGGTCATTAACTCGGTTTCTTAGGTGATAACATAGTAGTGTATTTTTTTGTGTATTTGGTCATTAATTGTGGCAATAAATGGCTAACTTAATGACCAAATTTATGACTAAATATGCTACTAGACGATAAAATTGAGGCAACCAATTAATGAATAAGCTAAAAACGACTAAACGTTGGTTGTGTTACAAGATACTGTAAATTAGCCATTAATGGTCATCGACTCAAAAATGGTCGTTTATATGAAAATTCTAGTTATTTTCTTAGTAACTTATTAGCCATTTGGTACTAGTGAATTCAAAGGCTCTGGTCTCGAGATCTAAGCCACCTTTTCAGCTAGCCTCCAGACCACTACCCAAAACTTCTTGTAACTTCTCAAAAAGATAAATCACATAATCAAAATGTTATTCATACAAAACTTGAATAAGAACTTGATCTAACGAGGCTTAACCATGACAGTTATTTTGTCAAACATATGGTGAACTTGTGAGTTACAGGTCTTGAATGCATATCTGATCTTAAGAGTTTTTGGTCTATATGATAATAATCAAAAAGGTCTAATTCCCTCTCATATTTGCTACAATAACACTTGTTTTTCCATGCATTTATCAACCATTCATATACTTATCATATCCTGAACAAGACATAGCTAGAGAACATTACAAATCCATGATTATAAGTAGCATATAACAAGATTATTAACCATGACATAATAGTCATCAAATCATCATAATATCAAGTATAAGTTCTCATAGAATACAATAGGAAAATAGCTCTTTCTAACTGATGAAAAATCCAACCCAGTTAGGGACTTCCATGTACCACCCAATTATAGATTGGGTTGATCCAAATTTTTTTTCAGCCAATCACCCTCGTGCCATATTCCAAGCATGAATGTGGGATATGAAGACATAAAAAAAGGGTTTCTTGGAGATTAAAACACCTCCACCCCCACTCTACTGCAATCTCACCAAAAATGGTCAAGAGATCACAAAGCCCAAAAAAGCTTTGATGCCTCAAAGTTTTTTCACCATTACCTTGAGGAATATTCCTGTCTTCACCCACTTTCATAGGGCTTCCTGGAGATTAAACCACCTCCATCCCTAACCCTTATGACTTTTCCTTAGACCACCTCAACCTGTTCCAAAAACTTCTAGCAATCCAAAGCTCAACCAAGAAATAATCCCATCACACATGGATATCTAGGAAACAACAAGGAAAGGTTGAAACCACTATCAATCTAGGAAAAGCACATGCCAATGACAACAAATGAACCAAATAAATAAATTCATGTACCATGCATTCACACCTCAATTAGGAAATCACACATGCAACATGTTACATACAAAATCTTCCTATGTAAGCTGATTGATCCAACCTTCGTTCCTTGTCCTTTTCCTTCCTTTGCTTTCCTCGTCCTTACTTTTCTTTCCTCTCTGCTTTATTCTCTTGGTTATTTTCTCCTTTATGAAGTAAACTCCAAAATCAAACTGACCAAAGGCACCAAACTGATCCTCTGATGCCTTTTTATTATTGAAGCCACTAATTTCTTCATTTTCTTTCATTTTTCCTTCAATTTCCCTTTGATGTAAATTTGTGCCTCTTCATATCCCTTTTCTACTATTTTCCTTTATTTTAAAAAATAAATGCTAATTAATGCCACTTTTCCTTTTCCAACACCTTTTCCAATTTCCTTATCCATAAATAAACTGAAAGTGACACCCACTAGGATGTTTTGCCCAATATTTAGCTAGGAATATGTGTCCCTTGACCCTGGTCTTATTTTGTCTTTATTATCCTTTATTACATGAACTTTTAGCCCAGTGTTGTTATAATCATGCACCCTCTACAAGATATATGCACCATTACATATGAGGTATTATAAGTACTAATAATTATTTACAAAGGTTGGCATCACTTCTTTGTAGTTGTCATATGCCCAAAAATATAAGTCCATATAATCACCACACATCACTTCTCACTACTTTAACACATCTTTAGGTTAACTCTATATCTTCAAATGACTGCCTGAATGTTCGAAGAAGTAATTCCTCTTTAGCAATAATGTGTACACGGTTAATAGTTTTAGTAGCTACAAGAGGTTCTCCTCCATCCTCTTTCTCATTTGAATGGAAAGTCTCCTCTATTCTCACCAATTTTTTTCTTCTCTGACATAATATATAGTTAGTGAAGGAACCTCCATAGTAACCCAAGTGGGAATACAAGCTTGTTAACTGTGACATATTTTGCTTGTCATTATCTATCCACAAGATTGGGATCATTGAGGGAGATCTGAACACAATGGTCACATAGTCAAGTGTATCTGGTACCAGTCAAGTCAATGCTTCTGTTCTAATTGATTTAAGTGCCATCAAGCTACACCTTTTGTCTTCACTGCAACTCTTTCCATGCACTCTACAACAGACGGAGGGGCACATGCCCAATAGGTAGGAAACAAAACTCCTTGCAAAGAGGATGGATTCCCCATATTCATGACACTCACTAAACTACAAGCTAATCTACCCAAATGAGATTCATATCACTACGGAGAGTTCCTTCGAGACTCACTCAGCCGATGCCATCATCCATTCATTGGTAGGTCTTTTCTACCACAAAATACCTTATCCATTCAGGGGTAGAAATATGCTACCAAAAAATCCAATAACACCAGGTTGTCAACAACTTCAGTTACTTTTGACATCATTCACAACTTGTACCCTATCCTAGAACAATTTACAAATCTCTTTGATCCTTACACACATCAACTATGCAACATATTACAATAAATGATAGCCAAGGCTCCTATAAAAAAATCCACTTGGGGTAGAATTATGTCTTTGAAAAGAAAACATACCCAACCAAGTACTTTACTCTCCTTGATACATACAGATCTAGGAGTAGAACAATTTTAATGTAAAAAAAAAAATTAGAAAACACTTTTACATTAATAAAAAAATCATACATATAGATACATGTATGTAATTTAAACATATAGAAGTAATTCAGAATGCACAATTAACTAGTTGAGAAATTATCTCAGCCATACAACAATATAGGAAACTAGTTAGTTGGAGAATATCTGTCAACCTACCTAGAACTAACCAACTCCTAAATACACACTCATTGAACCTATGATCACACCTAAGACAATTACAATTTATATAATTTACCATGTGATCCTTCACATATAGGGAATTTTTTCCTGTAACTTATAGGGTAATTGGTCCAATCCTTAAAAAGGAAAATAAAATATAATGAAAATATAATATTGTTATTTAAAATTTCCGTCAATATAATTTTCCTTAAATGAAATATAACTTACTAGAATCTTTTACCATTAGCAATGTATTCCTAATGATGGGTGCACATATGATGCATACCACCATATGCAAAATAGACATCAACATTATTTGTTGTTATAAAGAATGAATGTTTAAATAACATTTTATTTATTCAGTGTCGAATTTTCTATATTAAGGAATCAAACTTTCAATGAATCAATTTTTATCTCTAGTTCCCACTCCTATATTGTGATATTCAAGATGAAATAATGAGACATGGAGATACTATTCATTAATCCAAGCAAGTGGATCAAGAAATTAATGCAAGCAACAAGAATAGTTAAAATGAAGATCCACTTGTGGAGTCACTAAAGAATGGTAGGTAGCATTCATAAATAGAAACAACAAAAATATGGGGAGTTGAATCTAATTATAATTGTTTATTCTCTATATGTGACAATAAGATTCAATACATGAATAACATTTCGTCTTCAATACCCCATAATTGAATATAATTTTTCAATATATAAGTAATATATGAATGTATGAGCCTCATGAGAATATGATTCTATAAAAGTAATATACTAATTCAGTAGAGTTAAATTGATAAAAAATTCAATGGATGTGTATTGAAATCCAACTCAAGCATGGGCATGATTACGATTACGAAAGAAAAAGGGAGAAATAATGAACTACTCGACAACAAGGGAAAAAAAGAGTGTTTTACCTCCAATGTTTTTTCCATGTGATATAGATGCAATATGTTGGAAAGGAGAGGCCTCAAAGACGATAAGAGAATGATATGACAATGTCAAACTTCTATCACCTCTTGTACCTATTAGTTGTCATGAACAATCACAGTATTGTTCCACTGAGAGTGTCAAAGGAGAATGTCAATTTGTGAAGACACTAGGGAAATCTAGGGCCTAGGTTTCAATCATAATGCCCAAAGAATTGGATAAGGACTCGAGGAAATCCATGATTTTTTTTTTCTTCACATAAACTTTTTAGAGTAGTTTAACGAGGGCACAAAGTTGCCCAGAAAAATAGTGGAAATTTTTGCATGATTTTTGCCAAAATCCAACATACATTTTGGAAAATCTTGATTACACTTGTCAAAATTCAAGATTTTGGGTGCCCATGGGGTTTTTTTTGGTGTTGAATCAATTTCCACAATACAAAAATTATTCAAAAACTCATATGATCAAATTTTAAAAGAAAACAAATCGTTGGCTTCTGGAAAAAAAAACTTTCCATGTGAATTTGTGGCCTCGTTAGACAATGAAAATTTGTTTTCTTGGTATGACTCCTAATAAAGTATTTAGTATATAATTATTTCCTCATGTTAGGAATTTAATCATTGTGATTAATTTTCATGGATATCCTCCCTAGAAGGGACATTTGAATTCATTTCCCTGTTGGAGTTAGGCATTCATAACTTTTTTCTTGATGATCAAAATCTTGGTTGTACCACAACATGGAGTGCTCCACAAAACTTGTCATGAAATATGATAGAACTTAATGTAATCACATGTTGTGAAAAATAGAAAATATCAAAAAATAGGTTGCTAATAATAATTTACAGTCTCTAGTCCTCTATCTTATGGTGGCGATCAAGGTTGGAATTTGGATTCTTTTGTTTTCAACTAGAAAAAATGAACAATATTATATTAATATAATAGATTGTTTACATCATTCAAAAGCCATATTTCCACCATCATATAGTATCGACATATGTCATGACATAAGCCACAAAAGCTGGCATATAATCGCAACAAAGATTAGATAAGTCCTCAAATAATCTGAGGTCCACAAAATGTTAAGAAGATAAAAATAAACAACTATTTTGACATAGGAATAATAAAATATCCTGAAATCCACAACCCATATGCTCCCAATGAAAAAACCAAAAGAAGATGGCAACATCATCCTAGCACCTATGCCTTAGAGAAAGCCACACTTCCATACAAGAAGTATGAGTGGCTGAGATCATACCAGAAAATAAAAAATAGACTTGAGATCTAAAGCATCAAATTTCAAGCACCAAATGAATAAGAAAATGGAGAAAATACCTTAATGTTAAATAATGTTGTTTGTTATGAAAGTGTAGTAAATCTGACTAAAGGGTAGCGATAGACCATCTTATTATAACTTGTCAGCAACAAATTGAATTCTTGTCATGTATGTGCAAATGTTACCTCTATGAATTGTTCAATGAGAAACCAAATCCTTTTAATCTAGTTGAATAATACAGCTAGACTAAAAGAAGTGTGATTTTAGTGTAGTTCACTACTGATTAAGAGTCACCGAAAATATCCAAGTGTTCCATATAAAACCTACCTACACATAATATTAAACCGTAGAGATAAATAACCTCAATGCATGTGTTGTTCCCCATGCCGCCATTCCAACATATATGATACATGGTTCCTAGTAAAAATCAAATGTATGCTCCACATTTGTAGATGTCCTCCTTGGTGACCCCATTAGAAAACGCTCAAGGAATTATTTTTTTGTTAGCAAGAGGAAAATATGTATCACTAAATAAATACTTCCCCACAAACTTAATTCATTGTAAAATGCCACAATACTAATGCATTGGCTCCTAATATTAGTCTTGAAGTCCTCCAAAATTAAGGATTTGCGACTCCTCCAGATAACCCACATGATATATATATATGGAATGAGCCATATTATTTATAATCTATAATCCAGTCCCAAAGAAAGTCTTCCACATAGGAGTGATTCCAGTCGACCTACAAATTCAACATATTAAAAATGCCATTCCAAATAGATATTGCAAAAAGGAACATCTCAAACAAAAGATTAATTAGATACTCATTAGCCTTCATACAAAATGTACAATGTCATGGACTAAAAAAACCTCTCTGACACAGATTATCCCAATCCAATTTATTTTTTTCTAGACCAACTAGGAAAATACCTTAAGCTTGGTCGGGATATGCCACTTCCAAATATGCATAAACCATCCACAAGGTTTCTCTTGGTGAGATAAAGGGAAAATATAGCAATATGTCTGCTTAACATGAAGTGTACCTTTCACCATGTTACCAACTAATAGAAATTTGTCCTCACCAACATTGAGAGAGATGCTCACAAGTGCAAGATCCTGAATATATCTATTCCGTATACAACCGAGAACACCAAATAAACTAATGTCGGTAGCCTGCAACTAGTTAGGGTTGGTTCCATCATCATTAACCACAATTTGGTTTATATAATAAATTCCTAGATTGTGAATATTCTGAAGAAGATCCATCGTAAGAGAGTGCTCCCCCTTTATTCCAAAAATATTGTCTAATCCAATTTCAATGTTTTTCCACTTACCATTTTCCAATTTATATTGAGTAGGAGCCACAAATGGACTTTCATAAGGCTCCTCCATATATATGAGATGTCATAAAGAGTGTGTTCCCTAGTCTTGTTCCATAGTAACAATTATTGATTATGTAGATATATATATTTAATGATGTGTTTCCAAAGACTGACTCCATTCAATTCCTACCAGAAAATTTTCATTAATAAGGCTCCACTCAGGATTTCAAGATCCTTGATGCCCCAAACACCATCTTATCGTCATTAAGTCAAGAATGCAAGACTATAAAAATGATATTTGTGATGCTCATAATTGACATCCTAGATAAAAAAAAGATAATAAAGTTGATCGGATTGTGCATATGCTTCAACAAAGCTTAACTATAGATCCAATATATCGATATTTTTTGTAGAATTGCCTGAACTAAAGCATTCAACCACCTAGAGATAGCCATCTATGCACCCAAGGTTTTAATTTATGCTGAAATTTCGTAATGAGCCAACTCTAATATTTTATGCCATAACTGTTAGGTTTGATCATAAAACCAAGGTACTTAAAATTGTCATCTCTGGAAGAGAAAATAACCCCAAAAATTTGTGTGATCTCCCTAACCAAATCATCCTCAGGAAAAGAATAGATCAAGAGGGATTTAATAGAGTTCATTAGGAGCCAAGAGACTTCATGAAAATGACCAGTGATACAATATAATTTCCTTCATTCCAAAACAAATATTGATAAAAAATAAAACATCATCAACAAATATGAGTAGTTTGCAAATTTCTAGACATGTGCACAGTTAAGAGAGATCCATTGTTATGAGACATGGAGATTAATCTTCTTAGACCCTTGATGACCATAGTGAATAGGGGAGGGGACAAGGCATACCCCTCCTAAAGACTCTAAGAAGTTTAAACATGTAACAACCTTGGTGAAAATTTCATGTAATAAAAGGTAATAAGGGAAAAATAAGACCATGATTAAGGGACACTTATTCCAAGTTGAATGTTGGACAAAGATATCCTAGTGGGCATCACTAGATGTGTCTTTTGGCTAAGAAAAATTGGCAAAGGCTAAGGCAAAGGAATTAAAGGGAGAAAATGATTTTTTGGCACATTTATTAATGAAAATAAAGGAAAATAGGAGAAAAGGAAGGTAAAACGTCACAAGTTGCATGTGAGGAGGAAATTCAAGGAAAATAATGGGAAATGAAGAAAATAGAGGCCTCATTAGTAAAAAGGTTTATGAGGCTCAGTTGGTAACCTTTTTTCAGTTCAAGTTTGGAGCTCTCCCATTATTCTCTCTCCCTCTCACTCTTGGTCACCTAGATTTTTCTTGGAGCACTCTAGCTTTGGATCAAGGAAGAAAAAGCAAGCAAAGGAAAAGGAAAGAAAGAAAAGATCAACAAAGAAGAGCAGGATAACACAGCTTCAGCAGGAATACTTGCAGGTAACCCTTTCAATGTGTGATTTCCTAGCTATTTTGGACATGAATGCCTTTTCATGTTGGTGTCTGGTTCTCTTGTTATCGACGGCATGGTTTTGCTGAGTTATGACAGTTGTTTTTAGCCTAGCCATGCATTTTTCTAGATGCCATGGTGTTGGGATGTTTATTTTGGTTTTAAGCTTTGGATTTCTGAATTGATTTTGGAATCCATGGTTGAGGTGGTCTCAAGGTTCATTCTTAAAGGCCTAGGAATCCCTTGACCAGTTTTGGAAGGATACACGGTAGAGTCTGAGGGATAGGTCTCAATTAGGTCCTAGTGATCTGAGTTTTGATTACAATAAATCCTCAGAGATTGGTCTAGGCTTAGGGCCTAGTGATCCAATATTGGATTGCGGTAAAGCCAGTGAGACAAGCAGATGGAAAATTCCTCAAGGATAGTGATAGAATCTGGATGGCATTCGAAGTTTGGTTCGATTGTGATCAGAGCATCAGTTTTGGTGTGATCACAGTTTGTTGAGGGTGGAGGTGGTTTAACCTCTAGATTCCCTTGTTTCTTCTATGAGATCCACATTCATGCTTGGAATATGGCATGGGGGTCACTAGCTGAAAGATATATTTGGTTCAACCATGTCTTTGGTCAATTGGTACGTGGAAGTCCCAAACCTGGTCAGATTTTCCTATCATAAATAAAAGATAAGTTCTCTTACCTTTGTACTTGTTCATATGTGGATTTAATGGTTGTCATATCTCTGATATTTATATGGTTTAATGATGGTTATAAGAATGGTTATGTGACTGGTTCATGTCATGGTTATTTTATGTATCTATGTGTAATTGTTATATGGATGGATGAAAGACCTAATTAATGATATAATAGTCCAATGGATAAAGAGGTGATCCTTTTGGTTATTTCTCGTAAGTTATTCCAGTCATTTATGCTCTGCTTTGTATTCTAGACGTGTAGGTTGAATTGATGCAAAGTGTTTGACATAATGTCAGTCCCTATTGGGGATGCTCAGGCCTAGTCTTGAGGTTGAAATTTGATTTCTCAACATTTTTATCATGTATTTTATGGATTTTGAAGGTTGTAGCAAGTTTTGGGTAGAGGTTGGGATTTTGGGCTAGAAAAGTGGCTCAAATATCAGGGTTGTTGGCACAGGTCTACTGATAAATGTCCACAGTCCTTGGGACATAAGCATATGAGAGAAACTTTGAGTTGTTGGTCATTGTCTTTCTTATAGAATGAGAGAAACGTTCATTCAAGAGGCTTAAAAAATTAGTGTGACATAGGCGTAGGATGTCTGGGTGGCTGACATGTCTCTTTGGGGTGTAATTGTTGATCTGGATGTGTTTGTTTGATGGGTTTTGTTGATTCCATTTCCTTAAGGTCACCAAGGAGATTGCATCCATTATACTAACCTCTCTCACATGTTCTCCCAGTTGGTTGGATGCTTGGGTGGACCTGGGAGGAGGGGGTGTTACAGATTGGTGTCAGAGGGTGGTTGCACTCTCCTTGGGTGAAGGTGCTTGTTCATGCATGCATGTCAATTGCATATGTGTCTCTTACTCTTGCATTCCATGTTCTTTTTGCATTTTATCGTGTTGATCATGATTGTAGTAAGGTTGTCATAAGGATATTTATGTGATTTTTTGGGATGCATCGTCGAAATTTTATGACCAGTTTCATATGGTTATATGTCGCTTACATGTTGATTATGTGTCACTTGACTAGATCCTTGTATGTTAGGTGCATTATTGTATTTTTATATCACATGTATCAATCTTGTAGGTTGATTACAAGATTTGATTACTTATGCTCGAATACATACGTTCATACGTATGTGTAGTTGATTAGGTATTTATTATGCATGTTGATAACTGCATGTGGAAATGTGTGTAATGGAGTAATTCTTGTTGTCATGCATGAGGTCAAAACATGTATTGTTGATATGGTCTTGCATTGATGACTGGACCCTCACTAGAATGGTGTTTATCTATTGATACACTTATTTGAAATATGTCTATATGTTGTTATGATTATGTTATACATGTATCACAATGATTGGATGATATTGTAGACAAGGTATACTCCCCGAATTATGCTAAGGTACGTTGGTTTATTGTGATTTGGTTTAGCTGACATAGTATGCCTTGCAGGAAAGAGATCAGATGGCTAGTAAGGTTGTGGATTACATAAAATATCCCTATGCATCAGATGGGAAAAGTGGTGTGGGGCACTCTTCTGACTTGGCAGACACATCAAGAAGCTTGTAGGAAGAAATAAGGAGTTGTAAAGCATGTAATGACAAAATCATGCAGGCACAAGAGAAACAAGTAGAGGTGAATGTGGTACTTCCTTAGAGTTTGCCAGATTTGCAATGACAAGGACCACATCAGATTGGCTATAGACATGAGGACAAATCTAATGGGGCATATGGAAGTAGGTCTCCTAGTAGACAACAGGTCAGATAGATCTAACATGATCAGAGATGGAAGGTTTTTGGACACTCTAGATCGAAGAGGTAAATGACACAGGTACTATTCCTGTTCTGTTTCTGATAGACATCATGAGTGTCATCGTCATCATTCTTAGAGGAGGAGTGATATGGGATACTTGTTGGATGAGTTTAAGAAAGAAAAGCCACATACCTTTGATGGAAATATGAAGAAATCATAAGATGCAGAAGCATGGTTGCTTGGTATGAAGAAATTCTTCTGATTGCATGATTATTTAGAAAACATGAAATCCAAGATAGCCACTTTCAGTCTCAAAGGTAAAGCGGATATTTGGTGGGAAGATTTGAAGAATTTCAAAGGTATACATGAGGAGGATTTGACTTGGCATGCATTTGAAAGGCTTTCCAAGAAGAATTACTTGTCGGAGAGGTACTATGATGACAAAGCTATGGAGTTTTATGAATTTTAGATGGGTTCTATAACAGATGCTAAGTATACTAGTAGGTTTTTGGAGCTTTTGAGATATACGCCTTACCTCAGGGAGGAAAAGGTCAAGGTTGAGAGATTCATTAGTGGATTTCCAATTGCATACAAAGACTAGATTGATTTCAATGAGCCTAGATTGTTGGAGGAGGCCATCCAAAAGTTGAAGCATTGTTATGAGCAGTCAAAGTGAAAAGTTGAGCCCAAGCATGACTTGAAAAGAAATGAGAAAGCTAAAGGGAAATTTCCACCAAAGAGAGGAAGACCTAAAGATTCAAGTGAGAAATAAAATGTAGTTACTTACAAGAGATTCAATACAACTGAGAAAGGACGTGGAGAGAAGCAGTCTAGAGGCAGTGGTTGGGAACCAGTGCAGTGTTGGATATGTGGTAAGGATCATCATAACATGGATTGTTTGCAGTATCAGAATGGTGGTAGACCCCAGATCTATAGTTCTTATGAAGCACATATAGTTGGTGATGTTGGTCATAACATTCCTTAGACCTATACAACTATGGACAACATGCAGGTGGATCATCATGCATCGATCATTAAGATGGATGGTAATCTTTGTGATCAAGTTGTTTATATTTTGATTGATCCTGTATCTAGCTATAGTTATAATAATCATGACCTTATGGATACGTGTGGTTTGAGAAAAGAAGTGCATGCAGAATCTTGGTTGGTACAGTTGGCTATGGGTATGAAGGAGCTAGTTCACCATTGGGTAAGATTTTGTGCATTTGAGTTAAATGGTATGCCTACAACAACACATTAGAATGTATTCCCATTGGGTTCATATAGTATGTGTTTAGGTATGAATTGGTTATATCTTCATAGAACCAAAGTGGATTCCTTAGACAAGGCAATTGAGTATGTGTATGGTAGTGGGGATAAAGAGGAATTTTCAAGGAAAGAAGAATCCTACATTAGTGAGGATGGTTACCACTATGCAGGCTAAGTGTAGCTCCAGAAAAGGTTGTGTGATGTTTATAGTACACATTTCTAGTGATAAGGGTAAGGAGATTGAGCATGTCGATGTGTTGGGCAGGTAGCCAATTTTGTACTAATTTCAAGATGTATTTCTTGAGGACATTAGAGAGTTGCCACCTCACGAGGAGGTATACGTTTCTATTGAGTTGGTGCTAGGGGCAGCCCCAACATCAAAATCACCTTACAAGATGACCACACCTGAGTTGGTTGAGTTAAAGTTGCAGCTGAAGGAAATGTTGGACAAGGGGTACATTAGGCTAAGTGTATTGCCTTGGGGTGCACCAGTGTTGTTCGTGAAGAAGACATATGGTACTCATAGATTTTTTATTGAATACAGGCAGCTAAAGAAAGTAACGACCAAGAATAGGTACCCTCGCCGAGGATTGATGATTTAGTTGATCAGTTGAAGGGAGCAACAATGTTCTCTAAGATTGACTTGAGATCAGGATACCATCAAGTATGCATCAAGGAAGAGAATATCTTCAAGACTGCATTTAGGACTAGGTATGGGAATTATGAGTTTCTTGTTGTTCCATTCGGTTTGACTAATGCTTCAACTATATTTATGTGTTTGATGAATAATGTGTTTTGTATTTATCTAGATAAGTTTGTTATTGTATTAATTGATGACATACTCGTATATTCTTGTAAGGTCCCACCTTATCAACCATCAATAGTATAGAGAACTAAAGATCATATTGAATACTATTACTCAATTTTTTTTATATTTTTTTTTATTTTTGTTTTACCATAATATGACTAACTTAGCTATCATGTAATCATGTTCCTCCAAATATTTCAATGTAATAATATAACATAAGAAGTCGGGGATAAATTTCCCTTAATATCACAAAATATATTGACCCAACAACATTTCCAAATTAATCAATTAAAATTCACAATCCCAATTATTAAGCTAATGCTTCAATTGTGAGGATTTTATAATGAATGTTGCAGCAAGAAAAAATAATGTTATTGATTTAGAAGCACATTATTCTTCAAAATGTGTCAAGTAGAACAATGGACCTGCATAATTGGGCACATGTAGTTGTTTTCTACAATCATTGAAGCACAAGAATGCACCCATAAATACATGCATCTCATACGAAAATTATTATGCTCATTTGCACAAATTCCTACATAATTAGTCACTGTAAAATTGTTTCTGGAAACAATCATTTTTTTAAATGAAATTTTTAGATAATAAAAGTAACACCTGCCTTATCTATATTCACACTTCAAGAACTTATTAAATTCAGTTTCACATTCATACAAAAACTTGTAGACATAGGAAGCTACATCCATTAAATAATCTATTCAAATGAAAATATTAAAAAAATGACTAAATCACCTTATTCTTTCACCCAGAACATGACAACAGGTGCACAAAGTTGGTAACATCAATCTTCAAAATCACCCAGATTTATGATCTAGGTTTTGAAAAGTGTTTTTTTTGAATCAAACTGGGGCTTACAGGTCCTAAGGACAACGATACCCCCAGATGTTGTCCTGAATACTTATGAAACCACACATAGATGCATTTTTAAAAACTAGAAAATATGTTGACTCCAGGAATTTCATTTACAATTTTTTTCAAATCGATGGCATGCAAGCTTGAATCTACAACTATGAAAAACAAATAACAACCGATAATTAAATTTTAATTACTTATGTATTGTCTAAATTCCTTTCAAAATCATTTGATCCACTATAAGTGAATTGAAGGGCTTTGAGATTCATCAAACATTATTTTCATTCAACCATTCCTACAAACCCATGGCAAGCACCTTGAACTATTGCAATACATAATGATTGAAAATTACCTCATTGATTCTCTTTAAAACTCTTGTCTTCCATATTGTTTTTTTTTAACATTTTTATTTCAACAGCTGATCTAATGAATCCTCCTGGTATATTTTAGTTATGCATCAATTTATTTCTCTTGTAGGTTGTAAGTTAACACTTATTCATGCATAATGATAAAAATAATAATAGTGTTTCTCATTCATGGGTTTTGTCAAACACTTTGTAAAATATATTGAAACCATTTCTAAAACATGTCTCTAATTACATGAAACAAAACCATAACTCATGAAATCTTACCCAATTCCTTTGGAATTTCTTTGTTTCCATTACCTTCTACAATATTTTCCTTTCCTTTCTCAAATGATACAATACCAATGTTAGTACAATAGACTACACCAATAATAATTCCATAACATATTGAGATCTAAACATCCATTCATATAGACCACTCTTAGTCTTCATTTTCAACTATCCAATAAGATTCCAAATATCATAATCTTAAACAAAAATTAGATTCTTACAATAATTTAAATTTCTAGCTTTTATTTTATGCTAAAGCTATATCATAAGTTTAGGACAATAAAATTTATACATGAAGAGATATTCAACTCCAATCGCCGTGAATATGGTCCATCTTTGATCCCTTAACCAACTCATTTGAACCATCCGATTTTCCACCTAACCATATCCAGGGAGAACTTCTCCCCTTGGAAACCTCGAGTTGTAAGAGCTCACAAACAATACCAAAATATAGCAGTAGAGAGATGTCCAAGGAAAGCTGAGGAAGATAAGTTTCACTTCCTCCAAACACCACTCATGGTCAGCTCCACCAGGTAGAGCTACATGCAATTTAGTTTAGGAATTCCAAAATCATTTCGAAAGCAATTGGATACTCTCCAAGTCTCTCACTCTCATAATATTTGTCAAATCTCTCCAACTCTTGGTATCACAATGCACCTCGCTCTCCCCCTAAGTGAGAATACATGAGACACATATATAGTAGGAGCAACAAATTCTTGTCATAAAGGAGGAGTAATATGCATGCCTTGTATTCCATTTAGAGGAGTTTAAATCATGCCATTAAGGAGATGTATGCATGCCTTAGTTAAGGAGAGGGTAACTTATGAATTAAAGAGAGCGTAAGAGGAATATTTTATGACATGTATTTAATGAGTGTAAGAGGAATATTCCATTCTTTGATGAGTGTAGAAAATAGAGTGTAATGTATTATTAAAAGAGAGAGATTTACATAGAGCCATGAGAGTCATCAAGGATATAGCTCTGACGTGAACAAGGAGATGAAGGTGACTTGTAATTCCCTTTTAATAATATCATAGTCTCATAAATGATAATAGTAATATTAAAAATATTAATAATATTGAGGATTAAGTCAAGATTGAACTATTAAGATTGATTAATGATAACTTAAGTTATTTTCCTTCAACTATACTTGATTGCCAATTTATGCAAGGTGATTTACTATTTTTGGAAAGTCATGCTTGAGATGCTAGACATGACTTACAATTTTTTGAAAGTCACCCTAGGATTGTTAGAAAAGAGGTTTTATTAAGGAAATTCATCCCTGAGCTTCCCATGAGTGGTATTTTTCTTCCAGAGAATAGGGGTTCCACACCCCTATTGCATGCATCTCCATGCCTTCGTGTATTGAGAACTTAGCGCCTTGATCTACTCTAAAGATCCAACATTCCACACCCTGATATTTTAAAATATTTAGGACTCTGCGCCCTAAACATTTTATTATATATACAAGACTCCATGTCTTTATATTTCATGGATTTAAGACTCTTCGCCCTAATTTCCATGGATTCTCTTCTACTCTGCTTTGAAACTACACGCTTCACCTTAAGGTACTGATTGTGAGCTAATACCCATCTGATGGTTTGTTGGTAAGGATTTTTTCCAAGACATGCACACATCACAATATCATAGATCAAAGGAATCAATGAATTTCATAATTAACTTATTCACATTTTACCAAAGATTGTGCATGATTTCCATAGCCATTTTGGTTCTATAGAAATGACTTCCACAACCATTTAAAATTGGAACATCCTTGTTTTAAAATAACCACGTTCCATATCACATCCTGCTCAATACAAGATTAAGCATACAAAATCATAAAAATCATGTATCATGACTTCCACAGTCATTTATAATTTGAGCATCTTTGTTTGCAAATAACTATGTCCCCTACCACATATTGCTTATTACTAAATTAAACATGTATAATCATATAAATTAATCATATAAATCATGCATCATCCATAAATAATAATTAACCATATGTTCCACATAACCATGATCAACCATGTATCTATGTGTCTCAATCCTGAATCGACATCCATGTCATACACCTATTGCCAAACTAAGATACCAAAAGAGAAAACATTGATAATATGCTCTTAACCAAAACCAATTCTTATACACACAACCATAGATATTATCCTAAGCGCACAATAACTAGGTGACCCAATGTAGGTCTATAGCATATAAGAATGTACATGAGTTTCTCACGCATAATATATTATCACTATATCAAAATCACCCTCTCTAAGTGTCATTAAAGCTATCTCACGCAGAAGGGACACTAGAATTCTAAGGGTGAGGAAGAACATGCCGATCATTTAGCAGCAGTGTTGAGGTTGCTAAGAGAGCATCAGTTGTATGCTATACATAGAAAGTGCGGCTTCTTTCAGACGGAGGTATATTATTTGGGGCATGTTGTCTCTAAGGATGGCATAACAGTGAATCCAGAGAAGATAAGGGCTATTATGGAGTGGGTAGCTCCTAATAATGTGGATTAAGTGAGATCATTTATGGGATTGGAAGGCTACTATAGTAGGTTCATCAACAAAATCTCACATGTTGCATATTCTATCACATCATTGCAAAAAAAATGTAATAAGTTCAAATGCAGAGAAGAATGTGAGGCTACTTTTGAGAAGCTTAAGCAGTTTCTGGCACATGTAACCAGTGCTAAAGATCGCAGATTCAGACAAGGAGTTTTTAGTGTCTACATATGCTTGCAAGAGATCACTTGGTGGGGTTCTCATGCAAGAAGGGAAGGTAGTGTGCTATGAGTCAATAAAATTGAATGAACACAAGAAAAACTATCCAACACACAATCTTGAGCTAGCAATGATTATACACGCATTGAAGATGTGGAGGCACTATATTCTTGTTAGGAAGTTTACATTGATGATCGATCATAGTGGATTGAGATATTTGTTTGATCAGCTGAATATGAATGATAGTAAAGCTGGATGGTTGGATACCCTTAGTGAGTTTGACTTAAAGTTCAGATAAATCAAAGGGAACGAGAATCCGGTTTCAAATGGTCTTAGCAGAAAGGTATATGTAAATCATATAGCAACTATAAGCCCTTATGGGACAGTGTTACAGGTTAGGATCTTGCAGGCAACACAACAGGATGAAAAATACATGGAGATTATGCATAGATTACAACAGAGCACAGGTATAGGTGCAGGTGCAGGTACAGGTGTAGGTATAGGTAAAAGTGATCATGATGTTGAATATCGTCTCATGATAGATGGTTTGGTGAGATTTAGGGACAAGATCTATGTACTGAATCGTAATGAGCTCAAGAAGCTTATCTTGAGGGAGTTTCACATGAAGCCATACTTGGGTCATCCAGTATATCAAAAGATATTAACAGCGGTGAAGAAGTTCTACTATTGGTCAAATATGAAGAAGGAAGTGGCAGAGTTCATGGCTATATGTTTAGATTGTCAGCATGTCAAGGCAGATTGTAAGAATCCAGGTGGTTTACTACAACCTATAGCAACTCTAGAATGGAAATGGGAGGTTGTTTCCATGGATTTCATCATAGGTCTTCCGAGGATAGTAAAGCAACATGACTCTGTTATGGTCATGATTGACAGATTGAGCAAGGTAGCACACTTCATTCCAGTAAAGACTACACATTGAGGCAGTGAGATAGCACATGTGTTCATTAGAGAGATATTGAGATTTCTTGGTGTTCTAAAGAAGATTGTATTAGACATGGATGAAAATTTCACTTACAAGTTTTGGAATAAGCTATTTGCAGGCTTGGGAAGAGAGTTGGCCTTCAGTACAACTTATCATCCACAAACAGATGGACATACAGAGACGATCAAAAAGATCTTAGAGGATATGTTGAGGATGTATGTGATGCACCAGTAGAGGAAATGGGAGGAGTATCTTCAATTGGTTGAGTTTGCATGCAACAATGGTTATCAAGAGTCATTGAGGATGAGTCCTTTCGAGGCATTGTATAGAAGGAGTTGTCAAACTCCCGTCAGCTGGAGTGATCTAGTCAACAAGGTGCTTATTGGACCAGACATGTTGGTAAACATGGAGTAGGAAATGAAAGTTATAAAGAAAAATTGAAAGGAAGAATAGGATAGACATAAGAGTTATGCGGATTAGCACAAGGTGTTTAAGGAGTTTCAAGTTGGGGAGCATGTGTATTTTCACATCAAGCCCAAGAAAAGCTCTTTGATAATTGTTTCATGTGACAAGTTGGCACCACGATATTGTGGGCCTTTCGAGATCCTTGATAGGATTGGACCAATGGCATATCAGCTTGCACTACCTCCAAAACTGAAAGTCCATGGTTATTTCATGTATTTAATTTTAATTGTTAAATGGATGGATGCAATACCTAATTGATGATATAATAATCCAATGGAGAAGGAGGTGATCCTTCTAGTTATGTTTCATAAGTTCTTTTTGTCATTTATACTCTATCTTGTATCCTAGACCTATAGGTTACCTTGATGCCAAGTGTTTGACAGAATGTGAGTCACTGTTGGGGATGCTCATGCTTACTCTTGAAATTGAAATTTGATTTATCAGCATTGTTATTATGTGTTTGATGGATTATGAATGTTGTAGCAAGTTATTGGCAGAGCCCAGGATTTTGGGCTAGAAAGGTGGCTCAAATCGCGGGGTCGCTAGCATAGATCTACTGAGAAATGTCCACAATCGCTAGGACATAGGCCTATGGAAGCAAATTTGAGTTGTTGGTCACTGTCTTGCCTATGGCATGAGAGAAAATTTGGGTCAAGCAGCTTAAAACATCAGTGGGACCTAGGGACAGGATCTCTTGGTGGCTGACATGTCTCCTAAGGGTGTAATCGCTGATGTGGATGGGTTTGTTTGATGAGGTCCCTCAATTCCATTTCCTTAAGGTCACCAAGGAGATTGAACACCTTATAATAACCTTTCTCATCACATATTTTCCTGGCTGGTTTCCTGCTTGGGTGGACCTGGGAGGAGGGGGTGTTACACAAAATTTGTAGGTAGGCCTTTAACCAAGATTGTGAAATTAGCTTAAGAAACATTGGCCATGATCCAGGAAATTTCTTATAGGGAAATACCAATCTTATGAAGAATCATCTTCAAGAAAATCCAATCTAGATAGTCGAAGGCTTTATGACAATCAATGTTCAATATATTCGCCCCTTTCTTCTTATTCTTAACTGTCTGTAAGGTACCTTGGGCAATAACAACCACGTCCTATATTTTCCTATGTCGAAAGAAGCCAAATTGTTTTGGGGTAATGCGAACACACAAATTATATTTCAGTCTATTCACTATTATTTTAGAGATAAACTTATAAACAATGTTGCATAGTGATATAAGCTAATAATTTGCAAAGGTGGAAACATGTGAAACCCTAGATATAAGTGTAATGGAAGTGGATTTAGTGTCCCTAGAAATAAAACCATTAATGTGTGATCCCTCTTCAACCACTAATATTCGATGTCCCATAATATCCTGGAAGTTGATGAACAATTCAATGGGCCAACCATCTAGACTCAGACTCTTGTCATGGGAAAATGTTTTCATAGAAGTCAGCAACTCCTCCATCGAGATTTCTCTAAATAAACAAGCATTTGAAGTGACATCGAACACAATAAGGTACAATTAATGACTTTGAGTTGGCATTCAATGTCCACATTTGACCAGTCCTGGTATTGAGTACAGAGAAACATTAAGGCCTCAACCTATATTTTTGTTTGAGATGTTAAACATTACCATTTATATCTGTAATTTCCCTGATGGACTTTCTCTCCCTTTTGAGGCATAATTGTGAAAAAAATTGTGTTCTTGACTCCACCAAAAACCTAGATGTCTCAGATATTCAACTACCATTCCTCTTCTTGAAAATTTAGAATATCTCTCTTACATCCTTCTAGGGCTGCTACCTGTAATTAATGAGCAACCAAAAAGTAATCCTTGTGTGATGGGTCAACAAGAATACCAAGATTTATATTGATCTCTTCAATTTATTTGATATGGTTCCTTTTTTGTAATCATACCCAGTTACAAACAGGTCACTTAATGGCCCATAACTTAATTCCAATAAGTTCTATAGGAGATGTGACTAATAGATCAGAACCATGCACCCAAAAAGTGTGAAAACCAAACCAGTCAACATTAGCCCTCCAATGTCAGATGATAGGCTTATGGTTTAATAACCTCGATGGAATTACCTATAATCAAATAGTGCCCAAACTTTCAACTAGATTTTCATGAATCATGAACTGATCCAGATCATTTGTGATTCCTTCGGAACTAGACCATCCATTATTCCAAGTCGGTACCAATGGAGCATGAAGAATGTCCACGAGGTTATTCCTACCAAAAATATACCTGAAAAACCCAGCCAATGATCGAATCTACACTTATGCCCCATATCTCATTTTCATCCAATGTGACATTAAGATCACCTTCTAGAATTAAGGAGCCCATCTTTAGCAGGCTGCAAGAATCTGAACATTCCCAGAAGAAACTTCTAGAAGAATAGGGCACACATGTGTTAAGACTATGAAATATGACCTTTGAGCCTTAAGTGAAACTCGAAAGAATGAAGGAGCAAATTTCTCGTAGGCTAAAATATTAACCACCCTATGATTCCAGAAGGCAACAAGACCACCTGATAAACCCAAAGAATTAGTAGTAGACACATGTCAACTAGGATAAATCTGAAGAAAAATTAGCCATACTTTATCACCAGCCAACATTGTCTCTTGTAATATAATGATAGAAGGTTTATGTGCCCCAATGAAGGGCTTAAGAGTGATGACCTTATGGGCACTCTCCACATCCCTGATGTTAAGAGACAAATTTTTTGTGAGAAAGCTAAGTTGGTGAGCATAAAGTTCCTAAGAGCCCAGATAGGTGAGATCGATCAGGAAATATAAGTTGATGGATCATAACGAATCATCTAAAGATCAAGTATATTAACCAAATTATCCTCAGCAGGTGCAGATGGCTTGGGCCTCCCATTCCACCACATAGTCACATTTTGACGATATTTTCAGTTGATCATGACCATTGGGGAAGTAGAAGAATGTATTAGAAAGGATTCAATAAGAATGTTAGGATGGAGATGAAGGAGGTCAATATCACTACCATCCGAGATGGCAGTGGACAAATACCTATGAAAAAACCCAAATTGTATATGGGGAAGATTAGTCCTTGATAATGTATCCTCGTCGGAAAAATTAGAGGAAGGAAGACAATTTCCAAACCCATACCGAATATCACAATCCATAGAACCAATAGGTATAGAAATAGAGGCCAACATATTCAAGCCCAAGTGAGGACGATTTGAAATGGATGGGTCATCCAAAGAATCATACATGACCACCGGACATCCACACAGAGGATTCAAATAATGAATAGGTACAGTGTCCAATGATATGAAATGAGAGTGCTTAAGGGTGACATTGATAAAGGAAGAAATGAAGGAGCCACATGAAGTGAAGGACAAAGAGGGGAAGGAGTGATGGATACATCACCAAAATTCAATTCCAAGCCAATCAACTAATCATAGGAAGATTCTATGGATGGTGGAATCAAAAAATTACCTGGAAGAGATAAAAAATCATCCTGAACAGTCACTGAAGGAGGGTAAACTAAAATTAGAAGTGGGCTCCCAATACTGTGAAAAAGAGGATCCTCCCCCTTATGTCAACGGTTCTTAAAACTGAGTGGGCACTTTGCAATGAGGTGCATGTAACCATCCCTCCCATATCGACCCACTTCCTTTACCCTGCTATAGTAAACATGAGCGGAGGGCATGCGGAGGGCTACTATGACATGAATCAACCTCCTAGATCACCTTAAGGAAATGGAGTCGAAAAAATGAACCCTTACTAACCTTACTCAGAAGTTGCAGGACCCCTAGGAGCTAAAAAACCACTCCATATGTGAAAATATTGAACTAACTTTCTTTTTCAGTTATATGATCTCCCAATTTCTTGCATAACAAGGTAGGCACATGACTATAACCCTCCGTTCACATGGATGGCCATGCTTCCTAACAACTGCAGTCTAAATTTCCCAATTCTGAGCATGCGACCCCAGAATTTGAGCCTCTTTTTGAGGGCTAGTATCCAGACCTCTACCCATAACTTGATAGAAAATTCCAAAGGAAAAATAATTTAATGAAAAACTTAGTTAATAAGTTGACCCTACCAAACCTAAAAATGAAAAACATTTCATTAAGCACATTGTGAACATGTAACGTACATGTCATAAATTGTATCTGAACAGAGGGGTCTCATACTTATCTGAGAATCATCAAGAGGATATAATGCACTCTCATAATATCTGCAATAACATCTATTAAGTATCATCTATTGAATAACATATATTCAATAACCAATTACTTACCAATCAAAACATGATAAAACCCATAACTAGAATCTGTCATAAAACCATGCTTATAACCAACATATACCCAGAATGTTAACAATGATAGAACAACCTTCAAAGCCACATAATAACAAGTGTAAATACTCATAAAATAGAAGAGGAAATGAGCTCTTATTAACAAATGAAAATCCAAAAATGTTAGGGACTTCCACATATCACCCAACCATAGATTGGGCTAAACCAAATCTTTCTTTCAACCAATCACCCCCATGCCATATTCCAAGCATGAATGTGGGACTCGCAATAACAACCAGGGTTTCCTCAAGATTTACCATAATCACGCCAAAACAAGTCAAGGGAATCCTATGACCTATACACACACCTACAAAACCAGGCTTTACTGTAATAATATGATTACCATTCAAGGGATTCCAAGGCCCAAACAAGAAACATCCACTACCAGGCTTTACCGCAATCTTGCCAAAACTAGTCAAGGGATCACTAGGCCCTAAACAAGCTTGGATGCCTCAAGATTTCTTCATCAATACCTTGAGGAATTTTCCTTTCTCCACCCTCAATATTTATCGTAATCCCGTATTACCAATCAAGGGATTCCTAGGCCCTTGGGAATTTTCCTGAGACCACTTCACCTAGTTCCAAAGACATCCGACTATCTAAACCTCGAGTAAGTGAAAGAACCCCGTCACACCATGCCTATCAAGAAATGGAAAGGCAATGTTGAAACCATTGTCACCCCTGGAAAAATCGATGTCAATCACAACAAGGGAACCAAATACACATATGTATGTACCATGGATGAAAAATCTAGCAAGGAAACCATACATGCAACTTGATATCTACAAAGTAATCCCGCCGTATCCACTTGATCCAAATTTTCCTTTCTTGATCCTTTCTTTACTTTTGTTTATTTTCCTTCCTTTACCTTCCTTTGTCCAATGCTAGAATGCTCCAAGAATTCTCTAAGTGTGTAAGAGTATGAGAGAGAGAATAGAGAGAGAGCTCCAGCCCAAAACTGTCAAAAGGGTCAACTGACAAAGTCTTGTGAATTGATCCTCAAAAACATTTTTATCATTAAGGAATTTATTTTCTTTATTGTCCGACAATTTCCTCCTCACATGCATCATGCGATGTTTCACTTTCCGTTCTCCTATTTTCCATTATTTTCATAAATAAATGCCAATTAATGCCACTTTTTATTCTCAAAGCTTTTGCCAATGCCTTTGCAAATTTCCCCTTAGTCATAATAAACCAAATGAACACCCACTATGATTATTTTCCCAACATTCAACATGGAATAAGTGTCCCATGTCCTTGGTCTTATTTTTTCCTTTATTAACTTTATTACATGAAATTTTAAGCCGAGGTTGTTATAGTGCCGCACCACATGACAACCAAGTGAACAAAAAGGAATAGCCAAATAGTCAATGTGCTACCAGGTAGAGAAGCCACCCTAGATAAGCTCAACCT
Organism: Pinus tabuliformis; assembly: GCA_031772625.1. Taxonomy (NCBI): domain Eukaryota; kingdom Viridiplantae; phylum Streptophyta; class Pinopsida; order Pinales; family Pinaceae; genus Pinus; species Pinus tabuliformis. The sequence continues at coordinate 1,451,189,798 of CM062816.1, forward strand.
CTGCAATAAGGAAAAAGATGAAATTCATCTCCACTAAAAGCAAAGAAATGGGATTTTCCATCTGAATCAAAATCCCCTCCTCCAACGAGGAAAATTTCCTATGGAATTTTTGATATCCATCAAAGAATATCAAGACCAATAAACGAGTGGTAGACAAGGTAGTTTAACCCAAACAATTTTTTTGCAAGGCGCCTCCAAGTACAAATCAAACTAGTGTGCCAACATTTTAGAGACAAAATTCTTCGACCGTGAACCCAATATGAACTTAATATCTTCTCCACATGATCTACGTGCAAGAAGTGGAAACAAAACCACTGATTTTAAAGTATATTTAAATAAAGCCTATATTTGAGTATAGGTTATCAATGATTCACCACCCAAGTCATCTTATGCACTCCTTCCATACACAGATGCTTCCACTTACCCACTAAAGGGAATTTTTGTAAACAAACCACTTGATCTTAGAATACGTATGGTCCAAAAACAATCTTTTTAATATCAGGGGAAACTTTAGCAGGTTTTCTCTTCTATCTACGGAGATAGAAATTCTTCATTTATGAAACATTCTCTGAAGCTTGTTCCAGTGGTGAAACCTCCTGACCATATGCCACATGGGTTGATCCATGGATAGAGAGGAACATCCATGATGCTTAGCCTTGGTCGTTGCATGGACTAAAGGCTCTAATAAAGGCATATGACCTCGCTAGCTACCAATAGAGTCCAACAACATCTGGTACCAAAGAATTTCGATAAATTAAAATATTAGGGTTAATCATAATGGGAAGAGTACATGCTAACATCAGATTAAACCCCTAAAAATATTTTTTTCATAACTAATTAACATGTTGGAACCAGTTAAACGTTAAAAGTGCCCTAGAATGTTGGAAGAATCATTACACCTCTATGGAGTCCGTAATTTCCACCCTGGGGATCCTAGTTACTAGTTTGAAAGATTTACCAACACTTGCGGGCTTTGGTGTAATGAAAAACCTCTTCATGGTATTAGAGCCTAGACGCAGGTTCGATTCCCCCAAGTTGTATTTGAGGGGGGTGTTGGAAGAATCACCGCACCACTATGGAATCCATAATTTCCACCCTGGGGATCCTAGTTACTGGTTTGGAACGTTTACCAACACCTGTAGGTTTTGGTGTAATGTAAAACCTCTTCATGGTATTAGAGCCCACAGGTTGCTAGATAAAAGGTGCACCAATACTTTATTTTGTATGTGTTACAGCTTGGAGATCGAAGATCGACAGAAAAATGGAGTTTCCCAAAGCATCGATCCTAACACTGTACAAATATCATGAATGGAAGGACCAAATGGCTTGATACCTTCGTCAGAAAGGGTTGTATAGGATTACCATGGCTGCAGAAGTGGAACCTACTTCAGCCATAGAGAAATCCAAGTACCTCAACTGCATGGATGAGGCCCACGGATCCATATGCATGTGCATCTCCCTAGAGTTGCAGTTTCATCTATTTGATTGCAATACTCCCAATGAGATTTGGAAAAAAGTTGAAGAACTCTATGAGAAACAGGATGAGATGAAAGGAAATTTGCTTGAAGTGGAGTTTCTCTCATTGGATCCACGGAACTATGACAAAATTCAAGACTTCTTCACCAAATATAATTATCTATTGCTGCAAATCAAGGGTTGTGGAATTGACAAATCCAAGGAGAGAGTCGTCAAGTTCTCTCTATTATGTCAAAGCTTAGACCAGAATACTCTGTCTTTGTGTCTACATTTCATTCAGTAAGGCTAGCAACAGGTAAATCCTACACTATGCCTTCTCTCAAAGAGTTCATGGAGTCCCTCACTTTTGAGCAAGATAAACTCATTGGCATGGGGAAAATCAAACCTCCAAAAGTGCATGAACTTGCTGTGCATGATGGCAGCCACAATAAAAATCATAGATCTAATTCAAATTAGAAAAATCAGCAGCAAAAAGACAAGGGAAAAGTGAATTTCCATCCAAAGAAGGAAGGGTACACCAAACCCTTCAATGATCCCTCCAACTCCAGAAATGAGAAAGGGAAGAAAGGAGACAAATGCACCTACTATCACCGAGGATTCCATCTAGAATTCTCCTGCATGAAGAAACAAATTGACCAAATTGCAAAAATCCTTTAGAAGCACAACCTTGGGGACCACATCCCTCAGGGCACCAAGAAGAAAACTGAGGATCCGCCACATGGGAAAGGTAACAATTTTCATGCTTTAGTTGCCATTAACTCTTCCATTGATGCATGGATTATAGATTCTAGTGCATCACATCATATGGCTACTGCAAAGGAAGTCTATTCGTCTTTGGATGTATGCAAAGGACCTCCCATCATCATGGGAGATGACTCACCTATTGAGGTCACTCGAAAAGGTAGAGTGGAACTTTTACACGGAATCTTTGAAGATGTGCTTCATGTTCCAAAACTTTCGGTAAACCTGCTTTCAGTTTATCAGATCACTCATTCTAGCACTGAAAAGAGACTGGAATTCACTCCAGATGCAGTGAACATATATGACCTACATAGCATCTCCAAAATTGCAACCGGTGAGGTAAACAATGGAGCTAGACTGTATACATTTTCTGAATTTATTGAATTTGAATCCTCCTTATTACTTACAGATGTTGATGATAGTAGTAGGCTTTGGCACGAGAGGTTTGGTCACATAAATTATAGGTATATGCAGCTGCTAAGCAAGCACGATATGGTGGAAGGCTTGCCAAATATCAGTTTCTCCAAAGGGGTTTGTGAAGGGTGTGTCTTTGACAAACATCCTAGAGAAAAGTTTGACACCAACAAGACTCACAGAGCATCCTCTCGTCTAGGCCTGATCCATAGTGATCTCATGGGGCCTTTTCCTTATCCTCCCATCAACAAAGCAAGGTATGTGCTTACATATATTGATGATTTCTCATGGTATAGTTGGGTGTATCTTCTCAGGGCCAAATCTGAAGTTTTTGCACACTTTGAAGATTTCAAAGCACTAGTTGAGACACAGTTAGAGAGAAAGATCAAAACCCTCAGTACAAACAATGGGGGGGAATATGTTAACACAACACTTCAGAACCTTTGCCTTGAGTCTGACATACAGTTGCAGCACATAGTTCCATACACTCCAGCAAAACGGAGTTGCTGAGAGAAAGAACTGATCTCTCAAAGAGATGGCTTCCTGCATGCTGCATGCTAAGTCACTACCTCATAAGATATGGGCTCACGCACTTAATTGTGATACCTACATCTAGAACAAATCTCCTCATAGGTTTGTTAAGGATCAGACCCCCTTGGAGGCTTGGAGTGGCACTAAACTGGAGGTCATCCACTTCCGTGTTTTCAGCTCTCAAGCATGGTCCAGGATCCCCTCTGAAAAGAGGAAAGCTCTTGATCCATAGAGCATTGAGTGCATCTTTGTTGGAAACCTTGATGGTGTGAAGGGATATTGACTCCTGATTTCCTCTACGAACAAGCTCATCATTGAGCAAAGTGTCCAATTTGAGCAAAGTCTCTCGCATGCACCTCAATTGCTGCATGCAGACACCTTTTATCTACCTCAAGATGGAGATGATGACTTAGTACATTTAGATGAAGATACAGAGCATGCAGATGCCAAGGTAGAGCATGCATATGCAGAGACAGAGTCTTCAGATACAAATCTAGTGCATGCATATGATGATCCACATTCAAGCCTAGATCGGACTTCTAGTAGTGAATCAGCTTCCCCTGTCATAAATCAGAGAACACGGAGCTTAAGTGAGATATATGTACAAGACCACTCAACTGCTAGAAATGGTCTTGTGGGGGATAATTATGATCCGTGGAGGACTAGCTCAATGTTTATTGAGCCTCCTCTTGCCCTCACTGCCATTGAACCAACGCCATCCTGACATTGTCATTTGGTTTAGTATTCTGATCCGCAGTATTATGATGAGGCTGTTGGGCATCCCTCTTGGGAGTCCACCATGGAGGAGGAGTACAACTCCCTCCTCGAGAACCAGACCTGGGATCTCGTCCCCCTTCCTTCAGGAAGGAAACTTGTATGATGCAAATGGGTCTATAGGACCAAGAGTGCTGCAGATGGGCAAATCACTAGACAGAAAGCTAGACTAGTAGCCAAAGGCTTCCAGCAAGTGCATGTCATTGATTATGATGAGACCTTTTCTCCAGTAGCAAAGATGAATTCCATATGCCTTGCACTTGCCATTGCGGCTTCCCATGGGTGGGAAGTACATCAGATGGATGTGAAGGATGCCTTTCTTCACGGAGACCTATCTAAGGAGATCTACATGGAGCAGCCACATGGTTTCATTCAAGATTCATTTTTGGTTTGTAGACTAAAGAAGAATCTCTATAGCCTTAAGCAGGCCCCGAGAGCTTGGTATGCGAAGATGGATTCTTTTCTCTTATCACAAAACTTTGAAAGACGTAAGTCTGATCCGAATGTTTACATGCTCAGGACACATGAATCTCTTCTTATCTTAGTTTTGTATGTGGATGATATCCTGATCATCGGCAGCTTGGCTTCAGCCATTGTTGCAGTCAAGAAGAGCTTGCATGATAGGTTCATGATGACGGACATGGGTCCATTACACTGCTTTCTTGGCCTTGAGATCTGCTAGGATGCCACAGGCATCAAACTCTCTCAGGCTAAGTATGCACAAGATCCCCTCGAGAGATTTCACATGACTGACTACAAGTCAGCACCGAATCCTTTTCTGTCTGGGGTCTGCCTTGAGGATGGAGGTGACACTCCATTATTTGATAGTACTCTCTACTGACAGCTAGTGGGGAGCTTACTGTACCTCACCCACTCCAGACCATATCTCTCATTAGTAGTAGGGGCAGTTTCCAGATACATGCAGGAGCCGCATGAGCTACATTAGAAAGCTACCAAATGCATCCTCTGATATGTGCAGGGCACCATCACCTTCGGGATTCACTATGCAGCAGGCACTGCATTGAATCAGAAAACTTGGCTTCACAGATTTTGATTGGGTGTGCGACAACATTGATCGCAAGTCCACCTTTGGATATTCACTCAATCTAGTGTCTGGCCCTATCTGTTGGTTGAGCAAGAAGCAGGATACTATTGCTCTCTGTTCAGCTGAGGCTGAGTACAAAGGAGTAGTCAACATCATCATTCAGGCTCTGTGGCTACAACACTTCCTCACTGAGTTGGGCATCCAGTTCCACCAGCCCACAGTCATCTGGTGTGACAATCAGAGCACTCTCAAATTTTGCTGGGATCCAATACGGCGGCAGGTTCGATTCCCCTGAGTTTCATTTGAGCAGGGGTGTTGGAAGAATCACCACACCTCTATGGAATTCGTAATTTCCACCCTGGGGATCCTAGTTACTGGTTTGGAATGTTTACCAACACCTGCGGGTTTTGGTGTAATAGAAAACCTCTTCACAGAAAAAGGTATTATATGTGTGTGTGTGTGTGTAAATTCCCAAAGAAATTATCAAGCCCATACATTCAAGGATGACAAGGCCACCGCAGATAATTTAGATGGATAATAAATGACCCGATGTACGTATAACAATGTGAACCCGCCCAATGAAAGAAACGTCTGTTTATAGGAAGTAGTGGAGGGAAAGAAAATTCGAATGTTTAATCCAACAAGAGGAAATGGAGAAGATAAACCAAAAACCAATATCATATCACCAAAATACCAGGATCGATACAACCCTTCATAAAGCATCCTTGTCCAATAAAAAATTCCACCAATGTAGATGAAACCTAACACACCAACATAAACAAATTGAAATGGTGTAAGAAACATCAGTAGCACCAACACCAACATCAATAGCAACATCAACCGATCGATTCCAAAGGAGCTAATAGATAGATTGCGGTCACTCCATGATCAAATATAAACAAAAAATGAACATTGATGAGAGCAAAGTCGATAATAGATCAAGCTGTGAATATGCATCTTATATCTGAATCTAGGAAAACAAGGAAAAAATAACCATCAAAGCTATACAAAGAGATTTGTGAATCCCCAACTCGTAGAAACTAAGATGGTTCATTAAGCATTCCCAGATAGTAGTCGCACTAGCTACAGCTCCAATAACACCATCTCCATGCTCCCAATACTACTAGTACCAGCTCCATGCTCCTAGCCTTAGTCAACAATAAAACAAGCTATGAATATGCAACTTATATATGAATCCCAAAAAACTAGAAAAAATTAACCATTAAAACTATACAAAGAGAGCCATGCACCCTGACCCATTGAAATGAAGATGGTATGTCAAGCATTTCCCAAATTGCAATCGCACCAGTTCCAACTCCACTGACACCAGCTCAATTCTCCCAACACAACTAGCATTGACTCCATGGTCCCAACTCCATTAACACCAACTCCCTGCTCCCCTTGATGTTATATATTTGAATTTGGATTTCTCTTTACCAATTAGACAATTTTTTTTTGGCATTTTAGGTCTTCATGCTTCCCATCAGGGAACATGATGTTTAAAATTTTTCCCTTCATGAGTGATAATTTGATAGTAACCTAATATTTCACCAATAATGATCTGAAATGGGGCACTAAATGCTTCTTGTCAAGCTTACAAGAACCTCTCCCACTCCAAAGCTTATATATTTCCAAGACATTATGATTAACCAATTGCAGAATTAAAAAGTGCTTGAAAATAGGTGGATGCTTGTGTTTGTTTTTAGATTGTTTAAGTGCTTATGTACATTTTCTTACGCTAATATTTAAACACAAATAATAGTAAATAACACAACAAACCAGCAAACACATAAGACAACAATATAATATGGAGTTCACCCAAACCTCTTGGGCTACGTCTCCATGAGCTCTAGTCAACTCAACTAGGCTCTCTAGGATTATGGCAAAAATTCTTTTACAAGCTCCACACTCAACTCCATTTGTTTACAACTGAACCTATGGGTTTAGAATACCATCTTATCTCGCTGGCTATCCTTACTCTACAGACAGATCTAGGCTTCTTTGGACTAGACTCCTTCAATCAGTGCTCTGAGCTATCTTGCTCTAGCTTGCACCAACTCCCTTAGAGTTCTTTCGCTGTCTCTAGAACTCCTTCTTATGTCTTCAGCACGCTCTGGACACTAGCAACATCTGGATCATTTGACCTCTTTGCTGTTCTCTCGGCTCTGGCTCTTGGCTCTAACTCTGGCTCTAGCTCTCAGCTCTGGCTCTAGCTCTAGCTCTAGCTATGGCTCTTAGCTCTTACGAGATTCTACTTTTGCTTGACCTCCAAGTGACCCTCTGTCAATTGAACTCTCTGCTTTTCCCTCGACCTCCAAGTGACTCCAAAAACTCTCTGTGCTGCCTCTTAGTCATGCTCTTTGGCTTCTATGAGGCCTCCTTTGACTCTTCGACTTCCTGTCCATTCCTTTGCATGTAATCATTCCTCTGTCTCCTTGACTAGCCCTCTAGCTCACTGGCTCTTTGGCTCTGCATTTGGCCCTATGACGCTCTGGCTTTGTGGCTCTCTGCATATAATGCATTCCTACATCATTATTACAAAACGCCCGCTTACTGAGTGGCACAATGATTTTAGGATAGGGACTATTACAAAGGAATCGACGGGCATGTGCAACCCGTTCATTTTGGCCTTCCTCCTGACATAATCCCAAAAATAGTAGCATAACGGAATACACAGTCAAACTGATGAAAAACACGTCATGGAGTGTTTAACCGGACTCCAAACAATATGGAATCACTCCTATAAACCTATCGGGTCTGTCATCCTATCACATTTGCAAGTCGCATGAAAAAATGGTCAAAAACATCAAATACACAGGAATTCATTGAAAATCCAAAACTCTAGACTTCAAATAATATGCAGCCACATTTATAAACCCTTTTGGTTCCACCATTCTATCGTAAATCACAATTGCATAGGCGGTAGGTGAAAACCTCAATATACGTGAAATATAAAGAAAATCTGAATAAACCGATTTTCAAAATCTATGAAATCGCGTCCATAATTCCCATCGGGTCCATGCTCTATCAGCATATCGCAAGTGTTAATCGCACTGTGCATTGGCCCTAGTATTGGGGGTTCGCCGATTGCCGATCACCAATATCGCCATCGGCCCATCTGAACATTAGCGTATCGGCCCCCTCGCATCGGTGTTATCGTTGATCGTATATCGGCATATTGTAGTGGTACAGCCTGGGGGTCTTCCCTTTGACTGTGACGATTGCCGGTATATATATCACTGATTGCATTGCTACTTGCCGCTTCATCATAATCACAAATCGGCTCACCCGCGGTTCCGATATCGCATGCAGACCTACCTCCAATGCGATATATCGGAGATCGTTGATCGGTGGTCAATCTAGCCTTTAGTGTAAGTCCACCCTTTGCCTTTCTCCAATGTGATTTCCTTAAGGAATGCATATAAAGCCTTAAGCCCATTTTTATAAGAATTTGCCTCCTTTTCGAAGGACCATGGCAAACTTCTTTCTCCGATAACTTCTTCATCCGAAGTCCATTTCAGCCCATTCAAGTTGCAGTAGATTTAGAATGAAAAGATCTATGCAATGGGACTATTTCCAAGAGCAGCCCTTGACCTTCATTTTCCTCTGTGAGGAACACTTTAGACTTAGAAGTCTATTCTAGATCCATTTTGGATCACACCTTCCCACTAAAAGAACTTTTGGTCTCCAAAAGACTGACATACTGATCTGAACAGTAAGTGAGAGTAACAACACCCTCTTCTTTCAACCTCCATACACTTTCCTTGCATAGTTCCTTTGAACCAAAGCCTTTGACTACTTCCTTCCTAGATGTGCTTGTCCTCTTGGGAAGAACTGTCTTCCTCCTTGACTTCATGCAGAACTCCTGTTGAGAAGCTTACAGAAGGTAGTTTGAACTTCTCTTCCTAGATCATTGATCCAAGGTGGCTCAAATAGATGTGAAGTTACATCTGCTTCAAAAAAATTTACATTTGTACCTGTTTGACATGCTGTCAACAACAACTGTTAACAACAACAGAATTACAGATAACAACTAGATGGCCTAAACTCCTGCTTCAACAAAAGAAACATATTTCACATCTTGTGAACACCTCCATGTCTTTACATCTGCATACAAATGATGGACTAGATAACAAGCCCACAAAACATGCCTTTAAAACAAATGACCCTTCAAGTCAAGCATGTAGAAAAGATCTCAAGGATTCTTTTCAAAAGATGAAACACTTCATCATTATCTCCATCTTGGAGACCAAATCAACTTTTCTCAAGTCAATATTACATGCATGTTTAAAACAAAGTAATCAACCCTTCAAGTTAATTACACATACATGTTCAAATAAAAGGAAATCATCAACATCCTCGTGTTCATGCACATCATTCTCATGCATGCATTTCATCCTTCAACTTTCGCTTAAGCACACTATACTTTCGAAGCTGAAATGAACATAATGTTGCAGCAACAAAGTGAGTCTCCTACTCAAATTTTTGCCTTCACCTTCTTTGTAAAAACCTACAACTTGCATTCCATTAACAAAGAAATGCAAATAGATGCATCAATAGACATGCAATCTTAATTGGATAAGAACTCTAACCATTTCTTACCAATCCATTTCAAAGGTAGCACCTTTGTCTGCACATCAACATCAACATGTGAATCATCTTGAAACACATCATTCATGGAATCTTTCTTTCCATTTCTACCATTTTCTCTTTCCAACTTCTTCAAGTTTCATGGAAGCATTGTTGGATTTAGAGTCCAACACTTTTCAACAATGTATCCTTGCTTATGGCAGTAAGTGCAACACGCGCATCCTCTTGACAACATGATTTTCCTTGTCAAATGGACCTTTGGCTTCTTGCTTCCTGTCCTTCAAAAGTTTCCTGTATGTGGCCATTCTCTTCCAACATCTAGAAACATTATGGTTATCCAAACCACAAAAGGAACATGCAATTCTTTTCCCATACTTATATGGAAATTTACCATGCTGAACAGAATCAAACCAAATATGATTAGAACCATGTTTATACCTTTCTCTTTTACCTCTTTTACCTTCATGAGGAGGTGAACTGAATGAAGAAGTAGCTCCCTTTGGAACACAATCAATCTCTTCAAGGTTTTTAGAGTTTCCACAGCTCTCTGGTTCAAGTGAATGCTTATGAACATCTGCATCCTGCAAATGATGTTTCAAGCTATTGCATTCTCCACAAATACAATGTTCACACTCTTGAGGTAGAAGACCTGAAATGAAACTCCTTCTTGGAACTGTTTCAATGGTCTTCATGGAAGCTTTGGAACTTCCTCCATAAGATTGTCCATAGCCAAGACCCAAATACTTAGGCCTTTCCTCAACCATTATTGGCTCAACAATACCTTGTGCATGTTTTCCCAAGCCTTTTCCTTCATAGCCCATCTTGGACATTAACTTGGAACTTATGCCTCTGGTATGTTTTTCAAAAGAACCAATATAAGCATTCTTAGAAGAATTTGAAGACAAACAAGAATTGTTTACCTCTTCTTCAAGCTGATACTTGACTAAGGCTTCTTTGGAAACAAAGAGTTGTGTCTCCAACTCATGCATCCTTTTCAAGTTCATATTTGCAATATGAAGTTGTCTCTCCATTTCCTGCAATTTGTCAGAAAGCAACTGCTTCTCTTCCTCCACGGAATTCAACTGCTCTCTAAGTATGCTGCTCTTCTTTCCATCCTCATACATTTCTCTCACCTTGTCTATCATGATGAACAAGTCTTTCTTCATGTCTTCATCAAAGAATCTTGTGAAGAAAGAAGATTTTGAGGACTCACTTGTAGAAGTTTTCATTACACCACTGAACAAAAGAACTTCAAACAAGATTAACAAAGAGCTTACTCAAGCAACCTTTTGCAACAAACCTCTTGTGCTTCAAGAATTTCCTTGAGGTCCTTTGGGATAAGAAGAATGCCTTCAACCCTTCTTCCTTTTTGTCCTCTCTTGGATTGAGCTATCAATAGCTTTCCCTTCACCTCTGCGAACTCAAACAATAGTCAGTCTGCAAACAAGAATACAATCAGCCTCTGACTGTTTAAACACCTTTCAGAGAAGCAATCTTTTCTCTATCAATCAAGCAGTCAGATCTAATACCACTTGCTCTGGAATAACCAGCTTTGATATCACCTTCTTTGAAGGTGGGGTTAATCAAACTTAAGCTCTGATACCACCTGATCTGAAATGGGGCACTAAAGGCTTCTTGTCAAGCTTACAAGAACCTCTCCCATTCCAAAGCTTATATATTTCCAAGACCCTATGATTAACCAATTGCGAAATTAAAAATTGCTTGAAAATAGGTGTATGCTTGTGTTTGTTTTTATACTATTTAAGTGCTTATGTACATTTTCTTATGCTGATATTTAAACACACATAACAGTAAATAACGCAGTAAACCGGCAAACACATAAGACAACAATATAGTATGGATTTCACCCAAACCTCTTGGGCTACATCTCCGTGAGCTCTAGTCAACTCAACTAGGCTCTCTGGGATTATGGCATCAATTCTTTTACAAGCTCCATGTTCAAATCCATTGGTTTACAACTGAACCTATGGGTTTAGAATACCATCTTATCCCGCTGGCTGTCCTTACTCTGCAGACAGATATAGGCTTCTCTGGACTAGACTCCTTCAATCAATGCTCTGATCTATCTTGCTCTAGCTTGCACCAACTCCCTCAGAGTTCTTTCACTATCTCTGGAACTCCTTCTTCTGTCTTCAGCACGATCTGGACACCAGCAATAGCTGGATCATTTGATCTCTTTGTTGTTCTCTCGGCTTCGGCTCTGGCTTTGACTCTTGGCTCTGGCTCTGGCTCTGGCTCTCGGCTCAGGCTCAGGCTCTGGCTCTTTTCTCTTACAAGCTTCTAGTTTCACTTGACCTCTAAGCAACCCTCTATCAATTAAGCTCTCTGTTTTTTGCTAGACCTCCAGGCGACTCCAAAAACTCTTTTCCCTGCCTCTCAATTGTGCTCTCTTGCTTTTGTGAGGCCTCCTTTGACTCTGTGACTTACTGTCCATTCCTCTACATGTAATCATTCCTCTGTCTCCTTGACTGGCCCTTGGGCTCACCGGCTCTGTGGCTCTGCATCTGGCCCTCTGATGTTCTGGCTCTGTGGCTCTCTGTGTATAACGCATTCCTGCATCATTGTTACAAAATGCCCGCTTACTGCATGACATAATGATTTTAGGACAGGGACTGTTACAAAGGAATTGGCAGGCACAGGCAACCCATTTGTTTGGCCTTCCTCCTGCCATAATCTCGAAAACAACAACATAACGGAATACATATGCAAACTGACGAAAAACACGTCATGGAGTATTTAATCAGACTTCAAACAATATGGAATCGCCCCTATAAACCTGTCGGGTCCGTCATCCTATCACATTTGCAAGTCGCATGGCGAAATGACCAAAAACACCAAATACACAGGAGTACATTGAAAATATGAAAATCCAGACTTCAAATAATATTGAACTACATTTATAAACCCTTTTGGGTCCACCATTCTATCACAAACCACAATCGCATAGGCGAGAGGTCAAAACCTCAATATACGGGAAATACAAAGAAAATCTGAATAAACCGTATTTCAAAATTTATGAAATCGCATCCATAATTTCCATTGGGACTGAACTTTATCGGCATATCACAAGTCACAATCGCAATGTGCATTGGCCTTGGTATCAGGGGTTCGTCGATCGCTAATCGTCGATATCACTGATAGGCCCATCGAAACATTGGCGTATCACTATCGGCCCCCTCGAATCAGCGTTATCGTTGATCACATATCAGCATATCACAGTGCTACGGTCAGGGTGTCTTCCATTTAACTGTGCCGATTGCGATATATATCATCGATCGCATCGCCACTTGCTGCTTCATCGCAATTGCAAATCATCTCAGTCAGGCATCCGATATCGCATGCAGGCCTACCTATGGTGTGATATATCGGAGATCGTTGATTGGGGGTCCATCTGGCCTTTGGTCTAAGTCCGCCATTTGCCTTTCTCTGATGCAATTTCCTTAAGCAAAGCATATAAAGCCTTAAGCCCATTTTTATAAGAATTTTCCTCCTTTTCAAAGGACCATGGCAAACTTCTTTTTGCGATAACTTCTGCATCCAAAGTCCATTTCAGCCAATTCAAGTTGCAGTACATTCAAAATGAAAAGATCTATGCAATGGGACTATTTCCAGGAGCAACCCTTGAGTTTAATTTTCCTTTGTGAGGAACACTTTAGACTTAGAAGTTTATTCTAGATCCATTTTGGATCAAAAAATAACATAGTTATGTTAAAAAATTTCACATAGTAGACCAAAAAAAAAAACAAAATGACCATAACGCACAAATGGCTTATTTAATCTTGAATCAAAACCAAGCTACTTGAAAATAAATTCATCAATTTAATTAAAGATTTAGTTTGATGGGATCCACAACTACCAAAGCATCCAAATTCCACTTACCAATTCCTCTCCAAAACACAAAGAAAAAAATTATGTGCAAATATAGAAGTATGTTTTCCTCACACTTCCTACCATTATTGTAATCAATGAGCTCAAAAATACATGCCCACTATTATTATTATCTTTTGAATGACCTAATAAATAAAAAATGTTAATGGATACTTTTTCTGTAGTGAGCTAAAAGTTACATGCCGGTTATTTTCCTAATGATCTCAGCTACCACAACCTATTGGTAGGATCTACTTCACAACCAACCCAACATGAGATAAAATTTATGAAAATACTTTCCTAAATCCCTATGAGATCTAATCTATCTGTAATCAGGCATGATCCACTTAGCAAGAAGAAAAAAATGAAGAAAAAATTATGTAGATGCTTTCCCTTAATCCTTATGAGATCCAATCTATCCTTCATCCAAGTGGGATCTTGACAATAATAGTAACATGAAAGAAAATTTATGAAAATATTTTCCCTAAATTCGTATGAGAGTGAATGCATCCGTAATCCATTCATTAGGTTTTCAAAGTGAAAAATCCAATTTAATACGTGCCTTCACCTTAGAAAAACTAATGTATGTAATATGTATGGAAAATTCTTTGGTTTTTGAAGTTCAATAGCCTAATTAAACACATGTTTCCTTTTTTACATGTTTCCTTTCTTACACTCTGAGAACAAAACAAAAAACCAAATCCAGACTCACAAGCAAAGAAAAATGAAAAATCAAAAGGGAGAAAAATCTGCCTTCCTTCCTCCATGGGTGATGACAAAATATCGTACACCAGAAGATAATATATAGTATGTTTAGGTCATAAGGCATCCTCCTTGGTGCTCAACTGATCGATTCTACCTACGCTGAATGGATCTTCCTTGACACCATGATCTTCAATGATTTCTAGACATTCAATGTTCACTACTTCTCCCTCTTTGTATATAACAACAAGGCATGGAATGTTATTGGCCTAAAAGGTTTGGTCATGCTTAAGAATTGTATTTTCATCTAAGAATGGAAAGGAAATTCAATGCATGATGTGATTATATTTCTGAAATGATTTGTAATCAACATCTGCATAGATGAAGACAATCTCAAAGTCTCCCTTCTGGAATAGCTTTGCATAGATTTTAGAGAGAATAGTGGTGAAATTCCTACTTAGAAGGCACCAATCGAAGGAAAATAAAATACCACATATTTTCCTTCCATTTATTAAATTTTAAACCTATATATTACATCTAATTAAATCCACTAATGTAAAATTCAACCAAAATGAACAATATCGCAAAATTCATATTTGATTCTTATAAAGGTTGTAACATTCATACCTTATCTCCTTTTTTTCTAATGAGGAAATGTCACTCATCATCGTAGAGAAAATACCTTAAGCTATTGTGGGAGACCACCTTCTCCTACTCATTTAGTCGGACCATCATATTGTTACTCATAAGGTAAATTGTAAACTTGTAGACATTGATTAATTACTACCCCAACCAGGGAGAAGAGTACTATTCAAGCCAAACCTACACCAATATCACCTCTAAGAATTGTGATTTGATGGATGGAATCATATATAAACATAGAGAGAAAGGCTGTTAATTTTGGTGATTTGACAGATGGAATCATATAGAAACATAGTTAGGAATGTTGTTAATGCTCATAATCGTATTCACACTCAATCTATTTTTACATCCCATATCATATTCACACTCAATCTGTTTTGACATCCCATGTATGGAAGTATGGAATGTGCCATGTTGAAAGTGTCTTTCAGTAGGTCCAATAATGTTTTCCAAAAAAAAACGTCAAAAATATTATTTTCACACTTCAACATGCATCATGAGAGATAGTTGCTTAAAAAATTTAACCATAAAATACAAGTGAAATGGCTATCAAATTCCAACCGTAGTAGCAATCTCGTTGAAGAATGTGTTTATTACAGAAACACTAATCATAACTTGTCCTTACCCTAAAACACATTATATGGATCTTTAATATTTTTTGGATGGACAATTCATGTGTAAAACATGCTCTAATAATGTTATTAGAAAGATTAATGTCCCCCGGATATAATGGGAGATATTAGTAACATATCTAAGTTTGACATTAACTTTTAAGAAGAGCAAAAAAAAGTATAGAAAATAAATATAAAACTATCTTATGCCTAAGAACTCTACATTCCAAAACCTTTTTATGGAGATATAAAAGATATGTTTCTTGAATTAGTCCTCTCCATTGAATTCACATAGGTTCTTGCACCCTAAATCCCTTTATATTTGATAAATTGTAAACAAAAGAATAAACTCTTCATTCTTTGAGTTGATAAGAGGTCAACTGTCGGAGAGTGTCTAGTTTAAAATAAATGATTAAACTTTCAATGGAGATTCATTGTTGTGAATACTACCAATCTTTCATGTGATACCACTTGAATATTCATCCAAGGTACAAAAAATATTACATAGCATGTTAAAGCAATAGAATCATAAGACTCAATGGTTAGTTCAAAATTATGGTAGTGTTATAGTTGTAGCAACAATTGTTTTCAATTTCTCCTAATGCCCTATTACTAGAAGGAATTGAGAGGCCTACTTTTCAAGACAATCCAAAGATCATCTTGTCAAGTCTATTAAATATCTATAAGTGTGAAGTATCCCTCCTAAATTGAGATATTGTAGGAAGAATCATGTACCTAATACAACTTTCTTGGTTAGTCAAGAAGCACCAAGTAACCTTACCTATTCTAGCCTAGTAAGGCAACCATTTAAGGGAGGGTTTCACTTTGTTTTTCTTGCAAATATGAGTCTCTCTAATCCTATATGCCACTCCCTTCGCCCTCTAGCCTATGTTATAGCACCATCTTGAACTTCATCTCAATGCTAGACCCCTCAAAATTGATCCTGAGACTTATTTTTTCATCCTTCCTAGTAAGCATATCACCATTAGGTACCTTGAGCCTTTGTTATAGTGCCCCCTTCAGCATCAATTCAGTGCTATAAGCTCAATTTTTCACTGGTTTTGTGCCCTAATGAGCCCTTGTGTAGTGCTACACTCATCCTCTTGGCATCATAAGATGGTTTTTCTCTCTTCAAATCTCCATGACAGATTCCTAGGCCTCTAGATAGTGCTATAACACCCTAGAGGCCCATAGTCATATGGTATACTAGTAATTTTTCTATCCTTATCTCATATTCCAACTCCTCTCTTAGCATAATGACTTGCTAAGAAACATAGAACGTTATAATGTCCAAGTGCTCCTCAATCCAACATTATTTTTAGGGTTACCTCTTGAGACCTTATATTTTTACTTTGAGTTAAGAAAAGAAAAAATGAGAAAGCCTTGAGTGTGGCAACAAAATTTCTCAATATTGCATGGAAATTCCTGGTAAAACATTTTAAACGAAGCCCATAACTCACATTTTTCCTCACACACTCTTGGCACTATTCCATGGAGATCCAATCACTTGCATTAAAGGAGTTTTTCAAGCTATTTTTCTAGGTGGAGTTTAGCTACATCCAATTCAATCCTAAGTTTTTTTAATGCTAAATTACTTTTTTTGTTGACTTCTTATGGTCTTTTACTATAATTATTTACCCAATAGTTATTTTTACTTAATCAAATATTGCCTCATGCTTCATTTTACCTTGTGAATAACATTTAAAGGAATTTAAATGAATTTTATTTTTTCTTGGAGGTTGTGCTATGCTGTTCTATATGCATAAAACATATAATAGAGAGAAAATACTAAACCAAGAGAAAAACATGGAGGTTAAATGGATTCAAATTGTTCCACAACAATGGTTTCTTTTAGTTGTTCACTCGAGTTCCTTAGATGTAGCGGGGGACAAAGATGTGCCCCAATCCTTTGCATTATGAAATTTAGTAAATTAATTTGAGGATGTAACTCATCCAAAATGAGAAGGATCTTACCTTTTGCATCATCATAGTTCAAAAACTTTTCCCTCCTTCCCTAATGATTTCTTATTTTTTCTATTAGGGTTCACACTACATGTTTGATAGAGTATTCTCCTAGAATTAACATGCAAATGGGTCCTCCATGAAGGGAGCACTCAAGCCTCCCTGAGCTTCATAGTAGGATAATCCTAGTTTGCAACATCATGACATAGATACATAGTTGACCTTGGGAAACAAACCTGAGATAACCAACAAAGGTAGGCCACGAGCATCCCAGGAAACAAGTAGGGAAGAAGAAATCCCACTCAACCTCCTAATCTTTGATTAAGAGTCCTACACACAAATATTATCAGGCCATAGAAGGTGTGAGAAAAATAAAAACTTCTTCTTATATAGTTGGTATGGAGTATGTCTCGGGAGAGGAACAAGTTATGGAGTCAACATAGTGATGAATTTCTACAAAATGCTTTATAATGAAAGTAATGAAAGCTTTCTCTGCGAGTGGCTCCAAGTGCGAGAGGAAATCTCCCATTAATACAACAACCAAAATTAATCTTGACATCAACATTCTATTATGCATGACCAAACTCCAACATTCTGCAATCATATGAGAGGGTAGTGTGGTATCTTATGATAGTTATGAACCATTCATACCAATAGTTGAAGATTAATTACAAAATTGTGTTATTCTATGGAAGGGTGGCATGACATGGCCCTCCATTCCCCCTCCCACATATTAGCTCCCTCATCACCCCACACATAGACACACACATATATATAAGTTTGTTAACAAAACCATTTTCAATTTTTATCTAAACTAAGATCATTTCATGGTAAAACTAGTTTTTTTGAAGTAAAGTAAGATTAATCAAAAACCATTTCTCACGTCAACCTTTAACATGGTTGGATTTGAAGTTTCCTCTATATTTCAATCATCTACCTACAAATCCAGTCACATTAAAAGATATATATTGTCATTATATTACTTAATAATAATAAAAAATTAATAATTAACAGACTTATATATATATATATATATATATATATATATATATATATATATATATATATATATATATATATATATATATATATATTAGTTGTGGTTCACGGACACCTTGGTCAACGAGTGGTCACTATGTCCACGGAAAAATCTGGGCTGATCAACCCCGAAGGGAATCTAGCCCCGCAGCCCACTAGCAAAGCCTAACCCCAAGGGCTTCAGGCAGAATGGACCCTGTGACCTCCCGAACAGCGAGGCACTGATTTTGACCAACTGAGCTAACCCTTAGGGCTAACAGACTTATATATATATATATATATATATATATATATATATATATATACTAAAAGATTAAATTATCACAAATCTATCTTCAACATATGAATATCAAATAAAAAAGGAATAAAATTCATACAAAATGCAATTTTTTACCATTTAATATGTTTATGTTAATATTACTAAATTTGAAATTATAATAGATAGATAATTTCTGACATGATTCACATCATTTCAATTTAATGCTAAAAATAATATCCGATAAAATGATATTAATATAAACTTATTTCTTTCCTAAAATTAATGATTTGTTCATAAAAATAAAGCATTAATGTCGAAATCATTGCTCAATAATTATTGTAAATTAATTTTCGTCATAGTTTTAATTATATCAAAATCATCTTTCTAATCATTAAAACAACGGGAATAATTGTTAGCCAATTTAAGTCAAGGTTATATCCTTTAGTTTGTATGATTATTAGTGGTGATATGTAAAAAGGTAAGCTCCCACTTTGGAGCTTTTCACAAATATATATATATCCTACTACTAAATAAACGCAAAAAGTAAATTAGCACCACCACCCACATATACATACTACTTTATATGGGAAAATCTTTTCTCCACATTCCACTTAATATAGATAGCATTTTCCATTATAATTAATAAATTTTTTAAAAGTGGGAGTGCCAACTTTTTGGTTTTATTGCAAAGAGTGAAACAAGTCCATGAGAAACGATGTAAGTAGTTGGAAAAACAAAGCAAGAATGCTTTCAACCACTTGACTTATCATGTCAAGCTTAATTACTAAAGTTATAATATGCGTAAGTTCCGAAAAATATAACAACAAATGCACATTGTGACTAGCGTTTTTTTTTTAAACAGAGATGAATATTATTTGCGTGGAAACACGTTTATTAAAATTGGATTTTGCAGCCCTCAAAAAATTGCGTTGAAACTCTGTTAGAGAATTTATTCGAAAAAATGAATACACGTGCTATAGTTTTGAGAAGAATAAAAGCGAGTGCCCACTGCCCACAACGTAGGTCATTTTGGGCTAGTTTTTACTGATGCCTCCTTTGGTCTTTATGCTGCTGTGTGCGACCACAATTGCTCCATCTTCGCGGATGCCGGGATGACATTACGCCCAAGAAATTAATCTGTAGAATTATTGAGAGTATAATATATAAACGAGAGGCCAACGTAAGAAACTGTTCAGAATTTAAAAAAAAAAAAAAAACAACAACGATGCACATTTTTTTTAAGTATAGTTTCAATTAGGGATTAAAGTTTATTTTATATATATATATATATATATATATATATATAGATTTATTTATTAATATATATATATATATATATATATATATATATAGATTTATTTATTTATTAATTTGGACAAATTCGAAATAAAGAATTTTCTTTTAATATAAAATTTTAGATTTATATGTTTCATGTGTAGTTCAATTGATAATTAAAGTGATATGAAATCATGTAAATTAAGAGATACAAGGTTCAATTTGTCGAACGTAACTTAGTCTACCGAGGGGAGGATAGGTCATAAGCCCCAAAGTTATAGTGGTAGTGGCTAGAATCAACCTCATGTCATGTGAGATTGGCCCAGTAGGTGATTCCTCTACTTACAAAAAGTAACCTTTAGATTACATGAATGAGCACACCTACGTGGTATTGTTTCACCAATTTTAGAGTTTATATAAGAATCAGTTGAAGAGAAAATAGAGTGGGTGTAGGAATCATATGGAGGGAGTTCTCTCTCTAGATAGAGAAACTACCTTAATGACATCATCAACTACGAGCAATTATCTCAACCACACACAAATATAGGAAGCTAGTAAGTTGGATAATACCACTCACTATAACTAGATTTAATGAGCTACTAAATATTAAGAAAAAAGTCCTTCTTGAACCTATGATCACACCAAAGACAAGTAGAAGTTATACATGCTAACACTCCTCTTGAATGACTACTTTTCCTAAGATCAATTAGTTGAGGTCTTCACCAATATGTTCTTTTGAAAACATATGATCTACTATGAACTGAAGCACAACTTGATTAGAAAATTCTATGACATTTACAAACAAAATTTACCAAAATATTGATGTCCATATAAAGGAACAACCATCCATAAAGCATGGGTAGATAACTGCTACCACTTCCAATCTACTAGGATGTCATTCATGCATATGGTTTATTCAACCATCACATCCTCATACATGTACCTACACATTTAACTTCTCATGCAATAGCATCTTTATCTCAGGGTTTCTTGTTTTACTCGTAACCATGCCTTGCGTTTTCTTAGCTTAGCCTCAACCATGCTTTTGGTTTTCTTGACTTATCCTCAACCATGCTCTCAATGATTTTGCATTAAACTCCGAAGGAACAAAAATAAACTCTTTGGTGATCCATCTCCATATGTTGTCTATCTCTTGCAAACATGAATTTCTTCATCACATCCTTACATGATTTCAGCTTACCACAAACAACACATTATGTGGTTTTGGATGGCCACAAACCAACACATTAAGTGGTTTCTAGTTGACCAAAAACTTATGGAAAAAGCAGTTTATGCTTATAACAAACCTACACTACAACTTAGTATTTTTCAATATTAACTTTAACTACATCGGGATACACATCGTCATTAACTATGGTACATAAAATGGCAAACTCCACTCATGGAAATACTAGATAAATACTCAAACATTCTCTAGGACCACTATATCAACCGAAACACAACACTACACTTGCTTACAAACACAATGTGTGATTCAAATTATTATATGGTCTTGATTTTATTCCAAAACCATCACAAACATCCACTCACACAACTTTTACCTTCATTTTCCACCATACTCTAGTCTCCACTTCTACCATAATCAATATCTTGTGTTGCCATCTTCATTGATTCCACTAGCACTATCATGAGATGTTGTTTTCTATTACATCAAATATTTCATCGAAGTCATCAGTTATTCTTTGTTCACTAAGGGACTTCTTCTTCTTGCTTTTTGTTCTCGCATGCACAAACTTAGATTGCAGACTACTCATCATTGATATCCATATAAAAACAAATCCATCTACTAAGACACATAAGTACCATCCATTGTATTCATCAATTCTTTAGGAATCATTTTCACCTACATGATTCATAAAAATATTAAACTCTCCCTAGCTTCATCCCAACCATCTGAAAATTTGAGATTATATCATCTCACATTCCCCCCTGATCTAAGACATAATTCTTTTATTATAGATTAAGCTAATATATGACCTTTATACCTATCTAAGTGGTTAATTCCACATATTTATGTTATATACACTATATACATGAGACAAATGCAAATTGCATGATAATACATGCCATAAAATTAATCTATGTATGCCTGAATCAATAGGGATTACAAACATTTAGGGAAATCAGCTTGAATATGACTAAGTTTTACATCTTGGACCAAACCTTTTGGTTTGTCCAGTACAACTAATCATGCATCTCTTACAACATATATGCACCATTACATCCTAAGCACAACAAGCATTCAAAATGATTTACAAAGGTTTCCATCACTTCTTTGTAGTTGTCATATGCCCAAAAATAATAGGCCATCTAATCACCACACATCACTTCTCACTACTCTTTTACCCTTTTAATGAGTCCACTTTTCTGATTTTTCTTCTTCTTCCATAATTGACATCTCTTTTTAATCCTCTCTTGCATATTCACACTTTCCATGTCATTTGTTAGAGTCACGAATTCTAAAATAATAACTTATTTGTCATATTAAGGGTGTGAATCTCAATTGTTGGAAGAAAATAATTGCAACCAATAAGCAAGTCTTGAAGGCTTTGTAAACCCGTTGTCTTTAAGAAGAATCTAGACTACAGTGAGCCACCGTAGAGGCATAACCATAAGCCAGACGTTTTCATTGTAGGAAACCACTATGTTTGTAGGCCGATTTTCTTGTTGAGTCGTCGTGAGCCATCACTCAACAAATGGAAAAATCCAAGAGGTTGAGAAAGTTAAAGAAAAAGAAGAGTTGGTTGAGATCTATCTGAAAGAGTTGGAAGGAAAAAGGAAGAAAGAATGTCTTCACATTAAAATGCATAAATGAATGCATAGATGACAACTTTCTTGCCCTCATTATAGATGCAAAAACAAAAAACGAGGCTTGGAATACCCTTGAGAGGAGTTTTTGTGTAAGGGGGAGTAATCAAGTTGAAGATGTAAAGGAAAGTGACAAGCAACAACAATATGTGTCACAGTCTGTTGAAGACTCAATAGAGAAATCAGTCGTAGGTGTGAGAGTAAATGAGCAAGACTCTAGGAGGACAACAGAGCTTGGAGAGCCCCACTCAAATGTGGATGATGGTCATGAATGCTATAAAAGTGAAACCCACTATGCATGCATGCATATGGATAAAGAATAGGAAAACAAGGTTACAAAGAGAGAAGTTTAAGGCTCTACCTGTGAAGCAGAGAAAAAAAATATAGATGCTTGAGAGCTTCATTGTAATGGGGATGGTGAAAATGATGGTGAATCCCACTATGACTAGGCACATGTGGATGATTATTAAAAAGTGAGTTGTGAATTGATGAATCTAGAAATAGAGCATGTTGATGATTGAGAAGCTTCCAATAAAACAATGAATAACATGTGTGATCTAGTTTTTGAGAACGCAAGTAATGATGACCTCTTTTCTTTAAAGTTTGAGAAATTTAAGTTTGAGAATGATAAAGAGAGGTTTTCGTATGAGGTAATGGTTGGTGATGATGAGAGTGTATCTCTCGTGAATTGAACAACAACTGATAAATTTAGTGAAGCTAAAATTTTTAATGAGCACATGCATGCTCAAATATCTCACCATAGAGTGGATGAAAATTATGTTGATGAAATTTTTGGTCTCGTTTTTGAAACAAGGACTGATTGTGTCAATATTGAAAGTGCCATGTTTGATGAAGAATTAAAAGTTGAAGTTCCCACTATAGCAACAAGTTATGAAGCGAAAGTTGCAACTGCTCATGAAGCAGTGTGTCATCTAGCAACAATTGATGATCAAGAAGAGGATAAAGTGATTCAAGAGTTTTTGATGAGAATATCCATTGACAACATAAAAGTGGAAGATAGTCTCAATGCAATTAAAAGGGAAGGAAGATTGGAAAAGTAGAGAATGCACTCATTGAAGAGCTTAATGACGTTATTTTTAACATCAATTTTGACTGTGCAGGTAAACAAGACAACAATCCTCTTACAATTATAGCTTAAAGGGAAGATGAAAAAAAGATGCAGGAAATAACATGGAAGTTTTTGAAGATGAAGAAGAAATCATTGAAGCAATCTTTCAACAATAGAGTCAAGGAGAGATCCAATTCTTGATCTGGATTTAAACAAGAATGCAATAAATTATAGAGATAACCACAAACACAGAGATGTAGCAGAAATAATACTTCATTCCATTAATCTAAAATACCGAAATATGCTTACAAACAAAAATGGAAATAAACCAGCTAGGGTGATGGTAGCTTATCTCTGAGAAGAGATGTGGTTTCTACATGTCTCTGAACTGTGTTACAATGAGGCTCGAAGGCTTACTTATTATTGAGAAACAATGGGAAACCAGGAACATCCCAAAACCTAACCCGAGAAGATGAAACACCAAATTGTGGGCCCCGTTTCGGGTAAGTTGGTACATCAACTTCCCGAGGTCGTAACTTTGGCACCCAATCTTTGTTTGACATGTACAATAGCTCGTTAGAAATATCTATATGAGCATTACAACTTTGGGAAGAGCAACATCACGCCATGGACTCATATTTCTCCCATATTTCCCAAAAGATGTCGTTTAGGGCCTCAAAATGGCTCCGGAAGTCGAGGACCTGAAAAATTGCTAAAAATAGTAAATTGTGCTACAATTATGGAAACTAAAAAATAGAAAGAGATAGTTGTGGGGGTCAAAGTGAGATAGGTGGGTGGCCACCAACATCCACCCGGATCATTCCTCCCTCCTTAGGAAGCAATGGTCCCCATTGGGTTGAGTTCCTCCATCTATTGAGCTTGGTCCCTGGTGAGTTGTTCTACAATCTCTGATGTGTCCAGTAATGGTGGGAAGCATGGTCGAGGGCAGTACACATTGAACACTTGTTGTAGGTGAAGGAATAGAGGAATGCTGTGCTCCAAAGCATTATTTCCCATAGCCTTGGTAATGTTGTAAGGACCATGTCGGAGTGGTCTGAGCTTCTGATGGGTTTTGGTAAGGCGTTCTTTCAGCCGATGCAACCAGGCTTTGTCACCCACCTGAAACTTGTGTGGTGCCCCTGTGGGTGAGGAGAAGTTGTTCTTGTGTTCTTTCATGACTTTATCCCTTTGTTGTCGTTGCTGCTACATGGAGGAACCCTTCGTGGAGGTCATGGATGTGGCAACAATCTTCTCCTTACTTTGGGAGAAAACTAGATAGAAAATGAATTTCCTAGTCTGGGAGATGAGCTTGCTGCCTTTCTTAGCAGCGATCAAAGAGGTGGTGGTAGCTGGGGCTACCTTTAGTATCCTGTATAATGAATTACCAAAAGAAATAATAATAGCGCGAGGCCTTGACTCATACACAGCATGTCGCCTCCATAGTTATGGCTGGCCTAATAATACATCACAAACATCCAAAGGTGTAACATCACACAATAACGCATCTGTGAAGGGATTGATGCTGTAGGGAATGCAACATTGCTTGTGGACTCGGAGATCTCATCCTTCATGAATCCACCTGATACTGTACGGCTGCGGGTGTGGTCTAGTTGGTAAGCCCAACTGCTTCATGACCTTTGTTGAAATGAGGTTCTTTTGGTTCTCACTGTTGACAATAAATTGTAGCGGCGAACCCTTCACCCACATCTGTGAGTGGAAAAGATGTTCCCCCTCTTTTGCATCTTTGGGCTCATTCTTCTGGATCTTGGTGGTGGCAACAATGGCGTTGGGATCCACGTCAATGATCTGCTTCCCTTTTCCATTCCCCTTGTCAGGTTCTGACTCAAGGTCCGAACATGCATCTGATTCAGAAGCCTTAAACTTAGCCACGAGTGACTACTTGGTCTGACACTCACTTGCGTTGTGAGTGGCGATCTTGTGGAACTCACACCACTTTCCTGTGTCCTTCTTCAACTTCGTGGTGTTGTTCTTTTCTTGCGACTTCGACAGGGTGCCTTAGGTCACCCCGCCTTCAATTTTTCCTTTGGTCTCGGATTCAGAGATCCAAAGTCTCACTTCTTCTGTTTAAACTTCTACTCGATCTTGAAAGCGTATTGATACACCGTGTTGAGTGACAAGATATTCAGGAACTCCATCTCTTCCTGGATGTATCTCTGTAGACAGTCGCGGTATTCGAGTACCAAATGTAGCTCAGAATCCTTGATACCCAACTGTGTGCGAAAGGTATGAAAAATGTTTGTGAACTCTAGCACATCTTGGTCCCTTACCTACCACATCTCGGTCCACTTTATGTATTTGTCCTCATAGCTTTTGATAGGGTATTGTTGCTCCTTGATGGCATCCCAGAAGGAATTCCAGGTGGGTGCGACTGAAAATAGTGAGCCCGTACTTTCATCCTTTTGCTCGCAGTAGGTTTCTGACCAGTCCTTAACGTGGGGGGCTGCTTTGAGAAGAGCGAAGATAATCTTTTCTCAACTGGAAAAATCATGAATAAAAAAATACCCTTCTAACAGATTTAACCATCTGTCTATGGCATCTCCGTCTATTTGACCCTCGAATATGGGGATTTCAAAATTAAGTTGTACCTTAAATGGTGTCCCATTTCTAGCGTAGCTATTGGAAGCTGATGTGTTTCCCTTGGGTAGCCGCTGAAGGATCTGGGCAAAGTTGTTCATCATCGCGTTCTTTTGTCGTTCAAGGGCTTCTTCGAGCAAGATTTTGATAGGATCTCCTGCCCCCTCATCTTTCTTTTCATCCGCCATGGGAGGCCGTCACGATTTGCGATGCTGGTCTTCCAAAGGTTCGACCAATTCAAGCCCTCACTCCTTATATCCCGACCTCATTAGGGACATGCAAAGAAAATAGAGAAAAATTAAACCGCTCTGATACCACTGATCCAGATTTGAAAAGGAATGCAGTAAGTTATAGAGATAACCATAAGCACAGAGATGCAGTGGAAATAATACTTCATTTCATTAATGTAAAATACTGAAATATGCTTACAAACAGAAATGGAAATAAACCAGCTAAGGAAATGGTAGCTTATCCCTGAGAAGAGATGTGGTGGCTACATGCCTTTGAACTGTGTTACAATGTGGTTCGAAGGCCTATTTATTGTTGAGAAACAATGGAAAACCCTTAACATCCCAAAACCTAACCCTAGAAGATGAAACGCCAAATTGTGGGCCCCATTTTAGGTAAGTTGGTACATCAACTTCTCGGGGTCGTAACTTTGGCACCCTGTCTTCATTTGAGATGTACAATAGCTCGTTAGAAATATCTATCTGAGCACTACAACTTTGGGAAGAGAAACATCGGTCCATGGACCCATGTTGTTCCCAGATTTCCCAAAAAAACGTCGTTTAGGGCCTCAAAACGACTCCACAAGTTCAGGACCCGAAAAACTGCTAAAAATAGTAAATTGTGCTACAATTACAGAAACTGAAAACCAGAAAGAGATAATTGTGGGGTTCCAAGTGGGATAGGTGGGTGGCCAC
This sequence comes from Pinus tabuliformis, assembly GCA_031772625.1. Taxonomy (NCBI): domain Eukaryota; kingdom Viridiplantae; phylum Streptophyta; class Pinopsida; order Pinales; family Pinaceae; genus Pinus; species Pinus tabuliformis. The sequence goes on from CM062816.1 coordinate 1,451,217,162, forward strand.
CAACATCCACCTATATCAATTTTATTATTAAGAAATATGGCAGAAAGAAGATCATGAATTTGAAGATGAAGATTTGTGGAAACATTCCATGAGGGAATGAATCTTTGAAGAGGAAACTGGAGAAGACGAGGTTTGAAAGCCTATTTTTTTTTAGAATAAATTTAATAGAAGTCAAAGAAAAATTGCAACAATAAAAAGTGAAGAAATATGGATCTTACAACAAGAAAGAGTAGTTGAGAATGAAGAAGTCTTGAGGGTGTAGAATTTGGAATAAACGAAAAATAAAATCGAGCTGACGTCAGATTTTTTTGGGTCATTGTAAGCCTAGATGAGTGGACATGTAGTATACATTTTTTGAAATGTTTTCAGTTGTAATTTAAGGGGAGTGTTGGAAGAAATAATCCCAACCACCACTTCTTGTCTACTAGTTGTCATAGTTAGTTGTGGTTCAACTTCAATTTGTTGAGTTTCATTTGAGTTTTACTCTAGCCATTTATTATCGTTTGTCTCCTATGTAATATATTTAACTGTTACTGAGTAATGTAAATATAGAAATCACTCCAATTATTTTTTATAAGTTTATTCTCATTTTTGTTTTTTGCCTCTTCAATATCATTAATTTATGATTTCAAACTTTTGCGATTAATATCTTATTTCAAATGGGTTTCGAGATCCATCATATTTAAGTATATTTTGACATCGATATTTCAAACCTTCAACTATCATTCATATTATGTTTTATCCTGAGGATGAACCACAATTGAAGTCTCAAGACATCGATCTCAAAATATTCTTAAATGTGATGGATCCAAAAACCTACATGAAACAATCCCATTAATATCAATACTCACTTAAATGAATCCAAAAGTATATCTTATCAATACATTTTCTTTCTAAATAAACTCTCTTAAAAGAAACATTCAAATTTGATGAATTCTTGTAGTGGAGTGCATAACTCTATTATAGAGTAATTTCCATGGAACATATGTGTCCATGCAAAATGTGAATGGAACATAAGGAAAACCACTTTTTATGTCCTTTACATATTTCATGGTACCACTCATAAGGTTATTTACCATTGCATGCATTTATCAAAGCGATTGAAGGAGGTTGAAACACATGAAAATTTACTTTACCAAGGTGTACTATAACCCACCCTTCATATTGATGTCGACCATTCTTCATTGACTTTTCCACATCACTACAACCTTATCATCATAAGTGTATCAGTTGAAAAGGGAATATGTTTGACCCAGAAAATGCCATGCTCTATCCACTACCTCCTCAACAATAATGACTTGCTGGCATTTCCATTTAAATCCATTTCAACCACTTGTACTACATTCTCATTTTTTCGTCTCACTACCTTCATCCACTACCACACTACTCATTTCTACAGATTTATGGAAGAGATGGCTTCCATTCTCCGCCACCCCAAACTTAGAAAACTTCAACAACTATTTGAGTCAATTATTTTCCCTCCACTCATTTCTTTAATGTTCGAAGTAACCATTCCTCTTTGGAAATAAGGTGTATAGTGTTAACAATTTCAATAGCTACTCGAGGGTATTCCTAATTAAGGTTTTGATTTGAAGGCAAAGACTCCTTCAATCTTATGAAATGTTTTTCTTCTATGATATGTGGTATCATCAATGAAGGATGCTCTAAACTAAACAAACAAGGAATGTAATATTGTGATCGGTGACATGTTTCCTCATTGTTATGTATATGCAAGATTGGGACTCTTGAGGGAGATTAAATATATTGGTCACATAGTTGAGTGTATATGGTGCTATTCAAGTCCACACTAATAATCTGATTGGCGTTAATTCCATTAAGTTGTAGAATCGTTTTTCACTACAATTTTGTCCATTGATTCTTATTAGATTATTATATTATCCACCTCAGGGGTGTCAAATAGGGCTATAACATTCACTCTAGGTCTCCACTTCCATCATTGAAGGAGATTTTTCTATTAATTTTCATTATTTAAAATGTTATTTGAATGCATAAATGGATTTGGCTTGTACAACACTGAGATTAACCTCAAACTTCCAATTCTAAGAAATCCCTATGAAATTTTAGATAAAAATTTTGAGATGAAAAAGATAAAAACATAGAAGAGTTAGATTACATGTTGACAAAAAATCCCTATAAAATTTTTAATGAAAATTTTGAAATGAAAATGACCAAAACATAGAGGAGTTAGATTACATGTTGAAAAAAAAAGTTTAATCCATTTATCTTATACCATTTTTATCGTAGCCAGATCGGAACTGGTGGAACATGCGAGTTTGACTGTTTCGACCCCCAAATCGGTTCAATAAGTGCGGAACTAAAAAATGATCATTCGTTGTTGAATTGAAAATTTTTCACTAAATTGTTCGATTTTGTATGGAACCAACCTATATTATACAATGCAAGCAAGGACCCTTCGAACAAAAATTGTTGAAAATAACAATATTTTGTGAGTGTGGCAACCTAATATTCAATACTAGAGGGTTATTAATGCTATATAATTAATAGTAATGCTAGATTTTAAAAGTGAAAGTGACATAAAGTGATTCTAACCTTTCTGAATTTCATATGGAGAATTTTATTTTTTTAATCTCACTAAAAATCCGTAAAACCCTATAAACTACAAACTATTTTAAATCTCACTAAAAATCTACAATATCAAAATTTACAAAATCCTATAGACTAAAACTTTTTAAAATTTGAGGAGATTGCAATTTCCATTAAATTTTCTGTTACCAAACCATATATATAGGTTAATGTTGGTTGGGTTGATTCTTAAATCCTTTATTATTATCCCTCGTAAAAATGTGTCTTTTAGTGTAACAAAATCTCTATTGGAACATAGTAAAAATATATTTTTTACTCAACGGAAATATCAATTTGATATGTTAAAACTTTTTTTTCATCTTTTGTTTTAGAGTGTGATGGTTTTGATGATTAAATTCCAATATATAAATGATATTATAACATGATTTGGAAAATTATCATCTGCAATATCTGTTTAATATATTTTTAATTCAAAAATATAATTCATTAAATATTAATTTGGTTATATGTATGTTTATTTACTATATAATTTAAAAATAAAAATAAAAATAAACATAAATATGTTTATTTTCTTTAAATATTTAAATAATTTTATTTATTTATTTATTATTAAAAATTAACATAAGCATAAACATACTTATTTATTTTTCTTAAATATTTAAATAGTTTTATTTATTTATTTATTTTTGGTGGGTCAATTTAGGCATAGGCATAATTTAGACATAGCCATTTAAGTTTATATATTTCCTTTTTTAAACAAGTTTTTTATCCAATTTTTTTTCTTGTTTCAATGTGATTGTTATAAATCGATTGGTTCACTTGACAGCATTAGTTTCTACTATTTCTAACGCGAACAATTAACGATTAATGGAAAAAGAGAAAAGAAGACAAGCAACATAGGGGTATGTTCAACCATTAGCCTTTGCACTTTGGTTGGCGAACTTAACAGTGGTATGTTCAGAAAGATCGTGGTTTCGTGGTATTCATGGAAACAATTGTCCAACATTTTCGAAGTGAAATTTCAGTTTCTATGATTCCAGACCGGTGCCTCATTTTCGTATGATATTTAATGTACCCAGCCCCACTGCGAAACAATTTTATTTAAATAAATGTAGTAGTCCAAAAATGAGTACCACTGGAATGTGGTCCATTGACATGAACTGTCTGAAAAACATTATACCATGGGCAGACATAGGTACGATACTGTCACGATAATTCATTATCAACTAATCGGTTTTAATACGAGGCAATTAAGCAGAGCCTCGCATTCATTAGAATTTCAACTCTGATGTAACATAAAGCTAGGAATTGAAATCGTTTGTGACATGTTCAAATTAGACTGACATGGTTGAATTTGTTTTCATAGCAAATTTGGCGGTAGCGTTTTTGAACTCTTGTCAACCATATCTCAACTTAAAAACGCATAAATCATGTTCACTGATTTTCCACGTACGTATTGCGAAGAAGGCGATGCAGCCGAACAATGAGATCTACCCATCTGGAATATTCTTCGCCTGTAATTCGGCACAGCTGATGATTTCCTGTGACCTCCTCGCTTGAATGGCGGTTGAGTTTAGATTCTCTCGGCCCCAGTGCCCAGTGATGACCATGTGACCACTTCAAGATTCCAGCCTATGACTTGGACAGGCAAGTCCCTGTAATTCTGTAATTCCAGGCACAATATTATTAAGGTACCTTTCCAAAAGCTCAGATTTTCTAATAATATTGGAAATCTATGGATATTCTACTATCGTGGCAAATTTTCAAACAAATCTGACATTGTCCCAAATATGGAAAATAGAAAATTATCGTTTCAGGATTTTAGTTCACGTGGTTGCATTAAAAAATACAAAACCATCGTTTTAAGATTTTAAATAACTAATGGAAAAATCTTTGAAAAAGAAACAACTATCATCAAAATCAAAATCATAGCCAGTGATGTCTTTTTAAATTGAACATGCGCAAATCGTTGGTTGTAAATTATTAATAGCAATATTTATATTATTGATGATAACATTTTGGCAAACAAATCTAATGAAATTTAATGTGAACATGGATCCATCACTACTGCGCATCACTACTGCGCACTGAAACATTTTGTCTTTGCCGGGAGAGACCTGAGCATTTGAACGACGTGAGTATTTAATAACCAACAAAATGTTTAATATTTATTTATTAGTTGAAGCATCGTAATACTCAAATTTTTAGACTTATTGGAGAGCAGGTTTGGAATATGACTGTTTAAATATACTAAATTTAATCAGTCGTCATAAATTGAGTGTAAATATGTAAATTCAAACGGTTGATTTTGGATAAAACAATCTCCTATCTAGTAAAGGATGATATTGTTTCCACACGAGAACGCTTGTAATAACCTTTTATTTTTTCACTTAGATATTAATAACAAAGCTCTCTATAATAATTTGTTTCTTATAATTCATTGCCACAGCAAATATGAAATTCCTAACCCGCTAGCGAGATCACGGAAAGGAAGCGCTAATTTCATATTTCATGCGATGCGATCCAAATATTAAGCCAACGGCTATCTCTGACTCAAGAATTTGTTGTCCTATCAGGATGCAACTATCTATATATATATATGTAGTATGTCAAATACAAAACCATAATCATGTAGTGGACGTGGACGGTTACTTCATGTTTTGGTTTTCTTTTTTAATTAAGATTAGTTTAGAATGGGTAGTTTCAATGTTGGGTTGAAAAGTTATTTTGGTTGGAATTAGGTTAAGTTGTTTTGGTTGGAATTAGTAGCTTTCATTCTCAATAATCAATGACCTAATACAAACTAAACAGCACCCAAACTAATTGCATTCTCAATAATCAATGACCTGGTACAAACTAAACAGCACCCAAACCGATTGCATGAAGTAAGTTTATATATTTATATATTTATTTAAGTATTGTTTAATTTATTATTTATTTAATTTATATAATTTGCATGGTTAACAAAGTGGAGGTGGTAAACACTTAATAAATTTTGAAACCAAAAAATAGTTTGGAAACTTTGATTTTATTGGTTGTATTTTTGAATTAATAAGTCTAATCCTCCATAAATTTGTATTTTTCTTAAAATAGAAATTTTGAAAATACTAGATCACCTTTAATTACACCCATATGAGTGTTTAGTATTTTGGAATAGGGCTTCTATAATTTTAATTTAATTGTCAGTAGTTATTAGGTGAATGGTAGAGATTTAACACCATGAAATATTTTAGAATCTTATTGCTAGTATCTTCAAAGTAATTATACCCTTTTTACCCCTTTAGTTATTGATTAATTAAAAAAAATGTCATTATGATTTTTTGGTCATATCATATTGATAAGGCATGGTATTGCAACAAAGAATCTTCCTAGTAAAGTGAGGGAAATCTTCATGGATAAGATTCTTGTTGCATATATATATATATATATATATATATATATATATATATATATATATATATATGAATAATCATATAATTTAAAATAAAGTTATAATTTAGTTAGTTTTTATGATTTTTTTTTGTAAGCTTACTAGTACATTTCTATTAATTTTCGGAAATAAAGCAGGTTACATCCATATGTATGAAAATTAAGTGGCCTCAACCTGCGTAATGGGAAACCAGCTTTGTTGGCCACCTAACTGCAAAAAATGTCATCTATAAGAAAAAGATAATAAGTCTGTCTAGCCATGCTATATATACTTGATAGTCTTTATACTTCCTATTCTCTAAATAAAGATAAACATAACTGATAATAAGTCTAAAACTATAGGACTGTAGCATTCAAAATGAAAAACATGGGTGCACTATCCCTGTTCATCATCAACAAAACCCACCAGGGCGGGGTCCTTCATAGTAGAACGAGGCAACTCCAAGTGGGGTATGCAAGGGATGTTGTAATTGGAACTGATTTTTTTGTAGTTCTTTGGTGAAATATGAATGCCCCGAAGGAGCTGCATGCATGCCCAAAGAAAACTATTCTAGAGCTTTCATCAGAATGCTCTTCATCATCCATAATAGGCACATTGTCTACTTGTATTAATTTACTCTTCCACGAGTATGGCCTGGATCCGGGGCTACTGCTTGCCACTCATCCATGTGCAAATCAAAGTCTTCCATGATCTCCAGGATTTCTTCTTCCCACTCTGTGATAAGCTACCTAACAGGGTTGGGGTTGCTATCATGGTAAGCTTGGGATGCTTCATGAATTATACACGAGGCTAGCTTGCTCCCTCGTCCCGTCCCAATTGCCCAACTAGAAGCACTGGGTTGTCGTTGTTCTTTGTTCCCTTCGCTCGAGCCATTCCAATGTCATTAACTGTCAATTGCTTTTCTCTTTCCCTCACCCCCAGATTTTCATCAGCCCAGGGTTGCAGTTTAGGTGTTCGACGCTACGAGAGGTCACGCTCACACTACAGACCTGCCTCAAATTCAAACGACACTGCCGAGTAAGGAACCCACTCCACTCACTAGGAGTAATTGTATGCCAACACAAGATTATAGTGCCACTATTTTTACATGCCTTCCTCTGCGCATTCAAGAGCCTGAACGAACTGGTGATAACAACTATTACGAGGCCATCAATAGTATAGCAACAATTTCCGACAATAATTGACTTAATCAACGAAACATACTAACAAGAATTGAAAAGGGATTCGAGTCGGCCATAATATTGAGTCCATATCTCATTCAACCCCTTAATAAATGACCCCATATATAATACCAAGGCTGTGGGAATCGAGACCCTTTTTTCCATAATTGGCCTCAATTACTTGGCGTCAATCCAAACCCACCACCGATACCTGAGATGAATTACATCTAAAAAAAGGTTCCCGACCCAAAAAAATCGAGTCCAGAAGACTAGACTGACCCATAAACTAACCAACAAGGCTTCTCTACCTTCGCCCGTCTACCACGAAAGGGTACATCTAGAATTCCTTGAACCCATGGCTCTCTCTACGCCAACGCAATTTGGATTCCCCCCATTTCTCCACAAACCCCTTGTCAAATATTCCAAACTCGTGGGAGGGGGATTTCCACATACCCTACTCTCTACCCTCCCAACCTTGCATGTAACCATAAGAGATAAGCAAATCCCAAACCCTACTGACATTGGGACAAGCAGAACTATGTACACAAACCTAACATGGAACCCAACTAGGTCATGCCTCTGGCCCTTCCAAAACCATCACCCCATAGCCCAAACACATTCAATTCTCATCCCAAGGTTGAATACACTCCTCCACTCTAACTAAAATTGCAGGTTAAGGCTGATAACATACTAGGAATAGCTACCAGTTACTGAGGATGTCGGATGTCTCTGTTTGTACTGAATTCCCCTTGCAGACTAGTTCCATAGGATCATGTGCACCCACATTACTCTCCTCAATAATCCAAACAAAGTAATTACCTCAAAAACTATCCTTAACACTCTACCACCCTCATGCATTAAACCTCACATGCTTTCTGCCACTGCTCCAAGTGATGGTTGGATGCGAAGGTTGGTCGTGACACTCTTAATGAGCCACATCAATCTCAGCCCCATACAAGCCCACTAGAGTTGGCTCACATCCTGATTAGGGATAGCGATTCATTCTCACCTCCTGTTGTTGATTGTCTTTTTCATCTTTCTCTAGGATACCTTGGAGTGAAACGAGATAATTCTCCAGAGATTTTGGTGGCCATGCCATTTCTATCATACTTCCTGGATGGGCACAACCCCAGTTTTCGAGGAAATCAACAGCTTTATTTCCTTCACGTCTAACATGAGTGGTTATTAGGTAGTCAAATGAGGGAAGGATTTATCCATCCTCCTACACTAAATGAGCTATGCGCCAACTATGACTCAGTTTTTTCCCAATGGGAGCCCTGAATTAGCTTCTTAATTGTGTCCACCACCAGTTGTGAATCCCCTTCTATCACTTGTCTTTTGAACCCTATTTTTTGACTTAAAAGTAGGCCCTGTTTCACATTAGTGAAATATGTGTCATTGTCATTGGCATACCCACAATTTTCTATGAAGATTAGTTTGGTTTTTATTTTATAGTCCCTAAATAGGCCACCAAAACCAACATTTCCTGGGTTTCCTTTCGAAGCCTCATCAAAGCTTAATTTAATAAAACCTTACAGGGGGCTCATGAAGCGGAGTGGTGATGATGTGCGGGAATTCAAGACTTTCCATGAGCCTTGTGATATCATGCTTGCTGATAAATTCAACATTTTCAGAATTCTTACTTCTATTGTAGCAGCTTGCCAGTCATCTGGGTGTCATTTCTCCGATAGGATAATCTCTATTACATTCTATATGATCCCTTCCCATATTATCTCCTTAGAGTGCTTTCTATATTTGAATATTACGTTGTTTCTCTCCTTCCATATGGCCCATATTAGAAACCCTAGGGCTAAATTCCATGCTCTATTTACGACAAGGCTCGAGAAGATCCCTTGACACCATCAGGTTATAGTTCCTTTGGTGCTGAGGGGGTCTCTGTCTAAATGGGCAAACATATTCCCATGTTGGTTCTATTTTTGGATTCCAAAAGGGAGGGTGTTCAATAAATGTTCCAGATTTTTGTTGTGTTGGCCACAAAGAACGCACCAGGAGGGGCCCTACTAACCTCATTTCTGAAGTTGGTCCCATGTGAGGATTCTCCCATGACATACTAGCCATAGGAACTACACAAAGTTTGGCCAGAATTTGCTTGTCCAAATCTTCCATTGAGGGCACTAGTGGTTTTAGGTTTCCTCCACTCTAAGCTTATAAGATTCCTTAATGTTTAAGCTGCTTTTAGTAATGTATCCCCATCATAGAATGTCTTCCCACTCTTGGTACATTATTTTCCTTGATTGGATTTCATGATCCATGGTTTTCCATTTCTCTGAGGTTGCGGGGTTTGGCCAGTCCCCTATTGCCTTCCATTGACGTTTTCCATAACTGTTCCACCATATAGTAATTTATGTTGGTTGTATACAAGAAGATATCTCCAAGATCTTGTCAGCTTAATAGTTTTTATCTTTGCTGCCAAGAGTCGCACCAAAAGAAGGTTGTGCATCCATTCTAATTTCGCAGAAGAAGTGTTGATTAATTAGGTCCATGTTATTTGCGGCCAAGTTCTAGATGGATGATCCTTGAGGAGGATCCTTATATCTAGGGATATATTCAGGTTGAATCGACATTCCATATTTTCTGGTCCATATTATTTTCCATAAGTCAGGGCCACCTTTTATCCATGTCCACCATAACTTAGCTCCCATAACTTGGTTTAATATGTATGGGTGTCTAAGGCTCAGGCCTCTAGCCAACTTAGGGAGGGTTAATGTGTTCCAAGATACTAGGGCCCATTTCCTTACTTTCTAAGCCCCTTGCCATAAACATTTCCTAAAAATATCAACAATGGCAAAACATGAGGTTTTAGGGGTTGTGATACCATATAGATGGTAGATTGGGATAGATTTAATGACAAATTTTAGCAACACAGTTCTACCCACCAAGTTGAGAGCACAAAATTCCCATCCACTCAACTTCAATTGGAATTTGGCATGGAGGTCCTACTAGTAGGAGGTTTTGAGGGAATTAAATGCTAGAGGCATACCCAGATATTTCATAGGCATAGTGCCTATGCCAAACCCCATCAGGCGGGCCAAAGGAGATTGAGTATCTCTAGTGGTATCACAAAAGAAAATGTTTGGTTTCTCATTGTTAATAAGTGTGCCCAAGCCCATCATAAACTCATGTAGAATTTCCTTGATCTTTCAGGTTTCCCTTAAAGAAACCTAGTACAAAAGCATGATGTCATCCAAAAATTGTTTATGGGTGATGCATAAGTCAGAGCTCCAAGGACTAAGACCCCTTAGGTGGGAGGAGCGGACCGTTGCTTTCAAGAATCTTCTCAATCTCTCAGAAGCTTAGATGAAAAGGAATGGAGAGATCTGGTTCCCTTGATGAAGGCCTCGAGTAGGATTAAAAGTTTTGGATGGGGAGTCATTGATCATAATGGAACACACCGGGGTTTACACCAGATATAAAATCCAGTTTACTCAACGCTGCTCGAAAACAAAGGACGTCGAAACCCTTATCATTTAGGACCAACTCAGACAATCATACACTTTGGAAAGGTCAAGTTTAATCATCATACCAAGATATTTGAGATGATTTAAGGAGTGAACCATTTCTTGAGAGGTAATGACACCATCTAGGATTTGACAGCCTTCCATAAAGCTTGATTTCTCTGGAGAAATCAAGGTTGAAAGGAGAGGTTTCAAGCATTTGACAATGATAGTAGAGATTATTTTATAGATAAAATGACATAACACAATCGGTCTAAACCCATGGGGGTCTTCTGATTTGGCTGATTTAGAAATTAAAGCAATGAATGTAGAATTGAGACTTGAACATACCTTCTAATTTCTCTCTGATACCTCCATCACTTCTAGAATATCATTACCAATAAATTTCCATGTAGTTTGATAGAATTCCGTCGTGAACCCATCTTGTCCTAGATATTTATTCTTTCCCCTTCCTTTGACAACCTATTCTATTTTCACCAGCATCAGTGCCTGCATCAGGGCCATGTTATGTTCTCGGGAGACTAACTGAGGGATGTGTCATGTGACTCGTGCTATGGAATTCGATCTTTCTTGGTCGGGTTTTGAAAGCAGGTTCTGGAAATGATTTACCATCGGCTCTTCCATCTCTTCATGGTGTACTAGTTGATTCTTCACCTCGTCCTTTAGTGAGAATATGCAGTTATGTTTTCTATGCTAGATCATTGCCTTATGGAAAAACCATGTATTGCATTCTCCGTCCCGAATCCATTAGACGCGATATTTTTTTTCCATAGGACTTTTGTTGGCATTATGATATAGGTGTTGTCCTTGATGAAAACTCACTCACAGGATAGTTCAGATTTTATAAAAGACAACTCACAGTGAAACAGGTCAATTCAGAGGTAACAGGGCATTGGTACAGAAGATCAAGAAGTTTGAAAAAAGGAATACAGATCAACATCAAGAAGTTGAAGAAAATGGATGTTCTAAGTCAATATAAGGTGTATACGCATGTTAACCTTATCCAAGCAGTGCATACATGTTGGTTCATAGAACAAAAAGAGCGTATGCGTATACATGCACTTTCACAAGAGGAAAAGCATGTATGGGTTGGAAAAACAAGGAAATTTAGGATTAAATAATACCTAGGGTCAATACCATGGCATTAGCCCACAATATTGAGCGGAGTAATGGTTATTTGATTTCATCCAAGAATACCGTAGGCTCTAAGTGTTTTTTTGGTCCGAGGTATTAAGGAAGGCCAAAAATATATAAGGAGGAGAAGATCAAAGGGCTTGGTGTGCAACTGAAAGGGTTTCTCATGAAGACTTCTATATGAAGTATATTTAAGTTTTAGGGGCTATGTTTGCGATATGATCTGAAATATTTTGAGCACCTTGAATTCAATGTTGGATCAGGATCATGAAACCTAAAATGACTTATCATTGAATCATCTGATATTGGTTGGGCTAGATATGATTGCGTACACCTATTTTATTCTATAAATGTCATGATCTGGGTATGTCTAAAGTCTGGAATAAAAACAAATATCTGAATTAATATTTGTAGATCTATACACTGGTTCACGTCGATAAAGGCGCGTATACACATAGGTTCGAGTCTTCCAAGTAGCGTATGAAAAAGAAAAGCGTATTATTCAAAAATGACTAATCTATCAGATCAATGTTGTTGTTTTACTCCTATCTGTCAATAAAGTCTTCCTAGATCTAAAAGTAAAACTAAATGCATAAGGAATTTGTGTCTGGTTGATTGATTGATTAAGTGTGAAGGGTTATCTCTGCTACTCACTGTCCAAATCTCTATAAATTATGAGTAAATGTCTATAATATTACTGGTGGGTACAAATGCGATTCAAAAGTTTTTATGATTCAGTAGTTTTGAAGGTATATGCAGGTTTTGTTAAAGGAGGTAGCATATACATGCGGGTTGGGTTCAGTAAAGTAGGCTATACTTTATGATGTATGATTTTTGAGGTTGCAGCTAGTTCTGAATGATGATGCAAGTTTCTAGGTTCAACACAGTGTTCTAATGACAATGATCTGACTATTCAGATTAACTAATTGTTGGTTGATGTAGTTTAAAGGTTTTGATGGGTCCAATGTGAAAATTTGATGAAATGAGGCCTTCATATTATATTGTTGTGTACCAAGAGAATCCAGTCTGAAAATTAATGAAACATGGTCCCTGGAGTAAGAGAGAAGGTCGTAGCCTTCTGTAGGTTGGCGTCTATGTACTAGTAATCACATCGGCTAGTGCAAGGGCTATGGGGTTGTAGCTCCCTTCTAGTAGAAGCTAGAAAATGAGATAAGGTTGTAGCCTTCTACAGGTGGGTTCCTGCTTACTGATATGAGTCTGCACCAACAGAATATTGTAAAAATATTTTCTTTATATTAAAATAAGACTGTATAGATGATAGCAGTAGGTGGTTTTTCTCTCGCGTTGGGTTTCCAAATTAAATCTTCGTGTTCATGTGTGTTTCCTATGTGTGATGGTTTATTATGTCATTACTGCACATAGTTACTGTATAATAGGTTGCTGATGCAATGGTTAAATATCTACACATGATAAATTGACTAAATCATAAGTTCTCTGGGTATAAGTTGGTTTCTCTAATCACAGTAGCGTGTACATGCAAGTTCACTTCACTAAAGTAGCGTATATAAATATGTTTGGTAAATAAAATATTATTGAACTATAAATACTAATTCAGCCCCCCTCTCAATATTATTTCCAACAATTGGTATCAGAGCAAGTCCTTCAGAAGAAGCTTGATTGCTTGAAGGAGGATCTTTCAAGATGAACAATCATGAAGGCATGGGATCTATCAAATCACCAATCTTCAATGGGAACAACTTGGTATATTGGAAAATAAGAACCAGAGACTATCTTCAATCGCATGGAGCTGATGTTTGGGAAATTGTTGAAGGAGGATATTGATTTCCAGCAGTAATACCTAAAGGTTCAGCAGGTAAGAAGTTATATGAAACAAATGCCAAAGAAGTCAATACTTTATTGGGAAGTCTCTTAGAATCATAATTTGTCAAAGTCATGCAACTCAAGATAGCCAAAGAGATATGGGATAAAATAATTCAGAGATACAAAGGAGACTCCCAAGTAAAACATGCTAAGCTTCAAACTCTGAGAATTTAGTATGAAACTCTTAAGATGCATAGTGATGAGAGTATTGCTAGTTATTTTTTACTTGTAGATCAGATTGTTAATTGTATGAAGAATCTGGGTGAAGAGATAAAGGAAGCTACTTTAGTAGAGAAAATTTTGAGATCTTTGTCTACTAAATTTGAGTCAAAAGTATCTGCCATAGAAGAAAAATAGGATCTTTAATATATTACTATGGTTCAACTCCATGGAATTCTAACTGCGTTTGAAATGTCGAAAGGAGGATGGTTAGATATGAGAGAAGCTGCTTTTAAAGCTTCATCAAAGGGAAAAGAAAAGGAAGGGCACAATGAAATAGGATACATATCAGAAGAAGAAGATGAGGTAAATTTTGTCAAGAAGCTTCAACAGGGTTCGAGAAGATTCAAAGGTAAGCTACTATTGAAATGATTTTTTGATGGTAGCATCGGCCATTATGCTGCCAGATGTCCTCATAAAGATAAATATGAAAAGGGAAAGGAATATGAAAAAGGAAATAGAAAACAAGTAGTTGATAGAAGGAGTTGCTATACTCATGAATATAGTGATGGTTTATCTAATAGTGATGAAGATGAAACTGAAAAAGATTACAAACTACACATCTCTTATGAAAATGATGATTTTTTGGATGCCTTAGAAGAGGAAGACTTTCTTGAAGAAATCACAAAACTCAAATTTGTTTAGAAGAAAAGAATATGATCATAGATACATTGACACATCAACTCATTAAAAGAGAGAAGCACAATGAAAAAATAGAATGTGAAGTTGCGGGTATAAGAAAAGAACTTGAGAAGATAAAATATCTTAATCTTAGATTTTCTAAAGGATCAGAAACTTTAAATGAAATCATCAAAGTTCAGCTTTCTCCTCTTATAAAGACAGGTCTTGGATATACTGAAGAATCATCTCAATGTCAAAAGTCATCAGCTTCCACCAGAAGCTATCTTGATGCAGCAAAGACCATTAAATAGTATGTCAATCGTCAGCAAAAGCATAAAAGTATTCATGAGGTAAATCATGCAGAATTTACTCCAAGGATGAACATCAATAGAAGCATCAACCAATAGGTAAACAATCCCAAAATATTCTATGATCACATAAACTGATTTAATAGACAATTTTTTTCATGCCATAACTTTGGGCATAAGGCTACTCAATGTGTTTCTTTCAAAACCATCATGACTAGAGAAGCATGAAAACAGAGAGTAACAGGAATAAAGAAAAGTTCCAATAATAACTTTTCTCCCCTTGAGGATGAAATTGAATGTTGATTTTGTAATAACTTTGTTCATGAAGAATCTGAATGCAGGAGAAAATTTCGGCCAACACTTCGAAAGGACCAAACATCATCAAACTCCAAGATATAGAGAAAGAAGGAATTTCAATCAGAAATATGTGGCATAGCTTTTTTTTCGCAGAAGGACAAGAGAATCAGTGGTAAATCGACAGCGGATGCTTGAAACACATGACAGGTGATAAAGAGAAAATTCATTCATATAATTCTTTATAAAAGGAAAAGAATGTGTCCTTTGGAAATGACACACAAATTGTCATTAAAGTTAAAGGTTCTGCTTATTTGAAAGGAAAGGTTAAATATGGAAATGTCATGCGTGTAGATGGTTTAAAGCATAACTTGTTAAGTGTCAGTCAAATGTGTGATCAAGGAAATGAAGTCCTCTTTCGATCAAACATATGTGTGGTTCGTGAGCTTGATACAAGAAAGATAGTTATCAAAGGTACAAGAACTCCAAACAATTTGTACATACTCAAAGGAGGACAAAAACAATGCTATCTAAGAAAAATAGATGAAAATTGGTTATCGCATAGAAGATTGGGGCATAGAAGATTTTCTCAAATAAGAAAATCATGCACGCTCAAGGCGGTCCATGATCCTCCAGGTATCAAAATTCTAGAAAATACCTAATGCAAACCATGTCAAGTCATTAAGTAAACCAAAGTTCATTTAATTGAAAAAGAAGGATCAATAGTAAGCCTCTTGAACTCATCCATACTGATTTATGTGGACCAACAAGGAAAAAGTCACCTCGTGGAGAAGAATACTTTATTTTATTCATTGATTATTTTTTTAGAATGTGTTGGATAGGTCTACTAAGGCATAAAGATGAATCATTTCAAAATTTTAAAGTCTTCAAAGCTTTAGTTGAAAATGAATCATATCAAAATATGAAATGTCTTAGATCTGATCAAGGGGGAGAATTCATATCAGATGAATTCTTTGATTTTTGTGAACAACATGGAATGAAAAGTTGGTTATTAGTCACCAAAAATCCTCAACAAAACGACGTAGTGGAAAGAATGAATAGATAAATTCAACAAATGGCTCAAGCTATGCTTGATGAATCTAGAACTCTTGCAACCTTCTTGGGTAAAGCTGGATTTTCTTCAGTGACTATTCTCAACAAAGCGAATGTTTGGGTAAATAGAAAGAAAACTCCATATGAACTTTGCTATGGTAAGCCTCCTACTGTAAAACACTTTAGAGTTTTTAGAAGTAAATGTTTCATCAAAGGACTGATGAAAAACTTGGAATGTTTGAACCCAGAGCAGATGAAGAAATTCTTCTTGGTTATTCATCTAGAATTAAAGGATACAAATGTTTTAATAAAAGACTTCAGAAAATTGTTGAATGCATTGCTATTGTAATGGATGAAGCATGTAGAAATCTTGAACAAATGAAATCAATAGAGGAATATGACAATGAGGAAGATGGTGAATGCTTTCCTGTATCATATCAAAATGATATAGATGAAGAAACCAATGAAGCACCAGAAGAAGATACAACGGACATGGAAAATAGTCCATTGAGGTATGTTCAAAAGAATCATCAAGAATTTCAAATTCTAGGAGAAAAAGAGTCTAGAGTACAGACAAGAAGAACTCTCACAAGGACCTCAAGCTATATAGCATTACTATCCTCCATAGAACGAGAAAATGTAAATGAATCTAGCAAAGATTAATGTTGGGTTAAGGCCATGGATGAAGAACTTGACCAAATTGAAAAGAATGATACTTGGGAATTAGTTCCTAGACCTCATGATAAAAATGTTATAGGAACAAAATGGATATTTAAGAATAAATTGAACGAAAATGGAGAGGTTATTAGAAACAAGGCAAGACATGTTTGTAAAGGGTATGCTGAACAAGAAGGTATTGAATTTGAAGAAAATATTTCACCTATTGCTAGACTTGAAGCCATAAGAATGTTTCTTGCTCATTCTAGCTTTTGAAAATTCAAAGTATATCAAATGGATGTAAGATCAACTTTTCTAAATGGAGATTTAGAAGAAGATGTTTATATTGAGAAACCAAAAGGATTCATTCTAAGAACTGATGCAAAAATTGTATGCAAGCTCAAAAAGACTCTTTATGGACTGAAACAAGCTCCAAGAGCTTTGTATTATTACCTTGACAAATATCTACAACGACAAGGGTTCACAAAAGGTTCTGCATACAACAACTGATATGCAAAGATTGAAAATGATAAAATGCTAATTATTGTTGTTTATGCTGATGATATCATCTTTGGTAGCAATGAAGAATCTATGAGTTATAACTTTGCCTCGGTTATGCAGCAAGAATTTGAAATGTCCTTACTTGGTGAACTTACTTATTTTCTTGGTATTCAAGGACAACAAACAAAAGATGGTATTTTCATTTCACAAACTAAATATCTCAAGCAGATTATAAAGAAGTATGGAATGGAAGATTCTAAACCAGTTTGTACTCCAATGGTAACAGGATGCAGTCTCAGTTCTAACGATGAATCACTTGCATTGAACCAACCAGCATATAGATCTATGATTAGAAGTTTGCTTTATCTAACAGGTACCATACCTGATATCATGTATGTAGTAGGAATTGTTGGAAGGTTCCAAGCAAATCCAAAGGAATCACATCTTCAGGCAATAAAAATAATATTCAAATATCTTCAAGGAACTAAATACATTGGTCTATGGTATCCTAAAGATACAGATCTTACTCTTCATGCATATAGAGATGCAGATTGGGCAGGAAATGTTGATGATCGAAAAAGGACTAGTGGAGGTGCATTCTATATGGGATCACAGTTACTGTCTTGGTTCAGCAAGAAACAAATTTTTATGTCCTTATCTACAGCTGAAGAAGAATATGTGGCTGCTGCATCTTGCTGCACACAACTACTTTGGATGATGAAAACATTTCAAGACATTCAAATCACATGTACTCCACACATCTCCATTCTATGTGATAGTACACGTGCCATCAATATTTCGAAAAATCCATTCATGTACCCCAAGACCAAGCACATACCCATTAAGTACCATTTTCTACGAGAAAAAGTGCTTGAAAAAAAGGTTAAATTGGAGTATGTTCCCTCCAAAGAACAAGTTGGTGATATATTCACCAAACTACTTCCCAGAGAAACATTTGAATATCTCATAAAAAAGCTGGTAGTAGTTGCTGCATCATCCTACTGTTAAATCCAGTTTTTTAGAGGAAGGTTCATATACATGGGTTTCATGAAGGATAATCACGTATATACGATGTTTTTATGGCTGCGGAAGCATATATGTTTTTCTGATAGAAAAAGGGTGGCTCAGACTTTGATATGGGTGCTCAGTCTGATATTGATGATTATAGTCTCCCAATATGCTTTGTTCATTTTTTTTTTATTTGATTGATGAAGATGCCTTGATGAATGATTTCTTGACAATTCATAGGGAGCACAGGTTCAGGGGGAGCATTAGCCTTCACAAACATTCTACATTGTTGGCATTATCGTTGCTAATTTCAACTTTGTTTTTAGATATTCATATCAATTGATGCATAGGTCATATATAATATCTAGGGTGTAATATGTCTCTATCTGTCATAGTCTATTTTTGAATGAGTCCTATTGGATATCTGATGTAATTTTGTATCCCCACTATGCATGGGAAGGATGATGTAATAATTCCTATATTTCAGTCATGTATAAATAATTGGTATATCCCCAATTGGTTGGGTGGATGAGTTAAATTTGATGTATCCCACTTGATTGGAAGATTGATGTATGTATGATTCATTGGTCTTGGGGAGGTCATACTCACTTAGTTGAGTTATAGAGTCATGTTATTCTTTTGAAACATATCTATGCAGATTTTTCATGTACTCAGGGGGAGCATGGACAACATAATGTATATCAAAGGGGGAGAGTATTTTGGTGTTGCTTGTTATCTCTAACAATTTATATAGCTTGCAGTAATCAACACCAACATGGTTTCCATCATGTCTAAAGGGGGAGATTGTTGGCATTATGATATATGCGTTTTCCTTGATGGAAACTCACTGACATGAAATTTCAGATTTGATAAAAGATAATTCACAGTGGAACATGTCAATTCGGAGGTAACATGACATTGGTATAGAAGATCAAGAAGTTGGAACAAAGGAATACATATCAACATCAAGAAGTTGAAGAAAAATGATTCTCTAGGTCAGTTTAAGGTGTATACGCAGGTTGACCTTATCCAAGCAGCGTATACACCCTGATTCACAAAACAGAAAAGAGTGTATACGTATACATGATCTTTCACAAGAGGAAAAGCGCATATGGTTTGGAAAATCAAGGAAATTTAGGATTAAAGAATACTTACGGTTAATACCATGGTATTAGACCACAATATTGATTGGACTAATGGTTATTTGATCTCATTTAAGAATACCATAGGCTCTAAGTGTTTTCTTGGTCCGAGGTATTGAGGAAGGCAAAAAATATATGAGGAGAAGATCAAAGGGCATAGTGTGCAAGTGAAAGGGTGTCTCAGGAATACTTCTATCTGAAGTATATTTTATGTTGCAGGGGTTATGTTTGTCATATCATCTGAAATATTTTGAGCACCTTGAATTCAATGTTGGATCAGGACCATGAAACCTGAAATGACTTATCATGGAATGATATGATATTGGTTGGGCTAGATCTGATTACGTACACCTGTTCTATTCTTTAAATGTCATGATTTGGGCATTTCTAAAGTCTGGAATAGAAGCAAAGATGTGAATTAATATTTGCAGATCTATACGCTAGTTCGCCTTGGTAAAGGCGCCTATACATGTAGGTTTGAATCTTCCAAGTAGCATATGCAAAAGAAAAGCCTATTATTCAGAAATGATTGATCTATCTGATCAATGTTGTTGTTTTACTATTGTCTGTCAATGAAGTCTTCTTAGATTTGGAAGTAAAACTGAATGCATAAGGAGTTTATATCTGGTTGATTGATTGATTAAGTGTGAAGGGTTATCTTTGCTATTGACTGTCCAAATATCTATAAATTGTGAGTAAATGTTCAAAATATTACTGATGTGTACAAATGTCATTCAAAAGTTTTTATGATTCAGTAGTTTTGAAGGTATATGCAGGTTTTGTTAGAGGAAGTAGCATATACACGCAGGTTGGGTTCAGTAAAGTAGAGTATACATTCGGATCTATGATTTTTGAGGTTCTAGTTGGCTATGAATGATGATGCAGGTTTCTGTGTTTAGCACAGTGTTATGATGATAGTGATCTGACTGTTTAGATTAACTGATTGTTGGTTGATGCCGTTTGAAAGTTTTGATGGGTCCAGTATGAAAATTTCATGAATCAACACCTTCATATTGTATGGTTGTGTACCAGGAGAATCCAGTCTGAAAAATAATGAAACATGGTCCTTGGAGGAAGAGAGAAGGTCGTAGCCTTCTCTAGTCTGACACCTACGTACTAGTAATCACATCGGCTAGTGCAAGAGCTAGGGGGTTGTAGCTCCCTTCTAGTAGAAGTTGGAAAATGAGAGAAGGTTATAGCCTTCTGCAGGTGGGTGCCTGCATACTAGTATGAGTATGCACTAGTACAATATTGTAAACAAATTTTCCTTATATTAAAAGAAGACAGAGATGACAACAATAGGTGGTTTTTCTCCTGCATTGGGTTTCCACCTTAAATCTTGGTGTTCATGTGTGTTTCTTATGTGTCATGGTTTATTATGTCATTAATGCACATAGTTACTGTATAATAAGTCACTGATGCATTGATTAAAGATCTACACTTGATAAATCAACTAAATCGTAAGTTCTCTGGGTATATGCTGGTTTCTTTAATCACAATAGTGTGTACATGCAAGTTCACTTCACTAAAGTAGTGTATATAAATCTATTTCGGAAATGAAATATTATTGAGCTATAAATACTGATTCAACCCACCTCTCAGTATTATTTCCACAATTTATTCTTGCTTCCATCTTTCTTCTAACTACTTCAGCAACCGACCTTCAGTCTCTACTAGACTTTTTGATCTTCATTCTAATATAATTATTTGTTTCACGTCTTTCATGCTCTCTTCTAGTTTCTTCTATTCTTTCTGAATGTTCTCAAACTCTTCCTGGTTCCATTTCTGGATTTGGGTTTTGATGTCTTTTAGCTTGAGTTGAAAGGTGTGCATGTGATTGTGTCCTTGCAGCTCAATTCCATTCCACCAACCCTCCAATTTTTGCATAAATAGTCGGTCCCATAACCAGTAGGTTTCAAAGCAAAAGGGTCGGTTTTTTTCCCTACCTTTAGGTCTAGCTCCATCCTAATCTGCTAATGATCTAATCCCATGCCTAGCAAGATAGATGCTTCTAAAAAGATGTCGCAACTTATGATGTGTTCAGACACCAGGAACCAGTCCAATCTTGATGCAACTTGTTGCGCTCCTCTCCTCCTATTGTTCCAAGTGAAAAAGCCATTAATTGTGAGTATATCTACTAGATGCAGTCCCTCTATTATGTCTTGAAATGCCTCTATATCTTCATCCATCCTTTAGATTCCTCTTTTCCTTTCCTTGAGAAAGGTGATAACATTAAAATCCCCTCCTAAAAACCATAAATCCTCCTCATCTAATCTTTTTAGTTTTCCTAAATTTTTTAGGAAAACCTCTTTTTCTCCTGAAATGTGAGGCCCATAAACCCCTGTTAGTATAACCCAATCTCTGGATCCAATTCTGCCAAAACTTTCCTGATACTGTTCTTGGAAAGCTCACCCATTCTTCAAATATCACCTCCATCAGGTTCCATATGATATCCAATCCACCCAGGCTCCCATTGGAGTCCCCAACCACCACTTTGTATTGCAATTTCGTACTTTTCACAATTTCTTTCAGTCTACTTTATGAATTTTTGTTTCTTGAATGACCATTATACTTAGATGAACCTTAAGAATCCTATATTTCAAGTATCTTTTCTTGTCCCTACTTTTGAGGCCTCGAACATTCCAAGATGTAATAATCATTGGGAAGGTATTTTTGAGGTGGTGGAAACTCGTTGATAACAGTACCACCCTTTCAGAATTTACCAACATATCTCCCACCATTTGAGTAGATTCTTGTAAGTTTTTGTGACCTCGTTTCTTTCCTCCTTTCCGTGCTATGGTTAGTTCTGTTATGTCCCCTGTCCTGGTTGTGAACACAAATAATCCAACAAATATGGAGTTAAGGGGGCTTGCTTGGCTTTAATACATTGGAAAGTTTCTCGATATGGGTGTTTCTGTTCTTCAGGAATGAATCTCTCATCTAAATGTTTCCATTCATTCAATAAAATTCTCATCACTTCTTCCTTTGTACTCAATTCTTATTTCGGTTCATTTACATCCATATTTTATTGCTCCTCTTTCATTATTGGGGCTCCCTTCTCTTGGGGTTCCTCTTCCACTTTCTTTTTATGTTTCTATATACCTTTTGACTATTTCTGATAGTTATCAGGGTTTACCAAGCCCCTGGATTCATTAAAACTCTCATATTCCTCCTCTTTGAATACCTCGAACCAATTTCTCTTGCTCAATCCTTTCTTTGGATGTTGTTGTGTCGAGGTTACTGGGATTTTCATGCCCCTTTTCTTCATTTGGACCTCTTCAAATCCTTCCTTATCCTCCTTCTATTTCCTGTTGTCTTTGGCTTCTGGCAACTTTGTAGTATCACTTTGGTTTAGAGGGCATGCTTTGTACAGTTTTCCATACTCGTGACATCATATTCATCGGAAGGGAATGTGTTTGTAATCCAAGGTTTGCTTCCATACCTCATCTTGATAATTCGGCTCTATAAACTATGGAAATGGTTATGTTATATTCATGTATACACATATTCAAGCATAGGAGGTGTATCTTCCTCTCCTAATTCAACCTTCCACTTTCACAAAACTCCCTATTGAGTTTCCTATGCCTTCCAATATCTATGGATCCCAAAAATCCATCGGAAGTCCAAACAATCTAACCTAGACTAAGGTGGCCATCAGCTTCTCCTGATCTGGATTATAGAATTCCTCCTAGTGATGCATAAAGAGTCTGGCGTTGTAATATAAATGTTGATCGTTCTCAAAGATTCATTCCTTGTCTTCTATTTTGGTGAATATCACTGTAAAGAAGCCTCTTGGCCCTAGTTTTAGATCTATGTGTCATTTCAACTGCCATTTTTTTTATATCCATTTCATTAGATTCTTCCCTAGTAGAGTGTTGCATCACTGACGCATCTATGTAATTTATTTATTAATACATGTTGGATTTTATGATTTTTATTTATTTAGAAACATGAAATAATGTATGAAAACTTTTAATGATTATTATAAATTGATGCCTATAAGAGTAATGTTCAATTCTATATTCTATCATATTGGAAAGCCCCATGGAAATGAAGTGTTATGTACTAAGATATTTGAGGTTCAAATTCCCCAACTTATTCATATATATGAAATGAACATACCTAGACACCTAGTGATTATAGTAGCAGTGGTTGAATTCAAGCAAAAATGTTCCACAAAAGTACGAAAACATCTTTCAAATTCTATAGATATCTATCATAGTAGCATCATATTCTTTACCATCTTCATTAATATCATAATGAATATACATATCATATTAAAATATATATGGGGTTACATGCGATTATTATTATATTAATATGTGGTATTAAGTACTTTAATTTTCATTAATATTAATATCACTGTGGTTTTTTTTACAGTTTAATATATAATGGAGATGTAGTTTGAGGTAAATTTTTGGTTAATCCAAATGAAAATATGTAATTAGGGTTAATAATTTCCACTGAGCAATCGAAACTTGATAGATATCTAGGCTCATTTCAATCATGCACAGATACATAAAATTTGTCCCTAAATCACCCTGTTGCACGTATTGTTGCTACAAGATGAGCTAGAAACCACACTGAAGTAGATGAGGAAAACTTGGATAATGAGCTCCTTCTTGTTGTTGGAGCTAGGGTTATGCTTTCTTAAAACTTATGGACTAATGTAGGACTTGTCAATGGTGCCCTTGGAGTAGTTCAAGATAGCGTGTATAATCTTGGAGAATCACCTCGTGATCCACCAACATATGTTTTAGTAAAATTTGATAATTATGTCAAATTTCCATGGAATGAACTATCCCTTAATACTGTTCCTATTACACTTATTGAAAGAGGTCATAATAGACAAATTCCATTGAGACTTGCTTGGGGATTAAAAATTCATAAGTCCCAGAGATTGACACTATAGAAGGAAACTATTAATATTGGAAGGATAGAGCGAAAAGGATCTACTTTTATAGCGATATCTCAAGTTAAATATTTGGATGACCTTCATTTCAACCTCTTTTTCCATACGATCGATACGAAAAGATGGCAAAGTGCGTTGGTGTGTCTAAGAGAAAAGAAGAAGAAGAGAGATTAAGATTAAATACTAAGTGATTTTTTTTTTCAATATTTTCTTCACATCTGAATGAAATGAGAAATGTTTTTTTTCAATATATTAATAATTATTTCAATTTGTTGATCACTAAACATTGTTACATTGATACTATTTGTTACTATTTGTATTTCTAGTCATGTAAATATCATAGTATGATGTCCAAGTCAAAAATATGCATAATTATGATAATCTAAAAATGTGACATTGTTGCCCCCAACTAGAACTAGCATAGATAAATCTAACTCCAGATCTACCATGCGCCGAGAGGGATCAAATCGACGGAGGTGCAAACCTTTCCTAAAATTCTACACTCTGAAAAGAAGGTTTGCACTTCGAGGGATTTGATCCCTCTCGACACATAATATATTTGGAGTTAGAGGATCTTTTTAAATATGCTAGATACATCTAAGTTTAATATGGTCAATTTAATTTTAAATTTTCTAATTTACCTTAGTTTTTTGAAATGATAAAGATTTTTAATAGCTTAAATTATGAAAAATGATGAAATAAAATTTTTGAATGTAAGATGACAATGTAATAGTGGCTAATGATAAAAAATGTGAATAATAAGAATGTGTTCAATTACAATACTCTTCATTTTGATCAATATCAAACTATTTTCTTACATTTTTATTATTATCACTCATATCAGTTTTTCCATCTTTTCATATCAATCATATGAAAAGGGAGATTATACTCATAGACCATTCAACTCTTTAACTCGAGCTATCGTAGTAAATTTCATATCATGTCTATCTTTCTCTCCAATATTAAGAATAGCTTTCCCCAATGTCAATAATTGTGACGTATGGAGTGTTAAATCCCAAGTAAGTTTCAATGATAGTTATTTTATGTTACCTCATTTGAATGCAAAGTGACTAACAATGTTGGATCATAAAAAATAGGAATGATAAGAATGTATTCAATTACAACTAGTTTACAGTTTCAAGAAGATAACATTTCACATAAGTCAACAATTTATTTGAGATGGAAATTCAAGTATTTTATTTATGGCTGAATTTTTGTAACACATAAGTCAATGCACTTCTTCAATATCTTTTTTGCTTGCATTGAAAATAATGCACACTATCAATATAATTACTTTAGAATTAACGTACATCATACATCTAATCACATCAAGTCATAAATCAACATCTACATTGAAATCAATGCATCTAGTGGAAGCAATCAAATAGGATTAGAAATCACCATCCACACTTAAATCAATACATCTAGTGTAAAAAATCAAATATTATTATAAACAAACATCTAACTTGAAATCAATGCTTCTAGTGAAAGAAATAAAATAAGATTACAAATCAACATCTACACTCGAACCAATGCATTTAGTGCAAACAGTCAAATAAGATGAGAAATGAAATAAATGTATCTAGTGCAATCAATAAAATGAGATTAGAAATCAACATTTCCACAAAATCAATTCACCTATTTCTGTGAAAAACCAAAATATTCATGGTGTTCTAAATCCAACTTATTTTACCTCCATCTCTCCTTTTTTTCCTCTCAATCCCAACCCCCAAAACACACACGCACACTCTCTCTCTCTTTGGATCTATCTATCTCTCCCTCCCTCCTCTCTATATATCTTTACTTTTCCCTCCCCCCTCCATCTATATCTCTATTTCCCTTGTCTCTCCTTCTTTGTCTCTCTATCTCACCCTCAAAACATACACACTCTCTATATATCTCTTCTTCCCTCTCTCTTCCCCCGTCATATATATATACCCCATATATCCTTATTTGTCTCTCTATCTCACATTGCAAAACACAAACACTTTCTCTCTCCATATCTATCTATGTCCCTCTCCTTCCCTCCTTCATCCTCTCTCTATCTCTCCTCTATCTCTCTCCCCCTCTCTCCATATCTATCTATCTCCCTCTCCTTCCCTCCCTCTCCTTCCCTCCTTCATCCTCTCATACACTTTCTTTATTTCCTCTTGATCTCATCTCTCCTTCACTTTCTCTACACCTTTGATTTGTAAATTCCTCCCACTATCTCTCCATGTTTCATTCTCTATGTATTTCTTCTTCCCTCACTCTCTCCCCCCTCGAACTCCATATCTCTCCTCCCTCTGCCCTTCTCTCTCTCAGGTCCTCGGTCTTGTCCTTCATCTCTCTCCTTTTCTCTCCCAGCACCCTCTATCTCTTCCCCCATATATATCTCTTTCCCTTCCCCAAACGTTGTCACTATATCCCTTTCTACTCTTGTTCTCTCTCTCCTCCTCTCTCCCCCCCTATTTCTATGGTTTCCTCTCTCTATATCTCCTCTATTTCTCTCCCTCTCTCTCCCCTCTCCTTGCTCACTCTTCCCTCTCTCTCTCTCTCTCTTCTCTCCCCCCCTCTACATTTGTGTTTGCCCCTCTCTCTATTCCCCTTCTCTACCTCTCTCTCCTCTATCCTTATCTTATCCTTCTCTCACTCTCTCTCTCTCACTCTCTCTCTATACCCACCTCATCTCTATATGTATTTTTTCTCCCCCCACTCTCTCCTCATCCAACTCCATCTGTGTCTCCCTCCCTCTCTCATTCTCTCTCTCCCCTCTTCTCTCTCTCTCTTCCTTCCTCTCTCCCTCTCTTTCCTACCTCCCTATCTCTCTCCCCCTCCATCTATGTGTATTTCTCTCTCTCCATGCCTTCTCTCCCTCTCTATCATCTCCTTCTCTCTCTATATTCCCTCCTTCTCATCTATCTCCCTCATTCTCTCTCCATCCTATATCGCTCTATGTATTTTTTCTTCTGTCACTCTCTCCCCTTGTAATAACCATATGTTTTTTAATAGTTTATTTTTATATTTAGAATGAATTATGTTGGACTTGACAGCGGAAAGGCTATGATTGGTTGAAATGAAAGTGAACAAAGTTATTATGATGTAATAAGTAAATTTTATTAATAAATAAAAATGTTGGAACTACTTGGCAATGAGATAATAGAATTAAGAGATTCTTTCCAAAAAATTGAAAAATCTCATTGATGGATGAGATCAAGATAAATCTTCCTTAATAAGGACTCCTAAATATCCCTAGGAGGCAATAGATAATATTTAATGAGATGCGAGAGAAATATCCATTAGATCACTTATTTGGAGAAAGATGCCAAGTATGGGTAGAATAAAGTGTTGTGGGAGAGAAAAGTGGTCTTTAAAGAAAAAGGAAAAGGAAGAAAGCCTAGACAAGTGGGTTGGCAGACGCACAAAAGTGGGACGCCGCTAAGGAAAAATATGCTATGGAAAAAAATGTATAAAATACATTATCGGGGGATCAAAGAGGCATTGATTTCTTTGGCAAACATATCTTAAATCGAGCGGAAATGGAGGATTCAGTTCAATTTCGGGAGGAAAAGTGCAATTTACCAAGTGTTTCCCTAGTAGTGATTATAGTTAGAATTTATGTTTACGATATTTTCAATAGAGTAAATGGTGTATATGTAGATGGTATTGGAACACACTTTCATTATTAATTTGATTGTATTAGAATATAAATCTTGTTATTGATATGATGGGAATAGTAGTTAGACGATTCTAGAAAAAAAGGAAAAAAAAATTATATGAAGCTTATACATATGATTATGTTGGATTGTGGATGTATTCATGTGTGTGAATTTTTATTGTAATCATTCCAGATTATATTTTGCAATATGTTTTATGAGATAAGTTATTAATTCTGTAAAACTGTGTTATATCTTCATACATGTAAGTAGTAACGATATAGTAGTATTACTGAAGGAAAAATGAGTAGACATTTCTTTTGGCTGGGAATCAAGTAGGGGTTATGTTGTAGTGGCTATAACCACCATCCAAATTTTTCCTATGCTTCATTTTGGAGCCTTACTCCTAAATCACAATAACTCATCTCACACTAACCCAGTTACTTTGTGCTTTTATTGAGCTTCATCCTTTGCATTATGGCTTGTGTTTTCTCACTTGTATTACTGTCTAACCCACAAGTTGATCTCTTGGGTTTTTTTTCACCTGGTTCCAGGATTTCCTTAGTGAACTGCAAAATCCTTGACTGAAACCAACCTTTTTCTCGAGAATTGTGAAGTCCAAGCTGACAGTGAGCTTTCAACTCCAAAATTTCATAGATCTAGTGGAAAACTATCCTTTAGATGGGAAATTGAAAAGAACATGAGAGGAAGCCTAGAGCCACTCAGCCCAGAAATTGCATAGGACCTCACTGTGCTCAGAAACTGCGTAGTGCATGAGCCAGAGAGTTTCCCAGTCCTTCTAATAACTAAGCAATCTTTCTAGGCAATGCATGGGAGCTCCCCATAGAAAATAAATAAAACTAAAGGGGAATAAACATCCATAGGAAGAAAGGATCTATTATGAGTTTCCTGAAGGTGGCACATTCTACCTTTAGAAGTTTCCGCCAAGTGTCTCTTTTGTCCTTGATCTCAAGCATAGCCATCATAAATTCCAGTTTTATAAATTTATAAAATGGATTACTCTAGAGATCATTTTTACATTCAATCATCAATCTCTAGCATTCTTGAGGAGATCAAGGAACCTTCGAAGAATTATTGTCGCTCTTCTGGGTGATTTTTTCTTTTATTATCTTTCGCCACTTTTTCTATCGCTTTTTGTTGCTTACCTTATGAGAGTGTTGTTTCACTTGTTTCTTTGAACGAGTGCTAGCATTTCAACTTGTTTTAGATTGTAGAAGTGTTGTTTTAAGTTTTGCATTGTCTTTCCTACATGTTGCACGCATCACCTAGTTTCTGCACTAACAGTCGTCATTGCATCGAATCTCTCCACATGCTTGGTTTTCCTTCAGTTTGATTCCTTCTTGTGCTTGTTTCACTTGAATGCATTATCAACACCTAGTCATATTTTCAACCATCATCACATCATCCTTCATATCTGCTTTATTTTCACACTCCCCATGCGAAAATCTGGGTCCCCTTGCCCAGATCTCACATTTCACTACATGAACTTCATAATCTAGGAGCTCAAGGCCTCTTCCTTTGCTTATGGAATTGCACAGAGTCTGTCTTACGATGGCTCCAACTACACACTGCGTAGTTCTAGGAGCCAGTCTCCTCTCTTGGCCATTGAGACTACGCAATGTGCAACCTTTCCCAGGCCCTTGGCCCAGACTGAACTGTGCATTGGACAATTCCAGTCAACAGGCTTGCATAATGACTGTTGTGACTACGTAGTGCACAGTTCCCATAGTCAATCATGTCACCCCTATCAGTGAAAATGCATGACCCCTCTCATCATATGCCCTAATTACTACTTGATCATGATGTGAAGTTATATTTGTAAGCGATAACATTTTTTTTCCATGAGTTCCCTTTCTGTCCCATAGGTACCACACTCGTGAATCACTTCTCTCCAACAATCATTGTACCATGGCACGAAAAGAGAAATTATCAAGGGAGACCACTGAAAGTTGAACTAGGGAAGAGTTGAGCAAGCACCAGTTAACTTCCAAATATATGTAGACACTCAACTATTCATAGAAAAGGAGTCAACACTAACATGGAAGCAAGACCAATAGTAGTAGTGGAAGGCAACAATTCAATACCAGATTTGTAAAAGACATAGTTGCTGATATAATAATGGGAGAATGAAGCTGTAGAGTGGAAGAAAATTAAATCTTCATGCAAGCAACTTTTGCAGCAAAAGCAAACGGAAGTAGAGGACATAGACATCAGAGTAGAGGAAGAGAGAAAAATAGAGCTTGCAAGTAGAAGAACTGAAATCGCAACAAGTAGAGAAAGAAATGAAAGAATAATGTGAGCTGAGGAGGGAACAACAACAGAGACATGGAACCAGGAATAAGAACAAAGGAAAGGCACAATGACAAAGAAAAAAATTCCAATACATGTTGATGAGATGGAACACCTAGCAACTGAGGAAGAAAGTGAATAGATGCATGTTCCCCCACTAATGTTAAACACAAGAATCAAGTCTATCTAGAGATCGATGAGTACATGGATGAGGTAAGATGAGAGGCCACCAAATAAGACTTGGACTCAACGCACACAAAATTCAAAAGTATAGTGATGGTCCTGTCACGGTCAACGTCATGCTACTTATGCTTCAGAATGAGTTGGATACAAGTTCGGAATCCATTCACTCAAATTCCATGAAGGAAATAGTTTTCCTTCAGGAATACAACATCAAGTAGTTTGGGGACAACATCATCTCGTACCAAGCTTGTCACGTGACCATGAAGAACCAAGTGGAGGTTGCCGAGTTGGTCTTTCCCAAAACTTCATAGTCATAGTGTTTGTCTTGTTAGGCTATCTCTAGCTTATTTTTTCTTACATGGGTACATGTGGAAAATGTATATTATTTGTAAATATGTTGTAAGTGAACTTCTAGGTGTCATTAGTGGAATGTGAAAGGTCATCGTGTTATGCAATGAGTTACTTGTAAGGAATTTGAAGAGTGATGAGGGTAGTCAAAGATTGACAAAGGTGGATGTCAATGGTCACCCCACCCTTTGTTATAAATACCACCCTTTGTTATAAATAGGACCTCATTACTCATAGAACAACCTTTTGGGAGCCATGCTTTTGGGTAGGCTTAAACTTAGAGAAGGATTGGGAGTATTTTAATGAGCCTTGGCTTCTCCACAACATAGAGTGAGTATACTTGTTTGGAGGAGTAGGTGTTCTTGACTGTAATGTTCCACTATTGGGTCTAGTGGCTATCAATGGTGTATGTATCGATGGAAATTTCACTTATAATAATAATAACGGAGCCAACACGCTTTCATGCATATGTTGTTATTGTAGTTGGACTATCTGGTTGCTTTAGAAATGTATTTTGTTTGACTTACGCATTTTCTTATGAACTACTTTGTATGAAATTGTATGAATATTGTCGAATGTGTCTTGTTGGATTAACCCGTCACTTTGGTGTGTGGAATATTCTGCATATCAACTTGTGATTTCAATCGGCTCATTTCTTCCTTTCAAGCTTCATACTAATACTGGATTTTAAGGAGCACACTTCGTTTTCCCTTCCATGTGTTATTACCTCGATGCATCTCACTTGACTCGTTGCAAGGTCACACACTTGCTTCTGACCATAATCATCATACTTATCTATGTGAGCTACCGTGGTCAAGGCACTACATTACCACCCACTGTTGGAACTCCCACTCCAAACATTCTGAGGTCTAGTTGGGACTTCTTACCGGAGAGATTCCCTCAAAGTTGGTAGGTCCAACACTGTCAACATTTTTGGTGCTAGAAGGAGGGCCAGATGACAAACTGAGCCCTTGAATTCTGTTTTGAATTTCTGCACATCATTCATGACTTATATCATAATGACAACCCCATCATATTTTTCTCATGCTACTGATTTCGATGTGTCGCCAGATGTTATAGATGACTTGTCTCAACTTAAATTTGATGGAAAGAGTGGAACATCCCTGTTAATTTACATAGTTTCCTTTCTGGGTTTCTGCGACATGCATGAGGTCCCATCATTGACATTTCATTTGAGTTTCTTGCTTTCATGTTCGAAAGGTGCATTAGGCAATGGTGTCACAGATTGCCCGCAACCTCTATACACCCTTTTGAACACATGATAAGAGAATTAGGTTGTTATTTCATCTTTTATGACCGTAAAGCACTTCATCAGAAATTTTTAAAATTGTGAAAAGCACCTGATGAATCAATTGCACACTTTTATGATTGTTTACGTCATTACTATTTTGAATTTCTAGAATATGAAGTTGATTGGAAATTTCTGAATGAAATATTTTAGTACCTTGTTCACATCTCTCAGAATCCACATGATTTAGAATCTTTAAAACCCATCCCGACATGCCTTAGTTTTAGAGCTTCGAAATCTGACACAGACAAGGTTGTTGTCCCAGGTGACCCTTCATCCCCTTCTCATCAAACAACTCTAGCTTCGCATGACGCGGTGGGAGAAGTTGTGAACCTACCTATTGAACTATCACCATCTCCTCCTACCCCACCTTCTCTAGATTTCTATGTAGATTGAAATTGAAAGCTTGATGGTTGTCACATAGTCTCATGACTCAGCCTCCATTGACTGGTTCCTTTGATCCTTTGGATTTTGTTATGTTGTGTTCATCCATTCCCGACATCACATGTCATGTTCACGAGGATCATGTTATGGATGGCTTTGGTAATGAACAACCAACCTGCGCTATTATTTTTTATGAGTATGTGTGGGAATCGAAACAAGATGTTGTGGTGAAGGATGACCTCCTTCAGTCCGCACACCATCTGCTTTATCGTCACATATTTTGCATTTCTGCCATTTCTAATTCCTCTTATGGAAATATATCTTTGGTTGTTTCCACTTCCGATCATTCAAAGAACACGTGGGATGTTAAACTGTCTTCTGATTTTACAGAGGAGAAATATTTCTTCCAAGATCAACTCAATCTCTCATCTTTCATTTATGGAAACTCAGAGGGTGAAATTTTTTGTTTCTCATTAACCCCTCTCTATGATTTGTCAGATCATGAGGATGTCATTTTCTATCTTGAATTTTATGATCATGGTTATCATGGTCTTTTCACTCATTCATGTGATCATGATTTTGATTCACTTACTCTTTATATCTCTAAGCCACTGGTCTTTGATGATCCATCTTCTGATGAAGTGGAAACTCCTCAAGTTTTCGAGGCACTTCAGCCTGAGCTGATGGTTATGTCAGGTTCTCGTAGTCTTGAGGTTAGTCCCACTTCAAATAAAAATTATGTTGAATCTCCCAAGCTCCTAATCACTCTCCCATTGACATTGAAACTCAATCCAATTCACATTTTTTGCATCCTCCACCAAAATCACACGATCCTATAATCCATGCATTAGAGGAGTCATACATAGCAAGAATTGTTGAGAAATGAAAATTTTCTTATTTCTTCATGTTTTCTCGTCTGTCAAGTTCGAAGGTGTGTACATGCTTGTCATCCACGCGTAATGTGACAGAACACCATAATACTGATGCAGAGTTCCTTTCATGTGCTTTCAATATTTTCTTTTCTGTAGATGCATTCAAACTTTGAACATTTTGGTTTTAATTTATTTATCTTTCTTGTCTATTGGTATTCTTGAATATCTTTCTCATCAACCATGCCATCACCTACATAGGTCAACCAATGCGTCGGTGGCTGCATTGGAAATATCACTTCACATGAGTTGGCCCATGTTATGCATAGCTTAGGAGAAGGAGTATTATTGGCTATTCTACTTTGTTTTTCTTACTTTGCGTTTCTTTGTCTTATTTCTTTCCTTTTCTTCTTTGTTTGTGAACCCGTAGGATTAGTTTCTGCATGAAACCATGTTTGGATTCTTAAGACAAGTAGGGTGAAATACAAGAGTCCTTGTATGGCTATCAACACTTGGTTATATATATTCCCTCTCTTTATGAAGATCTAGAATATATTCTAGTTGATGATACCCTGATGGAAAATACGTTCCTTTGAGAGTGAGTCTTGGTGAAATCACAATGCTTGCACTTTTAACTAGTACCACCTACTCTAATTGGTTTTCTATATTCGGTTAACCCTTATTAGCTCATTCAAGTAGAGTAAGAAGAGGGGGAAAACCTTAACATGTATGTTAGAGGTATATATATACATCATTCTCTGAAGGGACAACCTCTTATGGTCTCAATAAGTCGGTATCCCTTTTCTGCCTCTGAAATAAATACGTTCCTATGCACAGTCCTTGGAAAAGTGAATGAAATGACATGAAAAATAAAATAAAGGTTAAAGAAGAGAAAGGTTTCCTCCATAGAGAGGTGAAGCAAGTAACTCCTCTAGGGTACTGTCGAGGATCGCTGGCAACAAAGAAACACTTGTGTTCCTAAAGTGACTCCGTCGGGGTACTGCCAAGACTACTTGCAGCAAAGCAACATGAGAGATGAAACTAAAACTCTGACTATCTATATTACTTTTTCATTAATATACCCCTCATCCCCAATCAAAACAACTCAATTGAATTGGATTAGTATGTGTGTTGTCGATAAAGAGAATAGTAGGGACTACATATTTAACTCAAGGTAGTGAAGGAGCTATGATGATCAAATAATCGAACAATACGTATGGAAGAGTTAGACTCGCTTTACACGAGACAAGGTCCATACACAGAACTGGAGTTATACTAGTGTGTCACCAATGTTGTAGTGGTTACAACCACACTCTAAAATGTTTCCTATTCTTCATTTTGGAGCCTCCCTCTTAAATCACTACATCTCATTTCAGACTGACCCAGGTACTTGTGCTTTGATTAAGCTTCATCATTTGCATTATGGCTTTCTTTCTCTCTCTTGGTTTACTATATAACCCATAAGTCAATCTCTTGACTTGGTTTTCACCTGGTTCTAGGCTTTCCTTAATGAACTATGTAATCCTTGAGGGAAACTAGCCTTGCTCTCGAGAATTGTGCAGTTCAAGCTCATAGTAAGCGTTCACCTCCAAAATTACGCAGAGCTAGTGGGAATCCAACCTTTAACTAGGAAATCACATAGAATATGAGAGGCATACGAGAGCCACTTAGCCCAGAAATTGTGTAGGATCTCATTGTGCTCATAAACTACATAGTGAATGAGCTAGAGAGTTGCCCAATCCTTCCCAAAAATGTACAATATTTCTAGATAATGCATCGCATCTTCCCCCACTCGGAAAGGAAAGAAAACTAAAGGGAAAGAAGCATCCCTAGGAAGTAGGGATCTATTATTAGTTTCCCAAAGGTGGCACATTTCTATCCTTAGAAGTTCCCACCAAGTGTCACTTTTGTCCTTGATCTCAAACATACACACCATAAATTCCAATTGGCTTAGTTGTATCTAATGGACACCTCTATAGCTCAATTTTACATTCTATCATCAAGCTCTAGCATTCTCGATTAGATCAAGGAACCTTTGGCGCATTTTCATTGCTTTTCTTGGTGAGTTTTTCTTTTATTGTCTTTTGCCGCTTTTTCTGTCGCTTTTCTTATTAGCTTGTGAGAGTGTTGTTTCACTTGTTTCTTTGAATTACTGCTGGCATCTCAACTTTTTTTTATCTTGTAGAATTGTTGTTTTAATTTTTTAATTTCCTTTCCCAAGTGTCACATATGTCACCCAGTTTTTGCACTGACGCTTGTTGTTTCATCGACTCTATCAAGAAGATTCATTTTACTTCAATTCAGTTGATTCTTGTACTTGTTTCAATTTCATGAATTATTAGCACTTAGTCAGATCTGCACCCATCATCACATCATCCTTCAGATCTGCATGATTTTCACACTCTCCATGGGTAGACTTGGATCCTCTTACCTGAATCTCGCATTTCACTGCATACACTACACAATCTGGGAGTTGAAGGCCTCTCCCTTGGCTTCTGGAATTACACAGAGCCTATCTTGCACTAGCTCCAACTGCGCACTGCATAGTTCTAGGAGCCAGTCTCGCAACTTTGCCATTGAGACTGCACAATGCATAGTCTCTCCGAGGCCCTAGCGAGACTGAACTACAAATTACGTAGTTCTAGTCGTCAAGCTTCCACACTAACTATTGGAACTATGCAGTGCGTAGTTCCCATAGTCAGCCAATCACCCCTGTTAGTCAAAATTGGGCAATCCCTCTCATCAAATGCCATGATTGCTACTTGATCATGTTGTGAAGTTAGATATGTAAGAGTTAATGTGTGCTTTTCAGGAGTGTCCTTTTTGTCCCACAGGTACCACACTCATGGAGCACTTCTCTCGAGCATCCATTGTACCATGGAACCAAAAGAGAACTACTTCAAGAGAGACCACTGAAATCAGTACTAGGGAAGCAGTTGAGAAAGCGCTAGTTAACTTGCCAATATATGGAGACACTCAACTATTCATATGAGAGGAGTCAACACTAACATGGAAACAAGACCAGTAGTAGTAGCAGAAGGCAGAAATTCAGTACAACATCAGGGAAAGAGGAAGTTGCTAAAATAATACTGGGAGAATGAAGCTGCAGAGTAGAAGAAGATTCAATCTTCATGCATCCAACTTTCATAGCAGAAGAAGGGATAAAAGTAGAGCTTTTATGTAGCAGAACTAAGATCGTAATAAGCAAAGAAATAACCAAAGGAAGGATGGGATTTGAGGAGGAAATAACAAGAGAGAAGAAAAAGTAGGAAGAAGAACAAAGGTAAGTCACAATGGCAGAGAAAAAAATGCCAATACAGGTTGATGATCCAGAATAACCAGCAAATGAGTAAGAAAGTGAACAGATGTAGGTTCCCCTGCCAACTCTAAACAAAAGAACCAAGTCCATCTGGAGATCGATGAGTACATGGAGCAGCTAAGATGAGAGGCCACCAGAGAAGACTTGGAGCTAAACACACACAACATGTAGAAGTACATCGGTGGTCTTATCAAGGTGTACATCATGTTGCTCATGCTTTAGGATGAGTTGGATACATGTTCCAAGACCATACACCTAGATCCCATTGAGGCAAGAGTCTGCCTTCAGGAAGACAATATCATGCAGTTTGGAGACACCATCATGCAATACCAAGCTTGGGATGTGACTGAGAAGCACCAAGTGGAGGTTTTCGAGTTGGTCTTTCCACAAACTTCAGAGTCAGTGTGTTTTGTCTTGTTAGGTTTTCGCTAGCCTACATGGGTACATGTGGAAAATGTAGTATTATTTTTAAATATGGTGTAAGTGAAATTCCAATTATCATTAGTGGAATGTGAAAGGTCATCATGTTATGTAATGATTTACTCATAAGGAAGTTGAAGAGTCATGAGGGTAGTCAAAGAGTCATAAAGTGGGATGTTAAGGGTCACCCCACCATTTGTTATAAATAGAACCTCATAACTCATAGAATGGGCTTTTTAGAGCAAAGCGTTTTTCTAGGATTAGACTTTGAGAAGGCTAGGGAGTATTGTGATGAGCCTTGGCTTCTCCACAATGTAGAGTGAGTATACTTCTTTTCAGGAGCATGTTTTCTTGAATGGAATGTTCCATTATTGGGGCTATTAGCTGTCAATGGTGTATGTATGGAAGGAACTTTCACTTATAATAATAATAATTGAGCCCACACACTTTCATGCATATGTTGTTATTATAGTTTGACTATTCTGGTTGCTTTAGCAATGTATGTTGTTTGACTTACGCATTTTCTTATGAACTAATTTGTATGCAATTGTATGAATCTCATTGAATACGTGTTTTTGGATTAACCCATCCCTCTGGTTTATGGACTATTCCGCATTTCAACTTGTGATGTCATTCTTCTCGTGTGTTCCTTTCAAGCTGCGTACTATTACAGGATTCTAAGGAGCACACTTCCTTTTCCCTTCCATGTGCTAAGACTCCCATGCATCTCACTTGACTCATTATAGGGTCACACACTTGCTTCAGAACAAAGTCATCATGCTTATCTTTGCGTGCTACCGTGGTGAAGGAATTACGTTGCCATCCACTACTGTTCCAAACTGTCTAAGTTCTTGTTGGGACTTCTTACTGGGGAGATCCCTTGAAAGTTGGAAAATCGAGCACCGTCAACAGGTTAATAGGAAGTTAGAATCATAATCTGATATGGAAGTTGCATAGGTGTAAAACCTGTGCTCATCCAAATTATTAAATGTTACAACCAATAGTAACAAAGAAATTAACTCTAAGTGCGTAGATAGGGTTTGGTTCTAAAGGTAGAGAGGAGAAATCGACTCAATAGTTCCTGATGGAGCTATACTTAAGAAGTTATAGGAACTATTATTTTTTTAGGGTGCCATGATTAATGGGAATACTTAAATTAAGGTTTCCCCAAATTGTTATGGATACTATGAAAAAAGCTATTTATATATAGCAAGAGAAAAAAAATAAACCAGAGTATATAGTTATGCTAGAATTTTATACAACCAGCTCGAGAAATATTTTGTATTGAGATTTTTCACCACAACGAAATTAAGATTAAGGAAGATCATTTCTATACTTCCATTATAATATGGTATCAAACTTTCCAATTTAACAAATAAAGAAAACTATACTTAAAACCAGGGTAGGTTATTAACCATTCAGCATTCATAAATTAAGTGGAAACTGGATAGTAGAAAATCCAGAGTTTCTGGAATACATTAGAGATATGAATTGAGAAGAACCATGTTATTCTATTCAGCAGTAATAAACACCAAATTGTTTTCTTTTACACTACGGCATGCTGTTGGATTATAAAATATCTCACGCCATAAGTAAAAAAATGGAAAGAAAAACAAATCACATCGTGAGGTGGGCCATAACCATTTAAGTTAAATCCACAGTGGGACTAAATCGAACCCTCGTATTAAGAAAATAATTCTTAGATAATAGCACCCTTGATGGTGGCCATTCTATTTGTAAAAATATTATCCAGTATCATAAATAAATAAGAAAAAATGTACAAGATTTAGACCATAGACCATTAAGTGTAGAAATGAAAAGTAGATTTCCAATATAATAGTGATTTAATTCTTAATCAGTCTTAGAGGAACTATAAGGATAATCATTTCACAACAAAATTTTCAGTGAATGGATTTTAAATGGGTCACAACACTAGACAGAGCTTCATGTACTTGATCATAACTGAACTAAAGGAAATAGTGAGATGAGATTAGATAGGTGACCTTAGTTCCCAACTTCATGAAGGGAAAAATTCTATGGAGGATACCCTCATACCTGTAGCCCATGGTCAATAAGATTCGTGAGCACCATTATGCAAGGAGGTCAGAATAGAAGAATAATAAGAAAAAAAGGAAAAAAAAAAAGAATTTACATTTCCATACATGTTAGTGTGCAACGCCGACACACACCATTTTTTGTACCAACAAGGGACGAATCTTTAGGTTTGAATGGAGACATCTAGAGTAATGGCATTAATGGAAAGAAAAATTTCAGAATACAAACTATCGCGAGGGTGTGAAGACCCATCACGAATATATTCAGAAAATACAGTATGTTCATTTGAGAAAAAAAGAAAAAAAAAGCCTACGATAATTCCAGAGTATACATGTGTTATTACCTTGTATTGACATTCAAACCTTGAATCTTTAAGTTGATAGTGTATGTATTTGTTTCTCATAGAAAAAAAAGGTAAATCCAACAACATCATTTGCAGATTCAAAGTAATAGAAAAAAATAATAGGATGAAGGGTGAGAACAAGGATGACTTCTTACATAAGAAAGTATGTTTAGAAGGATGTGAAGAAAGATACCCTGGCATGAGTGACTTACCTAAAAGAAGCCAAACTAGAATTCACATACATAATATGGTTTTGTTAAGAGAAGGAAAGGAAAATAAAGAATTAAGAGACTAAAATTAGTGATTGTCATAAAAATGTTAGCAAAGCCTTTTAACAAAAGAAAACTTGCTTTTAGATTTGGGGAGGACAATTGGAAGTGATAATGGAGGGAGCCAAGCCCGTAGAGGTTTGTTCTTGTGGTTAGCAAACGATCTGTTAAGTCGTCCGTGCCACTATGCAGGTCACGAGTTCGAGTCTCATCTTAACCGAGGTTCGTTCTTGCGGGCTGGGTGGTTCCTCCTAGAGGTTATAGTGGTAGCCAGTGGGATTCGACCCTCTGTAACGCGAATATGATACCACTGCTATTGGCGATTCCACTAGTCAATAAAAAAATAATGGAGGGAGACATACTTCATTACCTTGGTGAATTAGTCCAGGTGCCGAACATTGGTGAATAATCATAGGAAGGAGGTGTGACAACGACACCAGTATTAAGTAGTGACAAAGCACACAAAAGGAAAATGAAACTATCACAGGGAGGAGGTTTAGGGTTATGACCTTTATATCCTATCCCTTGATTTCCCAAACCTCATCTCAACCACTTAGTGTTATCAGGAAATCTAGTGTCCATGCAGAGCTGCTAGTCCCACTAAGGCTGGTAGCTACCTTAGAAACAAACAAACTAAAACCACTTTCGTTTTCCTTTATGAGAAGTAGATAAGAGGGGAATGAAGGAGACCAACCTCTGTCTTGCGCTTGGTTCCTTGCTTGATTCCTCTCCCTTCTAATAGATCTTTGCCACTCACTTCCTCGTCTACCCAGCTTCAAAGAGCACCTGTGGAATCAAAGCAGCATAACACTATCCAAGAACAGAGATCTACTATCATAAACAATATAGGACTAGATATATATTGACCACGCAAATGCATATATCATCAATCGTACAAGAATGTGGAGAAAAACTTGAATAGCTTTATTAATAATAAAGAATAGCAAAGAGGATTACAACCAACTGTTCTGACCCAACGTCATCCTCTCAGCAGGAAAGCCCTTCTTCACCTCATGAAAAGCTTAGATCACCCAACACTATGATGTTGCACCAAGAAAGGAGCAGCACTTCCTTACAAGATACAAAATTCCAGCCTCTAGATCTCTGGGATGAGGGATCCATATATAGATGTTTGCAAAGGGGGTGAGTCAGCTTTTGAGGTTTGATTAGTGTCCTCTCTCTGATAGTTCTTGATTCCACTTGGAGATTGATTATCTCTTACTCATCCCTGGTCGAATGCAGAGAGGCAAGTGTCACATGACAAGTTTCTGGAAGATTCCATGATCCTCCACCTTGAAGATTGACCCTGCCATTTGTCCACTCTCACCCATCGCACCCCATAGAAGGGATTTTCAGTATGCATTGCACCTCCCATGTGCATTTAGCTGGGATGTAGTGCACTTTTACCATGGAGCAGGTGAGATGGTCCAATTTTGACCAGTTCTGAGTAGTTTTTCATGGAGAACTTCTGGAAGATGATGTAATCAGCTGACCTTGTTCTTTTAGGGGTTGGAACAACACTTTTAGGGACTTAAGAGCCCTTGGTTTATGGACATTTATGATTGGGGTTGCACTGCCCAAAAATGTCTATAACAATTGCCCCTAAAGCATGAGGTCATTAATCTTTTGATGTCGGGTGAAATGCTTTATCATGAGGATCCAGAGTTTTTTCGAGCTAGAAGGCGACCTGTAATAAGATACAATACAACACATTATCTTCATAATATTTTCATGATCTAGCTGAGGTGGGCATTCCCATGCTCAGCTTTATAAATTCATTTTCATGTACATAAGACAGACAATCGTCTGTATGCAAACTGATGATTCTGGTAGAGCCATCATCCCTTAGATTGGATGATTATCTTTGCAGCAATGATGTACATTTGATGTCTTTATTTTCCTGATATGTATCATAGCCCGGATGGATGAAACTAGATTCGAGGTCTTCAATCTCATTCGATCTTCGCTCAAAGTACAAGTTGATCCATGTTATAGATGTTCTGGAATCGAACATGGAATGACATCGCCTGATTACCAGCCAATGATGTAAGCTGTTAACAGGCGCGAGAGGAATCACCAATAATGATGATGACCCTAAAGGTAATACAGTACAATTCACGTCGTGTGAATAAGGGACTTGGCGTCAAACACCACGCAAAATCTTTCGGTCGAAGGCCATTGATTTAAACCTATCGCCGGAAGTGAGAAACTTGCCATTAAGGCATGCAAGCTTCAAGGTACTGAAAGGGTTGTTCCTAGATGGACTTCCTAGATAATGATCTGATCTCGACAAGAAGTGATCCGTCATAGGAGGGCCTTAGTGAATCCCACATCCATGACACGAAACGGAGCAAATGATATTAATGGAGGTGAAAACGATCTGATGATATAAGGTTCAGGGTGGCGATCATGAAAGAATGGAGAGTAAATGTATTGCAGTGGATGAGACAAAGGTGAATTCTCTTAGCGACTTCTCTTGAACATATCGGCGACACTGACATGATGGATTGGTAGCATTAACCCCAAATGTGGATGGTGTGATGGACCCATGGTGATATGACGAGTGAATGGAACAACCCAACCCGACTCGGATGCGGAGTGAAAGTGTCATGTTCAAGAGCGACTTGCTACCAATAAAGTTTTTTCAAGTTTTCTTCCCAATTTTTCCCCAGTCATTTCTGACCAGTACCTCTTTATTTTTGTCAAGCTTGAGGAGGATAACATATGCTTGTTCTATAATTTACCCTTCGGGAAAACCCAGCGCTATGTTTTAACGAGCCTAGTGATAGTGAAACTCATTCTTCTCTGTATGGACAAGTTTGTTGCTATTCGGTTTTAACGAGTTTAACGACAAAGATAACTAGGTCCTTTTCAATTTTAGAGAGTCTGAAAAGGGACGTAAATAAAACTCCAATAATCCTTTTTCGTCATATAATCCCTTGAGTCCCAAAAAGTATAAAACAATGCAAAAGGGATGAATTTTCGGTACTTTTAACGAGCCGAACAAAGCAAGCGCTCGATATTTTTGTGTAATAATCCCTCAAGTTGAAAAAGATTAAAATCTAAAGGAGGGATAGCACTTCCGATCACTTTAACGAGCTAGAGAGGCCAATTACTCTGCAATCTTTTCATATTTTATGAGTCAGTTGAAAAGAGCTTAAAGGAGACTCGTTTTTTGAGGAACGAGTGATAAATTTGGGTAGCAACTAATTCCAGGTAAGGTTTGGAATTTTCCAATCACGGCAGTGTCACAAGGATGGCTAACAGGATCACTCTTCGCAGCTATTCCTCTAAAAGGGTAAACAATCAAATGGAGGTTAATGATCAGCCAAAATAGAGTGGAGGTGATGATGAGAACACGATCAAGGCCTCAAAGGATGATGATAATACATTCATGA
Organism: Pinus tabuliformis; assembly: GCA_031772625.1. Taxonomy (NCBI): domain Eukaryota; kingdom Viridiplantae; phylum Streptophyta; class Pinopsida; order Pinales; family Pinaceae; genus Pinus; species Pinus tabuliformis. Next base: position 1,451,260,326 of record CM062816.1, read on the forward strand.
TGGTTATTTAATGGAAATTGGTTCATTTTTTAATGAGCTTAAACTCTGGGGGAACATTTTCTCATTTCTTATGTTTATTTTTTAATGAGCTTTAATTCCGCGTTAAAACTGCTCGAGGCGGGTTTATTTTTTAACGAGCTTGAACCCTATGGTAACACTGCTCATGATAAGTTTGCATGCCCCCAGCATAATAACGTAAATCGAGGTGCATGCCCCCCAAGCTTCATTGCATTCATCTCGGTGGTTGGAATGAAGGTTTACCTTCGAGATCTTCGAAAGAATCAACTTTGATTTTACGAGATCTTAATCAAAGACTCGATTTGGAAAGGGAGTCGTTTCATTTTTTAATGAGGTTGACACAATAAAAGAACTATCCTCATGACTCCTTGTTTCATTTTTGAACGAGGTCGACACAAGATAAGAACTGTCCTCGGTATCCACCATATTTACAGTATTTGATAGAAAATAAAAAACTGAAGGTTGATTAAGGTTGCTAGAATAATCTTCGTGGTAATCTAGAAGACGGGAACGATGGTGGTGATTTTTCCATGGTGCCTCTCCTATCATCATTGACTGAATGATTCCTTTGTCTGTAGAACGTACATGCGACCAAGGATTTGAAGAGGTACCATATTCCTTAGACCTATCTATTCAAACACTCGATGAGCATTAATTTGGGTCTGCCCCCCAGGCAAAGAAAATTGATTGCTACAATATTTCTAAAATGGCGATGATCCATGCTGACACAATGTTTAGGAATCTTCTGAATCCATTAGATATAGAAGATTTCATATTGTAGGTTTCCATTGTGGCCACTTCCGCCAGATTACTCGGAGGCGGTAGGGCAAAAGTACCCATTAAGGCAGGGTATTTTAGGAGGCCTACTCCAATATTTTGAAGCGAATGATTGCTTCCATGGATCATTGGAATGCTTCCCGTAACTTGTGAACTGTTAGGGAGAAATGTTTGTTGGTCGACGATTGTAATTCCTCCTTGGAAGGGAAATGAAATCTTCCTGAAGTAGGTCAACACAATTGCGGTCATGGCATATATCCAGGGCCTTCCCAGTAGGATGTTGTAATTGAGGTTTCCGTCGATTACTTCAACATAAATTTCTACTGTTTTGCCCCCCAGTTCAACTTGCAAGTTACTTAAAATCCTATATGGGGTGTATGATCATCCATCAAATGCTTTTAACATCATTGATAATCGCGACAAGGGTGGTGAGCCTAAATTTTTCCAGCAACTCATCGACATAACACATGTAGATGCCCCCTCATCAATAATTGTTCGATGAACAGTTTTGTTGAGGGCTTTCACTTGAATAAGGAAAGCTAGTTGAGCTGGTAACTGAGGGTCATATCCTTTGTGATTAAAGGATACAAGATTGGAATCCGTTGGGTCAATCCCACCTATTACTGATAATAGATTCTACTTTTGGGAGGCGCAATTTTGCGGTACCTCAAGTGTCGACATAGCGGACGGCGAATGGGCCAGGTCCTCTACTATATTATAATTTTGTGCTACTTTGGCATGAGGATTAAATGTCGATTTGTGTACTACTCCCTTTGGCAGATTTATCATTGGCTCAGGAATGATGGGTGGCACAACTTCGGTCAAAGTTGTTGTCGAACTACTAGGTTGTTCATTAGGCTTGTTATTCGACAATAGTCAATTCCCGTAATCTTTATTCCATCTCAAAGCATCACTTTGCTGCTTTGAGATAGAAAACATAAGCACTTAGGATCGGGAAGCATTTTGATTAGCACATAGTTTGGTTCCCGGGTTTGGAAACGGATCAGTCAATACTACTGAGGTTTTTGAACTCTTAAAGAGTTTCTTAACTTCAACTTTATGTGGACAATCTCTTGTCCGATGATCCTCATCGCATATCTGACACCCCACAGGGGGTTTCCTTTGCCCAGAAGGGTTTGCAGAAGGTTTTTCAGGATATGAATCATCCTGCTTCTTTTTCTCCCTTTCGTTTTCTTCTTGCCCCCTGGTTGCTTTAGTTGTTTGCTCTTGTCGGTTGACACAACATTTACCTCCGAGGCGAGAAGTTCTTCATTTGCATTTTGATCAGAAATCTTACGGGCTTTCTTATATGTAGCCTTTGTTGATTTCGTGCTTGTCATACCTATCACGCCATCGTCAGCATGAGAGTCTTTTTTTGATTTAGGAGGGGGAGGAACAGAAAATTGCGATCTAGGAGCATCAGGTATTTTATCGTAGAGCGTGCCAGAGTAAGTATAGATCAAGTCTAGATATTGTGCACGAGCAATAACTTGCTCTTCAGTGATGACTCCTCCCTTTGCCACATCTTCTGTGATAGAAGGTAATAATGACTTAATAAACCATTTAGCTAGCAGCTGATCAGGAACATATGTTTTTACCATTCTGCGACAACGTCGCCACTCATTAATATGATCAGATATGTGAGTGGCCATTGTCTGTTTGAAATTGGTAAGAAGCTTTCTTCCTGTTTCGTACCTTATTGGTAGCTGAAAATGGGTTAAAAAGGTTGTGGCTAGGGTGCTAAAGTTATCGAATGAAGCTCTAGGCAATTCGATATACCATTTTGCTACCGGACCAGTTAACGTTCGTTGAAAAAGGCGAAGCCTAATCGAATCATCATTTAGGGTGTTTGATGAACACCATAGATGAAATGTCATCACATGATTTGACGGGTCTTCACCTGGATTTCCATTAAATTTAGGAATGTTTGACGGAAGTTTATGTGGAATCGCTGGCCACCAAGGGGCATAAGCGATAGGATCGTTCATTAGCCGATTTAGATTCGGTAACTATAAAGTTGCCACAAAGGGTAATTGTTGATTCAGGTTTGGCAAAGCATACCCAGGATAAGATGGAATCGCCTGGGCAGTTGGTCTTTGCATACCAGCATAATGCATTTGATGTTGGTAACTCTGATAAGGTTGATGGGCATAACCATTGTAGAATGGTTGATTTTGACCGTTTTGAATATACGACTGCCCATTATTTGCAAAGATTTGTTGCTCAGATCCTTGGTAAACTTGTTGGAATTGTGGTTGTTGATATTGCACCAGCCATGGTTGTGAAGCCATGTGCTGCTGTCCAATACTGGTTGTTTGACCAAGATGAGGGGTAATTGTACCCGTTTGGGCCTGTGTCACTCCACTAGTTGGCGATTGTGGCTGAGTCATAGGGACAAGAGGTTGTTGCATTACAACCTGAGAAACCTGAGGTTGGCATACAACAGGCAACGCTTGTACTTGCGACACCGTCACAATAGCTGGCATAGTTGGTATATTTGACATAGGTAAACATTGCTGCATCGAATATACAACTCTTGGTTGTTGAGGTAGTATTGGCACCCAACCGCTAGATGTAATTCCAGTATAACCTAAATTTTATTATGAACTCTCGTATGGTTGTCCTCCCAGACGAGACAATGAAAGGGTATATTGCCCCACATACGGCAGTAATCTAGTACTCAAAGGAATGGTTTGTCCTTGAGGACCGAACTACCCAAATTGACACCGTGAAGGATCAATTTGCTGAGACTCAACATAAGAGTTCGTGGATATTATTCTGGATGAACAAACGGGAACAGACCATACTGTCAAAATAGCCCCTGAGTGGGCCCCATCTAGAGATTGAGAGCTAGTTGGGACAGATGGTATGCCAACAAACATTGTTGGAGTGACAACAGGAAGTTCTGCGGTTGCTGTGTCGAATGACACAATCCTAGATGCCAACGGTTGTTTAGACATTTCTGGTCTATCCAAAATATTTCCTAGCGATTCCACAGGAGCTTCCGATAATGGTAGGCTAATTTCTGGTGAAGAAAGATATAGGGTGATCCCGATTCCAAATTGCGATGGAGTACTAGATGGAGGATCCTCCACAATCTCTTTTATAGCAATCAGACTAGGTGGAAGAGGTAGACTGTCAGGTCCGTAAAATATTTCTGGTGCCAAAGAAGGTATAGAATCTACAACGATAGATGTTTGGGGAATAACACCTTCCGAATCAGCCGTAGATGGAGCTGGTTCAGTAATATAAGTGTTTACCTTCACACTAGGATCAGATCGACTGTCCTTTGGTGGCTAGAAAACTTCTTCTGTAAAGGTAGGGATACGAGAAATGTTTGGAGTAACCAGAGTCTCCGATAGTGTTGGAACACTTGTTCTAACTTTACTAGGGGATTTGGAACTGGTTAAATGAGTTCGCTTCGTCTGTAACAGTTTTGATTCTGGAGAGAAAGACAGTTGACTCGTAAGCCTCCGCGAACAATGGGGTTTCAATTGACTTTCTTCCACGATTGGGGATTACTCGATCAACTAAAAATCAAGGGGAAATTATGTTTCTGAATTAAATTAATTTTAGACGCTTTGACACAACTTGTTTTTTCAATTTTTAAGAGTCGAGAAAAAACAAAAGATGACTCTAGTCGCCTTCAATTTTTAATGAGCTTGAAGTGACAAGTGCTCAGATGGAACTTTTCCTTTAAGGAGTCTGAAAAGGAACAAAAGAGACTACTCTGGAAATCTAGATAGAGGGATTACCAAACCAATCGCAAAACTGCAAAATACTTTTTACAGTACGGCAGTCAATCTTCCTGAATGCTATGTTCAGTGCATTGCAATCGATAGGGCGGCAGACACGGCTTCCTATGGATAAAGGATAAGGCCTATTGTGGTCTCCCAATATATACTCAACGGTACGTGGGAGCACAAGTTTGTACTGACACTTATCGTCCCAAAGTGGAGGAGTCACCCAACCAGCAATGAAAACAACAGTTACCAGACTTTACCACGTTGGAATACGTCTCTAGCCTAGACTTCTGAATGTTGTAAGTTAGGTTCCAAAGCATTTTTAGATTCATTAAATTTATTTTACAGTTGATCTTGCTTAAGAAATTTGCCTTTCAGGTTCACCATGTGATGTAGATATACAATTCCTAAAATGCAAGCTAAGATGATAAACAATCGTTTAATGTTCTTTTTGCAATGAAAATCCTAGCTACCAAAAAAAGAGAGATGATATTCTTTCAACATAGAGCAGAGAGCACACACTATATGCACTGTCCTAAATCAAACCAACAAACAGTCTAAATGCAAATGCACATGCATGTATTTGTTTTCAGCCTTCTTAATGCGTGAATGATAAAAAGAAAGCTAAGCGCAAATCTGAATTATTTTTCGAAGCGACATTACTAACAAGTTTATTTTCAAGACAAAACGAAGACAATGACGACACTTTGTTATTTGGAATTGAAAACTTTCTTTCGACACTTGAAAAACTATTAATTCAAATCAAATACAAGAGTAACAGTGTAATCAACTATCAAGAACAATCAGATTCTCTTCTATGACTGAAAATGACACTTGCGACACTTCCAGATCAAGAAACGACAGTTCAATTACGCTACTTCTTTGTAAAGGAGAACTGAAAATGGCTCACAATACATAAAAACATTTACAGTTCTTTGCACAATGGAGGTGAAATAATGGCAAGGAAGGGGGTTTCCAACAGAGGTGTACTGACTAGAGATAGCAAAACTCCTAAATAGAGCTGAAAAGAGTGAAAAAACCAAAGTCTAGAGGAAAAATTAGCCCTTTCTGATCAGCGCACCTGTTACACAGGGATTCCAGTATGCATCCCACCTACAGCACATGGGAATTTCGATGCATACTGATGTCCTTGAAGAGAGGGTACGATGGTATAGTGCGAGACTTTTGATCCAGTTCTTGATCACAGTTTGCAGCACAGTTCAGGGATTTTGGCCAAGAAAGTGGTAATCAGTAAATAAATCACAGGGGTAGATCTAAGGAGGTTACTAGAGCCACCACAAGGGAAATTAGAGAGCTTGTAAATCGATTTTTCAGTTCATAAACAAAACCTGGAGATAGACTGAAGCAACATTGATCTACTTTGCACTTGCATAGAAAATGTAGTTCGAAGGCTAGCTAGCTTGACTTCAGGCTCCGTCTGTAATTTTATAAAGCAAACAAATATAGACAAACAAACAATCTATTCGCTCCCCAGCGGAGTCGCCATTTTGTTATCGGTAAATCTAGTGTCTCTGCAGAGCTGCTAGTCCCACTAAGGCTGGTAGCTACCTTAGAAACAAACAATCTAAAACCACTCTCGTTTTCCTTTATGAGAAGTAGATACGAGGGGAATGAAGGAGACAAACCTCTGTCTTGCGCTTGGTTCCTTGCTTGATTCCTCTCCCTTCTGATAGATCTTTGCCACTCGCTTCCTCGTCTACACAACTTCAAAGAGCACCTATGGAATCAAAGCAGCATAACACTATCCAAGAACAGAGATCTACTATCATAAACAATATAGGACCAGATATATATTGACCACACAAATTCATATATCATCAATGATACAAGAATGTGGAGGAAAACTTGAATAGCTTTATTAATAATCAAGAATAGCAAAGAGGCTTACAACCAATTTTTCTGACCCAGCGTCATCCTCTCAGCAGGAAAGCCCTTCTTCACCTCATGAAAAGCTTAGATCACCCAACACTATGATGTTGCACCAAGAAACCAACAACACTTCCTTACAAGATACAAAATTTCAGCCTCTGGATTTTTGGGATGAGGGATCCATATATAGATGTTTGCAAGGGGGGTGAGTCAGCTTTTGAGGTTTGATTAGTGTCCTCTCTCTGATAGTTCTTGATTCCACTTGGAGATTGATGATCTCTTACTCATACCTGGTTGAATGCAGAGAGGCAAGTGTCACAGGAGAAGTTTCTGGAAGATTCCATGATCCTCCACCTTGCAGCACACTTTGACCATGGAGCACACTTTGACCATGCAGCGCACTTTGACCATGGAGCAGGTGAGATGGTCCAATTTTGACCAGTTCTAAGTAGTTTTTCATGGAGAACTTCTGGGAGATGATGTAATCAGCTGACCTTGTTCTTTTAAGGGTTGGAACAACACTTTTAGGGACTTAAGAGCCCTTGGTTTATGGACATTTATGATTGGGGTTGCAGTGCCCAAAAATTTCTATAACACTTAGTCATAATCATGATGATCACATGAAAATCACATGATAGAAGGGGACATGGAAACAATATATTTGAGTATGGATTCCCAAGAAGAGCACTATCATTTAACCTAAATTCGTTATATTTAATATGAAAAGTGGTTAGGTGGAAATCAATCATTTCTCCTACAAAGTTTAACCATAGATAAATACCCTCATTAAAATATGTTATAATATTATCGTGCATACATAGTCTAAATGAAATCAACCTTTTTCAAATACATCCATACATAGGCATCTATATCAATGAAAATAAAACATGCTTGGAAATGATAATTGTGCTATTAGCAAAAATATTGGAGTTACAATTTCAAATTATATGCGTCTTAGGTGTTAGATATAGAGTATGTGGGTAAATTATAATATATTATAAGTATGAGTCATTTCGAATAACTTTGTAGGTTAAGGGTAATGCTTGGTAATTTTAATCCCATACTGAAATTATAAATATTTAAATTGCTATTGAAAATTTAAGAACTAGAGGAAAAAGGGAATGGTCTTCATTACCATGATAAGTCCAACCTTGTAGCATAGACACATCAAACCATTCCTATAAGATGTCTATCAATAAGGAGGATTAATCAAAACTTGAAAATTTGTAGTTAGTTAAACTGTGAGTGATGAACTAGTTCTCAAATAATTGTATATACAAAAGGAAGATTTTTATGGGTAGTAATAGGTTTAACGATGTAACTACTATATGTCAGATTGTATCAGACCCCAAGTTCAAAATGGGGCTTGAAAGAACAAACATAGTAATAAGTATAAATATGCATAATTGAAATATTGATTTAAGTGATGAAGTACTAATACATATTCGTGTTGATTATAAGGTATTGAAGTGAAGGAGTCTACCCTAGAATAGCAGAGGATCCCCCTCAAACTATAACAGAAATAGAGAAATTATATGTGGATTTGGGGAATGGAAGTACCCCACAAACACCCTAGTTTATGGATATTATCATAAAGTTGTAGCAAGAGTTGACTCACCTAAAGAACAATAATAAATGACTGCTAAAGGCTAGCGAATAACATGAAAGGATGATACAATACTTAACTCAAAATTATATCCATACAATAATGGAATTGAAACACAAGAAAGGAATAAAAATAAAATGGAATCAGAAAATTATGAAAGTGCGACGATTTAGAGAAAAATTGTCCAAAAATGGATAAAAGAAAGAAGAATGTGGAGCTGCAAGGAGCTTTTATAAAAATAAAGCCCCCTACTTTCGATGGGGAAAAGGAGGAGGAGCAGAAACATGGCTTCTTAATATGAAAATATATTTTTAGGTTTATGAGTATGAGAGTAACTTGAAGGCTAGATTAGCCATTTATCAGTTGAAAGGAAAAACTGCTCTCTCGAGGGAAGAGGCCAAAAGTGTGCACTCATTGGAAGAAAAGACAGTTTCTTTGGAGGAATTTCATAAACAATTTAAGTCCCTATATATGAATGAACGATATTATGATGATCAAGCCAAGGATTTCCATACATTAATGCTAGAATAGTTAACTATAGATGATTTTATGTCAAAATTTACCAACTTGCTGTGATATGTCCCCTATACTAAAGAAGAGAAATCCAAGGTACAATGATTTCTGAACTGTTTACATGTCATTTATAAGGAAAGGATGGATTTAAACAATCATAAGATAATGGATGAGGCAGTAAGAAAAGAAATATTGTGCTATCAGTAGCTTAAGAATATGCGAGAAGGCTCAAAACCTTTGCAAGGTAAAGAAAGAAACAAATCTGTAATGGGGTCAAAATGACAAAAACCTGCCTATCTTAAAATTTTTGGGAGGGACCATCAACAGAAGAATTTTAATAAGGGAAACTTAAATTAGTTGGCACAATCTCAAACTAGGTCAAAACCTATAGATATAAACAGTAAAAAGATCAGTGGGGTCAAGTAAAAAGAACCACTGAAGTGCTTGGGTGTTGGGTTGTGTTATATTCTTTCCATGACTAGCCCACGTAGTTAACCAGTGGGTTAGAGGGGGGGCGGAGCCCCCCTTCATTGTACCGATTGTGTAGCGAGGGGGTCACAGGGGGTTTGAGGTGTACCTGGAACCCCACTTTATGAAATTTTGGTTTTGGACACTATGTTAGGATGGGCAGACCCACCTATGGTTTTCTGCATGATTTTCGCACATGTTTTTTGGACGCGATGGTTTTCGGTCCATGGTATTGGACGCAATGGTTTTTGGTCCATGGTATTGGATGCTTCGGCATGTATAAATATGTATTATAACATTGAAAGGAACATAATGAAAAATCAAGCTGGTTGTGCTGGTTTTGGGATCCAGGGGAAAATCTCTATGTATATGTGTTTTATGTGGTATGCTCTCGCATTGTTTATTTTCTATGTTTTAGAGTTCGTATGCAGGTAATTTTTGTACGAGGTTAAAACCTACATTGGGGTGTGGTGAGCCAAATATATCCAAAACATTCAAGTTGTCCATGATGCCACAACTGTTAATGATATTGTGAGAAATATTCCAAGAATAATTGCAGCATTGGAAGATAGACAAGTGGATCACCGGTCGAAAATGATTGAGATAGAAGGTACCATTTTAAACTAATTTCCTTTCTCCTTAATTGGCCTAGGGGTGATTTTAAGTTACATTAGTCCATAGGTTGTAGAAAAATGTAAACTCAAAAGTAAAAAATTTAAGACTGCATGGTTGGTACAATTAGCAATCGGAACAAAAAGAAGAGTAATTAGCCAAGTAACATAGTGTCATATTAATTTAAATTGATATTCCACATAAGTAAATTTAAATATAGTTCCCTTAGGATCCTATGATGTGTTAATAGTCATGGACTGGTTGGAAAAACATGGAGCTATCATAAATTATTTAGAGAAAACAATAAGTTGTGTGAGTCAAGATGGACAAAATGAAGTAATCAAAGGTATAATGAAACCCATATCATTCATAAATATTTCATCCTTACAAATGAAAAATAATGCACAAAAAGGGTGAAAATTATTTATGGGGCATGTGGAAATAAACAAACAAAAGATAAAGAAGAAAAATTTAGAGACCCTGCCAATCATTAGGGAGTTTCAGGACATTTTTCAAGAGGAAGTATTGGGCTTACCTCCTCGTTGGCATATCAATTTCTCCATTGATCTCATACTAGGCGCAACCTAATGTCTAGAGTTCCATATAGAATGAGTGTACCGGAGTTATTAAAGTTTAAGATGCAGCTATAGGAATTGTTAGACAAAGGCTATATTAGGCCCAGTGTATCACCATGGGGCGATCTTGTGTTATTTTTCAAGAAGAATGATGACACATTTAGAATGTGCATTGATTATCGATAATTAAATAATTTAACAATTAAAAACAAATATTTGCTTCCCCGCATTGATGATTTATTTGATCAGGTGAGGGGGGAAACCATATTTTCTAAAATTGACTTAAGAACCGGGTATCATCAGCTAAGAATAAAATATGAAGATATTCATAAGAAAACTTTTCGAACCAGATATGGTCACTACAATTTTGTAGTGTTACCATTTGGCCTTACTAAGGCACTAACAAACTTTATGTGTTTAATGAATAATGTACTTAACAAATATCTTCATAAATTTGTATTGGTATTTATAAATGACATTCTAGTATATTCCAGGAATGAACAATAACATAAGGAACATCTAAAATTAGTGTTGCAAACTTTAAGAGAACATCAACTATATGCTAAATTTAGAAAATGTGAGTTTTATAAGGAAATAATATAGTATTTGGGCCACATTATCTCATAAGAAGGACTAGTTGTTGATCCTGAGAAGGTGAGGGATATTTTAAATTGGCCCATAACTAAGGATGTGTCAGTTGTATTCTCATTTATGGGAATCATGAGATATTAATGAATATTTATAGAAGGATTCTCTAAATTATGCCACCTTATTACCTCGTTAGAAAAAAAGGAAGCAAAATTTGAATGGACAGCCAAATGTTAGGAAAGTTTTGACAAATTGAAACGCTTACTGAAAGTGGCTCATATACTAAAAAATGCATAACAAAATAAGGAATTTATTATTTGCACAAATGATATCTTAGAATGTTTAGGGGGAGTTTTGAGGCAAGAAAATTCAGTAGTAGCTTATGAGTCTAGGAAGCTGAAAACACATGAAAGGAATTATGCAATATATGGTCTAGAACTGACTATTGTAAATTGCGCTCTAAATATGTGGAGACACTATCTATTAGGGAAAAAATTCACCTTGGTAACATATCATATCAATTTCAAATATTTTTTCATCCAACCAAATCTTCATGCTAAACAAGCTAGGTGGATGTTGTTTCTTAGTGAGTTTGAGTTTGACATTAAACACATAAATGGAAAAGAAAATAGGATAGCAGATGTTTTAAGAATATGAACATTCTTCAATGGGGGGCATATTTTAGAAATATTAGTACATATTTTATAGAGAAGATTAAAAAATCAATACCAAGATATCCTAAATACTTGGAAATTCAACAGAAGTTGCGAAAAAAGAAAATCCCAGGTTATGCTAAAAATTTTAAATAATTGTTAATTTATAGGAAAATGTTATATGTCCCCAATTTAAATGCTCTAGAACAAATGGTACTAGATTAGTACCATATGAAACCATATGTGAGACATCCCATATATCACAAGATGATAATAGCATTAAGAGAATATTTTTTTTGACCAAGCATGAAAAAAGAGGTGGCAGAATATTGTCAAAATGCTTAGAATATCAACAAATGAAGGTAGGACACCAACATCCTGCTCGATTGCTGAATCCACTACCTATCCATAAATGGAAATGGGAAGTAATTTCCTTGGATTTAATCATGGGATTACCAAGGACCAAATGGTAGAATGATTCCATTATGGTGGTAGTAGACACCTTAGGTAAAGCAACACATTTGATACCTCTATAGTCCACTTACGGGACAACACAGATTGCCAATATTTTCATGAAGGAGATTTATGACTACATGGACTGTCAAATATGGTAGTGTCAGATAAACATGCTAAATTACAGTGAAATTTTGAAAAGTTGTGTTTGAGGGTATGGGAACTCAACTAAATTTTATCACTGCATATCACCCTCAGACAAATGGATGGACAAAGAGAACCAATAAGATTTTAGAGGACATGCTGAGGATGCATGTCATTTCCATACCTACCAAATAAGAGGATTTTCTTCTTATAGCAAAATTTTCTTATAAAAAAATCTACCAAATTTCAATAAAAATGAGTCCTTTTGAAGCCATGTATGGAAAAAAAATGCCATACACCTCTCAGTTGGAGTCATCCAGAAGATAAATCAATATCAAGACCAGATGCCTTGCAAGAAATGGAGCAGGTAGTATGGAAGATTAGATAGAACATAAAAAATTCACAAGATAGGAAGAAAAACTATGTAGGTAGGAAGAGAATGCACAATAAATTTAAGATTAAATACCATGTTGACTTAAGGGTGGAATCGAGGATAATTACCTTAAGAACTAGAACTTGTACAAATATGGTAACACAATTCTATGGGCCTTTTGAGATTTTGGATAGAATTGGGCTAGTATCTTTTTAGCAAGAATTTCCTAGCCATATTAAAGTGCACAATGTTTTTCATGTATCTTTGCTAAAGAAATATGTACATGATAATTATCATAAAATTAATTGGAATTTGATACAGGTGGAACCAAAAGGAGACTTGCTCGTAGAGCCACTTTGCATACTATATTGGAAAGGGATCTTACCTCGAAATTGATTCGTCACTTGGGTTAAAGTGCAGTGGAAGCACTTTACCCCCGAAAATTCCACATGGGAGTTGGACGATGAAGTGAAGGAGACTAATCCAAAACTATTTCAGAGGGAAGAAATTGGGAAATGAATACTGGGGGCGGTGTAAATAAAAAGGGGGGGAAGATGTAATACCTTTCGATTTATGTAATAATGTGTTTTTATATCTAGACTGAATTATGTTAGACATGATGGTGGAAAGGCCATTATTGGTTGAAATGAAAGTTAAAAGTAAAGTTATTATGATGTAATAATTAAATTTTATTAATAAATAAAAAGTTTGGAACTAATTGGGAATGAGACACTAGAGTTAAGAGATTCTTTCCAAAAAATTGAAAAATTTATTGATTAATGAGATTGAGATAAATCTTCCATAATAAGGACTCCTAAAAATCCCTAAGAGGCAATAGATAAGATTTAATGAGATTGGAGATAAATATCCATTAAATTACTTGTATGGAGAAATATTCTAAGTATGGGTGGAATAAAGCACCATGGGAGAGAAAAGTGGGTTTTAACGAAAAAGGAAAACGAAGAAAGCCTAGGCAAGCATTTGGCAAACCCACAAAAATGGGATGCCCCTAAGGAAAAATATGTTATGGAAGAAAATGTAGAGAATACATTATCGAGGGATAAAAAACGGGTTGATTTCCTTGGAAAGCATATCTCAAATTGGAGGAAACTTGAGGATTCAGTTCAAGGTCGAGAGGAAAAGTGCAATTTTCCAAGGGTTTCCCTAACAATGATTACAGTTATAATTTTTTTTGACGATATTTTCAATAGAGTAAATGGTGTATATGTAGATAATATTGGAACACACTTTCATTATTGATTTGATTGCATTAGAATATAAATATTCTTATTGATATGATGGGAATAGTATTTAGACGATTCTAGACAAAAGGAAAAAAATTATATGACACTTATATATATGATTATGGTGGTATTTAGGTGTGTGAATTTGTATTGTAATCATTCCATATTCTCTTTTACAATACATTTTATGAGATAAGTTATAATTTTGAATAATTGTGTTATATTTTCATACATGTAAGTAATAAAGGTATAGTAGTATGAGTGAACACAAAATGAGTATATGTTGGTTTTGGTTGGGAATCAAGCAAGGGTTAAGAGTAGGTTAGAATAATAATCGGATATGGAATTTGCATAGATGTGGAACCTATGTGTATCTGAATCATTAAATGAATAGACAATTGATATAAGAGTACATAGGATAGACAATTGATACAATTGATTTCTATGATTGGATTGAATATCTTACATTTTAGGTTTTATATTTATATATTTTCTAATTCCAATATTAATTAAAACATATGAATCTGATATTTAATTTTGTTTTTTTCTATATATATTTTTTGTCGACATTTAAATTTTTTTGACATGCTTACAATACACCTACACATCTCTCCCAAACTAGGTTGTAGAGCGCCTCTCGACACAATTAAATGTGTAATAGATTCAATATTTAATATATCCACTAGATCAAATCTATAACTATATAAATCCTAAATTTATAATTATAGAATGTTGACATATAATATATATTTTTACTAATTGTGTAATAGAGATGACATTTTATTGTATATTTGATCTATCTACTATATATATGTCCATACTTTTATAGTTCATTCCAAGATCTTATATGTCTCTATTCATAGGGGGATCAAATGTTATATGGTTTATATTCATGAATTTTCATGTCCTAGTTATATCAATAAAGGGTTAAAATATAATCTTGATACTCATATATAGTCATTGGTGTTGTAAAACATAATTTTTTTTCAATATATCCTTAGCAATGACTACTTCCACTATTTTCTACTAGACATGCGATATCACATGCCACAATAAATAAATGTAGTGGGCTCTTATTCTAGCTTACAGTTTAGAGAGTATTTCAAGCTACAGTTATTTACATATGAAGGTTTGATCTTTGAATAATTTCATGATCTTCCAAACATTGATCTCCCTTCCACACTGAGTATTTGACTAATATGAATTTTCAAAGAAAATGCAAATGCAACCGAAACATCCTATTTTAACCTTAAAAGTACATCAATACATTCAATACAGTGTGATCGCCCTTAGCTAAAATATTGTCCTATGAATATTTCATGACAATTCATGTCAGTTGGAATATGTATGCTTGGATGTTGCATGTATTGACATTAATGATACATATGCCATATGGAAAGATATATTCTTTTACCTTACTATTAATTACGATTTTCAACATATTTAGGGTTCCTGACATGCTCAACCATATGATCATTTCATAATGGAACATATCAAATATGACACCCATGATTTCCCATAACTAATTTGTTCATGGAATGTATAACTCATTTTTTTGGTGAAATCATGATTCGTCATTCTATATTCATTCGTGGGTGCATATATTGTTATTTCAATTATTTGATATAACTTAATCATTCAGTTATATAGGTTAATCATTTAATCATAATATGTAAAGTGTAATAGAGATGAAATTTAAAAAAATGTTTACATCTAACATCTAATGCCTATTTCCCACACATCTCTCTTATATTGGATTACGGAGAACCTCTCACTACAATTAATATGTAGTATTAAGTATTTTAATTTTCATGTGGTGTTTTTTATAGTTCAATATACAATGGAGATCTTATTTGAGGAAAATGTTTGGTTAATCCAAATGTGGATATTGAATTGGGCTTAATGATCTCTACAAAGAAATAAACCTATCATCTACTTATAATTAAAAAGACTCAAATAATTGAACTAATCCATAGAAATTTTACTTTTGATTTCTCCATGGACCCATCTATATTAGTGCATAAGTTTATCTCACATACCATCTCCATCATATTGAAAAATGAAATGGGGTGAAAGCATGGAACTGACTTTCTCGCGAGAGAGGGTGCATTTGAGTGGAAAAATGATGGCTTGATCGAGCCATTTAAGCTCTTGATCAAGCCATTTAATTGCTCGATCAAGCCATTTTTAAGCACTTTATTGAGTTGTTTGAGGGCTTAAACAATGTAACCCAAGGTTAGTTAGGAGCTCGATTGAGCCATGTTTTTGAAATTCCCCCCCAATACAACCTAGGAATGGAATTAAAAAAGGTGGCTCAATCGAGCCTTAAAGCTAGATTGAACTTTAAAGCTAGATCGAGCCTTTATTTAACCACAATAAGGGCTTGGTCGAGGGTTTCTTAAACGCTTAACTGAGCTATTTGAATTTCGAAATCAAGTGCTCGATCAAACCTATCAAGTCCTAAAATACATAATTTCAACACCCCTTCTTCAAAATTTCCAGCAACACCATTTTGTACCATAGTGTACTTACGGCTAAATTTTTCCTTAGGTGGCAGAGTTGATCATGTTGGACACATGAAGAAATCCTCTATCTAATAGCATGTGACTTTTACATTTTCCAATTCATAAGATATTTTTTATCTAGTTTCTTTTAACCATAATTCTTGAAATTTTTTTGAACTCCTTTAAATAGGTTCAATAAAAAATCAATATCATAAAATATACACAACGAAATTTTTTCAAAAAATACCACTATCTTTTCTTATGAGTCCTATTCAAAAGAGTACTTTTTGTTTTTCAATTTATTTAAATATTGAAAAAAACCTTACTTGAACCCATGTGTCTACAATATGCAATTGAAATATTACTTCATCAACTTCGAAAGATAATTAAAAACTTTGTGTAGATCATGCTCATATATATATATATATATATATATATATATATATATATATATATATATATATATATATATATATATATATATATATATATATATAGTAAAAATTACACATTTTAGACAAATTTATGTTACATGAACACAAGCATACCTCTTAAGATGTGTGAAAATTTTCAAGGACAAGCATTTCATTTAATGGAAAATTGACATATTATATGACACTAAATATTTTTTCAAGAAATATCATTAAGACAACAACGTAATTCTCCACAATTTTTCTTTTTACCCTTAATCAAAATTCATAGTGCTTATATGAATTTTAAGGGCTTCAATTTGATAAAATAGGAAAAACATGAAATTTCATCGCCATATTTGGTCCAAAAGCGTAACCCATCTTCATGCTTTCACCAAATGTTCTGATATCTATATATATATATATATATATATATATATATATATATATATATATATATATATATATATATATATTACCAGGATAGATCCATCTTAACTTGAGATCTACAAAGTGTGAAGAGAGATCAAATCTCTCAAGATGAAAACCTAACTTTAAATGCAAAGGTTGAGGAAAGGTTTGCATGTCAAGATATTTTGATTCCTATAGTAGCTTAATAGATAGAGATTTAAGATGGATCTACGCTGGTTCTAAATAATACTATTTATATTGCACATAGTCTAATTAATAGATGAAATGACCATTTTTTGAGCTTCTTGCCTAGTTGATTTTGTTAAAATCCATTAAATATTTCTAAAAAACATAAGTTTAAGTTATCTAATTTTCAAATATCGAATGCCTCTAGGGTTTTTCAAGGTACTTAATTCATTTGTGCATTCAAAAGTGTGTTTTAAGCAACAAAATATACAATCTTGTTAGAAATTGCATTTTCGGATGTTAACCAAAAAACCATTTCATGTATTAGGTATAATATACTTTTACATCTTATATAAATTTCCCATCTCTCTATATAAAAATATTCTTATTTTTAATTTTATTAAAAACTTATAATAGATATAATTACATGTTAACATCAGTTGTAAGATATTTTATTTCTAAACTACACTGTACACACATGTTAATACTATTCAATCTTGTAAGTTGAATTTTCTTTTATATGTGACCTTCATTGATTTATTTTTATTTTTATTATTATTATTTTAAATCCATCATCTTATTTTTATATAAAAAATTTGAATAAATTACATATCTCCCTTTGCGAATTGAAATATTTTTTTATCATCAATAATAAATGTATTCTCTCTCTTTCTCTCATCCAAGATCCATCTTAACTCTCGATCTTCCAAGCACAAAGATGGGATAAAATTACTTGAGATACAAACTTTTTTTAAAAGGAAAAGAGATTTGATCCTTCTCAATGATTAATAGATCTAGAGTTAATATGAATCTTGGTTGGTTTAATTATTAATTATTAATTATAATCATAATTATAATTTTATTATTTCTATTTTATATTATTTTTATTTTATATTATTTTTATGTAATTGGACCTAGTCTAAATGTTTATAAAACATTACATTACATTACAACATCTCTACCATATTGGGCTGGAGAGCTAAGATACAATAAATTAATTATGATTAATATTCAAATAATTTATTTAATTTCTATAATGATTTTTTTTTTAAATATAAGAATTATGCATTTTTAATAATAGAGCGAGTTGAGTGAAATAATTAAAACTAACCAAACATGTATATTGATTATTATTTTTCATTATAAACATTTTTTTTTATTCTTTCTACAAAATATTTTATTACTTAAAAATGAGCATGGCCGTAATCACACATATTTCTTATATTACACTCAAAAATATCTCTCAATACAATAAAAATGAAATTATTTAAATAGTGTACTAAAGATATATAATTCCTTCATATTTTACCATTGGAATGACATATACATCACATATCTTGGATCAACTCAAGACTTCGGGTTTTCAACAAGCTACTGATACAACTATTTCATTAGGAATTGATGATCTTTTAATAGCGCCTTCCAAAGGATGGCTCGTCCAAGATGCGGAGCAACAAGGTTCTCTTTCGGAGAAACAAAATCATTATGGGAATGTACACGCAGTGGAAAAATTACGTCAATCGATTGAGGTATGGTATGCTACCAGTGAACATTTGAGAAAAGAAATGAATCCGAATTTTAGCATGACTGATCCCTTAAATCCAGTACATGTGATGTCCTTCTCAGGAGCTAGGGGAAGTACATCTCAGGTTCACCAATTAGTAGGTATGAGAGGATTAATGTCAGATCCTCAAGGACAAATCATCGATCTACCCATTCGATGGAATTTACGTGAAGGGCTCTCTTTAATGGAATATTTTATTTCCTGTTATGGGGCTCGTAAAGGAGTTGTGGATACTGCTGTATGAACAGCAGATGCTGGATACCTCACACGTAGACTCGTTGAAGTAGTTCAACACATTGTAGTACGTAGAACAGATTGTGGCACTATCCAAGGTATTTTCGCAAGTCCCATTCGAGGTCGAGAGAGGGACAAAAATGAAACTATTTAGTTCCTTCATATTTTACCATAAAATTGGCATCTACACATAAAAGAAATCTAAATAAATTGATCATAACCCTCAATTTAATATTTGCTATAATTTACAATAAATATTACATTTAAAAAAAACTCCAAAAAAAATTAATAAAATTGAAAATGATTATTTATTCATTAGTTTATTCCTTTAAAATATAATTATTTTCTATTATTAAAAGTTCGAGGGAAGAAGATGGTTATGTACCACGGCAAAATTCCTTTATCCTCAAATATGGTTGCCATATTATAAGTTTTTAATATTCCCTGTAATTTTTATACGAAAGGTTTTGCAGTTTATATGAAGTGTACATGTAACAATTTATATTATAAATTTAATGAAGATTTTAAAAATAAAAATTAAATTTATTTATTATATCCATTTTTTAATTATAATTTTTCAATATTTTTATTAGGAATATTAAAAATTAAATTTCTTCATATATATAGAATGCGATTTGATGTTCAAACATAGTTTATCATACATATATTTTGCTTATGGGAATATATCTTATATTGTTTTCAAAATTATATACTTTGTGTTTTCAACGCATATTTCCATATAATTTTTAATAATTCTTTACAAAAAAAAATTGTTGTGTGACATTTATCCATTCATGATTTGTATCTTGGTGCTATAACTAGGGAAAACATTATTACATATTAATTATAGTAAAGATAAGCTTAAAAGTATAAAATTACTTATAAATTATAAAAATATACTTCATTCGATATGACGAAGGGATTTCATGTAAAAAATCGGAGTTACAAAAAATCATGAGTAGGAAAGATTGTTATATTTTAAATCATAATATTAACGACAAAAATAATGAATGGTTTATTTTGATCTCATTTGAAATTAATATATTTATCTTTAAGGATTTATTCAAAAGGCATTTTTGGGTTATGCACAATTTTACAATCGGCATCATGTTCACCAACGCTTACGTGATGTTGGCTATCGGTTTAGCAATCTAAAGACACACCGTGGATCTCTACATAAACAACGTGAATCATTGCATCAAATAGCTACACCTATTCAGACTCTCTCATGTGTAGATAGATATAGAAACAGGGAGAGGAAATGGCACGCCTTTACCCTGATCAATTGGCATACATCTTGGCCGACGAAGCCCCTTGGAATCCTACTCCTAGAGACCTTGCACACGCTGACAAAGAACCTAAATCTCCTGCCAAACATAAAACATAAGATAGATCTAATGTTAAACTTCTGAGCGAGTTCAAATCCAACTAGGTGAAACGAAATGCATATAAGAATTGGGGGAAATTAATTGAAATTTACATAGAAAGAAATGGATTGTTTACAATATTATACTTTTAGTGTGAGCATTTCCTTTCAACAGGTTGATATTGACCCATCCTTGGCTGATAGTTTGAAGTTAAGCTCACTTGACCATGCAAATAGGTTTGTCCCTAAAAGGCACTGCGATTTACCTATACTTTATCTATACATCTTCTTTTCTCCCTCGAATGGTCTTTTTTATATAGGATTCTTGTAAATTTGAGAACGTGTATCAGTACACCTAGGGATAAGAGAATTTAGGATAAGACTTCATTTGTTGACCCTTTTTTAGTCACTTCTCTCTCATTTGAATTGATGATCTCGAAAACCTAACTTATGGAACGTTAACCATTCATTACTCCTTAGACACTACATTAGAGTAATGCGTCACTCGTTTTCCACATAAATGGAGTGATGGGGCACTAGGTTATCTCTCTAGTGATGTGAGAGGTGTATACCATCCTTGAAAATTGATGTAGGATAGGTTGGGTTCCCTCTTCCGACCCTAGGGTGGTAAATAAGGTGATAACAAGCTTGAGATAGTCAATAGCATGATAATAGATGAAAACCTTATTATGTGAGGTCAAAAAAGAAACTAATGACTAAAATATGTTCTAATACGATGAATCTTAAGAAGTGGCACAAGGCAGGGGTTGAAATTGGAAGAACCAAATAGGAATTGCAATACATCCAAGTACTCAAGCACAAAGATCTTCCTTGAGGTAGGAAAACCCATTCCCAATATAGAAGATAACTAAACATTGCCCCTATTACAATATGATATAGATATTTGACATGAAATTCTAGTACATGGGAATGAAGGAACACATTGTGGACTTGTGCCATCAAGAAAGAGATCATATCAACTAGAAAGTACAATATGGATCTATTTCATACTATGCATCACTATGATGTCCGAGAGAAAGAAGAATTTCCATGAGTGGTCCTCTAAGTACACAATATGGCACAATACTCAATGAGAGATTCATAGGGGGTACATATATGAGTGAGATGGCCGTAAGCCCGAGGTATTAATCCCAACCTTAATGGTATGATTCTACATCATGTAAATAAATGAGTTCATGTCAAGTATGGTAGAAATGTTTGATTATTGATCAATGCAATATACCATTAATAGACACAAGGGGAACCACAAATGATGAAAATGGGCCAAATATTAACTAGTACAATGCATTGAGTAGGAATAAGTAAAGGGACATCAAATAGTCATGGACTCATTTGATCAGAATCAATGAGGGAAACCTATTTTCAATTGTGAGGAAGCTTGAAAATGAGAATTGTACATTGCAAGATAATATTATTTTCTAGTTCACACTCCATGATAATGAGTTGATGTTGATAGGTGGAGATATTTCAAAGGAGGGCCTTCCTGTATCCTTCATAAATACACAAAATAGATCAAGAGATTATATGAATAGATGAAGTCACCGTGTATAACTAACATAAGGATGACAAACACGAAAGGTCAATAAGACTACAAATGGTTGACTAAAGTTTTAACTTCCATTGAACATGCTTGGCATGAAAAGAAATGAACTAGAAGAATTGAAAAATGAGCACCATGTGATATCATGTCACTCCTAAAAATTGACCAAATTTTTTATGGTAATTTTCCATTTTTTCAATGAAGTTTCGTCACTATAATGAAAAAAGGAGGTCTCACTAAATACATTTTTAGTTACAGTCATACTATCGACATTTAAAATAATCAAAATTCCAACGGTAGTTATTGACATGTGTCATAAAAGATATAAGGTGTTTCTTAATGCAAGTGTGTGTTTGTGTTCCAATCACAATAATCGTCATTCCATATCATCTCAATACTCATGGAAGGATGGCTTCCTGGTGTTGTAATACCAATGAAAGTTGGCATTTGTCAACTACCAACACCATATATCCTTTGAAGAGCTTTCCATACTTGCCTTGGTTTCCGCTCAATAGTTCGAGGGTTGCATGTCATTGTAAGTCCGTCAAGCACCATCATCAGAAGGCAGAAGAAACTGAGTATTTTTACATATATATAAACTAATTTTGGTCATTAATCCCATCATTCATTAATATAAAGGAAATAGATTTATTCCATCTCAAATCCCAAATAATAAATTACTAACTACATTAAATAATTCATATCAAAACTCTTGTCACCTATGGTTTTTTATGCTAAGTTAGTGACTCCTTCTAGGATAAAGTCATTGTGGACTTAGTCATATGCTATCAATTTCTTTGCTCTATTTTACCAAGGTTACAACCATAAGTAAATCTAATTCCATAACTACAATACCTTAATTCTGCAACAAATGTAACTCTATAGGAAATGAAATGAACAATTTCTAGAATAAATATTGCAATCCAAATTTCTATATATATATATATATATATATATATATATATATATATATATATAGATATATATGTATGTATGTATGTATGTATATATATATATATATATATCTATATATCTATATATATATATATATATATATATATATATATGTATATATGAAAACATAAAAATTAGCGCAACATCTCACCCTAAGTGCCCCCCCTGAAGGATTGGCATGTTCCTTAACTATGAAAGACCACACACTTTTAAGATATAATGATGGATAGTAACAATCTAGGATGTAGGTATTAAATAAGGAAAACGTATTGTAGAGTGTCAAAAAGATAGATAGAAATCTCTCCTCCAAATATGAGGATATCTCTGTGTATATATATGAGTAGGGTACTTGTTCATCTCAAAATAGAGTGACAAAGACCCTTCAGTTGGGATTTATAGTTATGGTTACAACAAACTTTGGAGTGCTTTGATCCATAGTAAATGTAGTCTCCCAACACACATATAAAAAAAAATCCATTTGTTTGTTGGCTCACAACGTTGAAGTGAAACAATACCATGTTTATTACCATAAGAAAGAGCATGTTCCAATTGACTAGCTATAGGTTGGTGTGTGTTCATTAATTTCTAAGAAAAAGAGGTACAAGTAGCTATGATGACGATGCCTTCAGTAAATTCTATATGCTTTTGGTTATTTTTTATACTATATTTCTCTAACAAATTGATAAATTCTTTACTACCATAAATGTTGGTATCTTCTCAAACTTTCTTTGCGTTCAAAACCTGCTTGGTGTCATAAAAAATGTTTTGTAAAAATGTGCTACATGTTACATTAGAATATTATTTAAAAACAACAAACATATGTATACATCTTGGCATATCCCTTATCATCATTAACAGTACAGATAATTTCACAACCCTTTCTTAATTACCCATGAAAAACAAAAAAATTAGAAATACAATCTATTTATCTTTGACGATATAAAAAACATGGATACATTAATGGTAAACTTTATAGTATTACTGGAATACTTTAATATTTGGTTCTAGGTCAAAAGAAAATATTAGGAGTGGAAAAGGGTGTTGTTTTTTAGACTCATCATGAAGCCCACGTGTTTTTCCCCATTTTATGGTAAGATCATAAGTTTTCATAAGGTGATGCAATAATCTACATGCAGATGAAATGTTTGGTACAAATATAATAGTAGGTACCACTAGTTGATTCGAAGGTTAGTGACAAAAAAAAAAAGTTTTGCCACATCAAATAACCAAGGAGAAATTAGGGTTTTGATAAAGAAGAAAAGAGAGAATCCTACAACTTACACTTCTTAATGGATCTAAGTAAAAGAACGAGGTCTTGGATGCAATAATTTTCCACATAAAACGTGAAAATACATTTCAAACTCGATAAGTAACAATAGTTTAGAACTAACTCACAAAAATAAGTGAAAGAAGAGAATAGGGTTTTGATAAAAAAATCGCAAAGAGGGACCAATAACTTGCACTTATGATGGACCTTCGTAAAAGAAGGACGCTTCGTTTCAAATAATCTTGCATGAGAGACATAAAAACAACTCTACAAATAATGAAACCTTAGAACTAACTGATATAACTTGGCCAAAACCCTTTTTAGATATACTCAATTAATTTAATGAAGGAAATCAAATAATTTTACAAACAACACTTAAAAAATACTAAGAAAAAAAATGTGGTGAAACAAAGAAGATTCTATGAAAGTAGAATATATTTCATCACATTCCATGACTTTGAGTGGTGATATGGCTTTGAATCCTTTCTCCATGGGTCCATTCCTCTTACAAGCTAGATCTCATTTCCAATGTTCACTTGATGGCATCCCCAACAAGCTTCTAAACGTTTTCCTCAAGCCTTCACAAACAAATTCAAAAAGTTGGTAGAAATGGGAAACTTGGGTTTTACTTCACATGGGAAGAAAGGCAATCTAATATCTCCCTTAGTTGCAAGGCCAATCTAAAATATAATCAATACAAGAGCTAGATATAAGGACACAAGATCAAAAGTTATGATAAAAATTATATTAACCCCATGTGAAGGAGAGATTCTTGTAGCCATCATTCATCCTTCTAGGGTTTTTACATGAAGGCATGGTCCATAATTTATAATATTCCTAAGATATTCACACTTTTTTTGCCTCAACAATGATCGAAAGGGATTAAATTAACTTCTTGGTGCACCTTGATCATGTTTAAGTCTAGAAGGAACATTTTTTCTCATAAACCCATGTGTAATGTTATGCAGAATATGAAAGTTAAACAAAATGGTCAATATTTCCAATTTTCAGAGATATATAGTAACATTACATACAAAGTGGACCACATTGTAATTCACCTCAAGGATAAGAGTACTTGGTACATGTTTGGTAATTTAATTGGTGTTAAAGTACTTACATGAATTATCAACCAGGGCTAGTAAACAAATGAAATGTATGTGCATTGTTTGTGCTAGGAATCCTTATTACTTAAACAATCCCTAAGTTAATTTGAGATCTCGAAATGCACATGTTTCTCTACATCCGGGTAAATAAACAAATCACTCATAAAAAAATGAAATTGATTCTATTGCTTTTTCTTAAAAGAAAAATCACACCCTTCACACTTACATCACACTTACTCAAAGTAAAGTAAAACATACACTTTGCTTTTAAATAAAATCACACATATACTTTGCTTGAAATGGATTCACATGCACACTCTTGATTTAAATTAAATCACACTTGCTTTAAATCAAAATCACATTTTCTTGAAATGGATTCACACGCACACTCTTGCTTTAAATGAAATCAAACTTGCTTTAAATCAAAATCACATTTGCTTGAAATGAAACCTTAACACTATAAAATAATCTACTCTTAACAAAAGGAAATATTAACTCTACAAATGAAAATCTGATCTGTTGAAAAGGGTAACTAGGTTTAGTCTTCCTAATGGCATGTAATTGTAACTTTTTTAAATGATGTAATGAGGAAAATAAAATTATTTTTGTAAGCTTTGCTTCATGGGTTTCATGAGAAAGTTATTTTATTTTAGATGGATCCCATTGATAGCCTTAGGACTGGTCTTCAAAAGTCAAAGAGTCTATTTCATGTATGAAGAATGCTTTTTGGGGATATAACAATGTATTTGAGTCTATCATGTATCTATAAATCCCTCCACTACAAGAAGTAGTTCTGTTCTTGAAGTCGGCCTCAAAACACTGAAGAATTCACGTCAAATCTCCATGAAAAGACACTCATTCAGATGGACATGTCGACTTATCTATAGTATGAACTACTATATATATAGGTATAGGATCTTCAAATTTCAGACAGAGAAATCTGAGAATATCTTTGAGAATTTTGGATGACAATTATAGTGAGAAATTCAAAAGTCTCTATGTGGTTTTGTAAGGGAAGTGTAAGTGAATATAAGTTCAGAACTCTATTACAATCATCAAGTAACTTCGAATCTCTATTTTTTGGGTGGATAGATACAACAAGAAGGTACAATGAACATTTTGGGCAAATCATAGTTAAGGGAATTCAGATCCCTTTTGATTTCAAGAAAATGAGAACAGTGACTAGTTCAAATCTACTTGATCAATAGTTCAAATGAAATGTAGAAGACTATCTTAGTAAAAAGGATTGGGTCATGTGTACAATTTGACAGAAGATAAGCTCGGTGTCTCCCTATCTCAGTGGCACATAAAGTGTAGAAAGACATTATTGATGATACAACATTTCATTGTAAACGCATTTTGTTTATGATACTACTGTGTTGTGTTTCCATCTTAGAGAGAAGGTTTTGTAGAAGGAAATAGTGAAGTCAAGAGAGCAACGAAGGTCTCGGTATCAAAGAAAGTGATGAAGATCTCAGAGATGACATGTTCATAATGAAATAAGACTGACTATCAAGAGGACTCGTGTCTTGATCTTGGAGAGACTACTAGGTCAAGGGTATTCATCTTGGTATTTGTCAATTGGAATCTCTATAAGAAGAATTTGTGTGGGTTTTCCACTCAAAGAGTGAGAGGTTTTTCCCTAGATTATAACCTACATTTTGTATCTCTTGTTTATTTATGTTCATGTATTGGTAATTGTTTGATGAATAAGAACAATAATAATCTAAGTAAAGAAGAGTGTAATCTAAAGGCGTAAAAAAATTCACAAGCAGTCACTAATATAAGGGAAATCACGTAATAATAATGCCCTATATTTCTCAATGTGGTATCAGAGCTAAGGTGCAGAAGTCAAAGGAAGGGCATCTAGTCAAAGAGACACTCAAGGATCAAGTTTGAAGAAAGGCATCTAAGCAAGTCGAAGGTTATCAAAGAAAAATATCAAGATCTACATCGAAGAAGCGGTCTACAATGGAAAAACTTTTGGATCCTCTAGTCATCATAAAAATACCGGAAAGACCCTCATCAAGTTATCTACCAAGTAATACAACTCAAAATACATTGAAGGTGAAGATCACATTATCTTGAACAAAGTTGAAACATTAGAAGCCTTTGTGATCTTCACTCATTCACTACCAAAGAAGGCTAGAAGGCATTTCCATCATCTACAAAATCTACAAAACAAGTTCCCTCTAATTCAATCAAGGATCGTATCCATGTACTTGAAGAAGATCATTTGAGGAAGAAGCAAAACATTGTCATTAATCACCATCGTCAAAAGGAGATAGATCAAAAGGCATTGAAATCATAAAAGGAGTAATCTTCTTTTCTGAAGAAAGGCTTTTTCATTTCGAAGAAGATCATCCAAAAGGAAGCACTAATACATCTTCTTCAACCATAATCAAAGTGATCAACTTGAATATTTCATCTTCACTTTTCAAGTAAGTATCTTTCATTCCTTAATCCAATTTGGTAAAATGAATTCATATTTGCAAGGAGATCTATAAGCTAGTTGGGTCATCAAAATTTCTTGCATGGAAAAAGGAGGATAGATATAGTCCTCAAAGAAAGTGAATTCGTTGAACACATCAATGAAAAGGTCTCATCTCAATACATGGAAAGGGATACTTATGAAAGGTCCCCTATTATCGCAAAATTGGAGACATCAAAGAGATGTATATGATAAGATCATAAGACTATTCTCTAAAGATGTGATAAGGAAGCACTAATACATCTTCTTCAACCATAATCAAAGTGATCAACTTGAAGATTTCATCTTCACTTTTCAAGTAAGTATGTTTCATTCCTTAATCAAATTTGGTAAAATGAATTCGTATTTGCAAGGAGATCTATAAGCTAGTTGGGTCATCAAAATTTCTTGCATGGAAAAAGGAGGATAGATATAGTCCTCAAAGAAAGTGAATTCGTTGAACACATCAATGAAAAGGTCTCATCTCAATACATGGAAAGGGATACTTATGAAAGGTCCCCTATTATCGCAAAATTGGAGACATCAAAGAGATGTATATGATAAGATCATAAGACTATTCTCTAAAGATGTGATAAGGAAGCACTAATACATCTTCTTCAACCATAATCAAAGTGATCAACTTGAAGATTTCATCTTCACTTTTCAAGTAAGTATGTTTCATTCCTTAATCAAATTTGGTAAAATGAATTCGTATTTGCAAGGAGATCTATACGCTAGTTGGGTCATCAAAGTTTCTTGCATGGAAAAAGGAGGATAGATATAGTCCTCAAAGAAATTGAAGTCATTGAACACATCAATGAAAAGGTCTCATCTGAATACATGGAAAGGGATACGTATGAAAGGTCCCTTATTATAGCAATATTGGAGACATCAAAGAGATGTATATGATAAGATCATAAGACTATTCTCTAAAGATGTGATAAAGATGTGATGACTTAGATCTGATTTACACAAAATTAAAGGTATCAAAGAATGAAGGGATATCTTCATATGATCTCAACTGCAAGATCTAGTAGAGATGATAAGAAGATAATAATCATTGTTCTAAATGCACTAACTAATGAATAAGGTAACAAATATCAATAGGGATAACAAAGTTACCTCATTGTACAAATTGCAGTTTCTATGCAAGGTAGAAGAAGACAAGTTGATGGAAAAACGTGTTGAAGGTGAAAGGACTCAAACATTTGTAGGAAGGAATGAGAAGTTTGGAAAATTTGTTCCTTACAAAAGAAAGAGGAGCATAACTAAGATTCAATGCTATTGATGTAAAAAATTATGGACATTATAGGAAAGATTGTCCCAAAGAGACAATATCAAAAGAATAAGAGAAGAAGCCCATATCATCGAAGAAGTGGAGGAAGTTGAAAAGAAGACATCCAAGAAAAGAGGAAATAAGAAATCTCTACTCTTCTGAGATAGTCTCCCTCACAAAAAGGTCTTGACATAGCTTCTAAATATTATACTATAGGATATGGCTAGAATAAATAATAAAATTCATCGTGGCATCATGGAAGCATTAGAAACAAGAGCTCGTGACATCACCATAGGAAACATGAAGGATGTCTAGAACAAAATCCATGGCAGAAAAATATGTTCTTAGGAACCACATTTCAAACTTAAGGAAAGGAAGAAGTCATCCAAGACAAGGTTGATCATACATCAATTCAAAAAAGAAACATCTGTTGGATAGGGATATGCAAGATCCTCAAGATTCTCTCATGAAATCCTCATTAGAGGGCTCACCAATCTAGACAAGAAGAAAGTGTTTCATTAGGAAATCCAACTTGTGGAGTTCATGGGATCGTGGTATGACGACATAAGAGATGAAGCATATCAAGTGGTCGAAGATCCTTTAAATCAAGGAAGTTGTTGAAAGAAGCCTAGATGACCTAAAGGAAAATGAGGTATGTATGTTTGTATTTAATATTATAATGTCATGTCGTATGGTTGCATGTATCGTGGATCACTACTTATCTCTTGAGAAGCATGATCAAGAGAAAATTATCTCCTCCTCTGAAAGGATATAGGAAGGCATAGGTCACACGAAATGAAATAAACATAAAATGTCCTCATATGAAGTATGTGGTGGATGACTACAATTAAGGAGCTCTTATTGGAAGCTCACGGGAATGGAATGTGTGAAGAATGGAAGGAAGAGATCATGACATATGAAACCATGATAAAGGAAATCAACATCCAAAAGACCAAGAAGATTTGACTAGGAAATATCTGAGAAATATATAAAGACTCTAGTGGAAGTCTAAAAAATATGGAGACCCTTGGCAATGGATATCTTTGGGAGATCTGTCAACATGTATGTGGGATGCTGATATCTACAGGAATATGTCATGATGAAATACAATCACAACGGTAATTTTTATTTAACTATTCATTTACTATTTTTGAACAAATATCTGGATGGGCTTATGTAGGACTACCAAAGGGAAGAATTGTAGATGACTTCCAAGAGGACCATATAGAAGGATGTAAGATCCTTATGAAAAATATGGCATGAAGAAAGCAACATGACATGAAGTAAGGCTAGATGAAGACTAATGGATCACTTTATGATGAAAGGAATGATGACATGATTGACTCATGAATGAAAGTGATGGATGGTATGTGCCCTATGTAGAAGCCACATGATGAAGACTCCTGGACAAAGAAATTCATGACATCGAAGAAAGGAGCTCTTCTAGTAGTTGACCAAGGAGTTGCTGTAGGTCCCCCTAATTAAGAGCGAGCATGAAAGAAAGTTTCTTACATGGAAGAAACTTCGAAATTGCTAATCCAAGAGGGAGCTTAGGTACATTCCTTCCATAGGAATAAGTACATTATATTATTGATATTGATATGTCCTCCCCAATTAAGAGGGAGAGATGGACACATCATTTTGGTCCTCACCTGAGAAGAGAAAATGGAGGATTGGGTAATCATCTGGCAACAAATACTCTTTGAGGATGAGATAGGGAATCTTAGATAAGAGTATTTATGGACCGATAATCTTTGAGGATTGGCTATCCAAGATAAGAATAGTCCAAAGAAGGTCATACTCTGTGAAAACTAGGTTGTAGTATGCACCTTGAGAGCCAATGATTTTGGTGTCTATGGATCATTGGTCTCTCCAGCATTATGTTCTGATCGTGTGGATAGAGTTGTTAGTTAATGCCTTTCTATGTGACAATTCTAGTTAATGTGATGCTAGAAAGATGGGTTACCAATCTAATTCTACTTATGAGAAATTATTCGGATTGAGAATGACCAAGTACCATTATGAATACCCCCCTAGTTAAGAGGGAGAGTTCAAAAGGGTAACTAGATTCGGTCTTCATAATGACATGTAATTATGACTTTTGTAATTGATGTAATGAAGAAAATAAAATTATTTTTGTAAGCCTTGCTTAATGGGTTTCATGAGCAAGTGATTTTGTTTTAGATGGCTCCCATTTGAGAGCCTTAGGATTGGTCATTAAAATTCAAAGAGTCTATGTCATGTATGAAGAACCCTTCTTGGGGATATAATAATGTATTTGAGTCTATAATATGTCAAGAAAGCCCTCCAATGACAAGCACTAGTTCTGCTCTTGAAATTGGCCTCAAAATAGTGAAGAATTCATGTCAGATCTCCATGAAAATACACATCCCTTTAGTTGTACATGTTAGATTATTTATACGATGAACTAATATATATACAAGTGTAGTCTCTTCTCATTTTAGACAAATAAGTCCAAGAATATCTCTGAGATTTTTGGATGGTAATTACAATGAGAAATCTAGAAGTATCTTTGTGGTTTTGTAAGGGCAGTGGCAGTGAAGATAGATTCACAACTCTACTACAATCATCAAGTAATTTTGTATCTATTCTTTTTGGGTGGTGAGATACAACAAGAAGGTACAGTGAATAGTTTGGGAAAATCACAATTAAGGGAATTCAGATCCCTCTTTATTTCAGGAAGATGAGCACAATGACTAGTTCAGATCTACTTGATCAACAATATGTACAGAATGAAGAAGACTGTTTGAGTGAAAACGATTCGGTCAAGTGTAAAACTGACAGAATATAAGCTCGGTGTCTTTGTATCTCAATGGAACATCAAGTGCATTGGTCACAAATAAGGTTTCTTTTAGAACTCTTAAATGCCTCACATTAATTATGAACCTGGGTAAGTATTTTTATTTCAAGAGTGTACACAATATGTGCAATTGATGTAAATCATTGAATTTACAGAGAGTAATGCTTTAAAATAACTTATTGATTTCAATACAAGAGTAAAATGATCAAACCATAAATTACCAACTTGTAACTTCAAGGAAATTAACTTATTCAAACATCAAAACTCAATCTTAATCAAAATAAAAAAACTCAATCTTAATAAAAAATTATAACTGCAATTACATCAACTGAGTGCACTGTAGCGATAACAGAGCTCTTTTAGCTGAATCTAGACTTATGCATAAAAGTAATACACCTAGTATAATTAATAAAACTCTAGCTTTCAATTAACAAGAAATGATTCTTATCTAACAATCAAATCAAGCCATGACATAAATAAATTAAGCCAATCTACAGAAATAAGAATTAATGCAATGAATACACAAACTCAACACTAGTGAAAGTAAATCAATCGTTAACCAGGCCCAAGCCGCTATTGATTACTACTTAATTACTTCAGAATATTGTGAATGAATAGCAACACACATTATATATTATTCATAAAATCTAAATTTCATTACATCACAAGGTGTTCCTCAGAATAACACTCTGTATCTCAGAATTACAATTGAAGTAAAAGGTGAAAGTTCAACTCCCTATTCTATTCGTCTTTTCCCTCTAATAGTCAAAGAGGAAAAGAGATAAATGTGATTCCTTGGGATCAGGAGATCCTGAGGAATTTGCAACTAAATGTTATTATCAGATAGTCTTCTATCTTACGTTGATCTTCCTGATTCACTTCTTGATTTTAGCGCACAAGACGCTCTCTTTTCTCCCTATTTAGCCTTTGTTGTTTAATAGTTTGAACAGAAGCTATTCCATTTGCTAATTTCAGCATAAAAAGCAATGAAGGTTAGTTTTGATAGCCAAATCGTATCAAAATCTGTTTAGTTCACTTCTTATCGAAATTCTATCCAAACCTTATTACATCATGGCACAAATGCATAAAAAGGAGAAAAAAGGTAATGTAATCAAGGGTAAATTTATACCTGTTGCATGACCCAACATACTCCCCTACTTACCTTGTTCCATGTCCTCATGGAAATAAATAGTTATTATGTAATGTAGTTAAAGAGTAAGCAGGAAAGACCTTTTCTTTATACGACCTAAAACTATGCTTTTGTATTAAATCTGCAAAGGCTATCCCTTCATGACCTTTAGGCAACTCATAATCAGAATGGTATCCTTCAGGTGGGTACCAAATAATAGGACTCCTAAATTGACATCCTAGCCAATATGGTCCTTCCCTCTAGATAATATTATTGTATGTGACAAAACAGCCCACAACAGCTTTAAAATTCTTGTAGCCAAACGGTTCTATGTTCCTGAAAATATTGGTAGAGGCCATCCACCTCTATTTCGATGCAAGTAAGGACCCTTCCTGTATGGATATGAAATACGTCCTTCCTCCTTGAACAAATTCTTTATGTATAGGCCCCAAAGTCTTAGTCATGCCCTCCTGTGTCAGGAGCCTTTTGTGTCTAACAAAAAGATGTAACGGTTGAGTAGGCTCACCCCTTACCCACAAATCCATTGCATGTTCTTTTCTTTAAAATGTTTTATAAGCCTTGGACCATTTGAGTTGGTTTGCTATGAATGAAATGAATGCCTGAAACTGAATGTCGCTGACAAAAGGGCTAGGACTATCATCCACCTCGCCTTTAGTAAAAAATTATGCAAATAAATTTCACAGAGAAGACGTTGGACTTTTATCCCATGCTCCTTACGGTAATTTATGAATTTGTCCGTTCTCTTCAATTCAACTGACTTTTCGGCCTTAACGGCTTTAATTTTCAACAGTAAATATCTTTCTAATAAAAATAGAGCATAATTTGTAGCAGGAGCCTTGCAAGATAATAAATCAGAATATAAAGAGAAAATAGCATCGATCTGACCCACGACCTTATCTAGCTTGGCTTTTATCTCCCTCTACTTTTCTTCCTCCTGCCTAAACTTATCAAAAGTTTCACTCTCAGTTATGGTCAATTCTAAGAATTGCTTCTGCAAATCCTAATACTTTTACCGAGGAATTGTCTCCTTCTTAGATTGCTCTAAAGCAATATGGGCTTGTACGAGCTCCTCCTATAACTCTAGAAGAATAGGATCACTGCTTGACGTCGTGTTATTGACAATCTGTTTTGTCTGGGTGCTTTGATTATGAGAGGATAATTCCTCTGTCTGAACAACCATATCTATCAAATCTACTTGAGGACTTGTTTGCGTGGTGACCGTCTGAGTAGAAATGGATTCGGTCTGAGTTCCTATTGCCTTACCTTCACATATTTCTGTTTGTGTGGCTACAGTGATTAACTCAAGAATAATGCTTTGAGATTTCCTATTTGTAGTTTCTTTTAATGTTTGACGTAGCCGCTTAACTGTCTTCTGAAGCTTCTGGTATTTCTTCCTCAACTTCCTTAACTTTATTTCGGCTACCCACTCCTTCTAAGAAGCATCTTTTGTAACAATAGGTTTAACAATAGGCTTTGTATCTAAGGGTTCTTGGTGCTCGTCTTGGTTATGTTCCAATATAACTGTGTCACCTGACTAGTTATCTGACTCATGAACTATTGTTGTGTCCACTTCCTCTTCCTGGTCTTCAGCTACCAGGGAAGGAAAATTTTTTGTGTGACTAGAATCTCCTAAGGATTGAACTTTACTCAGGTTCTGGTCATTTGATCCTCTAGGTTGCATATATGGATTTAAATTTGCAAGAACCTCGGCCATCCCTTCCTCAGAGTCCTAGAAGAAATCATCTTGGGGGCTCATAGGTGGTGTTTGAGAAGGCCCTGCTTCTCTGGTTCAGAATTCTGTTCCTCCTCCTATTCCAGTTCAGAATTAAGTTCTTCCTCCTGTTCAGGTTCAAAATTGGGTTCTTCCTATTGCTCAGGTTCAGAATCATGTTCTTCCCCCTATTCTGATTCAAAATTACCTTCTTCCTTCGGTTATGGTTCAGAGTCCTGTATAGTAACTGGACTAGATGGCTCTGCTGGGTGTTTGGTGCTACCCTGAGGATCTATAAAAGTCCTCTAAACTGGGTCCAACCTCACAGAATGCCTACACTTATGAGGTCCTATTACTGTATGAGTAGTTCTTTTCCTCTTTGGAACAGGGTTCTGCTGTCCAATTTCCAAGGTTGTGGAGCTTTGGATGACAAGGTCTCGCCTAATCTCTAGTGGCACTATAAAATTATCCCAAATTAAATTTTTCTAAGCAATATTGTGACTAAAAATAAGTCTGATCAAACCATGATGACTAGTTACAATATCAGGATGTTTAGCCATTCTTACTCTATCAGTTGTATCATGCAATAATGAATTTAAGAAAAATGGCAAATTGACAGTAAGCTTTTGCTTTAAAATAGCTAATAGTTTAAGTTTTCGTGGTTTTACCACATCCCGTCGACCGTCACAAGTAATGTACTTCTGGACGACACTTGCCAATTTGCACCATGGTTCTCCCAGAGAGGAAGGTTGAATTCCCTTGCCTTTTTGGGTTAGTTCTTCACCTGTGTCTTTGAAAATCTCCACCGTATCATGCAACATTATGTGCCTTTTAGGCCATACTACTCCTTCTGCCAACAGCCCGAAAACTTCAGCTGTCACAACCTCTGATACTGTTATTCTTATACTTTTTACTGTGGAATGCCCATTCTGTAAGTGTTGTAAAAATTCGAGAGAAATTCCACTACTAGGGGCTGAATCCTCCTGAAATATGACATCCATCCTCTACGCACTAGAATTTCCCTGGCTCTATCAGAAATTTCCAACAGTAAGGGTTACTGATGAACTGATTTTCCACCCATAATGCTCGAATTCTTCCAATATTCGCCCTACAATTTCAAAGATTAACACAACAAAAAAATGCAGCAGAGAACAACAATTGCTTTAGTAAAAATGGAACAGAAAGTAGATGTAACAACTAAATTCCATAATGTCAAGTGGAACGTCCATGATAATTAATAATACTAATTCTCGGACTATCATACTGCCACATGTCATTTGATCATGGGATATCATAGCAACATAACAGGTTTAGTAAGCAGAATAAATATAGTTCATGCAAAGGCATAATGGGAATCCTTCCCCCTCCTTAAAAATAGAGGTCTCCTACGTCAGAGTAGATAGGGAAAACGTTATTTTGATGGCAAGGCAAGGGAATGAATAGTATGACAGTAAATGAAGTAGAGTATGCATATCAATGATAGAACGGCAAGAGGTATGGTTATAATGATAGCGGAGTGTGTGAAGATAATTATGAATAAGAGATAGGACGCTTGGGATTGATGATAAGTTATGCGAAAAAGAAAAGGACAACAATATGCCAAAAAGACGCTTTGCTAATGGTATTTCAGCTGAGAATGCTACGATTGATAGAAATGCAGTATCTGATGCATAATGATTCTAAACAAGGGAAAATTAAGGAAATAATTTCTTCGATAAAAAGAAAGAAAAGGAAGAGGGTATTATAGTAGTAATTGACAATAAGATATAACTTCAATACCATAAGCAGAGCCTCTATTGCCAGTAGGCGTCGATAGCCTCGATACGGTTTCCTTTTAACCTATATGAGCCAAGATCCTAAACTTATAAATGGAGAGTTCCAGTGTTGTTCTACAGAAGAAATCGGTGTGTTAGCGTGGTAACCAAATAACCACACTACCATTCACTGAGATGTAGCAAAAGTGATCAGGCTGGCTCGTGATGAGACCTCCTGTTCCAAGGATATTTTAGCTATCTAATGGATTATAACCTTGGTGTGGTGGCCATAGTGGGTATTGCACTTTGCTACAGCCTTATGAACATGGTAGGTTGGCTGGTAATGAGACCCCCTATCCTCCATATGAAAACAAAATTTTGCTATTATTACACACTTTTATGATAAACAGAGGGAGGCACAATACTCCTTAAGAGCAGGGATGGTGGAAGAAGTTGAACATGTCAATAGAAAAAGTATACCCATGGTCTTAATTGTTATAGACAAAGAAGATCATAACCAGGAAGGGTGGAACCAACATAGTTTTTAAGATGATCAATCAGTATCATATGCAGCAGAAAAGGATGCAGTAAAGTAGTGTATAAATAATTGTGTCCCTTTTCTTGAAAAGAATCTAACATCAAGAAGCTTTCCTCTTAAAGATCATAACGTTAATGGTATTAGCTCCTTTCAAAATAATCCAGAAATTCTTTGTCCTCATAAAAGTAGTGTACTTCATGCCATGAAAAGAAAACAAAAGAACAATGGGGCTGAGATAAGCAAAGAGCAACCACACAAAAGAAACAATTTGTTGTCCAATTGGGTTGAACCATGGCTGTTCAAAAGATTGAGCAGCAACTGTTCAATTAAATGAACAGAAAAACAATGGAAAAGAAAAGAGGTGTTGTTCAATAGATTGAACAACAACTATTCAATAGATTGAACAACAACTATTCAATAGATTGAACAACAGTTATTCAATTAAACGAACAACAAAACCACACAAAAAGAAAAGAAGTGTTGTTCAATAGATTGAATAGCAGTTGTTCAATAGATTGAATAGCTAAACAATCGAAAAGAAAGAAAGTGTTGTTAAATACATTGAAAATTAGTTGTTCAATACATTGAACATTAGTTGTTCAATAGATTGAACAACAACTGTTCAATTAACTAAACAACAACTCTTCAATTAACTGAATAACAAAGCAATGGAAGAAAAAGAAGTGTTGTTCAATAGATTGAACAACAAGACGACAGAAAGAAAGAAAGTGTTGTTCAGTAGATTGAGCGACAGCTGTTCACTAAATTGAATAGCAGTTGTTCAATAAATTGAATAGAAAAATAATGAATAGAAAGAAAATGCTTTTCAATAGATTGAACGACAGTTGTTCAATAGATTGAACAACAGCTGTTCAATAGATTGAACAACAAAATAGTGCAAATAAAAGAAAGTGTTGTTCAATTATCTGAACATCAAAACAATGAAAAGAGAGAAAGTGTTGTTCAATAGATTGAACAGTAAAAGGACAAAAAGAAAGAAAGTGTTGTTCAATAGATTGAACAATAGCTATTCAATTAAATGAACAACAAACCAACAAAAAACAAGAAAGTGATGTTCAATAGATTGAACAAGAATTGTTCAATTAAATGAACAACAAAATGACAAAAACCAAGAAAGTATTGTTCAATAGATTAAATAGTAGTTGTTCAATTAAATGAACAACAAAAAGAGCAGTGAAAAATAAAGAAAAAGAAAAATCAAATCAAATCAAATCAGCAATCATATTTACATATTTTATAGAGAAGAAATAAAATTTATAAAGATGAAGCTTCCAAAGGATTTCCTTCTACAGCTAAAACTTGGATAGTGAGGTCCTCACATATTTGTTGATAGAAATATTCTTTGGTAAGTGGTGTTTTGTAGAGGTGCACCCAATACCCATTTGCTTTAAAAGAAGAACTAAACCCATTAATGGTGGCCAGCGTAAGAGTGTTATTATCGTGTACTTGCTTTATTTCATAGGGGCTTAGCCATGTAGTCTACAATTTTCCAGGGAAGTCGTGAAACCTGGAATTGTAAAGAAGTGCCTAGTCACCCTCATGAAATGTCTTTTTCTTAATTAGGGCATCATGCCATTTGGCTCTTTGTTGTTGAATAAGTTTTGTACGCTATAGAGCCAGTAGCCGAATTTCATCTAATTTGTTCATTTGCTGTAACCTATTAACCTTGGCTTCAGTTAAATCTAGTCCTACTTCCTGGGTTGTCTTTAGTGTCTGTATCTCAAATTCTATGGGAAAAATGGCTTCCTTACCAAATACCAGTTGATACAGTGAGTATCCTGTAGTGTTTCTCCAAGTTGTACGATATGTCCACAAGGCCTATGGCAGTCGAGCAGTCTAGTCTCGTCGATGTGATGAGACTTTATTTGTTAGAATAGCTTCAATAACTGTGTTGGTGCTCTCCACCTGCCCGTTCGCTTGCGGGTGATACGAAGAAGTAACTCTCTGTATGCTGTGATGATTTTTCAGTGTAGCAGCAATCTTGTGACCCACGAATTATGGTCCCCCATCAATAATTACTTCTCTGGGTAAGCCATGCTACACAAAAATTTAGAAAAGAAAATTAATAACAGTTTCCTCTGTTTCTCTTGGTAACGCTACTGCTTCCACCCACTTAGTTACATATTCTGTTGCAACCAATATATACGATTTCTGGTTGGATGATGGTTTGATTGGCCCAACGAAATCTAATGCCCAATGCTCAAAGGGTTCTATCACCAACTATGGATGCAGGGGAATTTCATCAAATTGGCTACGACGACCCATCCTTTCACAACTATCACATGTCTGGACAAATTTCTTAGCATATTTAAAAATAGTGGGCTAGTAGTAGCCCATCTATAGAATTTTATGTCTAGTTCTGTGGTCTACAAAGTGTCCACTACAAGGTCCATCATGACAGGCTTTTAAGATATCATAAATTGCATCCCCCCTGATGCACCTGCGAATGTGCATATCATCTCCCCTATCGAAAAGGTATCCTCCGATCCAAGAGAAATGAGTGCTACGTTGCACAATTAATTTCCTTTCTCTGGATGTTAGATGTTTGGGAAATTTTCCCGCTGCTAAGTAATTCTCTATGTCTGCATACCATGGCATTTTTATGGCCATAGTAAACAAATTTTCATCCAAGAACTGATCCTCTACTGCCACTGTATCATCTGTTCTTGGCACTCGATAGGGGAAGCATGCCATGAGGTTCTCCTTCCCTAGTCGAACCCTTATAATTATGTCAAATTCCTGCAAATGTAGTAACCAACGAGTCACTCTTCCATTTGTAATAGGTTTATTAGCTAAATATTTAATAGCAAAGTGATCAGTATACATAATTACTTGGTATCTAGTTACACATTGTCTAAATTTGTTGATAGCATAAATAACAACTAAAAACTCCTTTTTTGTTACTGTGGAATTCAACTCAGCAGGAGTTAATTTTTTGCTGATGTAATATATAGCATAGGGTTTCTTGTCTTCTTCTTGGCCAAGAACAGCTCTGATAATTGTATTTGATGCGTCTGATGAAATCTAGAAAGGTATATTCCAATTTGAGCCACGTAATACTGGTGATATCAATACTAATCGTTTTAGATATGTGAAGGGAGTGTCACATTTATCAGTCCATATAAAATCAACATTTCTTGTCAAGGCATATAAAGGTGCAGCAATTTTTGAAAATTTCTTTATAAATCTACGATAATATCTAGCAAACCCCAAAAAAATACATACCTTTGTTTGAGTATAGGGAGTATTTAATAAGATGATTACTTGTATCTTTGCTGGATCTACCTGAATTCCAGATGTTGAAATGTAATGACCCAGAATCAATCCTTTTGTCATCATCATATGACATTTCTCATGACTTAAGCATAGTCTAGTAGAAATACACCATTCTAGGACTTTCTCTAATGTTTGTAATGCCTGATCAAAGTCATCTCCAAAGGGGGTGAAATCATCCATGTGCACCTCCAATCCTTCGTTTATCAAGTCTACAAAAATATTGAGTATGGCTCTTTGGAATGTAGCAGGTATGTTGCACAATCTGAAATGCAATACCCTGTAAGAAAATGTTCCCCAGGGGCAGGTGAAAGTAGTTTTATCCTGGTCTTCAAGGGCAATTTGAATTTGGTTGTAGCCACTGAAGCCATCCAAGAAAGAGAAGAATTTCTTTCCTGCTAGTGTATCTAGGACCTTGTCGATAAATGGAAGGGGAAAATGGTCTTTTTGCGTTGCTTTTTTGAGTTCTCTGTAGTCAATGCATATTCTCCATTTTCCATTCTTTTTGGGGACAACTACTAATGTAGAAACCCATTTACTGTCAGATA
Source organism: Pinus tabuliformis (assembly GCA_031772625.1). Classification (NCBI taxonomy): domain Eukaryota; kingdom Viridiplantae; phylum Streptophyta; class Pinopsida; order Pinales; family Pinaceae; genus Pinus; species Pinus tabuliformis. Next base: position 1,451,301,105 of record CM062816.1, read on the forward strand.
TAGGATAAATAAAATTCACATCTAACAGTTTTTGAAGTTCTTCTTTCACAATATCCTTTATATGAGGATTTAATCTACGTTGTGGCTGTCGAATGGGTCTTGCATATTTTCTAGTTTAGATGTGGTGCATGCATAACTGAGGGTCAATCCCTTTAATGTCTAGGTAATCCCATGCAAAAGCCCCTTTATATTTCCTAAGGACTTGGATAAGTTTCTATTGCTGGTCATTACTCAGATTATTGTTAATGTTTAGGATTTTCCTTTGCTCGATTTCAATAGGCTTGCTATTATAGACATTGGTTGCTAGTATTGGTTGGTCATTAATGTCTCTTAAGCAAACTTCTTCAATCTCATTGTCAAGGACTGCTTCAATCATGTGACATCTCAAATTAGACACTGCAGCAAGGTGATTGATAAATGTGTTAATGAGATCATCTTCTATTTGGTTTTTGAATTCAAGTGCATCTGCCATAGTCAATGGTGAACAATTATTTTCTTTTAAATATGTTGTTGGTTGTTTCCTAGTTCTTACAATGGTTAGGCTTTGTTGAGCAGGAGGGTATAAAGCTAGATCCTTTACATCATTCCCTCTAGTTATGGTCATACTGCCTGTTCGACAGCCTATATAAGCATCGATTGTTGCTAGCCAAGGCCTTCCCAGTATTAAGGGATGTAAATCTAGCTAATTTCTAGGATTAATAATAAAAATATCTGCCGGATATTCCTAAGAGTCCACAGAAACCATCACATCTTGTAATGTTCCTTCTAGCCTAATCACTAAATGATCAGCTAGTTCCATTAAGGTAGTGGTTTGTTCTAAGGTTGTGAAGGCAAGCTCTTCACAAGTTTATGTTGTAATAATGTTAATGGCTGCCCCTAAGTCAACTAAAGCATTGCGAAAAGAGTGGCCATTTATTTGTACTGTGCCAATGGGATTTCCTAGGTCTTCATTTCTTACAGGTGTCTCTTTGCCTAGTAATAAATCAAACAAAGTTCCAACGACATGGACAATTGGTGTTATTTTTGTTTTCCTCACAGACTTCTTTGCACACAATTCTTTAATGGTTTTAGCATATATCGGAATGTCTTGAATGGCCTAGAGGAGGGGTATTTTTATACAGATATTTTTGAGTTCACCCAGAAGATCAAAGTCAGGATATTCAATAGGTCGAGGTATTATCAATCTTTTTTGGAATGGGGGAGAAGTAATTATAATTTGCTCAAGATCTTTCTGCCTGACTGTATCTCCTCCCTGTTTTATTTGCTGGTCATCTATAGTTGAAGGCTTATTCGGATATGTTTCTTTAACTTCAGGTTGCAGATTTTTGTCCTCATCTGGAGAAATTATGCATCCAGATCTTAACTTAAGTTCATTACATTCTCTCATCTAATCTTCAGGGTCTAGACTCTCAATAATTTGGATTGACTGGATTGGTCTCTTGTTAGGATTTGGGTTGGGTTGAGTTGGGAGTTTCGGTCGTATATTAGGTTGAGGATTTTGTTGCAATGTGTAAGGTGCTGGTATGGTTGGTTGAGGTAGAGGAATTGTTCCCATAGGATGGTTTGTAGATCGTTGCCAATTTGGTTGTCAGTTCTGATTTTGCGAGGTAGAAGGAGACCATTGAGAGGAATAGGGGGTGTTCTGCCAGAAAGGTGGAGGGTAAGAGGAATTTGTCCAATTATGATTCGGATTTGATTGGTTAGGCCATGGTGGCATAGAAAATGTTTGAGGTGGCCGAGTAGAGAAAGGTGTCTAGTTCTGCCATGCTGCTCTTGAATACTGCTAAGAATTAAATTGCGAAGAAGGAAAGAATGAAGATGGTTCTATAGGCATGCCTCTTAGATGTTTTTTCCATTGTCAGCACTGGTTCATTAGATATATTGGTTCCACTTCCTCTTATTCTTCCTTGAAGACTACTTTTAATCCAGGAAGTGATGGGCAGCTTTCCGTAGTGTGATCCTTAGTGCAAATGCTACATGTTTGTATCGTATCTAGCGGAAATTCTCTATCATTGTGTTTCTTTCTGCAGCATGGACAAAAAATAGCCAGATATTGTTCTGCTTTAGCCTGCTTTTGTTTGGCTTGCATGATATCCAATTGTGTCATGAGAATCCCCAGGATATCAGTCTTGAAATCTTCCAATAGATTGTCGATTTCAACTCATGTAATGCTTCCTCCTGAGGCTTTGTTGTCTCTAGTGATCTTATCACGTCTGATTGGTTTCAGCCTTGTACTGCCTCTGGAACACCTGATGCACAATTGTATAATATTGTCATAATCCTCTTGATAAATATCACCCTTCCCCATTAAATTTAATGTTTCTACCCATTGGTCTTTCATACCTTTGATCATTGTAGTTTTAAGAAATTGAGGAGGAATATTTGCATAAGGATATCTTTGCAGACTATATTGAAAGCGTTCTACATATTCTTTAAGAGTCTCATTAGTCTTAGCTACCATTTGAAAGGTTTCATCCTTCAGTTCTCTAGTTCGACAATAATCTTGGTATTTTTTTAGAAAGGTTGTTTTCATTTGGTCCCAGTCATTAATGGTACCTCCACCAAGCCCCATAAACCAACATAGAGCTCCTCCCTTCAGAATAAATAGGAACAGTTTTAGCTGCTTGGGGTCCGTAGTGCAATCATATCCCCTACATAAAACATCGAATTCGAAAAGGAATGCAGTAGGCTCCTCTGAAACTAGCCCATGGAATGTAGGAATATTCTGTAATGGAATGGATTTCATGGGAGCATTGACAACTGTATCAACAATAGGGTATTCTAGTGTAGAGGTCTGAGGCTGTTGCGGATTATTGGCCATTTGGTAAAAAATATGCCAATATTCTTCAGGGATTTTTGGAGCCGGAGCTTTGTTTCTGGGGGAGCTACAAGAGACTTTTAGGATTATTTTAACAGCACTACCTTGGTCTAGAATACTAGGTGTCCACTGTTCAACTACTACTTCAGGAGAGTTGGGCTCTGATGATTTAATGTTTTAAGCACTACCTATTTCTCCTTCTCCTTCACTGAGGTTGCAAGAATTCCCTTCTTGTAAAGAGATAAACTGCAAATTTTTAGTGTTCTAAAAACTATGTTCACATACTTTAGTCTTGCTATGAATCTCAGCGTCAGCTATAGATGGTGATCCTGTGGCCTGAAGGGTTATAGTAGGATTTTTTGTAGAAACGATTCAGGGTCCTATTGATGACTGAGATTCAACATTCCTTATGATTTCGTCGATGAAGGTTGATCGTCCAAGGGTCACTGATCCCTTGGGTTTTTCAGATCTGGGTGGAGGAATTAAATCTTTTTCTAGTCTTTTCTTCTTAGTCATTCACACAGAAATTCAAACATTTATTTCTACTTTAATTCCTACGCAATTTTGCTGAAAAGGGGCAAGGGAGAAAGCACTTTACTTTCTCGTACGCTGGTTCTTACCTTTCGTTTTTAATACCCAATTCTTTCACAAAAAGAAAATATCAAACACACATCACCTTTTGTTGAATGGAAGCACTCTCCCCGGCAACGACGCCAAAATGTTGGTCACAAGTAAGTTGTCCTTTAGAACTCTTAAATGCCTCACATTAATTATCAACCTAGGTAAGTCTTTTTGTTTCAAGAATGTACACAATATGTGCAAGTGATGTGAATTGTTGAATCTATAGAGGGTAATGCTTTAAAATAACTTATTGATTTCAATACAAGAGTAAACAAATCAAACCATAAACTACCAACTTGTAACTTCAAGGAAATTAACTTATTCAAACATAAAAACTCAATCTTAATCAAAAGTTTTAACTACAATTACATCAACCGAGTGCACTATATAGATAATAGAGCTCTTTTAGTTGAATCTAGAAATATGCATAAAAGTAATACACCTAGTATAATCAATAAAACTTTAGCTTTCAATTAACAAGAAATTATTCTTATCTAACAATCAAATCAAGCCATGACATAAATAAATGAATCTAATCTACGGAAATAATAAATATTGCAACGAATACACAAACTCAACACTAGTGAAAGTAAATCAATTGTAAAGCTATAAAACAGAGTAATTAAACTTGTAGTAAAAGAAAGGTAAACTATGAAACAGGGAACAATTATAGTGAAATCCACCAGTGACTAGGGCCAAGCCGCCAGTGATTACTGCTTAATTACATCAGAATATCATGAATGAGAAGCAACACAAATTATATATTGTTCATGAAATCTAAATGTCATTATAGCACAATTTGTTCCTCAAAATAATGCTTTGTATCCTAGAATTACAATTGAAGTAAAAGGTGAAAGTTCAACTCCCTATTCTATTCGTCTTTTCCCTCTTATAGTCAAAGAGTAAAAGAGATAAATGTGATTCCTTAGGATCATGAGATCCTGAGGAATTTGCAACCAAATACTATTATCAGACAGTCTTCTGTATTGTGTTGATCCTCCTCATTCACTTCTTGATTTGACTGCACAAGATGCGTTGTTTTCTCCCTGTTTATCCTTTGATGTTCAATAGATTGAACAAAAATTGTTCCATTCACTAAATTCTGCATAAAAATCAATGAAGGTTAGTTTTCATAGCCAAATCGTATCAAAAGCAGTTTCATTCACTTCTTATCAAAATTCTATCCAAAGCTTATTACATCATGGAAAAAATGCATAAAAAGGAGAAAAAAGGTAATGTAATCAAGGGTAAATTTATACCTGTTGCACGACCCAACAAAGTGCAGAAAGACAGTATTGATGATACAACAATTCATTGCAAACACAATTCTTTCATGACACTACTATTTCGTGTTTCCATCTAGGAGAGAAGGGTTCGGTGAAGGAATTAATGAAGTGAGGAGAGCAACGAAGATCTGAGTACCGAAGGAATTGATGAAGATCTTGGTGAGGGCAAGGTTGAAACAAAAGAAGAGTGATTTTCAAGAGGACTTTTGTCTTGATCTTGGAGAGGCTACTAGTTCAAGGGTCTTGGTGTTGGTATTCCTCAATTAGAATATCTATAAGAAGAATTTGTGTGGGTTTTCCTCTCAAAGAATGAGAGGTTTTAGCCCTCGCTCATAGCCTACATGATATGTCTCTTATCTATTTATGTTCATGAATTGGTAATTGTTTGATGAAGAAGAACAACAATAATCTAAGTAAAGAAGATTGTAATCTAAATAAGTAAAATCATTCACAAGCAGTCACCAATATAAGAGAAATCACCTAATAATAATGCCCTAGATTTCTCAACATGATATACACAACTGCAATGTAAATATATGCTACTAATCTATGTCAACTTATACTTTATCCATATGCACATGAGATCTCCCTTCACTCAAAAATAAAATGATTAAATGAACCTACTAAAAAAGAATCTTAAACTTGTAAAAATTAAAATTAATATTAACAAAATTCTACAGAAAACACAAAACGAAATACTAAATTACAATTAAAAGAAAACCTTACTATCTTGATGGGTCCCTCCTATGAGAAGAAAGTGTCCATATGGTTCCTTCAAAATATTATTAACCATGCATTGGAATTGCAGAGAAAAGAATTAAGAATGAAACTTAGTTTATATATAAAACAAACTATTTATAACAAAAAAATTCCAAGTCTGTGTCCGCTATGCCGAGAGGCATATTTATAAAAACCCTTGCACATTAAATGTTTCAGAGTATTACACCTTATTCTAAACACCACTAGCTAAAATTAACATTAAGAGATAAAATAGCGTGATTTCCTCATGATTTTCTATTAGCGAAGCAAATCATGAAGCTGAATATTTGCATTCACTAATTCCTCGCCCATTGGATTAAACTTCCTCATTGGTTGAATTTCACTTTGGCCAAGCTAAAATGGTTCTTTACTTATTGATTCAGGTTATGAAGGTGGGAGCAAATTGTTTTACTAAGTAATTTCCACGTGCCCATGTGCCCTGCTTTGTGGATGAAGCTTCGCAACCCATCAAACCTTGGACCTAGCTATAGAATCATACATCAGTTGCATAATCATTGTAATTCAGTAGCTCATGTAAATATTGTGTTAAATAATAAATACAAATGATATTTATGAAATAGAATATGATTATGTACCTTCTATGCCATAAACCTTGTGAACTGATACCAAAATTAGAGTTATGAAGGTCAAAATGGAGAGGATGGAGTATAAGAAAGTTGTCAAAAAGAGGAAACTTTGGGGTTCAAAATTCCCCAACATAGAAGACATTGCATGTCCTCATGCAAAATTAAATTTTTTTTGATTCTTTTCTATTAGTGAGGTTCTTCAAACACCTGAGCAAGAACATCCGAGTCAGTCCTTCTTGCTTTCTTGATGGTGATTTCCATCCTCGGTTTCTTCATCAAAATTCTATGTTGCAAACTCATAAAATTCTTCTTAAGAAATTTGTTTTTAGCTATCAATTTCTTATTTTTCTTATTCCATAAACCAAGATGTAGCAGGATATTGTCATTTTGAGTTCTCTGGATTTCATTTTATGCCTTTACTATTTTATTCTCTTACTTCAAATGTCTATTTAAGATTTCCAATTCATAAATTTCTCGCTTGAGGGTGTCTTCAACTTGGAGTTCTCCTGAAATATTAGAATGAATTCCTTCATTTTATTCTTGGTTTGAGGATGATGTAACAAATTTACCCGTAGATCTTCTCTACAAAGACTTTGTATAATCATAAATTTCCTGTTGGACAAGATCAATCTCAGGTGTTCTTGTAGCTTGACTGGAGATTGGTGATGGAATTCTTGGTGATGAAACTCTTAGTTCCGCTTGTTCTAAATCGATAAATCCTAGAGATTGATGAGACTATTCATGCACTATTTGTTGAGCCTTGCACTTCTTCTTATAATTGATGATGGTTTTTCAGTAGTTTGGGGACACGTTTTAACTTTTTTCTTTCTCTATTTCTTCTTTTGATGAGCTTTCCCTTTTATTAATGGCTACCTATCTTCTAAAATGCTTATGTTTAAGAGTTTCTAACACATTTATAAGAAGGGTTTCATCATCAAAGTACTGCTCTTGCTATTTTTCTTATGCAAGTGGGTTTTATTTAGTGTCTGGGAACAATTTTCTTCTACTCTTCCTCATATTACCGTTAGGCTCTTCTTTTTTTCCTTACTTAAAATGATTTATAATCAATAAATCTTCCCAATTATCTCCTATGCTTCTCATATGGGCCTCAATAAATCTTTTCACTAGGCCATGATGGTATAGGGAATTATCTATAGATTGTACCCTTGTTTGAATATTACCAACCATCTTTCTTAAGCTATGAAATAGGAAATATGGTAGGTTAATTTCATTCCCATCAAGAAAATTCGTCATTAAGCGTGCATGATAAAAGAACATGTTATTGAATCTTCCTTCACAAGTTATAAAATTTTGAATGATCAATAGTAAATTCCTCCACTTATTCTTTGAAGTTGTGACTGGTATTACCTTTTTAAAAATAGAAGTATCCATACCTGGATTCTTGTGGAAAATAATCCATTCTTTCTCTTCAATCTTTTTGTTCTCAAACCATATATCTATGATTCTTGGTAATCCAATAGTTTCTGCTATGAAATACTCTTCCAAAACTAGCTTCATGTCCCCAATTTCTGCTTCAATTCCATCCTATGCCCTAGTAAAATTTCTCCACAAGTTCTAGCCACTGTGCTTGTTCCAACAATTGCTTTACTTATTGGTATCCTTCAAGACACTTAACCCCATTCGACTTTGATCTTACAACGAACACCATGTTAGAGAAGCTTCTCCCGTAACTACTCTTTCGAGATGGTTAAGGAGTGGAAGGAATTCGAGTATGGACTGAAACAAAGTTTAGGTGAGGGAAGTCTCAATAATGAAACATGGCTGAGTAAAATGGAAAATGGAAGTATTGTGCATGAAGTGGAATGATGAATGGAGAGGAGACGGTGAATTTCGAATTATATCAAGGTTAATGACTGACTTGGTTGACAAAACATAGATCTTTCCATTAAAACTAAAATCTTGTGAGAGTAATAAGGGTATGTTGGCATTGTGGCACTGATTTAGAGCTATGGCATAGGTGTTGTCCTTGATGGCAACTCACTTTGGTGACAGATCTCAGTACAGGCTCTCAGAATGAAGGAAAAAGATATATACGCATGTTCACCTAGACGAAGGCGCGTATACACGCGTATTAGACGTTACAAAGGCGCGTATGCGTATACACGCACTTTCACACAAGGAAAAGCGCGTATATGTTGGAGAACCTACTTTTGGTCCATGGTAGTTAGTCCTTGGTATTTGAACCTATGGTTTTGTACCATGGTATCTCATCAGAAGTGATGATCCCAAGTATTGGGTCCATGGTATTGTCTTATTATGGTTTTGGACCATGGTATTGTGAAAGGCCTAAGACTATAAAAGAGGAAGGTGATCATTTGGCAAAGGATCATCTGAATTAATTGAATATCTAATAAGTGCTAAAATATTGGTGATTGGGGTTATGGTGCAGATCTGGATCTGAATGAAGGAGGAACCTTAGCGCAAAGAGAAGGATAAGTTCTATTGAATGATAGTATCTTTGTATGATTTTGATCTGTTATATGTGGCGCAGGATTGATCTATAAATCTGATAATCTGGGTTAATTACTGTCTGAATATTTGAAAGAGCGAATTATCTTTTATAGATCTGTAAGTAGGTTCAGTGAAGCGAAGGCGTATATACACGCTGGTTCAGTGAATAAAAATAGCGGATACGCAGGTTTCTCCAAACACAGAAGCGTATGCATGCAGGTTTCATGTTATTGAAGTAGCTTATATCTTTGGAGTTGTGATCTAGTTGCTTCTGTTTATTGTTGCAGTGTTCTGGGTTCAGAATTTGGTGTGTGGTTACTGTTACTGTGTTTTGGGTACAACCGTCAGAGAAGTATCTACTTGATTCAGTTCTAATTGGTGAAAAGGAGATTGCTTGATGCAGAAATTTTTGATGATTGATTGATGTTCATGGATCCAGTCTGAAAATTTATGAAACGTGGTCCCTGGAAGAAAGAGAAGGTTGTAGCCTTCTGTAGGCCAGCACCTACGTACTAGTATCTTGGCCAGTGCAAGAGCTAAGGGGGTTGTAGCTCCCTTCCAGGAGAAGCTGGAGAACGAGAGAGGGTTGTAGCTCTCTACAGGTTGCAGCTTGCATACTGGTAAAGGACTGCACCAGTACATTGTAAAAATAAGTTTCTAATTGAAAGAAGATAGAGACAAATTGCAGTAGGTGGTTTTCACCCACATTGGGTTTCCACCTTATATCTTGTGTTCTTGTGTGTGTGATTGTCTTCAGATCTGTTTTACTATTTCTGGTTACTGTTTATTTGATCCTAATACACAGATTAATGATCAACATCAGTAAGATAAATTAAATTATAAGTTTGCATTGCATACACAGGTTTCCTTCTCTCTAGTTGTGTATATACGCGGTTTTATCTAACTGAAGTAGCGTAAATGATCTGGGTTTGAAAAAGAAAATAAGTGACTTGAGAATACTAATTCACCCCCCTCCTCTTAGTATTATTTCCAACAATTGGTATCAGAGCAGGTCCTTCTGAAGAAGCTTGATCGCTTGAAGGAAGATCCATCATCATGAGAAACTACGAGAGACAAGCATCAAGTAGGCCACCAATTTTTGATGGGACCAACTTCATCTATTGGAAGGTAAGAGTTACAGCCTATCTTCAATCTCTTGGTACTGAAGTCTGGGATATCATAGATACAGGGTACACTTTTCCTTAAGCAACGCCTACAAATCCAGCTGGTAAGAAGCAATATGAAACAAATGCAAAGGCGGTCAATACTATATTAGGATGTCTATCTGAATCAGAATTCATGAAGGTTATGTAGTATAAATCCGCAAAAGAAATATGGGACAAGATTGTTCTGAGCTATGAAGGAGATGAACAGGTAAAACGAGCAAAACTTCAAACCCTCAGAATTCTGTATGAAAATCTCAGAATGTACAATGATGAAAGTGTGGCTAACTATTTCCTTCGTGTAGATGAGATTGTTAATTGTATGAAAAGCTCGGGTGAAGAAATAAAAGAGGTTGTTGTGGTTGAAAAGGCTCTAAGATCTTTGTCCCCTAGGTTTGAATCTAAAGTTTATGCAATAGAAGAAAAAGAGAATCTACGAAACCTTACCATGTCACAGCTACACGGAATTTTGACTGCTTCTGAAATGAGGAAAGGAGGACCATTAAACAGGAGAGAAGCTGCCTTCAAGGCTTCAGACAAAGGAGATTACTATGAGTCAGGACACGTGTCAAAAGAAGAAGAATCAAATTTTGTCAAGAACCTTCAACGGGGTGCTGGAAGATTCAGAGGTAAGTTACCTTTCAAATGCTTTTCTTGTGGAAGAGTCGGTCACTATGCTGCCAAATTTCCTCATAAGGATAAGATTGACAAGGGGAAGGAACCTGTTACATGGAACAAGAAACAGAATGTAAATAAGAAAAGCTATTACACTCATAAAGATAGTGATGGACTTTCAAATAGTGACGAAGATGAACAAGGTAAAAAATATAAAATTTTAATGGCTTTTGAAGATGATGATTTTGTGGATGCTATAGATGAAGAAAGTCTTTATGAAGAGATTTCTAGACTCAAAATTTGTTTAGAAGAGAAGAATGTGATCATAGATACTCTACAATTCCAGCTTGCTGAAAAGGAAAAACATCATGAAAAGTTAGAATGTGAAATTGCGGGACTGCGAAAAGAGATTGAGAAAACTAAAGCTCTTAATCTTAGATTTGTTAAAGGATCTGACACGTTAGATGAGATTACCAAAGTGCAGCACTCTCCACTAATCAAGACAGGTCTGTGATATAACAAAGAAACAACTCAAGCGTAGAAACCATCTACCTCCAAGAGTTATCTTGATGCTGCAAGGAGAAGTGAACAAAGACCCAATGGAAATCACCAGGTAAATCAGTTACAATTTACCTCAATAATGAACAAAGATTACCAGGTAAATCGAGGGCAATCTACTTTACAGAAAAACATAAGCTACAACTAGCCACAGGTAAAACCTTCTCAATTTGCTTCAAGAATGGATGTCAATAGGAACTACAATCATTTTGCTGGTAGATTTGATAATCACAGGAGTTTCTTCAATGGCCAATGTTTTTCCTGTCATAAATTTGGTCACAAAGCGGCTCAATGTGTTGCCTATAAGACAATCATGACTAGAGAAGCTCATAAACAGAGGAGTATGCCTAGGATCATGAAAAGGACTTACAACAACTTCTCTGCTCTTGAAAATGAAATAGAATGTTGTATTTGTAACAATTTCGGTCATGAATATTCTGAATGCGGGAGCAGGTTTCAGCAGACAACTCAGAAGGAGCAAGACACAAGTGCCAAATCATGGAGAATCAAATAACCCCAACCAAAAAGATATGGTATAGCCTTATATGCAGAAGGGCAAGAAAATCAATGGTACATCGGCAGTGGATGTTCGAAACGTATGACAGGTGATAAAGAAAAACTTCAGTCATATAGTGCCTTAGAGAAGGGAAAGAAGGTTTCCTTTGGAAATGACACCCCTGAACTCATAAAAGGTAAAGGTTTTGTTCAATTGAAAGAAAGGGTCAAAGCTGGAAATGTCATGTATGTTGATGGCTTAAAGCATAATCTATTAAGTGTCAGCCCGATGTGTGATCAAGGACCTGAGGTAATATTTTGATCAAATGGATGTAGTGTTCATGATCTTAATGTAGGAAAAATAATGATCAAAGGCGTAAGGACTCCAAATAATTTATACATATTCAAAGAAGGACAACATCAATGCTATCTGAGCAAGAATGATGAACATTGGCTATGGCACAGAAGATTGGGGCATCTAAGTTTCTCACAGATAAGGAAAGCATGCAAATACCAGGCAGTTCGTGGTCTCCCAGACATCAGAAGCCCAGACAATACAATATGCAAATCATGTCAGTTTGGTAAGCAAACCAGAACTAACTTCCATGAGAAGGAAGGATATGCCAGCAGGCCGCTCGAACTTGTCCATACTGATGTATGTGGTCCAACTAGGAAAAGGTCACCTCGAGGAGAAGAATACTTTATATTATTCATTAATGACTATTCCAGGATGTGTTGGATAGGACTTATGAAGCACAAAGACGAAGCCTTTGGAAAATTCAAATCATTCAAAGCCTTGGTGGAGAACAAATCAGATCTCAGAATCAAATGCCTCAGGTCTGATCGAGGAGGAGAATTTACCTCAAATGAATTTTTCGATTTTTGTGAAGAACATGGAATAAGAAGGGAATTCTCTACAGCTAGGACTCCTCAGGAAAATGGAGTAGTGGAAAGGATGAACAGAATGGTTCAACAAATGGCTCGTTCAATGCTTGATGAGTCAGGAACTCCTGCAACTTTCTGGGGTGAAGCTGCATTTGCTACAGTTGTTATTCTCAACAAGAAAAATGTCCGGGTGAACATCACTCAAACTCCTCATGAGCTTTGGTATGGTGAGACTCCTTCGGTAAAACATTTCAAAATTTTTGGAAGCAAATGCTATATTAAAAATAATGATGAAAATGTTGGCAAGTTTGAACCTAGAGCAGATGAAGGCATTCTCCTCGTTATTCTCCCCACAGCAAAGCAGATAAGTGTTACAACAAAAGAATTGGAAGAATTGTTGACAGCATTGATGTAGTGGTTGATGAAGAAGGAAACATTCCTAGGCAAGTGAATTCCAAAGATCTCGAAGATGATGAGGACTATCCTTCAACATCAAATCAAAACTATGATGAAGCAGAAGCTCAAGAGGCACCAGTAGAACAGGTAAGGGTAGAAGATAAGACTCCATCCAAGTACATTCAGAAGAATCATCCAAAATCTCAAATTTTGGGGCAGAAAGAGGCATGCATACAAACAAGAAGAACAATTGCAGAAGCCTCAAGCTATTTCGCCTTGCTCTCCTCCACTGAACCACAAAATATAAAAGAAGCATGCAAGGATGATTTTTGGGTCAACGCAATGGATGAAGAACTTGAGCAAATGAAAAGAATAACACTTGGGAGTTGGTTCCTAGACCAAAAGATAAGAATGTCATAGGGACAAAATGGATCTTTAAAAGAAAGTTGAATGAAAATGGGGAAGTGATTAGAAACAAGGCCAGACTTGTCTGTAAAGGGTATGCTCAACAAGAAGGAATAGACTTTGAAGAAACTTTTCCTCCCATTGCTAGACTTGAGATCATCAGAATGTTCCTTGCTCTCTCTAGCTTTCAGAAGTTCAAAGTATTTCAAATGGACGTGAAATCAACCTTTCTGAATGGAGACTTAGAAGAAGAAGTGTACATTGAGCAACCAGATGGTTTCATTCTTGGGAATGATCCAAATCTTGTATGAAGACTAAAAAAGGTTCTCTATGGTCTTAAATAGGCTCCAAGGGCTTGGTACTACCGTTTGGACAAATATCTTCATCAACAAGGTTTTTCAAAAGGATCAGTAGATAGCAATCTTTATATAAATATTGAAAATGACAAATTGCTAATACTTGTTGTGTATGTAGATGATATTATCTTTGGCACCAACGAAGAAGCTATGAGTCAAAGCTTTGCCTTGGTGATGCAGAAAGAATTCGAAATGTCTTTACTTGGAGAACTGACATATTTTCTTGGATTGCAAATCCAACAAAATGAAGGCAGTATCTTTTTGTCTCAAACCAAGTATCACAAGCAGATCTTGAAGAAATATGTCATGGAAGATGCAAAACCAGTATGTACCCCTATGGTTGCAGGATGCAGCCTCAGTGAAAATGAAGAATCCGCAGCAGTGCATTAATCAACCTATAGATCCATGATCGGAAGTCAACCTTATTTGACAGGTACCCGACCAGACATCATGCATGTAGTGGGAATAGTTGGAAGATTTCAGGCAAATCAAAAGGAAACTCATCTTCAGGCAATGAAGAGAATTTTCAAGTATCTTCAAGGAACTCAAAACTATGGGTTATGGTATCCTAGAGATACAAATCTCACTCTTCATGCTTATACAGATGTAGATTGGTCTAGAAGCGTGGATGACAGAAAGAGCACAAGTGGTGGTGCATTCTTTATGGGTTCCAGATTAGTATCTTGGTTCAGCAAGAAACAGAGTTCGATTTCTTTATCTACAACTGAAGCGGAATATGTGGCTGCTGCATCTTGCTGCACTCAACTCCTTTGGATGATGCAAACCTTACAGGATTTTCAGATCACTTGTACACCACCTATCTCCATCTTATGTGATAATACAAGTGCAATCAGCATTTTAAAAAACCCAGTCATGCATTCAAAGACCAAGCACATACCGATCAAGTATCACTTTCTCTGGGAACAAGTGTTGTAACAAAAGATCAAATTGGAGCATGTTCCTTCTAAGGAACAAGTTGCTGATATTTTCACCAAACCACTACCCATGGAAACTTTTGAATACTTCAGACAAAAGCTAGGACTAGTTGATGCATCATATTGCTGTTAAAACTTGTCTGTTTTAGAGAGAAATGGGTGTACGCGAGTTTCCTGAGGAGGATCCGCGTACATACGTCGGTTTGTGAAGAGACAATCGCATATATGGAGGTTTGATGGATATCAGTAGGGACAGGCTCTGGTTGAAGATATTCTGATATGGGTGTGACAGAGGCCATCCGACACAGGTTCAGGTGGAGCAGATAAACTTCTAATGATACATTGTTGCCATCATCTTAGAAGATTTTGGTTCAAGGTCACAACTGTTGTTGGTTTCAGGTGGAATAAATGCAGAAGGAGAATAGAAGGAAATCTTGGTTGCTGATCTGAATGGTGATTGACAGATGCTGTTGATATCAGTTTTTGGTGACTTTCATAAGTCTTGCTCTAGATATTTCGTCTCTATGTCATGTATCTCTTTTATGGTGTCAAGGTCATGTAACTTCCTATTTTGGTTTCCCCACTATGCCTGGGATGAAGATGTAATGTACTTAGTTGACATATGTAAATTTCTGATGTATCTCCACTTGGTTGGGTGGATGATCCCCACTTGGTTGGGTGATGGATGTATGTATTGAGTCTTTTGGTGATAGGAAGGTCTTTTATGATGTCTAAGTCATGGTTCTTCTTGAAGAACATCTTTTTGCAGATCTTGCCTACAGTCAGGGGGAGCATGGTCAGCACAGCAGGGCAGAGATTTCAGCATGTACTTAGGGGGAGCACAACCCTTTGCCCTTGATGACAAAGGGGGATAATGACTTTGAGGATCTTGGGTTTACCATCAAGTCGAAAGGGGGAGATTGTTGGCATTGTGGCACTTATTTAGAGCTATGGCACAGGTGTTGTCCTTGATGGCAACTCACTTTGGTGAAAGATCTCAGTACAGGCTCTCAGAAGGAAGGAAAAAGATATATACACAGGTTCACCTAGACGAAGGCGCGTATACATGTAGGTTAGATGTTACAAAGGCACGTATGCGTATACACGCACTTTCACGCAAGGAAAAGCGCGTATATGTTGGAGAACTTGCTTTTGGTCCGTGGTAGTTAGTCCTTGGCATTTGAACCTATGGTTTTGGACCATGGTATCTCGTCAGAAGTGTTGATCCCAAGTATTGGTTCCATGGTATTATTTTATTATGGTTTTGGTCCGTGGTATTGTGAAAGGCCTAAGACTATAAAAGAGGAAGGAGATCATTTGGCAAAGGATCATCTGAATTAATTGAATATCTAATAAGTGTTGAAATATTGGTGATTGGGGTTATGGTGTAGATCTGGATTTGAATGAAGGAGGAACCTTAGCGCAAAGAGAAGGATAAGTTCTATTGATGGGTGATAATCTTAAGGCTTGAATGATAGTATTTTTGTATGTTTGTTGATATGTTATATGTGGCGCAGGCTTGATCTATAAATCTGATAATCTGGGTTAATTAGTGTCTGAATATTTGAGAGAGTGAATTATCCTTTATAGATCTGTACGTAGGTTCAGTGAATCGAAGGCACATATACACGCTGGTTCAGTGAACAAAAACAGCGTATACGCAGGTTTCTCCAAACACAGAAGCGTATGCACGCAGGTTTCAGGTTATTGAAGTAGCGTATATCTTTTGAGTTGTGATCTAGCTACTTCTGTTTATTTCTGCAGTGTTCTGGGTTCAGAATTTGGTGTGTGGTTACTGTTACTGTGTTTTGGGTACAACCGTCAGAGAAGTATCTACTTGATTCAGTTCTAATTGGTGAAAAGGAGATTGTTTGATGCAGAAATTTTTGATGATTGATTGATGTTCATGGATCCAGTCTGAAAATTTATGAAACGTGGTCCCTGGAAGGAAGAGAAGGTTGTAGCCTTCTGTAGGCTAGCACCTACGTACTAGTATCCTGGCTAGTGCAAGAGCTAAGGGGGTTGTAGCTCCCTTCCAGGAGAAGTTGGAGAATGAGAGAGGGTTGTAGCTCTCTGTAGGTTGCAGCCTACATACTAATAAAGGACTGCACCAGTACATTGTAAAAAGTTTCTTATTGAGAGAAGATAGAGAGGAATTGCAGCAGGTAGTTTTCACCCACATTGGGTTTCCACCTTATATCTTCAGATCTGTTTTACTGTTTCTGGTTACTGTTTATTTGATCCTAATACGCAGATTAATGATCAACATCAGTAAGATAAATTAAATTATAAGTATGTATTGCATACGCGGGTTTCCTTCTATGTAGTTGCATATATACGTGGCTTTATCTAACTGAAGTAGCGTATATGATCTGGGTTTGAAAAAGAAAATAAGTGACTTGATAATACTGATTCACCCCCCCCAAGTATTATTTCCAACAATTGCTATCAGAGCAGGTCCTTCTGTAGAAGCTTGATCGCTTGAAGGAAGATCCATCTTCATGAGCAACTACGAGAGAGAAGCATCAATCAGGCCACCTATTTTTGATGGGACCAACTTTGTCTATTGGAAGGTTAGAGTTACAGCCTACCTTCAATCTCTTGGTACTGATGTCTGGGATATCATAGATATAGGGTACACTTTTCCTTCAGCAACGCCTACAGATCCAGCTAGTAAGAAGCAATATGAAACAAATGCAAAGGCGGTCAATACTCTATTAGAATATCTATCTGAATCAGAATTCGTCAAGGTGATGCAATATAAATCATTAAAAGAAATATGGGACAAGATTGTTCTAAGCTATGAAGGAGATGAGCAGGCAAAATGAGCAAAACTTCAAACCCTCAGAATTCAGTATGAAAATCTCTGAATGTAAAATGATGAAAGTGTGGCTAACTATTTCCTTCGTGTAGATGAGATTGTTAATTGTATGAAAAACTTGGGTGAGTAAATAAAAGAGGCTGTTGTGGTTGAAAAGGTTCTAAGATCTTTGTCCCCTAGTTTGAATCTAAAGTTTCTGCAATAGAAGAAAAAGAGAATCTACGAAACCTTACCATGTCACAGCTGCATGGAATTCTGACTGCTTATGAAATAAGGAAAGGAGGACCATCAGACAGGAGAGAAGCTACTTTCAAGGCTTTAGGCAAAGGAGATTACTATGAGTCAGGACACGTGTTAGAATAAGAAGAAGAATCAAATTTTGTCAAGAACCTTCAATGAGGTGCTGGATGATTCCGAGGTAAGTTACCTTTCAAATGCTTTGCTTGTGGAAGAGTCGACCACTATGCTGCCAAATTTCCTCATAAGGATAAGATTGACAAGGGGAAGGAACCTGTTAGATGGAACAAGAAACAGAATGTAAATAAGAAAATATATTACACTCATGAAGATAGTGATGGACTTTCAAATAGTGACGAAGGTGAACAAGGTAACAAATATAAAATTTTAATGGCTTTTGAAGATGATGATTTTGTGGATGCTATAGATGAAGAAAGTCTTTATGAAGAGATTTCTAGACTCAAAATTTGTTTAGAAGAGAAGAATGTGATCATAGATACTCTACAATTCCAACTTGTTGAAAAGGAAAAACATCATGAAAAGTTAGAATGTGAAATTGTGGGACTGAGAAAAGAGATTGAGAAAACTAAAGCTCTTAACCTTAGATCTGTTAAATGATCTGACACGTTAGATGAGATTATCAAAGTGCAGTGCTCTCCACTAATCAAGACAGGTCTAGGATATAATGAAGAAACAACTCAAGCGTAGAAACCATCTACCTCAAAGAGTTATCTTGATGCTGCAAGGAGAAGTGAACAATGACCCAATGGAAATCACCAGGTAAATCAGGTACAATTTACGTCAAGAATGAACAAAAACTACCAGGTAAATTGAGGGCAATCTACTCTACGGAAAAACAGAAGCTACAACCAGCCACAGGTAAAACCTTCTCAATTTGCTTCAAGAACGGATGCCAATAGGAACTACAATCATTTGGATGGTAGATTTGATAATCACAGGAGTTTCTTCAATGGCTAATGCTTTTCTTGTCATAACTTTGGTCACAAAGCAACTCAGTTTGTTTCCTATAAGACAATCATGACTAGAGAAGCTCATAAATAGAGGAGTATGACTAGGATCATGAAAAGCACTTACAAAAAATTCTCTTCTCTTGAAAATGAAATAGAATGTTCTATTTGTAACAATTTCGGTCATGAAGATTCTGAATGCAGGAGCAGGTTTTGGTAGACAACTCAGAAGGAGCAAGCCTCAAGTGCCAAATCATGGAGAATCAAAGAACCCCAACTAGAAAGATGTGGTATAGCCTTATATGGGGAAGGGCAAAAAAATCAATGGTACATCGACAGTGGATGTTCGAAACATATGACAGGTGATAAATAAAAACTTCAGCCATATAGTGCCTTAGAGAAGGAAAAGAAGGTTTCCTTTGGAAATGACACCCCTGCGCTCAGAAAAGGTAAAGGTTCTGTTTAGTTGAAAGAAAGGTCCAAAGCTGGAAATGTCATGTATGTTGATGGCTTAAAGCATAATCTACTAAGTGTGAGCCAGATGTGTGATCAAGGAACTGAGGTAATATTTCGATCAAATGGATGTAGTGTTCGTGATCTTGATACAGGAAAAAAAGTGATCAAAGGCGTAAGGACTCCAAATAATTTATACATATTCAAAGAAGGACAACATCAATGCTATCTGAGCAAGAATGATGAACACTGGCTATGACACAGAAGATTGGGGCATCATAGTTTCTCACAGATAAGGAAAGCATGCAAATACCAGGTAGCTCGTGGTCTTCCAGACATCAGAATCCCAGATAATACAATATGCAAATCATGTCAGTTTGGTAAGCAAACCAAAACTAGCCTCCCTGAGAAGGAATGATCTGCCAGCAGGCCGCTTGAACTTGTCCATACAAATTATGTGTTCCAACTAGGAAAAGGTCACCTCGAGGAGAAGAATACTTTATATTATTCATTGATGACTATTCCAGGATGTGTTGGATAGGACTTATGAAGCACAAAGACGAAGCCTTTGAAAAATTCAAATCATTCAAAGCCTTGGTGGAGAACGAATCAGATCTCAGAATCAAATGTCTCAGGTCTGATCGAGGAGGAGAATTTACCTCGAATGAATTTTTCAATTTTTGTGAAGAACATGGAATAAGAAGGGAATTCTCTACAGCTAGGACTCCTCAGCAAAATGGAGTAGTGGAAAGGATGAACATAAGGGTTCAAAAAATGGCTTGTGCAATGCTTGATGAGTCTGGAACTCCTGCAACTTTCTGGGGTGAAGCTGCATTTGCTGCAGTTCTTATTCTCAACAAGACAAATGTCCAGGTGAACAACACTCAAACTCCTCATGAGCTCTAGTATGGTGAGACTCCTTCGGTAAAACATTTCAAAATTTTTGGGAGCAAATGCTATATTAAAAATAATGATGAAAATGTTGGCAAGTTTGAACCTAGAGCAGATGAAGGCATTCTCCTTGGTTATTCTCCCCATAGCAAAGCATATAATTTTTACAACAAAAGACTTGGAAGAATTGTTGACAACATTGATGTAGTGGTTGATGAAGAAGGAAACATTCCTAGGCAAGTGAATTCCTAAGATCTCGAAGATGATGAGTACTATACTTCAACGTCAAATCAAAACTATGATGAAGAAGAAGCTCAAGAGGCACCAATAGAATAGATAAGGATAGAAGATAAGACTCCATCCAGGTACGTTCAGAAGAATCATCTAGAATCTCAAATTTTTTGGCAGAAAGAGGCAGGTATACAAACAAGAAGAACAATTGCAGAAGCCTCAAGCTATTTGGCCTTGCTCTCCTCCACTGAACCACAAAATGTAAAAAAAGCATGCAAGGATGAATGTTGGGTCAAGGCAATGGATGAAGAACTTGAGCAGATCGGAAAGAATAACACTTGGGAGCTGGTTCCTAGACCAAAAGATAAGAATGTCATAGGGACAAAATGGATCTTTAAAAACAAGTTGAATGAAAATGGGGAAGTGATTAAAAACAGGGCCATACTTGTCTGTAAAGGGTATGCTCAATAAGAAGGAATAGACTTTGAAGAAACTTTTGCTCCCATTGCTAGACTTGAGGCCATCAGAATGTTCCATGCTCTCTCTAGATTTCAGAAGTTCAAAGTATTTCAAATGGACGTGAAATCAGCCTTTTTGAATGGAGATTTAGAAGAAGAGGTGTACATTGAGCAACCAGATGGTTTCATTCTTGGGAATGATCCAAATCTTGTATGCAGACTAAAAAAGGTTCTCTATGGTCTTAAACAAGCTCCAAGGGCTTGGTACTACCGTTTGGACAAATATCTTCACCAACAAGGTTTTTCAAAAGGATCAGCAGATAGCAATCTTTATATAAAAATTGAAAATGACAAATTGCTAATACTTGTTGTGTATTTAGATGATATTATCTTTCGTAGCAATGAAGAAGCTATGAGTCAAAGCTTTTTCTTGGTGATGCAGAAAGAATTCGAAATGTCTTTACTTTGAGAACTGACATATTTTCTTGGATTGCAAATCCAACAAAATGAAGGTGGTATCTTTTTGTCTCAAACCAAGTATCTCAAGCAGATCTTGAAGAAATATGGCATGGAAGATGCAAAACCAGTATGTACCCCTATGGTTACATGATGCAACCTCAGTGCAAATGATGAATCAGCAGCAGTGCATCAACCAGCCTATAGATCCATGATTGGAAGTCTACTTTATTTGACAGGTACCCTGCCAAACATAATGCATGCAGTGGGAATAGTTGGAAGATTTCAGGCAAATCCAAAGGAAACTCATCTTCAGGCAGTGAAGAGAATTTTCAAGTATCTTCAAGGAACTCAAAACTATGGGTTATGGTATCCTAGAGATACAGATCTCACTCTTCATGCTTATACAGATGCAGATTGGGCTGGAAGCGTGGATGACAGAAAGAGCACAAGTGGTGGTGCATTCTTTATGGGTTCCAGATTAGTATCTTGGTTCAGCAAGAAACAGAGTTTGATTGCTTTATCTACAGCTGAAGCGGAATATGTGGCTGCTGCATCTTGTTGCACTCAACTCCTTTGGATGATGCAAACCTTACAGGATTTTCAGATCACTTGTACACCACCTATCTCCATCTTATGTGATAATACAAGTGCAATCAGCATTTCAAAAAACCCAGTCATGCATTCAAAGACCAAGCACATACCGATCAAGTATCACTTTCTCCGGGAACAAGTGTTGTAACAAAAGCTCAAATTGGAGCATGTTCCTTCTAAGGAACAAGTTGTTGATATTCTCACCAAACCACTGCCCAGGGAAACTTTTGAATACCTCAGACAGAAGCTAGGACTAGTTGATGCATCATATTGCTGTTAAAACTTGTCTGTTTTAGAGAAAAATGGGTGTGCGCAAGTTTCTTGAGGAGGATCCACGTACATACGCCGGTTTGTGCAGAGACATTTGCGTATATGGAGGTTTGATGGATATCAGTAGGGACAGGCTCTGGTTGAAGATATTCTTATATGGGTCTGACAAAGGCCATCTGACACAGGTTCAGAGGGAGCAGATAAACTTCTAATGATACATTGTTGGCATCATCTTAGAAGATTTTGGTTCAAGGTCACAACTGTTGTTGGTTTTAGGTGGAATAAATGCAGAGGGAGAACATAAGGAAATCTTGGTTGCTCATCTGAATGGTGATTGACAGATGCTGCTGATATCAGTTTTTGGTGACTTTCATAAGTCTTGCTCTAGATATTTCATCTCTATGTCATGTATCTCTTTTATGGTGTCAAGGTCATGTAACTTCCTATTTTGGTTTCCCCACTATGTCTGGGATGAAGATGTAATTTACTTGGTTGACATATGTAAATTTCTGATGTATCCCCACTTGGTTGGGTGATGGATGTATGTATTGAGTCTTTTGGTGATAGGAAGGTCTTTTATGATGTCTAAGTCATGGTTCTTCTTGAAGAACATCTTTTTGCAGATCTTGCCTACAGTCAGGGGGAGCATGGTCAGCACAGCAGGGAAGAGATTTCAGCATGTACTTAGGGGGAGCACAACCCTTTGCCCTTGATGACAAAGGGGGACAATGACTTTGAGGATCTTGGGGTTACCATCAAGTCGAAAGGGGGAGATTGTTGGCATTGTGGCACTTATTTAGAGCTATGGCACAGGTGTTGTCCTTGATGGCAACTCACTTTGGTGATAGATCTCAGTACAGGCTCTCAGAATGAAGGAAAAAGATATATACACAGGTTCACCTAGACGAAGGCGCGTATACATGTAGGTTAGATGTTACAAAGGCACGTATGCGTATACACGCACTTTCACGCAAGGAAAAGCACGTATATGTTGGAGAACTTACTTTTGGTCCGTGGTAGTTAGTCCTTGGTATTTGAACCTATGGTTTTGGACCATGGTATCTCGTCAGAAGTGTTGATCCCAAGTATTGGTTCCATGGTATTATTTTATTATGGTTTTGGTCCGTGGTATTGTGAAAGGCCTAAGACTATAAAAGAGGAAGGAGATCATTTGGCAAAGGATCATATGAATTAATTGAATATCTAATAAGTGTTGAAATATTGGTGATTGGGGTTATGGTGTAGATCTGGATTTGAATGAAGGAGGAACCCTAGCGCAAAGAGAAGGATAAGTTCTATTGATGGGTGATAATCTTAAGGCTTGAATGATAGTATCTTTGTATGATTTTGATCTGTTATATGTGGTGCAGGCTTGATCTATAAATCTGATAATCTGGGTTAATTAGTGTCTGAATATTTGAGAGAGTGAATTATCTTTTATAGATCTGTACGCAGGTTCAGTGAATCGAAGGCGCGTATACACGCTGGTTCAGTGAACAAAAACAGCGTATATGCAGGTTTCTCCAAACACAGAAGCGTATGCACGCAGGTTTCAGGTTATTGAAGTAGCGTATATATTTTGAGTTGTGATCTAGCTACTTCTGTTTATTTCTGCAGTGTTCTGGGTTCAGAATTTGGTGTGTGGTTACTATTACTGTGTTTTGGGTACAACAGTCAGAGAAGTATCTACTTGATTCAGTTCTAATTGATGAAAAGAAGATTGTTTGATGCAGAAATTTTTGATGATTGATTGATGTTCATGGATCCAGTCTGAAAATTTATGAAATGTGGTCCCTGGAAGGAAGAGAAGGTTGTAGCCTTCTGTAGGCTAGCACCTACGTACTAGTATCCTGGCTAGTGCAAGAGCTAAGGGGGTTGTAGCTCCCTTCCAGGAGAAGCTGGAGAACGAGAGAGGGTTGTAGCTCTCTATAGGTTGCAGCCTGTGTACTGGTAAAGGACTGCACCAGTACATTGTAAAAAGAAGTTTCTAATTGAAAGAAGATAGAGACGAGTTGCAGCAGGTGGTTTTCACCCACATTGGGTTTCCACCTTATATCTTGTGTTCTTGTGTGTGTGATTGTCTTCAGATCTATTTTACTGTTTCTAGTTACTGTTTATTTGATCCTAATACACAGATTAATGATCAACATCAGTAAGATAAATTAAATTATAAGTCTGCATTGCATATGCGGGTTTCCTTCTCTGTAGTTGCGTATATACGCGGTTTTATCTAACTGAAGTAGCGTATATGATCTAGGTTTGAAAAATAAAATAAGTGACTTGATAATACTGATTGACCCCCCCCCCCCCCCCCTCAGTATTATTTCCAATAGGGTAATCATTATTCAATATGGCAGTACAATGGTTACTCATCATTTATTTCATAACTCAAATTTTTTACCTTTATTATATAACTTAATGTTTACATACCTTAGCTCCTTTGTCTTACTGATTTTGATTTGTCTTTTATAGGTTGTCAGGTTGCTTTAGGTACAATATTCGTTGAATTTTCTTCTTCCATGACCTTCATTTGCCTTGGTCGTAATCTATCAAGTCAGTTGCAGAATTCTATTAGAGCTACAAATTGTTGAAAATTTCGTAGATTATTTATTTTTGAAAAGAGAAAAGAGGGTCAAAAACAAAGTGGGACTAGAAATGGGAAAATTAAATCTAAGCTACCAAGAAGTCTTGGTTTTCAGCCTCGATTTTCTGTATAAACGTGCCAACAACATTGGTTTTCATGTTCACACGCACACACAAATATATATATAGATATTAAATTTTAAGAAACAAAGTAGAAGGCTAACTTGGAGAGTAGAAGAATCTTCCTTTACCAACTTCAAATCAAGATTATCTTGTAGATTTCTTATGAATTCTTCCCTTGTTAATGGTTTATGATATATTTGTAATCTATGAATATTTACAAGGAAGGTTAGTAGGTTACTTTTTCTTCAACGATTTTTCTAATTTTGACTGCTCATTATCAAATATAGTCTCAATCTCATAAGGACCAAGCCAATGAGTTTGAAATTTTCCTTGAAAATCTTTAAATTTTGAATAAAAATGAAATTCCCAATCACGAGGCTGAAATTTTCTTTCTTTGATAAACTTATCATGCCACCTGGATATTTGTTATTGGACCATATTGGTTCTATGAATAGCGTCCTATCATATCTAATCAAGTTCATTCAATTGCTCCATTCTTTGTCTTTGGTATTCTGATAGATATGGACCCAACTTGGTTATCGTTTTAAAAGTCTTTATCTATAACTCAATCAGAAACACGACTTTCTTTCCATAAACAAGTTCATAGGGAGTGTGTCTTGTTGTATTTCTCAATGTCATAATATATGCTCATAAAACTTCTGAAAGCTTTTCTACCCAATACCTTCTATGAAAATGCACAATCTTGGTAAGAATTGCTTCAATTACTTTATTGGTAGATTCAACATGTCCATTAGCTTGTGGATGATATGGATTTTACATCCTATGTTTGATTTTGTATTCCTCCATTATCTTCTGTACCAACTTGGATGTAAATTGAGTGCCTTGATCTATCACAATTTCCCTTGGGACACCAAAATGATACAAAATATCCTCAAAAAGAAATGAAACTATAACATTTTCAGTATGAAAAAGAAGTGCTTTAGCTTCTATGCATTGTGTGACATAATTTGTCCAAAGAAGAATGTACCTTTCTTGTCTTGATGGTGGATTGATTGGACCAACAAAATCCAAAGCCCATTTCTCAAAAGGTTCAATAAGTACCTGAGTTTATAGAGGCATTTCATCCAAACGAAGAGGTTTCCCCATTCTTTGACAAGTGACACACCTCTTAACATATTCGTTGGAATCCTTAAAATGAGAAGGCCAATAATATCCTAAGATAAGGACTTTATAAGAAGTAATTTTATGAGTGAAATGTCCTCCACATGGTTCATCATGACAAACCTTTAATATTTCTAACACTTCATCCTCTCTAACACATCTTTGAATGATTAAGTCAAGTCTTGTCTTATACAATTCTTCATTTATCCATGAATAATGTTCCTTTTCTCTAAAGGAGACAAGTATGATGGTAACCTCCTTGTAGCCAAATAATTAGAAATATCTGAAAACCAAGGAGATTTAATAGATACTGCAAAAATATATTCATCAGGAAAATTATCGTCTACATGATCATCATTATTATCATTTTGGATTCTAGATACAAAATCAACAATTGTGCTTTGTTTTCTAGGTCTATCCAAAATAGTAATATTAAATTCTTGTAATAAAAATAACCATCTTCTAATTATGCCATTAGTAATTGATTTGTTCATTGAATATCTAACTGTAGAATGATATGTGTGAATGAAGGTTTCATAACTAGTGATATAATGTCTGAATTTATTGATGGCATGCACAACAACTAAAAGGTCATTTTCTGCCATAATGTAATTCAACTCCACAGGGGCAGATTATTGCTTGTGTAGTAAATGGCATAAGGAATTAAATATTTATGTCCTGATACAACTCCTAAAGTTGTATCTGAGGCATTAGTCAAAATGTGAAAAGGTATTTTCCAATTTGGTCCTCTTAAAATGGGATCTCAAGAAATATTTTCTTTCAATGTTTCAAAAGCTTTTTGACAGTCAAAATTCGAGATGAATTCACAATAATTTTTAAACAATTTGTAAACTGGAGATGAAATATTTGTAATTTTTTCTATAAATCTTCTATAATATCCAGTAAAACAAAGAAAACTGAACTAGCATCACTTTCACACATAGGAACTGATAACCTGAACATGACTTCTACCTAAGGTGCATCCACTTTGATTCTATCTCCTTAAAAATGATGGCCTAAAACAATTCCCTCAGTAAACTTCATAAAACATTTTTAATGGCTTAATGAGAGATTTTTTTCTTTACACCTAATGAAATCGGTTCCAAAATTTTAAGAGCTTCTTCAAAAGAATTTCCATAAACAGTAAAATAATCCATGTAAACTTTCACACAATTACAAATGAGACAAGAGAAAATATGTAGAACTTCCCTTTGTGATGTTTCAGGTGAATTACATAACCCAAAGGGAAGCACACAATATGTATAGGTTCCCCATGGACAGATAAAGGTTGTTTTATCTTGATCTTCCAGAGATACTTGGATTTGGTTATATCTAGTAAAGCCATCCAAGAATGAAAATTACTTTTTCCATACCAATCTGTCAATAACTTGATCTATAAAAGGAAGTGGAAAAATGATATTTTAAAGTAGATTTATTCAATTCCCTATAATCAATGCACACTCTCCGTTTTCCATTTTTTCCGGAACAATTACCAATGTTGAAACCCATTGGCTATCTGATATTGGATAAATGAAAGTCACATTTAAAAATTTTTGTAATTCCTCGTTAACAATTTCCCTTAGTTTTGGATTCATTCTCATGTGGGGTTGTCAGATTGGTCTTGCATTTTCCTCAATATAGATATGATGCATACAAGTGATAGGATCAATTCATTTCATATCAGTGTATTCCCATGCATAAACATAGGAATGTTCTTGTAACATATTTATTAATTCTTTCTTTTAAGATTCTTCTAGATTATCATTAATATTCAAAGTTTTCCCTAGAAAATTTTCTATTAAAGAATTGCCAAATTTGCCCATCTAATGTAAAGCCATTTGATGAGATGATAGATATTCAATATTACATTTTTCTTGAAAACTATGATTTCTTTCACAATATGAGGAAGATTCATTATCTTCCATTAAATTAAAAATTTGATCTTCTTCATCTATTTTTGAAGTGGAAAAAATTGGTCGTACATCAAATTTTTCATTATCATCATCTATTCATGCTTCACTTTCTACTTCTTTCATTATTTTTGCAGGAGGAAATAATGTGAATTTCTTTGTCAAACTTCTATCAGAGATAAAAATATCACCAGATCTACAACTTCTAAAAGCATCAGCTGTAGCTAACCATGGTCTTCCTAGAATCAATGGGTGTCCTGCTGGATCATTCTTGGGTGTTAAGATCATAAATTTAACGGGATATTCCCAAGAATCCAAGGATACAAATACATCTTCTAACTCACCATCAGGTTTGATAACAGATCTATCTATTAATTGCAATAGTGTAGGTGTATATTGAATATTAGGAAGTTTCAATTGATTCATAGGTTGTTTACTCATGATGTTGATAAATTCTTCTAAATCAATATGTTTGCAATATCAACACAATTCATGTATATTTTCACAAAAGGACTTCCTGGATGTAGATATTTTTGAACTATTGTCTTTTCCATCATGATATCTACAAATTTTCTATCTAACGAGATTCTTTTAACTTCTTTCCTTTCCTGGTTTCTTAATACTTAACTTCCTGGTTGTCTTTGCAAATATTGGTATTTTTTTGATATCTTGTAGGAAAGGATTTTTTATAGAAATATTCTTTAGTTCATCTGTCATATCATAATCAAGCAACACAATATGTTTTTCTACCCCTTTGTCAATTTTCAATCATTCAGGAGAAGGTGGATTTTGAATAGAGACTAAAGGTTGTTCTATAATGGGAGTTGATTTTATTGGAATATCATCAGAATGTACAAGGGTAGTTTGTTCTTGAGAATTTTCCTTTTGTTGAGAAGATGTCTATTTCCTAGAGAGGTCATCCTTTTTAGACTCCTGGATAACAACAGATGATGACTTATTTTCCAATACTCTACCAGATATAAGTTGGACATTGTTTAGATCTAGTGGAGTTATCATGTAAGTTTGGAAATTTTGCCCTTCCATGTTGTAAACAAGTTGTGAACTTTTATTATTTGAATTTAAGAGTGGCTAAGAAGGCAGTTGATTTGACTTTTGTGGAAATGGTAAGTTATGGTAATGGATTTTTTGGTTGAGAGGGTTGAACATGCTGAGGAAAATATTGTGGTGGAAAAAGAAGGGTAAGTTTGATGATATTGAGGATATTGCAGGTACTTTCTGTTAGGTTCCTATACCAATAGGTTTCATTTCTCATCCTTGCATGCTGCAAAGGTTCCATATTTTGTAATTAAATCAAGAAAATTAAAAAATGAAAAGAGGGTATGCCCTAAAAGAAAAATCAAAGGGAAAAAAGAGTAAATTGGTCAGAAAAATGATGAAAACGAACCCCAAACCAAAAGACCAAGAAAGTGTGCTATTTTAAATGCCACTACTGTTCCATTGTTGCAGACTTTCATTGTGTACAGATGGTTGATTTTGGATACATTTGATGAATAGCCAGATAGTCCAATCCTGGCTAGATCATGTTTGAATTTACTTGTCTTTAGAATAGAGAATAAAGATCCATCCAAATAGTTCAAGCTTGGCAGATGGGTAAACAGGTATAGAAACAAAGGAGCCCAACTGCTTAATTTGGGCCCTTGGAAGAGATAAGGGTAGATTTAGATAGGAAGACATTCAAAAGAAAAAGAGGAAAATCAGGGTTTGCTAGTCCAAATGCACCCAATCAAAAGGAAGAAAAAATGTTAGGTGTATTAGGCTGGGTAGGTAGTTTGAGGTTGCAGAAGCAAGTTGGTGATCAGTTTTTATCAAGAAAGACTCTTCTCATCAATGACACAAATACCATGGCAAAGTAACTGCAGGACAATGGAAGCATGACTAATTTCCCCTATCATTCCCCCAGAAATAATTTACTAACATCCCCTCGAGGACCTTGGGATCTGCGCAATAACCCTATTTCACTTCATTTTATGAGAAATGCTAAGTTGATATCTGAGTTTACATAGTTAAAAGAAGCCACATTTCTTGTGTAAAAATTATCATTCCATACTCCTTTCATTTCCCTATGCCTAAGTTTTCACTCTATAGACTTCGCATTTACTCATCCAGTTTCATTCCATATATTCATATTGACACTAACTCTATTATATAGCTCCTTTATCATTCCCCATCCCTATTTTATAAAAAACTACATAAAAACCCCAAAAATTACCTAAGTATCCCTACCCTTGGCAACTATAGCCATATAATAAAGTTCGGGAATTATTAAGTCCATCCGGGACCTTGGTAATAACCCTTCCGCGTATAAAATGTCGGGGTTTATTTAACATCAGGTTAAATAAATAACCACATTACACCCCCCCACATAAACCATATGTTAACTCTCACGCCCATATATATATATCGGATTTAATTGAATGTTCGGTTAAGTGAATAAACATTCCGCCGTAACCAAAGTTTATACCCCCCCGAAACATTATTAAACGTTAAATAATGTGCGGGCCCCGGTGTTGTGAACCCCTGTTACTTTAATTACCTGTCGACCGTCTGATCTAGTGCCCAACACCCAACGGGTGGCGGCATTACCGGAGCCCCCAATCTGCCGGGAGTTAGCATCTGGGGGATGGGCGGTATTGCTGTCGTACCCCTGCCACACGTCAGCTTCCCAGTGTGATCGGAGCCCCCTCCTGCAAAACCACCCTGGGCCAAAGGTGGTGCAGGTAAAAACCGCTTACCGCCCGCCACCTGCCCCCTAACGTCAAGCCCACGTCACCCGATGACGTCGCGTCCATGTCACCCGCCACTCCTTTGCAGTACTACCACGTAAGCTACTGACATCACCGCCCCGCCACCGTGTCGTCCGCCACGTCATCATACACATCAACTACCAAGTCATCCTCCGTACCCTCTACGCGACAGAAATACATCATGATGACATCATCATAAAAAAGTGCCAAAAAGCGCTAAAAAGGCCCAAATTTCGTTAAAAGTCACGACAATGACTCTTTTTTGTTATTTCTATTTTGTTTGATAGTGGAGAGTCTGCATGCAAACTACGACCAATTCGCCACCAACTCTCCTGTCCGCCACCCAGACGAGCTTACTCTGCAAACTCGGCCTCCTCAGCTCAGTATTGTACCTGCTAATTGCCCTCTGCGCCATCAAAACAGGTATTTACCCATTTTTCACCCGAAAACCCTGTTTTTTCCAAAATTCTCCTTTAAAGTCACCTGAGGATCTGTAATTCAAATTTAAAAGTGCTCCTGCCTATGAACCACTGCATTTTAATTCACTAGGTGACCCCTTTCGCCTAAGAAAATCTGCAAAATTTTCCCTCCTCTGCAAATTCGCCATTAAATCACGTTCGAGCCCATTTCTGCCGACAGAGTCTCCAATCTGCCAATGCATTGAGTTCATCTATCAAAATCTTCTGCAAAGAGCCCCATCTCCTCTGTATATCCAGCTTCCCAATTTAACTGTGCACACTTTGACCTTCCTATGAAATTTACCCGGTAAACCTGTTTTTATATCAAAGTTTAGTCTGTCAGTCCCTTGAGAAAGCCTCAGAGGCATTTTTCAGTTTTTCAGTTGTTGCACAAATCCAAATTTCAAATTACAAACACAGAGAATTCAAAGATGGCCACTCCAGTAGACTTGAATATCACTCCTCTCAATGCGCCTCACAAGGAACTAGAAGCATTACCTTTGGCTGATAGGGATCACTGAATTCAAGACTTGGTTGGTGGCAGAAACCACCTGCAGACTTTCTGTCAGCTGAGGAACAGTTATTTGAACAACAGTGACATTTATGGCATCTGGGAATCAAACTTGCCCATATACTTCTTCCCTTCTGTCAATGTCTTCCCTGAAATAATTAGCCTCTGCTGTGAAAACTATGACCCAACTCAAAGGGCAGTCAAGTCTCCATCTACGAGAATCCTCTTCCAGATAACTTCTGACTCCATCAATCAAATGCTAAACTTCAATCAAACTCAACTTCTGGTCCCTCTCTCTATGAACTTCTTGCTTGATGAAGGTCCTAAACTCTCCACCTCAGAGATAGCCCGAATTGCAAAAGTATTCATGAGATAAGACCGCCAACCTACAGGGCCACCTCCTTTTCTCTATGTATGTTTCAATGAAGTGGGAAAACTGCTAGTAGATATGATATCTTATGTACCGGGCTTCAAGACAAGTGAGCATATTGATGATACTATATTGGTCTTGCTGTCTGCATTTACCCCAGGAAAGCCCCCTGCTGTCAAATACAACTATGCCAAATTCATTGCCAATAAGATACATGACCAACTGTTGAAACTGGATAGGGAGGGAGTCTTCAAATACTCATCTTACATCTATCACCTATTCATGTATTATCAACCAGACTGTTTCCAATGCCCCCAAAAGATTGGACTCCAAAGGAGAAAAAAATTGTGTGATTTTTTGGACCTCAGTCTTTCATGAAGTCCACAACTCCCCCTACTCTTACTATGATTTCATTGACCTATTTGTCTATCCAGTCTCTTGTCTCCTGATGAGAACTCCTCCTGCTAGGCTATCCTATGACATGCAGAAAATATTGCAGCTTTCAAAGAACTACAGAATAGGTGATTGGTACTTTTACCAGAATCACACTGTCATTAGGATATATGGCTGTGAGCTCTGTCCCTACAGGCTGCCAAGATATGTACCAATGAGACTGTTTGCCTTAGAATATTACAGGAAATTTATCAACTCTGATTTAACTCATTTTCATAGCACCAAGAAAAAGGCTCAGTTGAAATTCAAAGACTAACTAGGCCCCTTTGTCATGAACAAAAAAGAAGGATGGAAAGATGCTGATCAAATATTGGGGGAGAAATTCAGGTTAAAAAGAAGTTTTTGGTGAGTACCTTATGACCCAAATGGTTTTACCAATGCCAAAAAAATAAAATATAGGCTGTCAGCTTATGAACATTGCAAAATCCCACAGATTGACCAATTTTCCAACTAAGATGAGTGGGTGGCAGGGACATTAGTTGAAGAATTCACCCACGAAGAAATAATGGCGCAAAACGTAAAAGATTTGGAAAAGACTCTTGACTTGGATTCTTTTGAGCAGGTGACATTCAAACTACCAAAGCAAGTGGGAGAAGGCACATCAGCTACTACTCCAGAAGCTGCCCAAGAAAGGCCTACACCAGCAACGGGGACAGCAAAGGGCAAGGAGGTAGTTGATGTAGAGCAAGAAACAATGACAGAACAACCAACTACTTCAACGGAACAAAGTCAAGGGCAAACCCCCCCACTGCAGACAAAGGCTCCACAGGTACCAGCTTTGCAGACTCCTCTCAATGAGGAAAGAGGCAAGAAGCGGGATAAGCAAGAAACTACACCTGCTAGTGGCTCAACACAGCAGCCAGAGGCCAAGAATAGATCCTCAAATTAAAGAGGAAATTAGTGAAGAAGTCATAGAGAGCCCAAGGAGGGAGAGGGAAACCAGTCAGCAAGCATCCATCAGCTCCCATAGACAAGAAAAAAAGAGGCAACATGGTATGGAGGTGTCCTCCTCAAGACAGCAAGGTTCACAACCATCTGGCATTAAAGGAACCTTCATGGAAATGAAGGCCCAAAATGAGATATTGAGGATACAGTTGTATGATCAATTTCTGAAGACAACACCCTCCAAACAGTAGAGATTAATGGCAGCTTATGACATTAAGGAGGAGAAAATGATCTTAAGTCATTTCAAGCCTAAGATACCACAGCCACAGACACCTGCAGATTACATAAAGACAAACTTAGAGGTCCTCGCCAAGGACATACACCCGATGGACCAAATTGAGCCACACAAGCACACGAGTGAAATGGTCTATGCTACTCTAGCAGAAAAGGCAATGCTGGCCCATCAAATGAAAGAATCATTGAAAAATACAAATACTCAATTGGATTTGGAGAGAATGTCTTCATTGGCCAAAGACAACAGAATAAAGACATTGGAGGAAATTATTATGGAACTAGGGCATGATCCTAAGGATGCCAAGGGTATCAAAGCCCTCATCAGGAAAAAGGAAGAAGATATTGCTGCACTTAGAAAGCAGCTAAGGCTACCTACAACCATGCACCCTCAAACTACAGAACTTATACAAGAAAAGGAAGGTGAAGATACAATGGATTTGCCAATGAGGATGAACCAAAGAATAATACAAATGGAGGAAGAATTGGAGAAAGCATTGCAAAGAAAGCAGGGAGAGTCGACCTCCCAGCCACCGGTAATAGCTCCAACAGTCCCCACTACTGTTACAATAGTATTAGTAGCAATTCCTCCTGTCATTCCAGCATCAACAATAGCTACATCAACTACAGATGCTACAACAGTAGCAACAGCAACAACAAAAACACCAGAATCTAGCTTAAGTATGGAAGAAATGATGAACGCAGTCAAAGAGCTAGAAGTCTAAATGACAGAGCTGAAAGAAGCCAAGGAAATGTTGGAAAAACTTGAAGTAAGATATGACAAGTCCAAGGTAACAGTGGCTGAGAAAACAAGGGAAATAAAAGCCTTAGACAATAAAATAAAGTCCTTAGAAAAGGAGCTTACTCTAGATAAAACTCTAGCCGAGATCAAGAAAATTTTGTGGGCCAAGATTGGCCAATCTATCACTGACCAATGGCAATCAATCTAGACTATACATGAGCAAATAGATTTGATAGGCCAAGCTCAATTTGATACTCAAAAGGCTAGAGCAGCATTGCGAAACATGCCTAAACAGGCCAACAGAATGATTCAATTTTTTAATACTCATACCAAGGGACAGTTGGCAGCACTAGATATCAGGAACTGGATAGATACCTTTTTGATAGTGAAGAAGGTGCTGACCCTGAGAAATTTTGTACAGACTCTAGAAAGAAAGTGCCAGGAGATGCAGGTAGAAATAAATGACTTCAAAATAAAGTTTGCAACATTGCAGAGCAAAGGACTACCCAGCTTATTAACCAGCAGTGGAAGGCTGCTAACACATGAACAGTATGCCAACAGGGTGAATAATTATGTTGCTAATCAAATCACAGCATCCTATAGCACCTCAGAAGAAACAGGGCCTCCCTCTAAACAGAATCTTTATGATAAATTAAAAAAATATGTTCTACATTGAACATGAGATAAATCACATCTTTGAGGTCCAACCCAACTTCTCTAGATATACTGAAGCTGATGAAACACGGATAAAAATACAAAGACATAAGTTGCCTACAAAAGACTGGTGGCAGAGAATGCTGGAAATTTTACCAAGGTGATTTTGTTTCTATTTTCCTCTTTTTGGTCAACTACAGGTCAACATATTCAAAGGAAAGAGCCACCTATCAAGGAGTAAGAACAATAAAAAAAAGAAGCCAAATTGTGACTGCAGCTCAGTAATAAGAAAAACAAGGACTGATGACACAGCAAAGAGAGCAAGACAGCAACCGTAGGAAATGCAGAATAAAGACGCAGCCATCAGCTGACTCACTCAATCCAGAAAGTCAAATATCTCTGACAAATTGGACAGCTAGCACACCAAAATTTATTGTGGCATTTATTTCTCTTATTTACTTCTTCTGAAGAGTTGGTGAAGGAAGCTATTGCATGAAGACTTATCTACAAGATATTTTGTATCTCATTTTTGTATAAATACCTCCCCATAGAATGTATTTGGGGTTGGTGATTTTCTCTCTGGACTGCGCTGTAAATTCTCAGACTCTCTAATACAAAGGCTATTCGAAGTTCACTATTGCTGCATCATCTGAATGTGGATTTGATGTTCTGGGAACTGCTACAGAATTCCTGTGTATTTCTATGGATCAATAAGTTGCTCTAACCTACGTTTATGTTTTTATGTGTTTGCAAATTTCAAACATGTTTCATGATCTCAGTAACAGAGAGAAAGAATAGCCCAGAATTTGTTTAAATACACTCTGTGTTCAATCTCTGTTATTAATTATGTTTTCTTCAGAATTAGTCATAAACAAGAATTCTTAGCTGCTCTTATTTTCACTAATTTTTTCATTTTGAATACTATTTAGGAATTCTTAACTTCTCCTTGATAATATTCAAGCACCTTCCCTCTGCCAGCATGATCAAGGATTCTTGACTGCCCTTCATCCAATGGCTTACATCCCATTCATCTCCAGATTTCAGAATTGTTCCAAGACTGATTATCTTGCTCTGTAGCATTACCCTTTACCAAAGAAACACCTTCAATGGTACACCATCATTGACCCCATTGCACAATGGTATAAACTATTTGGATTTGCATCCCAACTCTATTTTAGATCACCATCCAACAAACTAAAAACCAAACTCTGTGCATCATAACTAGCCTAAAATACTTCAAAACAAAGCTAAATTACAAAGAGAGAGCCCTCTCTGGTTGCAGATTGGCTAGAATCTGCAGCTAAAAGATTGGTTAGTGGTTACCTCGGCCATATTCCCTTCTGGAGACAGGGAACAACCTAGGTAATAACATCATTGGCGACTCCACTGGGGACCTGAATGACTGTTTGTAACTCCTGCCTATTTTCTAAAGCTAGAGATGGAGCCTGAAGTTAGCCAGGTAGCCTTTCAAGTTATCTTTGTTGTGCATTTACAGGAGTAAATAAAAGCTACTTCAGTCAATCTCCAGTATAGTTTTATGCTCTAAAACAGTTGTTCCAAAGATTTGATCAGTTTCACTATCTCAACATATTCAAAGGAAAGCCCGAGGCCTCCTATATTTCAAAGAACTTCTTGTAAGAATATTGTAAAAAAAGCTCTGAACTTAAAACATTTCTAGACAATACCGAAATAGACTTAGAAGCTCGCTCCAAAGAGGAAAACTCGTCACACCAGGTCAAATCCTGACCCACATCCTCCAGCTGTTTTTGAAAATCCTAACTTGATCTCTAAGACCCTTAGAAAACAAGAAAGTCTAGAAAAATATGCTGATTTAGACCTTGATAAACTGCAGCTAATCCCTTCAATATCTGAGCTTACTCCTGGGAGAGCAGCAGTCCTTCCTACAACCTCTCCTAGTTCCTCATCCACACCTCAAAGTATACTCTCCACTCCCCGGTCCACTGCAAATATTTTCACTCATGTCCCTGCTGTTCCAGCTGTCTTATTTCTTCCTGTTGTCCCATTCATCCCTGTAAATATGGAAAACCGTTATGCTCCTCTTTAGTTGCCTGGAAATCCAGGGGCTATGCCTCAGGATTATCAGAGCAAAATCACATATTTTGATGGTACTAGCTCCTATACAGCATAGCAACACACTAAGAAAATGAAAGATTATTTTGAGAATTATGAAATTGATGATGATGATGTGAGAATGAATATTTTTGTCCAAAGTCTAACTGATGATGTAAAGATTTGGTTTAGAGCACTTGCTGCAAATTCCATAGCTGATTCAGAAGTTCTTTATCAATCCTTCTTAAACAGGTGGGAAAAGAAGAAAGACCCTTTACACATCTTAACAGAATATGACAATTTGAAAAGAGGCCCACAAGAAACCGTCCAAGACTATTGTGCTAGATTCAATAATGTCTATAATGCTATTCCTCAGAACCTTAGACCTCCACCTGATTTGGCCTTGATCAAATTCCCTGATGGATTTGATTCTGACATGGCATATCAACTAAGGGAAAGAGCCCCTCCAAGCTTAGCAGACATGCAGAATATAGCTGTTAGTGTGGAGGCAAACCTGATTTCTAAACGAAATTGAGCAAGAGCTGAAAGAAGAACAACTTTCAAAGAACAGCCTTCAGCATTTGAACAAAAACTAGATGAAATCATCAAAGGTATGGACAGACTTGGAGATAGGGTGGAAACTATTGAAAGGAAACCATCTTGGGAAGGTCAACCAAGCAACACTGCAAGAAACCCAAACTTTAGAAAAAATCAAAATCCAAATGTTGGAAGGGTCGGCCCTGACTAGAACATCAGACCTCCATTTCAAGAGAACTATGCTGAAGCCTCAATATCTAGTGAACTAACAGAGGACACCCAAAACAATATAATGGGATTGAACAGTGAGCAACAAATCTTCCTAACCCAAGATGACCAAGAAGCTCATAATTTCAATCAATTTCAAACCAAATCTGGAGAGTCATTTGATTTCAGAGAGGGGTATGATGCAGCAGTCTATGAGGTCCATAAATAATACAAACTAAGAAGCAGAACCATAGATGTTCCTGAAACTACCAAGCTCAAGGATACCAAGCAGCCAAAGAAAACAAAGGATAAATATGTCCTAACAGAACTCCCTGCTAGAACAGATCCCAACCCAAAGGAAGCCACTGTGGAAGACATATCAGACTTACAGCCCTCAAAAAATCACCCATCCACATCCCATTCTTCAAAAGAAAATCTAAACTGTCCTCCTGAAAATAATTTCAAATCAGATGTACCTCAAAATAGCACTCATGATCAAGAGAAGGTCACTGAAAATTCAGCTAAAAAGGAAAAGTTTGATGTCCACAATACAAAAATTCAAATAGAAAAACCTTTTAACTTAGAAACAGAAATAGACAAGCTGAAAATAGTTATTCCTCTCTCTGAATTGGCTAAACATGAAATTTGTAGACAGCAAATCAATAGGTCACTCCAAATATCAGAGAATAGGGATGCAGTCAATGTTCTAGATGATCAACCATAACTGATTTTTGGTCCTGAAGTCAATGGTAAATAGTAGATGGGGAAGTTCCTCCATTTTATGTGAGGTTAAACATTCATGACAAGGTACTACATAATGCAATGTTTGATTCGGGAGCTTCCCATAACCTAATGCCTAAGTCTGTGATGGAAAGACTGGACCTAGATATCACAAGGCCATACAAAGAATTGTTCTCATTCGACTCCAGCCAGGTCAGGTGTCTAGGCCTAATTAAAGATCTTTGTGTATCTTTGGTCCAATACCCAGCTAAGACAATCTTGATGGATGTGGTGGTAGCTAACATTCCACCTAAATATGTTATGCCTTTGTCCAGATCTTAGGGTGCTAAACTCCAAGGATCTTTGCAGCTAGACATGTCCTATGCCACTATTTTAGTCTTTGGCCAACCAAAGAGATTATACCGGGAAACACTAATGAAATATGTGGTGAGCAGTCAAGAGAAACCCCAAAACTTCCCCATCTATTCTATGCACTCTGATATGGATTCATTCATTTTATATAATGCTAAGATGTGTCCCAAAACTGATGTCAAACTCCTAGAAACAGCATAAAGAGAAAGCATGAATGAACAATCTAGTGCCCAAGATCAAAAAATTGTTGATTTGATTGATGCAACAAAGGAAAATGATATATCATATGAGTTACAAGAGCCAAATCTGCCCACTGAACAAGCTTCCAAAACTCTTAAGGCTAGTCATAACCAAGGAATCTTATGGTACTTAGAGTTTGATGGGTTTGTGAACAAATTAGGAGCAGGGGCAGGGGTTTGGATACACAACAAAATGACCATGCTGAAGGTCATGCATATAGGTTAAATTTCAGATGCACAAACAATATGGCCGAGTATGAAGCCCTTTTGCTAGGTCTCAAACTCATCAAAAGTCTTGGGGCAGTTAGGATTTCAATTCTAGGTGATCCAGATTTGATTATACAGCAGATGAAGGGAAACTTTGTTACAAATGATCTCAGGTTGAGAGCTTACAGAGGGGCAGCCATTGAAATACTTAAAACCTTCTCAGAATCTCAGCTCACCAAAATTCCAAGAAAGCATAATTTACATGCACATAGTTTGGAAACCTTTGCTAGCACTTGCAAGCTTCCATTTGAGCCTAATCACCACTTCACTACTGAAATCAAACACAGACCTGCTGTCCCAGATAATGTCAAAAATTGGCAGGTCTTTCAAAATGATACACAAATGAATAATTTCATGACTTTGAAAGAGGAATTTTCAAGTATAAACATTGACACTAGCACCATTGATGATCAACATCAAATAGACAAAAGGCAACAAAGTATATCAGCTGAAACAGCAAATTCAATTTTTCACCCAACAACCTTTGACTGTAAAAATTTACAAGAGCTGAAGCAATTAGACCTTGATGAAATGGCCGAGGGAGAATCTGAAGTAATTGAACTAAAGGATAATTTTCTGCCCACAGGCCTAACTCCGTCGGAAGATATATTTGATTCAAATGATATTCCAAGAAAGCCAAAAATGCAACCACTCAATGTAGAAATTGAGGACTGCAACATTGGAACCACAGAAAATCCCAAAATGGTAAAACTGTCCAAAACATTGCCTCCTGATCAGAAGCTGAAATACATTGAGTTGTTCAAGGAGTTCCAAGATGTCTTTGCCTGGAGTTATGAGGACCTCAAGTCCTATGATACTTCGATCATCCAACATACTATACCCTTGAAAGAGAATCAAAAACCTTTTAAACAAAAGCTTAGAAGGGTGAATCCTATCCTCCTTCCCCTGATTGAAAAGGAAGTTAAACGAATGTATGAAGCTGGAATAATTGCACCTATCAGGTTTTCAGAGTGGATTTCAAATCTAGTGCCTACTAGAAAGAAAACGGGAGAGATAAGACTGTGCGTTGACTTAAGAAATTTGAACAAAGTCTCTCTCAAAGACCACTACCCCTTACCAAAAATGGATCATATCCTGCAAAGTGTAGTGGGGGCTTCTAGGATCTCATTGCTATATGGATTCTCAGGATTCAATCAGATTTTAGTCCACCCCGATGATCAAGACAAAACTACCTTTACAACACCTTGGGGAACCTTCAAATATGTGAAAATGCCTTTTGGACTCAAAATGCAGGGGCCACATTACAAATAGCAATGGGCATAGCCTTTGCCAAAGAGATCCATGATTTCTTAGTCATATACCTTGATGACCTCACTGCTTTCTCAAAATCAGACCAAGAATATTTAGAGCATTTAAGACAAGTGTTCCTAATTTGCAGAAAGTATGGCATATCATTGAACCCAAAGAAATCACTGTTTGGCCTAGAAGAAGGCAAGCTCCTAGGTCACATAATTTCAAAAGATGGCATTAGAATTGACCTGGACAGAATTCAAGCTATTCTCCAAGTGCCCCACCCAAGAAACATCAAAGAACTACAAGCTTTTTTAGGAAAGATCAATTTCCTAAGGAGGTTCATTCCCAATTTGGCCGAGCTGATAAGACTGTTGAATAATATGCTGAAGAAAGATTCTAAAGTCAAATGGACAAGGGAACCTAAGCAGGCCTTTGAGGACATCAAAACAGCCCTAACAAAAACACTAGTCCTCACCAGCCCCAAGTTTGATAGAGATTTTATGATCTTTTCTTTTGCATCTGAGCATACTATTCATGTTGTCTTATTGCAAAAAGATGCTCCACTCAAATATCAAATCATGGAGAAACATGCCTATTCTTTTGTTAAGGCCATCAAGGATTTCAGTGTTTATATCTTGTACTCACATGTGGTAGCATATGTTCCAAATGCTGTGGTTAAAGACATTTTGACTCAAGAAGGAATTGAGGGTAAAAGGGGCAAGTGGATAGCTAACATTTTAGAATATGACATTGAAATTAAGCCAACCAAACTGATAGAAGGACAGGGATTAGCCAAGCTGATGACTGAAACCAATTTTCAAGCCCTTGACATTAATGAACTGGATAACGAACAGGGGATGGCAACTCCACAGATCAATCAATCCTTTTTACAATCACCTTGGTATGTTGACATATGTTTTGTATTGTTAAACCTGCAAGCTCCTCCAGGGTTATTTAGGACTAAAAAGACATTCTTGAAAATGAAGGCATCAAAGTTTTGTATTATAGACAATGTGTTTTTTTGGAAAAACCATGAAGGTATTTTGCTTAATTGCCTAACATTGGATGAAACTGACAAAGTCCTCAAAGAATTTCATGCTGGGGACTGTGGTGGACACTTATATTGGAAATCAACAGCTGATAAAATCCTAAGGGCTGGATTTTATTGGACTACACTCTTTGCTGATGCTAAGAAATATGTAACTTCTTGCCATTTCAACAATGGGGTTTAGACTTCATTGGAGAAATCCACCCTTCATCCTCTGGCCAACACAAGTGGATCTTGACTGCCATAGACTATTTTACCAAGTGGATAGAAGCTGCCCCTTGCAGGAAAGCCAATGACTCAATCATCAAACAATTCTTAGAAACCAACATCTTGTCTAGATTTGGCTGTCCGGAAAAGATTATTACAGACAATGCAGCTGCCTTTAAGTCCAAAAGAATGATCAGTTTTTGCCACAAGTACCACATTACCTTGGGCCACTCCACAGCCTATTACCCTCAAGGTAATGGTCTAGTTGAGTCCTCCAACAAAAGCCTCATCAACATCATCAAAAAGGTATTGGAGGAGAATAAAAAGAATTGGCATAAGAAGCTTGTAAATGCACTATAGGCAGATAGATTGACCACCAAAAGATCTATTCGAACCCGCCCATATGAATTGGTTTATGGCATGGAGGCAAGATTCCCTTCATCTTTGGGAATCCCAGTGATAAAGTTGCTACAAGAAATACAAGCAGAACCTAATGATATTCAAACAAGGATCAATCAAACTATTCACTTGCAGCAGACTAGAGAGGAAGTATATCAGAGAAATTAGGTTCTACAAGAAAAACTGAAAAAGGTGTTTGATAAACAAACCAAAGCAGAGGATTTCTTCATTGGGGATAAGGTGTTAAAGTGGGATTCTAGAAGAGAGGATAAAGGGAAACATGGCAAATTTGATTTTCTTTGGAAAGGACCATTTCTTATTCAGACTGTGCAAGGAAATAACACCTATTTTCTGAAAATCTTGGATGGTACAGAAGCTGAAGAAGGCCCAGTTAATGGGTGAATGCTCAAACATTATTTTGATCCCCTTGCTTAGAGACAGAGGGGTAGTTTTGTATGTAAATAGTTGTTTTTTCCAGCAGTTTTTATTACAACAATTAGATAAGGGATAAGATGCAACAGATTTTGAGCAAAAAATCAGGGAATTATACCACCTTTGTGTATATCTTGAATTTACCGGAAAAGAACAAAAAGAAAGACTTGGGAACTATAAAGATGATGACAAACACTCAGAGAAACCAACAAAAAATAGAGCTATAATTTTGCACAAATCAGCTCATGAGAAGAGCACACATGCCACAAAAGTTCAAATTACTGGTCTCGAGCAGAAGGAATTTTCAGATTACAGCAAGAGTTGA
Source organism: Pinus tabuliformis (assembly GCA_031772625.1). NCBI lineage: Eukaryota > Viridiplantae > Streptophyta > Pinopsida > Pinales > Pinaceae > Pinus > Pinus tabuliformis. Next base: position 1,451,343,779 of record CM062816.1, read on the forward strand.
AAATAAGGCCATCTGACGTGCTGTTCTTAGCTTTTCACCAGGAAAAGCCATCCCCAAGAGGAGCCACTATTAGGTTCCTATACCAATAGGTTTCATTTTTCATGATTGACTTTAGAAGAGCCAAATATGTTCATCCTTGCATGCTACAAAGGTTCCATATTTTGTAAATAAATAAAAAAAATTAAAAAATGAAAAGAGGGTATGACCTAAAAGAAAAATCAAAGGGCAAAAAGAGTAAATTGGTAAGAAAAAATGATGAAAATGAACCCCAAACCAAAAGACCAAGAAAGTGTACCAGTTTAAATGCCACTACTATTCCATTGTTTTCATTGTGTAAAGATGGTTGATTTTGGATACAGTTGATGAATAGCCACACAGTCCAATCTTGGCTAGATCATGTTTGAATTTACTTGTCTTTAGAATAGAGAATAAAGATCTGTCCAAACAATTAAAGCTTGGCAGATGGGTAAACAGGTAGAGAAACAAAGGAGCCCAACTGCTTAATATGGGCCCTTGGAATAGATAAGGGTAGATTTAGATAGGAAGACATTCATAAGAAAAAGAGGAAAATTAGGGTTTGCTAGCCCAAATGCACCCAATCAAAAGGAAGAAAAAATTTTAGGTGTATTAGGCTGGGTACGTAGTTTGAGGTTGCAGAAGCAAGTCGGTGATCAGTTTTTATCAAGAAAGACTCTTCTCATCAATGACACAAATACCATGGCAAAGTAACTACAGGACAGTGGAAGCATGAGTAATTTCCCCTATCATTCCCCTAGAAATCATTTACTAACATCCCCTCAAGGACTTTGGGATCTGCCCAATAATCCTATTTCACTTCATTTTATGAGAAATGCTAAGTTGACCTCTGAGTTTACATAGTTGAAAGAAGCCACATTTCTTGTGTAAAAATGATCATTCCATACTCCTTTCATTTCCCTATGCCTATGTTTTCACTCTATAGACTTAGCATTTACTCATCCAGTTTCATTCCATATATTCATATTGACACTAACTCTATTATATAGCTCCTTTATCATTCCCCATCCCTATTTTGTAATAAACTAAATAAAAAACCCAAAAAATACCTAAGTATCCCTACCCTTGGCAACTATAGCTATATAATAAAGTTTGGGAATTATTAAGTCCATCCGGGACCTTGGTAATAACCCTTCCGTGTATAAACTATCAGGGTTTATTTAACATCGGGTTAAATAAATAACCGCATTACACCCCCCCCCCCCCCCCCACACATAAACCATATGTTAACTCGCATGCCCATATATATATATCTGATTTTATTGAACTTTCGGTTAAGTGAATAAACGTTCCGTCGTAACCAAAGTTTATACCCCCCCCCCAAAACATTATTAAATGTTAAATAATCTGTGGGCCCCGATGTTGTGAACCCCTGCTACTTTAATTACCCATCGACCGTCTGATCCTGTGCCCAACATCCAACGGCTGGCGCAATATCAGAGCCCCCGATCTGCCAGGAATTAGCGTCCGGGGGATGGGTGGTATTGCTGGCGTACCCCTGCCACGCGTCGGCTTCCCGACATGATTGGAGCCCCCTCCTGCAAAACCACCCTGCGAAAAAGGCGGTGTGGGGAAAAACAGCGTACCGCTCGCCACCTACCCCCTGACGTCAGGCCCACGTCACCCGATGACGTCGCGTCCATGTCGCTCGCCACTCCTCTGCAATACTGCCACATCATCTTCTAACATCACTGCCCTGCCACTGTGTCATTCGCCATGTCATCATACACGATAGTTGCCACGTCATCATCTGTACCCGCTACACGATAGAAATGCGTCATGATGATGTCATCATAAAAAAAGCGCCAAAAAGCGCTAAAAAGGCCCAAATTCCATTAAAAGTCACAAAAGTGACTCTTTTTTGTTATTTCTATTTTGTTTGATAGTGGAGAGTCTGCATGGGAACTATGACTAATTCGCCACCAACTCTCATGTCTGCCACCTAGACGAGCTTACTCTGCAAACTCGGCCTCCTCAGCTTAGTATTGTACCTGCTAATTGCCTTCTCCACCATCAAAATAGGTATTTACCCATTTTTCACCCGAAAACCCTATTTTTTCTAAAATTCTCCTTTAAAGTCACCTGAGGATATGTAATTCAAATTTAAAAGTCCTCCTGCCTATGAACCACTGCATTTTAATTCACTAGGTGACCCCTTTCGCCTAAGAAAATCTGCAAAATTTTCCCTCCTCTGCAAATTGGCCATTAAATCACGTTTCGAGCCCATTTCCGCCGACAGAGTCTCCAATCCGCCCATGCATTGAGTTCATCTATCAAAACCTTCTGCAAAGAGCCCCATCTCCTCTGTATATCTAGCTTCCCAATTTAACTGTGCACACTTTGACCTTCCTATGAAATTTACCCGGTAAACCCGTTTTTATATCAAAGTTTAGTATGCCAGTCCCTTGACAAAGCCTCAGAGGCAGTTTTCAGTTTTTCAGTTGTTGCACAAATCCAAATTTCAAATTACAAACACAGAGAATTCAAAGATGGCCACTCCAGCAGCCTTGAATATCACTCCTCTCAATGCACCTCACAAGGAACTAGAAGCATTACCTTTGGCTGATAGGGATCACTTAATTCAAGACTTGGTTGGTGACAGAAACCACCTGCAGACTTTCTGTCAGCTGAGGAACAGTTATTTGAACAACAGTGACATTTATAGAATTTGGGAATCAAACTTGGCCATATACTTCCTCCCTTTTGTTAATGTCTTCCCTGAAATAATTCACCTCTGCTGTGAAAACTATGACCCAACTCAAAGGGCAGTCAAGTCTCCATTTGGGAGCATCCTCTTCCAGATAACTTCTGACTCCATCAATCAAATGCTAAACTTCAATCAAACTCAGCTTTTGGTCCCTCTCTCTATGAACTTCCGGCTTGATGAAGGTCCTATACTCTCCACCTCAGAGATAGCCCGAATTGCCAAAGTATTCATGAGAGAAGACCGCTAGCCTATAGGGCCACCTCCTTTTCTCTATGTATGTTTCAATGAAGTAGGCAAACTGCTAGTAGATATGATATCTTATGTACTAGGCTTCAAGACAAGTGAGCATATTGATGATACTATATTGGTCTTGCTGTCTGCATTTACCCCAGGAAAGCCCCGTGCTGTCAAATACAACTATGCCAAATTCATTGCCAATAAGATACATGACCAACTGCTAAAACTGGATAGGGAGGGAGTCTTCAAATACTCATCTTACATCTATCATCTATTCATGTATTATCAACCAGATTATTTCCAATGCCCCATCAAAAGATTGGACTCCAAAGGAGAAAAAAGGTCTGTGATTTTTTGGACCTTAGTCTTTCATGAAGTCCACAACTCCCCCTACTCTTACTGTAAGTTCATTGACCTGGTTTTCTATCCAGTCTCTTGTCTCCTGATGAGAACTCCTCCTGCTAGGCTATCCTATGACATGTAGAAAATATTGCAGCTTTCATAGAACTACAGAATAGGTGATTGGTACTTTTACCAGAATCACACTGTCATTAGGATATATGGTTGTGTGCTCTATCCCTACAGGCTACCAAGATATGTGCTAATGAGACTGTTTTCCTTAGAATATTACAGGCAATTTATCAACTCTGATTTAACTCATTTTCATAGCACCAAGAAAAAGGCTCATTTGAAATTCAAAGACCAACTAGGCCCCTTTGTCATGAACAAAAAAGAAGGATGGCAAGATGCTAATCAAATATTGGGGAAGAAATTCAGGATAAAAAGAAGTTTTGGTGGGTACCTTATGACCCAAATGGTTTTATCAATGCTAGAAAAATAAAATATAGGCTGTCAGCCTATGAACGTTGCAAAATCCCATAGATTTAACAATTTTCTAACCAAGATGAGTGGGTGGCAGGGACACTAGTTGAAGAATTCACCAATTTGCTAACCAAGATGAGTGGGTGGCAGGGACACTAGTTGAAGAATTCACCCAAGAAGAAATAATGGAGCAAAATGTAAAAGATTTGGAAAAGAATCTTGACTTGGATTCTTTTGAGTAGGTGACATTCAAACTGTCAAAGCAAGTGGGAGAAGGCACATCACCTTCTGCTCCACAAGCTGCCCAAGAAAGTTCTACACCAGCGACAGGGACAACAAATGGCAAGGAGGTAGTTGATGCAGAGCAAGAAACAATGACAGAACAACCAACTACTTCAACGGAATGGAGTCAAGGGCAAACCCCCCCACTGCAGATAGAGGCTCCACAAGTACTAGCTTTACAGACTCCTCTCAATTTGGAAAGAGGCAAGAAGCGGGATAGGGAAGAAACTACACTTGCTAGTGGCTCAACACAGCAGCTAAAGGCCAAGAGGCAAAGAATAGATCCTCAAACTGAAGAGGAAATTAGTGAAGAAGTCATAGAGAGCCCAAGGAGGGAGAGGGAAACCAGTCAGCAAGCATCCATCAGCTCCCAAAGATAGGAAACAGAGAGGCAACATGGTATGGAGGTGTCTTCCTCAAGGCAGCAAGGTTCACAACCATCTGGCATTAAAGGAACCTTCATGGAAATCAAGGCCCAAAATGAGATATTGAGGATACAGTTGTATGATCAATTTTTGAAGACAACACCCTCCAAACAGCAGAGATGAATGGCAGCTTATGACATTAAGGAGGAGAAAATGATCTTAAGTCATTTCAAGCCTAAGGTACCACAACCACAAACACCTGTAGATTACATAAAGACAAACTTAGAGGTCCTCGCCAAGGACATACACCCGATGGACCAAATTAAGCTACACAAGCAGACAGGTAAAATGGTCTATGCTACTTTAGCAGACAAGGCAATGCTGGCCCATCAAATGAAAGAATCATTGAAAAATACAAATAATCAATTGGATTTGGAGAGAGAGTTTTCTTCATTGGCCAAAGACAACAAAATAAAAACATTGGAGGAAATTATTATGGAACTATGGCATGATCCTAAGGATGCCAAGGGTATCAAAGCCCTCATAAGAAAAAAGGAAGAAGATATTGATTCACTTAGAAAGCAGCTAAGGCTACCTGCAACCATGCACCCTCAAACTACATAAGTTATACAAGAAAAGGAAGGTTAAGATACAATGGATTTGCTAATGAGGATGAACCAAAGAATAATACAAATGGAGGAAGAATTGGAGAAAGCATTGCAAAGCAAGCAGGGATAGTCGACCTCCCAACCACCGGTAATAGCTCCAACAGTCCCCACTACCCTTACAATAGTAGTAGCAACAATTCCTCCTGTCATTCCAGCATCAAAAACAACTACATTAACTACAGATGCTACAACAGCAGCAAAAGTAGCAACAACAACAGCAGAATGTAGCTTAAGTATGGAAGAAATGATGAAAGCAGTCAAAGAGCTAGAAGTCCAAATGACAGAGCTGAAAGAGGCCAAGGAAAAGTTGGCCAAACTTGAAGTAAGCTATGACAAGTCCAAGGTAACAGTGGCTGAGAAAACAAGGGAAATAAAAGCCTTGGACAATAAAATAAAGTCCTTAGAAAAGGAGCTTACTCTAGATAAAACTCTAGCTGAGATCAAGAAAATTTTGTGGGCCAAGATTGGCCAATCTATCACTGACCAATGGCAATCAATCCAGACTATACATGAGCAAATAGATTTGATAGGCCAAGCTCAATTTGATACTCAAAAGGCTAGAGCAGCATTGGGAAACATGCCTGAACAGGCCAACAGAATGATTCAATTTTTGAATACTCATACCAAGGAATAGCTGGCAGCACTAGATATCAGGAACCAGACAGATACCATTTTGATAGTGAAGAAGGTGTTGACCCTGAGAAATTTTGTACAGACTCTAGAAAGAAAGTGCCAGGAAATGCAGGCAGAAATAAATGACTTCAAAATAAAGTTTGCAACATTGCAGAGCAAAGGACTACCCAACTTATTAACCAGCAGTGGAAGGCTGCTAACACATGAACAATATGCCAACAGGGTGAATAATTATGTTGCCAATCAAATCACAACATCCTCTAGCACCTCAGAAGAAACAGGGCCTCCCTCTGGACAAAATCTTTATGATAAATTAGAAAATCTGTTCTACATTGAACATGAGATAAATCACCTTTTTGAGGTCCAGCCCAACTTCTATAGATATACTACAGCTGATGAAACATGGATAAAAATATAAAGACATAAGTTGCCTACAGAAGACTGGTGGCAGAGAATGCTGGAAATTTTACCAAGGTGATTTTGTTTCTATTTTTCTCTTTTTGGTCAGCTACAGGTCAGCATATTCAAAGGCAAGAGCCACCTATCAAGGAGTAAAAACAACAATAAAAAGAAGCCAAATTGTGACTGCAGCTCATTAATAAAAAAAACAAGCACTGATGACACAGCAAAGATAGCAAGACATCAAACGCAGGAAACGCAAAATAAAGACGCAGCCATCAGTCGACTCACTCAATCCAGAAATTCAAATATCTCTGACAAATTGGACAGCTAGCACACCAACATTTATTGTGGCATTTATTTCTCTTATTTACTTATTCTGAAGAGTTGGTGAAGCAAGTTATTGCATGAAGACTTATCTACATGATATTTTGTATCTCATTTTTGCATAAATACCTCCCCATAGAATGTATTTGGGGTTGGTGATTTTCTCTCTGGACTGCGCTGTAAATTCTTAGACTCTCTAATACAAAGGCTATTCGAAGTTCACTCTTGCTGCACCATCTGAATGTGGATTTGATGTTCTGGGAACTGCTACAGAATTCTTGTGTCTTTCTATGGATCAATAAGTTGCTCTAACCTGCGTTTATGTTTTTTTGTGTTTGCAAATTTCATACATGTTTCATGATATCAGTAATAGAGAAAAAGAATAGCCTAAAATTTGTTTAAATACACTCTGTGTTCAATCTCTGCTATTAATTATGTTTTCTTCAGAATTAGTCATAAACAGGAATTCTTAGCTGCTCTTGCTTTCACTAATTCTTTCATTTTGAATACCATTTAGGAATTCTTAACTGCTCCTTGATAATATTCAATCACCTTCCCTCTGCTAGCATGATCAATGATTCTTGACTGCCTTTCGTCCACTGGCTTACATCCCATTAATCTCCACATTTCAGAATTGTTCCAAGACTGATTATCTTGCTCTGTAGCATTACCCTTTACCAAAGAAACACCTTCAACGGTACACCACCATTGACCCCATTGCCCAATGGTATAAACTGTTTGGATTTGAATCGCAGCTCTCTCTGAGATCACCATCCAACAAACTAAAAACCAAACTCTGCGCATCATAACTAGCCTAAAATACTTCAAAACAAAGCTAAATTACAAAGAGAGAGCCCTCTCTAGTTGTAGATTGGCTAGAATCTGCAGCTAAAAGATTGGTTAGTGGTTACCTCGGCTGTATTCCCTTCTGGAGGCAGGGAACAACCTAAGTGATAAAGCTTTCCATAAGAAATTTTCCTTCCTTGTGCACAAGGATGAGGCCAAGGTTGCCAAGGCATGGGTGCAATCCAATTAATTTATGATGGTTGTGGGTATGTTTGAGTATTGAAACCCTAGGTCATATTCAATTGTGGATTTTATCAAGGTCTCTTAGCAATAAAACAAAAAGGTTTGAATTTATTTGGCATTAATTCCTCTTGATACATAGCTTTAATACTTGACAATGAAGGACATTCCTTTCTATCATGATTTTTTACACATATGATAGAGGTTTCCACACTTTTTAAGTCAAGAGGGCATTCTCTGAAGACATGCTTCTTTCTAAATTTTGGATAAAAGATAGATAATGCAACATTTAAAAAAAAAAAATCTTGTTTTGTAATTTAAGGGTATCTATTTGTTCACTAAGTCTCCCCAAAATATCATTTTTAAAGTTGTCAAGGAAATTGCCTACTTCATCCCTATTTATTGTTCCAACTATAGATTTATTAATCCAAGACATAACAAGATCTCTTGGATTTATCCATATTCTTATCTTTCCTCTTGAAATGTGTATGCATAAATCACAAATATATCCAAATGATAACTGAGAATTATCTCTGTTACCCATCTAATTGAGAATATATATCCACTCATCTTTGATAGATTTCAATAGGAGAGCTTCCAAATTTTCTTCCTCCAGATTATGCATTTTAGCCCTTTCTACATTATACAAAAATATTACAATGAAATCTTCAAGATTTTCATCTTCTTTATGCACCATTTTAAAGAATTCATCCTTAAGACTATGAGGTGTACAATAATCCTTGTATTTTTCTAGGAATGCAGTTTTCATTTCTTCCCATGTTCTTATAGAATGTACTCCTAAGCGCATAAACCATTTTAATGCTACATCCTTAATAGTGGGTAGAATCAGTTTCAACTTCTAAGTATTAAGCAAGTGGTCATAATATATAATCAAGACTTCAAACTCAAGGAGAAATGTTTAAGGACCCGCATTTCTTAATCCATGAAAATAAGAAAGGATGGAGGGTGAGATATTTTTCATTGTGGTTGTGGTATCTTCATTGACGTTTGGAAATCCAAAAGGTTTTCGACCTCCTCTACCACCTCATATTCCTCTTCCTCCACCTCTTCCACCTCCTCTATTTCCTCGTCTACCACCTCCAATCATAGGTTTTTCACCATTCACATTATATACCTCTCCATCCCCTTCTCCCACCATTGTAGATTCCTTAGGACTAATGTAAGGTTCCAAAATTGGATTTTGTAGGTCTTCCTCTAGCTCCTAAGGTTCTTATATCAATGGAATGTTAAAATAGGTTTATTCTTCTTCCTCTTCACTGGGGATTTCTAGTTCTTGTCCTATACCTTGTTCTCCAGTTGAAAATACACAAAATAATCCTTCAGTTTGGGATGTAGGATCTTCTTCTTCTATCACTAGTACAAAATGGCTAGTTAGTTACTAAAAGAACGACTACAATTTGCATATAAATGACCATTTTTCAGTTAGTGACCAATAGTAACTAATTTATAGTATCATATAACGCGACCAACTTTTAGTCATCTTTAGCTTAGTCACTAATTGGTTGTCTCAATTTTATTGTTTAGTATTATATTTAGTCATAAATTTGGTTATTAATTTATTCATTGATTTGGTCATTAATTGCCACAATTAATGAAAAATTACAAAACAAAATATATTACTACATGAACACCCAAGAAAATGTATTATTGACCAAAGAAATATAACCAAAATGTTGGTCAAGTTATAAGACACTGTAAATTAGCTACGCATAGTCATATATATACAAATTTTAGTCATTATTTGATGTAAATTAATGACCAAAGAAATATGAATAAATTTCACTCGTGTTATAAGATATTGTAAATTAGATACTAATAGTCGTATATAAGTAAATGTTAGTCGTCATTTGTAGTCATAAATTTATCATTTGTAGTAGTCATTTTTTATTTATTTATTTATTTTTTCTGGTAATTTCATATTCATTATATAAATGACTAATTTAGTAGTTTATATTCATTTTATTTACTTTCATTAATAATCATTATAAATGACTAATTTATTCATGTATTCATTTTATTTGTGTTCATCATTAATCAATATAAACTACTAATTTGGTAGTTTTAGAGTTATTTTATGTATTGTTTATTAATCAACATAGATTAATTAGTATCATTTCGCAACTAAAAAAAAGATGGCATACAATGTGCATGTTCATCTAATATGAAAACACAAAGTCACATACGTTAATTACAATACTAAATAATATATAGTGTAAGTATAAATAATTTCAAATATTACAATATGAGTTTCCAACTTAATATAGTTGGAGTACAATTTATACATGAAATATTGTTTCATCACTTCAAAACATTGTCATTGTATTGTCAACGCATTGCTAGTGATTCACCAACTCTGGAGATTTGACCATCAGTTTCTATGTGTGTGTCTTATCTGGGATATTGGCTCTAAGAGTATCCCTAGACCAATTTTCTCCTCTCTCCTTTTTTGCATTTGTCGCTCCAATGTTATTGTTCTCCTATGTCTTCAATTCATGTTTCTTACCATCAATACTGATCAGTTCCTCTCATGAAAACAAAAAAGTTTACAATGAAGAGTATAAGACATGAAAGATGATGAATACTGACATATAAACTAAAGTAGACTATAAAATATTCATACGACATATACCTCAACATCAGTAATGTCAATGCCATTTTCCCCATAAAAGTAAGAAACTCGAACAAGTTTTCTTGACTTTGGTGATAGTGGCCACTATGTGGCCAAATGACTTGTATAAACAAAGAAAATAAAAATTAACCATAGAAAATAGCACCTTAATAACTTAGTATTTAACCTCCAGATAAAGCTTAAAAATAATCATGCCAACTTACATGCTAAAAAACTCTGGATGTGGATAATCTGTAAAAACAAATAATCCAAGGTGTGATGTCTAATCCTTGTCATTTTATTCGCAAAAAAAATTCATTCTCTCAATGCTTGTACTTGGTCAAGTAGACAACTTGTGCTCAAATAACAACATGAAAGTAAACTTTTCTAATAGTCATGGAAATATTTTAACACAAAACAACGAAAATGATTTCAATTAATATCATGTAATACTAATCTCATCTTCAAGATTTTGATGTTGTTTAAATGGACATGATGCGAACTATTTTCAATTTCATAGTTAAAAGACAAAACCAAATGAAAGGAAACATTAAAAATACAATCAAATAAAAAAGAGATGATATCATGGAGTGGACATTGCAATTTTAAAAAATATGTTTACCTATCCACGGTGTCTTGTCTAGCATTCCTAGAACATTTTTTTTCCCAAAATAACCATGAAGTGAAAGAATCACAACATTAAAAACCATATTAATCCCTACTAGAAACATTTCCAAAGTTGATGTCTCAAGTGCCTAAGCTCCTCTTGTATTGGCAAACCATATGATCTACAAAGTGAACTACGATAAGATATTTTTTCTAGCAAATCCTTCACAGTTGAATTTGGAGGTAGTTCTTGCACATTCATCTATTTAACAACAATAAGCAATCCTTTATTCATTAAAATTGAAATGATGATAGAAATTTAAAACAGCATAAATAAAAAATTGTGTAAAATATTAACAAATGAATTTCAAAGCAAGCATATTAGTTACTAATGGAAACACAGTATGAATTTCAAAACAACCAAATTAGCAAATGAATTCATACTATGTTACTAATGGCTAATGAATTTCAAAACAACCAGAAAAGAAAATGAATTCATATTGTGTTTCGAAGGCATTGTTCTCTTCTTTCTTCAATCCTTTCTTGTTCCCATCAATATTGAGTTCCACTTTTGAAAATGAAAGAAGATATAATGGAAAGTATAAGATATGAAAGATAATGAACACTATAATATAATCTAAAATAGAATATATATATATTATCATAGAAAATTATCAAGAAAATTATAAAGATAAACATAGTCAACAAATTAATACAAATGTCATGTATATGTTGACTCCCATATACCCTTTCATTTTACAATGTCCAAAATTATCCTTATAGATTATTCAACTACTCAAAAATAGAAAATAATAAATGTAGTGTTATATTCATTAAGAGTTTCCAACTTAAGGATAAAATCGACTAAAATTATCCAAAAAGTAATTCCCCTACTTTATTACAAACATTGCCACACTTGGGGATGTGTTTTTCAATCATATGTATCTTGGTGTCCTCATATGTAGAGCATGGTGGTAGTTATGTAGGTTGTATTTGTACATAAATGAACAAAAGATGCCAAAATTGCTTGAAATTAACTAACTTGCAAGGTATTTTCCCTATCATTAAAAATTATAAGTGGTTTTATTTCTTATTATTTTTCTTTAATTTTATAAAAAAAGGCATAATCAACAATTAGGGGGATTGGATGCACCCCTATAGGTTGGAAAGAGCAATATGTGCTTTGGAAATATTTATATTATTTTTTCAGGCATTTCTAAGGTGTTTTGGTTTACATTTATAATGGTGAAATATTGGTGGGGGAGGAGTTTCCTACTACTTAATTGTCGAACAGTGCATTCCCTCCTATCTTATAGGTTTTCTTATCTGATATTTCTTGGAAAGAATGTGTTGTCTTGTTAGTAATATTTGATTAAGTCTTATTTTTTACTAAAGTTGCACATAACACGCTTACACAAAATTATTGTAGAGTGTGTGTCTGTGAGACTATGTTTCATAATTTATGAAAGGAAGTTGGAGGAAAATGGCAATGACTCTCTTCACCTTCGAGGTAAATGAAAGAGCCCAATGATCACATATTGGTGCCTTGGGGGAGGGTGGTGGTGGGGCAAGCTACTAGCTTGTGCCAAGAGTTGTGGAGAGATGAGGTTCATGGTTTTAGTGATATAAATTTGGAAATATATGAGGTATTTGTTAAAGAGAAAATCATAGACATCATGACAAGATATACTCATCCTCATCATAGGCAGTCACTCTCAAGGACACAATAGAAGCAATATTGTAAGTGGAGGAGGAAGTTGAAGGCATCTCTTCCAAGGCACCATTGACATATAAGGAGGCAATTAGCATTAGGGACATGCTTTTTCAGGTTGAGAAGATTATCAATAATAGTCTCTTGGTGTGGAGCTATTATTGTCTCTTTCATTAGAAAATAAGATCATTTTCAGTAAGCTTTATAGATACTGATACTTATCCTTTGATTAACACTTCCATAGATGTAAGAATCATATCTCACTTCCAAAACTATTCACAATCAACTCATCTCATAAGGACACAGAGATTACCATTATTACTTGTAATTTATCTTTTCTTACTTTTCTCCATGGAAAAAATTCTACTTGGGGTATTGCAACTTTGATAGAATTATATTCCAAAGAGATTATCACAAACAGTTTGAAATTTCTTTCTACAAAAACTTTACCATTTACCATTTACCATTTATGTGAAATTATGGATTTAAATCAAAGTTCAAATTTAAAACATATTGCAAGTTTCAATAAAAGTCATATCTTTGAGAATAAATTCTAACAATACATCTTCTCTTTATTGTTGAGATCAATTTATTCTTAGTTGTTCATAGTGCCATCTCACAAAAGTGGGGCAGCATCAAAATTTTAGTGATGGTATCCTAGAAAACAATTGAAACTTCAGATACGCCCAATGTTCCATGCAAGTATTAATACAACTATCAGTTTCTGGTCTATGATATTCCTCTATGTACATTAGATAAAATACACGACAAAATTGCTAAAAAAACAAGTACAAAACTCCCACCAAAATTGCTAAAAATTAACCAGGACAAAACACCCATCAAAATTGCTAATAAAACACCATTGAGGAAAACATGGTGCTATAAAAAACGATGAAATTGCACACAATATTTAGCGATTATGTGCTTTACCATTTGTTCAAACATTCAGTACAGTTGGGCTTCAAGAGAAAACACAAATAAAATGCATTTGGAATTTTTAAATCACTAAAACTCCATCATTAATGTTTGAGCAATTTTATTCAGAGAAACTTCAATATAGCACAAAGAGATCATGGAAGATATAGATAAAAATGTGAAGAAACTTCAATGTGACTACAAGGAGTCCATGGAGAGTTTCCATAAAAAAAATATTGGGAATTTATATTGAGACAATGGACTAATATTCTTAAAGCTCACTTCTAAATTCTTCGGAGAAACCTATTAGGGAAAGAATTACATAGTGGAGGAGTTTAGCCGATCACTGTATCCCTCACATTTCATCTGTGTAGGAATCAATTTACATAAATATATGTTGGCTTGAGGGGGCCTGACCCAGGTTCAACATTAGTTAGCTAAACACATCCCTACACTACTGGCCCTTTCGGCATCAACCCATGGAGTGCGGACTGAAGTCTCACCCAAAGCAGTATGGGGGGATGCTGGAACCAAGTTTTTGCACCCTTGAGATGGTAAGATGTTGGTTATTTGCAACTATTCCTACCTTCATGTAGGTAGCTTCACTTTCTTCTCTATCCTCCAGTACCTTCGCGAAGTGGTACAATCGGCTTCTGTGCAGCCCTAACTAGGGGCTAAAGTCCTTTCGCGCTACTAGGGTAGAAAACTGCCATATTTCCCAAACTAGGCTAAGAATCTTACTTATCTTATTATCAAATCTTAGTTAGCTTCGCATAAACAAATGGCATTACTTGTGTTCACTTAACCAATACAATCATACACATTCACGCATCATATAACCATTAGAAGTGAAATTCATAACCAATATAACAGATGCATAAACAGGAAATAAGACATAAAATTTATAGGAAAATTCTCTTTATTAATACTTCCAGATGATTACAGGCTCGACTTGCCCTGCGCACTCAATTGCAGAGCCTCTACCTATGTTACAACCCAAAACATAGACTTACACTTCAGAGCTATCTCGCATACATCTTCATTGATTATTCTTTCGATATTAGATGCCTTTGACTACTTAGAGCTTCACTCTATTTATACAATCCCATGCTCCATGGACCATGGTAGATCTTCTATAGCTGACATTAGATTATCAAAATAAGGGAGGACAACCCTATGACTCTTTAACAACTATGTGCTCCGCGCCCACAAAATGCAGAGTCTTTACATTGGAATTACAAAATTGGACCAAAATATGGGCTCAAAACCCTAAAACTTCCCTTGGGGGATCTCGCACCTAATAGGCCCCTAACACAAACATCATTACTCGCCCTTGAGTCATTATATGCCTACGTAGATCTTAGCGCAAATACCTCCCAACTCTATTCGGATCCCAGCAACTTTGACAGCGCACTAATCGACTACCTATTGAACTTCCTCCACGCCTTGTTCTATGACCACTGCTGTTGAACTACTGCCCTGAATCCTCTATTGAGTTGCTTGAATTTGTGTGGGTTTTTCTTTAATGGAGGTTGTAATTGTATATGCCTCAACAATCCATGGTTGTAGGCGTGCTTTTAAGACTGCTTCATTACGCCAAGCGACAACCAACTGTTCCTTGTGTGCTTTTGCCTGTTGCATCCTTGCAAGCCTATGTGTAAGGGAAAACATCTGCACAGTCCCTTTTACTTCATCATACATCCGATGTAGCTCACGCACCTTTGTCTCTAGGTGCTCTACATTTGGTTCCTCCTGCAGGGTAGTTAGGATCTTGAATGACTACTCAAACAGCTACATGTAGTCTGCCATTGCACTGTCAACCCCCGCTATCGCTACTGTAAAAGTGGTGGTTTACTCTTCCTTTATTTCTGGTGGAGTTGAAGGGTGAGCCTTCAACAGAAGTTCTTTAATCTATAGGGTCAAATCCAACTGAACCCTAGCCATCTATTCTCTAGAGTCACGCACCCCTGTAGCCAATTTGTGGACACGCGCCTCCTCCGGTTCTTCTGCCTGAATGTCCAACTCTGGAACCATTCGAAAAGTTTCCTTGAACGCCTCCATAATCTATTAATTCTTCTCAACTGCCTCATTGCAATGCAGGCCCAGCTGTTCAATTTTGATGCACTGCTCACTCATCACCTACAGTGCGTGACTCTCCCTGGCTCGAATTTCTGCGGTGACTCCATCTTGCAAGAGATAGAAGGTCTCTCGAGGGAGCGCAACCATATTTAATCCGACACCTTTCAAACTACTGACCATGGCCCTGTCAGCCTCCTTCTCTGTAGTAAGTGCCCCATCTAGTAGCACTATCATGTTGGTCAACCTTGTGCGCAACATTTCTCGACAACCAAAGTGACGATCACGAGGCTGGTTGACACTGCGCCAACTGGTGGAGTGATAACCTGTAACTCCTGCAACTATGTCCTGAGAGCCCCCAATACCAAATATTTTTGTTCCTCAAACTAGTGTAGGACCTCTGTGGTGACACCCCTCAACATTTCACTGATATCATGCAAATACCCCTCAGTGAGGGTGATTGGGTTGAATGATGTCTTTGATGCCTTTGTTTTCTTTCGCAGCACTATCTGCTCTCATGGTCGCGAATGCTTGAGTTGGTTGGATGTCATCTGCATGTCCACGCCACCTTGTTCTGTACCTATCTCTAGTTTGGGTGAAGGTGAATTCTATCCTTCATGCTCTTCTTGTCCCGTTTTCTATGGTTGCTCCGCCAACTTCTCAGTGTCATGCGCTACCTAGGCCTTAGCCACTGCTTCTTCCTTTCTATGATTCTCTGTCAGCTGCACCATCTAAAGTTTTGTCTCTTCTTTCTTTTGATGTGCAACGGACTTCTCCATTTCCACCCCGTAGCCAGCTGAAGCATGCCACTCCGACGCCCAAGACTCAAGGACTACAAATATCACATTGTTAGTCACCAAATATGGTAAATCATGCCACATATTTGTAGGGTCCTTCCGTGCCTTGATGAAGACATGGTGGAAGTCTGCTTTGAACTCTACAAAGCTCTGCAAACTTTTGTAGACTGTGGGAGATAATTGTGGCTTATGATTGATCCCCATTCGGATATTCATCTCCATGAATATCCAAAATAACTTGCTCTCCTTTATCCTTTACGCGTCCTTGGTCACCCACAGTAAAGCATACTTCATTGCCTGTGGCTATACGTGACCGAAGGGAAATGGCTATCTTTGAGTAGCTCCCATGCCACCAGTACAATCGACAACAGGAACCATGAATAATGAAACGTTTTTCCCTGCTATTGTTCCTTGTGACAATTCGCAAGGAACTCACCGCATAGGTAGTTTGCTCAGTTGAACTTGACCCCTTCTGCGCATTATGCCACTAGTGCGGCCACTAGCATAGGCACCCCATCCATGCGACACTTCCGCATCACCTTCCATACCAATATTTGTGTCACAATCTTGACTACAGGGTTGTTGATGCTAGAGATGGCATACCCTCGCTTCTTCTTCTCCAACTTAAACTTCTTTTTCATTGCCTCCACGAGGGCCAACTCACCACCTTTTCCCTCTGAAATGTTTGTTGAATCCTCCCCGAAGCAAGGTAGTCATGTAATTCAATGAATCAAATGGTCTGTGATGGGGATGGGCTCCTCCAGCGATAAGCACCCATCATGCACGAAGCAGAGTAGCCGCCTGATGACAAAGACAGTCACTGGGGTGTGATGGTAATACAACACCTAGAGCAGGTTTAGCAACTCGACCCTCTCTACACCTCTAAGCCATTTGTGCACCTCCAATTCAATCATTCCATCTATCGCGCCCATCTTCTGGCACATTATCTTCACAGTTGCTAAATGCGGGAACTTCTTGTTGTTTGCGAGGTCCCAATTTTCAAATTTCAAAACCGGAACCCATCCCAAGTGTGCTCCATCAAAAATAATATCATCTAGGAGCAGCAGGGTTTGTGAATATCTCTTGCTCTCATCTATATCCTTTAGCACCTTGGATTTACCCTTTCACGCAAGAACATATTTAGGTAATTGGGTAATAGGGTCCACACCCTCAATTTCAATTTCCATCTCCTCATCTTCCTCTTCCACTAGGATTTCTTCAAATTCCTCCCCTTCAGCCTCCAAATTAATGGCCTTCCCCTTTTGCTACAATGTGAGCTTGGTCCTTAGTGGATTTCTTAGTGAGATGCACACTGGGATCATGGCTTGCTTATCCTTCTTAGGTCTCGATGTTCGCTGTGATTTAGGGACCATAACGATTATTCTGATGCTATTTGGGGCTTCCACTTCCATAATTTCCTACGCGGCTTCCTCGACTATCACTACTCTTGTGTCCATGGCTTCTTTGGGTGCTGACATAGTACTACTCCACAGTTCCTTTAGTGTCTCGGGTAGTTGCTCAAACAACGAATTCGCTTTTAGAGTCTCGAATAAGTCTCAATTCATGAAGAATTGAGTGTGCAACAACTCAATTCTCAAATTGCCAAGTGGTGTTTGTTGGAAATTCATTTGTAATTTATAATGCCTTTTGAATTTGAATTCGATCGCTCCCCCAACATTCGGTCTAGTAAAGCTAGATTAGCAGCAGATATCCAAGAATCTAACCCATAAATTTCACCTTAAATGCCTGCCACCCATTGCATTTGGCCTCAAACCAACCATCAAATCATGAATAGTGACTTTAACAGTCACTTTTCGGTAGACCTACGTGGTAGTGCAACTATCTTCATGCTATCGCGGACCCTGTGACACTTCGCTATTGCGCGTAGTCCTAACATCGTGCAGTTCCCAAGAAGAATAGTTTATAGTCTCATATCTCCTTTCGACTGCCTAGAGTGCTAAGACTCTGCCAATTTCATATAGTCACACCGTCATATCACCGATGTATGCCTTCAAGCGACTGCCATTAACCTTTCCTGGGAAGGGTTCTCCATTTAACTTGACCAGCTTTACTACGCTTCTGTTGATAATCTCCTTAATAAGATACGACCCTAACTAGTGCATCCTGAACTTTCTAGGGAATTAACAAACCTACTATCATACAACAGAACCAGATCATTTACCTTGAATGCGCGCAGCCTGATATGTCGATTGTGCCATGCCTTTTCATGTTGCTTTTGGACCTGTTGGTGAAATCCAGCCAGAAATTGTTCTTCTTCAAGCTCATCTAATTGCATGAGCCTCTCCTCCAGGGCCCTACGATCTGTCATACTTATGAGCACTACTATGCGCAAACTAGGAATGATATATTCCATAAGCATTACTGCTTCCACTCCATAGACAAGGCTAAAAGGTGTCTGCCTCGTCAGTTTCTTGCATGTCGTTTGATAAGCCTATAACACTGCAGGTATGTGTAGGTCCCAATCACTTCGCTGAGTGTGGCATACCTTGGTCAGTGTGTTTTCAAGCACTTTGTTGAACTCCTCCACTGTCCTGATAGCCTGTGGGTCATAAGGTGTGCTCTTCTGATGATAAACCTGAAATTTCTGCATTAGTGCGTTGATCGTCTTATTTAGGAAGTGTGTACCATGATCACTCATTAAGATGTTTGGACATCCAAATCGCATCAGCACATTTTCAAATAGAAACTTCGCGGCAGTCATGCCCATGCAATCCTTCATTGGTTGTGCTTCTACCCAACAAATTTGATAGTCCATCACAGTGATAATATACCTCGTTCCTGTCTTTCCTTGAGGTTTAATGGGTCCTACAAAATCTATTGCCCATTTTTCAAAAGGTTGCAATTCCATTTGTGGATTCAAAGGCATTTCATCCCTCTGCAATGGCCTTCCTATCTGTTGACATACTTTACATGCCTTGCAATATTGTTTTGAATCCTAATGAACGGTTGGCCACCACAACCCAGCACGTAGAATCTTCTGTGTGGTTGCTCTTCCTAAATAATGCCTTCCCATGGTGCCCTCATGAGAATCCGCAAGGATGATACTTTGTTCAAACTCAGGTGCATACCTTCACACTATTTCATCATTCCCCATCTTATATATATTCCCAACAATGACAGAGAAACCTGTCGCTCACACCACTAATTCCTTCTTTTGCTGGACAAAGTATCCTTCTGGAATAGTTCCAATTTTTAGAAAGTGTATTATATCTTCGAAATGTCCATCTGCTACATGCACAGCAAAGAGTTGCGTGCCAGGTAATCCTTCCTCCAAACTTGTAGGTTCCTCACCTGTCTCGATGTGTGACAGGTGATCCAGTGCCATGCTTAATCATCCAAGGTTCACGACAACTTCAAAATCATATTCTTGGAACAATAAAATCCATCTGCAAATTCGCCCCCCCCAACACATGATTATTAACCAGGTAATTTAGCGTGGAGTACATATGCACCTCCTCAGGTTGGGGATTTTCTTCATAGACCTGCATCCATGTGCATGGATCATTCTACCCATCATACTAGTATGTCAATTGCATCTTAGGCTTCCCAAATCATACTCACATCATTCTCCTACATTCCTGCCAATTGTCAAAGTTTCCTTTGTGTGTACCCCACCATCTTGCGGCTGTAGTGTACAGTACCTAGTCCAAGTCCTGGAAGCGTTGCTTTTCTGGCACCTCCCTTTCAAATGCATCCAAGAAGGTATCTACCTCATTTAGACCATCATAAGTAGGAATATCTCTTACTTTTGTTGACACGCAGCGCAGCGACCAGGCCATCATGTTGCAATTCAGCGTAGTTACCTCGTGTAACCAATTCTGCTAGCGTTCTACTTCTTCATCGGAATCCAAAGTGCAGGAACTCTCACGCTCCCATGTAATCCATCCATCCATGGTGGGATTCACCCAATCTTCATCTCATTCTGTTATCTTGTAGATGTAGTCCAAATGATCATCACTCTCATAGTTGTGGATTGGTTCTGTATAGCACAATCCCTCAACAGGATCCAAGAGTATTATTACGCGTAGTGACTTTTTCTCAAAGGACATCTTCCACTTCTTTAGATTAATTACGCCATTCATATCAATGGCCCAGTAAATTCCCAGGAGCATAGGGTAGGGATTGGTGTCGTCAACAATCTCTATCACTTCAAAATCTGCTAGCGCGCTTGCTGCCACAATAATCACAGTTATTCCACAGTGTATTATTTTCTGTTGATTTGCCATTCTCAACTAAATCGGAGACCATTGCATCATATGTCTTTCCATTCACTTGCATGTCTGCTTCTGTATAATATTCACATCTGATCCCAAATCCGAAATGACTTGATCCATCTCGTATTCTTTGATCTGTGTGGTGAGTCTCATTTCATGCCCTATCCTTGTTTTATGTTTTCCGATCTTTTACACTATGCGCGGTTCACCAAGGACGGTCCCAGCACATCTATTGATAAGTTCCTATAACCCTTTCACAGCCTTACTGTTACGTAATAACTTCATACATGTTTCCAGGAAAGTAGTGAGCATAAAGGAGTCCATTTCCGACACAGGATTTTCTTTGCTTCCTGACGTGGAGGCCTCAGTGAAACTCTTCTTAGCTTCCATGAAGGTTTCCCCATCACACTCCAAATCAAAATCAACTTCTTTTGGTGGGCTTTACGAACCCACGTGTTTTCTTCCGGTTGTTTCCCTTTTTCATCTCCCGTCATGATTCCACTTTCTAGCATAATATTTACATTTGTATCTTCCTCGCACGGCTCAGACCTCATCATCTGTAGGTTCTGAGTTAGGGGAGGTGGTGGCGCTCCTTTGTCATGGATCCTAGCTATCAAAATAGGACAATCTTCAATCTCATGATCAAAAAATGTGCAATACTTTCACGAAAGGTGTGTTGGATTAGTGCAATCGCGGGCATAGTGTCCTCGGCCTTTGCAATTGTAGCAAATCAACTGTATGCAACCTCTACCATGTCCTCCTTTGCCTTGGCCTCTTCCGCGCCCCTCAAATCCTATCCATGTCATCCCTGCATTATGGTCAAGGGGTTGTGTTTCGGCCTAAACCCTGTAGGTGGGAGTTCTGTCCATCATCAATTCATAGCACCTACAGGTATGCTTTTCATGTCCCACCGACCTACAAAAATTACAGAACAATTGTTGTGGGGTTTGTGTATACTTTTGTAACAAGTGGCAGTTATCCGTGGCATGCTTTCCGACTACTTGACAGATAGTGCACCACAAAGCAGGCGTCGTGCTAGGTCCTGCTTGAGCTTCCAGCCTTAGAGGCATCGGTCCTCCTCCTGCAAGGTAATTTGTGAAGATTGGGCAGTGGTCTTTGTCATGACCCTGATTCTTGCATTTCATGCACCATAGTTCTTCATGCACTTCTGGTCGAACCATCCTATCTTGCTTCAATATTTGCATCTCAAAGAACAAATTCTTCAGTTGCACATGGATCTGTTAGACTCCTAGATTAGGATCTTGCATCAGGGTCTCATGTAGTCTCGTAGCAATCTCCAAGGCCTCTGCCTCAGTTGTTATCTTTTGCTGCAATAGCACACTCCTCAAGAGTGGTAGTAGGGAATCTACAAACCATTCACGATGTTTTCCATCTGTCATATTCATGTCTGCTTCACTAATTGTACATTTCAGCATTTGATCTAGTTCCCAAGTCATCTCACCTGGTAGCATCGTGATTTCTTTGAATCCAATAATCGATTGCGCTTCAGATTTAGGCCTGCTAAATTCCCTATTTAGTGCTACTTCGATGTCCTCTACTCTTGCATTTGGGTTATCGTTGGATTACTTAATATACCAGGTCAGCATGTGATCCTATAGGGTGCTAACCAATGTTTCTTTCTTTATATGGTCATCTGTTACACCATGAGCTTCCCATACAACCTTCACCTGAACGAGAATTGGTCTGGATCCTCATTTCCCATGCCTTTGAATAAAGGCAACTTCACTGTGCTCGCCATACTAAATCACGATGGTGGTGGAGGTGGTACATGTGAAGATGGCGGTGATGGAGGTGAAGCAGGTGGTGGTGTGGGTGGAGGTGGTATTCGCGGAATTCTTTGTCTTATCAGATGAATAGCACTTCACAGAGAGACCTTAGCGAGATCTTCCTCGTCCCCTCGCAGAGGTGAAATCAAGGGGCTATTCTCTGGATCCTTATTTCCTTCATTCTTGTAAACCTTTCTACTTCTTGTAGCCCTGAACATCAAGGTAATTACATAACCTTCTTTTCACACAACAACATTTTAATCCAAGTATTCAAATACTTTACGTACATACCTCGTGGTCCTTTGAGAAAGTGTCACTTTGCCTCACTGTAGCTAACTGAGGTGTCGACCGTGAAATTAGTAATAAATCGTCCTATAATGCAATCGAACCAATGATCGACGACGTGCGTGATCTTATCGTCCAATGCTTTTAATATTCATACTAGCTCTCAGGTCCACACAATAGGACCATCAAGTTTCTACCTTTCTTGGTTATCTGCTAGCTTCGCGATCCACTCGTATAGCTCAGTAGGGAAGGACATGAAAAATACTTCATGGATATCCATATATAGGTAGCTATCTAACCATTATTCTTTTGGTAGTCATGGGTTTCTATTTCCTATGCCGCGAGTTCGTGAATTCTTCTATCCATCTAACCTTCGATTTCTTTCTTAGTTGGATTCCAATGATATGACATCACACATCTCTCTGTAGATTCCGGTCCCGGTAATGGAACCATTTGTTGGCTTGAGGGGACCTAACCCAGGTTCATTGTTAGTTAGCCAAACAAACACCTACACTACAAGCCCTTTCGGCATTAGCCTGCGGAGCACAGACTGAAGTCTCACCAGAAGAAGTATGGGGGGATGCTGGAACCAATTTTTCGCACCCTTGAGATGGTACAATGTCGGTTATTTCCAACTATTCCTACCTTCACACAAGCACCTTCACTCTCTGCTCTATCCTTCAGTACCTTCGTGAAGTGGTACAATTTGCTTCCGGGCAGCCCTAACCAGGGGTTGAAGTCCTTTCATGCTACTAGGGAAGCGAACTGTGATATTTCCCAAAATAGGCTAAGTATCTTACTTCTCTTATTATCAGATCTTTGTTGGCTTCACGTAAACAAATGTTATTACTTGCATTCACTTAACCAATACAATCTTACACATTCTCACAACATATAATCATTAGAAGTGAATTCATACCCAATATAACATATGCATAAATACGAAATAAGATGTAGAATTTATAAGAAACTTCTCTTTATTAATACTTCCAGATGATTACAGACTCGACTCGCCTAGCACACTCAGTTGCTGACTACTAGGCCTCTGCGCACACAGTTGCAGAGCCTCTACCTATGCTACGACCCAAAACTTAGACTTACACTTCAAAGATATCTCGCACACATCTTCATTGATTCGTCCTTCGATATTTGATGTCTTTGACTACTTAGAGCTTCGCTCTATTTATACAATCCCATGGTCCGCATATGATGGGTAGATCTTCTATAACTAACATTACATTATCAAAATAAGGGCAGACAACCCTATGACTCTTTAACAATTACACACTCTGTGCCCACAAAATGCAGAGTCTTTACATTAGAATTACAAAATTGTACCAAAATCTGGGCTCTAAGCCTCAAAACTGCCCTTGGGGGATTCCACACCCAACAATATATAATTTAACTCTATGCGATGTCTCTCTCTTAAGCTTAAACACACCAATTGATTTAGAGGGTTTACATGTAGTAATTACATGTGTCAGTGAGTAAGGAAATTTCCAAATGAAACAAATTGTCAAAAATAAATTTTGAACTTAGATTATTTGTGATCTATGATGGCCAATCAATCATATTAACCATATTTTATGGTCAAGATGCGTTTTTCCAAGATATTTTTTGCTCGTTGCTACCATTAATGTTGCTTTACTTGACACTTTTTTAGGTAGTAAAAATCTCACTATTGAGAATTATAGCTCAAACATGTCTGCATAGGTTCAATGTGAACATAAGAAGTAGTTTGAGATAATTTTGAAAAATAATTATATTTTTGGAAAATTAATTATATTTTGTAATTCACTTTAGTAAAAATATTGAAATTCTTGTTTTTACCAGTTGATGCAAAGGTTGTATCTCATGCATAACTCAGACTAGGAGGAATCTTAAAAATAGATTCTCTACTAAAAGCATATAGATAGGGAAAGGTAGAGGATTTCAACAAACTTGGGTAGTTGAGGAGGTTGAGAAACATATAGGGAGAGAGATTAGGTAACTAGGAAATATATGGTTCCAACAACACTCAGTCCCATACGGTCACATGGATAGCACAATACAGATTCGTACAGTCATGTAGAAACTATGTCTCGGATCCATAAGATTATATAAACAATCCATGCCTGTGCACATACAGTTTGTATGGGCAATCCAAACATCTATATAGCAGTTGTTTTGCTCATTCCAATGTGTGTTTGGTATCCATACATGTGTCTATACAATTCGTATGGGCAGGACAAATCTGGTCAAAGTTTGATCAGATTTGTAACTTAATATGACCTAAGGAACTAGTGATAACCAACAATTGTAGCCAAAGAAAAGATAGGAGGGAAAAATAAAATCCCCTTTAAAATGAAATGAACAATGAGTATAAGAGAAACATGAAATCAAATAAACATAGATGTACAGGAGTGTTGTCTCGAGAAGGAAAACCCTAGAAAGTGAGGAAGGGGCAATAAAAGAAGCGTTTCCTAAACTAATTTTCCATTACAATTAGAGGAGGTATATAATCCTTCTCATCATCCAACTTAATGGTATGGACATCAACACCACGTGTCTGCTGAATAATTTCCTCTAGAAAGATGCCTGGACTAATATGGTTGTGGTGAGTAATCCTAGTTGACATCAAACTTCTCTTGATTATTGGTTGAAGTGGAGGCGAAAGAAGAAGTAGAACCACTCCTTACATACAGGTTTGAATAATTCCTATAAGATGGGGAGAAACTGGTAATGCTTCTCTGAGTAGGCATTCTGTTGTGGTGATTCTTCTAAGCATCTTTTCTTCTCACAGGTGCCCTCAACATGGGACATTCTGGATCCTTGGTGGTGTGGGCCAAGGAGAAATGCTGGATGTTTCTTGAATTGTCCAACCAATTTTGATGAACAATTTTAATCCCCCATTGTCCTGGATCTGATGAAAAGAGGAGGCATTATGAGTAGTTGCTCTAGAATCCTCTGAAATAGGCACAATATGAAAGAAATGTATCTCTAATTTGCAAGGCAAGGCATCACTAATTGAAGTGTTTGAAGAATGTTGATAAATTTCAGCCCAAGGCCCTGTAGATGTAATAAAAATTGCCTCTTATTTCATTTATAAAGGATATTTAAACATAAAGTGCTCCTTAGTCTCTAGCTTAGGCAACGAGAAAAGTTTGTAAATCATCTCAGCCAAGGGAAGATGGTGCTTTGTCTCAACCCTCAACTGGTGTGAGCACATCTAAAGTTGTTGAGAGGAAAGGGAAGCCCAATAGATGGTACTAGAGATAGTATGGCCAAATAAACGAGATAATTGTGCCTTTTGTTGTTGAGTTCTTATCCCATATTTCTGAAAAATAAGTGATTAAATATGTAGAAAGGAGAGAACTACACTTTTTTATATTCACTTATTTCTCCATATTCCCAACTCATTCCTACTCGAGCAAGACATTTATTATGTCTCATGATTACCCTGATAATCGTGACTATGATACTACATTAGCGCCACCATAGCCAAGCCTTCTTTCTGTTGTCTCTTTTAATTTATGCTCTAGATTCAATTGATGGGGCTCCCATCTCATGGAATTTTGAAACTTACTTTGGATTCATTATCCTATCCTTTTCTATAAGATTTATAAGAATTGATAGGCTATCCACTTTTTCCTCCATGCCAACTTTACCTCTACCTACCACATCGCCCATTGGGCACCAATGCCCAAGCTAGTAGGTGGAATTTTCCAACGAGTGTATTGTTGGCATTATGATGCATGTGTTGTACTTGATAGCAACCCTCTCATAGAAGAACATCTCACTTACATATAACTAGATCAATCTACAGATGTGACTAAATGCATGGGATGTAGGACATCTCAAAGGAACAAGAAGATCAAGTTCTAAGTGTGACAAGTTAGCTTTGCCATCAAGTCCAAACGGGGAGATTGTTGGCATTATGAGACAAGTGTTGTCCTTGATGGCAAATCACACTAATAGCAGCAAGGAATTGATGATTAGACTACAAGTATGAAGAGAAAATATATATACGCAGGTTCACTATATACCAAGTAGGGTATACACGCAGGTTCACTATATACCAAGTCGCGTATACGCAGGTTCGCTATATACCAAGTAGGGTATACAAGCAGGTTCACTATATGTTACAGGGAAAAGTGTCTATTTAGAACTGCTCTATCCCACTAAGGTGTGACAGTTTCCTTAGAAACAAACAGAGAAAACCTACTTTTGTATTTCCTTTATGAATTATAGACAGAGAGGAATAGAAAGAACCAACCTGTGTCTTGCGCTAATCCTTTGATTCAATCCCTCTCTTCTTTTATAGTCTCCAGCTACCTGCTCCCTTACATGCCCAGCTTCACAAAGTACCTGTAAGATCACAAAAGAAGAGCACTATACAAAGACATGGATCTATATTCATAAATAACTTAGGATCAGGTTTAAGTTAACCATACAAATGTAACAAGCATGAATGATACAAAAGCATGGAGGAGAACTCAAATAGTTTTTATTGATAAACAAGAAAAGATCCAGGAGGAGTTACAACCAGTGGTTCCGACCCAGCATCAACCTACTAGAAAAGAAGCCCCTCTTCACCTCAAACAAAGCATAAATCACCCAATAGTCTGATGTTTGTCTCTAGAAACCAATAGCAATTCCTTACAATATGCAAAATTCCAGCCTCTGGATCTCTGGGATGAGGGATCCATATATAGATATGTGTAAGGAGGATGAGTTAGCTTGTGATTTGATTAGTGTCTTCTCTCTGTCAGTTCTTGCTTCCACTTGGAGACTGAGGGTCTCTTACTCATCTTTGGTCGAATTTAGTGAGGCAAGTGTCACAGGAGAAGATTCTGGAAGCTTCCATTGCCTCTCCACCTCGCGGAATGACACTGCCATTTGTCATTTCTCGCCCATCGCACCCTACAGAAGGGAGTTTTGAAATGCAACGCACCCTCACAGTGTATTTAGGTGCAATGCAATGCACTTAGCCAGTGGAGCAGCTGAAATGATCCTGTTTTGACCAATTCTGAGCAGTTTCTGGTGGAGAACTTCTGGGAGAAGCTGTAATCTGTTGACCTTGTTCCTTTAGGGGTTAGAACAACACTTTTAGGGACTTAGGAGCCCTTGGTTTATGGACATTTCATGCTTGGAGTTGTAAGGCACAAAAATGTCTATAATAGTTGCCCCCTAAAGTATGAAGCCGTTAACCTTTTGGTGTCGGGTGAAATGCTTTATTATGAGGATCCGAAGTTCTTTCAATGCTGGGAGGAGACCTGTAATAAGATACAATACAATACATTATCTTCATACTGTTTTCATGATCTAGCTAAGGCGGGCATTCCCATGCTCAGCTTTATAAATTCATTTTCATGTACATAGGATAGACAATCGTCTGAGTGTAGACTGATGATTCTGATAGAGCCATCATCCTTTGGTAGGATGATTATCTGTGCTGTAATGCTGTACATTTGATGTCTTTATTTCCCTGAATATATATCGCAGCCCGGATGGATGAAACTAGATCCGGGGTCTTCAATCTCGTCCGATCTTCACTCGAAGTACAAGTCGATCCATGTGAGAAATGTTTTGAAGTCGAACATGGAAAGACATCACTTGATTACCAGTCAATGATGTAAACTGTTAACAAGCACGAGAGGAATCACCGATAATGATAATGATCCTCAAGGTACTGTAGTATAATTCACGTGGTGTGAATAAAGGACTTGGCGTCGAACACCACGCAAAATATTTCGGTCGAAGGCCATTGATGTAAACCTGTCACCGGAAGTGAGAAACTTGCTATTGAGGCATGCAAGCTTCAAAGTACTGAATGGAGTGTTCCTAGATCAACTTCTTGGATAATGAGCTGATGTCGACAAGAAGTGATCTGTCACAGGAGGGCCTTAATGAATCCCACATCAATGACACGGAATGGAGCAAATGATTTTGATGGATGTGAAAACGATCTGATGATATAATGTTCAGGGTGGCGGTCATGAAAGAATGGGGTATAATGTATGGTAGTGGGTGAGACACAGGTGACTTCTCTGGATGGCTTCTCTTGAACATATCGGTGACACTGATGTGATGGATTGGTAGCATTAACCCCAAATGTGGATGGTATGGCGTGACCATGGTGATGTGACCGGTGAATGAAACAACCCAACCCGACTCGGACACGGAGTGGAAGTGTCATGTTCAAGAGCGACTTGCTACCAACAAAGTTTCTTTGAGTTTTCTTCCCAATTTTTCCCCAGTCATTGCTGACCAGTACCTCTTTATTTTTGTCAAGCTTGAGGAGGATAACATATGCTTGTTTTATAATTTTCCCTTCGGGCAAACCCATCGCTATGTTTTAACGAGCCTAGCGATAGTGAAACTCGTTCTTGTCTAAAGACAAGTTTGTCGCTATTAATCTTTTTAACGAGTTTAACGACAAAGATAACTCGGTCCTTTTCAATTTTAGAGAGTCTGAAAAGGAATGTAAAGGTAACTCCAAAATTCCTTTTTTGTCATCTAATCCCTTAACTCCGAAAAAGTATAAAACAATACAGAAGGGATGAATTTTCGATAGTTTTAACGAGCCGAACAAAACAAGCGCTCGATCTTTCTGTGTAATAATCCCTCAGGTCCAAAAAGATTAAAATCTAGAGGAGGGATAGCACTTCCTATCCCTTTAACGAGCTAGAGAGGCCAATGGCTCGGCAATCTTTTCATATTTTACGAGTCAGTTGAAAAGAGCTTAAAGGAGACTCGTCTTTTGAGGAACGAGTGATAAAACGGGTAGCAGCGGATTCCAGGTAAGGTTTGGAATTTTCCAATCATGGCAGTGTGACAAGGATGGCTAGTGAGATCACTCTTCGCAGCTGTTCCTCAAAATGGGTAAACAATCAAATGGAGGTGAATGATCGGCCAATGAAAAATGGAGGTGACGGTGCAAACACGACCAAGGCTTTAACGGCTGAAGTACTACATTCATGATGGTTATTTACCAGGGGATAGTTCATTTTTTAATGAGCTTAAACACGAGTGGAAACATTTGCTCATGTCTTATGTTTATTTTTTAACGAACTTGAACTATGTGCTAAAACTACTCGATTAATCCAGTCTTGTGATAAGAATATCCCATATAAAAACGGCAACTTTTAGAGTTTTGCCCCACATCCTTTCTTTATGCAAGTTAGGAAACGACCAATCCTACGAGTTTAAAGGGTTAGAGGTCCTAAAAATTTAAAAAATAAATAGTCACTCTTCGCTTGCACTCCAAAAGGTTTGCATGCCCTCAGGTATAAAATAGAGTTTCAAAGTTACCCCTACTTCTTTCCGATAAAACATTTGTTTTAGTGAGAGAGGCCTACCTCTTACAGGTTACCAAAGATAGTTCT
This sequence comes from Pinus tabuliformis, assembly GCA_031772625.1. Taxonomy (NCBI): domain Eukaryota; kingdom Viridiplantae; phylum Streptophyta; class Pinopsida; order Pinales; family Pinaceae; genus Pinus; species Pinus tabuliformis. The sequence continues at coordinate 1,451,373,689 of CM062816.1, forward strand.
ATTTACGGCGTAAACAAAACACTTCTCTGGTGATGTCTATCGAAATAAACAAAAGTGAGCGACGATGCCCGCCAACTCACATAACTTTGACAAGAGAATCTTCTTCTAGAATAACACCCTCTTCCAATCACGGACGGGGGTACAGACTAGTCATATTCTCCCGCGAAAACCTACCCTATACCCAAAGTTTTCCTGCCGAAGCAGACCAGGATGCATGCCCCTTGGGTTTCAGTCATGTCCCCCTAAATCACTCGCGCTCATCGGGTGGACGGACTGGAGATTGAGACATTTCTTGCGTGAATAGACCATTCAGGGATGGTATATGACTATTTTCTATGCGTGATCTGGGAAATGAAAGCTGGTCCATGAGCTTGACCACTCTTCCTTCGTGCGGAAAACACATCACTCTAAAGAGTGATGAGACAATGGCTCTCATGCAATAAATATAGTCTCGTCCAAGGAGTAGATTGTAATCTAGGGGTCCTTGAACTACCATTACGTTCATGTGAATGGTTTTCCCTCTCAATGTTATGGGCACATCGGGAAGGATCCCTAACGGTCGACTGGTTCCTTTATCAAAGCCTGTTATATTTCTCATCTCAGGCAAAAGCGATGGCGAACCAAGCGCTTTCCAAGCAGTTGAGGAAAGGATACTCACAGAAGCCCCCTCATCTATGATGGTACCAACCATAACCATTCTATATATCTGAACAATAATCCAGAATGGTATACTGGCTGGTAAACGGGGTCTTCCTAGTTGATTCCAGTCGAAGGAGACAACTAGGTTGCTTGGAGGTGGGACCGAATAGACGGCCGGGTACGACTCTGACGAACTTCCTTCCTGCGGTAAAGGAACGGGTAAATTGTCCCCATGTCCATTGGAGTCTGTGCTTATGAAAAGAATTTGGACGGTGTCATCCTTGTTCTCTTCAGTGATTGTATCATCTGAAGATGGAACCTCTGAAGGCAAGACCGGGTCAACTGCCGCCTCGACCTTTTGACTTTCGTCTGGTATGGATTCAGATGGTTCATCTTCAATGACAGATGCTTTGGCTGACCACCTGAGTGGGTCAGCCAGATTTTCAACTAGTGACGGACTCGGCAAGAGTTTTTTATATCCAGGAGGAAGTCGTAACGGTGAAACTGGACGATCATCCAAAACTCTTTTAGCTTCGTCTAAGAAGGGACAACGGTGGACGGCATGATCGCCTTCACACAGTTTACGAGGAAATCTATATTTTCCTTTTTGTCCTGGGGCTTCACTTTCACTAGTTGACGGTGTGTTTTCAACATGATCATCAGAGGTTGACGACACCGGGTTGTGCAAATGAGGAGACTAGTCCCTTAAGATCCGAGGGATGCAGGGACAATCTTTGTGAAAATGGTCTCCTTTACAAATGACACATGGCGATTTAGGCCTGGTCGGTGTAGTGCGTGGATTTTCGTTAGACGACACTCGTTTGCCCCCATTCGCTTTTGGCTCCTTCTTCTTCTTCTCTTTCTTCTTCTTTTCTTTCTTCTCCTTAGGAACTTGACTTTTGGCTTTACCAGCCCCATTAACCGAAGAGGAAGGAGGAGAGGAAGAATTAGAGGAAGTAGAAGGTTGGTGGGTAACTCTGGACTCGTCTAATTGTTGATTCGATTGTTCAGGAATAGTGGTGTTCTGAACGACAGAGGTTGAGAAGAGCCATACAGGCAAACCAATTTTCAGTCCTGGAAGCGACAATGTGGCCATATGGGGTGCACCAACATCTCCCCAAGAGGAGAAGGGACTAGGATTTCCTCCAAGGGGAATTCCTTGGTTGGTGGACTCCATTTTCTCAACCCAAGATCAACGTAGGAAAGGGGTAATGAATATTCCGTTTAAAATAAATTTTTAGATGCTTTGACACAACTTGTTTTTTCAGTTTTTAAGAGTCGAGAAAAAACAAAAGATGACTCTAGTCGCCTTCGATTTTTAATGAGCCTGAAGTGACAAGTGCTCAGATGGACCTTTTCTGTTAAGGAGTCTGAAAAGGAACGAAAGGGACTACTCTGGAGATCTAGGTAGAGGGAGTACCAAACCAATCGCAAAACTGCAGAATACTTTTTACGGTACGGCAGTCAATCTTCCCGAATGTTGTGTTCAGTGCATTGCGATTGATAGGGCGGCAGACACGGCTTCCTAAGGATAAAGAATTTGAGCCTATAGGGGTCTCCCAAAATATACTCGACGGTATGTGGGAGCACAAGTCCGTACTGGCACTTATCATCTCAAAGTGGAGGAATCACCCAACCATCAGTGAGGACAATAGTTACCAGGCTTTACGACGCCGAATACGTCTCTAGCCTAGACCTCTAAATGTTGTGAATTAAGTTCCAAAGCATTGTTAGATTCATTGAATTTATTTTAAGTTGATCTTGTTTATGAAGTTTGCCTTTCGGGTTCACCACGAGATGTAGATGTAATTCCTAAAATGCAATCTAAAGATGATAAACAAACTTTTATCTCTTTTGTGCAATGAAAATCCTAGCTACTAAGGGAAAATAAAGACACAATCTTTTCGCAAAGAGCAAAGAGCACACAGTAAATGCACTTTCCTAAATCAAGCCAAACAGACTGTCTATATGCAAATGCACATGCATGTATTTGTTTTTCGACTTTCTTAGTATTGATGCTAAAAAGAAAGTTGATGTACAAATCTGAATTTCTTTTCAAGCGACAAATATAAACAAGCTCTTTTTCGAAATCAAAAAACAGAGATGATTACGACACCTTACGATTTTGAAATGAACACTTGTTCTTGACACTAGAAAATCACAAATTCAGACCAAAAGCAATAGTAACAGTATAATCGACCATCAACAGCAACTAAACTTTCTCCTATGATCGAAATCGACACTTACGACAGATTCAAATCAAAGGACGACAATACGACTATTCTACTTTTGCAATGGAAAACTGTAAACGACTCAACAAACACACAAAAACATCTACAATTCTTTTGTACAAAGGAGGCAGAATAACAGCAAGGAAAAGAGGCTTCAAATAGACATATACTGATCACAGGCAGCAAAATTCAAGGATAGAACTGGAAAGAATGAAGCAAAGGAACCACAGCTGCACAGAGCTAGTCTGATCAGCGCACTTGTAACACAGAGAATCTAAAATGTAGCGCAGGTTGCCCCTTCGGGAAGTGTGCTGAAATTCAGGATTTCTGAACAGTACCTGCGCTGGGCCAGAAACGAGACTCTGTCCAGGTTCTGGGTCACAGTTTGCAGTTTAGTCCTTGGTTTTTGGTCGAGTAAAAAGCAATCAGTAATGCAACAATCAGGGGTAGATCTAAGGAGGATCTAAGAGCTATCACGAGGGCAATCAAATAGTCCGTGAATCAGCTGTTTAAATCATAAACAGATCTAGTGAATGGATTGAAGCAGCAGTTATCTACTTTGCATTTGTTATGGCAAATGCAGTTCGAAAGTTACTTATAAGTTTATGAAACAAACAACAAAGAATGATACACAAACAAACTAATTAGACATTCCCCAGCGGAGTCACCATTTTGTTACAGGGAAAAGTGTCTATTTAGAACTGCTCTATCCCACTAAGGTGTGACAGCTGCCTTAGAAACAAACAGAGAAAAACTGCTTTTGTATTTCCTTTATGAATTATAGACAGAGAGGAATAGAAAGAACCAACCTATGTCTTGCGCTAATCCTTTGATTCAATCCCTCTCTTCTTTGATAGTCTCCAGCTACCTGCTCCCTTGCATGCCCAGCTTCACAAAGTACCTGTAAGATCACAGAAGAAGAGCACTATACAAAGACATGGATCTATATTAATAAATAACTTAGGATCAGATTTAAGTTAACCATACAAATGTAACAAGCATCAATGATACAAAAGCATGGAGGAGAACTCAAATAGTTTTTATTGATAAACAAGAAAAGATCCAGGAGGAGTTACAACCAGTGGTTCTGACCTAGCATCAACCTCCCAGCAAAGAAGCACCTCTTCACCTCAAACAAAGGATAAATCACCCAACAGTCTGATGTTTGTCTCTAGAAACCAACAACAATTCCTTACAATATGCAAAATTCCAGCCTCTGGATCTCTGGGATGAGGGATCCATATATAGATATGTGTAAGGAGGATGAGTCAGCTTGTGATTTGATTAGTGTCTTCTCTCTATCAGTTCTTGCTTCCACTTGGAGACTGAGGGTCTCTTACTCATCTTTGGTCGAATTTAGTGAGGCAAGTGTCGCAGGAGAAGATTCTGGAAGCTTCCATTGCCTCTCCACCTTGCGGAATGACACTGCCGTTTGTCATTTCTCGCCCATCGCACCCTACAGAAGGGAGTTTTGAAATGCAACGCACCCTCACAGTGTATTTAGGTGCAATGCAACGCACTTAGCCAATGGAGCAGCTGAAATGATCCTGTTTTGACCAATTCTGAGCAGTTTCTGGTGGAGAACTTCTGAGAGAAGCTGTAATCTGTTGACCTTGTTCCTTTACGGGTTAGAACAACACTTTTAGGGACTTAGGAGCCCTTGGTTTATGGACATTTCATGCTTGGAGTTGTAAGGCACAAAAATGTCTATAACACTATATACCAAGTCGCATATACGCAGGTTCGCTATATACCAAGTAGGGTATACACGCAGTTTTATGCACAGAAAAGCGCGTACATGTCGGAAAGCTTACTTTTGGTCCATGGTAGTTAGTCCTCGGTATTTGAACCTATGGTTTTGGACCATGGTATCTTGACAAGTGTGTTGATCCCAAGTATTGGGCTCTTGGTATTGATTTATTATGGTTTTGGACCGTGGTATTGAGCAAGGCCTAAGACTATAAAGGGAGAAGAAGATCATTAGGTAAGGGCATCCGAAAAGTCTTGAATATCTGAGGATGTATGAGATCCAGTATGCAGGTTATGGGTTGATGGTGCATTTCTTGATCTCAGCTAAGGAGGGATCTCACCGGTGGATGGAGAACAATATCCAAGGATAGATCAGGATCAAATGGTTTGAAATGAACTATCTCTATATGATTGATTATGTTTATTCTAGATCTGTATATTGACGCATGTAATGATTTGAACTGGGTATAACTTAAGTTAGAAATCGCTGCAAGTCATGATTGAATATTTATAGATCTGTACGCGGGTTGGCTTTGGTGTATGCGCGTATGTACGCAGGTTGAGTTCATTGTAGTAGCGTATACCTTTTGAGCTATGATATTTGCAGTTACAGGTGGTTGAAGGGTTCTGATGACAGTATCAGTATTCTGCATATCTTGTTTGGCTGATTGTGTTTAGCTTCAGTATTGATGGATGAGAACTAATATTGGATCAGGATCATAATGACTCATATTTATGAGATCTGATGGACCAGATCTGGGTTCTAACAAATATATTATCCTTGTATATGTCATGATCTGGTTATGTCTGAAGTCAGGAAGTGCAACAAAGTTATGAATAAGTGATTAATGACATATACGCGGGTTCATCTTGATGAGGTTGCGTATACACGCAGGTTCGGCACTTCCAAGTAGCGTATGCAGTCTGATGCATGATTTTAATGATTATGATGCTGTGCTTCAGTGTATCCAGTCTGAAAATTGCTGAAATGTGGTACCTGGAGGAGAGAAGATTGTAGGCCGGCGCCTACGTACTATTATCTTAGCTAGTACAAGAGCAAAGGGGGTTTGAGCTCCCTTCCAAGAGAGTCTGGAGAACGAGAGAAGGTTGTAGCCTTCTGCAGGTTGTAGCCTGCGTGCTGGTAAAGGACTGCACCAGTACATTGTAAAATAAGTTTCTTAATAAAGGAAGATAGAAACGAATTGCAGCAGGTGGTTTTCACCCACATTGGGTTTCCACCTTATATCATGGTGTTCATGTGTGCTTCTTGTGTGTGATGATCTGTTCTATTTTTACTGCACCTGCTTACTGTTCATATGGTTAATGAAGTTCTGATGCACTAACTAAAGATCAACATTTAATGGATTAACTGAATCATAAGTATTTTGGATATACGCTAGTTGCTTTAGACACAGCTGCGTATACACGCGGGTTCCCTTGAATGAAGTAGCGTATATGTATCTAAGTATGGAAATGAAAAAGTTTTATTGATCTGATAATACTGATTCACTCCCCCCCCCTCTCAGTATTATTTCCAACAATTGGTATCAGAGTAGGTCCTTTGGTAGAAGCTTGATCGCTTGAAGGAGATCCGTGGAACGATGGGAAAGAAGCTTAAGAAGAAAGCACCTAAGAAGAAGAAGACATCTCAGAAGAACTATGATAGTGGGAGAATCGATTGGGGATTAGGAATAAGAAGCTCTTCAGACTCAGAATTAGATTCAGAATCATTTCAGAATGAAGATGAACTATCAGGTATGAATTTGATATCCTCTGATGCTCCAGCTATCTATCCATTTGGAAAAGATGAAAGTGATAGCGAAACAACTGAATTTTCTCTTATGGGTGAACAAGAAAGATATCAAATAGAGGCAGAATTTAAAAGTCTGACAAACAAAATTAGAACTCAAGAAGATCTTTTGAACATAAAGGATGGTGCCTTCAAAGAAGCTGCTACTAGACTAAAGACTCAACAAGAGTTATTCAATAACAAATATCAAAAGTTGCAGGATGAAGTAACATCTCTAAGAAATGAAGTCATTGAAAAGAACACAACAATCAAGGAGCGCAGAGATCGATCTGGTTATTATGAAAGTCTTGAAGCTACGACCCTCTCGCTAAAGGAAGAATTTGAAGAAACAAAGAAGCAGAATAAAGATCTACTCCAACCTATTGAAAAACAAGAAAATGAAGTTATCAGCTTAAACTCTCAACTAGAATGTGCCTTTAGAATTCATCAAATGCAGCAGGATGTGTATGGAGAACAAGAAAAGGAGATTCTCAAACTGAGGCATCAGTTGGAAGAAGGAAGGAAAGTGGAAGAAGACATGAACAAGCAATGTCTAGAAAAGGAAGAACAACTTCAAGTTGAGGTAAATATCTTGAAAGGTAAATTAGAAGAAAAGGATAAACTATTACGATTGCAAGATAGTACTAAAGCCTTGGATGATATTCTTAGTAGTCAAAGGTCTCCGGCTATCAAGACTGGTCTTGGTTTTCATGAATCTGTTGAAGGTGAATCTAGTTGATAAGGTGAGGCAAGGAACTCTAAAGAGAAATCTAAAATGATCAACAAGGAGATGAAAGGTCAACCCCATCAATAATCAAGGAAAGAGACTCCTCAAAGAAAACCTCTTACTCCTCCTATGAAAAATGTTGAATGTTATGTATGTCATAATCTTGGACATGTTGCAGCTAGATGTGGAAGAAGAAGGGTTCAAGACCATCATGTAGAAAGATCATCACATTCAAGGTACTTTAATCGATATTGCTTTTCTTGCAATATGTTTGGTCACAAAGCTGCTGATTGCTACAGGAGGAATATGAAACATGTAAGATGTTATGCATGTAACAAGCTTGGACATATAGCAAAGGAATGCAGGAACAAAGAACGGACATCACACCAAAAGGAGAAAACAACATCACACTTGAAGATATGGAAGAAGAAGGAAGTACAGTCAGAAAGATGTGGCACAACACAATGTACTCAGACACAGCACAACACAGACATAACAGACTCAGAGGGAGCTGAAAGTATAAAACTTCAGTGTTCTGAATCTCATACGCAAGTTCCATAAAGGGAAGTCACGTATATACGCGAGTTGGATGCTGCACAGTCGCGTATATGACTATCTGAAGAAATGCAGTGGGGACAGGCTCAGAAAAAGGATCTGATATGATTCAGTCCATTATTTGCTCTATTGGTTAATAGTTACAGTCTGCTGAGGATGTGTGGAAATGTTTTGATACTTGTAAGATGTCTAGAAGTGTTTTGATCCTGACTTGATGATGTCTTGATGCTTATTGTTGATATATGCATGATCAGATCTAACAGATGGCACAGGTTGAGGGGGAGCATATGCCTTTAATAATTCATTATTGACATTATGGTTAATAGTCCTTGGTGATGATGCTTATATGGCTAAATGATATATCTTGCTATGATGTGGTTATGAGTTTTCCATGATAAAATCTCATATGATTCTTGGGGATACATAGTTGATGTTCAGATCAGATTTATGGTTGATTCTTTGATGATGCATATATGGTGCTTACATGGTGATCTTCATAAGGATAAGGAGAAGTTCAAAGCTTGAATACACATCTTCCTCACTTGATGATGAGTCACTCATATGTTGTTGTCATCATATGCATACAGTTATGATGCAGGGACTCTTGTGGATACGGATTGTTACTGTTGATGATATCAAGAAGTTTTGTCAAATGAGCTTGAGCTCAAGATACATAGTGCTGATACATGGTTGAGTACTCAAAGTTGCTTTGTTGGAGACATGGTGATGAGTTCTTATCTATATGATGATAGGTTTATACTTACATATGTTGATTGATGCAGATGTTCCCAAGTAATGATACTTGGATCATGTAGATCCTGACGTTGATGTAATGGCTATGGTGGTTTCACATATAATGTGAATGATTTCATGATGATGTTTAAAAGGAGGAGTTGACATCTATGTTCAGACATACCTTGTTGCAGGACATTTACAGGTTGTTGATATGGAAATGGTTGTACGCGAGTTTCATAAGGCCTATCCGCGTATATACGCTTGTTTATGTGGATGCAGACGCGTATATGGAGTTTTGAAGGAAATTAGCAGGGACAGATGCTGGTTGCAGAGAGTCTAATATGGGTCTGACAGAGACCATCTGGCACAGGTTCAGGGGGAGCAGATAATCTCCCAATGATGCATTGTTGGCATTATCTTAGAAGCTTTTGGTTCTAGTTCATGGTTGTTGTTGGTTTCAGGTGAAACAAAGGCAGAAGGATCTCTTGGTTGCTGATCTGAATGGTGATCGACAGATGCTGGCGATATCAGTTATTGGTGACTTTCATAAAGTCTTGCTCTGGATATTTCGGTCATATATCTCTTTTGTGATATCTCTTTCATGATGTCAAGGTCATGTAATGGCCTATATTGGTTTCCCCACTATGCCTGGGATGAAAATGTAATGCTCTTGCTTTATCATGTGTAAACTTTTGATGTATCCCCACTTGGTTGGGTGGATGAGTCAATTCTAGTATATCCCCACGTGGTTGGGAAATGGATGTATGTATTGAGTCTTTTGGTGATAGGAAGGTCTCTTATGATGTATAAGTCATGGTTCTTCTTGAAGAACATCTTTTTGCAGACCTTGCTTATAGTCAGGGGGAGCATGAACAGCTAACTTCAGCAGTACAGAGACTTGGCATGTACTCAGAGGGAGCATGGACAGATTGGTACACTTTGGCATATACAAAGGGGGAGCACATTTGGAAATTTCAGCTAGTACTCAGGGGGAGTATGGACAGCAGAATGTTTATCAAGGGAAGAGAATCTCTTAGTCCACCCTTTGCCCTTGATGTCAAAGGGGGAGAGTGATTTGGTGTAGTTGCCCTCAACTCCAAAGGGGGAGATTGTTGGCATTATGATGCATGTGTTGTACTTGATGGCAACCCTCTCATAGAAGAACATCTCACTTACATATAACTAGATCAATCTACATATGTGACTAAATGCATGGGATGCAGGACAGCTCAAAGGAACAAGAAGATCAAGTTCTAAGTGTGACAAGTTAGCTTTGCCATCAAGTCCAAAGGGGGAGATTGTTGGCATTATGAGACAAGTGTTGTCCTTGATGGCAAATCACACTAATGACAAATCATAGTGCAGAAGGATAGCAGCAAGGTATTGATGATTAGACTACAAGTATGAAGAGAAAATATATATACGCAGGTTCACTATATACCAAGTAGGGTATACACACAGGTTCACTATATACCAAGTTGCGTATACGCAGGTTCGCTATATACCAAGTAGGGTATACAAGCAGGTTCACTATATACCAAGTCACATATATGCAGGTTCGCTATATAACAAGTAGGGTATACACGCAGTTTTATGCACAGAAAAGCGCGTACATGTCGGAAAGCTTACTTTTGGTCCGTGGTATTTAGTCCTTGGTATTTGAACCTATGGTTTTGGACCATGGTATCTCGACAAGTGTGTTGATCCCAAGTATTGGGCTCTTGGTATTGATTTATTATGGTTTTTGACCGTGGTATTGAGCGAGGCCTAAGACTATAAAAGGAGAAGAAGATCATTAGGCAAGGGCATCTGAAATGTTTTGAATATCTGAGGATGTATGAGATCCAGTATGCAGGTTATGGGTTGATGATGCATTGCTTGATCTGAGCTAAGGAGGGATCTCACCGGTGGATGGAGAACAAGATCCAAGGATAGATCGGGATCAAATGGTTTGAAATGAACTATCTCTATATGATTGATTATGTTTATTCTAGATCTGTATATTGACACATGTAATGATCTGAACTAGGTATAACTTAAGTTTGAAATCACTGCAAGTCATGATTGAATATTTATAGATCTGTATGCGGGTTGGCTTTGGTGTATGCGCATATGTACGCAGGTTGAGTTCATTGTAGTAGCATATACCTTTTGAGCTATGATATTTGCAGTTACAGGTGGTTGAAGGGTTCTGATGACAGTATCAGTATTCTGCATATCTTGTTTGGCTGATTGTGTTTAGCTTCAGTATTGATGGATAAGAACTAATATTGGATCAGGATCATAATGACTCATATTTATGAGATCTGATGGACTAGATCTGGGTGCTAACAAATATATTATCCTTGTATATGTCATGATCTGGTTATGTCTGAAGTCAGGAAGTGTAGCAAAGTTATGAATAAGTGATTAATGACATATACGCGGGTTCATCTTGATGAAGTTGCGTATACACGTAGGTTCGGCACTTCCAAGTAGCGTATGCAGTCTGATGCATGATTTTAATGATTATGATGCTGTGCTTCAGTGTATCCAATCCGAGAATTGATGAAATGTGGTACCTGGAGGAGAGAAGACTGTAGGCCGATGCCTACGTACTAGTATCTTAGCTAGTACAAGAGCAAAGGGGGTTGGAGCTCCCTTCCAGGAGAGTCTGGAGAACGAGAGAAGGTTGTAGCCTTCTGCAGGTTGTAGCCTGCGTGCTGGTAAAGGACTGCACTAGTACATTGTAAAAGAAGTTTCTTAATAAAGGAAGATAGAAACGAATTGCAGCAGGTGGTTTTCACCCACATTGGGTTTCCACCTTATATCATGGTGTTCATGTGTGCTTCTTGTGTGTGATGATCTGTTCTGTTTTTACTGCACCTGCTTACTGTTCATATGGTTAATGAAGTTTTGATGCACTAACTAAAGATCAACATTTAATGGATTAAATGAATCATAAGTATTTTGGATATACGCTAGTTGCTTTAGACACAGCTGCATATACACGTGGGTTCCCTTGAATGAAGTAGCGTATATGTATCTAAGTATGGAAATGAAAAAGTTTTATTGATCTGATAATACTGATTCACCCCCCCCTCTCAGTATTATTTCCAACATGTATGGATATGAACATTCATGAAGTACTCATGATCAATCCATGTTGAGGGTAGCCTGCATCTAGGTACATGCAACTAGATCAGTAGTCACTTAGAAAGTCTAGTTTAAAGTTTTAACATTGTGATTCATAACTTGGAATGTAAACACATTGTCTCATCTATATCAAAATCCAATCAAGATAGTTATTCTTTGTGTTTACATGGACTTTCTCATTTGATTCCAATGAACTCTAGGATCTCGTGGTATTTTCCTTCTCCAAGTTTTAGACAACATAGTTGCTGGGCAAAAATAAAATGGCATACAATGTGCACAAAACACAGGAATGTAACAAGTGACTAGAATGTACAAGGATAGAATAGGTTTTATGTCATATGTGAGCACAAGACCAAAACCAAGCCTTTTCAATCCAAGAAAATGCACAGGAAGACATAGAACAACATCTCAAAGTATTATGGATAGAGGAGACTAAAGAGAGTAGGAAGTTCAAGCACAAAATGATACTTTCAAGTGAAGAATTTATGTGATCCCATTTTCCGGAATATATTTAGAAAAACTTTGCATTATTTTATTTTTATACACTAAATACATGTTGTTGAGGCAAATTAATTACCTATCATTTAATTGTCAACCCAGAGGTTTCGTAAATTTGTGAATCATGCGTGCACTATATATGATAGAAATTAACTTCCAATTTACATCAATCAAACTACGAAACCAAATAATTAAAAACAAAATGTACCTATTCTAATTCAACACTCAATTCAAAAGAAATTATAGTACAACACGCAGAATTGAAATCTTAATCTTTCAATCTTGCAGAAACTGAAAAACACACCACTCTTTCAGAAATGAAAGAAAAAACAATGATTCTTAACCTCTCACCTAGGAGAAGATATGAAAACAAATAAAAACAAATGCTTTTAACTTCTAGGTAGAAAGAAAATAAAAACAATCACTCCTAACCTCTCACACAGGGAAAGATATGAAAGAAAATAAAAACAAATGCTCTTTTCTTCTAGGTAGAAATCAAATAAAGACAATCACTCTTAATCTCACGCAGGAAAAGATATGAAAGAAATAAATCTTAATCTATGAAAGTAATAAATCTTAGTCTATGAAAAGCAATAAATCTCTCACATTGTAGGTGGCCAATCAAAAAGCATGAGAGATGGCAAGTTGAGAGGATCCCAGTGCAAGCATTACCAATTAAGGTGAACATCACTCATGAGCATGGTGCTAAATCTAAATTCCATTCATAAGTAATCTTAACTTTCCACCTGAGTATCTCCAACTTGACACATGCCTTTCAAAGGAGAATGCTCTCCTATTTATACAAAAACATAAGAAGCTACCTCATTAATGGAGGCCCATTATTCTCTCCCTAGATCCTTAGAAAATCTCATAGAGTTACAACTCAAATAGGTAATAATGAGAGACATATCTTCTTTGACTTTTATCCAAATCTTCTTCCATATCTTGAAGATAATTCGAATTTGAGTATTGGAGGCCACATAAGGGTACCTTGGAAGCTTCCAAATGACCTACACATGTCGCGAAACTCAAGCCACTTTTAAGTATTAGCAAGTATATGTCATTTTTCTAAATTTTAACCATTTAATTCACTTATAATACTAGAAATCATTAAATTTTGGAAAAGACAAAGGTAACCCATATAATTATGAAAATGGAGGCTAATGAAAGGTTATATGGTCATGGAGTTGTGACATGTGAGTTAAATGGTGGTGATAAAGGTGAATGTGGATGATATTTTGAATACATTTTGGAGACACTACACATGTTATAATAAACATAAAAAACAATAAATAGAAAAAATGAAATGAAAAGAAAAATTGGATGTTCGTTAAAACTTCTTACCTATTCATCCTCTTCAGAATCAGCAAAAGAAGCTCCCACAGATTCTAACTTACACTTAGCATGGATGATAGGACCGAACTTAAACTTGTATATGCCATCATTTCTGCACTGCTTTAAAACTTCTGACCTGTTCATCCTCTTCAAAATGAGGAAAAGAAGCTCCCACGGATTCTGACTTGCACTTAGCATGGATTACAATACCGAACTTAGACCTGTATATGCCTTCATTTCTCCTAGTGGAAGCCTGCATATACACTTCTCCTTTATACATCCATCCATTTGTTTCATTGCTATAGAAATAATCAAAGGGTTCTTCACATAGAACATAGACACTATGTTTATAGTTAATAGGCACTACCACTTCCTCACTCCTTTTTATCCAAAGTTGTTTCCATAAGGAAAAAAGTAGAAAAAACCTCAAATGTCGACACCTGCTTTCCACTAGGACATTCCTTGGCACTCACAAACCATTTTCAAGACACTGATTGTGGTAATGTTTCTTACAAATATTAGATACAACCTGATTTAGAGATACATGCCAATCCATGTGATTGTTATGCTCTTCTTGAAACTTGAAGCGCTAACCACATGTTGTGCATTGTCTTCGCAAATCCTCATACAATGAACTAAGAATAAATTCATGTCAAACTTTGAGTATATCTTAATTGAATTGAGTTCCAATAATATCTTTAGCAATAACTAGTGCTTTAGTTGGAACTAACTTTGGAGGTGTTGCATTGAAAGATGGGGCTGGAAACAAGGATGCTGTACTAGAAATGACATGTATAGTTGCATTTTTATCTAAGGATAGATTTGGGATTATAGCTAAAGAAACATGTATAGATGGATTAGAAGAAGAGGTGGCTGAAATTTCTCTACATATTACACCCTGTGCCATCAATGACCATAAAAGAGACAACACATTGCCTATCGAATATGGTAATGTGGTGTTTGAAGTTTTCAATTGTTATTTCTATGATATTGATGCTACCAATAATGAAGTTGTGGTGGGACAGGAGATAGAGGAGGCTACACTCCTAAGACATGGGAAGATAAGTTATTGGGAAATATAGGAATTAAAGTAGGCCTTGACGCTAAGCCTAAATTAGGATTCATCATGCTACTACTCACAATAGACCCCCTTGATTGGGATGCTCCATAACTTAACTGTGATTGTTGTGGAGGTTGGGATTGCATCAATTTTGCCTAAGATGAAGTAATCTATTGAAATCAAGTAAGGAGAATTGGTTGTACTTCCTGAGGTATTGGTAGCACTTATGGATTTTGGTTACCTTGTTAAAGGTTGTCTGGTGACTGATTCAACAACTTTGGCATTGGTTGGGATTTTGACACTTGTTGTAACTATGGTAGCTATTGCCAAATTTGTTAAATAGGTTGTGATTGAAGTGGATATTTTTGAAAGGGATGTGAATAATGACCTTGGGAATGGAGAGAAGGAATTTGAACTTGTGATTGGTCAAGCTTCATGAAATTAGTTTGAGGTTGATAGTTTATTGGTTAAAATTGTTGATGTTGAAGGGATGGTGCAGATGGAGGTATAGGTGGAAACATTTGCATAGTAGGTTGTACAGATTGTACGATAGGAGACAGAGAAGCCAGCCTCTGTGATTGTTGTCTTTATGATAAAGAAATTTTGCTCGATGGTGGTGTCACAGGTGACAGGAATTCACAGCTCAAAGGATTGGAGCTAAGGGAAGATCCAAAATTTTCCAGATACTTTGGTACCATTCCTAATGGATTTTTTGTACCTACTAACCTAGATTCAATTTTTGAAGTTGTAGGGTGACCAATAGAATGTGTTAAATTGAATCAATATGCCAAGCGATAACTAGCAATGTTGTGGCCAAGAACTTAAACTTCATGTTTTCTCAACCTTGATTGTGAAGTTGGGCTATTATTTTGATGTGCTAGGTGAGGAGGCTGACCCATTAAAGGTTGATGTCCTAATGTACCTTGACTACCTTGCATCAAATATGACGTCTTAGTGGAAGTATCTCTAATATTTCAAGACACAATACCTTATTGCTCTGTTGTCTTAGTGGATGTATCTTTGACATTTCAAGACACAATGCCTGATTGCAAAAGAGAAGATGGATAGCGCTCTTTAGTCTCCTACATTAAGAATAATATCATTGTGTCAGACATCCTTCATATTTACTTGCAAGGTGATCTAGGAGGATCTTCAAAAGTACTAGTGGCATGGTACAAAGGTTACAATATTCAAAGTGGCAAAATATATACAAACTTAGAGTCAGATTTAAGTGCTCATCGCCCTAATTCCAACAAAGCGAATGACACTCAAATCAGAGCTTGTATGTAGATGTTAGAGCCAATCAAAGTTCAAATTTGACTTGGCTAGGTGGCAGAGGAAATGACGTGGTATAACTCTTCAACAAGTGGGAAAGTGCCATGTTGTAGGGTGCCATTGGCCTCGCTATTCACTGATTGAATGAGGGAGAGCTCCATGAGTTAAGGAATCGGCCCGATCAGAGATGGAGTGTGAAGTGATATCACACATCACATATCATAGGTAGTAAGGGAAATCAGTTTCAAATCGGCCCCAGGCAAGAAAAGTTGGGATGCGATAATTGCATATCAGAATCGCAGAGGGAAGAGCTTTATGAATCAGCCCCGGTAGAGTCAGGTTGTGATGTGATAATCGCATATCGCAATTGCAAAGGGAACGTCATTATAGAATCGACCCCAGTAGGATCAGGTTGTGATTGTGGTAAAGCAGATCACACATCACACTACACAGTATCCTGATAACAAGTACCACCCTGGTTCTGCTGATTGAAATTTGCGATGGGATTTTTAGATCCAAAAATTTATGTGTTTCAGTTAATAATTTTGTTGGGTCCACCTTTATCACAGATCACTCATCGCTTGTTGTAAAGGCTTGGGTCTGTCCATCGGTTTAAATCTGTTAATACGTCGTTTTCCATGTTAAAAGCTGTTGTTTGAAGTGTTAAATGCACAATTAAGGAATCAAGAAGGAAATAGACTATGAGAATTGTTTTCCAGTGGTTTTTAGTATGTTTAAATAGTTTTTTACCTACGCACTATTCACGAGCTAAGGTTCTTGGTTGTTGAAACCAACAACCTAAATTTATCATTTTAGCTAAACTTGCTATTCTATAAAAACGGCTTGAATAGGTTATATATTAGACATCTGCACAATGAGAAGGAGGGGGGAAGCTATAGGATTTCTGAGAATAGAATTGCATAACAATGGCACCTTCTCCTAGCAGGTGGTAAAAATCTTACCTCAAGGATCTAAACATTCTTATAGGTGCAGGAAGCCATTTTATCAGAATTGGGCATTCTGACACGCGTTTCTACATGATTTTTCACTAGGATTTCAATCATGTTGTCTATTTCTAGAGATGGGCTCTTCATTTGTCAATTATCTTCCATATTGGAGGTATAAGGTTGTCCATGTAAAATCTACTTGTACTTCTTCTCTTTTCATGCCACTTAATAAATGAAGGCCTCACCACTGTTGACTCAGACCCAGAGACATAGTCCAAATTGGATGAACTTCATAATCAAATCTCTGTATCCTAATCTCATGTGTTATTATGTCTTTTTATCTTCATTTATAAGCATATGTTTCATGGTTTTAATAAGCTCAGTTCTATCTAATTCTAATGCATCTATAAGAAAAAAAATTGGGATCAAGTGGTATCAGAGTAGGGCTTAGTTGATGCTAATTGCATGACTACTCTAGCAAGTGATAAGCCTTAGAGGATGTGCATCACGAAGAGGAGGCATGGAGGATGTTCAATCTCATTGGGAAGAGAAGCGTTATTGTTGTTGTTAAGAGTTTCAAATATGAATGACCAAGTGGACAGCCATGGAGAATGGTAAAGAAATACATGAGACCTTCTTGCGAATGATAAAAATGGCAGACATAATGTATGAAGTGTATGAAAAGAGAAGAAAGGAGGAGACATAGAGATTGGAGAGTGATGCGTCATCCACATCTCCTATTGCTTATGCATCTTATTCATCTCCTTCCTCGAATGCGAAGATTAACCAAAGAATTCAAGCTAGATGGATGAATTAAGAAGGCTACTGTGAGAAGAGAAAGGAGAAATAACAATTGTAGCTTCAGTTGTGAGCCACAAATGAGGCCTTGAAAAAGTTGAAGTGCAATGACTAGAGTCTTCAAGCAGATCTTTTTGAATTAAGGATGCATCTATAGGAAGAGAAAGAGGAGAAATAGAGGTTTCTTCGCTAGTTGCAAGCCAAGAACGAGGCCTTGGAAAAGTAGTAGCATGACCCCCATGAGGTAGAGGTAACTCTTCGACTCTATTTATTTTTCTTGATGTCGATTTTGCCGTTTTTGAAAATCATACCACAAGAATCAGCTCCAAACTGTTAAGAAGAAAGGGGTATGAGGTGAAGGGCCTCGACATTAATGTTTAAGGCATGATAAACACCTCAGAGTAGAGGAATTACCCTATCAGGGATGACTTGTGTATGTCAGGAAGGAGGTTTGGGAATGCGTCAAAACATCAAGGGAACCACCAATGATAGATGATGAGAAGCCCTAACAAGTTATTTCAAAATCGACAGTAGAGGTAAAAGATGTTGATTTCTCATCAACTTCATCTTCGCATGATATAATCTCTATTGGACCTATGGAGATACCCATTACAGGGAAAAACATGAGACTCCTTACCGAGATGAGGTACAAGGAAGAAGAAGAAACATTTAATGTTAATGGCCAAGGCATAACTCAGCCATTGGAGGCTAAGCAAAGACCTCGATTTGCAAAGTTTGGGTGCACTGAAGGAGAATGCTCAAAGATGTCAAAAGCTTCCATGACATTGTTGAAACTGTTGAGGAAAGAGTAAGATGGGAACACATCATGATCAACCTATGGCAGTATGCATTGTAGAGAAAGAGTTGAGGTAATCTCTCATATCCATGGTCATACCAGAGACCAACAGGAAAGGTATAACAAGTCTCAGTATTCCAATGTTCATTTTGATTACAACTGTACTGTTAATAATGAACAAAAATCATGGCATAGAAGAGCTTGTAGTTTTTGTGGATTGCATAACCATCTGTTTGCCAAGCGTTGGACGACAATAATAGCATGGAAAAGGATGAGGCATGAAAGACCCTCTCAACAACAGGAAAAGAAGAAGGTAAAGAAGATCTGGAGGAAGAAGGCTTATTGTAGTCATTGCGACAAAGGTGGTCATCAAAGAGCCACGTGTTGGAGGCTACATCCAGAGCAGCATCATAAGGATAAAGCATTCATCCATGAACCAGGTGAAACAATTGTTTGACCAATGAAGGTGTGACAAGGACATGACGCAGTCACTTTGATAAGTGAGAGATGGTTCTTCTAGGTGTGGTAGAATGTGATGGACTTGTTTTTAAAATCATGTGTCGTGTGTTAAACTGTAAAAGTGATGATGTGTTTTCCATCACTTGTTGTACCAACAATGATGTTTGACCTTATTTTTGTAAATCATATGTTGCAGTGATGATGTGTTTTCCATCACTTGTTAAAGCAAAAATGGGGTTTTGGCCTTATTTTGTAAATCATGTGTTGTAGTGATGATGTGTTTTTCATCACTTGTTGAAGCAATCATGATGTTTGGCATTATATTGATAACTAGGGTATTATTTCCATTTTTATGTAAACTTGAAAGAAAAGTATGTGTTATAAACTCGTGGCAAGTATGGGATGCTTGGCACGTTATTGGTCATATAATTAAGCATGTAATTTGCAAGAGTATTGAACTAAAAGTTTGCAGGGGATGCAAGTGTCAGCTCATTGCTTATGCTTGTGAAGGACAAAGGTGAAGGAGAAGGAAGGACGGACCTGGTGCAACAATTGTGGTGCAGACAATGTACACGGTAGTTTCATATTATTTTAATGCTTTTGGAGGACCCAAAGCTCCTCAATGGGGAGGTTTGATCTAGGAGGATCTTCAAAAGTACTAGTGGCATGGTACAAAGGCTCAAAAATTAAAAGTGGCAGAATCTCTACAAAGTTCACGTCAGATCAAAGTTCTTGTCACCCTAATTCCAATGGTGCGAATGACACTCGAATCCAAGCTTGTATGTAGAAGTTCGAGCCAGTTAAAGTTCAAATTTCACTTGGCTAGGTGGAAAAGGAAATGACATGGCAAAACTCTTCACCGAATGGGGAAGTGCCAAGTGGCAGGATTTCATTGGCCCCATTGTTCACTAATTGTATGAGGCAGAGGTCCATGGTTTAGGCAATCGACCCGAGCATAGACAGAGTGCGATGCGATATCGCACATCGCATATCGCAAGTAGCAAGGGACATCGGTTTCAAATTGGCCCTGATAGAGTCAAGTTGCGATGCAATAATCACATATCGTAATCGCAAAGATAATGAAATTTTAGAATCAACCCTGGAAGGATCAAGTTGCTATTACGATATCAGATACCGGACATCGCATCACGTAGTATCCTGATAACAAGTACCACCCCAGTTCCATCGACAGGAATTTGCAATGGGGTTTTCAGATCCAAAAACTTATGTGTTTCAGTTAATAATTACCAGATTACTCATCACTTTTTGTAATGTCTTGGGTATATCCACTGGTTTAAATCAGTTAATACACTGGTTTCCATGTTAAAAGTTGCCATTCGAAGTGTTAAATGCGTAGTTAAGGAATCAGGCAGGAAATAGACTATGAGAACTGTTTTCTGGTGGTTTTTACTATGTTTAAACAAGTTGTTACATGTGCACTATTCAAGGACTAAGGTTCTCGGTTGTTGAAACCTTCAACCTAAATTTATCATTTCAGCTAAATTTGTTATTCTATAAAAAATATCAGAATAAGTTATATATTGGGCATCCACACAATAAGAAGGGGGGAGCAACTATGGGATTTCTGAGAATACCATTGCATAGTAGTGGAACTTGCTCCTAGAAGGTTGCCAGAACCTTGACTCAAGTATTTGAAGGTTTTGAGAGGTGTAGGAAGCCCTTTTATCAGAATTGGGCATTTGGACAGGTGTTTCTGCACGATTTTTCTTCAGGATTTTAGTGATGCTCTATGTTTCTAGAGTTGGTCTCTCCACTTGTAACTATCTTCTAGATTGGAGGTATAAGGGTGTTTATGTAAAATCTACTTGTACTTCTTCTCTTTTCATGCCACTTAATAAATGAAGGCCTCCCCACTATTGAGTCAGGCCTGGAGACGTAGTTCAAATTGGACAAACTCCGTAATCAAATCTTTGTGTCTTAAGCTCATGCATGATTATGTCTTCTTATCTTTGTTTATAAGATTATGCTTCATATTTTTTAATAAGCTCGGTAATTTTGATGAATCTATAAGAAAAAATTTTGGGATCATAAGGAAATCACTAAAAAGGGAAAAAAGGAAATGGGGAATAATTTGTAATCAAACTATTTAGATCAAAAAAGATAGCAGGGAGAAATAAGGTTACCCTTATAGAAGGTCATCCCACTGTCTCAATCATAAGTCTATCCATATGAGACAAGGGTCCATGGATCTGTAATCATTATCAAGAAGAGTAGGTTCCAAACAAAATCATTATTCCTTACTAGAAGATGCAATGTAAACCACCACACTCTTTGTTGTTGCACTAAGTGATCCTGTATCATCACGATGTCAATTGGGCACTACCAAAACCTTCACAAGAGTCAGATACAATGATCACATTATAGGCAAAACCTTATTCATAGTCGCAAAGTCTAGGAGATTAGGTGGCTTCCTTTTAATTTCCTAGGCTTGAGATGTTTCACCTACACTTACAAAACCTCCAATGTCAACCTCTGATGCATATTCATGTCACCCAAGCTGACCAAGACACATTATTGAAATCCCTTCAATACCATGGTCCCTTATTCTATGGTGATGAAGTCATGTTTTTATAACAGAAATATATTCAGGTTCAATGGACCAATGAGAAGCAATTCCATTCTTCATAGACATTGGGTTAACATACCAAATAACTGAAACTCTGTTATTGTCACTGCCAGCTTCTATACCTATTGCATTTGGTGCCAAATTTCTAGTTGCAGGTCCTTGTTCATCCTCTTTCTTCACATCTACTTTTGAATCACTAACAAGAGATATCTAGTAGACTATTTCTTTGTACACCTTCCCTACATGCTTTAGTATATCTACATCCCCTAAACGAATTTCAGGCATCATTTTTGTTGTGGTTTTCAACAAATGTGGCAAAAAAGATAAAATTCCATCTAAACCTGAAAGGCATCTCAAAATTCTAATGTGTTGTGCTACCTCAATATCTGCTAGCTTACTAGCTAGCTCTCGTTGAAGGCTCTCATTTGGAGGTAGTTTTCCACTTCTCAAGCAAGCACCATGAGAAACAACCTAAAACAAGCACTTCCGTCTACTGGTATGGCTAGACATGTAAATTCAAATAATGTTAGAAAATTAAAATGGAGGGATTTTCAAAATAATTTTCAGATTACTAAGTTAAAAGGGAAAAATTTTCAAAATACTTTTGAGATTAGTAAGTTAGAATGGAGGTATTTTCAAAATTATTTTCTCTCAAAATAGTTTGTTGCCTCAAATAATGCAACCAAGAGAAAGGGAATCTATCACACCAAACTCACTGGATTATAGAATTCCATAAATCTTTAAAGGTTTTCTTTAAACAAACTTGTTTTTGAATAAATAAGCACAAGTTCCCACTACCCTATCATGTTGCCTTGTGAAGGCATTCGAATCAAATAACAAAACAATCAAACCTAGTAAATAAAGAAATATATATATATATATAGATATAGCTATATCTATATATATATATATATATATATATATATATATATATATATATATATATATATATATATATATATATATATATATATATATATATAGATATATATATATATATATATATATATATATATATATATATATATATATATATATATATAATATGTTGCATTAACTATCAAGTGTTCCAAATACATCACAAAATTGGAGGCAATTAAAAGTCCAAACTCATTCACAACATTAATCTTTGGGATATGGCACCAACTATTAGTAAAATTCAAACCTAGGAAAGTTATAAACCTTTAAGAATCTAAAGAGTAAGGGTTTTTATCATAATGTCTAATATGAACTACAAACATGGTATGTAAAATGCATCCAAACAAATTAACTTCTACTACATCATGATGCTCAAAGTAGAGATTGTACTATTCCAAATTACTATACACTATCCACATCACTCTTTCACAAACTTTTAGCATATCTTATGACTATTAGAGAAAATGCATTTCACTTCCATACGATGGATCTATATTTGTGCCAATGCAATATTTACTTAGCTGAGATATTTATCAAAATAGGATTTGACCCTCCACTCAAACCCACAGTCCCATGAGTATTGAGGGAGCAACTAGTATACAAATATATTATTATACTCAAGTTATATTTGATATTGTTAACATTTGGAGTTATTGGAAATTAAAATCTCCCATTTGTTTAGAGTTGTGGAATTCATCATCCTTATTATGTTTAAGAGTTGTGCCTCACATTCAATGCTTTTCTGGCTATTACATAATCCAGTGCATAACAAAATCTCTAAGATCCAAAATATAATTTAGTATTTAATAAAAATGAAAAATTAGCAAAAAGGAAAACTACTAAAAAAACTAATTTAATGAATGACTAAATCCCTAAGATCCACTAGCACCAATACTTATATGATATGTCAAATATTCCAAATCTTTCTAATTCATTTTAGCAGCGAATACTGGCCCATGCCACAAGTTGTTGAATCAAAAGATCAGAGAAAGGTCTATCATTAAGTAACATAATTAATCAAATGGGTTAGATTGTATTTCACACTGGATGTTTTTATAATAAATCGAGACATTAATCCCGTGTTGAATATTTGAATGAAATGTTATGTCTTCCTCATATCAATTTGAATTGTTACAATTAGATTGAACTTGGCCAATTAACATTCTCATCATTCCCTTCAATATGTTCTCAGGTTGGCTATGGTAACTCTTAACATTCTCATCATTCCCTTCAATATGTTCTCAGGTTGGCTATGGTAACTCAGGCCGTTATTGTTGGTAGAGGCTAGATCATATGAAAACACCAAGACAAGCCTACAATATTGACACTAACAATCTTGGATCAAATCATGCAGGAGAAACTTCTACTACAGTGGAAGTTTTTTCGATATTCTTTAGACAATCTAATCACGATTACTCAAGTGAACTTTTGAGCCATGCACAACAGTTAATTTTCTCTTATCCATAGAATTTAATATTTATGGAATTATTCACATATTCAATAACTATACTAGGTATTTCTCTACTCTAATCTGATACCTTGATATTTGAATGGTTGGGAGAATTTCACAACCTTTTGAGTTTGTTGAAAAGTACCAAGGAAAGTACTAAGGAAGTCTTTAGGAAATAAAGTGGATTTGGGTTAAATAGGTGAGAAAGAAATTTTCCCCATAGGCCAAGGATCTGTAAGGTTGTCCAATATTCAATTGTGTTAACTAGTTAATTACTTTTTAGATGACAATTAACACATGTTTAATATGAACTTCAGTTAGTCTTGCTCCATGCACATTGGTGTTACAATCATTATTACGATAAGCAAGGGATGTTACAAAACCCACCCCCTTAAAGGAACTCCATCATCGGTGTTATAGAAAAGAAAGGATGTCAAAAAAACCCAAGCTCTATATTTATGAATCTCTATCTCAGCAACATTTCCCATATCATGAATTTTCATGTCCCCATGTTGTTGACTTTCATCATGGCTCCTTCAGGAAATCTATCCAACTCATTACTTCTTGGGACACATCCGATGTGTTTGTGATCCCCATGAGTATGTCCATGGTTCCTTTAAACCTACACACCATCTAGGTTTGGCATCCCCTTCTCTGCTTCATTAGTCCCTCGAGTGGTTCATTTCCTCTTCCATGCAATCACACACTTTCCAAGTTCAAGAATCCCCTTCTCTGCTTCATTAATCCCTTTGACGATCCATCCCTTGGAAACTATTACTGGGATCATAATTTCTTCACCTCTAAGGTATTCCTTCAATTTTCGTAATAACACAAAAAAAATTTCATGGCATACCTCATGGAAATCAATGCATATCACAATGTTCCAGTGGTACCACAATGGCCTAGTTCCTAAAGTATTCAACCCCATTGTATTTTTTTTACACACTCCCATGTTATTAAGATGATGTTAGTTTCCTTGTAGTCAAATTCATGTATTTATGCTTGACAAATTAGTATTTAACCTACATCATAAGCACATGAGCCTTATGATATTACTAATAACAATTTAACACTTTCTTCAACAGATTCTTTATGAGGTTAACCATAAAAAATTTAAATCAATTCAAAACAGAACTTCAATAGAGAAATGATTAAAATAGGTAATTTATGCATATCTCGATAGTTACACTTTTCTTCCTTGGATTTGCAAGCAGTAAGTAGTTCGTGGTAGTATAAAGAAATTAGCAGTATATATATTGCCCACGCAGTATTTTCATACAATCCATCCTCAATTCTAACTCACTGAGTAATTTCACCAGCAATGGGAAACACTCAATGGTGGATATATTTCCCAAACCAATAAGTCAGAAATGAGAAATGAATCTCTATATTCATTAGCATTTAGTTGTCCATTTCAATTAACATGCATTAAAAAAGTTATTGAATTATTTTCAGGTTGAAGGCTTTCCTCTCTAACCATACCATTTCCTAGTATCCATTTAAAACATTCATTATTTTGAAAAACATATATCAATTTCAACTAAAATGAACTCTTACCTTATTCCCTTCCTTTACCTCTTTACCATGGCTTGTTGTTTCCATACTTGTCTATCATTTTGTAGCTCTTCTAGCTAAATCTATTTTAAGTGGTCTAGCTACCTGGTAACTTTCTTGTTCTTGCAATATTCATTAGTTTGTGTGCATATACATTTTCATAGGAATGTGTCACACATGCACACAACCCATGCTCTACATACACTATCAATTTCCATACTTTATTATTTTCATTCAAACACACAACAATTGTTAAAAGCATCAACACATTAATCATGATATTTTATAGCTAGAGGTCATTCTTTCTCACATGCCCAATGGATGTTCCATGTGGCATGGAATGCATTAAATAACCTCACCATGTTATGCAAAACATTGTAAGCACAATTATATTCTCATACCATCTACATAATGATCATATTTTTAAAAATTAATCACTTATCTTACTGTTATGATGGTTCTCAATAAATGACCTTTCAAGCCAAATAACACCATTCTACATTTACTTCATTTCCTCACCTCTCTAAGAATCGTAAAAATGTATAACATATACTAGTCATGTGTAGTTTCAGTTAAGGAAACTTCCTTATGCCATTTTCATAGTTGTCACATTCTTGTATATTTTTCTTATGTGGACCCATTCAGGTCCACCTAGATATTTCTTCACCTGTATCTACCTTCTGCATTCATTCATCCGATTTACAAGGTTTAATAAGGGGTATTACACTTTTCGTGGGTTTTGTTTAGCTCTTCTCCTTAAGCTCCTTTTTTTTTATTCCCATTTCACACAACCAAAACTCCAACCAATACCAAACCAAACATGGTGAGAAGAAAGAACGAAGAATAGACAAAGACCATAATACAAACACATAAAAAAATATGAAGCATCATGTCCATTTTCATGGTCAAAAAACAAAACAACAATAAAATTGTAGCCAATAATAATGACAAAGAAATGTAAAACATTCCTTCCACACATCATTCATTAGTCCACAATAAACTCAATCCCTTGATTTTTGGTGTTGAGTGTCTCCATCACCTACATATACATAAAATTTTAGTCAGAGTCCTTTCCAAGGTTGATAAAAACCTCAAAATTCTAGTATCCCTATAAATAGTTCAAGAAGCGACATTTTAATATTTCAAGGAGCTTGATGGGATGCTCGCTTGTCCATTTCTAGATTAAAAGTTGTTGGTTCATGTGCCTAGAGTTCCCACAAACTATTCTTCTTATATATTTATATATATATATATATATATATATATATATATATATATATATATATATATATATATATATATATATATATCTGTATATATGTATATATGTATATATGTAGATATATATATATATATATATATATATATATATATATATATATATATATATATACACATATACATCTACATATACATATACATATACATATACATATACATATACATATACATATACATATATATATATAATAGGGTGATCTTTCTTCGTATGTTCATCTCTGCAGTTCCAACATGAAACCGACTTTATTTTCTCTCCAACCTAATGAGGTTTCTTCATTTTCTTGTTAGCATGAAATTCTTCTATATCTCTAGAGGTTAATCCATGTTGCAATAACCCTTGCATGTATAATAGGATTTGTAGTGGCCTTTTGTTCAAAAATTCTTTCTCTATTTGTCACTCTAATGAGCCTTTTATTTTCCGCCTTGCATCTTTTCAACTGAGTTTTCAAACACCTAAATATATATGTTCTATTAGGGGAACTTTCCATTTCTTGTTGATGATGGAATTGGCCCATTTTATGTTATACTATAATGATTTATATCCTTTATTTCTCACCAAAATTGGGTCTTCTTAAGTGTTATTGCACACATATAGTTATTAGTTATGCTGAGCATAAATAGATTGGCTTATTACCTTGTCATTATATTACTATGCATGGTGATCTATTGTTGTTCGCACATTTAGAACCCATGTCAACCACACATTCCCAAAAATTATAAATATCATATCAACATGTTTATACTCATGCCAATTAGAAGGTTTAAAATAAACATTTTTAAAAAATTAGCAACCATGACCTCCATAAGTTGGAAATCATATGCCAACCTTTATAATAGACAATATAAAATAAATGACAAATTACTCATCAAAATAAATTTTAAATAATTTCATGCTAGCTTCCTCATGTTCACAGTTGAACCTTATATTTCATTTCATTTGTACTTGAGTTGATCTAGTCAAAATGTTGAACCTAGGCACTTAGATACCTCATTTATACACTCCCTCCCATCCCCTTGGACTTTTCCAGGATGATGGGAGGTGTTACCTTTAATTAACCCAACCTCCATGGTCTCATTATGAAAATGGGGCTACAAAATTTTATTCTTTCACAAATTTAGTAGAATTAACTTTAGAAAAACCATCACTTCCCACTTGTTAAGAGCTTATTGGTTATATAATATTTACCTCAATTTGACTAATGGATTGAAAGCTATGTTGTATTAAAGATTCACCAACTAGACAGTGCCACTTTGCACCCACATGTCCAATCACTAAACATCTTGTAGCTCAAGACTAATACACAACCATTTGGATTAGATTCGTGACCTATATTAATATTAAGGCCCCTTCTCCTTCTTCCAGTTAACCAACTAAACCTATGGTAGTCCCCCCTACTCTTATCTTTTTCCACATGGCCTCCTTAAAATCTAGTGACTGGTGACTTATCGTGGGCCCCCTTTGTATATTACATGGGTAACAAGTAGGGGATCCTCTATGAGTCACTTGCTACTACATTATTTAATGGACGAGTTTTAATTACACTCTTTTTTAGTTGCACCATTGTCCATAAAAGGTGCAAACGAGCTCTAACCTAGACAAAAGATGTGAATGTGTTAGTTAATGGACAAGTTTTCATTGTCCCTCCCATCAATCATGCTAATATACAATAGTTGAATCTTGTAAATATTCTAATAGGTGTGATCCAAGATGATGTGGTGTGTCACATAACACTATCTAGGCATTCACATAGCTGCATAGAGTCCACATCACCCAACTCCACATAACCCTACCTCCACAACATCGTTCTAACATCACACTGACATCAGGGTGACATCATCCTACCATTTGACATTCTCTAGCGATGCCACATGTCATCCAAACAATAGTCACTTACCCATCCAAAAAGGTCATTCCTACCTACCATGTGTCATGTTGACAACATGCCACATCAATATTTTTACCACATCATCCAATCAAAATCCTATGAGGACCCCATGTGGTGTCCACATATCCTCATTAGGACCACATTGCATCTACCACATCAACCTAGGTCATGGGTGCCAATGGGCCTAACTCCTTCATGCAATTCAATAAATGCCTCTATATCCATATTTAGGGAATATATAGGTGCACATCCAATTTTCAATTTGGAAAACTTCTCAAACCCTAAGATTCTTGGATTGCTAGAAATTTGCAAGGGAGCCTAACCTTAGACCACAATTTGGATCTTTGTATAGTTTACGAAACCTAGCTTTAACCCAATCTAGCTCGTAAACAACTTGAATCAAACACAACCTCCTAGATTACCCCAGGTCATACATACATCCTCCATTTTTGAGGTAATTATCATCAAACAAGACCCACCCCAGATATCACCTTTTCGTATGAAATATGGGATGAATCCCATTCGACATTTCTCCAAAGTAACAAAATCACAGATAGGTCAGATGTCTAAAAATTCATATGCCTGCGCTAGATGACTATACATCCAACTCTCAACTTTTGGGATATATATTAGTGTTGAGACATTAAAAAGGTATCTGGACCAAGTATGGGATTCTCCCAAGAACCAATCTAGTCCCAAATACATATGTTTATTATCTTCTACACTTCTAAGAATTGAGTAATTTTAGAGATTCTTCAAAAAATCCTTCAAATAAGGCATAACCCAGAGCACTAAACATCCAAGGATAAATTCCAAATCTATACATAGATATTGTTAAAGGACTCATTTGTACTCAAAACAAGGTGGCTGGTGCCCACAAACCACTCACTCGATCCTAAAAATCACTAAGGAAAATCTCTAGTAAACATATTTCTTGAGGAAATATCTTATAGCATGCCTCCTTTGAGCCACTCTATACAACATAGATTAGTTGTAATGTATGGTTACCTTACCCTCACAACAGAAAGTTGGGTTATAACCTTCAACGATACTAATATTAATGCCATTCATAGCACCTCCAATAACTAGATTATATACCATAATAGGTCTTACTATAAACATATCATGCAATTATACATAGTCATGATTATATCAATTAATCCTAGAATCGCATTATATAACATCTCAGTTATGCGAATTCAAGCAAACTTGCACATTCTTTTAATTAACTATGATATTGGCATAACTAGCAACAAACAAATAGGTCCATGAGTCCCACCTAGCTGTGAGATATTATAAACATGCATGCATCATAAACATATAGATATATTAACAATTCTTTCAAACATGGAGAAATTCCACTCACACCACATATATGCTAAATGACTCAAGCAATAATCCCATGAACATGGTTATAATAGGGATCTACCCAAAACTCATAAACGCATAATACAAATGATACATATGATTGAATACCACCAAACATAGACACATTAAGAAATTTGCAAGTGAATTTAGAAGGTTGCAACCATATAGCTTAGGAAAGTCATATTCAACATAGTTACTCAAGTTAGCTAGACGACGATGACTATATAATAAATCAAACATTCTTACCTTGATATTATAGGATTACTCGTTAGTCATCCATGCCATATCTATATGAATAAACATATATTTGATTAAAATTAATGGTTGGAAAGTAAAGGAGTGACTTCCACTCTCCACCCAACCATAGGCCTACTACACTATAACCTTTATTGTAGGTGACCACCCCAAAGTTGTATCTAATCTCTGAGGGAAAGGGTTGCACTAGGAAAGGATTCACATGAAAAGGTTGAATATAATTTTAGGATATGGATTCCATTCTTTGAGTACTTGACTATATCAATAGTGAGCACTTACTCTCCATTCACTCACTGAAGCTCTCACATGCCACCTGACCTTACAAAAGAACCAAATTATTATAAGGCTTAGCCACACAGATGATCACCCATGTCACCGAAAGTAGGCTCGCAGTTCAATGGTAAGTATCATAAAATAGAGGAATACGACCTAGATAAGGTTGACCATTCAAAATATCCCAATCTCAAAGCTTCTAGCACACCCTCCTACTCCCTTTTGTTGCATTTACCAGAGTTTGAATTGGCTCTTCAATTCACCCTTTTCTCAATCTGCGAGTGGTAACTTGAGTAATGGGCACACCCTGCCTCCTTGTAAAACCCATTTCAATTTTCTCCCTTGATATGTTAGGAAGTTGTTTGGTCAGTTACACCACCTACTCACTCTTTAGGTGAGGGTGCCACTTCCACATTCTTACCTTGTAACACACATCAATGAGCTATGACAACTTTTGATAAGACCCAATAACATTTTACAATACTTGTGAGGTAATTGACTCCCAAATTGTAAAAGAAATACTAAAATTTATTCAGTTGGTATGGGTCATGGATTTTCAAGTAGTACCAACAAGTAGGAAGGCTTCAGGAATTAAAGCAGATTCAAGTAAAATAGGTGAGCAAGAAAGTTTCCCCTTAGGCCAAGGATCCATAAGGTTGTCCAACATTTTGTTTTTTAAATTAATTAATTAGTTCTTAAATGAAAATTAACATATGGTTAATCACAGGTCCAATCAGTCATGCTCCATCCATGCTAGTGTTACAATCATCATCACAATAAGAAGGGGTAGAACAAGTATTGTGGTTAAATACATGGATCCAAATATATTCAATTAGTGTTTAATGATTCTTGCTAACATGAAACACTACCTAAGAAGGTGTGGGATAGGGGAGAGAAAGAAATTTGGATATTGAATCATTCCTTCCTCTTTCTTCCTTGAGCAGGAAACCTTGATGCGAGAACGAGTTTTTTCACCTTTCTTAAGTCTATATTAGTCATGTATGACTTGGTCGATTGAGTTAATTTCTATGTTAATGGGAGGAGTGTTGGTACAATAGTTTGATGAGGGATTCTTCGAATGATTAGAAGATTAGTATGTAGTTGTAGATGACTTTGCATATGTAGGAACCAACCTCCCTAGAGATGTAGAAATGGCTCTTCCTTTTGGCACACAGTTGCATTTAACTAATTTATCTTGTTTACCCATGTGATTATGTGGATGTTCATGCATGATTTCATCATGATTATTTAATTTTAAAATTTTCAATCTAACACACTGTCAACCAATAGACATGATTTAGTTTTGATAATACATGTTGGTTGTCTAGTCTGACAACCAAATAGTGGATGCTAAGGGTAATAGCCTCAATCAAGAGCCTAATGACAACACTCTACTCCATGATTTCATTTGTTCCAAATGTAGGATAAACACCTATGAAACTCACTAAATCTTCCATGGATGAAAAAATAATCGTAGTAGTGGAAGCAATATCTCGAGCTTTACAAATAGTGCCAAATGCAAAGCCTGCGAAGATGGGTTGGGAACTTGACATCTTCCAATAAAGCACCAAACATGTTAAGGAAATGATTGAAATAATGATACACAGAAAGAAAACAAAAATGTTCCACACTAAACTAGAGTACAATATATACAGGAAGCATGCATCAATCTAACTTACAAATAACACTTCTTTAGATATATCCCATTGTGAGGCTCCAAAACAGGGTTACCATCATAATTGACCAACTTGTGATTCCCAATTTGTTTCACATGTTTAAAAATTTAAGGACCATTCCAAAAAAAAATTAGTTTTAGCACACCTAAATCATCATGATCTTGATCATATAATAGGAGCAAGTCACCCTCCACGTAAACTCGAGGTCAAACTAATTTTTCGTATTATGCCTTTATGTGCTTATTATGAGTCTCATTGGCCACAATAGCCTAACAATATTGTTCTTTAACATGGGACAAATATTGGTGAGGTTCTTCCTCCAAAAATGTATTTTGAAAGAGTTTTGCAACTATTTTAAATAATTAAATTTCACATTTAAACTATAAGACAATATCCATTCCATATATTAGTTAGAAAGTAGTGAATATAGTAGCAGTTTTCACTGAGGTTTGATGGAATCATAACATGGAAAGAATAATTAAATTCCAATAACTTTTGTGATATCCAACCATCCTTTGGATAATTATTTTTAAGAGATGATCGAATGCCCTTACTTGTACATTATATTGGGAATTGTAGTTGTTGAGTGTTTATGAATAAAATCCAACATGGATACTAGTTATTTCATTATTTTTTTCGAATCTGGGATTTATGGCTTTCCACAATCATATTAAGTACACTAAGGCATGTAATGATATGACTAAACATAAAAAGTACCATAGTCATGCCATTTTTAGAGAAGGTAGGAATGACCTCAACCCACTTAGTGAAGTAATCCATAAGAAATATGACATATTCATGTCCTTTAGTTGATGTAGGATTACACAACATAAAATTAGTGCCCTATTTAGAAAAGGGTACAACAACAACCACAGGATGGCTTGGAGCACGATGAGCACACATATTTTTGGTTAAGATATGACATGGATGGAACTTGTGGACTATAGTAACACAGTCTTTAAATATTGGGAGCTAAATTTATCTAGCACAAAAGATATGTAGGTTGTGGAAAACCCAAATAGATGACTACCACATTATTTAGCATGGAAAATATTTAAGACACATTCATCCTCCTCATGAATAAGGCAATGACACAATATGAAATAAACTCCATAGTGATAAAGAGTATCATTGATAATGACACACTGTGTAGCACGATGGAATATATGTCATCATTCATCATGAGATATATAAGCATGAAAGAGTTATGTTTCAAGATATAAAAATATGTCTCAGTACCAAGGGCTAGAGGAGCTAGTAAGGAATATTGAGTCATTTGGATAATAATCGTCAACCATAGTTTCCTATAAAGCCTAGGGAGAATCATGCATTCACTCTACAAAGGATAATGAGTTCTTAGATTTCAAAGTGACAAATTTCAAATTGAACTGTTGTAGGATCATGATCAATTTTGATTATTTTCCGCCAATGATCCGAATTAAAAAGGATTTCTTTCATGTGGCTAGAATATGCAATCACAATTGTCTTTCACAAGAGCTTCTAATGTTGTAAATGATGGGTAGCATAGATAACTGGAGATGCCAAATTTTTAACATGAGATTGCTAAAGTTTTACTGCCATAATTTCCTTTCTAGGTTAATAAATTATGTTCTCTCTATTCACCTCATCCTCTTAGAAGGGAGCCATTCCAATTGTTGATAAAGCTACTATGAGGTAGAATTGAAATTATAAAGTATACTCAAGAGGGATAAATAGCTAGGTAGGATTAAAGACTTTCTCCAAAGCATTAGTAGATCTCTATTCTAGGTCATCCCATAAATAGGTACACTTTTTCTAAAAGTTGTATGAATATTTCCATTACCGTGGAATAATTAGCAATGAATTACATGTAAATGTTTCCTTTCGTTGCAAAATTTGAATTTGAGGAAGGGTGCGAGGAGAACAAAAATCAATGATTTTTTCAACCTTTAATGGATCAACGATGATCCCAAACTTAAATATGATGAAGCCAAACAACCTCCCATGCATCATGTGGAATACACACATATACGAGTTTAAGAAAATGTTATAGAAGTGACATAGAAGAAATATCACCAATGGATGGGAAGGATGACCCTCACATCGTTGTGAGAGAGAAACAAGGTCATCTAGATATGTCTCCACTGTGTGTTTTGTGTAATAAAAGTTGTACAACATGGCCCACCAGAATGTAGCCAACCAAATGGAAACCTCTTATATCAAAATTTTATTTTGGGATGATGGAATTTGACTTATGTTGATATTTTTATTTGATTATAGCGAAAGAAACAATCCATGAATGAGAATATTTTGACTATTGGCACATTAATAAATGTTTTAATCTATGAATTGGGTTGTATAACTATCCTTTAGACAAGCCCTGTTTAAATTCCTATAGTCAACACATACACAAACTATACCTTGTTCATTTGTTATCAGAATGTTGTTAGATACCCATTTCATCAAGAACACTAGATAGAGAATGGTAGGTCCCTATAATACTAGTGTATCCCCCTTATTGTTATTGTTAGTGTAACCCCTATTGTTATTTTTGTTCCCAAGTATCCCCCATATTGTTATTTTTGCACCCCATAGAAGTCCATTATTTTTATTGTTGAGCCCTTACATTATTATTGTTATGTAGGCTCTGCTTATATTGTGACCCCTTAGACTCCTATATATACCAATGAGGTATTATCATTTGTGTCATCCAAGAATTGTTCATTTATGTGGTGTAAAGGAGTTTTTCCACTAGAAGAGGCCGTGTTTCAAGTTGCTAATCTATATTTTCTTCTATTTTACGATCTCGTTGCATAACAATTGGTATCAGAGCTTTGGATTCTAGGGTTTTCCTACTTCAAACAAGCCATCTTGGAATTTTTGCTATAATATTCTTTATACGAGGCTTTAGAAGTTGAAATTTAAATGACATGGATTTAAATTGTTGTGAATTTTGTTTAAAAATTTCAAATCTTGGTTCACTATATTTTCTGAGATATGGTCTGAAAAAGTTAGGGTTTGTGCAGGCTCTAGAATTCAATATCAAACAAGTGGCCTAGGAAAAATAGTCATAATTTATCTTCCAACTTAAGATTTGAATTTCATAAAAGTGGTTGAAATTGCATGAAATGTATTTTTTCTTGTATCATACTCAGGGTCAAAGCTTAAAATAGTGACAAGTAGAATTTTGTATTCATGAGAAATTGGGTATAACACTCTCTTGAAGAATCCAATATTAGTATGACTTATGGAGTTGGAAATAAGACTTTTATTGATACCATAAGACAAAATTATATAAATTTTAGAGTTGAAATTACAAATATACAACATTTCAAATATCGAGCTTCTGAAAAAGAAAGAGAAATGCGTGTATTTTTTTGCATAACATTTCTTTGAAAAATCAATTTGAAGTGATTCAAAGGCCTTAGTGTAGAATAGATATTGTTGTTTTATTCCAAAATGCCTCAAGATAGGAATGAGTCACTTGGACCATCCTACAATTTAGCTATCAGTTCATATTTTTGTGTAATATCTTCATCACCTCATGGATTCGACCCCTGAGGATTAGGGGAAGTGGTTTCATGTCTATTTAGTCCCTTTCTTCACCATAGATAAGGGTTGGACTCTATTGGATATTGTATTAGTGTTTCAGACTTTGGCATGGAATATATTGGATGAGTTGCAACTATTTTGGTGGGATTCCTGCGGCATAGTATTTTGATATTATTTCTTCTTCAGACACGTGTGTGTGAAGGTTTTTCATCTTCTATGATCCATTTCACTTCTAAATATGTTTGATTTTCGAGGTGTGATAAGAGAAATTCATGTTGTATGCTCTGTTTTGGGAAAATCATCATAGATTGTTTCATTTCCTCAGTTTAAAAATAATTCATGATATTCATGTTCCTTTTAGCACCTCACTAGTCTAAACCATTTCATCACTATATTACAAAATGTTAAAGTAACTTGCCTACCTTACCCCATCAAATGTCTGTAATTCCGATTCTCTTTTGTCTTGGCCTAGTTCACTCTCTGACCTAATTCACTCATCCAATGACTACCCCAATCAAAATCAAATCAAACAACCCTCTGCACTTTATATCTAGCCTAGAACCCTAATCTATCCAGCCCTCTTGGTTGTGACCCTTTGTAGAGATCCCTCTCTAGCTTGGTAGGGCTAGCTACCAATTCAAAAGGTTGGTTTTTGGTTCCGTCAACTGGACTCTTCCTCAGTCTTCAATATCTGGAGGAGTGATAACAAAACCTACCCCAAAGAAAGGATAAATGAATTTGACCATATCTTGTAATGCATTGGTAGGAATTTCCACTCCTCAAAATCTCAAGATAGAAGGATATATCAAGAAGAAAAAGGTAATATTGTTGATTGATTTGGGTAGTACCCATAATTTTATTCATTTTAAGATAGTAAAGGTGTTAGGGTCCTATAATTATAGGAAATCTGATGATTCAGATATTATTTGTTGCCCTCATGAAGAAGATTTTGGATTACTGACTTGCCTCGCTTCCTCTCTGTTTTGCATCATCCTTTACTCAGCTTCCTGCTTTATCACCCACTTTCCTTGTTAAATCATCTGAATATTACCCTAGCATAAGCTGGATACCTACTTTCAAAACATTAAGAATAGGTTTGTGTGACAAAAAGGTTATATATTGTAGAGCTTCTGGTTTAAAGGCTTGGACTTTATTGAAATTTGCATAAAAGATAAGCTTGGAAGCTTAACTCCCACTCCATCTCCATGTGACCTGCATTCACAATACCTAAGCCTAGCACACCTAACACCAACCACATGTGAGTAGCCTTCAACTTATTTTGTCAAAACATAATGTAACTATGGGCTTATATAAACCATCATGAAAAATGTTCCCTTGTGAATGTGGGATAAATCACATAAAGTAAAAAATATATATATCTATATAGAATCCCCCGTTTTACCCCTTACTTCACAAAACCCTATTAATATAAATTTTTGGACTTTATATTAATTTCTCCCCGTAACCCTATACTACCTCTTCCCCTTGCAAAGTCAACCAATGGTCCACCCCGCACTAAGAGTTAAACCCCCTTCATTTTTATTTGCCACAAGATTCTTAACAATAATTGAACAGATAAAATTCCATATCACACTCTCAACACATCCAACACTTAACATCCCAAAATCACGCGAGATTAGTTGTTTTCCCCTCCCGCCTTTTTGCTATGTGGTAGCCCCACATTATATCGTGTCCTCCAAAATAATACCACCTACCACTTTAAAGTGGTGTAATAAACCATTAATTGTTTTGGTTTTGAATATTTTAAATGTTACGGGAATATAGGGTGGATTAATTTCAAGTGAAATACAGAGATATGAGAATTCGGTAACATTTCAAAGCTACGGGTGAAACCATAATTGAGGTAAAATTATATAGCTATAGAAAATATGAGACATAATTGAGGTAAAATTATATAGCTATAGAAAATATGAGACTAAGGTTATGGAATGAAATTTGAAGGTAAAATGGTTTTAGAGTGACACATGAAATAAAATTCACGAATGCCATGAATTTATCAAGGAAAATAAAAGGGAAATTTTCACATGAAATTAATGTACAAGAGAGCAAAGATAGCATTCATGTAAATGCATTTCAAGATAAAAGATTAAGGTGAAATCAATTTATAGCATGGTGAAGTCAATTTACAGGTGCAAAATCATGTTGCACGTGAAAGTAAAAGAGTAAAGTGAGAATACTCTTCCAACCATACAAATCAACAGATGGTTTTGCAAAACCATCTAGGTTTTCTACAAGGGTAAAAGGAATTTACATACAGATAAAATGAATTTACAGAGGAAGGAGTAATAGGAACAAAACTACACATGGTTTTTTGAATTCATGGAAAGAAAAAACAAAACCATGGATTGTGTAGAAATTTAATTATAAATTTCATTTAAAATATTTTGGAAATATTATTCAAATATATATATTATTATATATTTCCCAAAAACATTTTGTGACACTAATGGATGATAAAACAATAGGCAGTCACATGATCAACCATTAGTGAGGGAAGTCTTAGATTATCAAATTAGAGGATTGACCAGTAGTTGATTGAATTACTAAGAAAAAGAGAGATACATCTACATCTGTTATTTCATCTGCCAGCACAACCACAAATTTGGGTCCTCATCTTACCTACTCCCACTTCCACAACAACAACATTTGCACATCACATTCCACTAGAACTATTAATCTGCAGTAGTTAGAGATTTTTAGTTCATTTATAGTCTAGAAATGTCCTGTATGTTAGAGACAACATTTATTGTAAACAATTTTGTAAATTTTATATAAATACTTCTACTTTTGAAGTATTAGGGATCGATTGTTTGAGATTAGAAAATTAGAAAATATTAGTGAGTTGTTGGAGCATTGTAAGCTTTTTTTTTAAGCACTGGAGCATCAATACTAAGCAGACCATTCATAGGATTCTTGTGGTTGAAATACTATTGAAGTCTTTCTTATGTTAAAGTGTTTCACTGTCATCTCTTTACTATAATCATCCACATTCCAATTGCAAAACAATAATATGATAAATAGGATTTACTTTTGAGTGCCTTATTTTGGTTTCTTTTGCAATCTGTGTGTTTTCTACTAAAGGGCACACTAAAGAATTCTTGATTTATCTTTAGTTCTGCGCCACACTAAAGAATTCTTAATTTCTCTTTATATCTGCTGAAGTTTTTCATTTTTCTGCCATCATTAACTTATTATTCCGAAAGATCTAATAAATATTCCTAACCTACCCTAAGTTTACTCTGTGAAGAAATGATGCAACCATCCAGTTTACCTTTTGAATCCATTGCTTAATAGATGCTAATTAAATTGAATACAATCAGTTTTACAAAACCCAAAACCCAAGTACAATCATAACTAGTGTAAGATTTTCAATCAACAAAGATAAATTTTACAAAGAGAGCCCTCTCTAGGATTTGAAGGGCTAGATTCCCATCCCGAAGTTGGTTTGATATTGCATTCTTGTGATTTTTCCTACAGCCTTCAAATTACAGAGTGATAACATAGTGGCGACCATACTGGGGACATAATGTTTTATCTTCCTCATAAAATTGCATCTAAGTTCAAATCTGATTGTTGATGGTGAACAACAATTAGATAGTAGAAGGTTGTACCTTTCACCTGGCGACTCCATTGTTCAAGATCCAGAGCTTCAAAGTTCATAGAGACTCCATAACCAAAAAATCATATTCCAAAGAATTAATGGTGATACAGGATGATATGGTTTGTGGAAAACCTTTCATTTCATGAAATTTTAAATAAATTCAGGGTTGAGTTATCAAAATTTTAGCTTGATGAAGACTTTTTAAGAGTTGTGTTTCTTATTTTCAAATTAAGGAAATTTTCTCTTGAAGTCAAAATATGTGTTCTTGAGTTAGTAGATGAAAAATATGAAAATTGCATTAAAATTTTGCATTCTCAAATTAAGTCATATAATTTCCGAGATCCTAAAGAATTCTTGGAAAATCTTCCTTCTCGAAAGCAAGAGGAAATTGTACTACCTTTTGACTAGCAGATTGAGGATGATTATGCTTTCAAGTACAAGACTGAAGAAGTAGTTTCACAGTTTAATATTGAGGATACATTTGATCAATTAGTCATTGAAGGCCTAGAAGCAAATATCATACATTATGCTTTTGTTGATCCTATAGTAGATTACATGGAGGATCCTTTTGGCTCAAGTTTTCAAACATGTTTTCTTTATAAGGACCAAGTACATCAGAAATTGCCACTATATATCACAGCTTTGATTATGTGGACACATGATCAAATTACACTTTTGAGTTTACTGACAATAGTCAAGCAGTCCATTTGTTTCTATGGTTGCTTGACTGGCGTCAATGGAATTTTTGTATTATTTAAGTCAGCCCAATTTTCCATAATATAAGGTAGGTAGCAGGGTGCAAATAAGCTCAGGACTCTGAGCCTTTTTTTTTTAGTTTCAAATTTATTTCTCTTCTCAACTTTCAGTTCAGTGTGTAGTTCAATGTTCAGTATGAAGAGTGGTTTTGATTTTAGTTTGGGAGTTGACAAAATAGGTTGCATATTTGGGAACAACCCAATGGAGAAGGCACTGATCTATAAACTCAGAGATTTGCGGTTCTTGGCATCTCCAAGGAGACTGCCATACGCAAGCTGGAGCCGATGTTAGGGTCCTATAATTAAAGGAAATAAGATGATTCAGATATTATTTGTTGCCCTCACGATGAAGCTTTTGGCTTGCCAACTTGCCCCATTTAGATCATTCTTTACTCAACTTTCTACTTGATCACCCACTTTCCTTGTTAATTCATCTGAATATTACCCCAGCATAAGCCGAGTATTTTCTTTCAAAACATTAAGAATAGCTTTGTGTGACAAAAAGGTTGTATATTGCAGAGCTTTTGATTTCAAAGCGTTGGATTTTATTGAAATTTTCATAAAAGGTAAGCCCAAAATCTTAGCTCCCTTCTGATTTCAAAGCATTGGATTTTATTGAAATTTTCATAAAAGATAAGCCCAAAATCTTAGCTCCCGCTCCATGTGACTTGCATTCACAGTACCTAAGCCTAGCACAAGTGGGTAGCTTTGGGATTATTTTTTCAAAACATAATGTAACTATGGGCTTATATAAACCATCATGGAAACTGTAACCTTGTGAATGTGGGATAAATCCCATAAAGTAATATATATATATATATATATATATATATATATATATATATATATATATATATATATATATAATCCCCCTTTTTATCCCTTACTTCACAAAACCCTATTAATATAAAGTTTTGGAATTTATATTAATTTCTCCACGCAAACCTATACTACCTCTTCCCCCTACAAAGTCAACCAATGGCCCACCCCCCCACTAAGAATAAAACGCCCTTCTTTTTTTTGCCTCGAGATTCGTAAAAAATAAATGAATGGTTAAAATTCCATATCGCACTCTCAGCTCATCCAACACTTAACATCCCAAAAGCACGCGGGATTAGCTGTTTTCCCCGCCTGCCTTTTTGCTACATGGCAGCCCCACATTATATCGCGTCCTCTAAAATAATACCACCTACCACTTTAAAGCGGTGCAATAAACCATTAATTGTTTTGGTTTTCAATCTTATAAATGTTACAGGAATATAGGGTGGATTAATTTCAAGTGAAATACAGAGATATGAGAATGCGGTAATATTTCAGAGCTATGGGTGAAACCATACTTGAGGTAAAATTATATAGCTACAGACAATATGAGACTAAGGTTGTGGAATGAGATTAAAAGGTAAAATGGTTTTATAGCTACACATGAAATAAAATTCGCAGATGCCATGAATAGAGAAAATAAAAGGGAAAATTTCACACGAAATTAATGTACAGGAGAGCAAAGATAGAATTCATGTAAATGCATTTCACGATAGAAGATTAAGGTGAAATTGATTTATAGCATGTCGGTGAAATCAATTTACAGGCATGGTGAAGTCAATTTAATGGTGTAAAATCATGTTGCAAGTGAAAGTAAAAGAGTAAAGTGAGAATACTTTTCCAGCCATACAAATCAACACATGGTTTTGCAAAACCATCTAGGTTTTCTACAAGGCTAAAAGGAAATTACATACAGATAAAATGAATTTACAAAGGAATGAGTAATAAGAACAAAACTACACATGGTTTTGTGAATTCATGGAAACAACACATGGTCTTGTAGAAATTTAATTATAAATTTCATTTAAAATACTTTCGAAATATTATTCAAATATATTTATTATTATATGTTTCCCAAAATATTTTTTAACACTAATGGATGATAAAACAGCAGGGCCGTCACAGGATCAACAATTAGTGAGGGAAGTCTCATATTATCAAGTCATATGATCAACAAGAAGTTGAGTGAATTACTAAGCAAAAGAGAGATACATCTGCATTTGATAGTTCATCTGCCAACACAGCCACAAATTTGTGTCCGCATCTTACCTACTCCCACTTCCACAGCAACATCTCATATTATCAAGTCAGATGATCAACAAGAAGTTGAGTGAATTACTAAGCAAAAGAGAGATACATTGCACCTAATAGTTCATCTGCCAGCACAGCCACAAATTTGGGTCCGCATCTTACCTACTCCCACTTCCACGGCAACAACATTTTCATAGCACATTCCACCAGAACTATTAATCTGTAGAGGTTAGAGATTTTAGTTCATCTATAGTCTAAAATTGTCATGTCTGTTAGAGACAACATTTATTGTAAATAGTTTGTAAATTTTGTATAAATGCTTCTACTTTTCAAGTATTAAGAGTCGATTGTTTGAGATCAGAAAATATTAGTGATTTGTTAGAGCATTGTAAGTTTTTTTTTTAAAGACTAGAGCATCAATACTAAGCAGACCATTCATAGGGTTCTTGTGGTTTAAATATTGGTGATGTTTTTCTTATTTTAAATTGTTTCACTATCATCTCTTCACTGTAATCATCTAAATTCCAATTACAAAACAAAAATGTGATGAGTAGGATTTACTTTTGAGTACCTTATTCTACTGCTTTTGCAATATGTATGTTTTCTATTGAAGGCCACACTAAAGAATTCTTGGTTGCTCTTTAGTTCTTCCTAATTAACTAAATTCCACACTAAAGAATTCTTAATTTCTCTTTAGTTCTGCTGAAGGTTTTAATTGTTCTTCCATCATCCACTTATTATTCTGAAAGATCCTATAAATATTCCTAACTTGCCCTGAGTTTATACTATGAAAAATTGATGCAACCATCAATTTTACCTTTTGACTCCATTTCCCAATAAGTGCTAATTAAATTGAATACAATCAGCGTTCCAAAACCCAAAACCTAGTACAATCATAACTAGTCTAATATTTTCAAGCAACAAAGATAAATTTTATAGAGAGAGCCCTCTCTGGGATTGGAAGGGCTAGATTCCCATCCCGAAGTTGGTTTGATGTTACATTCTTGTGATTTGTCCTACAACCTTCAAATTGCAGGGTGATATCACAAGGAATTGAATTTATTCGTTTATCTAGCACCAAAGTGTCAAGTGAGCGTTCCAAATTGACGAAATATAAATTCCTCTAGAAAGTGCCATAATATCAAGCTAACAATGGTGGAATATGTATTGAATAGTACAATGCATTCGATTCCAATGGGTGTTGTTGATGTTGTACTAGGTGTCCAATGGTTACAATCGTTAGGGATGATAGCTTTTAATTCTCAAGAGATTTCTTGAATTTTTTTTGGGAAGGAAAGGAAGTTGAATTAAGGGGCATCATAGGGAAACCAAGAAAAATGGCCATCTCTAATGGCATGAAAATTATTTTGAATAAAGAACAATTATGGGGTATTTCTCTAGATTTTCAAAAGGTCTTGGACAATCATTCTAAGGTATTTGAGACTCCCAAAGGCCTCCCACCTATTCTTGATCATGATCATGCTATTCATTTGACTCTAGGAAGTGTTCCTCTAAACATCAGGCCTTACAAATATCCATATGCCCAAAAGAGATAAATTGAACGTATGGATGCGGAAATGCTAGAGGTTTATATACTTCAACCTAGTCAAAGTTATTCCTCTGCTCCAGTAGTATTGGTGTACAAAAAGGATGGGTCACAGTGTATCTATCTAGATTATAGGGAGATAAACAAGCTTACTATTAAAAATAAATTTCCCATTCATGTCATTGATGAATTGTTGGATGAATTACATGGATAAATTTACTTCACCAAGATGGATCTTCATTCAGGATATCATCAAATTAGAATGAAGAATGAAGACATTCTAAAAAAAACATTCATAACTCATGAGGGTCATTATGAATTTTTGGTCCTCCCTTTTGGCCTTACTAATGCACCTGCCACATTTCAAGGTTTGATGAATTCCATTTTCAAACCCTTAGAAATTTTTTGTTAGTATTTTTTGATGATATAATAATCTATAGCAAGTCTTGGAAGGATCATGTTCAACATGTTAATAGAGTGCTCAAACTATTGGACGAGAAACAATTATATGCAAAAACCTTCAAATGTTTCTTTGGAGTACAAGAGGTGGAATATTTGGATCATATTGTATCTCATGAGGGTGTTAAGGTAGACCCTAAAAAAATTAAATGCATTAAGCAATGGAAAATCCCCACAACCAGAAGGTATCTTTGTGAATTTCTCATGTTGACAAGGTATTATCACAAGTT
This sequence comes from Pinus tabuliformis, assembly GCA_031772625.1. NCBI lineage: Eukaryota > Viridiplantae > Streptophyta > Pinopsida > Pinales > Pinaceae > Pinus > Pinus tabuliformis. Next base: position 1,451,417,878 of record CM062816.1, read on the forward strand.
TGTTAATAATTATGGAATAATATCAACACCTATAACAACATTACTGAAGAAAGATGCATTTTATTGGACTCTAGAAGCAACTAAGGCCTTTAAACATCTTAACTAGGTAATGTTCCAAGCAACAATTTTAGCTACACCAAAAAACTTCACAAAAACAATTATTGTGGAATGTGATTCCTTAGGAAATGGAATCAGTGTTGTTTTAATGCGAGAAGGAAGACCCATTTCTTTTGAAGGTCATCCAATAAAAGAAAAGTATTTACACAAACCTATTTATGAGAAGGAAATGTTTGCAATATTGCATGCACTAAATAAATGGAGATATTACCTAATGGGTAGACACTTCAAGGTAAAAACAAATCATGAGAGTCTTAAATATCTATTGGAATGAAGATTATCTTTAGAAAAGCGGAAAAAATGGGTCACAATGATGTTGGGTTATGACTTTGAAATCATCTAAAAAAAGGGAAGCAAAATTTTGTTACAAATGCACTCTCAAGAAACAATGAGGATGTGGAAGCATTTCTTTGTTCCATTTCTATTATCCAACTTGATTGGATAACTGAAGCAAGGGTTGAATGGAAGAATGATGAAGAGGTGTACACACTCATCCAAAAGTTGCAACAATATCCCAATACATATGATAAAAATATATAAGCGATATTTATACAAGAACAAAAACAAGAACCCAACATCTATAAAATTGATTAATTTCAGAGTATCTCATTAAGTGGAAGAACTTATTTGCTAAAGATTCCAAATGGGAGGATACAAATTTTATACATGAGCACCCAGAACTCTTCAAGTGTTGAGGACAACCATTTTTTAAAGTAGAGGGGAATGTTAGGTCCCTATAATACTAGTTTATCCCCCTTATTGTTATTGTTAGTGTAGCCCCTATTATTATTCTTGTTCCCATGGCTCCCCCATATTATTATTGTTGTGCCCCATAGAAGCCCACTATTGTTATTGTTTTTCCCTTACATTATTATTTTTATGTAGGCTTTGACTATATTGTGACCCCTTAGACTCCTATATATACCAAGGAGGTCTTATAATTTTTATCATCCAAGAATTTTTCATTTATGTTATGTGAGGTTCCCCACTCGAAAAGGCTATTTTTCAAGTCGTTGATCTATGTTTTCTTCTATTTTGTGAGTTGGCTGCATAACAGATAAACACAACCTTAAAAAGTGTTTTTTCCTTTGCTTTGATAGTAGTTTCCTTATTAGGGTTCACTAGCCTAATCATATACCTAATTGTTTTGGATCCATCATATGTCTTAGTTTCATGTTCAACAATCCATGGGTTAATTTTTTAAATTTCTTCATAAGACAAAGTGAAAACATCATGGAATTATTTGAATAAGCTGGTACAGATTTCAATTTCTCGGGATTACAATATGCACATATCAAGATGTATTCCATGATACCTTATTCCATGATACCTTGTTTCATAGCAATATTGATGTATATATGTTTTGTAATATTTTCCAAATTCAGATCTAAGAAGAAATCATGTAGCATGATGGGGAATTGGGACCACTCAATAGGAGAAAAAGGATGTCAGAAGTTAGTTGTGATAATTCAATTTTTCCAACAAGGAAGAAATGATGAGAAATGATAAAGTTCCTCCTAGGGATTATCATGAATTGACTTGACTTCCATAATAAACTCATAATTATGAAGTTTGATATTAAAAAATTCATAGGAATGTTTAGAATCAACAACCCATATGGAAATAGAGTAGTCATTGAATTCATTATCCTATAACTCAAATCATAGTTAGCATAATTCTATAAAATTCCTAATAGGAAATATCTACAAGAGTAAGTGGAATGTTCTCACTTATGCGTCTATATACAAAGGAGATGGCACCAACCAAGGGTAAATGGACTTATAGGATCCACTAGTGATGGAAGAGATCTTAATCATAGGAGCACCATAAGTATCAAGCTATGGCATTTCGAATATTTCGATGAGAGATGAGTTTTTCAAAAGCCCACACTAATATTCAAAGGGTATTGAGGAATATCATAAAAAATTTGGTATAGAAGAACCAAGAATGGTTTTCTTAGTAATTATATGAAAAATCAATTTAATCAATAATAATGATCATGTATTCGTGGGGAAAGAAAAGAACAAAATGTCAAGACTCGAAAACCATCATGGTATAAAACCAATTACATCCAAAGAGAAAATTGTAGTTAGGAAATATTGACTACTCAACATTGTAATAGACCTTTTGGCTGCCCCCTCATGTAAATAATATTATGTATAATTATTATTGTGAATGATTATGAAAAATATTAAAATTGTTGGTTTGGGGAAGGACACAAATTCATAAATATGAGGAGGAGAAGTTACTCAGGAAATTCCCAAACTTGGAACTTTGCATTTATTTTGCACCAATCTTCTTGTTGAATTAATGGAAAGATGGTACAAGTATTTCAAAATTGTATATGGGATCTTGGGAAAGGATGAGGTCAACTTTCTATCATGGGACATGTTTGGATGTTCAATACACAATAAGAAAGGGCACAGGTGATGGGAATGTGAAGGAATATACACATGAAGAAAGGAATGAACACAAGAGATATGAGGGTAATTTTTCAAATGAGGGGATACACTCAGAAAAAAGTAGTAGATAGTAAGAAGAGAAACGATAACATGCCCATCGCCGAGATTCACTCAACTGCATAACAACTAACTAGTGAAGTCTACTATACAAGGAACGAAAAGACTTAGAATAACTTAAGAAGAAATGCAGGATTTGTTTCAAGGGAAAGCGAGTGTGCAAGACCAATGGAAAAAGAAACAATTGCTTGCTTAGAAGGAGGAGCCATATTGGTTTTAAAAAAATCTTGTTGGGTTTGCAATGGAACCACTATTTGATATTTTGATTCCTATGTGGTTTTATTGATTGGTTGTTGCACATTTCTTAAGATCTTAATATATATCAAGGGTGGTCAAATGAAACAAATATTGTAGTTATCTTGTCTACGGTTGTCTGAAGAGTTGAAATCCCTTCCTCAATTTCCAATCATTCGAAAATTAAAAAGATATGTATTTATTCTTGAAAATCTTACTAAGAATGTCTAGTTTTATATATATTAATGGTTGACGAGCTAACTTGTTCCTCGATGGTGAATATGAGCTTCCTAAGCTATGTTGTTATAGCCATATCAATCTATTGCATGTTTCTTAATATGTCTATGAAGGAGGGTTTGAGAACCATAAAAAAAACTAACCTGTTACTTCATATGTCTTAGCACATTATATATTCATAAGTTGGGTGGCTCACTATTAGAACCATGTTTGTGGGTCATCTATTTGGTAGATCATATTGTGTGCTATGTAAATGGATTATTGTGTGCTATGTTTGTTCATAGTGAGTGTTTTCTTTACATGTCTTCATGACCATGATAAATTTATGGACATATGTGCAATTGTTATCCTAATGGTTTACAATGATATTACATGAATATTAATAGTTTTTTAATATGCCTTAGTAACTAGTTATGATATGAGGTTTTGTAATGTACCATATTGCAAATAGCATGGTTCATTACCTTGTTAAAAGTTCCAGAATCTCTTTGAGAGGAGGAGGTAGTCGACTAGTGCATGGATGCTTGAGGTTACTCAAGAGCGGAGCTACTTCTATGGCTATGTATGATTGATTGATGCATTTAACTAGATTGTTATGGTGTGTAAATCCATATGTTTTGGATTATGTGATAATCAAGGATTTTGTTGTCCAAAGATCAATGAAGCTTGTCGTTAAAAGTTTGTATATGGAATGCTAGCAATTAGCGTGGATTTTTGTTGTATATGACTAATTATTTACATTATTTTATTATGGTACAATAGTGAAATAATGCAAGGTACATCAAGGAATCTAATGGAAATGTTAAAATAATTTGATAGTAAGACCTGGTGTTTTTATAAGTGAAATTAGAAATTATTCTTATTCTTGTATTGGCTTGCTTGAATGCATGTTAGTAGGTGGATTTATACTTCCGTGGAAGTGTTTTATATATGTTTATCAATGGGTTCAATAGTTTTTGGTATGTGGACGTCCTTTTGTGATTGTTGAGGTTTTGGGAAAAGCTAGTCTTCTAGGAGAACCATGGCCCAATCCTTGGAATGCTTGAAAATTTCCAAGTTAAAAAAAGGTAGAAATATGCCTTTTGTTTGGGTCTTAGAAGGTAGTCGCATAAGTTTTTCAAGTAGACTAGATATAGTGGAGAATCCAAATACATCCAAATATTCAGATATCAGGAACGCATCACAAAGGGGGAAGATTTAGAAAATTTATTGATATATGTTCCATCATGAGTTAAGGTCAATGCCCATCCGAGGTTGGCCAAGCTCATATTTGGGTTACATACGAAATTTCCTAGATGGGAAGGTTTATTTGATATAAATATACATACACACACACACACACATATAAGGGGTGGCATAAATCGAACAGGTGCTATATGCAATGAGCACACTCAGAATTCACAAAATAACGAATGAAATCATGAGATTAATTCATCATGGCCTAATCACAACTGAGCTACTTAGTCTTAGAGTTTAGTGGTCGAATTAAGAATTAAAATGGGTATTAGTGATTAATCATGCCTTGTTCCTACCGTAAGACAATAACTCTTTGGAGGGTGGTGCTAGTAACAAAAAACACAAACATAGTTCTTTCCCATCTCGACAAGGAAATAATTAGGGGACTTTTGAGTTCTAAAATGAGCCTCCTAGGGAAAATAATAAAATAATAGTTAAAGTAATAAAATAAAAATTATGATTTTTTGTAGAAAAGGAAAGGAAACTACTTCATTTAGTTGTATTTTTAGCTTATCTCCTCATAGATTTACTCAAATTTCAAGTGTAGACACTTGCTCGATGTAAAATTCAATTTCACATCTAACGATAACCCACTCTATATACATTCAAGTAGACCCAATTGAAAATAAATGAAAAACATGAAGAAATCTTGTTCAACACATTTTTTTCATGTATTTTCAATTTTTTTTTTGATGTGGGTCTACTCGGAAGTATGCATAGTGGGTGCTTGTCAGATGTGGAGTTAAGTTTTGCATCCAACGAGTGTTAATGCATGAAATTTGTGTAAACCTATAAGGGATAAGCGAAAATACAATAAAAATATTAGTTTTCTTATTTTCCCCTTAAAATATTTCCCCCTAGGGATAATATCATCATCTTCAATCCTATTGGTTCTTTCAAAGTTAATTTTATTAGTACTTTTTTATGCCCATTTTTTACCCCGAAATTCCCCTATTGTATCGTCTTGCTACACACAGTTTAAGAAAGGGCCTCCCTCTCTCCTCAACATTCTAGCACGATGGTGCACTAACATGGAGGCATGATAGGGTTTAAGTGTTATAACCCCATAATTTCATATAATAAGATCTTTTCGACTTGTGAAAAGGATTGGGATTCGATGGGACCCCAAGATTAAGTTGAGGTGGTAGGCCCCATGTAGGCCAAGTATGGACAGATGAATTTACACATGTAATTTTGGATGGTTTTGATTGATGACATGGAAATCTTGTTGATGTGACATGTTAACAGTGTGATAAAAGGCAAGTGGGAATGGCCTTTTTAGCTGGCCATGGGAGCTGGATGCACATGAAACATGAAACCCCGAATGGATGCCACATGGCTGAGTGAAGTCATCAGGGCATTACTATGATGTCAACAAGGTGGAAGAGTGAATTTTGGGGAAGTTAATAAGAGACACGATGGAAGTTGGCCCGTTAACTAATCTGACCTACACCTTCCATCTAGGACCATGATCTATCATGCCATTTCCTATTTGGGTGAGATGGTGTTAGTGCAGTGATATGGAAAATGGCACATGAGGCATGAAAACACTATGTGTGTCACTTGTAGGGCCTCATGGGGGTCTTGATAATGTGGCAAGGGTGTTTAAATGGTTGAAATTTAAGTGGCCATAACCTCTGATCTGGACATGAAATCAAGAAAAAATTATATCATTGGAAAACTCTCAACAAGCCCAATCCAACAATGGTATCGAAATTTCATTCTAAAACTTTTGAAATTGGGGATTTTAGTAGCCCTATATTCATAATTAGATCGTGGAGGTTGGGTTAATTTAAGGTGACATCTCCCATTCAGCTTGGGAAGTCTAGGGTGTTGTTACGCAACATTTTGTCACTATTTCTGTACTCCCTATCCATGATACTGGAGGACCTGTATAGTGAACTTGACATGCTTTCCCATCATGAAGAAACTCCTGGTATGTCCCTCTTCATGAGTAGAATAATTCCCCTTTACATCATTTCCCAAAAATCTTCCTTTTATACAAGTTTACAAGACCGGCACTACTGAAAATTTTCCTCCTCATGCCAATTTTCAGAGATTAAAAATAGCCCTAGTGCCATATGGAACAACTCATCCCTTTTTCAGTCATGCCAATACTCTTTTGGCAATTTTTTGAAATATGGAGTCGAAGCTTCTAGCTCTAGAAGCTCCGTAACAAAAGTCTGGTAGATGGTTGGCCTAGATGGAGTTGAGGAAATAAGTTTGCGCTCCTTTCCCCTATTAGGATGGAACAAACTCAAGAGATAATACCTTCTCCCATGATGAGAGGAACCATATCCCATCCATCCAAGCTATATAAACCTCTCTTTTCCCAAACTAAACTAGTTTTTGGAGTGAGTTTGAATGATCAGCAAGACATCTATAGCTTATAGCTTTCGAACGTATGTTTGAGGGAGAATGGTGTGTTTTGGTTTTGTTTGAGACTAAAGGGGAGAGGGCTTAGAACTTCCATTGTTGGGGCTCTCCATGAGATGTTAGCAGAAGTGTGGGAACCTAAATACGTTAGAGGAGACCAGCAATGTCAAGTCATTGGTTGTAATCTCTTTCTGATTTATATGAATACAACTATTGATTGATTTCCTACATGAAGTGTTATTTTAAATCTTTATGGATTAATGTTCCTTGACCTGTTAAGTAGGCTAAATATAATATTGTATTCTATCGCGTTTCTTGTTGTTGTTTGTTTACTTTTTTTAGGTATTCGAAGGAAGGAAACGAAAGATAGTTGGAGAAGGGAAGTAGGATCATCACCAAGAGCAATAACATTCTAAGAGGTCGGCCCTCTTATTTGATTCAAGCTTAAGGATATTTTCCATAGATTCTTTTTTTGTGGATAGACCTGCTCTCTTGGGCTAGAGGAATTGTTTGTGTCTACACTAAGAATTTACCTGCACCACAAATTAGCGATTTCGCTAGGGAGCCAATCCTTCTATTTGATTGATTGTCATTTTATGGTTTTGTGTGAAATTTTCTAGGATCACCATTTCCCTTTAGTGTTCTCTTCTTTGCTTGGTTTACTGCTCTAAGCCTGAAATCTACAGTGGCAAGTCTAGTTTTAGCCTTTGAAATTTTATTTATTTTTCCTTGAATCCTCGGTCAACGCATTTATTTTTCTAATAGTCACGCCGATCAGCACGAGTTTATCAAAAATAGTCACTCTGACCCCCTTCTGGTGCTTGTTGTCAGTGAGGAAGTCACGATGATTCCTGTAGGTGAAGATTAGGGTTTACCCTAGATCATAGCTAGTGTGTCTTGCCCTTCTTATTTATATCTATCATCTTGTTTTGATTGTGTTCTCCCTGACTAGAAATCTCTTTTAGCTTGGTTTGTATGCTTGTTTGATTTTAATTTTCTTCACTTGGTTTATTGAGTCCTTAGATGGTTCATAAGCCTAGGGCATCTAGGTCGTCATCCATTCACTTGTTTGTGTGCTCAGCAAGTCAAGTAGATAGTCAAATTTTCTCTTGAATTCCATTTGATTAGTCCTTTTGTTGCTTTGATTTCCATTTAACAAGTTTGAAAAGTTTCGTTTATTGTTTGAGCATCTATTTTTGAGCATAGATCACATTTCTCATCTTGTTATTGGTTGGGTTTTAGCTTCACCGATTTGAAAGGAATTCTCTTTTGTGCTTTGCATTTTCTTGTGATTGATTGTATTGGAAATTTTTCATTGAAGTGTGAAGTGTTTTTGAAAGATCCATTCTGTCATTTCATTGAAAAATACATAATTCTAGTTCACTGAATCAATATGTTACATTAATTACCATCATTGAAGACTAGGGTTGCATCGTCATTTGCAGTGGAAAAGAAATAAATTATCTTTACTAGTGAAATGACTACTTGAAACGAGTTTGATAGGAAAGGTAGGAATTGGAAAGAGTTTTTTCATAATTTTGTTTTCAAAAGAGAAATAGTGAAAAGGTCATTTTTCTTTCGACTGCTTATTTTGTTGCATTTGAATGAGTTTTCTACTCTCATTAGTGTATAGAATTCATCGAATTGAAAGGGTCTTGTCTCATTTAGCTGCATATTGGTGCTTTTTTTAGTCATATCGATAAGCCTTGAAAATGGAGACACAATTTCAAGATAAACTCTAAAACGTATTCAATTAAGCTAAGGCACATTTGAAACATAACGATCACATTTAGAAGGTCTAGGCTAGAGACGTGTTCTGAAGTCTTTAAACCTAGCAACTATCGTTCACTTCAGCACTAGATAGCACTAGTACAGACTTGTGATCCCCATACTGTCGCGTATATAAAGGGAGACCCAACTAGGTTGCAATCCTTTATCCATAGGAAGTCAAATTTGTTGCCTTGTAAACGTGATACACCAAACACAACATTCGGGAAGATTTCCTACCTGTACTCCTTGGTTCATCGGGAGGTATTCTGCTGTTCATGATTACCTGGTAATCCTTTTGCCTAGATCATCTAGAGCAATCATTTTGGTCTTTTTGACTCTTTAAATTTAAAAGATCATTGAGCACTTGTCCTTTTGAGGTTGTTAACTCTGAAAGCAAGTAGAGTCATCTTTCGTCCTTTTCTCGACTCTTAAAATATGAAAACGAAAAGTTTTTCTTTAGTGTCTTAAAATTAACTACCCATGAAATATTCTTGGTTAAATTTATCTTCCTTAGTGATTCTTTAGGGTTGATTCTAATGGAAAAATTTACAAAGTCTGTCATTCATGGATTCCCCTTGGATGGGAATCCTATTCCTTTCCCTTCTTTTGGAAATGCTGACGCTCCTTATATGGCAACACTGTCCCTCCCTGGGTAAACCATTGGTTTACCTATCTAGTTATTTTCAACCTTGGTGGTACTGAGTGTCCCAACTCCTACCCAGCCATCTCCTTCATTTGAACCATATCACGTTGATTCTAAGTTTGACCTCTCACCTTCTTCCCCTATTTCTTCACCCTCCTCTTCTACTTCGTCTGGTGAAAGTTTGAAATCTAATTACCAAGAGGCTAACAAGAAGAAGAAGATGATGATGAAGAAGAAGTCAGATAAGTGAGAGGCCAACCGTGCGGCCGTTACTCCAAATGCACCTCCAATAGACAAACCTTATGATCCTCCACGAATGGTCAGGTTCCCTTGCGAGATTTGTAAGGGTGAAAATCTCCTTTGAGACTATCCTGGTATTCACAGAGTCTTAGAGGTATCGTCTCAAAATCTGGATTGCCCATCCCCATCAACCTCTGGAGTTCATGTCGATGCTACACCCTCAGCTGGCGATGGTAAGAGGGAGAGAAATTTTAAATTTTTCTGTAGGTTATGTGAAGGAGAGCATCTTCTTCACCTTTGTCCTCTTATGGATAAATATTCCAAAGTTTTTGAAAACCTTACAACTCAACCCCAACTTCTTGTTGGTTATTAGATGCTTTCTTCTAATCCTTTCCTAATTGGTAAAGAGATTAACTTGGATCCATCTCTTTCCTGTCCTACTCTTCTTGTGCATGACTCCCTTATGTCTGTTCCCCACCAGCCTCTGGTCTAAAAGAGTGGTGACTTAGTTCTACCTTCATTTGTTCACTCTGTTCCAGAAGAGAGTAGTGATAATCATACTACTCCTGCTCTTCTCATCTCCTCAGGTTCTCATGAATCGAAGAGTGACCCTCCCATCCTAGCTATTCAGGAGAGTCCTTCTCCTATTCTTGTAGAGCATGGGAGAAGTCATATGATACCCCGACAAAGTAGTTTTGTCATTTCTTTTGATTGAAGTAAATTGATTGCTTTCCACCTTCCATCTTATGTGCCTTTCCAGATCACAATACAAGCCTATAATATGGTAGTACATGGCACTATACTAGATGAAGGTAAATCTGTTAGCATCATGTCTTCTACTGCTTGGCAAGCTTTGGGTTCCCCACAGCTTGTGCCTGTCACCTAGAATATGTTGTCTTTCAATGGAGGAACCAATCAACCTTTAGGGATCCTTCTGAAGTTCCCTATCACTTTGGGAGGAAAAATCATCTATATAGACATGATGGTAGTCCAAGGTCCCTTATATTTCAATCTTATCCTTGGATGTGACTATGTTTATGTCATGGGAGATCTTGTTTATTCACTTTTCCTTGTGGTTTTTTTTATGCACGAAGGGAGAATTGTGAGTATTGATCAACTGTTGTTCATTTGTCACTAGGTTCCTCTTTTGCAACCATCATCCCCTATTAGCTCTTGTTTGCAAGTAGTACCTTCCCTGCCACAGGTCAATTATGTGGTTACCCATTCCTTCTCTACATCTGATGATGATCACACAGATGGTATTGTACATTATGTACTATGGGTATTGGAACTCGATCTGTCTTTGGTACCAAATGACATGTATTCCTCCCAGAGCATGGTTATTCTGTCTAGTGAAGACCTCTTCAGAGCCATGTTCTCTTATGGGCCATGAACAGACTTCGTGAGGATAGTTCCTAGTCTTGTGTCGACCTCATTAAAAAATGAAACAAGGAGTCATGAGGATGGTTCCTTGTCTTGTGACGACCTCGTTAAAAGATGAAACAAGGGTCTCAAGGATAGTTCTTTTACTGTGTCAACCTCATTAAAAGATGCATCACCTCCCTTTTCAAAATCATGTCTTTGATTAAGATCGCGTAAAATCCCAGTCGAGTCTTTCCTAGATCTCGAAAGTGAACCTTCATTCCATTCACCTAGTTGAATTAAATGAAGCTCGGGGTAGCATGTGCCTCGAATTGAGTCATCATGCCAGGGGCATGCAAACTTATATCAAGCATATTTTTTGTTTCAAGCTTGTGTAAACATGAAACTAAATCCAAGCAGAGTTCTCCTTGGTTCAAGCTTTTGTAAAAATGAACCGATGCCTGATTTACATCTCGTGATTTCTATTTTAATCAGTTGATTTCTGCTAGATGAGACTTGGTTGTTTTATTCCATCGTCACCATCTCTTTGGCTGATCATATTCTTTCACTTGTTTGTTTCTTTCTTTCCTAAGGAACTGCACAATGAGTGGTTTTATTAGCCAGCCTCTTAACCATTACATGTTTTGAGCAGTTCCTCCATTGTTGGAACCAGTTGCTACCCTTTATACCACTCATTCCTCTAGGACGGGTCACCTTTAAGCTATCTTCTGACTCATAAAAGATGAAAAGATTGTTGAGTATTTTCCCTTTTTTGACTCATTAAAAAGAATAAAAATGGGGGTTCCTCTTTCAAGCTCTTTTCTGACTCTTAAAACACGAAAAGATTGTCGATCTCTAGTCATTTTGAACTCGTTAAAGGTTGTGAAACATCATTCACCCAGTATACATTTACCCCTTTTTTCTGAATGGGATGAACTATTTACAAAAAAGGCACTCCTTGACTGAAATGGTCAAGCAGTTCTCTCAATTATCATTTTCTACCTATTCGGGCTTGAGAGATACAAATGTATGAAAAGGGACGATGTGGAGTTTTCTTTTCCATGTCTTTTTCTAACTCTCTAAACATGAAAAATATGTCGAGTTATCCCTTTGTCAGACTTGTTTAAACATTAAACGACATTGGATATGTCACCATGACGAATGTGAGCTTCTCCTTCCTAGGGCTCATTAGACTTACTAGGTCAGATTCATATGAAGGATGAACTTACAGTGCAAGCACATGTTATTCCCTTCAAGCTTGTGATAAAAAATAATTGTGGTACCTACCAGAAATGGTGGGGGAAAATTGGAAATTCTATCAGTCGTGTTGGTAGCTTGCTCTTACACAGGACACTTTCTACTTTGTGTCAGGTTGGGATATCCTCCTTTTCTTCATTTGACCTTCCTAGGTTGGGTCGTTCATTTTTTCCTTCCATTTGATCTCTGCCACGTCATCATGACCACCGATCCTATGGATCCGAAAGCTGCCAAACTACAAAGTCATGTCGTCGATATGTTCAAGAGTTAGTCCTTCTGTAGTTACACTTACTCCTGATTCTCTGTATCACTGAAATAATTTTCATCCCTTTGTCTCATGTTGATTATGTGGGATACATCATGTTCCTCCTTCAACACGGTTGCTTCCTTTCGACTTCATCTCATTATCCAGGAAGCTGGCCGAGAGACACCCTTCCAGTACCTTAGATCTTGCATGCCATAATGGCAAGTTCTTCGCACTTGACGACAAGCTCACATCATTGGCTTTCGATCAGGTGATTTCATAGGCGTTCGACGTCAATTCCTTTATTCACATTCTGTGAACTATGTTGCTAGTACGTTGAGAACCATTTTCATTACTAGTGGTTTCTCTCACACTTGTTAATGGTTCACATCATTGATCGGTAATCAAGCAACTTTCTAGCATGTTTGACTTCAACATATTCATTCACATGTTAAGATTTGCACTTTGATCAGGTCATTTGGAGCATAAGACCCTAGGTTCAGATTACACCTATCCAGGTTGTGAGTGATGTGAGATGTTCATGTTGATATACATGTCTCTTTCAGATGGATGGTTGTGACGATACCTTGGTTTTATTATGATCCTTTCTATTGGATGGTTCCACCCATGCTTTGGATCCATTTATATGATCATTCTCTAGATCACTGCATCCATACCATAATTCATGTATCATTCGATAGAGTTTTCAGTGATGTATATGTATCTATGCTTACTTGTAGGTTTTCCGACAACGGACTTCGGTTCCCCGCTTCCACTTGTAAAGCATTTCACCCCTCACTCTAGTTTAGCCTTCATGCTTTAGGGGGCATTTGTTACACAGAATGTTGTCACTATCCCTCTACTCCCCGTCCATGATCCTGGAGGACCTCTATAGTGAACCTGACATGCTTTCCCATCATGAAGATACTCCCAGTATGTCCCTCTTCATGAGAAGAATAATTACCCTTTACATCATTTCCCAACAATCTTCCTTTTATCCCAATTTACAATACTGAAGCTATTGACCAGTTTCCTCTTCGTGCAGATTTGCAGAGATTGAAACTAGCCCTAGCGCCATACGGAGCGAATGAGCCATTTTTTGGTCACATCGATCCTCTTTTGGCGAGTTTCTGAAATATGGAGTTGAAGCTTCCAACTCTAAAATATTTGTAACGAAAGTTTGGTAGATAGTTGGGTTGGATGGAGCTGACGAAGTCAATTTGGGCTCCTTTCCCCTATTAGGATGGAACAAACTCAACAGATAAGACCTTCTCCCATGATGAGAGGAACCATGTCCCATCCATCCAAGCTATATAGACCTCTCCTTTCCCAAGCTAAACTAGTTTTTGGAGTGAGTTTGGATGATCAGTAAGACATCTAGAGCTTATAGCTTTCTAGTGTATGTTTCAGGGAAAATAGTGTGTTTTGGTTTGGTTTGAGACTAAAGTGAAGAGGCCTTAAAACTTTCATTATTGGGGCTATCCATGAAATTCTAGTAGAAGTGTGGGAACCCGAATACATCAAAGGAGATGAGCAACGCCAAGGCATTGGTTGTAACCTCTTTCTAATTTATATGAATACAACTATTGATTGATTTCCTACATGAAGTGTTATCTTACATCTTTATGGCTTAATATTCCTTGACCTGTTAAGTAGGCCGAATACAATATTGTATGCTATCATGTTTGTTTTTGTTGTTTGTTTTCTTGTTTTAGGTATTCAAAGGAAGGAACAAAAGATAGTTGGAGTAAGGAAGCATGATCATCACCAAGAGGAATAACATTCTAAGAGGTAGGCCCTCTTATTTGATTCTAGCTTAAGGAGAGTTTTCATAGATTGTTTTTTTGTGGCTAGACCCTCTCTCTCCGGCTAGAGGAATTGTTTGTGTCCGCACTAAGAATTTACCTGCACCACAGGCATGGGAGGGAGTGTTATAGAGTGGTATTAGAGAATGGTTCAACACTTGGACTAGATGGGTCATTAAGGTGAAAATTGGAATTAAAGCTTACGGTTCAATACTAGACCTAAGAAGGCTTACATGATAATGAATAAAACTTTAATTTATAAGTTGTTTATCATGTTTATACTATTTGTTATAAATTTCACTATAGACTTTAAAAAATGCATATATCATGGTTGCTAATTGTTGTAAAATGTTGATTTTGACATTGTTGTTTCATATGAGTGTAAACATGACTAATATGATCCTTTTAATTATTTACTAACATGATTTTTGGACATGTGAATAGTAATAAACAAGATATTTTAGATCTGCATGATTAGTATTGGATGGCAAGGTAAAATGGTCAAATTCTTTATGCTGATATAACTAACAACAATGTGTGTTTGACAACATATAAGAAGAAACAATTATAGAAATAAATAAAAGGATGGGCATCAGTGAGCCACAATGTATTATGGACCAAGTCCAACATGGGAAATAATGAGAAATTTCCCCTAATATAGTAGAAACCTTCTGGATCCTGAAAGATGAGTTGAAGAGGTGCAAGGAAGAGAATGAAAGGCTCATTAGGAGGTAGAAGGAATAGGAAAGGATGAACACAATGTTACTACAATATTTATCATATGTGTAATGGTTTGTTCACATGCATCAACCTCTTAAGATATAGAGGAACACCATATTGAGAAGGCTAGAAAGAGACCTTGTAAAGATGAAGATAAAAGAAAGCCAATGTTATGTTGACGCTTTGGAAAGGAACACCTGAAAAATGATTTCCTTGGAAAAGGACAAGAGAAGAAGAGGGGCCAATACAAGCTCCATACATCCAAACCAACAGCCTAAAATATATAGAGAGATGAGGGAGTATTCACTCAATTTCTTTTAAATAAAGAGAAAGTTCCTTCTTGAACTATTTAGAAGGGCACTCAAATTTTAACGTTGATGAAAAACTTGGATTATGACTATTTTTTTTTCATATGGTGGTGATGGATATATTGAGCATCAAACCTCAATGGACTAAGTTTATTGTGGGTTAATGAATGATGGGAATGTTTTTTACATATCTTTGTTGTTATTGTCTATTTCATATTTTATTCTTTTGTTTGTTGAGTTTGAGCATGGCCATGCTACCTTTTGTTGTTATTATGTATTGTTGTTGTGGTATTTTTAGTGTTCTTCATTTCTTCTTTCTTATTTCCTTTTGTGGTCTGGTCTTCGTGGGTTGTTTCGGTGTGGGGAAGGAAAGAAAAAGGAGCTCTAAGGAAAAGTTGGTTTAGAAAAAAAAACAACAACCAACCAAAAGGACAAGACATTGGTTAAACATGTGCATAAGATAAAGGACAGTTAGGGGATAGAGGCAGATGATAAATTTAGCTTGATGGACTTGGATGAGTCCACTTAAACAAATAGACAAGGATGAAACGACCATGAAAATCACATAAAAGGGATTTTTTCCTAAACTTTAATGATGCATGGTCAATATATTTATATTCTATATTGTATGAATGTGTGCGATGAGAAGGTAAGATAAATGCATAATGATGTTGTCTTTTCTCAAAGGTCATTAGTTGAGAACCACCATAATAGTATCAAAATTAATTAATCCTTGAAAATAATATGATTTTGTAAATGGTATGAAAATGAAATTTGTATTTACCATGTTTCAAGTAACAGAGTGAGGTTATTTAATTGATTTTGTGCCATATGGAATATATATTGGGAAGGTGGGAAAGAATGACCTATTACTGATGATTATCATCATCATTATGTTATGTTTATGCTCTGAATATTTGTTGTGATTATGAAGCGAAATGATAAAGGCTGGAAATTGAAAACACATGAACAACATGAATGCGGAGATGGTGGGTATGGATACAAATGAACCGTTGAGCGTCATGACATCTAAAAGTGCTTGTGATGATATCCAAATAAATAAGGCAAGAAACAAGCCAATGTAAAAAGGAGTACTTTGAAGGAATTGGTTAAGAATCCCTTTAGTTGATTTTAAAATTTGTTGTTTCAAATTAATGAACAACTTTCATAGATACTAGGAATGGTATGGTTAAGACATGTAACCTTCATCACAAAATGTTGTTATAACCTTGATAATGCAAGCCTAGTGAATAGGAGAACTAAATTACACATGAATTTAGAAATATGCATTTATCATTCTAACTTATTGGTCTGTTGTAATAAATGCCTATCATGGCATGAAAGCCTTGAAATGA
Source organism: Pinus tabuliformis (assembly GCA_031772625.1). Lineage (NCBI taxonomy): Eukaryota > Viridiplantae > Streptophyta > Pinopsida > Pinales > Pinaceae > Pinus > Pinus tabuliformis. The sequence goes on from CM062816.1 coordinate 1,451,434,301, forward strand.
AGGTGATGCAAATGTCCCATTTAGTGGTAATGTCGTTTCAATTTACTGGTATAATAATAATTCTGAAATCACTCCAAGTTGCAGTAATTTTTTGTAATAATATAATAGATAGTGTTGGAATGGGGTAGAGGATTAAATCCTCCATGACAGATACCACTTGCGAAGAGCCCAATAATATTACTAAAAGTTCATATTTATGAGATGGGGCTTTTGGATGAAGCAAGGATTGGGGAATTAAAATTTCCAGTCTGAAATTTTTGAGCATGTCTCATTAAACAAATGTTGTGACATAAGTGAAATGATGGAGTTGGAAGCTAAGGAAGATGATTGTTGTGAAGAAAAGGTGTCCTATGGCACTTTATTTATCTCATGAGAGCAATTCATAACTAGTACCTTTATATACAAGACTCCATGAGTAGTGCATTAAAGCACGCCAAATGAGTGTTAGGTTATAGGAATCCATGCGCATGTCATTACAGCATGCCAGATGGGTATCGGGCTATAAGACATCATTGACTACCCCATACAAGAAAGTTTTGGAATAGGTAAATTTCTTGGACTAGTGATTTCCTAGACCTAGATAGGTGAGTAGCTAATGGGGGACCATCTAGGAAAGACTTTGGTCAGGTAGACTACACTACATAGGGGTTTCTTGGACCCATAATGGTGAGTAGTTTGTGGGAAAGGAAATTTTTTTGGAGCTATACAAAAAGACTGCATGAGGTAGTGTTACCACCAATAAGTGCTTTCCTTAGGGCTAAGAGCCACTTAGTGAGATGGCTTTAAATATGGAGCTAGCTAAATATTGCATGGAGCTATGGAGTGATATAACCACAACTAAATTCTTACCTTGGAGGTGAGAACCACTCAACAATTTGTGATTAAAGACGAAGATAAAGGCTACATGTCTCTATAGATTATATGTATCACTAAGTGTGTGCCAAAAAAACAAAGAGAAAACAATAAAGATAACTTTAGTAACAATCAATTTAAAGAAAAAAATTAAGGTTATGATTCATTTTATTTTAAGTTATGATTTTTAATTATGTTTTAATATAATTATGTTGTGATCTTAATTGATTTAAAATTTGAAGGTTAACATCATCAATAAATCTACTAAAGAAAGTATGTTTTAAATTGGTTTAAAATTCTTATGATGAGTCTCATATGACTCATGTGCATGTGAAGTAGGTGGATCATTTAACTATACAATACAATTATACGAGGTTGAACACAAGAAAACAACATTAGCTTAATGATATAAGAGTGTTCAACAACATGATGGAGCTACATACTTCAAGAACCAGGCCATTGTGGTGACATTGGAACCATGCGATATGCATAGATCGCGAGGAGATATGCCATGACTGATATGTTGTGTTATTAAAAAAAGGTAGAGGCGTGCTTTGGATATGAAGACTTTTCATTTACAAGGAAGTATTGCTAAATGATGGACCACCCGAGGGACTAATGGTGCAGAGAAGGGGATGCCCAAAATTGGAAGGTGAGTGACTGCAAGGAAGAAGAAACTGATCACCCAGGGGACTAATGAAACAAAGGGAATGTGAGAATTTTGAAAGTGAAATGGCTTTTATAGAGTCATTTGTATACTTGATTAGGATCAACAATGCATTAGGTGTGTCATGGGAATAAATGAGTTGAATTTTTTCCTTGAGGGAGCATTGGGCATAGTGGAAAGCATGACTGGATAGTGGAAATAGATTTCACTTCGGAATTGAGTAATCAATAGGCCATGGTGCAATGAAAGAACATTGGACCAAGTGAAGTCACTCATAAAATGGTCGATCAGATGGGGTATCTTACCCATTTTTTTTGTGTAGGAAAATTTAAATGTAATGGTAAAGGGTTGTGTATATACATCTCATTGTTGAATTTTTGTTAGGGTATAAAACAGTACTGATTTTTTTTTCAAGTATAGAACCCTACCAAGTTTTGTGTTTCGTGTATAGAACACTAAGGATGGTGTTCAGCTAAGGGGGTGGGGTCTATAATAGTCCTGCTGGTTTCCCCTCATGTAAATATTATTATATAAAATTATCATTGTTAATAACTATGAAAAATATAAAAATGGTTGGACTGGGGAAGGACATGGATTCAATGCTGGGAGGAAGAGAGGTTTCTTGGGAAACTTCCAAACTAGAAATTCTACATTTTGTTTCCATTTGTCTTCCTATTGAATTAATGGCAAGCTGGTGCAGACATTTAAAAATGGAGTGTAGGCTCTTGGGAAACGATGAGGTTGTTGTTGTCTGGTGGGATGTGTTGACATGGTCAACACGTAACAAGAAAGGGCACAAGGTATGGAAATTTGAAGGCATATGGACATGATAAAAGGCATACACATAAGAGGTATGAAATTAATTTTGATAAGGATAGCATAGATTTGGAACAAGTAGAAGATACCCAAAAGAGAATAGTGCACGTCAATATAGGGGAGATTTAGTTATATGCAAAAGAACTAGCTGACGAAGTCTATTGTAACAACAAGGGAGAAATTTAAGAGAACCTAAGAAGATGTTTAGGAACTAGTTTAAGGCATGAAGGTCTTCAAGACTGAAGGAAAAATAAATTAGTGGCTTCTTAGCAAGAGGAACCATAGTGGGTTCAAGAAAATAATCTTGGGTTTGCAGGTGGAACCATTATGTGATCTTTGGATTTGTGTTTAGCTTTATTTACTAGTTGCCACACATTTTCCTTGTCCACTTCACTTCCTAGGCTATCAATTTGGCTTGAAGGTGGTCAACTATAAGAAAGATTGCAATGCAGCTAGCCTATGGTTCCATGGAGAGTTAAAGTCCCTACCTCAATCACCAACCATTTCAACATTAATAAGACTAGTATTTACTCCTGAAATATTTAGGTAAGACTATCTGATTTGTTATATATTCATGGTTGAGCAACTGCCTTGTGTATCCATGGTGAATATGAGTTTCCTAAGTTGTGTGGTTGTATCCTTATTAATCTATTATAGGCTTCTCAAAAAAATTATGATGGAGGGTTTGAAAACCATTACAAAACTAACATGTTACTTCATATATCTCAACATCTTATATATTCCTAAGTTGGGTAGCTCATTGTTACAACCATGCTTTTGGGTCATCTCCTTGGTAGATCAAATTATGTGCTATGTGTATGGATTAGTCCCACCTCTATATGATTAATAATATATTTTTTTCTTCATAGTGAGTGCTTGTTATACATACCTTCATGATCATTATAGTGTTATGGACCTACGTGTAATTTTTATCCTAATGGTTTACAATGTTATTATGCTATTTAATCTGGCTAGAGGGTGGTCAACTATAAGAAAGGTTTCACTGTATTTGACCTATGGTTGGATGGATAGTTGAAGTCCCTCCCGCAGTTTCTACTCATTCCAACATTAATAAGGTAAGTATATATTCCCAAAATATCTATGTAAGGATGTTTGATTTACTATACATTCATGGTTGACCAACTAGATTTTGTATCCAAGGTGAATATGATCTTCCTAATCCATGTGATTGTAGCCTTATCAATATATTGTAGGTTGCTTAATATTTTCATGATCGAGGGATGGAATGAAATAAAAAAAAACTAGCATGTTACTTCATATGCCTCAGCATCTTATATACTCCTAAGTTGGGCAACTAACTGTTACAACCATGTTTGTGTGTCATCTCTTTGATAGATCATATTATGTGTTGTGTATGGATTAGTCCCACCTCTGGATGATTTCTAAGATATCTATTTCTTCATAGTTAGTTCTTCTTATACATGCATTCATGATCATTGTAAAGTTATGGACCTATGTACAGTTTTTATCTTAATGGTTTACAATGTTATTACATGAATAGGAATAGTTGCTTGATATGCCTCAACTAACTTGTTTTGGTATGAGGTTTTTGTAATGTATCATGTTGTAAATATCATGGTTCATTACCTTGTTGAAGACCACAAACTCTCTTTGAGAGCAGGAGCTATTCAGGTGCATGGATGTTTGAGGTTCCTCAGTTAGTATGATATAGTATGTGGTTCCATTTACCTAAGATATTCATCGAGGGTAGAGATGCTTTCATTCCCATGTATGATTGAATGATGCATTTAACTAAATTATTATGGTGTGTGAGATCTCATGGTTTGGATGTTGCAATAATCAAGGATTTTCCTGTTAAAATACTATTGAAGCTTGCATTTAAAATGTTATATACAACATGATAAGAATTAGCATGGATTTATGTTGTATATGACTGATTATTTACCTTGATTTAGTTATGGTCTAATGGAGAAATAATGCAAGGTCATCAGGGAGTTTGATGGAAATGCTCAGATCATTTGATAGTAATATCTAGTGTTTCTGTAAGTGAAATTGCAGAGTGATGTTAGTCATGTGTTCGCTTGTCTCAATCCCTATTAGTAGGCAGATTTATACTTATGTGAAACTATTTATCTATATATAGAAATGGGTTTAGTATTTTTTGATATGAGGATGTGTTTCTATGATTGTATACATTTTGGGAAAAGAAATATTTCGAGGTTTACCCTAGCCCAATATCAATAATGATTGAAAATATCTAAGTTAGAACAAGGTATAAATATGAATTGTATCTTGGTCTTAGAAGGTAGCCTTAGAATCATTACATCTGGACCACATATATTGGACAGATCTAGATACATTGATGTATCCAAATATTGGGAAGACATCATGAAGGGGATAGATTCAACAAAGTTTCTGATATATGTTCTATGATGAGGTAAGGTGGAATCCCATCTAGCATGGGGCCCACATCGAATTTGGGTTAAATCCAGATTATCTTTGATGCCAAGGTTTATTTGATATAAATATGCATATATATCTAGGATGGTATAGATCGAAGAACCACAAAATGCATAGGGCACACCTAAACTTCACAAAAGAACGAATGAAATCATGGAATTAATTAATTGTAGGTGAATCATAGTTGAGCCACTTATTCTCAGAGTTTAGCAAGTGGATTAAGTGTTAATATGAGGATTGGTTGCTAATCTTGCATCACTAATGGAAGGCTTGAATGGAGTTCTTTCACATCTCTTGGCATTAAATTACCATATCTCTGTGCCTAGTTTGGGAAAGGACCCCACTCACTCCTTGACACTATGGAAAAGTGGTGTAGTGATGTGGAGGCATGATAGGGAGTTAAGTATGGATCCCTCACAAATTCATATAACAATAATTTTCCAACTTTCAACGAGAATCAACACTCAGTAGGACACCCAACTTAAGTTGAGGTGGCAAGTGCCACGTAGGCCTCGTATGGCCACATGGATTTGCACATGTAATTTTGGATGAAATGGATAGATTGATAATGTAGCATGCTAATTGTGTGACACATGGTAGGTAGGAATAAAATTTTTGGGTGCCCAAGGATACCGGTTTCCCATGACACGTGGCACCCCTAGCAGATGCCATGTGGTAGAGTGAAGTCATGGATATTTTAGTGTGACGTTGGCAAAGTGGGACATTATATTTATGGGCATTTGAAAGAAGACATGATGGAATTCAACCCATTAACTGAAGTGACTCTTGTCTTTCATCTAACACCATGATCTGTCACACCCTTCATGGGTTTAGGCATGATGGTGCTGTAATGTTGAAGTGGTAGGTACCACGTGCAATGTGGAAGCACTACCTGTGTTAGTTGGTAGGCCCCATGGAGGTGACCTTGATAACGTGGAAAGGAAGTTTAAATGGTTGAACTTTGAGTGGTCATAAATTATTACCCATGCATCAGATCAAGAAAAAATTTATATTTTCAGAAAGCTCTCGATGATCCCAATCTAGTAGTCATATCAGAATTTTATTTTGAGAATTTTTACAACCCCATATTCATAATGAGGCCTGTTGATCACTACGTGTCAACAACCCATAGGAGTACACCCCTTTTTTTGCAAACGGAATAACACCTGATCGATCTGTTTGTGACGTCCAGCTATGATCATCAACTTGATCATCATCTTATAATGTAAACCCAATCTACATGTGTATAATGTAAATAATCTCAGCAGATCTGTGTCATTTATGTAATCACCTAGGTAACCTTACTTTTCTAGAGACGATCTACATTTCAGGAGTTTTTTTGTCTCACCGATCCATTCTCGGATGGTCGGCGGAGTTTTCCTTCAGCCTTACCCCAAAGTCGGATTGGCTTTTATCATTGGAATCTTAGGGGATTCCTAGTGTTCTAGATCGATTCTATGTAAAAGTGATTTGGGAATAATCCTAGCTATTTGGTTAGGTTATTTTATTACAAATTGCTTGATCTACTAGATTATATTTGTGTCGCAACATTGGGTAGTCTATGAGGGTCTTTTGAAAATGGGTTTTCCCCCTTGAGATGTAAAAAAATTGAAATCATGATGTAAAGTGTCTTGAGGGCTAGAAAATAATTTATCCCCTCATAGGTTAATTAATTAAATTTTCAGGCCAAAATTAATTAAAATCCTAAACCAGAAATTTGATTAATTCTAGGTCCTAGGTAAATTTAAATTCTCCAAAGGAAAAATTCGTTGGTCCTTTAAAAAATTAAAGTTTAAGAGGTCCAGGCACTAAAGTAAATTAATTATTTTGCTAAATTTTAAGCCTTTGGTCCTTGGGATTAAGTCAAAGTCAAATTTTTGAGGAAATTAATTCAAAAAATTAATTTTTGAATTAATTAAAAAGCATTTAATTAAAAATTTCTAATTTCCTCAATAATTTATAATTTTGATGGATAAGATTAAAAAAAAATTTAATCCTCATCAATGGTCACGGTTTCTTTGATGAGGATCAATCGAACTAGCCATTGGAGGATTTATCTTTAAATAGGAGGTCACTTCTCAGTTAGTTCATCTGATCTTTTGATCGTGTACTAAGCGAAAAGCTCTCTTGTAATATTTTTATGAGAAACAAAGAAAGACTTTGGGGTTAATTTCTGTTGGTGTTACTCTTTGTTGAAATAATGTAAGATGTGTCATTTTCATGCACAGATATCTTTTTGAGCCATTGATGATAGCTTTCTGAAGAGTGATTTGAGTATAGGTATCTTGATCAGTTGCTAGGGTTTGAATGATAATTTAAGTTCTGAATATAATAGGATGTATATATGTTTAATATGAATTTTATTATCATTTTTTTCACTCTACGTTGATGGCTGAATTGATTTTTTTAGGAAAGTATTGATTTTTTAGATCATCGGGCGTTCAGGGAAGTCCTCGATTGAACTAGCCAACTCTTGATGCATGTTTTCTGAAGGGCCCAACTTAAATTTGATCCCAGAATTATCATAAGATACTTTTTATGGGTGATGCATGAAGCATTTTGAGCTCAATACCTCCTTTAAAATTTAAAAATTTAAAACTTTTCTGTGCTAAATCGATGGATATGGCTGTTGAGAGCCTCAAATCATCAGATCTGGGAGCGAAGTACACTCACACTCCCTAGATCTGATAGATCTGCCATTTATGAACATAGATCTGTAATTATCTTCATTTGTATGACTTGGGTTTTCTGGGTTTTAGTTTTTTGGGTCAGTGTACATATCGTTTTGGTGTTTCTTGTTGTATTGTAGCTACAGATCTAAAGGAGAAAATTGTGTAGAGTCCAGATGTAGGCCCTGGAGGGTAAGATCTGGATCTTTAGAGTTTGTCAGAGTCATTTTTGCAGGGATTCTATCTAGAGGTTTGTAAAGGTTTGCAATCCAAGGGTTTCAAATTTAAATTTTTATTTTTCAGATCTGTAAATTTTGTGAGGGTTTCACTGAAAATCTTAAGTAGGAATATATCATTTTAATCAAAATTTCCAGGAAATCTAAAGCATTAAAACATTTTGGTGTGAAATTCATTTTCTAAATGTAGTTCCTTTGTTGCCTAGGGTTTTTTGGAAAAAAATCGAAAGAAAATTTTGTTGTCTCAGTTTGGGTTTTAAATTTTTTTTAGATCTGGAAATTTTTGTCTGCCTGAGTTTTTCCTCTATCTTCACACAGATCTCTTTTTTGGAATTATGAGACAAGTGTTGTCCTTGATGGCAAATCACACAGATTGTAGATCACATTGCAGCAGTTCAGTAGTAAAGATTTGATGATCAGACTACAAAGAATGATGAAAGAAAAGTATATATGCAGGTTCAGAGTACATACGCAGGTTCACTATATACCAAGTGGGGTATACAAGCAGGTTATACACAGGTTCACTATGTACCAAGTCACGTATATACGCAGTTTCACTATATACGAAGTAGGGTATACACGCAGGTTATACGTGCAGCTTCACTAATACAAAGGTGCATATACACGTGGGATTGCCGATCAAAAGTCGCGTATGCGTATGTACACACTTTCATGCACGGAACAACCCGTACATGTGGGAAAGCCTATTTTTGGGTCCGTGGTATTCAGACCTATGGTTTTGGTCCTTAGTATTGCGTGTGAAGTGTTGAACCCAAGTATTGGGTCCCTAGTATTGGTTCTCAATGGTTTTGGACCATGGTATTGAGTAAGGCCTAAGACTATAAAAGGAGAAGAAGATCATTAGGCAAAGGCATTTAAAAAGTCTTGAGTATCTAATGAAGGATGAGATTTAGTATGCAAGTTATGGGTTCATGATGCATTGCTTGATCTGAGCTAAAGAGGAATCTCACCGGTTGATGGAGAACAAGATCTAAGGATAGATCGGGATCAAATGGTCTGAAAGAAACTATCTCTATATGGTTGATTATGCTTATTCTATATCTGTATACTGACGCTTTTAATGTTCTGAACTAGGTATAACTTAAGATTGAAATAGATGCAAGTCATGATTGAATATTTATAGATCTGTACGCGGGTTGGCTTTGGTGAAAGCACGTATGTACACAGGTTTGGTTCATCGTAGTAGCATATACATTGTGAAGTATGATATTTGAAGTTGTAGTTGGGTATGATTGTTATTACAGAGTTCTGTTGTCTGCTCTGTGTTTTGGTGACTGTGTTGTTGACATGGTTTCTGTGATTCAGAGATTGATGATGCTAGTATTGATTGATTTTGTGCTTCAATGATATTGATGAGTCCAATATGAAAATTGGATGAAACGTGGCCTTCATATTATAGTGTTGTGCTTCAGGAGTATCCAGTCTCAAAATGTATGAAATGTGGTCCCTGGAGGATGAAAGGAGATTGTAGGTCGGTGCCTATGTACTAGTACATCAGCTAGTACAAGAGCAAAGGGGGTGGTAGCTCCCTTCTAGTAGCAGCTAGAGAACGAGTAAAGATTGGAGCATTCAGTAGGAAGGCACCTACGTACTAGTAAATGGATTAGCTAGTAGAAGAGCTAAGGGGGTTGTAGCTCCCATCCAGGAGAGTATGGAAAAAGTGAGAGGGTTGCAGCCCTCTGCAGGTAGAAGCCTGCGTAATGGTATAAGACTGCAGCAGTACAGAACTATTGTAAAATGAAGTTTCTTATTAAAAGAAGATAGAGACGACTTGCAGCAAGTGGTTTTCACCCACATTGGGTTTCCACCTTATATCATGGTGTTCATGTGTGCTTCTTGTGTGTGATGATCTGTTCTATTTTACTGCACCTGCTTACTGTACATATGGTTAATGAAGTTCTGATGCACTGACTAAGATCAACATTTAATGGATTAACCAAATCATAAGTATTCTGGATATACGCAAGTTGCATTAAACACAGTTGCATATACACACGAGTTCCCTTAATTGAAGTAGCGTATATGTATCTAAGTATGGAAATGAAAAAGTTTTGTTGATTTGATAATATTGATTCACCCCCCCCCCCCCTCTCAGTATTATTTCCACCAATTGGTATCATAGCAGGTCCTTTGGTAGAAGCTTCATTGCTTGAAGGAGATTCGTGGAACAATAGAAAGGAAGCTTAAGAAGAAAGCAACTAAGAAGAAGAAGACATTTCAGAAGAACTATGACAGTGGGAGCATCGATTGGGGATTATGTGGAAGAAGCACTTGATATTCAGAATCACTTCAGAATGAAGATGAACAAGATCTATCAGGTATGAATTTTTTATCCTCTGGCATCCATCCATGTGAAGATGATGAAAATGATAGCAAAGCAACTGAATTTTCTCTTATGGGTGAGCAAGAAAGATATCAAATAGAAGCAAAATTTAAAAGGCTTACAGACAAAATTAGAGACCAACAAGATCTGTTGAACAAAAGGGAATGTGCCTTCAAAGAAGAATCTACCAAACTAAAAGCTCAACTAGAGGAAGGAAGCAAGGTAAAGAAGGTATTCAGGGACAAGGTAATTCAATATCAAAAGTTGTAGGATGAAGTGACTTAAGTCAATGAAAGGAGCACAACAATCAAGAAACTCAGAGATAGATCCAGTTATTATGAAAGGCTTGAAGCTACGATCCTCTTGCTAAAGGAAGATCTTGAAGAATCCAAGAAGCAGAATAAAGATTTACTCCTAGCTCTTGAAAAACAAGAAAATGAAGTTCTTGAACTAAGACATCAGTTAGAAGAAGGAAGAAAAGCTGAAGAAAACATGAAGAAGCAATATCATGAAAAGGAAGAGCATCTCCAGGTTGAGGTAAATACTCTAAAAGAAAATTAGAAGAAAAGGATAAGCTCTTACGATTTCAAGATATTACTAAGATCTTGGATGATATTCTTAGTAGTCAAAGATCTCCTACTATCAAAATTGGTCTTGGTTTTCATGAATCTGTTGAAGGAGAATCTAGTTCACAAAATAAGACAAGGAACTCTAATGCAAAATCTGAAATGCTCAACAAGAAGATGAAAGGTCAACCCCATCAACAGCCAAGGAAAGAAATTCTTCAAAGAAAATCTTTTACTCCTCCAATGAATAATGTTGAATGTTATGTATATCATAATCTTGGACATGTTGCAGCCAGATGCAGAAGAAGAGTGGTTCAAGACTGTCATGCAGAAAGATCATCACATTCCAGGTACTATAATGGATATTTCTTTTCTTGCAATATGTTTGGTCACAAAGCTGCTGATTGCTACAAGAGGAATATGAAATAGGTAAGATGTTATGCATGTAACAAGCTTGGACATATAGCAAAGGAATGCAGGAAAAAGTTACGGGTACCACACCAAAAGGAGAAAACATCATCACACTTGAAGATATGGAAGAAGAAGGAAGTACAATCAGAAAGATGTGGCACAGCACCATATATAGACATAACAGACTCAGGGGGAGCCAAAAGTGTAAAACTTCAGTGTCGTAAATCTCATACGCAACTTTCATAAAGGGAAGTCACGTATATACGTGAGTTAGACACTGCACAGTTGCGTATATGTCAGTTTGAGGAAAAGCAGAAGGGACAGGCTCAGAAAAAGGGTCTAATATGATTTAGTCCATTATTTTCTCTGTTTGATAATGGTTACAATCTGCTAATGATGTGTGGAAATGTCTTGATATTCATAAGATGTTTAGAAGTGTTTTTGATCCTAACTTGATGATGATGATGTCGTGATACTTCTTGCTGATATATGCATGATCAGATCTGACAGTAAACAGATGGCACAGGTTCAGGGGGAGTTTATGTTTTGAATAATGCATTGTTGGCATTATGGTTAAGTAGTCCTTGGTGATGATGCTTAATGATATATCTTGCTATGATATGGTTATGAGTTGTCCATCTCATATGATTCTTGGGGTTACATAGTTGATTTTCAGATCAGATTTGTGGTTGATTCTCTGATGATGCATATATGGTGCTTACATGGTGATACACAACTTCATTACTTGATGATGAGTCACTCATATGCTACTGTCGTCATATGCATAAAGATCATATAATACAGTTATGATGCAGGATTCCTATAGTTCTTGGCGCTCATGTGGATGAGGATTGTTGATGTTGATGATATAAAGAAATCTTGACAAATGATCTTGAGCTCAAGATACATAGTGCTGGATACATGAATGATTACTCAAAGTTGCATTGTAGGAGACATGATTATGATGAGATGACTATGGTGTTTTCACAAAAGTTATAAACTGTATGCAGACATACCTTGTTATAGGAAATTTACAGGTTGTTGATCTGGAAGTGGTTGTACACGAGTTTTATGAGGAGCATCCACGTATATACGCCTGTTTCAATTGATACACTCACGTATTTTTTGGTTTGAAGGAAATTAGTGGGCCAGACTCAGAATGAGAAAACTCTATTATGGGTATGACAAAGACCATCTGGAACAGGTGCAGAGGGAGAACATGATTGCTAGTTTAGATGTTGTTGACAGATGCTTGTGGAGTAGATCATACATTGTGTATAATAGTTGCTAATGACTATCATGGTCTTATTTAGATGTTTGGTCTCATGTAAGGGGTCATATCAAGACTCATGATGTAATAGTGTGTCTCTATCTATTGTAGTCATTTGATGAATTCGCTTCTGGTCACATGATGTAATTTGTAACCCCTCTATGCATAAGAAGGATGATGAAATATTTCAGTCATTTATTTCTTTTATCAAGGTCATGTAATGGCCTATGTTGGTTTCCCCACTATGCCTAGTATGAATTATGTTATACTCTTGTATTATCATATGTAAACTTTTGGTATATCCCCGCCTTGATGGGAGATGGATGTATGTATGAGTCCTTGGTGATGGGAAGGTCGAGTCATGTTCTTCTTGTCAAAACATCTTTTTGCAGACCTTGCTTACAGATAGGGGGAGCATGAATAGCACACTTCAGCAAAGCAGAGAATTCAGCATGTACTCAGAGGGAGCATGGACAGATTGGTACACCTTGGGATATACAAAGGGGGAGCTCACTCAGAGATTTTAGAAGGTACTTAGGGGGAGTATGGACAACAGAATGTTTATCAAGGAAAGAGAATATCTTGGTTCGCCCTTTTCCCTTGATGTCAAAGGAGGAGAGTGATTTGGTGTTGTTGAGATCAAGTCCAAAGGGGGAGATTGTTGGCATTATGATGCATGTGTTGTACTTGATGGAAACCCACTCGTAGAAGAACAACTCACTTATATACATATAGATGAATCTACAGAAGAGATATCAGATGTGACTGAATGCATGGGATGCAGGACATCTCAAAGGAATCAGATGACAATTCTCAGTAAGACAAGTTAGCTTTGCCATCAATTCCAAAGGGGGTGATTGTTGGCATTATGAGACAAGTGTTGTCCTTGATGGAAAATCACACAGATGACAGATCATATTGCAGCAGATAAGTAGCAAATATTTGATGATCAAACTACAAAGAATGATGAAAGAAGAGTATATATGCAGGTTCAAAGTACATACACAAGTTCACTATATACCAAGTAGGGTATACAAGCAGGTTATACACAGGTTCACTATGTACCAAGTCGCTTATATACGCAGGTTCGCTATATACCAAGTAGGGTATACACGTAGGTTATACACGCATCTTCACTAATACAAAGGCGTGTATACACGCGGGATTGCCGATCAAAAGTCGCGTATGCGTATGCATGCATTTTCATGCACGAAAAAGCACGTACATGTGGGAAAGCTTATTTTTGGGTCCGTGGTATTTAGACCTATGGTTTTGGTCCTTAGTATTGCGTCCGAAGTGTTGAACCCAGGTATTGGGTCCCTAGTATTGGTTCTCAATGGTTTTGGACCATGGTATTAAGGCCTAAGACTATAAAAGGAGATGAAGATCGTTAGGAAAAGGCATTCAGAAAGTCTTGAATATATAATGAAGGATGAGATTCAGTATGCAGGTTATGGGTTCATGATGCATTACTTGATCTGAGCTAAGGAGGAATCTCACCAGTTGATGGAGAACAAGATCTAAGGATAGATCGGGATCAAATGGTTTGAAATGAACTATCTCTATATGGTTGATTATGCTTATTCTAGATCTGTATACTGACGCTTGTAATGTTCCGACCTAGGTATAACTTAAGTTTGAAATAGCTACAAGTCATGATTGAATATTTATAGATCTGTATGCGGGATAGCTTTGGTGAAAGCGCGTATGTACGTGGGTTTGGTTCATCGTAGTTGCGTATACATTATGAAGTATGATATTTGAAGTTGGAGTTGGGTCTGACTGTTATTACAGAGTTCTATTGTCTGCTCTATGTTCTGGTGACTGTGTTGTTGACAGGGTTTCAGTGTTACAGTGATTCAGAGATTGATGATGCTAGTATTGATTGATTTTGTGCTTCAATGATATTGATGAGTCCAGTATGAAAATTGGATGAAACATGGCCTTTAGATTATAGTGTTGTGCTTTAGGAGTATCTAGTCTGAAAACGTATGAAATGTGGTCCTTGGAGGATGAAAGGAGATTGTAGGCTAGTGCCTACATACTAGTACATTAGCTAGTACAAGAGCAAAGGCTGTGGTAGCTCCCTTCTAGTAGCAGCTAGAGAACGAGTGATGATTGGAGCATTCAGTAGGTAGGCACTTACGTACTAGTAAATGGATCAGCTAGTAGAAGAGCTAAGGGGGTTGTAGCTCCCATCCAGGAGAGTCTGGAAAATGTGAGAGGGTTGTAGCCCTCTGCAGGTAGAAGCCTGTGTACTGGTAGAAGACTGCAGCAGTACAGAACTATTGTAAAATGAAGTTTCTTATTAAAAGAAGATAGAGACGACTTGCAGCAGGTGGTTTTCACCCACATTGGGTTTCCACCTTATATCATGGTGTTCATGTGTGCTTCTTGTGTGTGATGATCTGTTCTGTTTTACTGCACCTACTTACTGCACATATGGTTAATGAAGTTCTGATGCACTAACTAAGATCAACATTTAATGGATTAACTGAATCATAAGTATTCTGGATATACGCTAGTTGCATTAAACACAATTGCGTATACATGCAAGTTCCCTTAATTGAAGTAGCGTATATGTATCTAAGTATGGAAATGGAAAAGTTTTATTGATTTGATAATACTGATTCACGCCCCCACTCTTTATTTCCAACACTCTTTTGTTTCCATACCCTCTGAGTTTGGTATGCTTCTCAATCCCTCACTTCCTCTCCATGCAAGCCTTCAACCTGCACACCAAAAGAAAAAAAAGGAATTGTTGCCCATCCCCACGTTTTCCCCTTGGCCTTCATCTTCACCTGTACTCACCTCCAAAACCTCTCCATTGCTGCCCACCTACACCTCCATATTCCACACCTTTCCCTATTGTCCATCTACACTACCAGCCTGCCACACGAATACCTATTTGTTGCGTATCCAAACCGCACATCAAACCTCCTCCATGTAGTCTCTAAACCTGTGTGCTAACACTACAACTCTTCATCTCTTGCATTTGCTGCCTTGTTTCTCCCTCCGCGCAGCCATTTCCTCACTTCACATCTGCTGCCCTTTCTGCTGTCCACGTGGGTTTCTCCCTCATCATTGTTGCAACCTTCATCTCCTTTCCACAGCTTCATCCACCTGCAAAGAAAATGTGTCCAAGCTCCTCTTCCTTTCAAGCTCTCCTTCTGCCATCTGGACATGCAGGTGCAAATAGCGAAAATTCATTCGATTTCCATTTTTTAAGTTTCATTGCATTGATGTTTTTGTTAGGTTTAGTTTTCATGCTTTATGAGTTAAGTTAGGGTTAGTTTATTTTTATTTTCATTGTGATATATGCGTTGGTTTAGTTTTAGCTAGGGTGTTATTTCTTTTTTTAATTTCATTAAATTTAGACTTAAGTTAGGATTTATTAAGTTTCATTTTTATTTTATGATTTTTTTTAAAATTCTAAAACTTCAAAAATCTAATATATTTAAAAATCTAAAAATTAAAAAAAAAAAAAATAACTTTTAAAAAACTAGCCTTTTGACATTTTATTTTTCCCTTCATTTTTTTCTTTTTTATTTCTAATTTTAAAAAATTCTTAAAAAATATAAAAATTCTAAAATTTTTTAAAAAATTCTTAACATTTTTTTGAAATACCTAAAATATCATAAAACTTTAAAAAAATTCTAAAAACATTAAATTCTAAAAAAATCTTAAAATCTTCAAAACATTAAAACATTAAAAAATTTCTAAAAAAATCTTAAATTTTTTGGTGACTTGAGAATTAAAAATGAAATAAATTAAGGGGTTTTCACTTGAACATTAAAGTTTTTAGTGCAGCCTATGGCCCATTAAAGATTTCGATCTTTTATCCCTTTGATTTTTTCTCCTTATTTTTCACATCAAATTTAGTTCCTAAGGAATAATTAAAAAATTTAAACCTAAAGTTCCTTAGTTTTATTTGGTCATTAAATACATTTTTATGGTTTTCCTATGGTCAAAGTACGATAAATGTTTGAAGTTATATTAACTGTTGGAGAAAATTAATTAATGCTAGATCTTGGTCATTATGGATAATCATTTTAAATCTGGAATCTCTTGCATGATATAGTTTTGGTGTGTATATTTATTTTCAGTATTCGTCACATATTGGAAAATTATTCTAGATGACTTGCTTTATTACTTAATCTATGGTTAATTCAAATTAAAGGCACTAGTATATAATTGTTTCTATCTTGTGGTCATGTCTTGGTTACATTAGCATTTAATCTATTCATCTAAATTAATCGAGATTCGATTACTTTCGTGAAGTTGTCCATCAATAAAATCTCCTAGAGTCTGTTTTTCACAGGCTGTCCTCATCCATTTGCCTAGGGACTACCCCCCTTGACTTGCCTAAGAGAGAATCTAAACGGAGTGAGTAATGATCGAGAGTCACAAACCTTGCTGTGAGAATTGTCATAGTGCCTAGACACTTTGTGCGACAACATTTTTTGGTTCTGTTGCTAGGGAGATTTTATTCTCGGCGTTTCAACAACATTTCCTTATCATTATTCTCATTTTTCATATTTTCATTTGAGCCGACAACAATAACTTTTTTTGGCACCGTTACTGGGGATAGAGTTTTTCTATCCTTGGTTTCCTCAACATCATTTTAATCATCTCATTATTTCCACCATTCATTAGCCAGTCAAGCGACACAACATTTCCTGGCGTCATTTGATCTTTTCATCGCCCTATCTTTTGTCATCTCATTAATTGTTTCATCTGCACCTTTAGCACTTGAACAATTCAGTTTTTTTCTTGTTTGGGTGGTGACTCCACTTCTTCCATTTATTACTTTTCAAACAAGAAGCCCTCCCTTATATCCAGTTGTTTATTGCCTTTTGGATCCTAGAGTTAGATTCATGTTCAAGTGGTGACTCCAATTCTTTCATTTCTTACAAGAATTTCTACTAGAAGATCGCTTCTTATGGATCTCTTGATTTTCTTAAGCAGGGGTATCTCTCTATCATCCATTTGGTCCTTCATTATTCCTTCAGGAAATTTATCATGGATGATTTGTTTACCCCGTGTCATTTACTGATTTTCTCCATGATATTGTGGAAGTGGCCATTCATATATTGTCTTTGTTTTCAGGTGGTGATTCAGTCGCTGTCAGAAAGCATCTATGCAGGTTTACTCATCCAATACTCAGATATTGTAGTTCTCCCAATATGATCACGAAGATGTCAAAATGCATCTATTTGCCTTTTCTTTAGAGGGTGATGCTTTGAATTGGTTTAATAATTGTCCTGAAGATTCTTTCGCTTCTTTACAAGACACAGTGAATGCTTTTACAGATAGATATGGTTATCAAGGTAGCTCGCATTGTCCCCTAAGATTATGCAACAAAATTAAAGTGATCTTGTAAAGGATCCAACTGTCAATGAAAGATTTCAAGATAATTCTCGATATCAAAATGTGCCATTCACTTGTACCATTGCAATTCAAATCCATGATAGTGGAAAAACAGGGACAAGTTATCAAATTAGTGTTGAAAATGAAAGGGAAAATGATAAGAAAATTATAGAAGAGCTAAAGAAGTTGGTTAAAGACATATAGTTCAGTCAAACGTAGCTGGTAAAAAATATGGAGCTTAATCAAGAAAAAATTATAACTGATTAAGTCAAGGATATGGGAACTTTAAACACTCAACTGGAAAAACGTGATGAGGAGATGGAAATCATGAAAATTAAACACTTCAATCATATAACCACTGTAGTAGAAAAGTGTGCTCAGAATATGGAGGATATAAGGACCGACATGCAGAAGTGTTATGAAACCAGCTCAAGAAAAGATAGAAAAGACAGATCAACGCCTTAGAATTCAGCCTCTTCGAGGGGGCAACCTCCTTTACATTACATAAATGAACAATTCTTCGATGATACAAATGAAAAGACCTCCTTTCTATATATAGGAGTCTAAGGCATCATAACATAATCAGAGTCGACATAACAATAATAATGTAAGGGCACAATAATAACAATAGTGGGCTTCTATGGGGCACAATAGTAACAATATGGGCACTACATGGGTACATCAATATAATAAGTGGGTTATAATAATAACAATAAGGGGTTACACTAGTAGTATAGGGGCCTAACATGCCCCTCTCCTTCAAAAAGTGTTGTCCTCAACGCTTGAGTAGTTCTTGATGCTTCTGTATAAAATTCTTGTCCTCCCATGTGGAATCTTTAGCGGGTAAGTTCTTCCACTTGATGAGATACTCTGAAATTGATCGATTTCGTACTTGTCGGGTTCTTGTTTCTGTCACTGCTCTAGGTTCCAATATGATTTTTCCTTCCTCTTCAATTTCTGGTAAAATTGTTTGAATTGGAATCTTTTGCAACTTTTGAATAAGTGGCCATACTTCTTCGTCCTTCTTCCATTCATCCCTTGCTTCGTTTGTCCAATCTGGTTGGATAATATAAATAGCACAAAACAATGCTTCCACATCCTCATCCTTGAAGAGTCTTCCCATTCGGTAAGGTCGCCATTTTTTAAGTGCATGTAGTATTGCCAACATTTCCTTCTCATAAATAGCTTGCTTGAGATGTAGCAGTGAAAATACCCAATCACCTACATCAAAACATTTTTCACTACGAAGTTTATCTACCTGTTGTTTCGTTTGATTTTGCACCAAAGTGGCATTATCCTTTAAAAGTTGGAGAACTTGTTGTTGATACTCGATGTGATATTTCACTGCTTGAACCTTTTTCTTCTTGATATGTCCTTCTATCTCTAGAGTTTGAGGAGTGGTAACTTCTTCCAATCCTTTACAAGATATGGTCAGATTCATTTCTTGATGCTCGATGTGATCTTTCACTTCTTGAACATTTTTCTTCTTGATATGTCCTTCTATCTAGGAGTGGTAATTTCGAACAATGAATTACAAGATATGGTTGGATTCATTTCTTCTTTCTCGATGTGATCTTTCACTTCTTGTGAATTTTTCTTCTTGATATGTTCTTCTATCTTGGGAGTTTGAGGAGTGGTAATTCTTGCCAATGCTTTACAAGATATGGTCTGATTCATTTCTTTCTCTGGGTGGGGTCCTGGCGTATATCTTCTTCTTTTGATGTTTCTTGATCCTTTTCTTCCTCCTCTTCATATTCTATGTAAAATAATTTCTTCTCAGCACACTTATGACCTTTAGTGCATTTGCTATCACAATTGTAACAAAGCCCTTTTTCTCTTTTTTCTTCCAATTGTTGTGGTGTAACCCTTGTAGGTTGTGGAAGGCTAGGAGAAACAACACTTCCATCTTTATAGTTGTGAGGGGTACACTTCTTGGTTTCCATAATTTTTCTTTCCACTATGTCACAAAGCCCTTTTACTCTTTCCAATTGTTGTGGTGTTGCACTAAAGAAGGTGTTGCTCTTTGTATCCTCATAATTTGCTATCATTTCCTCCGTGAAAATTGACCACGTAACAAGTTGTTTACGAGAACAAAGCCCTTCGTACAATAAAAATTGATCTGGTTCTAAATATGAAGATGCAATGTATACCTTTTGTAACAGTTGTACACCATGTAGATCAAAATATTGCTCCATCTGAAGTATCCAATTTACCGGATCCTTGCCATCAAACTTCCTCATCTTGCTTCTTCTTGATTTTAGGAGCTCGACCTTGAAATGATTGTAACTCTTTACTTTCAGATATCTAAGTTCTGAAATTGTAACCTATAGTAGCCTTCTGTGTCCTCTTTCCAATGCCACCAGTCTGATCCAAATTGGATTCTCTAAGAAAGAGTTATGCACAATCTCCCAAGATGACCTGATTATAGAACTTTCCAGAAGAGCGAACTTGTATGAAGTACCACGTCTCACTTCTTCGATCTTTGGATCTAAAAAAGATATAAAAAAACTACAGTCCGTCCTCTTTCTGTACCTTCTTATGAAATTTCAATCCGATCCCTAGAGAGAAAGTTGTGACGATTTTCCCTAGGTCACCTGTTTGGAATGTAATTTAGGAGTCTGCAAAAAGACCAACTTGCTGAGATCATATCTCCACAAATATCGCGTGAAAAGCTCTGAAATTTGGACCCAAGGTTCAAAGCGATTTCTTCTCAAATGGTTGTTTTTTGCGACTTCTGAAACGTCACAAAAAAAAAGTTATAGCGAAAATGCCATGATGACATGTTTGGAGCAGCGAAACCCTAGAATCCAAAGCTTTGATACCAAATGTTATGAAACCAGCTCAAGAAAAGATAGAAAAGATAGATCAATGCCTTTGAATTCAGCCTCTTCGAGGGGGAAACCTCCTTTACATTACATAAATGAACAATTCTTCGATGATACAAATGAAAAGACCTCCTTTCTATATATAGGAGTCTAAGGGGTCATAACATAATCAGAGCCGACATAACAATAATAATGTAAGGGCACAATAATAACAATAGTGGGCTTCTATGGGGCACAATAGTAACAATATGGGCACTACATGGGTACATATAATAATAACAATAAGGGGTTACACTAGTAGTATAGGGGCCTAACAAGAAGGAAATGGAAACTATGAAAGCTAATCATGGCAGAGAAATTAATTCTATGGAATGCAAGTTATTAACTATGGATGAAGAAATGACCATCATGAGATTCAATTATAATAATCAGTTAGCTACCATGGAAGAAAATCATAATAAAGAGATAAACCATATGAAAAATTGTTTCATGGGCGTGAAAGTAAAGAATGAAAAAGTAATAAAAGATGTGGAAACTAGTCAAATATGTCTTCAGAATACGTTATTGACCATGGAGGAAAACCATGCCAAGGAAGTCAGTGGTATGAAGGTTGAACACTCTAGCCAGATGGATGCCATAACAATATAAGTACAGAAACTTCAACATCAGTCAAACGATGAAAGAAACAAGGAAACATCAACAAATCATAAGCCTCCTTATCTGCTACAGCAAGCTCCATCTTATTATGAGGAGGTCATTTGTTCCATTGAAGAGTGGTTAATTGAAGGTGACCTAGATAAAATTGAAATTGATAAGAATCAGGTTGATGCTCACATGGTTGATCCACCAGTCATAGAAGATCAAGTTATAACTCATGACACCTGTGAGATTGATCCATCATTCTTGACAGAGCAGATGTAGAATGAAGAGAGACATGTCATGCATATCTTACATACTTCATCTGAAAGTTTTGAAGCAGAATGTTCAACATAATCAGTGATACAACCTGCCACAAATAAAAGGCACAAGAGAAAGAGAATGAGAAAGCGATTTGATGCATCAGATGGTCACGAGAAGCTTGATTTTCGGATAGGAAAAATTCCTACCGTATGCAGGATTGGAAAAGGTACATCCAAGAAACAGCTGACGGATTTGCCTAAAAGCAAGCAAATGATTAGCCTGCACTATATTGAACGCATATGATGCCATGGGGCATCTTTGTATTGTATTTCTAACCTTATGCCTTGTTATTTTAGTATTTCATTTTGCAGTTAGATTTGGTTTTTTATGTTGTTAGACTAGTTAATAAATGAAAAGCTTATATCTTTCGTGTGCTTAACGTTATATGATGATTTTCAGATGGATGCTACTTATGTTTTGTTGTGTGTTGTGTGGATGTAAATTTTGGATTCTCACATTCCTCCAGTGTAGCAACTTGTCCCCAAGTTGAGCCAGATGTTGACCACTACATGTCAACGACCCATAGTAGTACACCCCCTTTTTTTGCAAAGGGATAGCGTGTGATTGATGTGTTCGTGCCGTCCAGCTATCATCATCAACTTGATCATCATCCTATAATGTAAATCTAGTCTACATATATATAATGTAAATAATCTTAGCAAATCCATGTCATGTATTCAATCACATAGGTAAACCTACTTTTCTAGTGACGATCTACATTTCGAGAGATTTTTTGTCTCACCGATCCATTCTTCGATGGTCAACAGAGTTTTCCTTCAGCCTTACCCCAAATCCAGAATGGCTTTTGTCACTTGGATATTAGGAGAGTCCTATTGTTCTAGATAGAGTCTATGTAAAAGTGATTTGGGAATAATCCTAACTATTTGGTTAGGTTATTTTATTACAAATTGCTTGATTTGCTAGATTATATTTGTGTCGTGGAATTGGGTAGTCTGTGAGGGTATTTCACAAATGGGTTTTCTTGTTTAAGATGTAAAAAATATGAAATCATGATGTCAATTGTCTTGAGGGTTAGAAAAATAATTTATCCCCTCGTAAGTTAATTAATTAAATTTTCTGGCCAAAATTAATTAAAATCCTAAGCCAAAATTTTGATTAATTGTAGGTCCTAGGTAAATTTAAATTCTCCAATTGAAAAATTCGTTGGTCCTTTAAAAAATTAAAGTTTAAGTGGTCCAAGGACTAAGGTAAATTAATTATTTTGCTAAATTTTAATCCTTTGGTCCCTGGGGTTAAGTCAATGTCAAAATTTTGAGGAAATTAATTCAAAAAAGTAATTTTTGAATTAATTAAAATGCATTTAATTGAAAATTTCGAATTTCCTCAATAATTTATAATTTCAACGGATGAGATTGAAAGAAGTTTTAATCATCATCAACGGTTGAGATTTCTTTGACGAGGATCACTCGAACTAGCCATTGGAGGATTTATCTTTAAATAGGAGGTCATTTGTGAGTGAATTCATCCGATCTTTTGATTGTGTACTAAGCGAAAAGCTCTCTTGTAACCTTTTTATGAGTAATAAAGAAAGGCTTTGGGGTTAATTTCTGTTGGTGTTACTCTTCATGGAAATACTGTAAGATGTGTCATTTTCATGAATATATTTCTTCTTAAGCCATTGATGATAGCCTTCTGAAGAGTGATTTGAGTACATGTATCTTTCTTAGCCACTGGGGTTTGAATGATAATTTAAGTTCTGAATATAATAGCAGGTATCTCTATTAAATCTGAATTTTATTATCGTTTTTTCACTCAATGTTGATGGTTGAATTGAGTTTTGCAGGAAATTCTTAATTTTTTATATCATCGGGTGTTTGGGGAAGTTCTCGGTTGAACCAACGAACTCCCAATCCGTGTTTTATAAAGAGCACAGATTAAATCTCATCCTGAGCTTATCATAAAATACTTTTTATGGGTGATGCATGAATGGTTTTGAGCTCAGTACCTCCTTCAAAATTTGAAAATTTTAAATTTTTCTATGCTAAATTGATAGATCTGGCTATTGAGAGCCTCAGATCATCAGATCTGGGAGCGGAGTTGGACTCACTGTTGACACCTAATCATCAACATTGGGTGAACATAATGTAAATAAATAAATAAGTAATGTGAACAGTTATCAGGAAATGAAGTGAACAGCCTCTCCCTCATGTATATAATGAAGATCATCCTATAGGAATAAACATATGAATCATTTTTTCTTTGAGGAGTTACTACCTAGCCTGACATGGTATCAGAGCTAACACCATTTTTTTAGCTTCCCTCTACTTTGTAAATCCCTTCTACATATTCTCCCTATATTCTACCCATGTTTTACAGGCTGACATCTCTGTCAAATCCCTGTAAAATCTCATTCATTGTTTAATATATTTTTTGAAGTGTGTTACCTCTTAAAGGAGTCAATTCATTGCATTGGAGCTGGTTGTTGCATCGAACGCACTGAAGCCGAAGGTGTTGTGGTGTATGGCACTGCTTCCTAGAGGTGCTATTTCTTCCTGCGCAAATGGTATTGAGTTGTACGTATATCTTGATTGTATTATGCAGTGGTATAAAACCCTTTTGGTGTGAGTTCCATAAGCTATAAGTGCCAACAATCGCACGCTGTGAGTTATGTATTAAAATTGCGTTATACACCTCAGCCTCTCCATCTGCTCTACATACCATTCAATTTGTATACGCCTTTCAGTCATGGTTATAATAGCATCGGTAACAGATCCTTGGCATGATAGGCCTGAACCTTTAGTGTTCCATAAAAAATACAAAGTGACATCTCCACCATTATCCATTTCTTTGACAGGCTCCCTTAAGTTTTTTTTTTCGACTCTGGAAAGCGTGCATTAGATCTGTGTCATCAGTCAATAGGCTGACAGACAACTTTTTATTAGTTGTGCACATGGACTGGAAGAACAGAGAAGCGTTTATGCTGGCCAGATGATGATAAAACAGCCTCACAACACGTGAAGAACCCATTGTAGTCGCGATCTAGTTGTATGAGATCTATGCATTCTAATATAATGGCTCTGCGAGCTTTTCTGGTTTTCCAGTGAAGAACTCGTTTGGTCATCCAATTATATGGTCATGTACAGCGTGGAGAACTTGTTCTGGCACTGATTTGAAAGAGAATTTTTGACAGTGCATCGCTAATATGAATATTTCTCTGGGAAATGTTTTATAAATCAATTTTCATTTAAAGTGTTTTGAAGACTCTTCCATAGTAAAGTGTTTTGAAAACTACAGTGAATTTTTTTACAGAGCAAGTGCAAATTGTTTTACCACTAAAAGAGCGATTTTTTTTTCTCCCACTATATATAGATTTTACAATGCATTCAATAATATCTATTGTGGGAATAGTTCCCATTGGCAAGGAGAACTATCCTGAGTGGTCCCAGATGATAAAACACACCCTCATTTTCAATGAGTTGTGGAAAGGAGTGTGTGTTGGAGACGAAGACAAAGAACCAGAACAACCTACCTCAGACAAAGAGCTTGTCATTTGGGAAAACAAGAATAGCAAAGCTTAAGCATTAATCACAACATCTATAGATGAAGAAGTGAGTTGAAATATTTCACCATTTTCAACTGCCTTTGAAGCCTTACAAAAGCTAGAGGAATCCTATGACTCACATTCTGCACTTGACGTTTTTCAACTCATGATTAAAATCTTCACTCTTGAACTGCAAAATAATGATCCTGTTGCTCTTGCATCTGAAGTAAAGTTTATAATGCATGATATTAAATCCACTAAAGTTGAATTAGATATTCCTCTGATCACTTTTCTCAAGGCACTTTATCCTACTTACTCTAATTATCTTGAGTCATTGCAAGCAAATGGAGATCTCAAGATATCACCTTTGACTCTCTTGTGAAAAAGTTTGTTGAAAGAGAGAAAACTTTTGGAAAGAAAATAGCCGCTGAATCTTCTGAAGAGGCTGTGTGCCTTGCTCATAAAGAAAAACATCCTGCTCAAGAGTCTTCAAGAGGAAGAGGTGGTCAAAGAGGAAGAGGAAGATATTTCGGAGGCAGGGGGGCAGAAAATCTCAAGGAGAAAAGGCATATTTGCACTACATACGCTGCAAAAGAAATGGATCACATGATGCCTCTACATGCAAGTTACCATGGGACAAAATTGAGCAGCAAACAAACCAACAGAACAATAAAATTGATGATATAGAAAAAGGTAAAGCAGCTGAATCTAGTCACTATGTTGTGGCACAACGTAATATTGGAGTAAATGAAGATTTATTTAATGCTTCACTTGCTTCTTGGAAAAATGATTAGTTGCTTGATTCAAGAGAAACCTGGCACATGACTTATAGAAAATATTTTTTTGAAGAATTTACTGACAATGTTGATGGAGCAGTATACTTTGCAGACCAAGCAAAAATCAAGCCATCATGGCTTGGCACAATTAGGCTTAAACTTCCTGGTCTTCCAAACTTTCTTCTGCATCATGTTCTATATCTCCCACAGCTCGAGAGAAAATTGCCGTATTTGGTCCACATCCACCAGCAAGGTCACTCCATTCATTTGTTTGATGGCAAGCTTGGGGTAATAAAAGCATCTGACCGCTCACTTGTCATGAGGGGAATAGAAGAAGAAAGGCTTCTCAAGCCGCAAGGAACCTCTAATCGTGCACAAAATTTCTCATACAATTCTCATTATGAAGAAGGTACACTTCCATCAAGTTTATTATGGCATGCTAGATTTGGACATTTGAACTATGACAATCTCCACTTGTTGAAGAAAAATGGTGTCATCAGTTTGCCTACAATTCCTAGGAAACTTAAGCAATGTGATGCTTGCATTCTAGGAAAGCATAGCAAAAAATCTTTTCATGATTCACATTCAATAGCACATAGAAAACTTGAAGTCATTCATTAAGATTTATGTGGTCTAATGCCTGTTCCTTCTACAAATGCAAATAAATATAAGATGACATTTATTGATGGCTACACCAGAATGTGTTGGGTTTATTTATTGAAGAACAAATCTGATGCTTTTCAAACATTTAAGAATTTTCATAAATGGATTGATAATGATGCACAATCTCATATTGGGTCTATTCGCATTGATAATGGAAAATAATACACATCAAATGAATTTGAAAACTATCTTCGCGAACATGGGATCAAACATCAAACAATTGTACCTTATAATCCCCAACAGAATGGTGTAGCTGAAAGAATGAATAGGACAATCTTAAATATGGTACGATCCATGCTCTTCTTCAAAAATGTAAAGATAATGTTTTGGGTTTATGTTGTTCTATGTGCTGCATATATAAAGAATATATTTCCATCTAATGCTATTAGAAACAAGACTCCTTATGAAATTTGGTATGGACATGTTCCTTTGGTAAAGCATCTCAAGGTCTTTGGTTCCACCTGTTATGCCTTGATACCAAAGGTACATAGAAACAAACTTGGTGCAAGAAGTTGTAAGTGTATCTTCCTGAGGTATTCAAACACCTCCAAAGCATACCGTCTCTATGATGAAGTAAATAAAAAGTTTGTTGTATCTAGAGATGTAATTTTTCTTGAATCATCCAAAAATGACAATGTTGTTGAGTGACAACTTGATCGCTTGGATAGATTCACAAAAGAAAAATCGTTTCCAGAATTTGATAATCAGATTCCACATCTTGAAGGGGGGATTCCTATACTAAATCAACATGTGGAATCTTCTTCTGAAGAACACTCTCCCCCGCATGAAAATCCAACAACGGATGTCGCTTTAAGTGATGTGATTGATAGAATTTGGAGACTAAATATTGATTCAATCCCAACTCAATCAACGAAGAAAACTGGACCATCTGAGAAAGGTCCCCCAAAGTAGCTGACAA
Organism: Pinus tabuliformis; assembly: GCA_031772625.1. Classification (NCBI taxonomy): domain Eukaryota; kingdom Viridiplantae; phylum Streptophyta; class Pinopsida; order Pinales; family Pinaceae; genus Pinus; species Pinus tabuliformis. The sequence continues at coordinate 1,451,461,589 of CM062816.1, forward strand.
AGACACTTGAAAGTGTTCATCCTCATGAGGTTGGAAAGATAGGAACTAGAAATTCAAACAGGCAAAATGGAGGTGATGTAGATGACTCTAATTCACCTATTAATATGGATGTTTCTTATGATTTTGAATTGAACTTGTCTATAGATTTTGAACCAAATTCCTTCAAAGAAGCTGCTTCTCATGATGAATGGAAAGAAGTGATGCAAAAGGAGTATGATGCCCTCATAAAGAACAACACTTGGAAGCTGGTTGATCGTCCATTAGGAACCAAACCAATTGGCTGCAAGTGGGTCTACAAGAACAATTATAAAGTTGATGGCTCACTTGACAAGCAAAAAGCTAGGCTTGTGTCAAAAGGATTTGCATAGAAGGAAGGGATCGATTATGAGGAGACTTTTTCCCCCACATCAAAATGGGCTACCATCCGGACACTATTTGCCCTAGCAACTCAGAACGGTTGGAAAGTACATCAAATGGATGTAAAAACTTCTTTCTTGAATGGAGATCTAAAAGAGAATGTTTTTATGTCCCAACCTAAAGGATTTGCTGTGAAAGAACATGAACATAAAGTATGCAAACTTGTGAATTCCTTGTATGGCCTCAAACAAGCACCACGAGCCTTGTATGAAAAACTAACTGAGCATCTTCTGAAACTCAATTTCAAACATTATGATCTTGATGATGCAACTTTATTTGTCAAGAAAGTTGGCAAAACAGTTGTAAATCTTATGGTACATGTAGATGATCTTTTGATGACAGGGAACAACGAAAGCTACATTGCATCCATAAATAAGGAATTGGGGAAAAGTTTTGAAATCACTGATTTGGGCTATGTTCATTACTATCTTGGTATTGAAGTAACCCAACATCCGAAGTCCATATTTCTTTCTCAAAAGAAATACATTGGAGATCTGTTGAACTATTTGGCATGAAAAAATGCAATCCTCTTACCACTCCAATGGAGCAAAACTTAAAGCGCACATCTATTGAAGGAAAATAATTTGCGGATTCAACAAAGTATAGATAGCTTGTAGGACGTCTCAACTACCTAACTACTACTAGACTAGACATTTTGTTTGTTGTTGGAATGCTCTCTAGGTTTATGCAAAAGCCTTCTGAGGGACATTGGTCTGCTACAAAAAGAGTTCTAAGGTACTTGAAGGGAACTCAATATTTTGGAATCAAGTATACATAGGTGGACGACTTCAGCTTGATTGGATACTCTGATTCATACTTCAGGATATGCTATGCTATGAGTCTTCTACCAGGAGTTGTCTCCTGGAGATCATGCAAACAATTAGTTCGAGTATATTCCACAATAGAAGCAGAATACGTGGCAACAGCTGAAGCAACAAAAGAAATTGTGTGGCTCAGGAAAGTTCCTGAAGATTTGTACGTAAAACAAGTACAATCAACTCCAATCATGGTTGACAATACCTATGCAATAAAGTTGGCCAAGAACCCAAAGTTCCATGATCAAACAAAGCACATCAATACTAAATATCATCTGATTCGACATCAAGTTGATGCCAAAACAATCCATCTTCGCCATTGTTCCACTAATGAGCAAATACAGACATCTTCACCAAAGTGCTTGGAAGAGAAAAACTTGAACAATTCAGAATGATGCTTGGACTCACCAACATCCCTTCAGATTAAGGGGGGAATGTTGACAACTAATCATCAGGATTGGGTGAACATGACGTAAATAAATAAATAAGTAATGTGAACAGTCATCGGGAGATGAAGTGAATAGTCTCTCCCTCATGTATATAATGAAGACCAACCTAAAGGAATAAACATACGAATCATTTTTTCTTTGAGGAGTTACTACCTAGTCTGACACTCAAACTCCCTAGATGTGATATATTTGCCATTTATGAACATAGGTCTGTAATTATGTTCAGTTTTCTGAATTGGATTTTCTAGGTTTTAGCTTATTGGGTCATTTTACGTATCATTTGAGTGTTTCTTGTTGTATTGTAGCTACAGATCTGAAGGAGAAAACCGTGTAGAGTCCAGATCTAGGCCCTGGAGGGTAAGATCTGGATCTCTAGGGTTTGTCAGAGTCATTTTTGCAGGGATTCTATCCAGAGGTTTGCAGTCCAAGGGTTTTAAATTTAAATTTTTATTTTTAGATCTAGAAATTTTGTGAGGGTTTCACTGAAAATCTTAAGCAGGAATATATCATTTTAATCAAAATTTTTGGGAAATCTGAAGCATTAAAACATATTGGTGTGAAATTCATTTTCTGAATGTAGTTCCTTTGTTGCCTGGGGTTTTTTGGAAAAAAATCGAAAGAAGCTTTTGTTGTCTGAGTTTGGGTTTTAATTTTTTTTTTAAATCTGGAAATTTTTGTCTACCTGAGTTTTTCCTCTATCTTCACACAATTCTCTTTTGCTGCCATATCCTCTGAGTTTGATCTGTTGCTCAAGCCCTCGCTGCCTCTCCACGCAAGCCTTTAACCTTCACCAAAAAAAAAAAAAACAGCGTCACTGCCCATCCTCACATTTTTCCATTGGCCTTCATCTTCACCCACAGTCACCTCCAAAACCTCTCCATCGCTGCCCACCTACACCGCCATACTCCACGCCTTTCTCTGTTGTCCATCTACACTCTATTCCACTACACGCATACCTCTTCGATGCGTATCTAAACCACACATCAAACCTCCTCCACGTAGTCTCTAAACCTGAGTGCTAACCCTCCAGCTCTTCATCTCTTGCATCAGTTGCCTTATTTCTCCCTCCATGCAGCCATTTCTTCACTCCACATCCGATGCCATTTCTGTTGTCCGTGTGGGTTTCTCCCTCATCATTCCCACAGCCTCCATCTCCTTCTCGCAGCTCCATCCACCTACAAAGCAAATGCGTCGAAGCTCCTCTTCCCTTCGAGCTCTCCTTTCGCCATCCGGACCTACAACTACAAACAACAAAAATTCATTCGATTTCCATTTTTTAAGTTTCATTGCATTGGTATTTTGATTAGGTTTAGCTTCCATGCTTTATGAGTTAAGTTAGGGTTAGTCGATTTTTATTTTCATTGTGATATATGCGTTGATTTAGTTTTAGCTGGGGTGTATTTTTTTAAATTTCATTAAATTTAAACTTAAGTTAAGATTTATTAAGTTTCATTTTTATTTTAAAATTCTAAAACATATTTAAAAATCTAAAAATTTAAAAAAAAAAAAAAAAAAAAAAAAAAAAAGAAGAAAAAACCAATTTTAAAAAACTAGCCTTTTGACATTTTATTTTTCCCTTTTTTTTTCTAATTTAAAAAATTCATAAAAAAATAAAAAAATTTAAAAAAATTCTTAACATTTTTTTTGAGAAACATAAAAAATCCTAAAACTTTAAAAAAAAAATCGAAAAACATTAAATTCTAAAAAAAATCTAAAAATCTTAAAAACATTAAAACATTATAAAATTTCTAAAAAAATCTTAAATTTTTTGGTGGCTTGAGAATTAAAAATGAAATAAATTAAGGGGTTTTCGCTTGAACATTAAAATTTTTAATGTGGCCTATGGCCCATTAAAAAAAATTTATCCCTCTGATTTGTTCTCCTTATTTTTCACATCAAATTAAGTTCCTAAGGAATAATTAAAAAATTTAAACCTAAAGTTCCTTAGTATTATTTGGTAATTAAATGCATTTTTATGATTTTCCTATGGTGAAAGTATGATAAATGTTTGAATTCATATTCATTGTTGGAGAAAATTAATTAATTCTAGATCTTGATCATTATCAATAATCATTTTAAATCTAGAATCTCTTGCATGATACAGTTTTGGGCATTTATATTGATTGTCATTATTCATCACATATTGGAAAATTATTTTGGATGACTTGTTTTCTTATTTAATCTATGGCTAATTTAAACTAAAGGCACTGGTCTATAATTGTTCCTATCATGTGATCGTGCCTTGGTTACATTAGCTTTTAATCTATTCATCTGAATTAATCAAGATTCATTTACTTTCGTCAAGCTGTCCATCATTAACATCTCCTAGAGTCTATTTTTCACACGCTATCCTCATCCATTTTCCTAGGGACTACCCCCCTCGACTTGCCTAGGAGAGAGTCTAAATAGAGTGAGTAAGGATAGAGAGTGACAACCCTTACTTTGAGCGTTCTCACGATGCCTAGACACTTTGTGCAACAACAAGGCCATGGAGGTTGGGTTAATTTAAGGTAACACCCCCCATTCAACTTGGGAAATCCAATGAGGTGGGAGGGAGCATTACAAACATCAACAATGATAATTTTGTCCCCAAGCTCAATGGAAAATTCTAGGAGAACTTCCTTCATATGGAAAGTATGGCCATAGATTTTTTGGAAAGTAGTCGTTGACTGAATGAGTGTTGATAATTATATATCCCACTAGAATGATGAGGCCATGAAATAAGTTTAGGATCCCTCACCTAAAAGCATGTGATGAATATCATTTTGAAGCATATGGACTTGGATATAGAATTCTATGTGAACGAGTAGTCGATAATGATTTGAAACAATGTCAAATGTAATGATGTTGGAATTTGAATTATCAACCCATATGATCATAGTCAATAAGGTTATTCAATACATGGGGTAGCGTTGTAAAAACTCCAAGGTATAGATGGCACATTGTGCTCAAGCTAAATCCTTGAAAATAATAGTGTTTGGAAGCCCATGCCTTACGATTGTGTGTTTCGACTAGTGGAGAACACATTTATATGGGCATAACACAACCTCCAAAGGATTATCTATCAAGAGAGGTCCATTAGAGGGAGTGGGGATCACTGGGTCCTTAGAAGAAGAAACATATTAATGAGTCTAATAGTTTTTCACTTTCAAAGAAAAATGCATTTCCTTATAACACATAAGAACATGTGATGTGCCTCCTTGTTGATTTTTTCCTATCATGACCCTAGGTTGAGGAGCAGGGTAGTTTGAAACCATTTTTTATTGTTTTTAGTTAGGGAATTGATTTTTCAATACAATAGGTTTTTTACAAATTGGAAGATATGCAAAGAAACGATGAATCACATCCATCACCTATGGGTGAGATGGTCTCCTTGATAAATGTTGTAGTGAAACTTGACCTTTCATTACTTCTTAGTTATGATCCCACCTATTATGGTTTGGGGTTGTGAAATCCCTTGAACATTTATTAGAAGTGTTCATTCGCTTTATTTTCTTATTTTTTCTCCATGTTGTTGAGGATTCTTCAATTGCATGGACTGCACCAAATGCACCTTAGCACTATGCTCAAGAGCTAAAACTTATTTAGATATAGGCATAGTTCCCAGAGCTTATGATGAAACACACATTTGGACCAATTCAATAGCTAACTAGTTTACATAATACATGGATATGGAACCGACCATGTGATAACATGTGGTCCTGATTTAGGATGAGGTGGATCAATTTATGGAAGAGGAACATTAGGAATAATATTGTAGAGTGTTCTTGAATGAATAGATGAAGTGAATATGATAAACATGTAGAATTTCTTGTTCCTTAGAAGAATCCTTGACCATCACAAAGTCCTTGGAAATTTGGGGTAGTGAGGATCATGTGAACCAATATTTTTGAAGATTATTATTAATAATGGTTCTATTTGACCACTGACACCACCTCCACTCATGAATATGATCAGAAATGTGAGTGGGGGTACTCTATGTAAAATTGTATAGGAGATCAGTTATAATCTCCAGGGAGAATTTAAGGGGCTAATATTAGCAAGTGGGCTAATTTTCCATCCTTTTCCAAAAAAATATTCGTTAATTTCCATTTTTTCAAAAAATTATTCACCCAAATTTTATACTATAAAGTTTGTTTACCTTAAAAAACGCCAAAAGTTTATATAAAGACTATATAAAATTATTAGAAATTTGAATACTTTTACAAAAACATTTCTAAACATTTTACAAATTGCATATTATGTACTAGTGAGATTCGCCAAGATTTCTAAACTTTAAAATAAATTTCCATCCTTAATTTTCCCTGATAATCTCTTGGCATGAATGTAACTGAAAATAATGTAGAAACATTACCAACAACATGGCATAGTCATGATAGGATTCCCGTTCAAGCACAATATACAATTTTTCACATCCCTAGTCATGGTACTTTGGAATATATGCCAGCAAATATAGTTTTCCACCAAAGAATTTGATGAACGCCATATGTGGTAAGGTTAAATATGACTTGTCAAGTTTTCTCTCAACTTTCCATTGAACATTCGAATGTATAGCCACCATGAGTAATGGTATATGGGATCATTCTTAAGTTTTCCCAAGTATAGAAATAGAAATAGAAGTTCATTTTGATGAAATGGATCTTAAGTGTTGAGTCATGAATATTACCATCTTTTCATGTCGATTTTACCATATTTTAGTAACCTTTTTCTTGACTTTTAGCCTTTTATGCTTTTCCATAGTTTTGTTTTACTTCATTTTTATACTTATATGTGGGGTCAGGCTCAATATTTTCCAATCAATTTGTTTTCGTATTTTAAGTGAGTTTACAATTGAATATTACAAAAATGACATGTTTTTACCTACTTTTGAAGGTTTGGTGAGTTTGTTGATAGTTAGAGGCATATTTGAAGATTCCAATAATGCAAATTTTAACCACTAAAGTCCAAATTCGATTTTCCTCTTCAACTCTTCAAGGATTGATTAATATTTGGGAGTTTCCCTCAAGTATCTTGGATGGAGAAGAATCATGGAAAATTTGTTATCTAATATTTGAGAGACATTTGCGGGAAGAATTTTAGAAATATTACTTGCTCATTATTAGAAAATAATTGTAACAACAAGAGAGGTTTGTGGATTTGAATTATATATATAGTAGTGCTCACTCCATTTCAAGGGAATATTTTCGAATCATATATCCAACTTATGATAGAATAGAATAAATTTCTTGATAATCTCTTGATATTCTCTAGTTTTAATGTCGAATATTTTGATTTTCCTTATGATATTATACAAATTTTTCGTATCATGTTCATAGGAGAATTAATCTAACTATGAAGAGAACATTGCAACTTTTATTTCACTTTATATTCTCTTTTTTTAATTTATATAATGTCATTTCATAGTTAGTTTTCACATTGATGCTAATCTAGTGGATTTCCTTTTATCAAATATTTCTAAAAAGAGTATTAGTTAATTGAAAATGTTGCTAGGAGATAAGCTAACAATAATAGATCCCTAGCTAATAACATAGTCAGTGACAAGTGCATTGACATTGTGTGTTGGGATTAAGCTTGCTTTTATTTTATCATTTTCTTTGAACTTTTCTCTTATACATTTAATATTTTTATTAGTTTAGAATCTAATTTAAATGCATTGTTTTAAATTATGATCTCGTTTCTTATGGCTTACGATTACATAGGAATATTTTTTTGATCATTGGTTGAAGTAGTATAAAGAGTATTAACAATGTAAACTTTGAAACAGGAAGTGATATTGTTACCCTTTTCATAGATATAGCAAAAAAGTGACCCGATTTTGAAAAGGTGTGATGCAGAACATGCATGTTTCTTTTAGAACATAGTTTTTGGCACTTCAAATTTTTATATGTACATTATGTTTTAGAATGGTAGTGATTTTCATGCTGATTTAAAAAAGTGGTAATTTTGCATCAAGCCCTTGTTTTAAAAGACCTATTTTTTTACTTTAAATTTTCTAATGTATGAAATGTAAATAATTATTTTCTAAATTTAATAATTTTTGAAGTGGTCTTCTTCTACATTTTTTTTTTTGTAGCATATTTAAAGAAGAAGGTCAATATTTTGAATTTGCGATATTCTACATATTTATACATCGTTAATTAAGTTTTCAATCCACATGAAATAATTGTCTCGAAAAAACAATAATTTTTAACAATTGACATAAAAAAACCATTTTAACTAAATATAACTAAAAAATTACACATTTTGATAATTTTTTGTAATTTTTTCCTAGAAATAACATGTCAAAATCACAATTTTTATAAGAAAATGTTATAGACATATTTGGGCACTACAACCCCAATCATATATGTCGATAAACCAAGGGCTCTTTAACCCCTAAAAGTGTTGTTTCATACCCTAAAGAATCATGGTCAACTGATTACATCATTCCCCAAAAGTTCCACTTAAAAAAGCACTCAAAACTAGCCAAAACTAGACCATACTGACTGCCCTACTATCAAGGTGTGATGCATACTAACTTCTACACTAGCCAAGTGTGATGCATACTGAAAAGACCTTCTATGGTGTGCGATGAACAAGGATGGAAAAATGTCCGAGACAATTTGCTAAGTGGATGCTCATGGAATCTTCCAGAAACTTCTCCTATGACACTTGCCTCTTTGAATTCGTCTACGAATGAGTAAGAGATCCAAGAAATATCCAAGTGGAACCAAGAACAACAAGTGGAATGACAGTAATAAAAAACCCAGAGATGACTCACACCCTTGCAGACATCTATAAATGGATTCCTCATCTAAGAGATCTGGAGGCTGGAATCGGGTAATTTGTAAGAAGTGTTGATAGTTTGTCTTTTAGAAAAGGAATTGTATTGTTGGGTGATCTCTCTTTTCATGAGGTGGATAGGGCTTTGATGCTGGGAGGATGATGCTGAATCAGATAACTGGGTTGTAATTCTCCCTTCCATTATTAATAAAGTTCTTTGAGTTTTCCTCCATACAATCATGTATTTGTGAATGTTGTTATTTGCGAATTCCATTGTATGATCAATGTAGGATAAGTAGGAGAAGAGGTCCAAGCTCTATCAAGGGAGAGATAAATCAAGCAAGGATTTAAGCAGAAGATTGGTCCCTTTGCTCCTCCCTTATCTATAATACATAAAGGAAATTGCAAATTTCTTTGATTGTTTGTTTCTAGGATAGCTACCAATCCTAGTGGGACTAGCAGCTCGAAAAGACACTAGTTTTCTTGGAAACAAAATGATGACTCCACTAGGGATTGAATAGTTTGTTTGTTTGTTGTTGATTGTTTGTTTTATAAACTATAGACGGAGCCTGAAGTTAGCCATATAGCCTTCAAACTGCTTTTGCTCTGCAATTGGAAAGTAGATGAGTGTTGCTTTAGTCAATCTTTGGTTTACTTTATGATTTGAACATCTGACTTACATGAATTCTAGATGCCCTGTTGGTAGCTCAATGGCCTCAGCTTAACTCACTAAATTCAGCTGTAGATTTGAGCCAAAACCCACCTCAGTTGCGCTCCCTAGCCCATCGCACTATCTGTCACTAGAAGCTAGTATGCATTGCACTTCTTAAGTGTAGCAAGTGAGATGCATTCATGTTTCTCTGAAGCACAGGTGCGATGACTGCGTAGTTTTATTTCTCTCCTTGAAATTTGGGTTTTTTGTCATTGTTTTCAGCTTTGTTCAATTATGTTGCTGCTTATGAACAATATCTCATTGTTGAAGCCTCCTTGCTTTACATAGTTTAGCCCCCATTGATTAGGATTAGTAAATGTCTTTATGTATTTTTCCATCATTTACAATCCTTTGTCAAAAAGTTGCTTAAATTGAACTGTCGTTTTGGTGCAAAAAAGTGTCGTAACTATCGTTTTTTATCAAAAAGAGAAGTGTCATTGAGTCTTTCTTCCTTAGATAGTCGATTGGAATTTTTGTCATGTATTTGATTTTATTTGTTGATATCTTGAAGTGTCGAAAGCATTCTCTATTCAAAATCAAAAAGTGTCGTTTAGTCTTCCTTTTATTTTGAAGAAAAATTGTCAAAACGTCACTTTGAAGAAAATATTTTAGATCTATACTTACTTTTCCTTTTGGAATTCTTCACATTAAAGGGAATGAAAAACAAATACATGCATTTGCATTTGCATTTAGACTATGTGCGACAAATGATTTAGGAAAAGTGCATTTAGTGTGTGCTCTTTGCACTTTGCTTGAAAGAATCGTAATCTTCTTTCCTTAGTAGCTAGGATTTTCATTGCTAAAAATAAGCAATGATTGTTTATCATTTTAGATTGCATATTTAGGAATTTTACATCTACATCATGTGGTGAACCTTGAAAGACAAACTTCTAAGCAAGATCAACTCTAAAATAAATTTCAATGAACTTAACAACGCTTTGGAACCTAACGCAACACATACGACAAGTGTTAGCATGGACTTGTGCTCCCCGTACCATCGAGTATATATTGGGAGACCACAATAGGCTTATATCCTTTATCCATAGGAAGCCATGTCTACCGCCATATCGATCGCAATGCACTGAACATAGCATTCAGGAAGATTGACTGTCGTACATAAGTCCTTGGTAATATCTCTTTAATTTATCACCAAGGTGTATTTTGCAATTTTGCGATTAGTTTGGTAATCCCTCTGTCCATATTTCCAGAGTAGTCACTTTCGTTCCTTTTCGAATCATTAAACGAAAAGGTCCATCTGAGCACTTGTCACTTCAGGCTCATTAAAAATCGAAGGGGACTAGAGTCATATTTAGCTTTTTCTCAGCTCTTAAAAATTGAAAAAGCAAAACTTGTGTCAAAGCGTCATTAAAATTTATTAATTTTGGAATAACATTCCTGTTACTTCATTGGTCTTAGGTTGAGATAATGGATTCCACCAATAAAGGAATCCCTTTGGAGGGGATTCCTAGTCCTTTTGCATCTTGGGGAAATATTGGTTCACTTCATATGGCCACTTTGTCCCTTCTGGGACTTACTATTGGCCTGCCAGTATGGCTATTCTCAAACTCTGCAGTTCAAGATAACATGATTCCTCCTCAATTAAATCAACCTCCAGTTGATCCTAATGTTGACCCTTTGCCTTCTTCCTTGTCTATTTCTCCCTCCCCCTCTTCCTCTTCTCTTGGTGAAAGTATTGGTACTAGTAACCAGGTGACTAAGAAGAAGAAGAAAGGGAAGAAGAAGAAGCCAACTCACCAAGGGGGCAACCAAGCAACCATTTCTTCAAATGCAACATCTAATGAAAATCCATCTGTTAAGCCACACAATGTCAAATATCCATGCATAATCTGTGCGGAAAACCATTTTCATTGAAATTTTCATTATTTTCCTCAGACCTTGAAAGAATGGTCTTCCCGTTTGCACCATCCGGTGTCATCAACCTCTGGTGATCATGTTGGTAAAACTCCATCAACTAGTAATAGTGAAGTTAATGGACAGAAAAGAAAGGTCAAAGTTACATGTAGGTTATGTGAAGGTATACACCCCTTTCACCTTTGTCACTATCTAGATGAAGCCAAAAGAGCGTTGGATAACCATCCTGCTTCACTGCAACGAATTCCATCTGAACTATCTCTAAATACTTCATTAGTTGATGAGCTGACTGGCCAAAATCAACCGTCAGTCGAAACCACTCTCTCTGAAAGTGAATCCTATGAGTCTATACTCGACCAAAATCAACAAGTTGAGGTAACAGTTGACCCCATTTCACCTTTAGCTAATTAGACCTTTCTCGAAGAGAGTAAAAATGATACCACTCAAGTTCTTTTTGCTACCTCAGATTCAAATGAGCTTGGGGGTAGTCCACCTATTACAAAAAGACAGGAGGAAAATCCTCTAGTTCTCATAACTCAAGGGGTTAATTCTCTAGTTTCTACGATGCCCCCTCTAAGTAGTCTAGCTACTTCCTTCGATTGGAATCAACTGGCAAAATCCCGTCTTCCTTCTTATGTTCCTTTCCAGATCATAGTACAAGTTTTTAATATGATTTTATCTAGAACTATTATAGATGAAGGTGCATCAGTGAGTATCCTTTCCTCAACTTCTTGGCAAGCGCTTGGTTCGCCACCACTTGTGCTTGTTACACAGAATCTATTGGGCTTTAACAAAGGAACCAGTAAACCATTAGGGTTCTTTCCTCAGTTGCCTATCACTTTTGGAGAAAGAATGGTTTATTTGAATGTGATGGTAGTCCTAGGACCTTTAGATTACAATTTAGTTCTTGGGTGTGACTATGTTTATTGCATGGGAGCTATTGTTTCAACACTCTTTCGAGTGATTTGTTTCTCGCATGAAGGCATAATTGTCACCATTGACCAGCTTTCATTTCCCAGTCCAAATATAACTCCTAGTCAACCATCATTCGTAAATGGTCCATTTGTACCAATGGTATCATCACCGCCATGGGTTAATTATGTGGCAACCTCTTCCATACCTATATCATCTGACGATCAATTCAGTGATGTTGTACATTATGTACTAGGGGCATTGGAACCAGATATTTCCTTCGTGACCCCTTATTAATTGTGATCAAAGGTCTTCGGAGGATAGTTCGTTGACTTGTGTCAACGTCATTAAAAAATGAAACCAAGGATCTGAGCAAAGTTCCTTGTCTTGTGCCAAGCTCGCTAAAAAATGAAACAAGGCTGAGCAAAGTTCCAAGTCGAGTCTTTCACTTGATCTCGCAAAGGAACATTCATTCCATCCACCTATTTACCGCGAGTAGTCTGGTGAGTGTAACAAAGCTTAGGGGGGATGCACCCTTGTCCATTTGGCAGACGAACCCAGCTGAAAAGGTAGGTTTCCCTGTAGGTTATGTGATTGGAAGTGCCATCCCACACCATTCATTTTTGTCCACTCTGTGGACGAAGCTAAGAAAGTGTTTTGTCTAGCCACTGACGAAACCATCCTACCATATGAATGTCCCTGTAAGTTAAGTGATTAGTCTGACACACCACTCACCTTTGTCTAATTGGCAAACAAAGCCAAGGAAGTGTTTTTGTCTAACCGCTGACAAAAACAATCCTGCTTAACCACAGTGATTCCCATATGGTTACTAGAGACTCTCCTTTTCTCGATGCCTGGGGGCATGCAAACCTTTTTATGCAAGGGAAAAGTGACCAATTTCATTTTTTAGTTTTCTAGTATTTCAACTTATTAGGTTAGGTGATTGGTCTGATCCACCATTCACCTTCATCTATGTTTTGGATGAAGCAAAGGAAGTGTCTTGTCTAAAATGCTAAAAAAACCATCCTACCTAACCTCAGTAGTTCTAGCTTTTTTAGCTTTTTTAGCTTTTTAGTTTGGTCATTTCTAGCCTACATAAAAAGGCAATGAGCAATGTTTATGCAAGGTTCAAGTTCATTAAAAAATAATCCTACCAACCGAGCATAGTTTCTGAAAGGTTCAAGCTCGTTAAAAAATGAACCCTCCTTCAATGAGCAATGTTTTCGCAAGGTTCAAGCTCGTTAAAAAAATAATCCTGCCAACCGAGCATAGTTTCTGCAAGGTTCTAGCTCGCTAAAAAATGAACCCGCCTTCAATGAGCAATGTTTCCCCAAGGTTCAAGCTCGTTAAAAAATAACACTGCCAAATGAGCAATGTTTCCATAAGGTTCAAGGTCGTTAAAAAATAAACTCGCCAAATGAGCATATGTTCCCCCAGAGTTCAAGCTCGTTAAAAAATCAACCCACCTTCGGTAAATAACCCTTGTGATCGCAATTATATCAGCCTTTTGAACCTTGGTTGTGTTCCCTCCATCACCTCCATCCGTTTGGCCGATCATACGCTTCCACTTGATTGTTTACCATTTTGAGGAACAATTGCAATGAGTGGTCTTGTTAGCCACCCTCTTCACATCACCATGTTTTGAGAAGTTCCAAGATTACCCGTAACCAGTTACTACCCCGGATACTACTCGTTCCTCAAAAAATGAGTCCACTTCAAACCCTTTTTAGACTCGCTAAATATGAAAAGATTGTCGAGAAATTGGCCTCTCCAACTCACTAAAGTGATTGGAAACACCATCCATCCTGTATATTTTAAACTTTTCAGAGAGGGATTATCTGATGAAAAAGTTTGAGCGCTTGTCTTTTTAAGCTCGCTAAAGTGATCAGAAAAGTCATCCCTTTTGTATTATTTTAATATTTTTTGGACTTAAGGGATTATGCTACGAAAAAGAACTATTGGAGTTCTTTTTTCATCCCTTTTCAAACTCTCTAAACATTAAAGGACCAATTTGTCTTTCTCGTTAAACTCGTTAAAGCAATAGCGACAAGCTTGTCCACCCAGACAAGAATGAGTTTCACTATCACTAAACTCGCTAAAACATAGCGACAGGTTTGCCCGAAGGGAAAATTATAGAACAAGCATATGTTATCCTCCTCAAGCTTGGAAAAAATAAAGAGGTACTGGTCAGCAATGGTTGGGTAAAAAGGGAAGAAAACTTGAAGAATTTTATGGTAGGAGGTCTCTCTTAAACATGACACTTTCACTCCATCACCATGATTAAGTCGGGTTGGGTTATTCCGTTCACCGGTCATATCACCATTGGTCCTCCCTACCATCCATCTTTTGGGGTTAACGCTACCAATCCACCTCAGTGTCGCCACTATGTTCAAGTGAATTCATTAAGAGAATTCACCATCCAATGAATACCTCATCCACTACAATACCTTCAACCTCCATTTTTCATGACCACCATTCCTGAACCTTGTGTCGTCGATCCGTTTCACCTCCAGAAAATCATTTTCTTCGTTTCGTGTCGTAGATATGGGATACATTAAGGCCCTCCTATGACGGGTCACTTCTTGTCGACATCAACTCATTATCCAAGAATTTTACTTAGAAACAACCCTTTCAGTACTTTGAAGCTTGCATGCCCGAATGGCAAGTTTCTCACTTCCGGCGACAAGTTTAAATCAATGGCCTTCGACCAAAAGATTTTGCGTGGTGTTCGACATCAGATCATATATTCACACCACATGAATTGTACTGTATTACCTTGAAGGTCATTATCATTATGGGTGATTCCTCTCGCACCCGTTAACAGCTTACATTATTAGCTGGTAATCAGGTGATGTCTTTCCATGTTCAACTTTAGGACATCTTTTCACATGGGTCAACTTGTACATCGAGCAAAGATTGAACAATTTTGAAGACCCTGGATCTAGTTTCATCCATTCGAGCTGCGATATATTCAGGGATATAAAGACATCATATGTACAGAGAAGCTGCACAGATAGTCATCTAAGCTATGGAAGATGACTCTTCATATGAAGAATCACCAGTCTATAGCTGCAGATGATTATCTGTCCTATGTACACAAAAATGAATTTATAAAATTGAGCATGGGAATGCCCACCTCAGCTAGATCATGAAAATAATATGATGATGATGTATTGTATTGTATCTTATATAGGTCACCTTCCAGTTCGAATACCTCGGATCCTCATGATAAAGCATTTCACCCGACATCAAAAGATTTACGACTTCATGCTTTACGGGGCAACTGTTATAGACATATTTGGGCACTACAACCCCAATCATATATGTCAATAAACCAAGGGCTCTTTAACCACTAAAAGTGTTGTTTCATACCCTAAAGGATCATGGTCAATTGATTACATCATTCCCCAAAAGTTCCACCTGAAAAACCACTTAGAACTGGCCAAAACTGGACCATACTAACTGCCCCACTGTCAAGGTGCGATGCATACTGACTTCTACACTAGGCAGGTGTGATGCATACTAAAGAGGACTTCTATGGGGTGTGATGAGTGAGTATGGACAAATGTCTAAGACAGTTTTCTAAGTGGATGTTCATGGAATCTTCCAGAAACTTCTCCTATGACACTTGCCTCTCTGAATTCACCCAGGGATGAGTAAGAGATCCAGGAAATCTCCAAGTGGAACCAAGAACAACAAGTGGAATGACACTAATAAAAACCCAGATATGACTCACACCCTTGCAAACATCTATAAATGGATCCCTCATCTGAGAGATCTAGAGGCTGGAATTGTGTAATTTGTAAGGAAGTGTTGATAGTTTGTCTTTGAGAAAAGGCACTGTATTGTTGGGTGATCTTGCTTTTCATGAGGTGAAGAGGGCTTTGATGCTGGGAGGATGATGCTAGATCAGACAGCTGGGTTGTAATTCTTCCTTCTATTATTAATAAATTTCTTTGCGTTTTCCTCCATACAATTGTCTATTTGTGAATGTTGTTATTTGTTAATGTCATTCAATGATCAATGTATTTTTGATTCTGCATTGTTTATGATATAATAGATCGAGATGATTTGATGGTGTTTTCCTACTTTGTCTCTACAGGTATTCATTGAGCGGGATAAGTAGGAGAAGAAGTGCAAGCTCTATCAAGGGAGGGATAAATCAAGCAAGGAGTCAAGCGGAGGATCTAGGTTGGTCCCTTTGTTGCTCTCTTATCTATCATACATAAAGGAAATCACAAATTGCTTTGATTGTTTGTTTCTAGGATAGCTACCAATCATAGTGGGACTATAAAATTGAAAAGACACTAATCTTCCCGGAAACAAAAAATTTTAACTAAAATTGGTTAAATAATAGTTTTTTATGAATTTCATGTCAAAAAATTAATAATAATCACATTTTTTTTTTAAATAATGATTAACATAAAAATTATGTGAAAATCACATAATACAAATATTGAATGCATAACAATCTTAATTGATTGCTTATTCTTCTCATAAAATGTCAAAGTCAAAACATTACAAGTATAACTAATTAATAGTTATAAAAAATGACCTTGATTTCCAAGCATAATTTAAATTTAATCAACAATGTCACGTAATCCAAATACTTCGTCCTCTAGAGTTTTATCATTGTCTTCTTCCACAATATTTTCTTGTTCATTTTGTTCATTTTCCTCTTCTAATGGGTCTTTGATGTCTGCGAATCTCCCAATGTATGCCTTTCCAATCATTCCATGTAATGGTGGTTGGGGTCCCATTGTCTTTTCTTCCACACGTGATTCACTAAAGTCCCATTTCTTCAACCCAATTTCTTGCATTGCATCTAGAAGAAATTGAAGAGCATTAATTCTTTGTTGAATAAAATTGCATTGTATTTGATCTTTTTCAATGGCAATGCAATTTCTTCCATTTTGAAGGCAACATGCTAGTGTTGTACCTAATTACCAAGCACAAAATAAATAATGAAGTAAATTAATACAATGACATATAAATTAAGAAATAACATATTGAAATTCAATTCCATATAATAAAACTTACCCGAGCCAAAAAATAAATCCAGAACCCAATCTCCTTCATTTGAACATATGTCTATAAGATAGTTAATCAATAACTGTGGTTTTTTATAAACATTAACTATATCTTCTTTTGCTTCTTTGTTTTCATATGTTAGTTTTCTCACAACATCATCATAAGCTAGTATTTGGTTATGACTCTTTCCATCTACCGGATTAAAAATCATAGAAATATAGTTGTCATCTTTTGCCCAACTATCAATATGGATGAACTCATAATCATCTATAAATGGTTGATCTTCACGGTTAAGAAGACTTGACTTTTGCCTTAACATGAAAGTAAAAGTTCAATTAACTTGTACATAAATGAATTTTTTAACATTAATCAAATATACATTTTAAACGTCTTACCATGTAAGTTGCATCCTTGAATTTGTTTTCCCCTTGAAGCTTGACAATATCATTGTCAATTGTGTGTCTGAATGAAATGTCACAAATCTCCATAATGGTGATGATGTGACTTCTAGAAATCCTGCAACCACTTTACTAAGAGCTTGATAAGTATAAGGGTGACTCTCATAGTCAATGTTTGGAATATTGAAACCATGGGGAATATTTGCAATAACTAGGGCATAATCCCTTTTAGGTATGAGTTTAGCAATGCCTTCACAGTCGCCATGTATTACTTGATATTAAATAGTGTCAAGCCCATTCCAAATGAAACGAGTAAGAGTTGGATCAAGTTCAACATTCTTAAGATGTTTCTTCTTCAATCTTTCGATCCTAATTTTTTCAATAAAGGTTCTGATACTATGTGGTTCTCCATTTGCATCCTTCTTCATATTTTATAAATAAACAAATATATGTGTAAGCTATAAATTAAAAATAGTATACAATTGAATAAAAATGAATGTATAAATCAACATACTTTTTCAAATGCAAGATAAAAAAAAATTAATGTTGATGTAGAACTTGAATTTGGATAGTTGCGTACAACATCATACCAACTATCTTTTTTCAACAATTTAACCATTTGTTCTTGACTTTTCATGTAAACTTTGTGACTGCATAGATAAAGTAAAAAAAGTTAATATGATGATATCTATAACAAATACTACCAAGAACAATATGTTATATTTAAAAGAAAATTATAATCTAGAAATAAATAAAAATAATTCAACAAAATAACTTTTGAAATTGCTCAGACATTTCCTCCAATGATAATTCCCCTAACCTCACACGATAAAATAATTCTTAAAAAAAAATTTCATCCTTCACTCCTTGCAATGCTCTACAAGGTGTGATAGTCATAACTTCTGGAAGCTAATTCATTTCAAGACCTGATTTACTGTTGCTACATATCAATGGTTTATACCTTTTGACCTTCTGGTTTTTAATGACAATGTTCTCCCACATGCTAAAAATCTCATTAATCAACTCCCATATCTCCCCAATTCTAAATACCAACTGGAAAATGTTATCAACACCTCTGAATAAATCACTAACTTTTCCACCTTTGATGCCTTTTGAATTGATTTTCTTTTCAATTTGATAGACTATTTCCATACAACATTCCTTCCAGAAATTTACAATAACATTTATCCTATCCCCACCACGTTTTTCTTCAAATTCACTATGAATGAATATAACGATTTGGATGAAAGTCATAGTCATCCTATATTCATTATCTAAATTATGATCCCATCCCGCTAACTTTGCTTATGTATATGATAAACCAGCATAAATGATACATTTCATTGTTTCAAAACGTGGGTTATTGGGATATTCCTCCATCAATTATATTTGAGCTTCTACAAAATGGTTTCCCCCAAGAACATAGTATTTATATTCAAGACATTTTGACTGATCAAATGCTTCTTTGTTGGGAACTTGAATTGGATCAACAATAAGAACATAATTAACCACATGACCATATGGATTGTACCTCATCAATGTCTTCAAGTTGTGAACATGCAGATGGTGTGGCTTTCTGATTTGATATTTACATTGTCCTTCACTTGCCTTATAGATTTGTTTGACATTAAGGTGAAATGTACGACCACCCTCAATTAAGTTTCTCTAATGCCATTTTGTTTTGTTTTGATAATGCTATCCTTTGAATCAGCTCCTAGTGTAATGATTTCTCTACTTTGTTTTGAAGTTTCACTAGGTTCTTAACTGTTAGTAATGAAAACTTCAAAATGTTCAACTTTACTTTTATTCCTCAAACATTCTCATCATTAACTGGAATTTATTTATTCTTGGGCATTGTTACTTTTGGTATTTTACAACTCTTCTCATTTCCAATGTCATCCTCAGTAACGCCAACATATTCTTCACTGCCAGTTTCAACTTCCTCGCCTTCAAAAGTAACTTGTCTATCTTTGTTAGATTTATCCACTAGAGGTTCTTTTTTTTTTTTATGATCCCTTGGATGTAGTTTTGTACCATCATGAATTACTACATTTTACTTATTTTCCATATCTTCTTCCGACATTGAGTAGAAACTGCTGACAACTTTCATAATATCATGTTCTATGAAATGAATGCCTCCCAACCTAATTGAACAACTTTCAACAAAATTCTGCCAAACCAAATATCATATGTCAATAAAAACCAAGTTATAAAAATATAGTGAGATAGTTACAAGAACACAAAACACAAATATGAATAACAATACTTACGATATTTTGTGTCATCTCATTTATCATTTGTTTACAGAACTTTGTAGATACCTCTCTCGTCTCATACAACGAATATGATAACTGGTATTTAATCCTTTCATGTGACTTGGGCGGTTTCGTAAGTATGTAAACAACTTCACTGTCCAGTACTAAACACATGTCTATGATTTTTCCCATTACCTCATAAATTCCATTATCATTAGGTATATCAACATATAGATATATCTGCACATTTTGGCTTTCTCTTTCTTTCACATACTAGACATTTGGTGGAAGTTTCACTTCTTTTGATATTTTCCAGTATGAAATAGTCTTCTTATCATTTGAGGCACTTGAAATATTTGTAGCCATCATCTCAGGTGGAGTTCGTTCACTGATGTTTTTTGAAGATTCACCTTTAAGACTCTTTGGTTCAAAAAGATTCACATAAATATTCGTTGATGCTATTTTCCCTCAAAATGACACATATAAATCAGTAAATCAGAAAATAATAATAATAATAATAATAACTTAAATTAAAAATGAAAACGATAAATGATAATTAATTTTATTAACCATAGAAATTTAAAAAAAAAAGGAAATTTAAAGATACATCGCCCTAACACCACACCCTGAGAATCAGTCGGCCAACTAAGCCAGCCATTGGATCTGGCCCCCCTAGCCCACCATGGCGGCCCAACAACTGCCCCTCGTCCTGGAATCACCCTGCCACCCGGTGAGCCGTTGGGCCGTCGGCGTGGGGTGGGGGCTGCCACAGCTCTCCACCACACCCCAACAACCCAACGACCCACAGGAGTGGTGTCGCTGTCCGCAACCCTTCGTCCCATGCTAGTGGCCCAACGACTCACAAGGTGGTGGGGTGATTCTCGGAATCACCCCGCCACCTCGCATGCCATTAGGCTGCTGGGGTCGGGCGTTGTGTCGAGTACCCAGCCCCACCGCCCCTAACCTATGGGCTTGTTTGGCTACCGTAAGAATTATCACGCCCACCGTACCCACTACAAACGTAGTGGGTAAATTTGGCCCACAAAAATTTTTAATTTAAAAATAAAAAATTAAACTTCGTTAAACTTATTTAATTTTAAATTTTGCAAAGCAGAAAAATGAACTAACCTTTCACATGCAAGAATCCTCCGTTGAATATGTTGTTGATAGCAATGTAGATGCTCCACAAATTCGCTCCAAGTATTTTAACGAACCTTGGAAAACCTTGATGTCATGTGAGTAATAGTGATAATGAAATTTATTATATAGCTGAAATTACGGAAATGTTTTACCATATGGTTAATGTGGGATTAATTTGTTTTTAAAAAAAATTAACATGTTAATTTTGTTATGGCGATATAGGAAACTATGATAAAGAGAATATTATGGAATTGTTTTATAGCATGGTGAATGTGGGATTAATTTGTTTTAGAAGGTATTATAAAAATGAAAATAAAAAACATTCAATTGTCTAATAAATATTATAAAGTATAACTATTAAACTAATTTAGGTAAAAGTTTTAGTTTACAATTTTAAATTTAAAGATTTATTTCATAAAAAAAAAAAATAGTTAAAATTTTTCAATAAATTGTAGAATAAAATAATGGAGGGAAATACATGAAATGAAATTTTTGGAGGGAAAAATTTTGGCGAAAATTTTTGGAGGGAAAATTTCATTCTTTAAGCTATATAATATCATTAGGAGAGTTTGCATTTGTATCATTCAACCTCTTCTATTTGAAAGGGATGGATTCTTCTGATAGTGAAGTTTCACTTTGTGAAGCATCAACATCTTCGTTGCGTAACAACTCTATTCATATTGATGAATATAACGGAAATTCTTGCGCTATGAATAGCAAGTCAATTCTTCCACTTAGTCCTAATCCTAAGGACTATGAGAGAAAAACTGATGAAAGAGGGGATGAATAATTTCAAATAAATAAAGTCATGGGTTCCACTTAGTCCTAATCCTAACGATTATGAGAGCAATGGTGATGAGGAGCATGATGAAGAATTTCAAAAGAATGGAGTGTCAAGATGTCCACTTAGTCCTAATCCTATGGACTATGAGAGCAGCAGTGATGAAAAGCATGATGATCAATTTCAAAAGAATGGAGTGTCACAGTGTCCACTTACTCCTAATCCTATGGACTATGAGAGCAGCAGTGATGAAGAGCATGATGATGAATTTCAAGAGAATGGAGTGTCACGGTGTCCACTTAGTCCTAATGCTAAGGACTATGAGAGCAGAAGTGATGAAGAGGATGATGAAAAATTTCAAAAGAATGGAGTGCCACGGTGTCCTCTTAGTCCTAATCCTATGGACTATGAGAGTAGCAATGATGAAGAGCATGATGAAAAATTTCAAAAGAATGGAGTGTTACAGTGTCCACTTAGTCCTAATCCTATGGACTATGAGAGCAACAGTGATGAAGAACATGATGAAAATTTTCAAAAAAGTGGAGTGTCACGGTGTCCTCTTAGTCCTAATCCTATGGACAATGAGAGGAACAGTGATGAAGAATTTCAACTTAATAGAGTGTTACAATGTCCACTTAGTCCTAATCCTATGGACTATGAAAGCAACAATAATGAAGAACATGATGAAGAATTTCAAAAGAATGAAGTGTCACAGTGTCCACTTAGTCCTAATCCTATGGACTATGAGAGCACTAGTGATGAAGAGCATAATGAAAATTTTCAAAAGAATAGAGTGTCATGGTGTCCTCTTACTCCTAATCCAGTGGACTATGAGAGCAACAGTCATGAAGCGAGTTATGACGAATTTCAAAAGAATGGAGTGTCACGTGTCCATTTAGTCCTAATCCTATGGACTATGAGAGGAGTAGTGATGAAGAGCATGATGAAAAATTTCAAAAGAATGGAGTGTCACTGTGTCCCCTTATTCCTAATCCTATGGACTATGAAACAATGGTGATGAAGGATAGGATGAAGCACTTAGTCCTAATCCTAAGGACTATGAGAGTAGCAGTGATAAAGGAAAAGATGTATCATTTTCAGTAAGTAAACAATCACATTTTTTACGTAGTCCTAATTCTATGGACTATGAGAGAAGCACTGACAATGCACATATGGAAGAGTATCCAATAAACATTGAGTCAAATTTTCAATTTAGTCCCAATTCTAACGACTATGATAGTAGCACTGAAGAAGGGGAAGATGAAGAATATCCTCCAAGTCAATATTTGCAAAGCACAACTGATCATAGTGTGGATAACATTCCTCATAATGATGATGAAAATGCTTATACAAATGATGATCCAATGATGGAGATGTTGCCAGGAAATATTGTATCAAGGAGTAGGAGCAGACCTTTTCATATCAATGTCAGATGTTCCAGTTATACAATGGGTAGAGTAGAATATCGGACGAGGAGAAGTTATATTAGCACTCTCATTTCAAGTGAATGTTGTCAAAAAGATTGCCTGAAACATATGGATTCCAAATTTGCATTAGAGAAAAGGAAGAGATATTTGTCAATGAATAAAAGCATGCAAAATTCATATTTAGATGGGCGCATGCAATCTACATTGTCAGGTTATGATTATCAGATTAGGTCTTTATTTATCTGTAGAAAGGCTTTCAAAATGTTTCATTCGATTGGTAATTTTTGTCTCTCGAGAATCCAAGAAAATTTGGAAAAGGATCCCAAATTTTATTCAGAAGTATGTCATAAACGACAGTTTGGGTCATTATCAAATACTGCAATGTCATGGATGAAATATTTCTTTTCAAATCATGGAGAGTGTATGACAAATAGAGAGATAATACATATTCCAGATAAATTTTCAAGACGAGAAATCTACAACTTATACAAATAATATGCGGAAGGTGGTGAGGGACATGGTCGGTTTATTACATATCAATATTTTGTGAAGGTATGGAAGAAAGAATTCAACAATGTCTGTATTCCCAAGAAGACAAGGATGGGGCTTTGCAGTACATGTGCTTCTCTTAAATAAAAAAGGGACAAATGTGAAGGGTCAAAAAGAGGTAAGAATTCATAACTTTAACTTTTAAAATTGTACAATCATCAACTATGAAACATATTTCTTAATGGCTTTCTTTTATGTTGTGTAGATTCAATTGTCAAAGAACTTTAGGAGCATCACGAAGAACAAACAAGTGAAAGGAAAAAGTTTTACAAGCATTGAAAGAAGTGTTATGATAATTCAAATAAATATTTGGGTTTGATAATTGATGGTATGGACCAGAAGAAAATGCTTTTACGACATTTTGTTTGCACACCCAAAAGTTTATAGAAGGAAAATTTTATTCAGTATCACTTGGTCGATTGTATGGTCTTCAATGGGAAAATGTTGCCAAGGGTGTACTTCATAGCTCCAAATATTCATAATGATGCAAATCTGACAATAACCATAATTCATGATGTGCTTTCTCATTCGTCTGGTAATCTTCTTGATGTTTTGTATCTATAATTGGACAACACTTGCTGTGAAAACAAAAATCAAGTTGTTTTTTGGATATCTAAACATGCTTGTTGAATTTAGAATTTTTCAGAAGGTAAAGGTTGGTTTCCTTCTTGTTGGGCACACTCATGACCATATTGATCAGATGTTCAGTCATTTTTTAGTCACATTAAGGAGGAAGGAAGTTGGGAGCTTGCCATCGTTAATTGAATGTATTAAGAAATCATACATGCCAGAGCCTACTTTTGATGTGTTGGAAGAAGCTGTTGATATGCGAAGGTTTATTCTGGGATTGCATGGTGAGGAGAAATGCATTGAACAACTTAATGACATTAGCTTCCAACATCAATTTCGTATCAAAAAATTTGATGGGAAAACACTAATATGGGCAAGAAGTATTCATCTACTGCAGAATGGGCACCGTCATCAGGTTTGGAATTTTTTAAGTTCACTCCAGATCATCCAATATTTTCATAAAAAATATTGTTAGTACAATCAGTTGGTGAAGTTCATAATGCATGCAGACAAAATAGAGATATAAATTATTCAGATTGCCTAGAAGAAATTAAAAAATGTATTAGATATACACATGAGTACTTTGACATTGCTGATTCAATTTGGTGGTAGTCATTTTTCAATAATCAAAGTGATATCATTTCAACAACAACAAATGAAGATATACCTTTGAAAAATCCATTTATTTGGCCACAAAATGTGTCAAATGAACATGAGGAAATAAACATTGTTGAACAACAACAATCTCAACATATTATTAATTCTTCATAGGAAGAGGAAAGAGAGATGTATATTGGTTCCAGAAGATCTCGTGCACAACGTGAAGACATGGAAGACCTTTACAAGGGTTGAATACAACATATTAAGGATGGTTGCATGATCGCAGTGCTAGCAGATGGAGATCCCAATGGCTAGCCATTCTGGGTTGCTAAGGTTATAAAGGTATTTACAGAAAATGAGGATGTTACAGGTGTTGAAGTACATTGGTATGCTACAAATACACACACATTCAATGGCGTATATAAGCTAGAGATGGTAGTTGACAAAAAAAATGGTGTTAAGAGAAAAATAAAGGGTACAAATATAAATCATCGCTGCACAGACCTCTTAAAATTGGAGGATGTTGACATACTTGTTTATGACTTCAATTTAACAAAGAGAGGAACTCTTTGCTTCAAGGCGATAGAGATTCTGAAAAGGTTGTTACTAGAAGGAACAGTGTTGAGATGGGAGTCTGCTGAAACCAATTATAGATATAGAAGAATTTTGAAACCTGAAATGATGGGCATGCATGTAAACTTAGATGGGGCACTAGTTGATGAAAGAGAATAATATGGAACATCTTCATCTACATCTAGTAATTCATCTGAAGATGTGAATTCTGATGGTGTGAAAGAAAATATGAGTGATTTTGAATAATTGTCTAAGACAAGTTTTATAACTCATGTTTGCATCGTATCTTGAAATAAAAATTTTGATTTCCATATGGTGTTAAATCAGAAGTTATGAGTCATTTTTATGTTTTTGGATTATATGTCTCAATTGTGATGATTTTTATTGTTTAGAATATCTACAACGCAACATTAAATTAGAGATATAATGTATGTTTCATTCAATATACAAATAATGACATTTTGATTAATTTAGTCATGTAATTTGTTCATAATGTCATGGTTTTTTAATTTTATGATTGAAAAAATTCCAAATTTTTTTGTATCTTTAATGTTATGGTTGAAAAAAATTAGAATTTTAGCAATCTTTAGTGTGATGTTATTATATGTTTAACAGCAGGGATGAAAACTAATAACATTTTAATGTATTTCAGATCCTATTATTTTATCCTTATGGTCATTACTAAAACATGTTGAATTTATACATAGGAAAGAAAAATGTTATTCTACCAAAAACATTAGTGTGTTTTTTTCCTCATAAACAATTATTTTTTTGCACGTAAAAATTCAGTTTTACTAGCATTTTTTAAAAATGTTGAAAATTGACCCTAAAAAGAAAACATCGTTCTAGTATCAAAACTTTTAGTTTTCAGGGTGTTTTTTGCACGAAAATTTCGTTTTCAGTGCCATTTTTAAAACATGTTCGAAATTGACCCTAAAAAAAAACCATCGTTCATGTATACACATGTTTCATTTCTAGCAATGTTTTTGATGTTTTTTCAGGGTTTTTTGGTTAGAGTTCCCATTTTGAGTTTATAGTTCCCGTTTCAAAGTTTACATTGTTTATTGTTACAAGATATATGTAACCATAGAGTTGGATGAAATCCTATGACTTGCATTACTACCATTGAAACTACAATAAACATCAATTACAAGATTATATTTCATTTCTTCTTGACATTAGGATATAATTTATGTTAATGCAAATAGATAGCTTTATAAAGGCGGATCATAGTAAAAATAATCTAATCTGAGAATACAATGTTTTCACTTTACAAGATTACAAACTCCATATTGATAATAAATCTTACACAAATAATGCAAATAAATTTCCTGATAGAAAGAGACGACATTCCAGATGGACCTTGTAGTGCTCTCCTAACATAGTTTCAAGAGGTAGATAGGTTTCCAAAGAAATTATTAGTACCAAGGTGTTAAGGCCTTGAACCAAAGGAAGCAGTAGAATGATTTCTTTCTCTAAGGATAAACGAAATCCAAAAAATCGGATTACCAATGGGACCATATCGACCGAAAAATGAAAACCTCCTGAAGTGAAAGCATCCCCATATGTATGAACATTTGTGGGAAATGTGCTACTAGTAGTGACATTTCTCCTTGATGAGTGAACCCCCATAAAGGAATTTGAGTCTCTAGGAAGAGACATTAGGCCTGACTATGTACTACCCCAATGATTATGTGATCCCTAGAAAACATTATTACCGCCTAAAACTACTAAGAATAGGCACAAACATTTTTATAATACTTCTTATAGATGGTCTTCCCAAGCTCAAAAAATGTGGATTAACCTTAGGGATAATAGAGCTAGGTCGAAAACACTGAAACTTGGGTTGTGAGCTCTAAATTTACCATGTATGTCATACAAATACAGTAGGAAATAGGGACACATAAAAGCTTGGAAAAGTAACTAGGGTTGTAAGAAAAACTGGTTGTATTTCCCAAAGACAGAATCGTGATGTAAAAGAAATGGTATGGGTTGGACCCATCATACTAATTTAGGGTAACAAGGACATCATATTAGAAATTCTTAAGATACTTTGTGAAGATGTTTTGATCTCCGCCATTGTTGAGGCTCCGCTCTAACTACCCACCGGATGAGAGAACATTGAAAAATGATGTTGAAATTTGTCACTCACCTGAATGAGCATAGGTTCAATAGGATTAGTAAGAGGAGGGTTCATGTTGACTAGTGGGATTTCATCTACCACTTAGAGGATAACAAAACCTTCCCCCTTTGAACCAAAAATAGTCCTCCTAAGTTGTCCTTGATCTAAGTCCTTTAATGGTAAAACTGTCCTATGTTTCTATAATGGTGGTCCCTCCTCTTTTCGAGGAAGGCTTTGATGTATTTGTGAATGATGGAAAATTTGGTTACCCATGGGGAATATATATTCTTAAGAATTGACACAAGACACCATAAGGCGAGTTAGACTGAAATAAAATATCACACCCCTAGTAAAATATCCAAGATAACAATAGGAAAACCAAAAGCATAGAGGGCCTTTCAGATACTAGCTTGGGATGATTAGGGCCTAGGTCCAACTAACTAATGTAACATAAATATCTATTAGTGTGCATATACCAACCTTTGTTTTCACAATTGACTTCTTCAGTTTCACAAAGTATCACCCATCAAGAGCATTGATATGGTGATGGAACATTTCCCTTACGTATCAGAGGCACTTTCCACCTATGAACACCTTTTTAGGTTCCCTAAATAGTGGAAACTAAGGTACCATATTGCATTCAAATAACCAGGGAGATAGTCATGGGTTGATACCATATGAACTGGTAGGGAAACTAACCCCAAAACCTCTATGAGATATTTTTCATAGTGAACCTAGTGCCTCCAAGAAATCCTAGATGTGTATAAGCCAATGAACAATGGAAAAAATGGAGTGGAGATATCCCTCCACGTATTCTGAATGTTAGCTCATGCTTAACTCAGATGTTAGAGGAGTGACCTATGTGGCAATGGCTCTTCTCACTCTCTAGTGATATCTAGTTTCAATTTCGGTGACCTTAAGGAGTTGAATCTCTAATCCTATTCGAAGGCCCTACACTTTAGTATATGTTGGTTTTCTATAAACCCATAATTCTCTAAATAGACTCTATGAGTGCTTATATTAAATGTTTAAATATTTAACCATGGTCAAATTTAGTTAACGATATGTTTACCATAGTCAATGATAGTGAACCTTTTTCATTCATAGTCATCCTCAATCAACCCTACTTGAAAATATTCAACTATATTTAACCATGGTTGGCCAAAGTCAAACATTGTCAACCTTAGTCAACTATGGTGAATCTTGGCCAGTCATAGTCAAGGTTTCAAAAAGGTTGATAATAATAATATTAATATTCATAAGCTAACTATTAATAATATAATATTCATATTAAGGTTGACTATTATTATATGATTAGCTATATTATTAATAATATTAATAAATATAATATTAATATTAATGCTCGCTATATTAATATTAGGAATTGTGAATAAGGTTCAACATTTATATTTAATAAGGTTTAAGGATTATTTAATATTCAATATTGTAATGTGATCAAAAAATTCAAAGCATGGTTGATCAAGTATGCCTAACATTTACCACAACTAGCCATAGTAATGCAAGTCAATCTTACTCAACCATAGTCAATCGCATGCAATCATAGCTAAACATGGTCAACCTCCCTGGATCATGAGCAAGCATGGTAATCTTTGATCAACCATAGTCAACATATAATCAACCATGATCAACCATTATCAACCCTCTTCAATCATAATCAAGCATGATCATCTTCGATTAATTATAGTGACAATATTTAACAATGGTCAACCATAGTCAAACATTGCTAAGCCATAGTCAATGTGGCCAACCATTGTTAGCTACGGTCACCATGATTTACTATGGTTAATTTTGTTTGATCATAGTCAATTATGGTAGCCTATAGATAACTATGGTCAACATAGCTGACCATCATCAACCATAGTTGATTATGTTCATGATGGTTGACCATAGTTATCCATGGTCAACCATAAACATCAGTTAGGCATCACTAGTGATCATTAATGATGGTAAAAAATTATCAACCATGACTAACCATGGTCATCTGTGGTTGACCATAGCCAACCTTGAAAAACCATAGTGAGCCCATGCTTAACATGGCAAACCATTTCAATGAAGGCCATCCATTGTCAATATGGATGACCATAATTTATGATAGAAAATTATGGTCAACCATGGTCAAATTAGTTATACCATGTTCACCCATAGTCAACAGCATCAACTATGGTTCACATACCCAGCCATAGACAACCATGAGCAACATGATGACATAATCAAACATAATGAACCCTTTATATTAAATTTTTAAATATTTAAACATGGTCAAACTTGGCCAACCATTTCTTTACCATAGTCAATAATAGTCAATCTTGTTCATTTATAGTCAAGTGAACCTTATTCAACTATCCTCAATCATGGTTTACCAAATTCAAACATTTGCAACCTTAGTCAACCATTGTCAACCTTGATGGCTCATAGTGAAGGTTTTAAATTTTTTAATAATATTAAAAATCACCATATTACTATTATATGATTGACTATAATATTATTAATATTAATAACAACATTATTATTATTATTGTTAAGGTTGACGATATTAATATTATCAATAATAATTTTTACTGGTGATGAATGAGGTGTAATATTGATATTTAATAAAGTTTGAAGTTTATAATGTGATAAACAAAAATATAAACATGGACTATCATGGTTGATTAAGGTTTTCAATAGTTAGTCATAGTCATCCATGTCAATCTTAGTCATCTATTGTCAACCATGGTAGCCTTTAGTTGACCATGAGCAAGCATGGCCATCTTCTATCAACCATAAGATAATACATAGTCAATCATGGTCAATCATTATCGACTTTAGTCGACCATGGTCATCTTCAATTAACCATAGTGACCATAAGCAACAATGGTAAACCATAGTCAATTATGGTCAAACATAGTCAATCATTGTGAGTCATAATCAATGTGGTCAACCATAGTCAATCATTTTCAGCCATAGTCAATGTGATCAACCAATTACCTGGTCACCATGGTTTATGATTGACCATTGCCAACTATGGTAGCATGTAGATAACCATGCCATGGCCAGCATGGTCAATCATCATCAACCATAGTTAACGCTATTTACAATGGTTTACCATAGTCAATTGTCAACTTTAGTTAGCTATTGTCAATGGTGATCAACCATGACCAATCGTGGTTATCTCTAGTTGACAATAGTCAACCTTGAAAAACCACAGTCAACCCATGTTCAACATGGCAAACCAAGGTCAACCTTCATTAGATGGTCAAACATGCTCAACCAAGGTCACCATGGTGGAACGTGATCAACCATGGCCATCCATTGATATTGACCATAATCTATGATAGAAAATTATGGTCAACCATAGTCAAACTGGTCAAATAATTTCCTCAATTGTTCAACATCATCAACTATGGTTAACATACCCAACCATAATCAACAATGGACAACCCTAGTCAATCATGATCTCAAATGAACAACCATGGTCAATCATAATCTATCATAGTCAACTCCAGTGAGTTGTGAACAACTATAGTCATCCATAATCAAACTTTGTTGAAATATAAGGTGAACGGGATTTTTGGGGATAGTCATAGTCAACTATGGTCTACTAATCCTCTATATTAACACACTTTGTCAACTAATCATGAATTTTCTTATACCAATCACATTTACTCATCTAAATTTGCTAATAAATACATTTTGATTACAACATCAAGTCGCTTCCATCCGGTCATCGTGGTTAGACATGGGACGCTCCAATTACAAATTAAAATTTTGAGATAAACTCCAAGCTATAATATGATAATGTGTGTGTCCTACTTCCTTGATTGCATCCCATCCCATCCCACTGAGAAAGTTAGTTGCATCTCCTTTTCCTCTCCGAGTAGAATGGCAGGTGAGGATCGAGAGAATATTCATTCCCGCATGAATTAGTCAAACTCCAATATTTGATTGATTTAAAAATTCCGGAGTACTTTGCTTCATTTGACGAAATACCGTGATTTCAGTGATATTAAAGTCATTTTTCCATGTTCACATTAAATTATTATTTTTGCCGTCCAAGGATATTATTATGAGCCTCAATGGTACTCATGTAACCATTCAAAAAACGTTTGTGCCGATTTTTATTTTTGATTATAGCTGTCCCTTTTACTATGGTCTTTCCATCTCTGGATTACAAGCTGCAGAGAGTTTTGTTCTTTTCTCCCTATGGCAATCCCTACTGTCTGCACCGACAACATATTGTCAGACACGTTTTTAAAACAAAACCGTGACCACGTGAGGTGATAGCCATTCGACTAATCTTATGAAGAATAGATTAACAATTTTGTGCCGAAAAGATGTGGCTGTCAAATCATAAGTTGGAAAATTGAGGCGGCCACATGGTCATCACTGATCAAAGATTCACTCGGCGGATCAGTTTTAGCAGTGATTCTACGAGTGGTTTCGATATATAACCATGCTTCATCTGCTAGCCGAGGGACGAGCGAGGAGGCCAGAATAGATCATCAGTCGTAGAGTTACAGGCGAAGAATATCCACGATGGGTAGATCCCCTTGCTGCTCGAAACAAGGGCTCAACCGAGGAGCCTGGACCGAGAAGGAGGATATGATTCTCTCCGAGTACATTCGACTCCATGGAAATGGTGGATGGAGAAATCTCCCGCAGAAAGCAGGTGAAACTCAGTGTATCTTAATAACAATTCATTAGTTTATTAATGCATACGTGAATGTGTATTAATAGGCCAAATAAGCCTAGCGAAATTGTTTTGCAGGTCTTAAACGGTGTGGAAAGAGTTGTAGATTACGTTGGACGAACTATCTTCGTCCCGACATCAAACGGGGAAACATTTCCCCCGATGAGGAGGACCTTATTGTTCGGATGCATCGCCTTCTTGGCAATCGGTATGTGGAAAATCACTACCCATTGTCTGGAGTTATTGACATAAATATGTAAGACGTTATATATGGATGCATGCAGGTGGTCGCTGATAGCAGGACGACTGCCTGGGCGGACAGATAACGAGATCAAGAACTACTGGAACACGCGTCTGAGCAAGAAGCCGCTGTCAGTGAACGACTCTCAACCCAAATCGAGCCCACAGAATTTGAGGACAAGCTCAAAATCTCCTCCTTTTCATAATCAAGGCTTCAAAACTACCCCTGTTAAAACAACAGCGGTGAGATACTCTGAAATAGTAAGATCAAACCGTTGCAACGCTTATGACCGTAGTAATTGCAGTTCAGATAAAACCTTCAAACTGTCTATTGTTAAAGAAAACCCAAATGCCATCACACATGATGCTTCGCAGCACATTGCCTTTGGGATGGCAGATGTTAATCTCCTCGAAACAGAAGCTGGAAACAGTACCTGTTCTTTATGGAGTTTAGAAGAAGAGAGATCCCCAGATTTCGATTATTTTGCAGAAGATACAGCTACTTTCGCTGAGAGTTTGTTGGAATTGAACGAACTATTGTCTCCAGACTCTAGTCTGCTCAAGTCTCCAGCCCACTGCACAACGAATTGTCAATGGGAGGAGTTCTACCTGGAACCGCCAACATTGGCCTCTGTAAATTATTTCAACCTGAAATCTTCGGCAACGGTCTCAAAGTGAACTTTATTGCCTTTTTTTGGTAAATATAATAACGTTACCGTAAATCCAATCATTTTATTTTAGGTTTTTTGTGCTCATATTCATTCTTTCCATTTCTGAAAAAAGTGTTACAAGATGTTTTAAAAATAAATCACTTGAATACGTGCCTTGTGATCCAAGTAACAATTTAGCAGTTGCTGACGATCGAGGAACGAATTAACTCTATGATAACCTAAAGCATGCAAGTAATATCCATGGACTTAAAGAAATCAAGCCCAAAGAAACTTAGCCTCCTATAGTTGGAATCCGATGACGAATGGGAGGAAAGGTCTACGGCTAAACTTGGCCTAGGCAACCCTAACATAATCAATTGGAGTTGTTTTTAGTGTGATTTTTTGGAGATTCCGGTGACGGAATCTGGGGAAAAAATTAGGTTAAATTTTGATTTGTATTATTTAAAATAGTTTTTTAACTGTATATTTGGATTCAGCACCTTGAAAAACCCTGGGACACTTTGATTGTGCAGAAATTAGTTATCAAACTTGGGATTTCAATAAATTGCTGCCAAATTTTCTAGAAATTTGACCCAAAAAATCCCACCAAAAAAACTTCCAAAAATTTTTACTAAATACAACTCCTAATCAATTTAGCCTTTTATTTCAAACCGGAGAAGAGCAAATTTAACGATTTTGATCTATTTTGCTCATACTGCTGTGGGGATTTGTTAGGCGATCACCCTGATCTGAAGTCTTGTATGTGTTTCAAGCCAGCTTAGTTGCCAATTAGCTAAGCGGATTTCAATTTTTAAATGTGTGGATTGCACAATGTAAATTCTGTTTTATTAATCGTGTGAAATCGGTTCGTCTTGCTATGGAATATTTTCCTTCGACGTCGGTGAAATAGAAATTGGATACTTTTGTAAAGAAGTATCGTCATAGAATCGTACGATTTTGAACGCACGATATGGAAACTGAGTGCTTGATGATCGAACTCTTGTCATAATATCGTACGATTGTTGACTGATGGTATGAATTTTTCGAAACAACACGTATGAATCCTCCAAATTCCAATGTTCCTGTGAAACAGTTCAGATTAATGCTCCAAATCGAATGCTCTTTGATTCATCTTCTCCCAATTTCAATGATTTGAATTTTTTTTTTATGTTTTCTATTTAATCTTTTATTTTGGCTGAGCATTATGTATTTTCGAATGCTTTGGTGAGTGAGAAGTTCATTCTACAGACTCAGTATGGTCTGTATGATGTGTAAAACAATTTTGTCATCAAAATTGAAATTTTGTTCATGTCTACCAAAATAAATAAATAAATGTACAAAAGATTTAAATATTATCTATTCATAAAAAAATAAATTTAAAGAAATTGGATCCCTCTCCACTTATGTTAAATCTATATTTAAAATAGATCTATACTAGTTAATATGATTTTACACATATGTCAGCTTTATTAATTAAAATTGCATTCAAAAAATTAAATCCATTTCCACTTATGTTAAATCTATATTTAAAACAGATCTATACTAATTAATATGATTTTACACATATGTCAACTTTGTTAACTGAAATTAGATACTCCCTTTTTGAAACTCAGCAAATTTGTATGGCATAAAATTTAAAACTTATTTTTCTTTTAAAAATAAAAGCACACATACTTTCAATAATGAAAAGCAGTTACATGTTACATTTTGACAGGTTTTCACATTTCCACACCTAGGTTCTACTACTGTCCCTTAAGTCGACATATGTCCTTTTCATTGTAGACGTCTCTTTCATGCACTACTAACTCAATGGTTGAAAGGCAGTTACACTTATCGTCAACTTCTATCGATCTGGTTCAATTTGATCATAGTATGGACATATCTAGCATTTACGAAAATATAACTATAGGAAATCTACATGTCTTCAAAAAAACCCTAACCTTTGTCAGAATATAACATAGGCGATTTCATGCTTCAAAATTTGGTAACCCGCGAATGCAGAATCGCTCCCTCTGCAAATGCTGTGTGTTTTCAAAAACTTATTACTTCTATCCAATACCGTTAGCAAAACCTTCCTAAGATACAAAAAGCGAACCCTCTCAATACTATATTATTCTAAAAATAAGTTCGAAATCAATTGCGGTGACATTTGTGACATTTGTTTTCATGAGATGACATGTAAGTGTCGCAGCCGGTGGTGGGATAAAAGTCGTTTGATAATCCTCTCTTAATGACGGAATCTGGTAATACCATAGGTCATTTTCCCGAGGAAAAAAAATGATATATAAACTACAATAAATATAATACACAGTTAAGGTTTCCATGAAATTATATTTAAATGTGGCGATGTGCGATAATAATATTTTAATGAAAGCATCTTATAATTAAGTAAATGCTTTTTAATTCAATACTAATATCATTGGAAAAAATGAGTATTGTAATAAAAATAATTGTAATATACATATATTTACCCACTTAAAATTGAATCTAGCTTGAAATTGTAATGACTATTTTAGGTTGATTGGTCTAAATTTAAGGTTTGAGTAGTATGAGATAACTAAGTCAAGTGTGAGTTACTTGGAGTTTGTTTGAGTAGTGTGAGATATCTAAGTCAAATGTGAATGACTTCGAGTTTAGTCTTATTTTAGGAAAAGACAAATATATTGTATGTTTGCATGTTCAATTTATTATTGGTAACTAGTCAGTCAAAAAAATTTAAATACCCCACCCCATGATGAATTCATTGTAATTAAATCCAATTTGTGTGATCAATCAATAAAAAATCTAAAGTGTTATTTTGTATATCAATTTTGTCTATTTTTTCCTCTGCCTTTCCAATCTAAAAGGTGAAATTCTATAGATAAAAAGGTCGAAAGTTTCATGGCTGACGTTTAGCAATAAACAGCATTTAGATATCAACTTACAGGTAGTTGGATGTACTCTTGGTGTTATAGTGGCAGCTATCAGGATTGATCTTGGGTCTCTCATAAATTAGGACTGACAGTTACAGATTCACCATATAATTAAAAATAAAAAATAAACTAAAGGGTCGTAGCCCTCGAACTAGACGTCGCCAGCCGAGTGGAAAAAGAGCATAGGGTTTCAAAGACCCAGCATATTCGTGAGTCTGCAGAGCCGCACTATGTTAGCAATATGTCACCGGGAATATTTTTTCGCGAGGGGCTAAAGAACGCCTTACTAACCCACACTAGAAATTCAGCAGCCGTGTTCAATCGCACAGAACTCTATGTGCGACAGCAAAATAGGAATCCGCAGCCTATAATTGAAAATTAGAGTGTGGAGTCCAAGATGAGAAAGTCATATGGTGCAGAGCACGGTAAAATTCAACGCGTGGCCACTAGTATCTCTTGGCACGTTAGCCTAGCAACGCAAGGTTTTGAAAAAAAAATAATTGAAAAGGTCATGCTGAATTTTAAAAGTAAAAAGAAATTTACATTCAAGAGTTTTTTTTCAAAAGGAGATATTAAAGGGTCTGAAAAATATTTTCCAAATGTCTACTTTTAAAAGGTGAACTATAAGAGAGGTAAGGTGTAAATGTTAAAAAAAAGAAATTCCAAAGGGAAGGTTCGAAGACAATTTATTTTATTTTTTAAAGGTTTTTATATGAGTTGAGATATTTTTGTGGTTTTGGAGTTTTGATTGGCAAGAGAATTTAGAGCTCTACAAAAGTCTTTCTATCAATCAAATTTGTTTTTTGTTTTGTTAGGTATGAGAGTGTTTTGGATGAAGATTGTGATTTGGTTTTACCAATGTGCATATTAAAAAGCCTAAATTTTTTTCACATGCAATATAGATAAAACCCCATGCAATAAGGAAAGTAACCATAAGACATAAGAAAGACAACATTCATGGGTCACAAAATGCGACTTAAGCAGATTAAGAAAAGCAATCGAAAAGAGAGGGCATAGATCATTACCATATTTAGAGCAGTTTAGGGCATAGCCGAGGAATTGAAAAGTCTAGCAAAAGACAAAGAAGAGCTTGAAGGTGATAGGCGTAGTCTAGATTCGCTAACACCTCCTAAGTTTATTGGTAAATATTTTGATTCTTGGGTTATCAAAATGCCAACTTTTCATCAAGTTAAAGAGTTAATTGAGTACCGGTCTAATGACCCATATGATGAGGTAAGTGACGTTTTAGTATTGGATTTCATAAAACATGCATTGGATGAGAAATTTTTCAGCATTGTAGCAAAAGCTACATCTTCCAAAGAAGCGTGGATAACCTTGGAAGAAGAATTTGGTGCAAGGGGGAGTGACATGCAGCAACAAGATGTGTCACAGTTGGTTAAGTTAGTTGCAGATCTGAGACTAGATGAGTAAGAGGCTAGGAAGACAACAGATCTTGGAGAATCCTACTCAAAGGTGGATGATGGTTGTGAAAACTATAAAACTAAAACCCATTATGCAGACATGCATATGGATGAAGAAGATGAAACAAATATTGCAGAGAGAGGAATTGAAGCATCTGTGTGTGAAGCAGAGCAAGAGCATATAAATTCTCAAGGACTCCACTATAACATGGGTGATGCAAATGATGGTGAATCACACTGTGACAAAATACATGTGGATGATGACTACAAAGTGAGATGTGCATTAGTGAATCGAGCTGCAACTATTGAATTTGGTGAAGTTGAAATTTTTAATGAGCACATGCATGCTCAGATATCCCACAATAAGGTGGATGAGCATTATGTTGATGATATGTATCGTTTCTTTTTCGAAAGTGGGATTGATTGTGGCAATACGGTAAGCGCTATGTTTGATGAATAATTATAGGTTTAAGTTGCCATTGTAGTAGCAAGATAAGAAGTAGTTGGAACTGCTCATGAATCAATATGTGATCTAATATCAATTGATGATCAAGAAGAAGATAAAGTGATTGAATATTTTTTTATGAGAATATCCACTGACAACATAACAATGGAAGACGAACTTCATGCAATGAAAAGAAAGTAGGGAAGGAAGAGGTAGAGAAAGAAACTCATAATGAATGGCATAACAAAGATGTTTTTAACATTGTTTTTGAATATGCAAGTGTTCAAAATAGCATGGAAGTGGAAGTTGAAAATAGATTTGTTAATAAGTTTGATGAAGATTTAAAGTTCATTGAAGAATGGATTGATAAGCCAATTGAACAAATTTATGATAGTCTTAAAATAGCAACTGAAATAAAATAATTAAATGAAGTTGTGAATGAGAAAAAGAGATTAATTATAATTTTACATGTAATCATAATCATCATCTTGAGTGTGCATATTATAGGTAAAAAATAACAATACTTGATAATAAAAGTGAAGAGAAGGAAATGGAAGTTTCTAGAAATGAGGAAGAATACGTTAAAACTATTTTTCAACAATGGAGTCAAGAAAAGATAAGATTCTTCTATCAAGAAATATGAAAGAAAGAAAGTTAGGAATATGAAGTGCATGAAGCAGAGTGAAGAACACAATTTAAAGATGAAGAGTTGTGGCAATAATCCATGGTTAAACGAATCTTTGAAGAGTAAGTTGTAGAAGACATGATAATTTTTTTTTCTTTTTATCTTTTCCAAAACAAATATGAGAGAAGTAAAAACAAAATTGTAGCAACAACATGTAAAGAAAATGAAGCCTTCAACAAGAATGCACAACAGAGAATGAAGAAATTTCAAGGATATAGAATTTAGAAGCAATGAAAAAGGAAATGCGAAATTGTCAAATGTTTGAGTCTTGTAAGCCTAGTTGAAACATAGACCAGCAAGCATGTTTGAGTGATGATTGAGTCAATTTCTATTGTAAGCCTAATAAGCATAGTTGACTCATGTTGAGTGATGTTTGAGGTATGTTTAGTCAGATAGTTGTAAGTGAGGGGGAGAGTTGGAAATTGTAATTACTCATGCTTGCATAGTAGTCTAAATTTAGAGTTTGAGTTAACGAGCGTCAGCGTGAGATAATTGAGTCAAGTGTGAGTTGTAGAAATTCCTTGTAGATTCAAACTCATCATGTAATATACTAAAACAAAAGATTTGAATCCACTCTACTCGTCAACAGAAACAATTAATCGATCAAGAAATCACAATATAAAAATGAGACAAAATTCAATCACATATGCTTAGAGATTTATCCAAGGGGAATAAATTACCCATAACCCATTACTATTTGTACCACATTAGTCAAAAAATAGGGAAGAAATACAATCCTTGCTCAAGCCCAAGTAACCTTTGCACTAGTAAATCTATCTCACTACTTCTTAGAAAAGCTCCGGTCAATACTTGACCAAATCCAAGCCTTCCAATGTCCCTATTTCCTTTTGATGTTCCTCAAGTTATCATGCCCCTATTAATTAGGGAAATTCCTAATTAGAATTGTGCAATCCCTGTAGACCCCTTCTTTGATTGCATGCACCACCTCTACAATTTGGAATTATCTACAACTGATAGTACACTACCCCTAAACTCGAATCTCAACTGGGTAACTCAAGTTATCTGAATGCATCAATTATCTTGGGCTGATTGATGAGTTAACTTATAGATCATCTACAGTTACGCCCCACTACTAGACCCTCCACTAGTTCTTAATCAAGTAGAACTAGTTTAACTCATAATAACTAAAATTAACTGAACCTGATTACTGAAAATTAGCAATCAATCATAACTAAACATCACTCAAGTTTCTCCAACTCGAATTAACTAAGTCAATTAAGTGATAAGGCCATGTCACCTCAGTTAACTACCTCCAAGTATTTTACTGAAATTGAAATTTATCCTAATTTAGTAAAGGGAAAATTAAATTAGGAATTTCTTGCTGCATTTTCAACTCTTCCTCTCAAAAAGAAATGGAATCACATATATGCCAATATAGCACCTTTAGAATGTAATGCATGCAACACTTTCTCTGTTATTGCTGCTACTACAACATCTGCAACTGAGAAACATCCAAAAAAATAAAACAGAATCAACTATGTCTGCATCTGTCTACTAAGAAACTGTGTTGTTGTTGACTCTACTACTGAGCCACTTTCTCTGTTTTCAACACCGATTTTCACTTCTTAGTATTTGAATGACATTCAACCTTCTGCTACTAAATAATTTGGCCACCCATAGCAAGGTAATGATCCATGAGGAAAACACACATTAATGGACGCTGCCCAAATTTTTGCAACTCTTGGACTAAGGGTCTACATCACTCCACTTCTCCTGGAGGTATAGTTGCATGTGCTCCTTCTTCTCACTTGGATCGAACTCTCCCCCTCCTGGATGCATCTACTTGAGTGGATGTCTCCACTTTCTATCCTATTTTCTTCTCCATTTGTGGTTGCTCGATAACTTCCTGAGGCTTCTTTTGAGGCTCCATTTTGAGAGGTAAATCATGATTCCTATCAACCACCAAGTCTCTAACCTTTTTCTTGCTCCTCCAGGCCTTGCATGCATATTATACCTCAAGTGCATACAATTTCTTGAGTTTCAAACCGAGATGCTTCACTTGTCCCATGAAAATGTGTCTCAAGAAAGCCTTTCTTTCGTTGAATATCACATTGTAGCCACAGTCTTCCAACACCGCTATGGAGACAAAATTCATCTTTACATCCAGAACAAGCATCACATCCTTGAGTCTGAGAGGTGACCCAGACACCCTTTAAAATGTGACAATATTGATCTGGGTCGCATTGTAACTTTTGTCGTATCCAATCTCAATGTTCATCTTCAAATCTTTCTCATCCAAGTCACTGAAAAATTATTTGTTCCCCATCATGTGGAATGAGGTATTGTTGTCGAGATACC
Organism: Pinus tabuliformis; assembly: GCA_031772625.1. Lineage (NCBI taxonomy): Eukaryota > Viridiplantae > Streptophyta > Pinopsida > Pinales > Pinaceae > Pinus > Pinus tabuliformis. The sequence continues at coordinate 1,451,502,336 of CM062816.1, forward strand.
ACATGCTTCCCATCGATATGCTCGCCATGCATGTGATGAGAGTGAAATCAAGCTCAAACTATGAATCGAAAGCTTCACCTACTACAATTATTGTAGACCCCTTCTTGCATTCCTTCTTTTGTGGGCATTTTCGTGGCATAATGCCCGAATTCATGACAATAAAAGAAATTGATTTTAGACAAGTCACTATTCTTGACTTATTGGATGGAAATAACCTCACCCTGGGACTTCTTCCCCTTTTCCTTCTTTCCCTTGCTGACTAATGCAAAGTCCTCTTCCTCTTCTTTGGATGCGGTCCCGTCTCTAGTATTCCTCCTTATCTCTTCATGCACCAAGTTAGACCACAATCACTCCCAGTTTAGTAGCTTGTCCCTCCCATTTACAGAATCCTCGTAGCTCTGCTAGATCTTGGGAAGGCCTAGAAGTGATAGGCTTATCATATCTTCTTCAAAAACTGTAATACCAACACTCCCAAGTTCATCCTAACATTAGGTGAGCTTGCTTATGTATTGTGGTATTGCGTCAGCCTTCTCCATCTTGATCTTCTGAAGATTTTCCTTCAGTGCCAACTTCTGGTGGTCACTGTTGTTTCGAAACAAGTCTATCAAGGCTTTCCAAATTGCATATGGGGTATCCTTCATTTGGATATTTGAGACAATATGATCACAAACACCTTCTTGTATCATCCTCCTTGCCTTTGCCACACATTTTTTCCACTCTGCCAGATCTTGAGCATCAATTGTTAGAGGCTTATGAATATTATTTTCTATGGATTCCTTTAGCCCAGTATCTTCCAACACTGCCTCCATCCTGGCCTTCCAAGCAATATAATTCGAGCTACCCTAAAGGGCATACTCGAGTCTTAATCCATAAAACAACATCCTACTAGCTCTGAAGAATTATACTGCAAATTCAATTCACCTGCCAAGATCAACTCAAATTATTCTCTTCTATTGTAATTCATCATCTAATACCTTGTAGATTGAAACTTCTTATGTAAAATGCTAAAACAAAAGACTTGAATCTACTCTACTCCTCAGCCGAAATAATTAATCGATCGAGAAATCAAAAAATAAACATGAGATAAGATTCAATCACATATGCTCAAAGATTTATCTAAGGGGAAAGAAATTGCTCAAAATCCCTTCCTATTTGTATTGCATTAGCCAAAAAATAGAGAAGAAATACAATGGTTTCTCAAGCCCAAGCAACCTATGCACTAGCATAATCTATTTCATTGCTTCCTAGACAAGCTCTGGTCAATACTTGACCAAATCCAAGACTACCCAAGTCCCTATTTCCTTTCGTTTTTCATCAATGAATTAGGCCCTCTAATTAGGGAAATTCCTAATTAGAATTGTGCAATCCTTGTAGTCCTCTTCTCTGAGTGCATGCACCACCTATACAATTTGGAATTGTCTACAATTGATAGTACACTTCCCTTGAACTCTAATCTCAACTGGTTAACTCGAGTTATCTCCATGCATCAATTATTTTGGGTTGATTGATGAGTTAACTGAATGATTAACTGAAGTTACACCCCACTACTCAACCCTCCACTAGTTCTTAATAAGTTAGAACTAGTTTAATTCATAATAACTCAAATTAATTGAAACTAATTGCTAGAAATTAGCAATCAATCATAACTAAACATAACTCAAGTGTCTCCAACATGAATTAACTGACTTAATTGATTGACAAGGCCATGTCACCTCAGTTAGCTACCTCCATGTATTTTACTAAAATTGAAATTTGAATTTATCCTAATTTACTCAAGGGAAAAGTAAATTAGGAATTTCTCGCTTCATTTTCAACATGAGTGATTTCAAGTTTAGTCTTATTTTGGGAAAAGAAAAATATAGTGTGTATTTGCATATTAAAGTTATTTTGGGTGAATTGCTAGTCAAAAAAGGTTAAATACCCCATGATGCCAGGTTCATTGTAATTAAATCAAGTTTCTGTGATGAATAAAAGAGTTGCAACTCACGTGCTCTTTTGTATGTCAATTTTATGCATTTTCTTCTCTTCCTTTCCAATAGGGCGTAGATAGGTTGTTATTCATGAAGCTTACTCATTAAACATAGTTTCTTCTATTCTTGTGAATTTAGAATTTGAATTTTGGTGTATTGTTAAATAGTGGTGCATTAAGATTTAGGTTTTTTTTGGCAAGCTCCTTTAAATTAAGCTTCCAAAAGCATGACATATGAGTGCGAGAGAAAATTTTCTTAGACTACTGGGTTTAAATTAATTTCATGCTTATTAAGAAGTTCAAATTACCACCATGACTTGTAACAAAATCCACCAGCTCACTTGTAAAAACATTCACCGACTATACATATATAGTAATGGTAGTGATGTAAAGTGATACTCCATTGAACCATCAATCCATATCTAAACACTCTCGGAGGTTCCAAGCAGATAACTTTTTGAACAAGATTTGATTCAACAAAAATTTAGTTGTTCTCTAAACAAATGAAAGCAACTAGTAACAACCAAAATTTTTTCAGTGTAACCACACAAGGAGGGAGATCATGTTGGAAAATCTAATTCAAACCACCTTCTAAGTGTCATAATTGTCCATCCAAGTATTCTAGTTCAATTTTAATGAGCCTTGTGGGATCATGTTGAAGAATCTAATTCAAACCACCTTCTAGGTGTCATAATTGTCCATCCAAGTATTCTAGTTCAGTGTTAATTAGCCTAGTTTAGTTCAGTTTCACTACAGTCATTTATTATTGATGTTTCCAAAGTAATCTTATTTCACTGATTCGTAATATTGAAAAAAGAAATCATTTGCTCCACGATTTGTCTTCATTATTTGTCATGGTATGAGAGCATATGCTACATAAGACTCCATAAGAATAGAAGAAACAAGAACACGTTGCATAAGACTCCAAAGAGAGCAAGATATCAATTTTTTTTGTAGCAAGTGTTGTGAGAGGTCATGGGCGGGAGGCCGAGGAGAAAGTGCGACACTAGCTTGAAGAAATGTGTTAGTTTTGCACCTATAAAGAGAGCAAAGTGCGTCACTTACGCAGCCGAGTGAAAAAATTATTGCGTAAAAAACTCAAAATAATTATGAAATTGTAGAATATTTAAGTTTGACGTAACTCGTCAATTGAGACAGTGCGCAGAATTACGTAACACACCTCTATCGGGCGCTGGGAAAATGACAAAACAATTTTTTTTAACGGTATCATCGGTCATTTGTTTTGTTCCCAGAAACGACAAGTCTTCAAAATTATTTTTTTGATCTCACCATGCAAATACGTCAATGCATTTCTCCTTATATATTATCGATATACATCAAAGTGTGATATTCAATGGATTATATTCGAGCCGAGGTTAATTTTTCAAAATGACCAAAAGAGCCATATATATTCGAACCAAGGTTTATTTTTCAAAAAGAGAAATATATATTCAAGCCAAGGTTTACAAGTTCGTTTAAAAGTGTTTCATTTAAAAGGAAGTTTTTTTTAAAAAAAAGGTTTACAAGTTCGTTTAAAAGTGTTTCATTTAAAAGGAAGTTTGTTTTTAAAAAAAATTGTTATTGTTTTAGTCTTAAAAATTATGTTTTTTTGCCTTGAAAGTTATAGAAATTTCAGCTATATTTTGAAAAAATTTGATAGGGATTTTTGTAAATCCAAGTAAAAGGTGTTAAAATTCATAATTTTAGGTGTCTTAGACATTTTTGATGATGTTGAATCCATTTCCACTATCAAAAACATGATTCAAACACAACATCTACAAGATTTTTTAAATATTTTTGCTTGGATTCCGGACTCTTTTGGCCATCCGAGCAATTCTTCTACCTTCTTAGACGACTCCTTTATAATTAAAACAAATCCAAGTTCTTATTAATTTATTTTTTTAGGAGAGAAACTTTGTTATTAATTAAAAGGATTATTTTGTTCAAAGTTAAAAAGAAAAAACAAAATTAAGTTTAAAAAGAAGGTTACACGGTATTATTTAAAAGGGTTCATGTATTTTTTAAAGGTTTATAAGACTCATGTTAGCTATTTTTTTTAAATGAAGGGGGTTTGGTTCCAATTGTTTCTGGGGACTGTAATATTCTTTGTAAAATCTTGTGTGGAAATGTCCCTCTTGTGAAAATTTGTAGATTCATTATTTTTTTTCGACATTGAGCAATAGAGAAGCCATCGGAAATATATTGTTGTTCCAAAGAGTTGCTATGTCTACAAGTACATTTTCTTGTTAAGTTGAAGCCTGACAATGCTCAACAAATGGGAAAAACCAAGAGGCTGGTGAGCTCCGGTATTGCAGCAATAATGCCGCAACTCCTGGGACTCCCTTCTTTACTTTTATCAACCCGGTAGTTCGTAACAAACTTGGAAGCGACAGTGCTATATGCACAAGTACTAGCTCTTGCCGCATCTGTCACTTGGTCAGCTCGCACAAGTCCGCTAGGAGATTAAACCAACTTCTATGAGCTCTAAGAAGAAGCTTTTTAACTAATGGATGAAAGCTAACTCAAAGAAGGCTGATCTACTTGCAAAAAGAAACTAGAAAGCTGAAAGGAAACGTAAACCCTAGCAAACCCTAATTTTACCAGCTATCCCTACTGATGCAAGAAAGAGGATGCAAGCTACTTAAAGAGATGCCAGTGACTTCTAGGAAGCTGAATACATGCATCTAAGCTACTTCTATAGTAACATCTGAAGAAACATCTTTCTGTATTTTTGAATAAGTTGCTAGAGTTATCATGCATGTGATTTGATTGTTTTTTACTGTGCAGAGGTGGATTGGCGAGAGGAAATGCTTGGAGGAGGTCGGGAAGGTTCAGAGAGGGCCTAAGGGGTCCCTAACACCCTTCCAGAGAGTCTCACAGAGTTTGGCTATCAAGAAACCTCATTCGTGAGCCTCTACAAGAAGTCTGCATGGGTTCTACAGGATGTCTGTGATTTTCTACAGGATGTCTGTAATTTTCTACAAGATATTCAGAAATGAGATTTTGGATGATGGATGGAGAGAGAAATGTGAAGGAGTGAGTATGGAGGTAGGATAAGGGTTGGAGGTGGTCCAGGACTTGGTGGATGGAGTTGAGGAAAGATGTAGATGGCTGGATTTGTTCAAGGAGGACTGAAGCAATGTTGCACAAAAATTAGGGTTATGTGAGCAAATGGAAAACGTGAGGCAAGAATCTGAGTTGAAGGATGGAGCAGCTGGGCTTGATGGAGTATAGACAGATAGAGAAGTGGTACAGGTGCTCTGCAAGTCGTTTTTCCAACTGAACCAACGAAGACTTGTAAAATTAGAGACCTAGTTATGTTGACTTAATCTGATCTAGCTGAAAATAAAAAGAATAAACATAAGTTTTAACTACAATGAAACCATGTATAATAACTATGCAACTAAGAAATCAAGAATCTGAACATGTAACCAATTTCTGCAAATAAAAATCAAACACTAGTGATTACATGGCAAAGCAAAGTCAGTGTTTTTGTGGACAGCAAGGTCAACTTGACCCCAGCTCCTGATCCTATTGAGGGAGAGGTGAAATCAGAGGTGTTTGATGGCCCTTTTCTGAAGCTTTTCCCTGTTAACAACCTATAAACTCAATTTGAACATCACAAGTCTTTCTAATCATCAACAATGACCTAGTTAATCAGTAGGATTTAATCTACTTAACAGAAATGTTTTTGCAAATACATAAAGAACAAATAACAATACATAAAGGAGGCCTTAGCACTCGGGTTAGGCCCAACCCAAGAGCTGTAGGCTCCTATAAAGGACTCAGATCTGATGCCAAGTAAAGCTACTTCTCATTACTCAAAAATAATCATCACAAGAAAGTTATACAGCACTAGATACAAGAAAACAAGCTGAGAAAAGGACAACACTATAGTGCAAATACCAACAGTTCCAAAAGTAAACTACGAAGGTTGGGGCCTTCCTATTTGTACACTACGAGGGGCCTAGCAACCCTCCTAAATTCAAGGGACTCGGCTGTTCCAACTACTAGTAAACAGTCACTCTTCCCCAAGTTGCTCGACTGCCTTTAGAATTGGTTTTGGTGGCCTGTTGAGCTCGGAGTTGAGGGTGGAGATTTCGAGGAAGGGTCATTAAATGCAAGGGACAAACCCCCTGCGAATCCTCACCTCAAGCTTGGCTGTCACCTGTCCCATAATTGCTTGGTTTTGCTACAAAATTTGTCCAAAAAAACCTGAAATAACCATGTATTAGCCTCCTTGGTAGAGTGACCACCCTTGCTCGTTCAAATAACATAAACATACTAAAAAAACATGCATAATCTATGAAAAATGGAGGATTGAACAAGGACAATTAGGCAAAATGAGCCCAATAAGTTACCCAATTCGAGGCTCATCATCACCCCCTGCTAAATGGGTTGCTCATCCTCTGAGCAACTAGTCCAGCTCATCATCCTTTATGGCTTTGATCGCCTCCCTTACGTCCCAGGCCTCTGCGGTGATATCCTCTTCCCGGTCATGGAATCCTGCCTTCCTTTTCACTTCCTCGCATTGTCTACCTTCCTCCTCTTCCTTCACTCCTTCTAGCAATCCCAAAAGCAAAGGAGGACTGAATTTCAGGCCAATCCAATTGACCTGCAGATTCTGCATCAACTATTTGTAGAGAGGTACCCTCGTGAAGGCTTCCCTCATCCTGGTGGGAGAGTGGTATTCCTTTATCTTCAAGCTGTGAGGAAGTGTGTTCCACCGCCTTGTGCAGGCATGCAGGCAGTTTTCTCCCAATAGTCTCTCCATGTCCTCAAAGTGGGAAATAGCTTGAGCCTGTTGCTCAATGTATTCTGGTAGATCTTGAGGACTGTTGGCCAAGTGCTGGTGGGTGCTTATTACTACCGAGGGGTCATGGGGCTCTGCTCTGATCATCAGTGGCTCACTGAGTTCTCTGCCTATGATGCTGCGGACCTCTACTGCTCTCTTCTCCTCATGACTCATCCAAGAGGCCATGGCCTTAAGTTGGACATCCCCTATAATAGTGTTGGGATCCCATGCATTCATGTCTAGAAGGGTGAAGTTGTGCAAGTAGAACTTTGATAATTTGGCCCTATCCTCTAATGAACTACTGCCCCATAGAGCTGCAAACTGATGATAATTTTGGAATGGGGTGATGCCCCTTTGGGCCAAGGTATTGACCTGAAACTGTAACCACTGATCCTTAAGGTATAGGGCATAGGATTTGGCAGGCTGCCTACACTGCAAAGCTTCCATTGCCCAGCTGGCCATGCAGGCCAGTTGGGCCTCCTTTTCTTGTACCTGCTGTTTCAGAGACTATATCTCCAGGCCTGGTCCCAATTCTTTTTCCTGAAGCTATCGATTCAGTGTCTCAATTTCAGCCTGCATCCCTTCCCCTCTCTGCTGCTCATCAGTGGTATCTTTGGCTGTTGTGGGCTCCTCCTGTTGCTGTTGTTCTTCCAAGATGTGGGGCCTGTCTTCCTTCCTCTGGCCCTGTAAATGTAGCTGCTGTCTAAGAAACTCATTTTATTCCTGTAGCTTGACCCGTTGCCTGCTGTCCACATGTTGTACCATAGCCAATTCCCTTCTTGCCTCTTTGAGTTGTTCCTCCAAAGGACCTATATCTGCCACACCCTTGGACTTAGCGATTTTCATCCAAGTGTGGGTCCTCACTCTCTCTTCTTCTAGTGCAAGGAAAAGTGGCACGATGAATTTCTGAGGAATGATCTTTCCGGCCTCTAAGAAGTTATAGTAGGAGCCCAAGCTAGGCTAGGGGCTAGGTTCCACAATGTTCTTCACCTTTTCTTCCTCCTGTGGTGATTTAGCTCCTTCACCTTCCATTTCTTCGGTCTCCTTCAGCCTAGCCAATGTTTCCTGTAGAATAGTCTCAGCATCCTGTAGAGAGGCCTTTGTGTCCAACATTTTCATTCTTTCTTTCCAGGTGGATGTCTTTGGGCTTCCCCGTTCATAAGTGATGGATGCCTTGGAGGGACACCTCTCCTTTTGTGTGGCAGGGGTGTCTACAATTGTGATTGGTTCTTTTGACGATGGCTGGGGTTTGCCAGTCTTAATCCTCACGCTCCTTCTTGCCTTAAAATACATGGAAGGCTCCCTCTTTCGCTTCCCCTTCTACTTTGGGGATGTGCTTAGGGTGGCCAGCACAGCTGCTGCCTCCCTGGCTAAAATCTCTGGCGATTTTTCCTTCTGTTGCCCTTTTTCCAGACTTCCTGTAGAAAGTCTTGTGCTGACTATTTTCTGTCTTCCTGTAGAAACGGTTTTCTGGCTTCCTGTAGAAACGGTTTTCACTATTTTGGCCTGCTTGGCTGGGGGTGCCTTCTCTTTTAATTTTGTTGTGGTTGCCTTGGGTGTGCCCTCACTTGCTTGGACTTTTTCAGTCGTCTCTGCCCTCATTTGCAAGTGTTTCTCCCTTGGCATTTGTGCCTTGATTCCACCCACAGTTTTGGGCTCAGCAGCTTGGCCTCTCTCTTGTTGCTCTCTTTGTGGTGGTCTGTCCTAGGTTTCCTTCCCCTTGGCTTTCTCTTCTGCCTCAATATGCTCCCTTTCCTCACTGCTGGATGAAGTGAGTTCCTCGGCCAGAATTTGGATATCATCATCCTTGGACATATTGCAGAAAATCTCCCAAGAGAGAGGGACAGTATAAGTATGGAGGGCATATTCTACTAGAAGCTTAATAAGCCTATGATGGGCCAGCTGGTCTAGTGTCCCTTCCTTTAATTTTGTGCCACACTCCATTAATGATTGTAGGAGGAAATATTGGATGCTTAACTTTTGTTCTATGGGTAAATCCATCTTATGTCTGAGTTCAGTTAGCAACTAGAAGTGATAACCATATACAATACTAAACCACCCCTCACAGGTAATATATTTCATGATCTGAAGGCTAACCTCGCTCCAAAATGGATGTAGGCTAGCTCTCCCGACCCCATTTTTATCGTCTGAAAACTGTTCCTCTGGTAGGAAGAATTCCTTTTTGGCTTTTTGGCCCAATGCCCTCTCCTCTTTGCTCTAGGGTATCCCCAATGGCAGATTAGTGAGTCGACTAATGAGTTGTGGGGTAAGCTTTAAGGTCAACTCTCTGAAATTTACAATGGCCAGTATCTTGGATTTAGGCTGCAGAGACATTAAGAACTCCTCTGTTACCTCATCATCATGACCTTGAATTCTATCACAAAAGGTCATCCAGTTGGCATGGGTAAATAGGTCTACCACCTCGGGAGTTTCTCGCAATTTCTTGAAATCCGAGGGTTCCTTTCTGATAAACCCTCCTTGCATGGTGAGAATGCTCTATTTTGGCTTGTGTTCTGATCAGAAGGGGAATTATGTGTATGGTTTCCTCCTTTGATTCTTAGGACAGGGTTTCTCAGATGTTTATATCTCACTTTTCACCAATTCTCTGGTTATAATGCTGTTGCTTCCCAAAACTCAACTATTAACAGGGAATTAGGCTCTTGCAGAGAGAGTGCAGAGCTTAATTTTCACACCAACCACATACAAGTCACATTCTTCATGCACAGGTTAGCCCTTACAGTGGTTTATCATTTCTACAGGAGGAATTTGCTAACAGGAACCGTGGAGGAGAATGTGACGCAGAACCAACTAAAAAAAATTTCGTGTATCACACAGGCAAACTACCATTCTTGACCCACAGGCAGACTTGTTTTTAATTCTCTTACTCCGGACAGTTTAATTCACCACCTTTCGAAATATCATGCATGGGAATGGTGTTTTCGAGCCTACCTCTCTTCGAAATTCCAACTTCGACGCAGAAAGTCCAGGTTTTCCTACTCCGGGAGGCTGTGCCGCGTTTCCTGTAGAGCTCCTTCCTGTAGAGAGCTTTTCCGGCTTCTGGAGGACGTCACGGCGCTTTTGAACAAGCCTGGGACATGGGAGGATTTTGAAATGGGCCGAGAAGCTCGGGCTAACAAACTGCAGAGGAGGAGGACGCGTACCTTGCTGGAAAATGGTTGCAAGTGTAAATGACAGTGGTTAATGTGAGTTCTCTAGCCGAACGATTTTGAATTACGGCACAATTCATGGCGAGGGGGTGAGGTGTCTAGGCTGATCCATTAGCCAACGTCATGGCCATCATTCTTCGGCGTGTCTCTGACCGCCGTTTCCTTTCTCTGCCATTAACCGCCGCCATCACTGCCAATCCGCCGATTTTCCCCAACTGGACACTTCCCACTTGTCGGCTCTTATTTCCTTTGGCAAATTCGAGCATAACCGAGCTCGTTCAGATCCCACGAGGCCATTCAACTGACTGTGGGTGGCCAGTTGACTGGCCACCGAATTCGTTCAATCCGCACCATTCACAGACATGCAGTTTTCAGAGTATAGTCTATGCAATTTGACGAATAAGGTTAGACACTTACTTGTGTGGCTGTGGACATGTTCTGCAGGTTTCAAGACGTGGAATGATGGCTTTTCTCACTGTTGCTTTGTGCACAGGCACTAGAACTCCTTCTTTCATTGGTTGATGCTATATGGAAGGCTTTGGGACTCGATCCTCTGGTTGTGAACGCTGCATGCACGGCTCTGTCTTTTCTCAGCTGTCGAGGAGGTGTCCATGTCCAAGCAGAGCTTGTTACATGTCCCCTGTGTCGATTTCAGCTGCTATTGTCTCCACAGTATGTGCTCCAGATGGATCAGCTGCTACAGGATTCCTGTAGGACATCCTGTAGTTGCTTCTCCTCCTAGGATGCATGCTGAAACGAGCAAGGTTGTATTCGCAGATGAAGGGTCCTGATGGAGCTTTGATAGGTAAAGTGTGCGAGCCTCTGTGTGCTTGATTTGTCCTTTGGGAAAAAAAAATCAATCTGAGGAAAACAGGACTCTTTGCATGACTGTGCAGGAATACATAACCAGATTGTTGCAAGGGCGGTGAAAAGAGATGAAACCGGTGATGGATGGAAGAGAGGGGTGGCTGCAGGCCTCATCAACAGACTCCAAGCTTTAAATCCCTTTCCAGAATCGATTTTGGCCTGCCCGAAGGCTCTACAGGATGTTTCCTGTAGAAATGCAGAACTTCCTGTAGAAAGTCCCAAAACATCCTGTAGAAAGCTCAGAACTTCCTGTAGGAGGTTGAATCTCGACCCGAATGTGTTCAAATCCTAGAAAAAGTGAGTGGCCATGGAGGGGGTGTCTGTGAGGATGTCTGGTAGCTTGGTACGGACCCCTGTCCTCATTTTGCGTGACCTTCTTTATCTACATTTTATTCCCTGCAACCTGCAATAATTCCAGAGAAGGGACCTGTTTCTTTTTCCTCTTCTCTTTTTCCTTTTCTTTTTTCTTTTTTCTTTTTTCTTTTTGAGAGACAGTAGGGGTGCCTCCATGAGTTTTTCACCCACACTATCTGCCCTGGGTGCCTCAGAGAGGTTTTCACCCAAGGATCTTTTTTATTCCATTTCTTTATTTTCTAAGAGACGATTGGGGCACCTCCATGAGGTTTTCACCCTCACTGTCTGCCCTGGGCACCTCAGAGAGGTTTTCACCTAGGGATATTTTTATTCCCTCTTTTTTTTTTCTTTGATGATCAAGGTGTGGTCGGAATAGAGGCAGAACCCTTCTCTACTACCAGCATTGGTTTCTCCACAGTCTCAATGAACTCCTGCCTCGAAAGGAGTTTCTTGTAGATTTTCAATCAATGCCCATTGAAAAGCATGGGGATGGCTTCCTCATCAATGGTCCTGATAAGGACTGAACCATTGTCATTGCATTTCTCCACTGTATATGGTCCTAACCATCTTGTCCTCGGCTCTCCTTTGAAATCCTTGTATCTTGAGTCGTACAGCAACGCCCAATGTCCCGGCTGGAATTGCTTTTCATTAAGGTGTCGGTCATGCCATATCTTCCTCTGGAGTTGAACTACTTCTGAGTGGAGGAGGGCCTGCATTCTGTGTTCATCTAATCCATTCAGTTGCAATAATCTTTCACATTGAGCATGGCTGAGATCTAGGTCCAGCTGAGCTGCCACCCTCAAGGTGTTGTACTCGAACTCTATTGACAGCAAATCTTTCTTCCCGTAGACTAGCTCATATGGTGTGAAACCTGTTGTAGTCTTCCACGTGGTGTTGTAGGCCCAGGTGGCCTCAACCAGGCGATCTGCCCAATCCTTTCTGTTGCTGCTCACCACCTTGGTCAAAATCCCTTCCAATGCTCTATTAGTGACTTCCACCTGCCCATTTGCTTGAGGATGATATGGGGTGGAAGTCTTGTGCTTGATCTTGTGATGAGCGATCAAATATTCAATCAGGTTGGAGGTGAACTGGCTTCCTTAATCAGTGACTAACTCTCTTGGGTAGCCAAACTTGTAGAAGATATTTTCCCTTAAAAACTCAGCCACCTTTTCTTCTGTTGCTGCTTTGACTTCCTTTGTTTCTGCCCACTTCGTCAGATAGTCGGTGCACACAATGATGTAAGACCATTTCTTTGAAGGAGGGTTGATAGGACCCATAAAAGCCATGCCCCACTTCTCAAATGACTTGAAGGTCACTTGAGGTTAGAGAGGCATTTCATCCCTTGGAGTCGGTTTCCCCATCCTCTGACATCGGTCACACTGGTTGATGTATCTTCTGACATCTTGATGAAGAGTAGGCCAATAGTAGCCTGCCTGTAGAATTTTGAAGGCAATCCTTTTTGCTGCAAAGTGGCCTCCACAAGGTCCATCCTGATAGGTTAAGAGGATGTCAAAGACTTCCTCCTCCCTAACACAATGCCTCAAGATCTTATCTGGGCCAAGTTTAAACAGGTTGCCCCCGATCCAAGTGAACGAGGCACTCTTCCTTACAATTCTGCTCTTCTCCTTTGAGGATAGATGCGGAGGGAACTGGGCTGAGACCAAGTAATTTTCTATATCAGCAAACCATGGAGAGAGTACTGAGATAGCAAACAGATGTTCATCTGGCATCTGGTCATCCACTGTTCCTTCCTCACCTGCAGGAAAATCCAATCTAGACAAGAAGTCAGCACCAACATTTTCCTTACCTAGCTTGTCGAAAATAGTCAAATCAAATTGCTGCAACAAAAGTAACCATCTAATGATATGAGCATTGACATCAGGCTTATTCATTAAATATCTAATCGTAGCATGATTAGTGTGTACAAATGTTTGATAACCAATGATGTAGTGTCTAAACTTGTTTAGGGAATGGACTACAGCTAGGAACTCCTTCTTGGTTACAGTATAGTTCATTTTTTCCTTAGACAGGTTTTTGCTGACGAAGTATATGGCATATGGCAGTTTCTCCTCAACTTGTCCTAAGGCTACCCCTATGGCTTTGTTCGAGGCATTAGTGTGGATATGGAAAGGTAGGGCCCAGTTTGGACCTCTCAAGATTGGGATAGACACCAACTTATCTTTCAACTCATCCAGAGCCCCTTGACAGTCGTCAATCCATTTGAACTCAACATATTTCCATAAGAGGCCAAACAATGGCGAGGCTAGCTTACTGAAATCTTTAATGAATCTTCGATAATATCCTTCTAAGCCTAGGAAACTTCGAACATCTCCCACCATTTAAGGAGGTGGGACCTTTTGGATGATAGCAATCTTATTAGGATCCACCTGTAATCCTTGCCGAGAAATGGTATGACCTAGCACGGTCCCTTCAGTCATCAGGAATTCACATTTTTGGGGACTGAGGGATAGGTTCATCTCAATGCACTTGGTTAGGACTTTTCCCAGATTAGTCAATGCTTCTTGGAAGTTGGACCCATAAGGAGTAAAGTCATCCATATAGATTTCTATCAAATCATGGACCAACTCAGAAAAGATGCTCAATACTGCTCTCTGGAAAGTGGTAGGAGTGTTGCATAGCCCAAAGGGAAGGACTCGGTAGGCAAAGGTACCCCATGGGCAAGTGAAGGTGGTTTTATCTTGGTCCTCCGGGCTTATTTGGATCTGGTTATACCCGCTAAACCCATTTAGGAAAGAGAAGAACTTCTTCCCTGCAGTCCATCCAACACTTGGTCTATGAAAGGCAAAGGGAAATGGTCTTTCTTGGTGGCTTTGTTAAGTTCTCGGTAATTTACACAGATTCTCCACTTCCCGTTCTTCTTAGGCACAAGCACTAGAGAGACCCAATCACTATCGGAGATAGGGTAGATGAATCCTGCATCCAACAATTTTTATAATTCTTCTTTGACAATGTCTTTAAGGGCTGGATTCATTCTCCTCTGAGGCTGCCTGACTGGTTTACAATCTTCTTTAATGTAAATGTGATGGGTACAGACAGAAGGATGGACTCCTTTCATCTCCTTATAGCTCCAAGCAAAAGCATCTAAATGATTGTTTAGTAAGCTACACAGCTCCTTCTCCTGGGAGGGAGATAGGGAGGAGCTGATCTTTAAAGTTCTTTCGAGACCAAACTCCACATTATTAACTCTGGGAGAGGTCAGATTAGTCACACAGAGGTCCACTAAGGTGTTGGCTTGGGTATCTTCCACCGATTCCTCTAAGGACAGTGCACTGGGAGGTGGATTTTGAATCAAAGTCTCAATAAGATCGTCCTCGGTTTGAGGGCCTCCCCTAGTGGTTTCTACTATGCATAATGGTGCAGAGTAGACCTCATCCTCATCTCCTTCTTCCAACCAGAGTGGTAAGTCATGTTCTAGCAGAGGTTGGGCAGGAGGATATAGGACTAGCTTCTTGGACATAGGCCCATTCTTGATGGTGATGCTTCCAGCTCGGCAACTCATGTAAGCATCCGCGGTGGCTAACTAAGGCCTTCCCAAAATGAGGGGGTATCCAGTGAGCTTTCCCTTTGGCTGAAGGACCAAGAAGTCTGCAGGGTACTCCCAAGAGTCAACAAAGACCAAGACATCTTCCACAATCCCTTCGGGAGTCACGGTGGAGCGATCTGCCAACTGCAGGACTGTCGAGGTCTTCCTTAAGGAACTCTGAAGGTTGAGCTTAAGCATGGTGTCCCTAGTCATCACATTAATGGCAGCCCTAGATCAATCAACGTATGGGCGATAATGGTGCCATTGATGTGGACATCAACTACAAGACTGCCACGCTCCAAATACTTTGGACAGATCACTTGCCCCAACATTAGATTAGACAGTTGTCCTATGACATTGATGGTCGAGGCATCTCTCTTTTGCTTGCCTGGGTGCCTGAAACACTTCTCCTTAATCAATTTGTTGTATATCGGTAAATATTTTATGGCCTGGAGAAGTGGTATTTTCACACACAACTGTTTAAGTTGTCCTATAAGTTCAGTCTCCTCTGGGTTTGGTTGTGTGGTTATTGTTAGTCGCTCAGGAAAGGGTGAAATGGCTTTGGGTTCACTTTCCTGTTTCTCTTCCTCGTCCTCTAGGGGAGGAGGTTGGCAATCTGGAAGGGTATTCCCAGATTGCAGGTTGATCTCCTGGATCTCCACAGCATAGGTAGGGCATGTTGTCTCCCCAGTGTATAGCTGATGGGCCTGTCAATTGTTGGGGTTCGGGTTCGGTTGAGCAGGCATCTGGAGTTGTCTTGGAGGAGCAGGAGGTAATGGTTGTGGCTGAGCCAGTGGTGGAGGTAGAATGGCAGGAGGAGAGTTGTATTGGGGCCTCCATCCCGGTTGAGGTGCATTCCACTGAGGTTGCGGCTGGACATGTGAGTGAAATGAATGAGCAGTGGGTTGAGTATGGTATTGAGGTGGATAAGACCACGGAGGAGGTGAGGACCAGGAAGGATGAGTAGGGGCACCTCAAGAAGGCATGTGAGTAGATTGGTTGGGGCTATAATAAGCTCGAGATGTCCCTTGCATCCCCTACTGGTAAGGTCTGGGCCCATGCGGCCTCCTTTGGTTGAGGAAGTAGAGAGGTTTAGTGGTTGCCTCAGTCCCTTGGTACATGGCTTTAAATCCAGGCAAGGTTGGGCATTGGTTCGTGGGGTGGTTCTCCTCACAAACGAAACATACCTCTACTGAGTGCAATGGAAACTCGTTCTTAGGGTGCTTCCTCATACATCTGGGACAAAAAATGGCCAAAGCCCTCTCAGCTTCCTCTTTCTTTTGTTGGATTCGGAAAGTATCAAGTTGCATGGAAATGGTTTGTCTCTTCTCACTTTTGAGGTCTTCCAACTGATTAGCAAACTCATGCTTGGAGAAGGTAGTACTAGCTGAAAGTGCATTCCCCCTACCTCTTTTCCGGGCTGCCCTAGAGTGGTTTCTAAACACAATATTTATGTCCTCATAAGGTAGTTGGTAGATATCTCCTCCAGCTAGCATGTGAAGGGTATCTAAAAGGTCTTCAGGGACTCCTCGGAGCAGAACCAACTTTAGAGATTTAGGGTCAAGTGTGCACCTGGCCTGTTTATAGCTAAGTTGGAACCTTTCCTCGTAGTCTCCTAAAGACTCATCATTTCCCATGGTCATCTGAAAGATTTCTCCCTTTGTTTCCTTTGACCTACAGTAATCCCGGTATTTGTTGTTAAAGGCTTGCTGCATCTGAGCCCAAGTGGTGATACTGTTTCCAGGTAACCCCATGAACCAGCGTAATGTTGCATCCTTGAGGATAGAGGGAAAAAGTTTCAACTTTTGCTCGTCTTCTGCGTAGTCATAAGTTTGACAAAGGACAACAAACTCAAACAGGAAGGTATTAGGGTCTTCAGTGGTTAATCGATGGAAATGAGGTAAGGCTGAGGGACTTATGTTCTTCATATTCATGTCCCCGTTGGTCTCTCTGATGGGGAAGGTACCTTCTATTCTCTCATCATCGTTTCTACCGTTTCTGTTTTCAGCCATGGTCTGAGAAAGAATGTTTTATTGCTCCTCTTCTGTTATATAATCTTCGTATATCTCAGGAGGTTCACCTATAGGTTCTTCTGGGTCACTGCCACCAAAGAAAAGAGAAGGGTGACTCAGTGAAGTGGTGGAGGTGTTGGGTAGGAATTTTCTGGTATTATATTTGTTCCTACGAGGCATGAAAAGAATTTTGGTTGCTTTTGTTTTTTTTTCTGCTTGTACCTTCAAAACTGAAACAGATGGAATTACAACTAACTAAAATCTATCTTGCAGAAATGAAAATGCGGAATTGAAATGAAAGCAGGAAAGGACTAATCTATTTTGCTGAAATCAAATTGCGAGAATGAAATGCTAGATTATGCTTGCAGAATTGAAATTGCGGAATTGAAAGGCTAGTCTATGAAAGTAGGAAATGTCTAATTTACTTTTGCAGAAATGAAATTGCATAATGGAATTGAAATAAACTACTTAGCAGAAGGTTAGAGTAGGAAAATAGAAGAAAAGTAGCAATCACAAATACTCTGATGCTTCCCCGGCAACGGCGCCAAAAAGAGTGGTGAGCTCTAGTATTGCAGTAATAATGCTGCAACTTCTGGGACTCTCTTCTTTACTTTTATCAACCCGCTAGCTTGTAACAAACTTGGAAGCGACGGTGCTGTATGCACAAGTACTAGCTCTTGCCGCAGTTGTCACTTGGTCAGTTGGCACAAGTCCGCCAGGAGCTTAAGCCAACTTCTATGAGCTCTGAGAAGAAGCTTTTTAACTGATGGATGAAAGCTAACTCAAAGGAGGCTGATCTACTTACAAAAAGAAACTGGAAAGCTGAAAGGAAACATAAACCCTGGCAAACCCTAATTTTACCAGCTATCCCTACTGATGCAAGAAAGATGATGCAAGCTACTGAAAGAGATGCCAGTGACTTCTAGGAAGGCGAATACATGCATCTAAGCTACTTCTATAGTAACATCTAAAAAAAACATCTTTTTGTATTCTTGAATAAGTTGCCAGAGTTATCATGCATGCGATTTGACTGTTTTTTACTGTGAAGAGGTGGATTGGTGAGAGGAAATGCTTAGAGGAGGTCGGGAAGGTTCAGAGAGGGCCTAAGGGGTCCATAACACCCTTCCAAAGAGTCTCACAGAGTTCGGCTATCAAGAAACCTCATTTGTGAGCCTCTACAGGAAGTCTACAGGGGTTCTATAGGATGTCTGTGATTTTCTACAGGATGTCTGTAATTTTCTACAGGATGTTCAGAAATGAGATTTTGGAGGATGGATGGAGAGAGAAAGGTGAAGGAGTGAGTATGGAGGTAGGATAAGGGTTGGAGGTGGTCCAAGACTTGGTGGATGGAGTTGAGGAAAGATGTAGATGGTTGGATTTGTTCAAGGAGGACTGAAGCAATGTTGCACAAAAATTAGGGTTATGTGAGCAAATGGCAAACGTGAGGCAAGAATATGAGTTGAGGGATGGAGCAGATGGGTTTTATGGAGTATGGATAGATAGAGAAGTCGTATAGGTGCTCTGCAAGTTGTTTTTCCAACTGAACCAACGAAGACTTGTAAAATCAGAGACCTAGTTACGTTGACCTAATCTGATCTAGCTAAAAATAAAGAGAATGAACAGAAGTTTTAACTGCAATGAAACCATGTATACTAACTATGCAACTAAGCAATCAAGAATCTGAACATGTAACCAACTTTTGCAAATGAAAATCAAACACTATTGATTGCATGGCAAAGCAAAGTCAGTGTTTTTGTGGACAGCAAGGTCACCTTGATCCCAGCTCCTAATCCCATTGAGGGAGAGGTGAAATCAGAGGTTTTTGATGGCCCTTTTCTAAAGCTTTTCCCTGTTAACAACCTATCAACTCAATATGAACATCACCAGTCTTTCTAATCATCAACAGTGACCTAGTTAATCAGCAGGATTTAATCTACTTAATAGAAATGTTTTTGCAAATACATAAAGAACAAATAACAATACATAAAGGAGGCCTTAGCACTTGGGTTGGGCCCAACCCCAAGAGCTGCAGGCTCCTATAAAGGACTCAGATCTGATGCCAAGTAAAGCTGCTTCTCATTACTCAAAAATAATCATCACAAGAAAGTTATACAACAGTAGCTACAAGAAAACAAGCTGAGAAAAGGATAGCACTATAGTGAAAATACAAATAGTTCCAAAAGTAAACTACAAAGGCTGAGGCCTTCCTATTTCTACACTACGAGGGGCCTAGCAGCCCTCCTAAATTCAAGGGACTCGGCTGTTCCAACTGCTAGTAAACAGTCACTCTTCCCCAAGTTTCTCGGTTGCCTTTAGAATTTGTTTTGGTGGCCTGTTGAGCTCGGAGTTGAGGGTGGAGATTTCAAGGAAGGGTCATTAAATGCAAGGAACAACCTCCCTACGAATCCTCACCTCAAGCTTGGCTGTCACCTGTCCCATAATTGCTTGGTTTTACTCCAAAATTTATCCAAAAAACCTGAAATAACCACATATTAGCCTCCTTGGTAGAGTGACCACCCTTATTCGTTGAAATAACATAAGCATACTAAAAAAACATGAATAATCTTTGAAAAATGGAGTATTGAACAAGGACAATTAGGCAAAATGAGCCCAATAAGTTACCCAATTCGGTGCTCATCAGAGGCTAACAAATTCGAAGAAACAACAGGAGAGGTTTGAATTTCTTTTTTGAAAGGTTTGGAAACTAAAAGGACTTTTAGTGTAAGGGGAGTAATTCGGTTGAATATGAAGACTTTGGTGAATCGACCAATAACATGTTGATGACAATGAGGTTGTCATTAAAGTAGATAGCATTATGGTAAATCTAGCAATTCAATTTCTTGATGTTAGATTTGACAAAGACTTGTTTCCTAATGATGAATGATTGTAGATGATGAAACAAAAATATGATATCAAAATGATGGTATTCGATGAGAAAAGCCCACCTGAATCTGAAGACCAAGTGGAAGACAACATGTTTTGAGTAGCACACGTTAGTAAAGAAATAGGTTAGTAAAGAAGTCGAAGAGACAGAGACAAAAGTAAAAGTAGAGAAAAAAGTACAACATGAGAAAGTTGTCATTGCAAAGCTGAAGAAATATAACCTATGTGGTTCTGTAGATGTTTTTACACTTACCATTGATTTCTACTATGTTGGTAAACATGACAATTAGGAAGAAGAGTTAAAGTTTCTTAAAGCATGGCTTGCAACACCATGTCTTGATAAACTCTGCATAAAAACTACAAAAATGAATCTTGAGGATAACTTGGATGATGAAAACATTAATCAAATTTTTAGATATTGGAGTCGTCAAGAAATATTTTTTTATTACAAAATTATGTTGCAACAAATTGATGATGAAGATCATAGAACAAAAGATGACATGTGGTAGCAGTCCATATATAGTATGTTTTTGGAAGAAGTCCAAGACATGCTTAGACAATGATAGAACATTGTATCGAATGGATTCATTGTGTTGTTTGCAGGAAGAACTCTAGAAGAACAACCCGAATTCTTATTATTGTTGTAAAAAAGTTGTAAACAATTCATTTTTTTTCCTGAAAATTTCTAAATACAATTTAATAGAAGGCTTTCTATATGTTGTGTGTGATCTTTGTCTATATGGTATTGCATTGTAATTATCAACATAATGTACCATATGTCTTGTGATTTCTATCATAATGTCACAGCTAAAGTTAACTCTTTGTATATGATACTCTTGCATGGTAGTGAAAATAATTGTAACAATACATAGTGGTAAAAATTAAAACAAATTTCACAAAAAGAATGTCCAACAAATTAGATCTTGTTTACTCAAGTTTTGAGGGGATGGCATATGCCAAGCATGCAGGTTCAAATTCATGCAACTTTTGTGATTCCTCACAATAGTGATACTTCAGTTGGACTGTTCCTGCAACCAAAGAAGCCAAGTTTGTAAGGAGGATGAATGCTTAGTTGAGAGCTACTAACAGGAGATTGAAGAGACGGATTGAAGACCTAGAAATACAGTTAACTGAAGAAAAGTCTATAGCAATAATGAAACAGGGTGATGAAAAAGGGTAGTGAAGCATATATCTTAAAATAGTTTTGAGAAGAAGTTGTTTCTATTTTTGGTGATCATATCAATCTTTATGAAATTTTGGAAATTCCCAAACTGCAGATTTTTGGAAACTGTATTGCAAAAAGAGCATACACAACAATTATGTAGCGTGCTGCTAAACTACTGAAGGTGACCTTTTAGCACTTTATAGATGCATTTCGAAGGTAAGGTCTGATAAATTCTAATTTTTGATGTTGTTGGTAGACATATGAGGATCATAGATGAAGTTTCAGGTAGCAGTGATGCAGAAAGAAAGATCCCAAGAAGTATACCATAAGTCACTTTCGCACCAGAGTGACCAAAAGGTTGCATAAAAAAGTCAAACAATTATGAAATTGTAGAATATTTAAGGTTGACACAACCAGTCAATTGAAACAGTGCACAAAATTTCGTAACACACCTCTATCAGGAGCTAGGCACATGCAAATACATTAATGCATTTCTCCTTATATACTATCGATATATATCAAAGTGTGTTATTAAATGGATTATATTCGAGCCAAGGTTTATTTTTCAAAATGAGCTATATATATTCGAGCCAAGGTTTACAAGTTCGTTTAAAAGTGTTTCATTCAGAAAGAAGTTTGTTTTTGATAAAAAAGATTTGTTATTGCTTTAATATAAAAATTATGGTTTTTTTGCCTTGAAAGTTATAGAAATTCCAGTCATATTTTGAAAAAATTTGACAGAGATTTTTGTAAATCCAAGTAAAAGCTATTAAAATTCATAATTTTAGGTGTCTTAGACATTTTTGATGACATTGAATCCATTTCTAGCATCAAAAACATGATTCAAATGCAGCATCTACAATATTTTTTTAAATATTTTTGCTTGGATTCTGAACTCTTTTGGCTATCCTAGCAATTCCTTTGTCTTTTTAGACGACTCCTTTATAATTAAAACAAATCCAAGTTCTTATTAATTTATTTTTCTAGGAGAGAAACTTTGTTATTAATTAAAAGGATTATTTTGTTCAAAGTTAAAAAGAAAAAGAAAAATTAAGTTTAAAAAGAAGGTTACACGGTATTGTTTAAAAGGGTTCATGTAATTTTTAAAGGTTTATAAGACTCATGTCATCAATTTTTTTTTTTAAATGAAGGGTGTTTGGTTCAAATTGGTTCTGGGCATTGTAATATTTTTTGTAAAACCTTGTGCAGAAGTGTCACTCTTGTGAAAATTTGTAGATCCATTTCTTTTGACATTGAGCAGTAAAGAAGCCATCACAAATATGTTTTTGTTCCAAAGGGTTGCTATGTCTACAAGTACATTTGCTTGTTAAGTTGATGTCTGTCAATGCTCAACAAATGGGAAAAACCAAGAGGCTAAGAAAGTCGAAGAAGCAACATGAGAGGTTTAACTTTTTCTTTTTGAAAGGTTTGGAAACTAAAAGGACTTTTAGTGTAAGGGGGAGTAATTTGGTTGAATATGAAGACTTTGGTGAATCCAACAATAAATGTTGATGATAATGAGGTTTCCATTAAAGTAGCCAGTGTTATAGTGAATCTAGCAATTCAATATGTTGATGTTAGATTTGATAAACACTTGTTTCCTAATGATGAATGATTGCAGATGATGCAACAAAAATATGATATCAAAATGATGGTATTTGATGAGAGAAGCCCACTTGAATCTGAAAACCAAGTGGAAGACAACATGTTTTCAGCAGCACACGTTAGTAAAGAAGTAGGTTAGTAATGAAGTCGAAGAGAGAGAGACAAAAGTAGAAGCAGAGAAGAAAGTGCAACAGGAGAACGCTGTCATTGCAAAGCAGAAAAAATATAACCTATGTGGTTCTGTAGATGTTTTTACACTTGTTTTTACACTTACCATTGATTTCTACTGTGCGTTAAACATGACAATTATGAAGAAGAGTTAAAGTTTCTTGAAGCATGGCTTGCAACACCATGTCTTGGTAAACTCTTCATAGAAACTACAAAAATGAATCTTGAAGATAACTTGAATGACGAAAACATTAATCAAATTTTCAAATATTGGAGTTGTGAAGAATTATTATTTTATTATAAAATTATGTTGCAACAAATTGATGATGAAGATCACAAAACAAAAGATGACATGTGGCAGCAGTCCATATACAAGTTGTTTTTGGAAGAAGTCCAAGACATGCTTAGACAACAATGGAATACCTACACCAGCAAATGAAAAACTAAGGTTTGAAGGATACAACAAGAAGAGAAAGTCGAAACAATCAAGATCTAGAAGAAGAGAAGAAAAAACAAATATAGTTGAATTCAATTTTTTATTAAATTTAAGAAAACAGACATCTTAATTAAATTTTTATGTGCTTGTAATTAAGGGGAGTGTTAGAGAACCTAATTCCAACCTCAAGCTAGGTGTCATAACCATCCATCTCAGTGTCATAGTTCAATTTCAGTTAGTCTAATTTAATTAAGTCTCCCTAAAGTCATTTATTGTTGATGTCACCCATGTAATCTTATTTAACTGATTCATAATGTTGGAAAAAACAATACTCTGATTAACGATTTCTCTTCATCTTTGTCAAATCACCCGTTCAAAAATGCAAAGTAGGCTACCATGACCGCAATTGAAAGAAAATTGTGATCTATATCGAGCGACATATTTAATTAATGGCGTGTAAAACATAATTTGCACACATATTGAGGTTACTAGTACTCGCTATTGTGAGGAATCACAAAAATTGTATTGAACCTGCATGCTCGGCATATACCAACCCCTTGCAACTTGAGTAAACAAGATCTAATTTGTTGGACATTCTTTATTTGCAATTTGTTTTAATTTTTACTACTATGTATTGTTACAATTATTTTCGCTACCATGCAATAGTATCATATACAAAGAGTTAACCTTAGCTGTGACATTATGATAGAAATCACAAGACATATGGTACATTATGTTGATAATTACAATGCAATTCCATATAGACAAAGATCACACACAACATACAGAAAGCCTTCTATTAAATTGTATTTAGAAAATTTCAGGAAAAAAATGAATTGTTTACAAATTTTTTACAACAATAATAAGAATTTGGGTTGTTCTTCTAGAGTTCTTCCTGCAAACAACAGAATGAATCCATTCGATACAATGTTCTATCATTGTTGACTGCCAACACTCCAATTGCAAGATACAATACACTATTCTAACATGTAATCATTTATAATTTATGTTATATGAGGTTTATAAGTTATATGTTATCAAAACGTTCGCTCAAATCAGATTTGGTTGACGTTTCACCTTTCATTGATCTTAATTTCACTGTACCATACATTTGAGCCACGTTAAAAGAAAATAAAAAATATTGAAAATCCGACAGTAGAATCACCACTTTCCATGATCAACTACTTGATCGCGCATTCAAAAGATTGTTCAAACATCTTTGACATTAATATTCATGACAGGTAAGATAAAATTCTCCTGTGAACTTTCTAAGCGGGGAGCACAAATACTCCAATCTCTGTTAAGGTTGGACTTCCGCAAATATTACATGTATAGGGATTCTGTTCAGTCCAAATTACTTTTCTAACTACTAAAAGGTTCATACCTGATTATTCAACCATTTGGAGTATGGTTCCAACTGTTAATCGATAGCCTAAAGTGTGAAAGCAATGCGATGGCCACTTCCAAGGAGGTGACAAATTTTTCTAAGATCATGCACTCCGAGGTCACTCGCTGTTTGTTAAATTCTCATCCAAGCCTGTTAGAAATATTAATAACTTCTAATTAGTTAGCATATTGAGGCTCATAATCAAGTTCCTAACTTTCAATGTTTGAAATACAAAATTCAAATCAAATCAAATCATACATATATTATATTCCAAAAACTAATAAAACTACCAAACCAAGAGAAAATCATGGGGTTAAGTGCACACACATAGTTCCAGTTGAATGGGTATTTTGACTTGTTGACTGAACCTCTTTAGATGTTGTGGGGACCTAACTCAATCCCAATCCTTTCCATTCTATGATTTAGCTCTTTGATATGAAGATGTAACTCATCCAAATCAAATAAGATCTTATCTTTTGCATCATTGTGGTGTGTAGCACTTTTTAGTCCCTGCCTCTGGCATAGTAGGGACTATAGCATTCGATATGGCATTGACTCGCTATTAATTTTCGCATTGACCGTCAATTTGTATGGGTTAATCACTGTTTAAACAAAGTTTATGGTAGGTTTATGCTGGGCACTTTCTAGCAAGAAAATTTTAACCAAAGTTTTCAGTTTACCCTCTTATTGCCCGCATCACTTGACCCGATGTTACTTTAGTGCGCGCAACTTAATTTATCCTAAGTTTTGTCAAAACAAAGTTATTCTGGTGCCTGTTCTCTGTGCCCTGCATGTAGTGCCTTGCATGCTGCAAGTGCTAGATGTTTGATGTCTGTGTAGAGTCGTCCACGTTTGTCCAAAAATAGTTCCTCTGGAAGAGAGGAGCAGGGGAGAGAGTGAGTTTCAGTTTTGAGCTAGTTTGAGGAGCAGAGCAGAGAGTGTCCACCAACAACATCCGAGCTAGTATCTGAGCCAACAACAACATTTGTCAAGGGGGGAGCTTCAGCTTTAGTTTGAGCCAAGGAAGAGAGGAGGAGTTTCTTGATTGATTGGGATTCTTACTGCTTGTAAGTATGTTTAGTGGTTTCATTTCAGGATAATATTCTCATTTTAGATTGATTGATGAAGACCTCAGGTGGTGGAGTCTAAAATGGCAGGAAAATCATTGTTGTCAACCCCGTGTCCATGCCCTCATGTTAGTCCACTAAAGGGACATTTGCCTCAGTCTAGTCTAGGAGCCTCTCGCTATCCCTTTTCTCTTCATCATCTATTGCGGTTACATACCCAGAGATACACAGAGATACAGAGAGGATAGTCAGGGCGAAGACATAACCTTGCAAATATGGATACCATGGGGGGCAAACGACGTTTTGGGGGTCCTCCCTCTGCTTCCAATTCTCCTTCTAAGAGGTTCCAGCCCGAGGAGGAAGAATTGGACGAGGACGTGTTTTTGGAAGGAACCCTTTTGAGAGACAAGGAGCTCTTGTAGGACAACGACAACCTAGGAGTTGAAAGAAGGTAACGTCTTGCTGAGGATTGGAGGCAACCCTGGTTGTAGCTGTGCAAGTATTGACCTAGATCCTAATTATCGGGCCTCATACACACCTCCTTCTCGGACTTCAGATCCACTTCCCTCAGGTTGGAATAAGGGTTCAATTTTCACTTCTTCCTTAACCAATGTTTTCATATTAATATGCTAAAGATATTTTAAGTTTCTCATTTTCAGCACAATTGCCTAGGATATATTTTGAAATCTTGATGTTGTGACAACTGGACACTCTAAGGAATGAAATTTGTCTTCATCTTCTTACCATATATTGCATATTTTGTAAGTTGTCTTCTCAGGCAGGGTACTATTGCTTTTAATTTTGAGCTGGTGAGAATTGGGATCAAGCATATGTCCTGCATTTAGAACTGGCTAAGCAGTGTCCATAGCTCTGTTGTCCTGTAAGGGAAAAAATTCCTGGCCTGACCATGCAATTTAGTTCATTCCTTTATATCAAAATTATCTGTGCAACTAAACGTGCCATCAACGTAGAAGGTTCTCAAAACCTCCTCCTCAGAAGAGGTTCTGCCTTAAAATTAACTTGTCTAAAGACCTTGAAAAGGAAAGGCTCTCACCTAGCACCTCACGCTCTTCAATGTCCCAATGTTGCAAATATCATGTTGGTGAATATATTGCCAAGAGACTGAAAAGAAACTTATCAGAAATAATAGAGTATCGGGAAACTAAAAAAAATATTAGGATATAATAGTGAATAACCCTTTTGCTTTCAATCCCCTACTTTTTCTCTTTAAAGTGGACAAAAAAATCCAAAATTTTCAAAATATCCCCAATATTTTACATCGGCTTGTGATATTTTGACAACATATCATAGTATGCCTCAAACAAGGACATTGAAGATGTATGGGTTCAAGTGGTCCAAACGAATTCACAAGACACAGGCTACGATAGCCCAAAAGGCACAAGATAGCAATCCTTTGACTTCTGTTGGGATAGCTAGAAGAAAGCCAATGGCCTCATCCACAATCAAGGAGCCAATGCAATCCCCTCAAAATGTCACCCTTGGAGGCCACAACAAAAGGGTACACTGTTTGTGTCCTCTCTTGGAATCCTAGGAGCCTTTTAACCCCAATGAGGCCAAAATAAAAACCAAAAATTCCACCATGCCATCAAGTCTTAACTCCTTCAAAAACACGTGTCTGTTTAAAACCTGACAACACTGATTGTGTATTAAAAAGAAATGGTCAGATGCATTTTCATATACTGTAGGAGATTTTCTATTTCACTCATTCAAAATTCTTCTACATTTTCATTAGACTTCAAATCAACTACGAAATGGGTTAACAGAACATTTTCTTTTTTGCTTAAACAATAATAATGTTGAAGCAATAGAGTCATGTGAATATGAACTAGCACCTGACTTCCTATACGAGTTACATGGAACTAATGATATTGGTACATATCTTCATAAAATGTGTTATTTTGCATCTACAAATATAAAGGAGTCTGACCGAGGTTTATGGGGTGATACCTTTTGCATACGTTGGTTAGCGAAATGGCTAGATATATCAATTGGAGTTTGGTCATTGACAAGGCAAACAAGATATTTTCTTTCTAATCAACATGAAAATACAATTCCATATTGCATTCTCTTTCATGATGCAAATCTCGTTAGTGGTCATTATGAGCCATTTCTTTATCAAAAGTTTCCAATATGCATTGTAACCAGTCTAATATCTACCTGTCATCTATTTTCAAAGATATTGAAAGCCATTGGATGCATATTGCACATTATATGCTTTTAAATGAATTAACGATCGCAACGCAAATGAAATCTAATTGCGGTGACAGTCTCTTTAATGTAGTTTTATATTTAGTAGCAACAGAATTCGATGCACAGTGTTTGCGACTTTACATTGTCCAATCTTTTTGCAATTAACTTATGCATAAGAATCAAGATGCATTGCATTGTTTAGAACAATACCTAATAGTTGATGTGATACACTATGCAATGAATAACAACTGGCAACAATATCTCATAAATATGGCAAGGCCATATGACAAAGGATAGGTAGAAGGTGGACCATTCTGTTTGCAGTGGATATCTCTCATATTCAAAGTCAATATCCAGGTATGGTCCTCTATTGCTAATAACTTTGTCAATTACAGTTTTTCTTAGTCAAGATGCAATCGTATTGTTAACATGATGTCATTCAGAACAGATACATTACATATTCATTACCATGCAATGATACAAAAATATGTTTGCAAGTATCAATAAGTGTACATGGAAGCAAAAGAGGATTGTAATCAATTCCATCATAAGCATATACTTGAAAAACAACAATGTATATCTCAAGTACATTTTAACAATAATATTCAATTTGAGATGGCATCTCATTTAGAACAAATGCGACCAACTAAGCGTCGTAGGCTCAATTATCACAAACTAAAGCAATTCATACGTACAAAAAGCAAATGCAGTGATGTATGTAACAATGATAACATATTTTGTCATAATCATGTACTAGAAAATCAACAATCTAGTTCTCGCATAAGAAACTCTAGTAAGCAATTGGAAATGATGGAAGAAATAATAGATGTTGACAGTTACAAATTCAGATTACAATGCATTGTGCCTGACAACATTGATTGTTTTTTACTAGAAAAACAACAATGTATATCTCAAGTACATTTTAACAAAAATATTCAATTTGATCTAGCATCTCATTTAGAACAAATGCGAGCAACTAAGTGTCGTAGGCTCAATTATCACAAACTGAAGCAATTCATATGTACAAAAAGCAAATGCAGTGATGTAGATAACAATGATAACATCTTTTTTCATAAGCATGTACTAGAAAATCAACAATCTAGTTCTCACATACTTCTCAATAACAACGTTGAATTTGAAATAGCATCTTGCTTACAAAAATTGCCCAAGTGTCATAAGCTTACTTATCACCAAATGGAGCAATTCATACGTACAAGAAGAAAATGCAATGACATATGCAAAAAAGCATCTTCTAATAAGAAGACAAGAATGGCATTTCTTGGATTAAAACAAATATTGCGCAACATCGGAAACAATAAGAAAAATACAATAAGCAAACAAATCCATCCAAGCAAGAAAGATGCAAAATAAATTTATATGAAACAAGTCGAAGACACACCTAGGAATACATGTACAGTTTGTACCAGATTACAGTTTGCAAAAAATATCAGATGCTTCACTACAGAGTTGCAAGAAAGGCATATGAATTTGACATTGAACAATAGGATCTTCAGCAATGAAAACATATGTGTTGCTTGCAAAAAAGCACTCCAGAATGGAAAGCTTCCACAATTTGCAACACCTGAACAAATAAGATGTAACATTCCACTACCAACTGTAAATACACTTTCAGATCTAGAAGAAAGACTTGTGTCACTGAGAATTGCATTTGCACAAATCAGACAATGGGGATATAGGCGATCACAGATTGGCTTAATAGGATCAATTATCAATGTACCAGTTCATATGGACGTTGTGCAAAAAGAATTGCCGCAATATATAAGTGATACAATGACAATTGCAATTTCATTGAAAAGACGATTGCAATACAAAAATTCATACGAAACAGGTAAAGTACGTCCAACTATTGTCATGAAAGCATTGAACAAACTATGTTCTAGAAGTCTTTATAAAGCTGAGAAAATTTGTATAAATGACAATTGGACCCATGTTTTACAAGAAAATAATGAATACATCGTACAAAATGCAAACAATGACAATGAAAGTGATACAGACAGTGATGCAAATAATGAAGTACCTACTGAAACATTAGTGCATGGATTAATAGAGTCACAATGCATCTACGATTTGCAAGACAAAATTATTGAACTGGCACCTACTGAAGGATAACGACCACTAGGGATTTTCAAGGACAAATATGCAGATGAAATGAACTTTCCAACATTATTCTATGGTGATGCGCATGATGATGACATCACAAATAGGTTTAGCTACCAAAAAATTGTACAATGGGAATTGTTACAAGCAAGTGGTGACTTCTCATATCATACAACAAATTTGTTTTTCAAGACAATGCGAATAATCATTGATAAAGTGCTTTCTTGCATATGGGTACGAATAAGAAAAGGACAACTAAAAGGGAGAAAAATATTAGCAAAAGATGTCAAGTATCAAGCAAATTTGGAAAAGTTATTGAAATCTGATATTGGATACATAGATTTCAGAAACATTCACATATCTTCTGATCATTTGGAACAAATTAAGAAAAACATATTTGCAATGATACGACAATTGGGACCTCCAACTTTCTTTGTGACATTTACAAGTGCAGAACATCGATGGAAACCATTAGTAGATACACTGGTCACATTGTTTAGAAATAAAGCAAGTAAAAATGATATTGACACATTAGAAGATGATGACATTGACTACCTTATAAGAAAATATCCAGTCACATGTAGCCAATACTATAGACATAGAATTAATGTTGTAAAGCGAATGATATGTCAAGATACTACATTCTTTGGAAAAATATCTGATTACTATTTCATAACAGAATTTCAAAATAGAGGAACTGAACATGAACATGGACTGTTATGGATAGAAAATGATCCAATATATGGAAAACAAAGAAATTTAGAAATTGAGAAGTTTCTTGACAATTACATAACTTGTGATACAGATCATTTGGAGCCAGATGTTGCTAAACTGCATAAAAATCACCATACAAGAAGCTGTAAGAAGCGAAAAAATTCAAACTGTAGATACAATTTCCCCATGCCACCAATGAAATCAGCAATGATCATTGATCCATCCAGTGTACAAAATAAAAAACTTGCAGAGAAATCAATATCACTTTTGGCATTTCTGGAGCAAACAAACTACAAGGATTCAATAACCCATGACAATTTCTTGCTATAAATAGGACTAATAGAAAGTGAGTACATACAACTATTACAACATACAATAAAGCAACCAACAATTTTCTTGAAACCAAAAAACTTCTCACATTTGGAATAACAGTTTTGCAAAGGCTATGCCTAGTCTATGGAATGCAAATACAGATGCACAATTTGTGCTAAATGCATATGCCACAACATCATATTGTAGTTCATATATGACCAAAATTGACAAGTCTATGACAAATGCATTTAGAAGAATATGCAAAGAGCATGAGAAAAATGAAATTGATGCTATGCAAATGATTCGTAAACTCAGAAATACATTACTCAATCTCCAACAAACGTTAGCTCAACAAGCAGTGCATATAGCACTTTCATTGCCATTGAGTTGTAGTTCAGGGGAATGTATATTCATAAACACATCTCCAGTTGATGAACGCACATTTATGCTTAAACCACCTATTCTCTTGAAACAAGAACCTAATGATTGAGAGGATGTGATGTGCCATTCCATTATTGATTACTACATTGGACGCCCAAGTTCCATTAGCAAATTGCCTTGCAGAATTTGTATCAAATTACAAGAAAGATGGCACACACATATCTAAAAGGAAAAACCCGAATGTTATACAATTTATCAAATATAACAAATACAATGATATTGAAAACTTTTGTAGAGAGAAATTATTATTATATATGCCATTTGAAAATTGTGAAAATAAATTGAAACAAGAATTGCTTACATGGCTATTTGCATATACATTACATGAAAAAACAGTTCAAGCCAATGAAGCTAAATTTACATATAACATCAATCCAACATTGGGTGATTCAGAGACTGCAACAAATGAACAAATTAGTTCTTTGAATACTAACTAAATAAATATGCGAAACCAAGAAAACAGTTCCCATTATGAGGAATATGATTTGCAATTGGACTTGCAATTTCCAAAACAGTTTGAAATGAAGAAAAAATTCAATCTTGGATTTCAAATAACTGCTCATCCATTTTTAATGGATAACAATGAGTATTACAAACTCAAAAGAATGATGAACAAAGAGAAACAAGCAATTTTAAAAGACGTTGCAAGGTAAAACAAAAAAACCCAAGTAACCAATTTACCTATTTATTACAAGTGGAGTAGGCATAGGAAAAACACTCACAGCAAAAGCAATTTTCCAAATGCTTATACGAATTTATGATTCACAGAGGACAACTGATCCTATGAAACCAAAAGGTCTAATATTAGCATATACAAGAAAAGTTGCATATAATGTAGGTGGAACAACAATCCATTCTGCATTGCTAATGCCTTTTAACAAGTCTCAACTGTTGCCACTTAGCAAAGAAGTATTAGACAACTTATCAAAGCTATATCAAGAATTGTAGCTAGCTTTTATAGGTGAGGCCGCCATGATTGGTAGTCGGTTCTTATATTCTATTGACAGTAGATTCAAAAATATAAAACATGTCCAAATCAAATACTTTGAAAACATTGACATCATATTTTGTGGTGATTTCTATCAAGCACAACCTATTCGAGACTCTCTTATTTTTGAACAACCAAGGATGAACAATCAAACAATAACACATGATTTTTGGAAGGATAATGTCGAGTGCTTCCAATTGCATATGACTATGCGAAAAACAAATGAGAGATTCATATCAGTTTTAAATAGAATGCGAACAAATTGTTAAACATCTGATGATATAACATATATGAATACAAGTTGCATGCACCCTGTACCAAATGATCCAACATTTCCTTATTTATTTTACAAAAACAAGGATGTTGCAATGCATAACAAGAAAATGTTAATGTTAATGAAATTTTAATTAATGCAATTGATGAAAATGAGGAGAATAACGACAATTTTCCAACACATCAACTAATAGCTATTTTGCCTTCACAACTTATGATAAAGCTGAACATGTTAGTTGAAATGTATGATTGCAATTATGATGCACTAGATGGGCTAGTAAATGGTGTAGATGGAATACTTAAATCATATACCCATATAGATAAGGTCAATGTTCTATGGATTAAGTTCAATGACCCTAATATTGGTCATCGACAATCTAGAAAACTGGCTCATTTGTATACTTCAAACATAGCACATAATTGGAAACCAATACTACGAATATCAAAAGCAATGCCTATCACACCAAAGATGGCTCATTTAAAAATATGGAAACAATTTCCAATTCAACTTTCCTGTGCACACACAATACATAGATCACAAGGCTTAACCTTGGATAGGCTTGCATTCGACCCTACTGGAGTACAAGTGCATGGCCTAGTATACACAACACTATCACGTGTTAGAAAGATAGAATCAGTGTATTTGCTTAATGCTCTTAAAGGCAATAATTTTAAGGTTAAGCAAAAAGAAAATTGTGAAATGCAACGTTTTCAAACCAGTGCAAAATGGCAATTAGAATATCACTGTTCATCAATACAATCATTGCGATCCATCCTTATTCTTTCATTGAACACTCGTAATCTTCATGCACATATTAATGACATATGAAATGATTATGACACAATGCAATCTGATATCTTATGCTTACAAGAAACACATATGTCATTGTGTATGCAAAATGAGTACTTCAGAAATTTCAATTGCATCTCAAGTTGCATTAAGCATGGAGTAATGATACTGATAAAAAAAATATCATTATCCTTGAACATAGCCATTTTGAAGAGCAACTTGTAGAGGCATTGCTTGCAAAAATAAAAGTTCATGGATTACAAATTGTAGTACTCAATATATATGCATCGGCACATGCAAATGTAAACAATATTTTGAATGTCATTGCAAAAGCTTTATGCCACTTATATCCAAACAATATCATAATTATATTGGGGGACTTCAATATTGATATGGTGCATTGCAATCAAGAAACAAAGCAGCTAGAAAGCTACATGGAAAACTACAATCTTCATTTCCTTATCAATAAAACTAATAGCATGCATAAGTCATTCATTGACCATGTTTGGGAAAATCTAGCTAATATAAAATATAGAATTTTCATATTAGATACATATTGGTCTGATCTTGATACAATATCTCTTGTCCTCCAGCTATGATATACACATGAAACACTTTACGAAATTGCAAATTTTGATACTTTTGCAATACCTCATTGTTTTTATCGCTTCTATTTTACTAAAGCATATTAACATATTCTCTTTGTAGTAAACCAAATAATAACACCATGCATATTATGCATTCTATTGTACATTTACATATATGACCTCATATATTCGTCAATGCAAATCGTGCCAATGAAACCCTTTTCAATTAAGCAACACAAGCATCCTATCGTAAATTTACAGATATGACCTCATATATTTCTGAATGCAGATTGTACCAATAAAACCTTTTTCAATTGAACAAAACGAACAAGAAAAAAGAACAACAACATGGAACATGAACAAAAAGAGTATATTCTTCTTGCTTTTCCTTTTCTATGGTTTTTATGTTCTTGTTCACTTTTTACTTTTATATGCTCTTTTAAATTGAACTAAATATATGCTAATCTTCTATAACATAACATAAATCTTGAAAAAGGAAAAGAAACAATTGAAGAGATAGAGGGCATAACCCAAATAGAAAAGGCAAGCCAACCGATTGTTTTGAAAAGGTATGCCTATGACAACTATAAAAGTATGCTAATTTGTATTTAGAATATTAATGTTTACTATATATGCATTTTGTTTTTACATATGTATATTTCTAATGGTTTTTATGTTCTTGTTCACTTTATACTTTTATATGCTCTTTTAAATTGAACTAAATATATGCTACTATTCTATAACATAGGATAAATCTTGAAACAGGAAAAGAAACAATTGAAGAGATAGAGGGCATAACCCAAATAGAAAAGGCAAGCCAACCACTTGTTTTGAAAAGGTATGTCTATGACAACTATACAAATATGCTAGTTTGTATTTAGAATATTAATGTTTATTATATATGCATTCTGTTTTTACATATGTATATTTAGATGTATATAAATTATAAAATGTTGGACGAGTGGAGAAAGCACTATTAGTAAGTCCCCCCACACAATGCAGCAACAATACATGTACAGGTTAGATATCATAATTTTTTATTGATTGCTTATGCAAAATACATGTGATAATATCCACATCATATTGAAATGTGAAATTACTTTTTTTAGTCCAAGTGAAACAATCACAACAAAACTTGATTCAACAAATCTACAAAATGATACATCCAAAAGGTATGCATATGAAATACGACATTGTAATCTATTTATACTTCTACAATCTATAGGAAAAACATAGGATTGTAGAAATGTTTATAGTAGTATCTAATTAAGCAATTTTTATAGCCAAAAACAGATACTCCCAATTAAAGTATCAATTGAAGATCTCAATAGTCGTAGAATTGGACAGCTATTTGTTGGAGACATAATGGTTGTGTATAGTGTGTTTCTTGATAAATCAAACAAATCACGTCAAATATTACGAGCCGATTTGACAGATGCTAAAGGAATGATAACTATAACATTAACTGTACCTGCACATTTAGTTGAGTGACATGAACAAAAGATTTTGCAAGGCAATAGCATATCAATTACAAATTTCAAGATATGGCCTAAAACTATTTATGATCGCGGTGACTGTGACAAAATAATTTCACTCAATGAATCAAGTATCATAGAAACTATACCTAAGGTTTGCAAAGATTATTGCTTCATTCCGAATACAACCATTAAGCAATTTGCAAACAAAAAAAAATGTACCCAGTTGGTACAATCGCTGCAGCCGTTACACTTGCCAAACGGTTTGGATTGCATTACATACTCCATATCAAAGATAGAGATTCTCAAAATGACAATTCAACCGTATGTATTTGCATATTACTTATTCCTAATTTTCAATAGATAGCATGCATCACTTCAATATATAATTGTTGTAATTTGTCTCTTGCACTTACAATTTCTCAACACATACGAACAATGTATTTGAATATTACTTATTCATAATGTTCAATAGATAACATGCATTACTTCATTATATAATTATTGTAATTTTTCTCTTGTAGTTGCAATTGTTTGACACTTACGAACAATATTTTATTTCAATGGAAGAACAACTGCAAAACGGAGAGCTCCCCCTGATCCTTTTCAAAAATATAACAAAAAAGGCAGACACGAAAGAAAATATGTTCAGAGCAACAAAGTCAGCGTTCATGACTGAACTTAACATAGATGCAATAAACAATCTCAGAAAACTAACTACATCTACCTATGATATAAGTGTAACAATAATGATATTTTTACTAGCTTTGTATTTCATATGTAATAATGTAGATTAACATTTGAATATTTTATAAATAGGCTGAATGTATTCTAATGGTAGCAAATCCATATTCAACTCCTTTTGAACCTGTTTGTGCTATTTGTAACTCTCCAATCAATTCATCCATACTAATAACCAATGCAACAATCTACTATTCACAATGCAATAATAATTTCCCTTTCATCTACAAGCATTGTATAAATGTTGTAATAGAATCTATTACAAATAACATTATGCATTGCATTATCAGATATCCCTTACTACATGACTTACTTCCTGATTTAAAACCAATGTCATATGAGGCATATTTGGAACAGAAAGCTACCCCTATATACATGTTACGTGACTTCAAAATTCACAAGTTCACACTCAATGAAGATAGTGAACTATTACTTGTCAGCTAACAAATGGAAGGTACATCAACATATGCCTTAACATCTTTTCTTCAAAATATGTCCTTTGTTCAAT
The DNA here is from genome assembly GCA_031772625.1 of Pinus tabuliformis. Lineage (NCBI taxonomy): Eukaryota > Viridiplantae > Streptophyta > Pinopsida > Pinales > Pinaceae > Pinus > Pinus tabuliformis. Next base: position 1,451,538,913 of record CM062816.1, read on the forward strand.
TAACAATGTTATCATTTTATTATAACTAAATATTTGTTATACAGATCACAAAATCTAGGAACATGGCAACTATTGGAATCCAATAGATTGTTCAATGTGATTGACTGCCTTCAAGTACATAGTAAATGCAAAAGGGATATGAATATGTTTCTTCATATTATGGTGTTATTGTAATAGAACTATTTAACTTCCAATTTCCACTCATTTACCAAGAAAATGCACTTTCAATATTTTAAATTTCATTGTCACTTCAAACTGATAAGAGAAGATTTTAAATTTCTGTCCTCACTTCAAATTTTAGTCATAATGAGGTTGTTGTACTTTTGCACTATATTAAGCTAAGTTATTTCAAACAAAAATTGTGTTATACATTTTAAAAAGCTAAATACTACAAAATCAAGATGCATAGATGTCCCAAGTATCAATAGCTAAATATATCAAGTATTAATAGCTAGTTTAATAGCTAGCTAAATAAATCAAGTATTAATATCTTCTTTAATAGCTAAAGCTAAATAATCCAAACCTAGGATAAATCTATTAAGTATTAATAATTTATTTAATTTGATGTACTATGGCACTTCCATCTATTAAATTAAGTACTCCGAACTACTCAGGAGAGATATGTTAGCATACCAGGTAAACTTTATAGATACCAGCAAACTATGTGAACTTTAAAATGAATTTATGTTGTTAGAAGATGGAATTATGGCATAGTGCTATACAAAATCTAGTGATAACTAGCTATGATGGGAGAGCTTTGCTAATCAATGGATAATGTACGTTATTAATTTCTAGGTCCATACATTACCCCTGAAGCACCGCAGAGGTTTGTATTGCATTTGGTATTATTTTAGTTATGTTTCTATTTATCGTTAACTGTACTATTTGCTTAAATTTTTCGCATGTTATTAAACAGAAGTGGACTGATCTTATTGCCAAGTCTATAGATGGAGAAATAGATGTTATTCAGACATATGTCTCTTGGAATGGGCATGAGCCAGAGCAACGTCAGGTAATAAGCATTTAAAATATTTTAACAATCTTGAAATGTATGTATGACTTCGAATTGAACTCTGAATTGTTGATGATATCTGTATTGAAGGCAGTCAGGTTTAATTCATTATTTTGTAAGACCTAACGAAAGGGGGGAACTTATCAAAAATATTTGTGGAGTTTCATGGCCTATAACCTTTGTCTTTATCTATTGTCACTACAGTGCTTTACTTTACAGTAATTAGTACTGCATGCAAGGTAGTGTTAGACTTTATATATATTCTCATTACTTCCTCTCTCTCTTTATAGATTGCAAGTGCTGAACATTATGCATCTTGCAACATTGAAGTGGTAGGCTTTTTGTTTTATGGCAATCATTAAACATCAATTTGGTCCAATAAATGCTGTTGATCTTGGATTATATCCTCTCCAATCTGAACTTGAATTATTTCAGTTCCATTTCAAATCGGACAGTATATGTATTTATTTCTACACTTGTCAGAAATGTATCTCTCATTGAAGTGTTGTGATCTTTCAGGGCTTTCCCTGTTTGGTTGCACGCCATACCAAGAATCAAATTGAAAATACTAGATGCAAAAAAACTGGAAGTACAGGACCTCTCGATTGCATCTCTGTTAGCAGATAAGCTCCCAAAGCAATGTCAGGTAATAAGAATTTAAAATATTCTAACAATCTTGAAATGTATGTATGACTTCAACTTGAACTCTGAATTGTTGATGAATTTATTGTGGCATACAATTTAATTGAAGTATAATTTTGAAGGAAAATTTGACCTGATGAGGTTTTTGAAGACAGTAATAGAAGCAGGCCTTTATGCTCATCTTCGAATAGCAACCTATTCTTGTGCAGAGTGGAACTATGGGTATGTATCTTTATAATTTTTGTCAAAAACATTTGTGGATTTTCACGACCTATAACCCTTGTCTTTATCTATTGTCACTACAGTACTTTACTTTATAGTAATTAGTACTGCATGCACTGTAGTATTAGAATTTATCTTTATATATATTCTCATTACTTCCTCTCTTTCTCTTTATAGATTGTCAGTGGTGAAAATTATGCACCTTGTAACATTTTGAAAGTAAAAATTTCTCGAATCAAAAAGTAGTTGAATATTGTATTGAACTTCAAAGGAGTCCTCTGCTGCTGCTGGTTCTAAGTAGGTATCATAGCTAGCTTATTCCTTGAAATTTCTGAATACTATATTCTCTACAATCTTTGAGCTTACAATAAATACAATGAATCAACTTGAGATCTTTCTTATCCCACCTTATAGCTCCATAGCACAGATAATTGTTTCTTATGTCATCTTGCAACTCCATAGTACAAAGAATTTTCATTACTTCCTCTCTTTCTCTTTATAGATTGTCAGTGGTGAACATTATGCACCTTGCAACATTTTGAAAGTAAAAATATCTCGAATCAAAAAGTACCTGAATATTGTATTGATCTTAAAAGGAGTTGTCTGTTGCTGCTAGTTCTAAGTAAGTATCATAGCTAGCTTATTCCTTGCCATTTTTGAATACTATATTCTATGAAATCGTTGATCTTACAATCAATAAAATGAATCAACTTGAGATCTTTCTTATCCCACCTTATAGCTCCATAGCACAGATAATTGTTTCTTATGTCAGCTTATAGCTCCATAGTACAAAGAATTTTGATTCATGCTAAGTATCCGTTAGTTTGATGGGTTTGAGGTGCCCTACTCAAGATCTATCTGGGGTTGATTTGTCCGTCACTATGATGATGTGCAGTTAGAGGTTTGGTTTGGCCCCATAGAACTGGTGTTAAGGATATTGATTGACATCCTAGGGGGAAGTTTAGGGGACAAACAGGGTCTCACCACTTTGTGGTCTACAATATGCTGAAGGTCCCTTTGTCCCTTGTTGCTTTGATCCACTCCCTTCTTTCTGTCCTACTCAATGAGAAGAAACATTAGACTCTAATTCATGCAATTTTTGCAGTGATACACTTGATACCTCAAAAGTTATAATGCATTCCATGCTCCCATGACAACACTTGTGCTTCAAATTGGTACCCTGAATCTATAAATTCATGTCTTATTCTGAATGAAGCAGATACAAAATTTGGCATTTGTTATGGTTATGGCCTATTTTCTATGTAGGGTACACAAATGTAGACTAATGGGATATGTTGTTTATTTCCTACTCCCCTGCTTTGAACAACCTTGGATCTTTAAGGAGAGGATTAATTAGAGAGGGCACTGGTCACCAAGATTGATATGAACGAAATTATGAGTAGATAGAACACATTGATTGAGAATTTGTAAGTAGCCCGTGCAGATATCCTAAGCGATTGTGAAAGGTGTGTGTCTATTTAAGCATGAAGTTTCTCTTGAGCTTTGAGCTTTCTCAACACAATACAAAATCTCTATTCTGCAAAAAATGTGCCAAGTTATATTCCATTGTTACATAGGATAAGAGCAAATATCACATGAGAAAACATTCTACAACTCCATGTAATAAAATTAATTCATAGTCAGGATTGTTTAACTGTACAGTGTGTATGGCCATCGTATTGTTCTAATGTTGATACAGATTCCTAATTCGTTGTCTTTAAATTTAGGACTAATTTTGATTTTGATTCGAGTTTTACAGTATTCTTCTGAAATTTGAATCCAAAATTTAAACAATTGAACCTCTATCTTCTTATTATTATCTTATATGGATGATGTGCTGAATTTTGGAAAAATGCAGGATAACATTGGGAGGTTACATGAACGAAACAAAGAAGCTCCAAAGGCAATGAAGCTTTTGTCTAAACTCTTTCCTAACAAAGTGACTGTGCAGATGCCTCAGGTATTTAAATATTCTTCAAATATATGATGGATATTGTTGCATACATCAATTCCATATCTGAACTTGAAGTATTTCAGTTCCATTTCAAATCGGACAGTATATGTATTTATTTCTGCACTTGTCAGAAATTTATCTCTCATTGAAGTGTTACGATCTTGCAGGGGTTTCCTTGTTTGGTTGCATGCCATACCAGGAATCAAATTGAAAAAGCTAGATGCTAAAAAACTGGAAGTATAGGACTTCTCAATTTCATCTCTCTTAGCACATAAGCTCCCAGAACAACGTTAGGTAATAAGCATTTCAAATATTTTAACAATCTTGAAATGTATGTATGACTTCCAATTGAACTCTGAATTGTGCATGAATTTATTGTGACATACAATTTAATTGCAGTATAATTTTGAAGGAAAATTTGACCTGGTGAGGTTTTTGAAGACAGTACAAGAAGCAGGCCTTTATGCTCATCTTCGAATAGCACCCTATGCTTGTGCAGAGTGGAACTATGGGTATGTATCTTTTTCATTTTTGTCAAAAATATTTGTGGAGTTTCACGGCCTGTAACCCTTGTCTTTATCTATTGTCAATACAGTACTTTACTTTACAATAATTAGTACTGCATGCAATGTAGTATTAGACTTTATATATATATATATATATATATATATATATATATATATATATATATATATATCCTCATTACTTCCTCTCGTTCTGTTTATAGATTGTCAGTGGTGAACTTTATGCATCTTGCAACATTGAAGTGGTAAGTGTTTTGTTTTATGGCGATCATTAAACACCGGTTTGGTCCAATAAATGTTGTTGATCTTGGATTATATCCTCTCTAATCTAAACTTCAAGTATTTCAGTTCCATTTCAAATCAGTCCGTATATGTATTTATTTCTGCACTTGTCCGAAATTTATCTCACATTGAAGCGTCGCGATCTTGCAGGGATTTCCCTGTTTGTCTCTATAGGACTTTTCGGTTGCATCTCTATTAGCACATAAGCTCCAAAAACCCTCGTTCCACGAGGTTGAACAAGCATATACAAACATCCATTATCCACTGTCTTTCAATATTTTCAAATTATTACCTCTTACTTGCAGTAAAATATTCCCAAAAACTCAGCTCCATTCACACTTAAAACTAGCTTGCAAACACCTTAAACTCTTCTATAAATCGGCAAAAACAATGCCTAATTTCTCACCTGGAAAACATAACTTCTTTCTACACCTACATATTGACATACATCTTTCTACTTCACTTAACATGGAATCCATTAGCATAAGCGAACTTACTCAACTGACAGCATTGTTCCTTTTAGCACTTGCTCTCATGACTCTTCTGATTATGGACATCCTAAAAGTAGAAGCACAAAGAAAAAAGAAACCAAGAAACAACCACTAACAATAAAATCTTGAACGAGGAGCATAGGAGTCTACGAAAAGTACTCGACTGTTAGACTATCCATCTACTGCTTCTGCCTCTACAACATCCATGCCAGGTAATAGAAATACTCAGAAAATTTCTGCATAGTCAACAGCTTTAACCTTAACACAGGTAAATTTATCATGCATTGTAAGTGTTGAACATTATGCATCTTGCAACATTGAAGTGGCAGGCTTTATGTTTTATGGCAATCATTAAATGCCAGTTTGGTCCAAGAAATGTTGTTGATCTTGGATTATATCCTCTCCGATCTGAACTTGAAGTATTTCAGTTCCATTTCAAATTGGACATTATATGTATTTATTTTTGCACTTGTCAAAAAAATTTCTCTCATTTAATTGTTTCGATTTTGAAGGAAAAATTGAGCTCATGCATCTCTCTTAGCACATAAGCTCCCAGAGCAACGTCAAGTAATAAGCATTTAAAATATTTTAACAATCTTCAAATCTATGCATGACTTCAAACTGAACTCTGAATTGTTGATGAATTTATTGTGGAATACAATTTAATTGCAGTATAATTTTGAAGGAAAATTTGACCTGGTGAGGGTTTTGAAAACAGTACAAGAAGCATGCCTTTATCCTCATCTTTGAATAGGACCCTATGGGTATGTATCTTTATAATTTTTGTCAAAAATATTTGTGGAGTTTCACTTTGTGGAGTTTCACGACCTGTAACCCTTGTCTTTATCTATTGTCACTACAATACTTTACTTTACAGTAATTAGTACTACATGCACTGTAGTATTAGACTTTATATATATTCTCATTACTTCCTCTCTTTCTCTTTATAGATTGTCATATGGCTGACTGTCATATCCTTTCTTCTATGCAAGGCTTTGTGAAGACGTAGTTGGAGGATCCATTCGCGATGCAACAAAGTATCTGTTCATGACTATGCTGCCCTTGATCATGAATCCACCAATTGTAGTACCATCATGAAGAACACTTTCCATTGACCTGGGATTATTGATAAAGGCACCTTCGTACACATTTACACTCTATTCATATTGAATAAGGATTGAGTTTCATATTTATGAATCTTTCCCTGTGTTACTCATCTTCTTCATAATGCAACTTAATGAATTAAAATGTCATTTTTTGTGTCTGTTGCACTCACTTCTCAGACTAGTCATAAGGGCACATTTCCAGTGGTAATAGCATCCCATTTTTTCAAATGCTTTGGCTGTAGCTTCAACATTTTTGAAGTATCCCTTCATGACAATGCTGCCCTTGATCATGATTTCACCAATTGTAATATTGTCATTAAGAACACTTTCCATTGTGCTAGGATTCTTGATAAAGGCATCTTTGTACACATTTACACTTTGTTCATATTGAGTAAGGACTGAGTTTCATATTTATGAATCTTTCCCTGTTTTACTCATCTTCTTCATAATGCAACTTAATGAATTAAAATGTCATTCTTTGTGTGTCTGTTACACTCACAGCCTTCTTCGTCCACATTAAATTGCGGTGTATCTGAGGGATTCAAGCTTTCTTAATTATCCTTCAAATCATTCACTTATTCCGAACACCTGCAATAAGGTCCTTTGAATATAATCTTTTTTTACGAGAACTGAAGTTTGGTACGCGGGTGAGATTTTTCGTCATAATTACATGCAGCAACGGGTGCCTTAAAATATTAGGAATGATAGAATAAATTTCAATGGCTTCATGCTCATGGTGTATAATTATTTATTTCAATTTTTCTATGCTCATGGTATGATAAATTTTAATGGTTCAATTATGCCACAAAGGATCAACATAATGTTCACTTTTCTATGCGACATAAATCAAATACAATTCACAAAGACCACCTTAGCTTCTGAATGCCTCAAAATAAAAGACATTGTATGTGCATCATGTCTAATATTTAGAGTGCTGAGCACAAAAGGACTGAACCAACAACTTCAGAGCTATTGCACTGAACCACTAAACCTGAATCAAAGTCACTACTGTGTCTTACAATCTAAAATTGTCCACAGAAAAAATTGCCAACTTCAACGGAAACGAGAAGTTAGAGCCTGTCAGACTCAACTGCCAAAACCTAACAATCAATCACCTTTATTGTTTTTCCAAGCACTTAATTGGGTAGATGAAACACTTTCAATCTAACACCAGGATTTTATTTGAGATTTGCCTCTGATGTTAGATACATCACTTAATTCCCGATTTGCTTTTGTTGTCACATACATCGGTCAGATAGATCACTTAATTGCACCAGATGAAACACTTGCAATCTAACACCAGGATTTTATTTGAGATTTGCCTCTAATGTCAAATACATCACTTAATTCCCAATTTGCTTTTGCTGTCACATACATCATTTTATGTGTGATTTGCCTCCAATGTCAGATAGATCACTTAATTGCACCGATTGCTGACATTCCAAAATTTTGTCAATTTTCATATCGAATTCCACGCAAAGCCCAAGCATTGGCTATTCAACAAATGCTTCACGAATATTGCAAAAAACCCAGCAGGGACTACCGCTACAACAGTGGCTCCCTTGTTTAGTAATGAATTGATTTGTGAATATAGATATATCATATGTATGTACTTATTTCTCTTTTTCTGAATGTTACTAGTGTATGATATCAATAAGGCAACTTCAAGTGGAATTTTTATATTTGAGAAATATCGTCTTTCCCTATCAATATCCTATTGAGCCTCCTTGATAATTACATTAGGTTGCTCCCTCTCTCCAACATGTGCGTTGATGCAACATGTGGAGACAAGTGGCTAAGACTAGGAGACAAAATTGGGAGAGACAACAAGGGTAACCCATAGAGTGTCACAAGGAATTAGTAAAAAACATATAAACCCACTCTACCTCCTTACCTTTGGTAGAGGGATGGGAAAAGTAGAAACAACTTCCTAGATAGTTGGTGAGAATGTCTAGAGGGGGAACAAGTTAAGGAGTTAGCACAGCTATGTACTTATGAAAAATGCTTCACAACAAAACATTCTCTTTGAATAGCTCCATGTGGGTGATCCATCTCCCCATTAAAACAATAGCTAGACTTAAATTCAACATTGATATCATTTGATCATGAATCCCACATTCTACAATATCATGGTGGAGTAGGGAATGGTGTTGTTGTAGTTATGAACTACCATGCTAAGATATGAAGAATACTTATACAACTTTGTTACTTAAGGGAGGGGAAGCATGGCAAGTCCCTTCTCATAATTTCTCACTAAGACAACTACCATGTCACCTCCAATCTATCACATCGTATAATGATAAATAAAATTTCAATTGAAGAAGATCATTTCATGGTCATACAATTTTTTGAATTCAATAAAAAATTATAAAAAACACTCTAAAAGCATGGACCACATTGACATTTAACATCGTTAGCTTTTTTTTTTAACTCAATCCTTCCCCTACCAATCCAATTACATTAAAAAGTATATGTGATCATATTACTAAATATTTAAAAAAAGAAAGAAACAAATTAGTATGTACTTATATTTGTATATGAAAACACCATAATATATCAAATGAATATATATTCATCTTAAACATAGAGTTATCAATAAGCAAGAAAAAAATTATACAAACATAAGTCTTTTAGCATTTAATATATTTATATATCATCGTAACAATAACATTATTAATATTATTTGATGGACTTGAGTTTAACATGGATTTATATTTACATGGTTAGAATCATGCCAATTAAATGATGATACTAAAAATTTTTTATTTTATAAAATTAATAATTTATCTATAAAAATGTAAAAAAATTGAGATCAAACTAGTTTCACAATAATTATTGTAAATTAATGTTTACAATAATTTTGATTCTATCAAAACCATTTATCAAATGGTTAATTTATTTTAGCAAACAATATGGAAAAAATTGAGAAAATATTCAACATTCGGATAATCTATCATAAGTTAGATAGTAGCAAGGATATCCATCATCTAATGCAAGCTCATTACAGTTATTTAAAGAAAATCATGTCTCACTCTTCCCAAATAATGGACCATTCATTTTTCCTTATATTCTAGAAAGATGAACATGAACATTTAACAAAGCAACAACAATAAAATAAAACTTTAATTTCAATGTATTTTACTATTTTTTATTAAATTAAAAAATAAAGAAATAGCAAAGATGTATTTCCTAAATTAATATCTTTATTGGCATCCATGTCTATTTTAGAATAATTTTTCCATAATTTTATTTTAATTATGAATATTTATTAGGTAAATAGTAAGGTTTTAAGTTTCATAGAATAGCCACACTAGTAGTGATAGTGAAAGATAGAATGTTGAAATTTATTTTAAAAATAGTCCTTCCCATTTTAAATTCCATTTCAGTTAAATTTACATTTATGATATTAAATACTTATTGCTTATTATTACATTACTATATTTGTATATTTATATTGTTACATGTTTTTTTAATTTGTATATATTTAATTTATATATTAATTCTTTTTATAATTAATAATAATAATAATAACACTTGAAAATAAACTATAATTTATATAATTTTTTCAATATTTTTACTATAAAAATAAATACTTTAATATTTATTTTAAATTAATATTTATAAATATTTACCAATCATATAATACATTTATAATACATTTCTTAAATTATATATAAATAAATTACATTTATTACAAAATAAATACATAAAAATAATCACCTCCATCAACGCATACTACTTTACATGGCCATATCTCTTCTCCGCAATCCATTTGGAACTGCATAGCTCTAGAGGACCCTAATCCCAAAAGCGCACCGAATGCACATATTTAGTGGCCGTTTTAGAATACAGAGATGAACAATATTAAAAGTGAATTTCGTTGGGCGATCACCCTGATATGAAGTTTTTGTACGTTTTCAAGCCAGCTTGGTTGCCAGTTAGCTATGTTGATTTTCCAATTAGTATTGCTAGTGTTTTCAATTTTTAAATGTGTGGATTGCACAATATAAATTTTGTTTTATTAATCGTGTGAAATCGGTTCGTCTTGGTATGGAATATTTTCGTTCGACGTCGGTAAAATAGAAATTGAGTACTTTTGTGAAGAAGTATCCTCATAGAATGGTACAATTTTGGACGCATGATATGGCAATTGAGTGTTTGAGGATGGAATTGGATCTAAATAGAGTTGTTTTTGTTAGATTTTTTTAGATTTATTTGGTGTTGGAATCTGGTAGAAAAATTTGATATGAAATCTTTATTTGTGTTATTTAAATTGGTTTTTTGATTGTATATATGTATTCAATATTTAGGGTACTTCTATTATGTAGAGGTTACCCATCAAACTTGTGATTTATTTCGGGTGAGCATTATGTATTTTTTGGAAGCGTTTTTAATATGATTTTTCACATAAGTCAGCTTTGTTAATTGAAATTAGATGCTCTCTTTTTAAAGCTCAGCAAATTTGTATTGCATAAAACTAAAAACTTATTTGTTTTTTTCCAAAAGGAAAGAACAGACATAGTTTCAATAATGAAATGCAGTTACATGTTACATTTTCACAGGTTTTCTCATTTCCATACCTAGGTTCTATTACTGTCATTTATAAGTCGACACATGTCCTTTTCATTGTAGATGTCTCATATATTATATCTATCATTTACCAAAATATAACTATAGGAAATCTACATGTCTAAAACAAAAACCTAAAAAACCTGACCTTTGTCAGAATATAACATAGGCGATTTCATGCTTCAAAATTTGGTGACCCTCGAATGCAAAATTGCTCTGTCTGCAAATGTTGTGTATTTTCAAAAACTTATTACTTCTATCCAATACCATTAGCAAAACCTTCATAAGATACACAAAGCGAACCGTCTTAATACAATATTATTAGTCCTTGCCATGTTGCAATGGATGGGACTATAGAAATCAGTTTGTAGTCATTTAGCATTACCTGGTCTTCCGTTTTCAAAACTTTCTTATTTCATGTTGGTTATTTACCTTTTCATGTTCGTTATTTACCTTGTCATTCAACTTGATGGTCTTATTTGGCCTCTTCCCGAGGCGGAAGAGGCTAGACTATTGGTTATTCTAATTTTAGGCTCTTCATTGTTTTAAATGTTTTGGATGACGGAACTAATGTTAACATTAGTTTGAGTTGCTTCCTATGGTTTCAATGGTGTTAACATTATGGTTGCAATGGTGTTAACATAGTTTGAGTTGCTTTTTATGGTTGCAGTGGAGCGACAACTTCAAGTACTACACGTAGATGCATCCAGATTACAGGTGGATGGATGCATGCAAATAAATTCACTCTGAGGGATTTGAGGCTCAATGTATTGGTTAACCAACTGGATATGCTTCAAGCTCTTTGTGGATTTGCTTCACTGACTGGATCTGCTTCAAGCTCTTTGTCTAGCTTTGGAACTAGATCTTTGGCAAAAGAAGCTGAAGTAGATCTGAGCCTGCACAGAAGTTCATAGATCTAATCATTTGAATCTCAACCACCGACAAGCACTTGCTATACTTAGTGCGACAAGCACCCACTAGCGCTCGTTCGACAATACTTCTAAGTTACCAGAGTTTACTTGATGTCTTAGGGTAGAACCTATGTAGGTTTGAAATTTCGTAGAAGTATCCATGACTCATAAGAATCTTGGTGAAGGATGCCCTGTCCTCTAGTTATATGAAACTGATATGAAGACTGCGAAGAAAATGATGAGGCAACTAGCTCTCTTACTGTTTCTCATATTACCTAATGTTGTTGAAGCCGACTGTTATAACGCTTCCTCAATCGAAGTCTACTCCTGCCCCAATAGAATTCTTCTCATTGTGCTTCCTCATTGGAAGTGGTCCATTCTCCACTGTAACTAATTTCACCGACATTAATGGGACTTTCCTCATTAACAGACACAGGTGAAGATTATGGAACAACAAACACAGGTGGAGACTGAGAAACAACAGATATGAAGACTGAGGAACAATAGTTGCACTGCTGGGCATCCCATTACCATTAATATAACCTCTTCTCTGCACTCTCACACACACATAAGATGCCAACATGATTGTAGTGAGAATCTCAACTACAATGGCTGTTTCATACCCTAACCCTACTTTACTTACCTTCTCTTCATCAATGAAGCTACTATTGTTGCTCATCTCTGCTATTCTAGCCATGTGTCACCTACTCTGCCAGGTAGAACTTCAAGGCTCGATGAGACAAAGCGTAGAAGGCCAAAGTACATACACCCTTCTAGGCAAAGGCAAGATTCTGTATAAGGCCTAGGATTGCCCCCTTACAGACCTTTAAGGCCCCAGTAGAGGTAAAGGAACCACCAAAGATAGAGGTAGCAACATCAATGCCAACAGCAGGGAGTAGATAGAGACCCGTGAGTAGAACAGAGCTTATTTTGGAACAGATGTTCGCGATGGGAATAGGGTAACAGGTCCTCACTTGCCTCTCCAGAGGCAAGGGGCAATAGGACCTAAGTGAGGAGGAGCACGCTTTCAGTAGCCTCACTCCCTTCCCCTTGAAAACTTCATCGAGGAGACCCACCTTGAGCGGCCTCACTCCCTTCCCCCTGAGAACTTCATCGACCTTGCTTGCCTTCAGTGACCTACCTCCTGTATTGACATATTAGCAGACATATTACCATGATATAATGTTAAGTGGCATGGTTTACGCCCTGCATGCTATGTTACGGAGAAGGAGGTGAGGCATGTCACGCTCATGGGAGGGCCCGCATGGAGGTATTTTTATTTTTATTTTTTTAAGCACTTTAATGAATTTGTGAACCTTAACTCTGAACTAATTATTATTGCTACAGAGTTGGTTTGAAGTTCTTAGTGTTAAAGCTACCAAATAAAAAATGGTAGAATATTGTGAGATTGCAGTGTGGGGACAAGGATATTGCAACAGATGTAATACTTTTGTTTCAATGGTGTAGACCCTGAATTTAGGTACCCAAGTAAAATCACAAAGTTGCTCCCCGTCCTTGTGTTGCGTTGTACAACAACCCCCCATTTCATAAAATTTTACTTTCAAAGCTATAATATGGAATGGGTCCCTTTTAGATTAAATTGGTATCAACTTATCATTCCTCAAAAGGTCTGAAAGGAAATAAAACATTATAAACCTTTTTGAGACAATATATAATCGGTCTTATAATAAAAAATGAACAATTATTTATTATTGCGATAAAGCGATCGCAACATCGCATATCGCAATAACAAAGGATGCATAACAAAAGACCCATTGGTTTTCCCTGATGCAACAAGCACGAATAAGTATCGGATATCGGGAAGGTAAGAAATCGTAACAAAAGGCCCCTCTCTTTGCTCCGATGCAATATCGCTATCGGCAATAGGGGAATGTAACATGCGTGCAACTAAAAGCCCTCTTCTAAAAGCTCCCGACACGAATTAGCGATATTGCTATCGGCGGTGGGGGATTCCGTAATGACACCAATATAACTACTTAAACATTCCTCCGATCCCCGATTGCGATAAAGCTAAGTGCGACTTTCAAAAAGGATTGATAAGGCTTTGGTATATTGTGTTGAATTATTATTAAAAGCCTTTCTCTTCCCGATAGTGATTCACTTGCACCCAACCGCCAAAACATCAAAGCCACACTTAAATGAATTATTCGGCCAATAAACAATATGATGAGAATTTAAATGATTGACAGGTTTAAATGGCAAATTAATGGAACAATTATGCCAAAATCTCTTCAGAGATTGTATCCGCGGCAGTCTTATGTTAATCCTCCATTATTCATTGATTGATATAACTCTTTCATACTTGGTTTGCACCACCTATTCTCCGTATTATGTTCATTTTATCTCCTGTGCAGAGCTCCTCCGAAGCAGCGAATTTAGGCCAAATGGGGAAGAAGTATAAGAAATTTGGAACAGCTTCAGCTTCCGCAGTAATAGGACAACACACTGCCGATCCGGGACCAAGTAAAGAGGATTAATCTTAGACACCACATGTCTTGGTCTCGGCAATACTACTTGGTAGAGCATCTATAATCTGGTTGAGGCTGAAGAGCCTCAGGAAACATCAGTATAAGCTACAACAGACTCGAATCGGAAGTCCGAGGCAACCCTAAAGGATTTGGCCAATTCTTACCTACACCGGATAGCGGCTCGAGAGAAAATTCTTCCATACACAGATGTGGTAAGATGGGCAGTTGAGGAAATTCCAATTACAAACAGAACATTTTGCACTATTGACAGGAGAGTATTCGGTTCATTTCAGCCTGATGATTTGAGACAAATGTACCATTTGCCCGAACCAGAGAAGAAGTATAACAAAGAATTTTTGGAGAAGTTCAGAGATGAAAATGAAATTGAATCAGCACCTGTACGGGAATGGAGGCAAAACCTAGTGAAACACAAGCATGAGTCCTTGGGTAAGTACTCTGTTGATTCCTTGTGTTCTCCTTATTGTTATGCTAGAGTGATGATGTGTAGGATTTGGGGGTTGCATGATTCCGCAAAATTCTCCATAGAGATGGTACCCTTAATGTAAGCAGCATGCAATAGTGAAATAATGGATTGGGGGAATATATTATCCGATAAGTTAGCAACAACTATTCTTGAATTCAGAAACAAATCCCGCTTTACTGAAAGGTTCATTCCTCGATTTTACTTTAGTGCCTACATCTTAGATACTCTCTGTTTCAACTCCGAATTTCCTGTGCTGGGGTGGAGATGGACTCCACATGACCCCATGCCCATTCATATCTATCACCAAAAGTTGTGGAAAGCCCATTATATGTACCACCTATATCAAGTTTGCAATGGATTTATGTTACCCATTTATTATGCGATTTTTGGCAAACCTACTCCTAAGATTTCCTCACAAGCAGAGATTGACTTGACAGCCTTAGGAACCTGGTTCGGAGAAGAAAAATTTACATATGTAAGAGTTTTCGGCAGTCATGCCAGGCCTCATGTCCTCCCCTTGTATATAGCCAACAAACTATTGGCTCGAGAGATAACATATCAGCTTACATCCGAAGGAGTTACACAGACTCTGAGGAATAAAAAGAAGCAAGTCTGGCATCCTTTTCCTCTAAGGTGTGGCGTTTATACTCTGCATGACTACAAGCATGCAGAGAAAGAAGCAGAAAAGATAAATACACTGAATCTTGCCACTCTTCCTAACAGACGATTTGATCCAAACAAAGTCGTCTATAATGTATTAGAACATGCAAAACTCACTAAATTTGAACATAAACAAGATGAGTTTGATGACCTATTCTCCTCGGCCGAGTCATTATTTTAGGTTCAAGCGCTAGCTAAAATGAGATATCACGACGACAGGTTAGTCGAATTTAACAAACTTAGAGAGCAGAGGTTGCAAACTCTGCCTCTAGATTTGTTAGCCACTGCCCCGATGACACAATCAAGCGAGCCTGAACAACAACTTACCAACGAACCTCCTGCTACATTAGAAATTTTTGAAGAAGTCCAAATAAGAGAGCAGGAGGAACTCCAGAAGAAAGAACAAGAGGAAGCGCAGAGGAAAGAACAAGAGATAACATGTGAAGAGGAACAGAAAATTCAGCAGGAGCAGAGCAGCAAGGATGTGAATGCCGATACCCAGATTGACCCAAGGTTGCTCCAGGAATGGTAGCAATTCGATTCAATCATAATCAATCTAGAAAGCTCAGGAGAAGCTGATACATCCAAAGCGGCTAATACACAGGATACAACATCAAAAGAGGTTCCAAGCGAGGGAACCAACGGTCTACCCCATACTACAGACTTAGAAATAATTCCCAAAGATCCTTCAGATCAAATCATTTTTCAAGTGGAGGAAATACCTCCAGTGGATGTCTTTTACAACCCAAAGCACAGGGCCATAGTAAAGCAACAGCGGAAAAGGAGAAGGATTGATCAACCTTCCCTGTTCCCTGAACAAACAGTGACAGCCAACGTAGTTTGGAAGGAGGAGTTAGATCCTTCTGATGACCTAACAAAATTGTCCCAATATGATGGAGCCTATTCTGCGGCCACCATGGACAAAGCATCAGAAGTGAGTAATTTGTTAAAAGAAAAAGACCAGGCAATCGCTTCGTTACAAGCACAGCTATAGGAGGCACAACAGAAAGCAGAAAAATTAGAACAACAATTGTCCATGCAGCAACAGTTAAATAATCAATTGAACAAGCAGTTGCATGAAGAGAAACAGAGGGTAGATTCGAGTGCGATTCAAAAGCAGAATGAACTATCGGAGGCATTAGCAAAATTGAAGACAGTGAATGAACAGATGGTAAAGACAAAAGATGAGAAAATTGCTCAATTATTAGGTCAAATAGAGAAGTTCAAGAGTCTTCCGCAGCCTGCTGATTTCAGAGCAGAAGCACTACAGATTAATAAGGCACTGGTAACACAAATAAGATTATTGTGTCATAAAATTTCTCAAGTTGAACCCCTGTGTGACATAACAGCATCAATAATTGATAAATCAGACGATGTTAGACAAGACTTAGAGCAGGCCAATGAGACCTTAACAGATTTTATTACATGGCAGGACACTAATGAGGGACAGGCAGTAAATTTGCCTAAAATCCTAGAATCCCATAAAGAAATTCTATTTATGGAATGGCAGTCCCAATTGATGAAGGCAGAGAGAGCAGTTTCTAGATTCAAATTATCCACAAGTAATTTGATTGAATTAATTAATAATACTCTGTATTTATCTAATATGATCTCTCAATGTACACCAGGTAAATTACTATCGGCCAAAACATTGGAGCAATCATGTTATCAAGAGCTGGAAAAGAATGGGAGATTGATCACAGGTATTAAAAGTTTAACTTGGGACACCTATTGGTTGTTCCTAGTAAAACCATACAGCCAGAGAGCCGCCCTCAAGCGCCTAACAGATGCAATCGGGTGTATCATTCCCGATATACACGATGCCACCTATGCTGCTCAACTCAATTCTCGTCTCAGCCGCCCTCAAGAAGTGGAACCGATGCTAGCGATATGCCAACTCAGGTCGAAAGGCAAACAGCCAGAGTGATGAATCATGCTGCCAACTACTAGATTGCTTTGGGGGAGATATTCAAGATCAAGTTGTACCAATTTAGTAGCACTTTAATTCTGTAGTTAGTTAGTTTAATTAAGTATTTATAGACCCTTTCATGTATTTAGAAAGGGTCGTAAGTTTTTGTATATGACTTAAACTTGAAGTTGCACTACTATACTTCAGGTATATATTTTTATAAAGACTGGGCCAATTATTCCAATTTTGATAATGAAGCTTTTATGTGGATGTGCACTACTGCCTTTATTTAAATGTATTTCTGAGTCGGAAGAAGGAATTCGAATTGCAATTGATATTGGGAATGATTTGTAGCTCATATGGTACTACTATCTATGTCTGAATTCATTCTTTTTATGTGAATTGTTATTTGATCATTCTTGCCATTATTGAATATATGCATGTGTTTTAACAACACTCTTTATACTTTCCACTACTGGACGTTTACAACGTGCTTTTCTTCTAATCATACATGTATCAGTAATATAAAAAGATAAGTGTAATAATGTTTTATTAATTACTTTGTTCAACTATTTGAACAAAGCAATTATTATATGAATGAATGTCTATGTTTATTGAATAGAGTCATCTATATCCCTATTGACGAATAGAGATCATCAAAAGTTTCACTTAAGAATAGAAGCTTCCCGGGATAGAATAGTCATTTGTATTTTCGCTTTTAGATTAAGTCATCCATTCATTATCACTTATTAGAAAACCAGTCATTTATCCATTCCTTTTTATTCATTACTGGGAAACTGGTCCCATTATATCCAGTCGGAGCCACCATCCCAAATGGAAAAGGAGCTATATTAAGGTCCAGACCGGGTGGTTATCCCCCGATGTTGATGCAACGATTTTCAAGGCATCAACACCTTGGCATTTCAACTGTCCCTCGCATAGCTATTGGAAGGCTTAGTTAGGGAAATATTTAGGGCCTTTACAGGTTATTTTTCTAGTCTTCAATTTTAGCTAAGGTATACGATTATTCAATTGTAAAGTTGATTTTAAGTTCTGGAAGGATATGGATTGCTAGTTTTGTACTTATTTTTTCATATACTCACATGCAAATGGGCTTCATTTAATAGAATTTTGAAAACCTCATAAATTTTTTCATATTTTATGATGGGGGTGAAGAATAGGCCTACTGTTGGATTTCCCCCACACCCAAATGAAGAAATTTTGTTGGGTGTAGCATAGGTGAAGATTATTAGGTTAACTAGTTAATCATTACCCTGAGAGCTGGGAGAAAGTGTGTGTTCAAATGGAAGGGTTAGGGGATGTTTACGAGGCATTCGTATGACATTTGAAGATGGACATGACCACAACCAATGCACCTAAGACAGCTACAGGGAATTCACTCAGTAATCTTTCTCAATCACAGCAAGTGCAACAAGCTAGGTATGTAGGTTACCCATCTTCTACCAATGCATTCACAGTAACTAGGAAAGCAAAGCTAGCTTTATTGGATTCTTTGGTGAATTCAATGGCCACGAATGTGACTATGCATGAACCTATGAGCTCGTCTAGTACTATCAATGCTACAGAGCTCTGAGGGAATCTAGGTCCTTCACAGAATTTTAGTAATGATGTCAATAGGATGCCGAATGTTCCACCTCGGAGAGGAGGCCATCACAGGGCTCAGTTGCAAATTGTGTTTCGCTTGCTGGACGATATCATGTTTGATGGTGATGTTGGTTTTGCTGGTTTTGACTTGCCCGCGGTCTCTGATGATGCAACTAAGGCCAAAGATCTGATTTCCATGTACCTGGATATGGAGAAATTGACTTCTTTCGGAGAGCCGTTGAATGCTGTGGCAGGAGAAGGATTGAAGCTCCCCGCGAGTGCTGAGACTGATTGACCTCTGCATCATTCAAGAAGTATTTCTATCTACGCTTTTTTTTCTAGATTGGAAGGTAACCTGGAAGATATGAAAGGGAACCTTTTCATCTCAAAATAAACTCTTCATGAGAAACTTATGCAGAGATCATGCCACATATATTGTAGACCAGTTCAATAATGTGAATTCATTGATTTTATTGAGATTCCACTCAAAGAGGGGTTCGTAGTAGATAGCCATATGGTCATATGTCACCTGATTTGGAAAGGTTTTATTTTTAATTTAGTAAGTTAAACATAGTTAGTGTTATAATGGATTGGTCAAAATCTATGCCCCTAGAGGCTATGTAGCAGTGGCCAACTATCACCCCTTCTATTACACTGACAAGCTGGTTGAGTTTGCTCCTGTATTCCCTAGACAAAAATACATATTATACATTAATTTTGTTATCGGAGGAAGATTCCAACTTTAGTTGGACTGTAGGACTGAAGGAATTTGCACATCCAGCCATTGAAATTTTCTCTATTGTTGGACAAGTTGGGCCTACATTTTTTCTTGCCGCTGCAATGTTCGGGTTTGTCATTCAACTGGGTTCTATAGTTGCCGAAAAGGAGCTTAAACTTCGTCAGGTATCCATGTCAATGATTTCCCTTTTTTGGTTCTCTATTGAAAATTTCAAATGCTTCTAGAACACATTTCAAAAATATTTCTCACTCTTGATTCAACATTTGAATTTATGCAGGAAATGCTTTCTTTTAGTTTGAATCATGATTTCACTTAACAACTTTGCAAGTTGGTATATGCATTTTTATCTAACTATCTTTTGGGGTCTGACAGGAAATGTCTATAATGGGGCTTTATAATTCATACTACTGGTTGACTTGGCTGACTTGGGAAGGCATCCTCACTTTTGTATCTGCAATTCTCATGGTCCTCTTTGGAATGATGTTCTAGTTCAACTTTTTCCTCAAGAACAACTTCTCAATTTTGTTCCTTTTGTTCTTCCTCTCTTATTTTAACATGGTGACGACATGAACATCCATCCCAGTTATTTTCAAACCTGCATCGTAAAGACTTTGACTTTATTTTAAAAAGGAAGAATTTCAGATGCACATCGAGGCCATCAACATTTCAATCATAATTGATGAGTGCAGATGATGACACAAATATGCATATATTTGATATACACTCTCTATGTATATGGTTTGTCTTGACATTTTTATTGAATGACCACATGTTAATACGTTACCATTGAAATAATGACGTAAACATTTATTTCAAAATACAGATTTCACATTGCAGAGATGAAATGAATTTAAACTAAGGGAAAAGAGGAGGAATATACATTGAGACTGAATTATTTTGGATTGCAATCCTTAGGAATGAATAGCAGATACTCACTTCATAAGATCATACAACAGGTTGGATTCGCCTTCTTGTTGTCTACCTTTATAAGAAAATCTCCATAAGGCTATCATTTTGCACAACTCCTAGAGGCAGAGTTCATGTAATCCAAAACACTAATATAAGTATCTTCTTTTTTATGTAGCTTGTTACAACATTTGGATTTCCATATTCACAGACATATTCTAAGAGTGTTCGTGCCATCTGGTCATTATTCCCTCCAAATCTTTTTGCTCAAGGACTAAAATTGTTGGGAGATGCGATGGGTATAGACCAAGATGAAGGAATCACCTAGTCTAGTAGATCAAAATGTTGTTCAACAGACTTTGGTTGCATTTTTCAAATGGTTGGTTCACCTGATCTCATCTTTATTATAGAAATTTAGCTTTAAGTTCAAAAAAATTGGCCAATATTACTAGTTATTAATATACAATTTGTAAAATGTTTGATCATTGATATACAATTTGTAAAATGTTTGATTATATTTTTGTAAAAAAATCAATTTTCTATTGATTTTATAAGGTCTCTACAAAATATTTAGTGATTTATAAGATAAAATAATTTTATCTTAAATGGAGGATGGCCAATATTTCTATTTGCAACTATCTGATTCATATTTAGCTAATTTGTAGAGACCTACTTCATATTTAGCTAATTTGAGTCGTAAATTAATTTATCACTGTATGAACTACAAAAGTGCAGACTCTTCATTGACCTATTATTACGTTTAGCATTCAAACTCTACCATTCAAACCCACACTTTATCAATTTTAGTGAATAATTACAAAATTCATATTTTTCTTCATAATTTATTATAACTTGGAAATTTTGAGACAACACTCGATTAAAGGATCTCAACTGTAGAAGTCAATGGAAACTTTGCACAATCACGCAGGTACAACTAGCATATTAAGTCCTCGTTTCTAATCAACATATCTATGTATATTAAATTGTTGTTTCTAAAACATTTTTAAAGACCATTTCAGGTTCTGAGACTTTAACATAAACGATACTATTATTGTCTTCTCTAGCGTCTTTATTCAATAATGTACTTTCCATACGCATTTTTATTTCAAGGGTGTTCATATCCTTGTATAAAATGGACTGTCATTACTGCATTGGATCGATTTTCAAAATTTCGAGCTTTCCATTGCCTTGATTTTTCTTTTTGCTACACTCAAACTTAAAAACTTATCTTGTGATTGGCAGGGATGTATTGAGACTTACCCAAATATATCTTTTTCAAAGAAGCTGGATACCCCACCTATCAGGTGATCCTAATGACACTAGTTGCAATCAGGTCAAATACAGGCAACAATGAAGTTTATGAAATTTTGAATGTTGGAAGCAAGCTTCTTCATCAGCATGGCAATAAAATGTGCTAGTTCACATGTCTAAATTCTCTATATGAGGCTCAGAGAAGGTTACGCAAGAGAGAAAGGGTTTTATGCAGATTACTTGTGTATTGATCATTCATATAGATAAAATTTAAAACCATATGTGTTACAACCTACATGTAATGTGTTGTTTCTACAGAGCTATGATCCTACATCCTTGTCATACTACTGTTAACAATATCTCTATATTGCTTGGAACTATTACTATTTTGCATATAGTGTGGTTGTTGCAGTTACTACTCTTTTTTAGCTGCATTTCTTTATAGTATGAACTGTGTAGCTCTCTATTTCCTGATTGATATGTTTCAGTCTTTCATTCATTTGGGTTCCTAATTTGGGAAGCATCCCTTGGGTTCCCCAGTGAGGTTTTCCTTTGAAAAAACTTGATATCCTTTATGTCAGATGTTGGCAATATCTGAACACATTTGATACAAACTTGTAATTGTGCTAGAATAAGACTAAAAACTACTTGCATCCACTGTGGATACATTTTTAGTTGTTTCACAGAATTCTGGTGTGCATATCATGGAGAAGAATAGATATTTATTTCCATAGATGTTTTGGATTCAGTTTTCATAAAAAAATATTTGATGGATTTTCAACAGTTGAAGTGTTCATAACACACATATTTCTTGCAAAAGAAGGGTCTTCATTTCATGAGGGGAGATATTTGAATCAAGGAATAATTAATCTCTTCTTCATCAGCTGGATGTTGGAGCTGTACTTTTTAAAGTTTTACCAATGTTTATTAGAGATCAATGTCAGCTAGCCAGCATAGGCAGATGTAAAAATTTGGGTCTACTTAGAACTTCATACGAAATCAGGCAATGGCATGCATTCCATGACAAAGGGAGTGGAAATTTTAAATAAATAATGCAGAGTAAATGTAACCAATATGCACAAAAATCTAAATCACTTTTGCACTGCAATAAATGATATTACAAACACCATATCTATTGAATCATTGCACACATTTGTTGGCTTAAGCTTGTTACATATGGCAACAATAGAACACATCAAACCTATAGGGCTCTTTGCTGCAACTATTTTCCCTTTTGATTGATTTATTTTCTCTCTTGTTCTCTATGGATTCTTTTTGACAATTTCCTTTTTGCCTTTCTTAGCAGCTTTGTTCATTATTTCAATAAATTCATTCTTTAGGATGAGGAAGTTGATCAGACTGGACTATTGATCATGTTCAGTTGAAGGGGTTTTGTCTAGACCTAAAATGGTTGTTTCCACAGACTCTATTTGATTTCAATCACTCGGGGTTGGTTGCTCCTTGCTGCAGAAGGGGCAATCAGGGTAGACCTATGAATGGGGTAGGAGAAATACCAGGTTGCTTTCTAATTCTTTTTTAAGTTGGACTGGGGATATCTTACACACTCCCTTGTTCTCTAACTACTGTAATTTCGATTCCCTTCACCTCTTTTGATGGTTTCTTGACATTATTAATTTGCTTCATAAGTTCATCCTTTTTGTTTTTTTGAAAATTTCACTTGATTGCTATCTAGTATCGATCCTATGGTTTTCTCCATCCAGAAAATAGAGTTGTGAAGAAAAGAGTCATACATTGCATAAGATAAGAAAAAGATAAAATAAGATAATTTTAGTAATACATAGAAACTTTATTTTTGCATTCTGATGTTAAAGAATCAAGATGTAGTTATTTTCCATTAACGATATCTTAATTATTATGCTAAATCTATAGCAACAAAAATGATTGTTTTGACTTTTAGGGTGAACATAGTTAGCATTCCCTTTTCAATTGCAGGGTTCCAGTAGTGACACTTCCTTGGATAGGTATTCTCATGTTGGAGGTGAGGCCATGCATCGTCTCATCTATTGTTTCTCTCTATCTCGGGTTCTGATTTAAATATGCTACTTTAAGTGACATTAGAAAATCACTCCTAGGCTTGTAGCCTAGGAGCATGTTCTTTGATCTCCTATACTGTTGTGCTGCAACCACATCCCTAAAATTCCTTCCTTTTTACAAAAAATAATTGTTGCACCACCATGCCTGAATTTTAAATCTAGCAACTACTTTTGTACCTGCAATTGCACCTAACCACACTGATGTTACATGACTTTAGAATCTAGGCCTTTTCTTTGGCCTACTTTAATGTCTTGTTGACATCCACAAAATAATTTGAGTTTTGATTTCGATGGAAAGATCTCATTTGCAAGGGATAATTCGAGTTGTACCCGCTAATATGATATATCTCTAGTGCTATTTGTTCTTTTCTGGAGATAGTTATAGTTGGGGCCAAGTTTAGAGTCCAACCTCAATTCTACTTGCTCTCATTTACTTTTGTTGCAAAATCTTTGGTTAGTTGTTTGTGTTAATCTTTTAATTATTTAGCACAATGTTGTATGCGGTCAATATCTATAAAATAATCTTAATTTTTGGACTTTAGTTATAGCTAAAATGCAAGAATTTACAGCCTCTCTTATACCTCTTTAACTGAGGCTTATGCCATTTCTGTGTATACCCAAATACTAGTTCTATGCAGAAATTGCTTGTCTACAGCTAAAGCAACTTCAATATGACTTGACTTTAGATGGAGAGACTTGATTCACTCAATAGCTGTAGCAATGCTCCCACTATGTTCGAGCTTCAATCAGGAAAAATCAATCTTTTGCCTCCTGTTAGAGCAGGTTAAACATTGCTTAGTATTACTTTGAACATATCTTTTTCTTCCAGATTAGAACAAGTTAAACATTGCTTAGTATTACTTTAAACATCAACATATAACACGGACTAGCTACCCCACACTCCCTCTTGTTTTAAAAATAAGTTCGAAATCAATTGCGGTGACATTCGTGAAATTCCTTTTCCTGAGATCGCAGGTAAGTGTGGCAGCCGGTGGTGGGATAAAAGTCGATTGATAATCCTCTCTTAATTACAGAATCTTGTAATACCACAGGTCATTTTCGCGAAAGAGAAAAATGATACATAAATTACAATAGATATAATACACAATTAAGGTGACATTTTTCCATGAGATTATATGTAAATGTGGCAGTCAGACGTGTGAAAAAGCCGTTTCACTAAGCATTCGACTGGATTTTGCATAATAACATTTTAATGAAAACATCTTATAATTAGTTAAATGTTTTTTTATTCAATATTAATATTGATGGAAAAAATGAAAATTGTAATAAAAATAATTGTAATGTACATATATTTATTCACCCAAAATTCAAGTTAGTTTAACATAGTTTAATGGAAAAATATTACAGTAACATTAAATACTAACATAATTATGTTAATAAATGCTGTTGATATAAGGGGCATATTTGAAATTGTAATGACCACGACAGGTTGATTAGTCTAAATGGAGCGTTTGAGTAATTAAGTCAACTGTGAATGAGTTCGAGGGAAAAAATAAATATATTGTAGGTTTACGTGTTGAAGTTATTTTAGGTAACTAGTTAGTAAAAAAAAAAGTTAAATACCCACTTTATGATGAGTTCATTGTAATTAAATTCAATTTGTGTGATCAATAAAAAAGCCTTTATTATTTTTATATCAATTTTGTGCCTTTTCTCCTCTGCTTTTAGAACAGATTGATATCAGAACTAGAAAATCTAAAAAGCTTAAATAGAAGATCTAAATAACCAGAAATTCTATAGCCTCAGATTGAAGAGCCCCATTGATAGAAGTGTTGAAAGTTTCACGGCAGCCGTTGAGAAATAAGCCGTAGCTTGTCGAATTATTTTCAATAGAGAGGGCCGTAGCCCTAGACCTACACGTCGCCAGCCGAGTGGAAAAAGAGCCTAAGGTTTCAAAGACCTAGCATATTCGAGAGTCTGTAGCAGCCGCAGACTGCAGAGCCGCACTATGTTAGCAATAAGTCACCAGGAATATTTTTTCGCGAGGGGCTAAAAAACGCCTTACTAACGCACAGTGGAAATTTAGCTGCCGTGTTCAATTGCACAGAACTCTAGGTGCGACAACAAAAAAGGAACCCGCAGCCTCTAATTGAAAAATAAAGTGTGGAGTCAAAGATGAGAAATTCATATGGTGCAGAGCGTGTGAAAATTCAACGCGTAGCCACTAGGTATCGCATGGCACGTTAGCCTAGCAATGCAAGGTTTTGAAAAAAAAAAAATTGAGGAGGTCATACTCAATTTTAAAAGTTAAAAAAAATTACATTCCAAAGTTTTTTCTCAAAAGGAGATATTAAAGGTTTTGAAAAATATTTTCCAAAGGTCTACTTTTAAAAGGTGAAGGCTATAAGAGGTAAAGTTTAAATGTTTTTAAAAAATTATTTCGAAAGGGTTATTTTTGTTAAAGGTTTGAAGATAATTTATATTATTTTTTAAAGTTTTTTATATTGAGAAAAACAAAGTTATCAACGTTTTTATTCGAGTTAAAAATATTTTTGTGATTTGAGTTAAGATATTTTTGTGGTTTTTGGGTTTTTATTGGCAAGAGAATTTAGAGCTTTGCAAAAGTTTTTTTATTACAAAATCTGTGTTTTGGGTGAAGATTGTGCTTGTCTTTTATTGGGGCGCATATTAAAAAACCCCATGCAATAAGAAAAGTAACCATAAGACATAAGAAAGACAATAGTCATGCATCACAAAATGCGACTGAAGCATATTAAGAAAAGCAATTGAAAAGAGAAGGCATAGATCGTTACCATATTTAGAGAAGTCTAGGCCGTAGCCGAGGAACTAAAAATTCTAGCAAAAGAAAAAGAAGAGATCGAAGGTGATAGGCGTAGTCTGAATTTGCTAACACCTCTTGTCCTTATTGGTTAATATTTTGACTCTTGCGTTATCAAAATGCTAATTTTTCTTCGAGTTAAAGAGTTAATTGCGTATCGATCTAATGACCCATATGATGAAGTATGTGATGCTTTAATATTGGATTTTATAAAACATGCATTGAATGAGAAATTTTCCTGCATTGTAGAAAAAACTACATCTTCCAAAGAAGCATGAATGACCTTGGAAGAAGAATTTGGTGCAAGGGGCAGTGACATGCAGCAACAAGATGTGTCACAGTCTATTAAGTTAGTCACAGATCTAAGAGTAGATGACCAAGAGGCTAGGAAGACAACAGAGCTCGGAGAATCCCACTCAAAGGTGGATGATGGTCATGAAAACTATAAAACTAAAACCCATTATACAAACATTCATATGGATGAAGAAGATGCAAAGAAGATTGCAGAGAGAGAAATTCAAGCATTTGTGTGTTATGGAGAAATTCAAGCGTTTGTGTGTGATGGTGAATGCTTAATGACTCCACTATAACCTCGACGGTGCAAATGATGGTGAATCACATTGTGATGAAATACATGTGGATGGTGACTTCAAAGTGAGATGTGCATTAGTGAATCCAACCGCAACTGTTGAATTTGGTGAAGTTGAAATTTTTAATTAGCACATGCATGCTCAGATATTCCACAATAATGTGGATGGACATTATGTTGATGATATGTGTGTTTTCTTTTTCGAAACATGAATTGATTTTGGAAATAGATGAATAATTACAAGTTGAAGCTGCAACTATAGTAGCAAGATAAGAAGTAGTTGGAACTGTTCATGAATGAGTATGTGATATAATCACAATTGGTGATCAAGAAGAAGATAAAGTGTTTGAAGAGTTTTTGATGGGAATATCCATTAACAATGCAATGAAAAGAAGTAAGGGAAGGAAGAGGTAGAGAAGGAAGCTCACGATGAAGGGCATAACAAAGATGTTTTTAACATTATCTTTTAATATGAAGGTGTTCAAAATAGCATGGAAGCGGAAATTTAAAATAGAGTTGTTAATAAGTTTGATGAAAATTTAAATTTAATGCATGTGATGAGAGTTAAATCAAGCTTAAACTGTGAATCCAAAGCTTCACCTATTGCGGCTGTTGCAGGCTCCTTCTTGCATTATTTCTTCTGTGGGAATTTCATGGCATAGTGCCCAAATTCATGACAGTAAAGGAACTTGATTTTAGACAAGTCGTTATTCTTGCCTTCTTGGATGGAAATAACCTCACCTTGGGACTTCTTCCCCTTGGCCTTCTTTCCCTTGCTGACTAATGTAAAGTCCTCGTCCTCTTCTTTGGATGAGGCTCCATCTCCGGTATTCTACCTTATCTCTTCCTGCACCAAGTCAAACCACAATCAATCCCAATTTAGTAGCTTTTCCCTCCCATTTACAGAATCGTAGTAGCTGTGCCTAATCTTCGGAACGCCTAGAAGTGATAGGCTTACTAGATCATCTTCAAAAAATGTAATACCAACAATCCCAAGTTCATCCCGACATTAGGTGGACTTGCTTAGGTATTGTTGTATTGTGTCATCGTTCTCCATCTTGATCTTCTGAATATTTTCCTTCAGTGCCAACTTCATGTGTTCATTGTTGTTCTGAAACAAGTCTATCAAGGCTTGCCACATTGCAAATGGGGTATCCTTCCCATGGAGATTTGAGACAATATGATGTCAAACTCCTTCTAGTATGATCCTCCTCGCCTTTGCCACATATTTTTTCCACTCTGCTAGATCTTGAGCATCAATTGTTGGAGGCTTAGGAATATCATTCTTTATGAATTCCTTTAACCAAGTATCTTCTAACACTGCCTCCATCCTCGCCTTCCAAGAAATATAATTCGATCTACCCTCAAGGGCATATTCAAGTCTCAATCCATAGAACGACATCCTACTGGCTTTGAAGAATTATACTGCAAATTCAATTCACCTGCAAAGATAAACTCAAATTCTTCTCTTCTATTGTGACTCATCCTCTAATACCATGTAGAAATTCCTTGTATATTCAAGTTTATTATGTAATATGCTAAAACAAAAAACTTGAATATACTTTAATCCTCGACGGAAACAATTAATCAATTGAGAAATCTCAACATAAACATGAGACAAGATTCAATCACATATGCTCAGAGATTTATTTAAGGGAAAGGAAACTGCTCAAAATCCCTTCCTATTTATATTGCATTAATAAGAAAATAGAGAAGAAATAGAATGTTTGCTCAAGCCCAAGTAACCTCTGCACTAGTATAATATATCTCACTTCTTCCTAGACAAGCTCTGGTCAATACTTAACTAATTTCATCAAGGAATTAGCTCCCTATTAATTAGGGAAATTCCCAATTAGAATTGTGCAATCCTTGTAGGCCATTTCTCTAACTACACGCACCACCTATACAATTTGGAATTGTCTACAACTAATAGTACATTGCCCTTGAACTCTAATCTCAGCTGGGTAACTCGAGTTATCTACAGCCATTAATTGGTTTGGGATGATTGACGTGTTAACTGAAAGATCAACTCAAGTTACACCCCACTATTGGACCTTCCACTAGTTCTTAATCAGTTAGAACTAGTTTAATTGATAATAACTCAAATTAACTGAACTTGATTGCTACAAATTAGCAATCAATCATAACTAAACATAACTCAAGTGTCTCCAACATGAATTAACTGATTTAACTGAGTAACACGGCCATGTCACCTCAGTTAGCTACCTCCAAGTATTTTATCAAAATTGCAATTGAAATTTCTCCTAATTTAATTAAATTAGGAATTAAAATTAAATTGAGGATTTCTCGCTTCATTTTCAACATGAGTGAGTTTGAGTTTACTCTTATTTTTGGAAAAGAAAAACATATTGTGTGCTTCCATATTGAAGTTATTTTGGGTGAGTTGGTGGATATGGATAGATGGTTCAATGGAGTATCACTTTACATCGCTAACCCAACGACTAAATGGCTAAACACAGTTAAACGTCTGATTCATAATATTGAGAAGAGAAATCCACTACTCCACAATTTCTCTTTAGTATTTGTCATGATATCAGAGCATAGGCTACGTAAAGCTCCAATGAAAGCAGAAAGGAAGAAAATATCAAGTTACATAAAACTCCAGAAAAAGAAACCTATCAAATTTTTTTAGCAAGTATCGTCAAAGTTGATCGACCAAAAGCCAAGGAGAAAGTGAAACAACATCTTGAATTTCAAACCTGTGAAAAAAAAATAAGTGCGTCAATTTTGCACCTATAAAGAAGGGCAAGTGCATCAATCAAAGAGTTTAAAAATTATGAAATTGTGGAATATTTTAGGTTGACGCACCCGGTCAAGTGAAACAGTTCGCAAAATTGCACAAGCACCTCTATCGGGAGATGTGCAAATGACAAAACATAATTTTTTAAAGGTACCATCGATCATTTGTTTTATTCCTCCCCTAAATGACAGATGACAAGTCTTCAAAGTTCTATTTTCAATCCCACCATGTAAACGTCATTATATATGATCGATATACATCAAAGTGTGATATTCATACCTCATTATTGATAAAAATGGTAATGTTTGTATTAATAAAATAAAACCCACTGGTCAACTTTATGAAAGAGATTCTGAACCAGGAGAGTCTGGCTATACAGAATGCTCTACATTGTTCATTCACATTACACATTAAATAGAAAACATGGTTTTAGGGAAGTTAGAACAGCATCCTAAGAAATAGAAACTAGTTCCTATTGTGAGGTTACGTGAACCACTTCTACCTATTCTAAGATATTCTCGATTATCTTCAACACTCCCCCTTAATGGAGAATGGGTTCACATATATGCCTAACATCTCCCTAAACATTTGAAACTTAAATTTTCCAAGAGGCTTAGTGAAAATGTCCACAACATTATCACATGTATTACAATATTCCAGATGAATTTCTTTGGATTGCACTTTCTCCTTGACAAGGTGGAATTGAGTATCAATATGTTTATTGTTTTTTTGAAACACTGGATTGTTTGCCAACTTGATTGAACTCTGATTGTCACATCTGATTGTTGTTGTGACTATCTGTTCTTCCCCAACATCCTGGAGAAGTCTCCGCAACCAAACTGCCTCACACGTTGCTGCACACATTGCTTGATACTCTACTTCTGCTGAAGACAAGGAGACTGTGTTCTGCTTCTTGTTGCTCCATGTGATCACCCCGAATCCAAGACTGAATGCATAACCTATTATAGATCTGTGATCATCTACATTTCCTGCCCAATCTGAATCTACAAATCCTGCCAATCTAACATGAGAAGAGTCGGTGTAAATAATTCCATAATCTATAGTACCTTGTAGATACCTCAAAACATTCTTCACTGCATTCCAATGGATTTCGAGTGGCTTAGACATAAATTGGCTTAACACACTGACTTCATAAGCCAAATCAGGTCTAGTGGTGGTTAGGTAGATCACACTCCCAACTAGCTGTTTGTCAAGTGTTACATTCGCCGCTTTTGAGGCATCCTCACACTATAATTTGACGTTCTGTTGCAGTGGTACCGACGTAGGCTTACACTGACCCATTCTAAACTTTTCTAATATGCCTTTGACATACTTTGCTCGGGACAGAAATGTTTGACCTAAATCGCTCCAGATCTCAAGACTTAAACAATATCTGAGTTCACCGATATGCTTCATCTCAAACATGTGTGACATATGTTTCTTGATTTCATCAATTAGATATATAGCATCACATGTGGTTATCAAATCATCTACATATGATGAAATCAGCACTACACACCCTTGTTCATCTTTCACGGTGTAAAGATTAGGATCATTCTTACTTCTATTGTAGCCACCTTGTAGAAAAAACGAATCAATTTTCTCATACCATGACCTGGGAGCTTGTGTAAGTCCATAAAGTGATTTCTTCAATCTATAGACTAAATTTTCTTTTTCTTTCTGGACAAACGCTTTTGGTTGCTCTAGATAAACCTATTCTTTTAGTTATTCATTCAAAAATGTAGACTTTACATCTAGTTGGTGCATCATCCAATGTTTCTTAGTAGCTAAAGCTATTAACTTTTCTGATGGTGTTCAATTTAGCTACATGGGCGAAGGTTTCAGGATAATATATCCCTTCTTTTTGTGTGTACCCCTTTGCAACCAACCTAGCTTTTAGTTTTTCTATAGTTCCATCTGCATTAATTTTCGATTTATATAACCATTTACAACCTATGGTCTATTTTCCTATAGGAAGTTCAACCAATCCCCAAGTGTTATTTCTAATTACTGAATCATATTCATGTTCCATGGCTATTTTCCATTCACTATTTTCATTTTCTTCTTTATAACTAGACATTTCAACCACATTCATCATACTCATTATAAAAGCATTTTCCCTATATCTTGCAGGCATTTGAGCTTGCCTACCTAATCTCCTGATTGGTGGGGTAGTGGTTTCAAACCTTATTTGATCATCAATTACCTTTTCTTCATACTGTTGTTGTTGTTGTTGTTGCTGTTGTTGCTGTTGCTATTGTTGTTGTTGTTGTTGTTGTAGTTGTTCATCCTCTGCCCTTATTTGTTGTTGACCCTGATTGTTCTTTGCTTCTTCTTCCTCAAAGTATAGAATTTCCCATCCATCATAGTGCTCATCAGGTTCTTCATTATCTTGCTCATGGAATTTAACATCTCTACTAACAAAGACCTTGTGAGTAGAGGGATTAAATAATCTGTATACTTTATATGACAAACAATACCCTATAAAAGTACATATGATGGTTTTTGAGTCTAATTTTCTTGTATCTTCCTTTGGTATGTGGGAAAATGCTTTACATCCAAATATCCTTAAGTGTTTTACTGCAAGATTATATCCATATAATGCTTTAAAAGGAGTTTTAGACTCAAGACCTTTTGTAGGACTCCTATTTTTCAAATAAACTGCAGTATTCATTGCTTCAGCCCAAAAACCATTCGGAAGATTCTTACCTTTCAGCATACTTCTAGCACATTCCACTAGAGTTTTGTTCTTTCTTTCTGTCACTCCATTCTCCTATGTAGTATGGGGTACTGTGAACTGGTACAAAATTCCATGATCTTTACAATATCTGATAAGCTCATCTTTCCTATATTCTCCCCCTTGATCAGAACGAAGAATATTTATCTGTTTCCTTGTTTGTCTTTCAATCATATTTCTAAACTACTTAAAGTATTCGAATGTATGACTCTTCTTACTTAAGAAACACACCCAAGAAAACTTCATACAGTCATTAATGAACAATAGAAAATATTGTGCACCTCCTAATGATTTTGTCTACATAGGACCACAAAGGTTTGTGTTCACTAACTCCAGTATATCCCTTTGTTTCTTTTCTACTCTAACAGGGAATTCTTCTCTATGCATTTTCCCTAAAGTATAGGAATAACAATCATTATGTACTTGCTTTAGCATAGGAAGATATCTTACCATTTCCTTCCTTTGTAGTAACAACAAATCATTGTAATTGATGTGGCTGAATCTCTGATGCCAAAGCTCTTCTGTAGTCAGGCTCACTACTATCAATGCTCGAACTAGTGCAGGTCTCACACCCAACATGTATAGACCTCCTGTTCAGATTCCTGTAGCAATTGTTCATGTCATCTAGCAGACCTTTAATGTAACAGTTAGATTTTAAAGATTCAACTTTCAAATCTTGATCTGTAATCATAGATACAGAAATCAAGTTCTTTGTTATGCCAGGCACATACATTACATTATAAATTTGTTTGATATTACCATCAGGTAGAATAACAGAAACTTTCCTGCATCGTTTGATTTGATGACTTTTGTCATCACCTAGGTAAATATGTGCATCTTCATTGATTTCTTTAAAATCCTCCAACCAATGCTTATTCCCTATCATGTGTGTTGATGCT
The DNA here is from genome assembly GCA_031772625.1 of Pinus tabuliformis. Lineage (NCBI taxonomy): Eukaryota > Viridiplantae > Streptophyta > Pinopsida > Pinales > Pinaceae > Pinus > Pinus tabuliformis. The sequence goes on from CM062816.1 coordinate 1,451,572,509, forward strand.
CCTCAATCTACATATTAGATGTCTACATCAACATTTTCATCACGATCTGCCATGAAAAATCTGAAATTCTGCACCTGATCACCATTTGCAAGATGACCTGCATGTCTTTTCGGCTTCTGTTGTTCTTCATGATATTTATTTTTCCTACACTCCCTGGAAATATGACCCAATTTTCCGAAATAAAAACATTTAGTTTTAGAGTATTTTCTATTCGGACGCATACCTTGGGTCAGATTTGGCCGTTTCTATGAACTTGTTCCATTTTACTGTTGTGGACTCCCTTTCCCTTTGTAGAAGTTCTTCTTCACCATCAATGCAAGATCGACACTCTAGGGCTTTAGAGTTGATCTCCTCTCTTCTTCCTGCATCAGTATACCTGTCAACTCTTTAAAATGCGAGATATTTTCTCTGGCATTTATCCCAGTGATGAACAATTGATAATCATCAGTGACACCATTCATTGTAATGGTTACAAAATCTGTATCGTCCATTGTATGACTAATATCTGATAATTTGGTTTTCAGATCCTTGATCCTTGCTACGGATGAAGCAATTTTTTCATTCTCCTCCATCTTCATGGACAGGATCTTACTTTTGAGGAACAGAAGACGATTTGAATTCGTGATCTTGTACAATTCCTTCAGAATTCCCTAGATCTCGTTAGCTGACTTACCTTCTCTGATGTGCGGTATAATGTAGTCTTTCACTAACATATTTAACATTGTCCTTACTCTAATCTCTCATTTCTCACAATCTGGGACTGATGTTGATGCAGCCGTGGGCCTCAGCTCATTCCCATTCACAATCGTCCAAGCACTTTGTGCTTCTAGCAGAGTCTGCATCTTGAACTTCCAATTTGCATAATTGGAACCATTAAGCTTGTTATGCTCATTCATGCATGCTTCAAATATATTGTTATTCATCTTGGCGATTTAGAGAAAGAAAAAATCGACAGGTAAAAGATGCTAAATTTACCCCACATCTGTGATAGAGACAAATCACTAATCTTCAATGTTGTTTGATCTCACAGCACATGCACAGATCACTGTGGCTTCCTTCTCAGCCTACAAACAACCTTCTGTTGTCAGCTACAGCCTTGTTATTGGCTTACACAGTCGTCGCAGATATTCTTGTCTTTTTTGCGACGTCATCGCAGTTGTACACGTCTTTCCTGCGACGAAAAAGTTAGAAAATATGCGCAAAGTTGCTATAGTGCCCTTGTCGCAGAGGTACACTAATAACAAACAACGGTTTTGGAATCGTCGCAGTTATCTGCCTTACAAATATGATGATATCGGTTCAAAGGACCACCCACCAGCCAACGTACAGGTTCCTCAGCCTTGACGCTCTGATACCATGATAAAAATGGTAATGTTTGTATTAATAAAATAAAACCCACTAGTCAGCTCTACGAAATAGAGTCTGAACTAGGAGAGTTTGGCTTTGCAGAACCCTCTACATTGCTCATGCCCATTAAACATTAAATAGAAAACATGGTTTTAGGGAAGTTAGAACAACATCTTAAGAAATAGAAACTAATTCCTATCTTGAGGTTATGTGAACCACTTCTACCTACTCTAAGATATTCTCCATTATCTTCAACAATTATATAAGATTGATATAAATAAAAGTATGATATTCAATGGATTATATTTGATCCCATGTTTATTTTTCAAAATGACCAAAAGAGCCATATATATTCAAGCCCAGGTTTATTTTTCAAAAAGAGCCATACATATTCGAGCCAAGGTTTACAAGTTCGTTTAAAAGTATTTCATTTACGAGGGAGGAGGTTTGTTTTTGAAAAAAGAAATTGTTATTAAAACAAATCCAAGGTCTTATTAAACTTTTTTTAAGGAGATGACTTTGTTATGGAAATAAAAAGGTTGTTTTGTTCAAAGTTAGAAAATAATAAATAAAAAAACTTGAATTTAAAACAAAGTATTGTTTAAAGGGGGCTCATGTAATTCTTTAAGGCCTATAATGTTCATGTAATCTATTTTTTTTTTTTTTGAAAAGAAGGGGTTTGGTTCCAATTGGTTTTAGGTATTGTAATATTTTTTGTAAAATCTTGTGTCGAAGCATTGCTCTTGTGAAAATTTGTATACTCAATTTTTTTTTTCGACATTGAGAAGCAAGGAAGCCATCACAAATATGTTTTTGTTCCAAAGAGTCACTATGCTTGCGAGTACATTTTCTTGTTAAGTTGGAGTATGTCAATGCTCAACAAATGGGAAAAGCCAAGAGGGTAAGAAAGTCAAAGAAACAAGAGGAGAGGTTTGAATTGTTTTTTGAAAGGTTTGGAAACTAAAATGAGTTTTGGTGTAAAGGGGAGTAATCCGGTTGAATACGAAGAGTTTGGCGAATCCAACAATAGTGCTTGCTGATGACAATGAGCTGCCATTAAGGAAGCAACCAGTGTTATGGTGAATATAGCAATTCAATTTGTTGATGTTAGATTTGATAAAGACTTGTTGCCTAATGATGAATGGTTGTAGATGATGCAACAAAAACATGATATGAATGTGATGCTATTTGATGAGAAAAGTCCACTTGAATCTGAAAACCAAGTGGAAGACAACATGTTTGCAGTAGCACAGGTTAGGAAAGAAGTAGCTTAGTAAATAAGTCAAAGAGATAGAGACAAAAGTAGAAGTAGAGAAGGAAATGCAACAGGAGAATGCCCTCATTGCAAAGCAGAAGGAACATAACCTATGTGGTTATGCATATGTTTTTACACTAACCATTGATTTCTAATGTGCAGGGAAACATGACAATTATGAAGAAGAGTTAAAGTTCCTTGAAGTATGGCTTGCAACACCATGCCTTGATAAAGCCTGGATAGAAGCTACAAAAATGAATCTTGAAGACAACTTGGATGATGAAAACATTAATAAAATTTTCAAATATTGGAGTTCTCAAGAAATATTTTTTAATTATAAACTCATGTTGCAAGAAATTGATGATGAAGATCACACAACAAAAGATGACATGTGATAACAGTCAATATACAAGTTGTTTTTGGAAGAAGTCTAAGACATGCTTAGACAACCTGGAACAATGGAATACGTGCACCAGCAAATGAACAAACTAAGGTTTGAAGGATACAAGAAGAAGAAGAAGTGGAAACAATTTAGAGGCTATAGGATCTAGAAGAAGTGAAGAAGAAAAGTAAATCTAGTTGAATTCAATTTTTTAAATTTAAGCTTATTTTTATGTGGTTCTAATTAAGGGTGAGTGTTAGAGAACCTAATTCCAACCAGCAACTAGGTGTCATAGCTGTCCATCTAAGTTGCATAATTGTCCATCTAAGTGTCCTAGTTCAATTCAATTAGTTCAGTTTAATTAAGTCTCACTACAGTCATTTATTGTTGATATCTCCAATATAATCTTATTTAACTGATTCATAATGTTAAGAAAAACAATGTTCTACTCAAGGATTTTTTTGGTTTTTCATCAAAAATACCTTTTCAAAAATGCAAAGTAAGCTACCATGACTGCAACTGAAAGAAGATTGTGATCTATATGGAGCAACATATTTGATTAATGGCCTATAAAACATAATTTGCACACATATTGAGGTTACTAGTATCGCTATTATGTGGAATCACAAATATGAGGAATCACAAAAATTGCATGAATTTGAACATGCATGCCCGGCATATGCCGTCCGCTCGAAACTTGAGTAAACCAGATATAATTTATTGGAAATTCTTTATGGGCAATTTGTTTTAATTTTTACTACTAGCTACTGTTACAATTATTTTTGCTACCATGCAAGAGTATCATATACAAAGAGCTAACCTTAGCTAGCTGTGACATTATGATAGAAATCACAAGACATATGGTACATTACGTTGATATTTACAATGCAATACCATATAGACAAAGATCACACACAACATACATAAAGCCTTTTATTAAATTATATTTAGAAAATTTCAGAAAAAAATGAACGGTTTATAAAAAATTTACAAGAATAATAAGAATTTGGGTTGTTCTTCCTGCAAACAACACAATGAGTCCATTCGATACAATGTTCTGTCATTGTCCACTGCCAACACTCTAATTGTAATATACCATAGACTGTTCTAACATGTAATCATTTATACTATATGAGGTTTGTAAGTTATACATTATTAAAACTTTTACTCAAGTCAGATTTGGTTGACGTTTCACCTTTAATTGATCTTAATTGGTTGACGTTTAAAAGAAGAATAAAAAATATTGAAAATCTCAGAGTAGAATCACCAATTTCCTGGCTCAACTATTTGATGGCGCATTCAAAAGTTTGTTTAAACTTTAAACATCTTTGACATTTATATTCATGATAGGTAAGATAAAATTCTCTTGTGAGCTTTCTTAGTGGGGAGCACAAATGCTGCAATCTCTGCTAAGGTTGGACATCCGCAAATATTACAAGTATAGGGATTCTGTTCAGTCCAAATCACAAGTACTAAAAGGTTCATACCTGATTATTCAACTATTTGGAGTATGGTTCCAACTGTTAATCGATAGACTAAAGTGTGAAAGAAATATGATGACCATTTCCGACGTGACAAATTTTGCTGCGATCAGGCACTCCGAATTAATCCGCTGTTTGTTAAATTCTCATCCAAGCTTGTCCAACAATACAGAGCGGTCCAGTATTATGGATTGCTCAAAAGCATGGATGGGAAATTGAAACGGTTGATTTCTCAAACAAAGGGGCGAAGGGAGGACAGCTAAACGACCAGTCCATGTTTCAATTTCATTATTAAAAAATATGTTAAATATTTATTGTAACGCGAAGAGAGAGCGCTGGGTAAAATCACCACCGTTCAAATCACCACTCTCATACGAAGAATATTTGCTCCCCATAAAATTTCAACTCCCTATTCAATAATAAAAAAAATCTGCAAAACCACATCCACCCTAAGTTGAAATAACCATGCGTAGCGGCGTAATAATACGAAAATGAAGACACAACATCGAAACTGAAACCACTAGAAATTGAGGTTTGACTGCATGCACCTTTTGCAATGATTTTTGCTCCTTGCAGAGTGTGATCGTATCTGTTAGTCTTGAAACTAGTTATTAACTTTTCAAACCATTTTGAATTCGGGATGGGATAAAATTTGTTTGAAATACACTTCTTTTTCTTTTTCCTTGAAATAAGTTTTCGATAACCAAAATTTTGGGTGTCCAGCAGGGTTCAAGAGGTCAATATTTTGACGGCATATTGTGATGTTTTGATATTCGAAGGTTTTTAAGTAATTTTTTAATCATGTGAAATTATGTTAACTTTGAAGTGGAAGGACAGTGAGATTGCATTTTCCTGTTCTTTTTTGAATATGCGGTATAAATTGCGATTAAGTTTATTTCAACGAAAATTTTAAACTTGAGAGGAGTGCGGCCAAGTTGGAAACCTCACATGGGAAGTCCTGCAAAGAAAAGGCTGGATGGGTCCTGGTAGATGTGCCATGTGCTGTCAAGCGCCCGAAACAAATATCCACATGTTTTTTCAATGTCCGGCATCGGCCCTAATCTGGTATGAACTCTCTTTAACTTATGGTTTTCCTCATCAAGTTTTCTCCTCTGTACAGGACGCATTCAAGTGGTGGAGCGACCAACGTCCTTGGAGATCGATGTTTATCCTCACCTGTTGGTTCCTCTGGAAGTGGAGAAATGCCCGCATTTTCCAGGAGTCAAAGGCTACAATTGATTCTGTGCTGGTTTACATATCTGCTCTGGTTGCTTCGGATTGATATGTTTTTCTTCTCTTCGGTTTTGCTTATGATCTATGTGGATTTCTACTCATTGGTGTAATCTCTCCTTAATTTTCGATGGCTATTGTGAACATGTTTTGATTTTTGGTATGGTCCTCTGGACCTCTTCATCAGGAACAGTCGGCTGGTATATATGGCCTTTCATGTAACAGCTCATTATATTTCCTTAATATAATATACATGTTGATTTTCTCTCGGAAAAAAAAAACGAAAATTTTAAACTTATTATAATATTTATTTTAAAAATATAACACAATTTTTATTAATATATAACAAAATTACAAATTTAAATAATTATTTCATAACTGATTTTTTTTTCCAGCAGGGAAAAAAAGCTGGATAGTATTATATATATAAGTTTTCTGATACAGAAATATATGAAATAGAGTAAACCTATAAAAGTTCCCGCAATAAAACAGAAATATGCAAAAACCGCGGATTACGAGAAAAAAAACATTACTATAAAACATTAGGGAAATCAGATTAACAATAATACATCAAATTCTTAATTTCTAAATTCTAAAATCTAAAATTCAAATCAAAATATAGATAACGTTTGTTAGAAATATTAATAATTTCTACTTAGTTAGCATGTTTAGAGTCATAGTCAAGTTCCTAATTTTCAATGTTTCAAATATAAAATTCAAATTGACCTATACATATATTAATTCCAAAAACTGATAACTTCTAAAGTGTGGGTATGCCTAGGCTCATAAGCGAAGGATATGAAGATAAACGTACCAAAACAAGAGAAAATCATGGATGTTAAGTGCACACACATAGTTCCAGTTCAATGGATATTTTGACTTGTTGACTGAACCTCCTTAGATGTGGTGGGGACCTAGCTGGATCCTAATCCTTTCCATTCTGTGATTTAGATCCTTGATATGAAGATGTGACTCATCCAAATCAAGTAAGATCTTATTTTTGCATCATCGTGGTGCAGTAACACTTTCGTAGTAATGAATTCATTTGAGAATATAGTTATATCGTATGCATGTATTGATTTCTCCTTTTGTGGGTGTTACTACTGTTCGGCATTTTTAAGACAATTTCAAGTGGAATTTCTATATTTAGTCTTTCTCTATCAATTTCCTATTGAGCCTCTTAAAATTTATGTTATATATATTTATGGAGTCTACTTCTCGAATTGACCAGCAAAGGGTTCACCCTAGGAAATCTAAAATTTATGTTATATATATTTATGGAGTCTACTTTTAAAATTTATGTTATATATATTTATGGAGTCTACTTCTCGAATTGACCAGCAAAGGGTTCACCCTAGGAAATCTAAAATTTATGTTATATATATTTATGGAGTCTACTTCTCGAATTGACGAGCAAAGGGTTCCACCCTAGGAAATCCCTTGAGCGTCCTTGATAATTACATTAATTTGCTCCATGTCTGCACTCTGTTCATTGATGCAACATGTCTGCACTCTGTTCATTGATGCAACATGTGGAGACAAGTGGTTGATGTAACATGTGCAGACAAATGGCTGAGAGTAGGAGACAAACTAGAGAGAGCCAACAAGGGCAATCTATAAAGTGTCAAAAGGAATGAGTAAAAAACATATAAACCCACTTCACCTCCTAACCATTCGTAGAGGGTTGGGAAAAGTATAAACAACTTCCTAGCTAGTTGGTGAGAATGTCTAGAGAGGGAATAACTTAGGGAGTTAACATAGCTATAGATGCAAAATGCTTCACAACAAAGCCTTCTCTCTGAGTAGCTCCATGTGGGTGATCCAAGTCTCCATTAAAACAATAACTAGACTTAAATTCAACATTGATATCATTCGATGATGACTCTCGCATTCTACAATCTCATGGTAAGGTAAGCATGGTGTTGTTGTAGTTATGAACTACAATGCCGAGAGATGAAGAATAATTATACACCTATGTTATTTAAGGGAGGGGAAGCATGACAAGTCCCTTCCCATAATTTCTCAATGAGACAACTACCATGCCACCTCCCATCTATCACCTCACCTCATCATCTCATATGGAGATAAAAATATATATGTTTAATACATTAGATACTTATTAATTTATTTCCATTAATATAAATAATTCATTATAAAATAGATAATTAATAATTTGTTAAAATTACCATTTTTTTATTTTGAGCTAAAGAAAATAGAATAGATAATTAATAATTTGTTAAAATGAGCATTTTTTTTTAACTAAAAAAAATCATTTCACTGTCATATATTTTTTTTAATTCAAGAAAAGTTTACAATAACCACTCTAAAATTATGGACCCCATTAACATTTAAAATGGTTGGATTTCCTTTGGTGTCTCATTTGTATTTCAAACCTTCTCTTACAAATCCAATTGCATTAAGAAATATATATGATCATATTATTATATATTTGAAAAAAGAAAAAAACAAATTAATCTACGCTTATATTTGTATATTAAAACAACATAATAAATCAAATGAATATATTCATTTGAAACTTAGAACTATCAAAAGAGAGAAAAAAATTATATAAACATAAATCTTTTAATATTTAATATGTATATATACCATTATAATAGTAACATTATTAACTTTATTTGATAGACTTGAATTTAACACGGATATATATTTACATGGTTAGAATCATGCTAGCTAAATGTGGATAATAAAACCTTTTGATTTTATAAAATTAATAATTTATATGTAAAAATAATAAAAATTACAGTAAACTTATTCATAATAATTATCATAAATTAATGTTTACAATAATTTCAATTTTATCAAAACTATTTATCAAATGTTTAATTTATTTTAGCAATTGTACTTCTAAAATGAGGAAATATATTGGAATAATCTATCATAAATTAGATAGTACCAGTGATATCTATCATTAGTTACAAGCTCATTATAATTATTAATTACAAGCTCATTATAATTATTTAAGGGGAATTATGTTTCACTTTTTCAAAAGATGCATTTCCTAAATTAATATCTTTATAGGTATGTATGTCTATTTTAGAATAATGTTTCTATAATTTTATTTTAATTATGAATACTTATTAAATAGATGTCAAAGTTTTAACTTTCATAGAATAGCAACAATAATATTTAAAGATAGAGAATTGAAATTTATATCGAAGATACAGTTGTCACTGTTGAATTCTATTTCAATTCAATTTACATTTATGATAATAAATACTTATGGTTTATTATTACTTTACTATACTTTTATTGTTATATGTTTTTTTAATTGGTATATATTTAACTCATATTATTTATTTTATAATTAATAGTAATAATTAAAAATATATTTATAATTCTTTTTAATCTTGTTAATAAAAAAATAAGTGTTTAGATACCTAAACTAAATTAATATCTGTAATACATTTCATAAATTATATCTAAATAAATTACTTTTATTACTAAATCGATACATTAAAATAATCACTACCATCAACACATACCTACTATAAATAACTTACTTTTATTACTAAATAAATACATTAAAATAATCACTACCATCAACACATGCATACTACTTGACATGGCCACGTTTCTTCTATGCAATCTACTTATACCGATAGCTCTCTCCATTTATAATTAATAAAATTATTATATATATAAATTTCCAAAGACGGAACTGCACAGCTAGAGAGGACCCTAATCCAAAAAATGCACTGAATGCACATATTTAGTGGCGGTTTTAAAATAATAGAGATAAACAATATTAAAATTGAATTTCGTAGCCCTTCGAAACCACATTGAGACTCCATCAGAGTCATTTTTTTTTTAAAGAATGTCAAAGTTTTACAAGAGCAGAGGTAACTAATATTAAAATTGGATTTCGTAGCCATTGGAAAACACGTTATTACGCCGTCAGGGTGAAAAAAACAAATGATGACTGGAGATATTCATTATAGCCATGATTGAGATTATAGTATAGATTTACCGAGAGTTTGGATATATCGAATTTTTTGACGTGTAATTTTCTTTTGTTTAATAAAACATTAAGCTGGTAAATATTTTTATATATGAATTTCACGACTCTATATAAAAATATTTTTATTTAAAATTTTATTAAAAAATAAAAATAAATATAATTATAAGATAATATTGACGATATTAAAATAAATATGGTTTATTTGATCTTAAGAATTTAAGAGATAAACTAAAATTCTTTATTATTTTATTTATATGATAAAAAAGAAGGGAGAGGAGCATTTTGAATTCATTGTAGTTTTGTTGACTTAACAAGTCAATAAGATTGGTAGTGCGGAAAATGTTTTGAAAATGAGAATGAATGTGAGTAAAGGTCGGGGAATCCAAGAGAAAGTATTTTTCATCTTCAACCCTCTTAATATCCCAAAGGGCACAGATTCTTTTGAAGCTCATGAGAATTAGTTCTTATCTTTGCAATGTTCATTTTCTTCCTAGAACCTGTCAAGGAAGAAAAATAAAGTTAACAAGAGTGTAGTTGTTCACCTCTTTATAAAACCTTAGATTTTTTTTTCCTTCCAACTCTTTACTATCCCACAAATTATCCTTAAATTTGGCAGTAGTAGTGTTTCTAAAATTATCCTTATTCTCCAAGATGTTATCCTCCTTTATCCCCCCACGATAGAGCCAGAACTGAGCATCCTTATGCCATCTTCGCTTCAACAAGAGGTAGAGGTTTTGGATAGAGTTGGAAGCAATATGGAGAAACATCTTGGCTTCCACATTGTAAATCTTCTTCTTATAAATCTAATACCTAAGAATGGACATATTTCAATAGGGGAAAAGACAGTTTCAGTCAAAAGAATAGGGTAGGGAGTATTTCCTTTAGTCTTGATGTTGTAAGTTATAAATTTCTTTTGGATCATCTCAATCTTCCTCCATGGTTTTCTAAATAAACTGACATCCATATAAAATAACACGAGTGACAAGAGTCTCAAACAGGGACTTTGTTTTACTCCATACCCAAATATCTCTCAACTTACAATTGTTTTTAAGATCATAATAAGATTTCTAGCCTCCTATGCTACTTTTATCAATGCTATAATTCCACCTAAGTATTTGTGAGGAAACCTTATCCAAGTAATTGTTAGTATAAATGAAATCCTCATAGTTGATGTTTTTGGATTTAATTATGATGACTTTATTCTTGTTGGTATTGACATTCATACCCATCTTGGAGAAATAATCATGGAGGATTACAAGATGCTTGTTGAGATCATTAGGGCTTTTGGCTAGAAGAACGATATCCCTCAACATAAAGGAGAAAATAAATGACCATATTGCTGAGCTTGGGGTCATCATATTCTAAACCTTATAGACACTCTTCTATCTTATCAATGTAAATACCAAAAATGATAGGACATAGGGGACATCCTTACTTAACTCCGACATTGCTTTTAATCTCATTAGGCCAACCCTCATGGTCTGAAGCTTGGAATAACATTCTAATATAACCTAGCAGTTGTAATTCTCAACTCAAGAGGAACCTTTATCTCTTATTGCCATAATTTTTCTTGAGGAATTGTGTCGAAAGCTTTTCTAAAGTCAACAAAGAAACAATATCATTTTTACTATTGCAAGACTCCTAGAAAATGGTCCTAAGAGTGACAAGGTGCTCAATAGTTGAGTGATGTTGTTATAGATCTAATCTAAAAATATATGAAAATATAAATATACCTGAGAAATAACAAGATAGTAATAGATAGAAATGCTTCTTTATTGATCAAACTCTTAAGGTAGGGCAACACCATACATTCACTCCTTAAGGAAGGAGAACACTCCACAAGCCATTTTCCTGTTCATACAATATTCCTTGACATCTTTCAATGAAGATTCTCTAGCCTCTATATAGGCCTCATACATACAATACCATGGGTCATTACCATGGTTCCCTCAATACCATCTATCTAATACCATGGGCTTATTACATTATTGCTAACTACTTGTGGTCCCTTACATGATATGGGTTAACCACCCTATTTATTACTATGGCCCATCCCATTATTACATTATTCCCTTAGGTACCTCCCTTTGTACCCCATATTATCCCTCCTAGGTATACTACATTCCACACCCCTTAAACATGTTTTGTCCCCGAAACATAAGAAGAACACAAATAATAAGATCTACTTAAAAGAGTAATCCACTGGAACCATGCACGTGCATCTAGCCATCCCAGAGAAAGGTGAACCCTCGATCTAGCTAGTGCCTCACTCACTTGAGATGGAAGTTGACCCTGGTGGCTCTTTCGTGTTGATGTGTAGTAGGTGGATCGTTTCCCCTCTCTAACTGCCATGCAAGGGTTGTTGTCCTTGTGGCTAATTTGTTTCCATCTTGTTGGTTGTTTTCTTGCGGGGTGATGTGGGTGGTGATATGCTAAAGTTTTAACCAACGATGTCTTTTTCTTTAATTCACCACCTAATGGAGCCTGATTGGTATTTGGTATATGCTATGGTGCCTGATGTTTTTTCTTATCTTCAAATATTATTTCAACCACCAAGTCCTCATCTGATGTATCAGTACCTGTAAAATTTTTTGCTTCAGCCTCCTTGGATTCTCCCTATTTTTATGGTACCTGGTTTGATGTTTGTGTTTGGTTGTCGACCATTAGAGGCTCATCATCTAATGTTTCAGTGTCATTAGAGCTTTGTGCTTCTACCTTCATAGTCTCTGCTTGGGTCTTAATAGAAATATCCTGCAATGTTATTTTCTTCTTTTTATACCAGAGTTTCATGAATTTTTTCTACACATTAATATTGACAGTACCCATAGATTCCATCCAAAGATATCCCAAAACAACATCCATTTTATCCATACCTGAAATGTAAAAATCACAATGCAACACATACTTATCCATAGAAAGCTACAAATCTTTATAAACTTGTACCTCCTCATTATTAACCTATGTGTGCTCCATTTATTTTGCTGGAACTTGCAATTCTTTTGCCAAATTAACGTTGATAAAATTATGCTTGCAACTAGGATTTATAGACACAACAATCTTCTCCTTCTGAATCAATCCATGAACTTGCAATAAGGAGATACCAACAGAAAATAACCCTTTAGGTTTCTTGGTTTCCTTCTTTCCTGCAAAAATAAAATCTTTGCTAGGTTGTGTACCTGTCTGTCTGTGCTTAGTAAGAGGACCCAAAAATTTAGATTTACGGTCAAAGTGGTCACAAATGGATTTTGAGAACATCTGCCAAGTAATTGTCCTTGGATAACATTTAGAATGCCCCTACCACCATTGCCATCTTTCTTGGTCCAAGTAAAGGTCTGTAACACGTAGCTTAGTTTCATCATCTACGATGTGATTCAGACTAAAATATTGTTCCATTTGTTCTAGCCATAGTTCCAGATTTGAGCCACCAATTTTTTTCATCTTCATCAAATTCTGATCTAGGCATTGGAATTTCAGATTCGCACTGTCGCTATCTTGCCTTCACAAAAATTTCTAAAAAAGAGCTAATTTTAAATCAGTGATATCTCCCTCATTTATACTCCTATTCGACCGATTTTTTTTTTAAATTGGGTATTTTTTCACAAAGAACTGAGATCTATAATTAGATTCTACAAATATTTCCCTGGAACATACAGATCTGATCTGCAAACTCGCCACCCCGAAAAATGTCTACAACATAGCTGATTTTTAAATCAGCGATATCTCCCTCATCTAGACTCCGATTCAGCCGATTTTTTTTCAAATTAGGTATTCTTTCACAAAAAAGCAAGATCTACAATTAGATTCTATAGATTTTGCACCAGAACGTACAGATCTGATCCACAAACTCATCGCCTTGAAAAATGTCTGCAACACAACTGATTTTTAAATCAGTGATATCTTCCTCATCCAGACTCCGATTCGGATGATTTTTTCTTTGAAAATGGGTATTTTTCATCAAAAAATCAGATCTACAAGTAGATTCTATAGTTTTCACACCAGAACATACAGATCTGATCTACAAACTAGATGCCGTAAAAATTTCCTGCAAAAATTAAAAACATTCTCCACTTTTCTCAAGAAAGTGCTATGATACCACTTGTTATAGATCTAATCTGAAAATATATGAAAATATAAATATACCCAAGAAATAACAAGATTGAAATAGATAGAAATGCTTCTTTATTGATCAAACCCTTAAGGCGGGGAAACACCATACATTTACTCCTTAAGGAGGGAGAACACTCTACAAGCCATATGCATGTTCGTACAATATTCATTGACATCTCTCAATGGGGAGTCTCTAACCTCTATATAGGCATTATACATACAATACCATGGGTCATTACCATAGTTCCCTCAATACCATCTATCTAATACCATGGGCTTATTACATTATTCCTAACTAGGTATGGTCCCTTACATGATATGAGTTAACCACCTTATTTATTACTATGGCCCATCCAATTATTACATTATTCCCTTGGGTATCTCCCTCTGTATCCCATATTATCCCCCCTAGGTATACTAGGGCTTCTGGCTAGAAGAACGATATCCCTCAACATAAAGAGGAAAATAAATGACCATATTGCCGAGCTTGGGGTCATCATATCCTAAAACTTATAGACACTCTTCTATCTTATCAATGTAAATGCCAAAAATGATAAGAGATAGGGGACATCCTTGCTTAACTCCGACATTGCATTTAATCTCATTAGGCCAACCCTCATGGCCTTATGATTGGAAATAAAATTCTAATATAACCTAGCAGTTGTAATTCTCAACTCGAGAGGAAACTTTATCTCTTATTGCCATAACTTTTCTTGAGGAATCGTGTTGAAAGATTTTCTAAACTAAACAAAGAAACAAAATTAGTTTTACTATTGCGAGACTCCTAGAAAATGGTCCTAAGAGTGACAAGGTGCTCAATAGTTGAGTGATGCCTCCTAAAACTAATTTTCTCTTTACCTCTTTTACCATGGTTATTGAAAATGAACCCATAGAGTTTGGCTAAAATGTGGCTAGTCATGATAGTCCTATAGATGGAGGGAACATTTTTATCTCCACTTTTAAAGATAGGTGCAATAATGCTTTGAGTCGAAGGCTTAGGGAATTCATGTTCACCACAAAATTAAGGAGTTTGTGTATATGAGAGATGAGAATAGGTCTTCCCATCTTGAAAATTTCAGCTTGATATCCTTCAATATGCATAGCTTTCCCAATATTTAGGTGCTTAATCCCAAACTCCACTTCTTCCACACAAAAAAATATCTTCCTCCATAGGAGTGTTTACAATATTATCCATGGTGTTGAGAAATCCATAAATATTCTTAAGGTAGATAACAAATTCTTTTAAGGGGATCGAATTAATAAATTACAATTTTATGTTTTTCAGTTATTACTATATTTTAAAACACATGTTAATATTAACTTTGCATATTGAATAATTTTATTTTTGATCCACATTTAATTTTTAAAGTATTATTAATAATTTAAATTCAAGATATTAATTTATATTAAAAGTTTAAACAAATTATTATTGTAAATTGAATTTTTTAACTATGAATTACTTCTTCTCTTTGAAGATTGAATATATATATATATATATATATATATATAGAGAGAGAGAGAGAGAGAGAGAGAGAGTTTTCTCTCTATATATGAAATTGACATTGATATACATTAATTTGATTGAAATCCACATAGTTTATTTAAATTTTGTATTGAAATATTTTTAAAAATATAAGAATTATAGGTCTTTAATATTCAAAAGAGAAATTATAATATTTTTATTTTTATTTTTAATTACTTTATCTCCTATTTAATTTGTTATAAAATTATGTTAATTTATATGGATTTTGAAATATTTTATTTCTGGTCGAAAGTAAATGATTTTTACATCTCCTTCATATTGGATTGTAATATCAACTAACCTAGCAAGAATGGTTATATAAACTTTTTTGTTTGCTAGGTTGTGTGAGATTTTGTTTTGTTTTGCTAAATTGTGTTAGTCTTGAGATGATCTACCACACAAGGGCATCTAAGTGCTTTAGAAGTACATCCATCACAATCTATTCTACACCTGGTGGGCAACACCCTAACATATTTAAAACTAACCCAACATATGAAAAACTATTCGTGTTTCTTTTTCTTCTTGTCTAGATCTGATATGTTGGAATGTGTTGAAAATAGTAAATTACTCCCGCATGCAATGTAATTTAGATTTAGAGTCTAAATTAAGTTTTGTCAACCGGATCTAGTTTGAGTTCAATTTATATTTAGAAAGCATAATTACTTCACATTGGGTTCATTGTAATCAATAAAATTTGTATGATACCAGAAGAACCTAGAGTTGCAAATCGGTAATGCCTAAGTGAGAAGTTTTATAAATACAATTCTTTTTAGTGTGTTTTATGTCTGTAGTGTAAAAACTATTCCAAACCATAGTTACGATATATTTGAAAAAAATTCAACTCTATACAATCCAATAAAGAAAAATCAAAATATATATTTTATAATACTTAATTTTTAGAAGTTTAAATAAACAATCATTATACTCAAAACTCAATTATGAAATTTATAATTTTTCTGAACTACAAAATAACCATTCTCTACCATATTTTCATATAGAATTGAACATTCGAATTTATTATCCCTGTGGCACAGGGTATAACGCATTCAAGAATGCATTGACTTTCAATTTAATTTTAAATTGAAAAAAAATTTAACGAGGTTATCTAATATTTACATTTGAGAAAATTTTAATTTTTTTATATTTTTTTAAATGCATTGATTTTCGATTTAATTCTAAATTGACCAAAAAATAAACGAGGTTATCTAATATTTATATTTGAGAAAATTTAATTTTTTTAATATTATTTTTTAAATGTAATTGTTCTACGTACTGATTGGTTAAATGGTTTGAGGTCTTATTTTATAATGATAATACTTTTCATCAATACAGAACCCAATTAGTTTAGATGAATGAAACAATCTTTCTTCAATGGCAAGCTCATTCATAATGGTGAGACAGTTGCATAGATCTGGTAAGTGACAGACATTATAAGCTCGGTACAATTGGGCAAATGTCGTGGCTGATCTTGTTACGCCAATAAGCGTCTCTCCTATTGGAATTGGGCACTTCAATGATTTTGCTAATTAATCTTTTTGATCTAAGGGTGTAAATTGAAAGATGCCCGCATATTCTTGTTGTCGCCACTCCATCAATGAATGAAATTGAAAGTGAGAACGTCCTTGCATATCTAAATCGAGGGTTTAAACCCTACATAAATGAATTTTTTACCAAATGATCATTAAAAAATTACCATGCCCCTTATTTATCTCCACGTATATGGAATTAGAAAAAATGATAATAAAAAATGAAATTAACTAAAATAATGCCAAAGAAGCGTAAACTGATGTCTGTTTGCATTCTGAAATGTCTTCTGAAATATATGAATATTACTAGGTTATGTGACTACGTGTTAATATCCTAATTGTGTTCCTTTGTCATAAATGTGGTTGTGTAATGTGTTGAAAATAGCAACAAGAAGTGCTAAAATTAACATTGCTATAAATAGCATTTCGGGATACATTCCAATTTTAGTTAGTCCCTAAACTAAAATTGAGAATTAAAATTCAAATTTGATCTTAGCAGCTATTTGTAAAATAATCAATTAATTCATCTCGAGTTAATTAGTTGTAGAAAATCAAACATGAAGTCTATGTGAAGACATGCAACAGTTTCTCCATTGATTAAGGAAGTTATCCCTTGATTAAAGGATATCAGGATAAGTTATACTTTGAGTTGTAATTAGCTAGCTCAGTTAACTGAGTTAAGTCTAGTTGGATTAGTTCAAATAGTTTTTTAAACTAATTGTGAGTTTAGTTAGTTAATGCATGCATGCATATAACTGCTTCACTTCAGATAACTGAATATTATCTCATAAATAAATCATGCACATCAGCTCAGATAGAGACCTAGTTGAGATTAGATGATGGTATAGTGTGCTATCAGTTGCAAGAATATTCCATCGAGAATATCTCTTGCATGCCGAAGGAATTCATTGCTTGGAGATTGCGCAGTTACTTTTGGGTTTGATGAGTGTGCGATGAGGCCAATTCACAAAGGTGGCAGCATTAGACCCCAAGGAAAACTACGCAAGGAAATAAGAGGCTTGGAGGGTTGAGAGAAGGCATGTGTTGTGTCTATTTAGTCTGTGAGTTGTATTGTTCGATTTTATTGAGAGCAGGATAGCTTGTGAGTTGATGGTTTGTGTAATTTGAACATATTTCGAGTTGTATGATAATACAAAGATCGAGGTTTTTAATTGAGGATTTCCACAAAGTATTCTCCTGTGCTCATGTGTGATTGCTTTCTCATTCTTAGTTATATGTGTTCTATTTGATCTTGCTAAAAATCGATTAAGCTTTTGCAAGTTTGTTGTAGAAGTAGATCTTGTATTTTGCTTTAGTATATTGCATAATTTGTTGATCTACCATGGGAAATTCTACATGGTATTGGAGCAAAGGTGATCAAAGCGAAGAAAAATATACAAAGAAGGGAGAAGTTCAAAGTTTGATGTTCCTGATTATAGAAATCGAGTTCTTATCACATCTCAATTTCATCAATGGTGTTCAGCAGTTTAAGACTCGAGTATCCCCTTGATGGCAGCTCAAATTATATAGCTTAGAAGGATCACATGGAAATAGTATTAGAGGAAAACAGTCTAAAGGACTTCATTGATCAAGAAGTCCCTAAGCCAGCAGCGGCTAATGCTACATAATTGGAGGAATGGAAGAAATGTGTGGGTAGAGTGAGGAGAATCCTCTTGGAGGGAGTTCGAGACCACATCGTCTCAAGCCTCCATGGGAAGGAGACACTGTTTTCAATGTGGAAAACATTAAAAGATCTATATCAGAATAGCAATGATCAGAGGAAGTTGGCACTGAAAGATAAGCTTTGGAAAATCAAGTGTGAAAAGGGCGACATGATATCTACATATTTGAACGAGCTCACCACCTGTAGGGATGAGCTTCGAAGTGTAGGGATCACGATAGCCAATGATGACATGGTGAGTCTTCCTCTCCTCAGTCTTCCTAAGAGCTGGCATAGCTACTAAGACTCGGTTAATGGAAGAGAGAAATTGCGAGGTTGGGAACAAATTTGGTCGGATCTGATGCAGGAGGAGATAAGAAGAAGCACCAAAGATGGATCTTCATCAAATCAAGATGATGAATAAAATCTAGCCTTAACAAGTAAGGCAAGGAGAGGGAAAGGCAAGGCGTCCCATCCCAAATCCGGTTCTTCCCATGGTGGGAAGAAGTTTGAAAAATCGAAAGTGCGATGCTTTCGTTGTCGTGAGGTGGGCCATTATGCTATGAATTGTCCACAGAAGAAATCCAAGAAGTGATCCTCGAAGGGATCAGATGGTGAGGCACTGGCCTCACAATTCGAGTTGGATTTATCTGTCATCACATGCATGGTTTCATCCATGGTGGGATGTGTTTGTTATGTGGAAAGTGGAGCCTCTTTCCACATGTCCAGCTACAAGAGTCTTTTCAGTACCCTGAAGGAGAAGGATCTCTAGATGCGGATCGAGATGGGTGATGATGGAAAGTACCATGTTTCAGGTGAAGGTACGGTTGTGTTTCAGAGGGAGCATGGAGCTCCTCTCACCTTGACTGATGTAAATTATGTACCAGGTCTAAAGAAGAATCTTGTGTCTATCGCTATGCTAGACAGGACAGACCAAGAGGATTGGGATGTGAGTAAAGAATCTCTACAAGCTAGAGGTAGAAAACTGTACTGCATTGAGTTCCAAAGTAGAGGTGGTGCAAATCCATGATGTTGGTGAGTTATGGCATAGAAGATTAGAACACTTACACCATGGGGCCTTGAAGAACATGCAACAGATTTCTACAGGACTTCCGAAGGGAAAATTAGAGCATATAGATACATGCAAAGGTTTTACCTTGGGTAAGTATACAAAATCTTCCTTTCAGGATCGAGATAGTAGAGCTGGAGCAATCCTGGAGTGAGTTCACACAGATGTTTGTGCACCATTCTCTATAGCCTCCACTGCTAAACAAAGGTACTGTGTTATTCTTATTGATGACTTTTCTTGTAGAAGTTGTATCTACTTTATGCAAAAGAAGGATAAAACCTTCTTGAGGTTTTGTGAGTTTAAATCCTTAGTAGAGAAAGAATTTGGAAAGAAAATAAAAGCCTTGCGTAGTGACAATGGTGGAGAGTATGTCTCCCAATAGTTTAAGGACTTTTGCATTACAGAAGGAATTAAATGGAAGTTGATGGCACCCCATAACCCACAACAGAATGAGGTGGCCGAAACGAAGAACAGATCGATTGTGGGAGCATCTCGAGAGATGTTGCATGACGAAAGCCTACCACTTCGTTTGTGGGCTGAGGCATGCAATACAATAGTATACTTGTAGAACAAAATCCTGCACCATATACCGGGGATGAAGACACATATGGAGGCCTTTTCCGGGAAGCGACCAAATGTGAGTCACTTCAAGATCTTTGGATCATCGGTTTATTGCCATGTGACCAAAGATGCCCAGAGGAAGCTAGATCCAATAGCTGAGTTGGGGATACTTGTGGGGTACAATAATACACCCCACAACTATCGGGTGTTACTGCCTACTAGTAAAAGGATAGTGGTACGTAGAGAACTGAAGTTAAATGAGCAGAAATCCATGCGAGTATCACTTGAGAGGGAGCTCAAGTTGCATGTAGAGGAGAAACTTTGAGTTCCTAAGTAGGAGGAGCCTCAGATTGATGTGGAGCAGCCATATGCAAAGGATTCAGGAGTGGAGACATCCACTCATGCTGAGTCTTCCAGAGATGGGCAGAAACACTCAAGGGAAGCTGGCAGGTTGGTGTTGGATGCGCAAGAGAATGTGGGACAACCATCTTCTCAGTGCAGACAAAGGAGGTCACGCTAGCGGTACACTAGTTACATGTGTTAGTTCCCTATAATACTAGTGATTACCCCATTACTATTGTAGTTATATCCCTTATTAATATTGTTGTGCCCCTATTGTCCTCATATTGTTATTACTATGCCACATAGAATCCTTCTATTGTTATTTTTGTGCCTTTATATTATTATTGTTAGGTCAGCTGGGTTATATTGTGACTCCTTAAACTCCTATATATAGAAAGAAGGTTTTTTCATTTGAATCATCAAGGAGTCATTCATTTGTGTAATATAAAGGAGGTTGCCCCCTTGAAGAGGCTGAATTCTAAGGTGTTGATCTATCTTTTCTATCTTTTTGTGAACTGGTTTCATAACATTTGGTATCAGAGCTTTTGGATTTTAGGGTTTTGTTGCTCCAAATAGGTCATCATGGTATTTTCGCTATAACCTTTTTCTGTGATGTTTCAAAAGCGAAAAAAAACCCATTTGAGATGAAATCGCACTTAACCTCGGATCTGAATTTTAGAGCTTTTCGCACTATATTTGCAGAGATATGATCTAAGGAAGTTGGTCCTTTTGCAGAATCCTGAATTACATTCCAAACAGGTGACCAAGGGAAAATCATTATAACTTTCTCTCTGAGCATCAGATTGAAATTTTGTCAGAAGGTACAGGAAGAGGATGGACTATAGTTTCTTTTGTATATTTTTCATAGCCAAAGGTCGAAACACGGGCACGTGGCATGTTGTACAATTTTGCTCTACTAAACTAGTCTATAATCAGGTCACTGTAGGAGATTTCGCATAACTCTTCCTCAGAGAATCCAATTTGGATCAGACTGGTGGATTTGGAAAGAGGAAATAGAGGGATACTGTACATCGCAATTTCAAAACTAGATGATCCGAAATTACAGAGATACATCAGATGCAATATCGAGCTCCTACAATGTGAAAAAAGGTGTGTAGATTTTTTTAAATTCTTGCTTAGGCTTGGTTTGAAAAATTATTTTGAAGGAATTCAAAGGGAATAGTAGAGCATTATTATTGGTAACGCATGCCCTGAGGAAAGAAAATGCAAACACCTAGTAAGCAACCTAAAAGCTCTAGCATGACTGATGAGGAAGAGGAAGAAATGCTACATGATATATCAAAATTACAAGACCAAGTGCAACAAATGCCACTCTCACAAAAGCTAACAAAAGCTATGATAAATGGCATGGAAGCTAATATGGAAAATTTGAAGATAGATTTGAACACAAATTTGAAGACAAGCATGGCAGATTTGAAGAGGGATTTAATAAATTTTCTACAAGAAATACTTACTAATAGTGAAAGGGTAGTAAAGGAAACACATGATGCGAACAAAAGAAATGTTAATCATGATTTCATGGACTCTAACATTGGATTGAAGACCCACCATATTCCAAAAATCGATATGAGGAAGTTTGATGGCAAGGATCCCGCAACATGGATATTACAGATGGAGCAATTTTTCGATCTCAATAATGTGAAAAACACACAAAAGGTACGTATTGCAACTCTATATTTGGAACTAAATCAATTTGTATGGTATCAATGGCTTTGCTCTTGTAAACAAATTATCACTTGGGCAATTTTTACGGAAGAATTGATAGCACATTATGAGGATACAAAAAGCAACACTTTTTTTAGCCAATTGATAAGTCTCAAACAAAAGGGTTCAATAATGGAGAACATTGAGGAGTTCCAAAAATTGAACATAAGGGTAAAAAATATTCCAGAGGAGCATAGGATTGATGTGATCATAGGGACTTTAAAGGATAATGTTCAACATGATTTTTGCCTTTGGGAACCTGATTCATTAGAGAAGGCATTCAGGTTAGCAAGAAAAATGGAAAGCAAAATTATGGCAACCAGGAAGCACACCACTCACAACTATAAAGATGGAAGTGTTGTTACCCCTAGTCTTCCACAACCTATAAGGCTAACACCACAACAATTGGAAGAAAAAAGAGAAAAAGGGCTTTGTTACAATTGTGATAGCAAATACACTAAAGGTCATAAGTGTGCTGAGAAGAAATTATTCTACATAGATTGTGAAGAGGAAGAAGAAAAGGAGAAAGAAAGGTCAAAAGAAGAGGATATACTCCAGGAACAAAGCCTAGATAAAGAAGAAATGAATCCAACCATATCTTGTAATCCATTGGCTGGAATTACCACTCCTCAAACCATCAAGATAGAAGGAAAAATCAAGAAGAAAAAGGTAATAGTGTTGATTGATTCAAGAAGTACACCTAATTTTATTCATTTTAAGGTAGCAAAAGAATTGAATTGCTTCCTATATCCAGCACCAGAGTGTCAAGTGATGGTTGCAAATGGAGGAACAATAAATTTCTCTGGAAAGTGCCATAATATCAAGCTATCCATGGGAGAATATGTGTTGACTAGCCCAATGCTTTCCATTCCAATGCAAGGTGTGAATGTTGTACCAGGAGTCCAATGGCTACAATCCTTGGGTACAATAGCTTTTAATTTTAAAGAACTTTTCATGAAATTTTTTGTGGAAAGGAAGTTGAATTAAGGGGTATTGCAGGGAAACCATGAAAGATAATCATCTCTAATGGTATGACAAAGCTTCTAAAAAAAGAACAAAGAGGTGTAATTGCACAATCATGTTCGCTAGATGTTTCCACATCGAAATCATCTATTACCCTAGATCTCCAAAAAGTCTTGGACAATCATTCCAAGGTATTTGATACTCCCAAAGGTCTCCCACCTATTTGTGATCATGATCATGCTATTCATCTGATTCCAGGAAGTGTTTCTCCAAACATCGGGCTGTACAGATATCCCTATGCCCAAAAGAGTGAAATTGAACGTATGGTTGTAGTTCTCTTATAATTCAACCTAGTCAAAGTTCTTTCTATGCTCCAGTGGTATTGGTGCACAAGAAGGATGGATCATGGTGCTTGTGTTTGGATTATAGGGAGCTCAACAAGCTCACTATTAAAGATAAGTTTCCCATTCCTGTCATTGATGAATTACTGGATGAATTGCATGGATCAATTTACTTCACCAAGTTGGATCTTCATTCAGGATATCATCAAATCAGAATGAAGACTGATGACATTTCAAAAACAACAATTAGAACTCATGAGGGTCATTATGAATTTTTGGTCATGCCTTTTGGCCTTACCAATGCACCTTCTACATTTCAAGGTTTGATGAATTCCATTCTCAAACCCTTCCTTAGAAAATTTGTGTTAGTATTTTTTGATGATATACTAATCTACAGCAAGTCTTGGAAGGTTCATGTTGAACATGTTGACAAGGTGCAACAACTATTGGAGGAGAAATAATTATATGCAAAAAGATCCAAATGTTTCTTTGGAGTACAATAGTGGAATATCTGGGTCGTATTGTATCTCATGAAGGAGTTAAGGTAGACGCTAGCAAAATTAAAGCCATTAAGGAATGGAAAATCCCCACATCCATAAAGCATCTGCGAGGATTTCTCGGGTTGATAGGGTACTATCGTAAGTTTGTTAAGAATTATGGGAGAATAGTAGCACCTCTAACAACATTATTGAAGAAAGATGCATTTTCATGGACTCCAGAAGCAACAAAGCCCTTTGAACATCTTAAATAGGAAATGTTCCAAGCACCGGTCTTAGCTACACCAGACTTCACAAAAACCATTATTGTGGAATGTGATGCTTCAGGAAATGAAATTGGTGTTGTTTTAATGCAAGATGAAAGACCCATTACTTTTGAAAGTCGTCCAATCAAGGGAAAGTTTTTACACAAAGCTATTTATGAGTAGGAAATGTTGGGAATACTACATGCACTTAAGAAATGGCGACCCTACCTAATGGGAAGACACTTCAAGGTAAAAAAGGATCATGATAGCCTTAAATAATTTTTAGAACAAAGATTATCCTCTGAAGAGAAACAAAAGTGGGTCACAAACTTGTTGGGTTATGACTTTGAAATCATCTACGAAAAAGGGAAGAAAAATGTGGTGGCAGATGCACTCTCAAGAAAGGATGAGGATGTGGAAGCATTGTTGTGCGCCATCTCTATTATCCAACCAAATTGGATAAATGAAGCAAGGGAGGAATGGAAGGATGATGAAGAAGTGTGGGAACTTATTAGAAAGCTAAAACAAGATTCCAGAACATCTGACACATTTAGTTGGCAAAATGATTCGTTATGGTACAAAGATTGCTTATACCTCTGTAAGAATTCCCAACTCAAGCAAAAGATTCTTATGGAATTTCACACTTCTCCCTTAGGAGGGCACTTAGGATTTTTAAAAACTTACCATAGGGTTAAGAAGGAATTTTTTTGGGATGGCCTTAAATCAGATATTCAAAAGTTTGTGGTGGAATGTTTGGTTTGCCAACAAAATAAAGTTGAAACAATTAAGACCCCAAGTCTATTACAACCTTTATCCATTCCAAGCCAACATTGGGAGGAGGTTTCAATGGATTTTATCACAGGTTTACCCAAGTCTGAGGGAAAGAGCGTCATCATGGTGGTAGTTGACAGACTTAACAAGTATGCACACTTTTGTGCATTATCACATCCATTTAAAACCAGTACAATTTCTACTGCATTTATGGAAACAATTCAAAAGCTACATGGAAACCCAAAGATTATTGTAAGTGACAGAGATCCCATTTTCACTGGAAATTTTTGGACAAAATTATTTTCTTGTCTCGGTACTCAGTTAGCTCATAGCTCATCTTATCATCCTCAATCTGATGGGGAAAATGGGATAGTAAACAAATGTTTGGAAGGATATCTTCGTTGCTTTGTATATGATAAACAGACACAATGGGTCAAATGGTTGCCTCTGGCTGAATGGTGGTATAACACGTCCTTCCATACAGCAACAAAAAAGACTCCATTTATTACACTTCATGGATATCAGCCACCATCCATCACATCATATTTAAAAGAAAATTCTAAGGTTCAAGCAGTGTAACATCACATCGAGCATCAACAAAAAGTCCTCCAATTCTTAAAGGATAACCTCGCGTTGGCACAAAATAGAATGAAACAATAGGGAGATCAACATCGCAGCGAAAGAAGTTTTGATGTAGCTGATTGGGTATTCCTATGGCTACAACCATATAAACAAATGTCCCTCAAGAAAGCTAAGAAGGATAATAAATTATCATCAAAGTATTATGGTTCGTACAAGTTGTTGCAAAAGATTGGTACTATGGCAGACAAATTGGAGCTTCCTGCAGCTTCTCAAGTGCACCCAGTTTTCCATGTTTCATGTTTAAAGAAGGTTATAGGTGACAAGCTCCTAGTTCAAAAAATATTTCCAGAACTTGATGAGGAAGGAAAAATTTTATTGGAACTGGAAGCAGTCACAGAAACAAGAACTCAATAGCTACGAAATCAATCAATTATGGAGCATCTCATCAAGTGGAAGAACTTATCCACTGAAGATTCCACATGGGAGGATGAGAATTTTATACAGAAGCATCCAGAACTACTCAAGCATTGAGGAAAACACTTTTTTGAAGGAGAGGGGCATGTTAGGTCCCTATAATGCTAGTGATTACCCCATTACTATTGTAGTTGTAT